>JARWIR010000012.1:28553548-31019392 GCA_029959085.1 Nemophila menziesii | reverse complement strand
GATGATATGATTAAAACATTCATAGATAGAGCCTTCTGTAACAAATCATGGGGTGATACCTTTCCTACAACATGGATAGCACTCTTGCCTGCCCTAGGATCAGATCACTCACCTCAGATACTCTTTATGAATGATGATCATATTAAAAAGGATAGGAGGTTTCACTTTGAAAATAATTGGACTGAGGAGTCTGAATGCCTTGAAATAATTAAAAAAGTGTGGCTTTTAAAAAAAGGTAAACTAAATCATCATAGAAATGCCTTGACCTTTAAGCTTGAAAAATGTAGGTTCTTACTCACTAAATGGAGTAAACTAAAATTTAACAACAATAAGAAAATGATAGATAAACTTATCTGTGAACTTGAAACTATTTTCAATGATCCTAACACCCAAGATTGGGTGGTGTATAATGATATTATTAAAGAAGTTGAATACTTATGGAAAAAAGAAGAGGATTTTTGGGCATCTCGCTCTAGAAATTTGTGGCTCAAAAGAGGTGACAAAAATTCCACTTTTTTCCATGCCTCTACTAAAGAAAGAAGAAAAGTTAATAAAATCACTAGAATTATCAAAGAAGATGGAGATTGGATAGAAACCTATAGTGAAATTAATACTGATATAAAAACCTACTTTGATAACATCTTCAAAACAGTAGGTCCTAGAGATTATGAAACTATCATAGCCACTATTAAACCCTCAATTACTAAATCAATGAATGAGAATATGAACAAAAAATTAGAAATTACTGAAATTGAGAAAGCTATCCAAGAACTCGGGGCCAATAAACCCCCTGGTCCCGATGGTTATCCTGGTATTTTTTACAAAAAATATTGGAACATTATCAAACTATATGTTATTAAAGTGATTAATAATTTTTGGTACAATGGTGACTCTATTGAGGAGATCAATAAAACATTCATCTCCTTAATACCCAAAATTACAAAACCTACAAGTATAAAACATTATCGCCCTATTAGTTGCTCCAACTTTATTTATAAAATTATAGCCAAAATTCTTGTAAATAGGATGCAACCGGTGATAATTGTGTTGATTGATGAGAGTCAATCCGCATTTATACCAGGAAGGCACATACAAGAAAATACAATGGTAGCTCATGAAATTATTAATTTTATTAAGGATAGGAAAAAGACAAAAAAAATACTTTATGACAATTAAAACTGATATTCAAAAGGCTTATGAGAATGTAGAGTGGGACTGCCTTAGGGATATTATGATAAAAATGGGTTTTAGTGAAAATTTGGTTAATAAAATCATGAGGTGTGTCACTTCAGTCTCATATGCTGTGTTAATAAATGGAAACCCAATAGAAATTGATAAACCCCAACGTGGTCTAAGACAAGGGGACCTACTCTCTCCCCTTCTCTTTTGCATCACAACACAATTACTATCTACTATTATAAAAGAAAAAAAGATAACAACCTTATGGAAGGCATTAAGATTGCGAAAATGGCCCCAGCGGTTTCACATTTGCTCTTTGCCGACGATAGTATCTTTTTTATGCAAGCTAATAACCAAGAAATTGATAGTTTTAAAGATGTTATTAATAAGTATAGCTATGCCTCGGGTATGAAACTAAACCTCAATAAATGTAGTATTAAATTTAGTCCCAACACTCCCCAATACTTACAAAAAAACTAAATATGCCTATTGCGAATAATTTAGGCAACTACTTGGGACTACCCACTGAATGGTGTAATTCAAAAGTGAAAGACCTAAATAATTTAGTTGATAGAACTCTCCAGAGAATTGAAAACTGGAAAAATCTTTACCTTTCAACAGCTGGTAAAGAAGTACTTATCAAATCTGTTATACAAAGCTTACCAAACTATTATATGTCTTCTTATTTATTACCACAAAGTATTTGCAAGTTAATTAACTCTCAAATCTCTAATTTTTGGTGGGGAAGTAATGGTAAGAAAAAAATACACTGGTGTAAATGGAATTCACTTACCAAGAGTAAACTATCTGGTGGTCTTGGGTTTAGAGACCTCCATATTATGAATCTAGCCTTGTTAGGTAAACAAGCATGGAATATACTTAATAAACAAGAATCTTTACTTTTCAAGGTATTAAAAGGTAAATACTTCCCTCATTGTACCTTTCTAGAGGCTCAGCTAGGCTACTCACCTTCTTGGGGTTGGAGAAGTCTAGTCAAAGGTAAAGAAATGATTAAGAAAGAAATTAGATGGAAAATTGGTAATGGCCTAAATATTGACTTATATAGTGATATTTGGATACATGAACAGAATGATATCATACAACCAAAAAATGACAAAGTTAAGAAAGTTAATGATCTCTTTGTTAAGAATGAGAGAAAATGGAATATTAATTTAGTTAAAGAAGTTTTTGATCCATATATAGCAAATATTATCTTAAACACCTTCATACCTTTCTCAGGTGGTACTGATATACCTACCTGGAGTAAGGACCCAAAGGGTTTATATACTGTTAAAAAATGTTACCAAATCTTGAAAAATGAAAAAGAAATGGAATCATCAGGTAGCTCTAATCCCAAACCTTCCTCTTCCCATGAAATAGATAGGAAAATATGGAAAGTAATTTGGAATTTAAAGATAGCACCAAAAGTTAAAAACTTTATCTGGAGGGCCTTAAAAAACCTACTCCCCACAAATAATAACATATATAACAAGAAGATGATCAAATCTCCTATTTGTGACATTTGTAATAAGAAAATTGAAACTCCTGAACATTTACTTCTTAACTGTGAATGGACAAGAGCTATGTGGTTTGCCTCCCCTTTCAACATTCAAACTTGCAACCAAGAATCTACTAGATTAGATACTTGGATGGCAGGAATAGTTGATAAACTGAGAGCAAAAAAGTTGGATAAAAGCTTGATCTTTGAACAGATATGCACACTCCTATGGTGTACTTGGAAGGCTAGAAATGATAACAAATATAAATTCATAAAACTTGAGCCATTACAAGTTTTAGAAAAGGCAAAAGTAGAATGAATTGAATATCAAAAGGTGAATTATCCTAAGGATGTTATTAAGTTACTGAAGGATAATATGTCCTAAAATAATATCTCAGATACTATACTAAACTTACCAAATGAACCTGAAAATGCAAGTGTTAGTAACAAAAAAAAACAAAGTAAGAAAAAATGGATTCCACCACCTATAGACCATATCAAAATCAATTGTGATGCCTCCTTTATTAATAAAAAAGCTACTATTTCTTGTGTTAACAGGGACAATAAAGGAAAGGTGCTATATTGCGAAGCTTGGGATGTGAATGCAGATTCTCCTCTAGAGGCTGAAGCTCTTGGAATTCTCAAAACTTGTGTTATTGCGAGAGACATCAAGGATACACAAGTCATTATTGAGAGTGATTGTCAAGAGATTATGCTTCCATTGGAGAAAAACTTTTTTATTAGCATTCCAAAAATTTGTAATATTATTAAAAGCATATACTTTATTTCTGAAAATTGTAAACCTATATTTCGATGGGTTAGTCGAGATAGAAATAGCTTAGCCGATAAGGTAGCCAAACATAAGCTTGCTAGCAATATGAATGGCTCGCAACTAGTTGCGTACTCAAGTAAGTTAGCTAAAATTATTCATAACGAATCAGTTCCTTCCGGAATTGGTTAAACATTTTGTAACTCTTTTATTTGAAGTAATATTTTGGAAAAAAAAAAAAAGATCTCCGACAAATCAAATCAAAGACTGACTTGAGAGTCCATAATCATCTTCGTAGATCTTTTATACTAAACTTCAAACAGACTTGGACTATTCAAAGAGACGATTTTTCAACCAACGGCCAAGACTAGGGAGGCGTCTATTGTACGAATATCGGAATATGTATTTTTGCTGTTAGCATTATTTGCAAAAATGATAAATCCTTCCAATCTAATATGGATGGTCCAGTAGTAATATTAGCTATCTTATATTATGACTAGGGGGAGTACGGGTCAGGTTTTCGAGTTTGTGGTTAGGATAAATCCAAGTGTAAGAATCTTGATCTAAGAAATTGCAGAGTAACCCAAAGATAAGATAAAAACATCACACCTTCAGGCTTCAGGTTAATCCCAGACAAATATAATCAAATGTTTGGTCAAATTAATTTTCTTAATATTAAATAAAAAAGGGACTCCATAGGTACCATAGGATAATAAATAAGATATATAAGTATTCTTAGTTTTTTAAAATGAACAAACAAGTACCCGAGTTTTCGATTTTATCTAACGGTTAATACATGTTGTCTATTTCACGTTAAGTGTTTACGTGAAAAATACTTTCTTATTGTAAACCACAAGGGAAAAAGATACTGAAGTACCTAAGGAATTTGAAAAAGAACAAATAAGTACCCCAAGTAATTTGAAAAAGGACAATTAGGTACCAATATTTTTGTCAACGTCAACACTTAACGGTTGTATTGACGATGGGTTCTAACGGTTGGACCAAATAAAAAATGTTAGGTACCTGATTATCCATATTGAAAAAAGTTAAGTTAAGTACCTATTTGTCTAATTTTAAAACGGTAGGTACCCCTGAAGTCTTTTTCTCTACTAAATAATAGAAAATAACAATTTATAATGATACTTAAATCAATATTTTAGGTAACTAATCAGTAAACATAACTTATTTAATTAGTATTCTAGCATAATATATTGAATTAGTACTACTACCATCTAGTATCTTTTTAAAACTTAATGCACTAGCTATACAAGATGTGAACAATGCTATATACAAGATGTGAACAATTTATATACAGTTCGCTGAGAAAGATGTTGTCGTATTATGTACATAGCCTTTAAGATGGTGATATCTTTCCTGAGTGTAATTCTAATCTATATAAAAGTATACCCATACTTCAACATCTTTGGCTAACTATAATTTTTGTAATTTCTACTTCGGGTACTTCGAGTTGGACCGAGAAGAAAAACGAAAATTGTAAATTCGAATAATGTAAAAAGACTATATTTTTGTATTTTTATATTAAGATACAAGATTAGCTATTCAATAACTCTCAGGAATAATAAATCAAACACTATGCATGCAATACCAACTATTTAGACTAAGCAATTCTATATAAATTATGAACTATAAATAACATGCAAGAATGTAAAGAGTTAAGGGAAGAAGACAAACAAAATATCTATAGTGTTTCACTTCCCCTACATTCACTACCAAAGGTACGTCCACCCTTAAGATTTTCAAACTCATCCACTAGATCTTCGTATATATCTTGAAGGTGAGACTACAAACCTTTACACCCTTTTAAAGCTAGCCCTTCGAAAGAACATTGGTGTTATCTCTAACACTAGAAAAATAAGGTGTACAATCTCCCCTAAAGATCTCTCTTTATCTCTACCACTAGGACACATATATCCCTCTATAAAGACAAAGGAGGAACACAGTCCTAGGGTTTTGTAGATTACAATCTAGACTAGATCTTTCCTCATAGACGAGTAAATACATTAAGTGTAAGACGGATGTCTGCATGATAGATTACTCTAGTCACGAGACATTATTTTAGTTTCATAAAGTGCTTAGTTGAGGAATTTGTCCCCATTATTCAGTAGTTTATCGTTTCTTGTCAAGTTTTGGAGAATTATTACTCTTAGAGCTATTTGTGCATAATTTGGGTATTGAGTGTGAACTTATTAGGTACATTTATGATATTATATCCCAAATAATGGATAAGAATTCGAGTAAATAAGATCAAACCCCAAAGAAACGAGTTAAAGAACAACAAATCCGTTTTTAGAAAAAGCAAGAGTTGACGGCTGGATTTAGAAAGTGAATTGTTTGAGGTTCCATGCGAGGTTGACAAGGACTATGGAGGATACCTTTAAATATAGATATGATTTTAAGTTATGAACACGTAGAATTTGACCTTTTGTGATTTGGAGCTGAAACAAAGAAGTTATTAATGTTGTAGTTGTCGTGGCTCCAACCAAACCACTTTTGAAGAAAAATATTTTTGGGTTGAGTTAGGTCGCTTAAAAGAATCTCATGACCCAAAAAACTTTTTAGAACTTATAAATATAAGAATTTCACATTAAAAACGGGTCATTTCTTAGTTTTTATTTAGAACTTCAGCCAGAGAGAGAGAGAGAGAGGAGAGAGAGAGAGAGAGAGAGAGAGAGAGAGAGAGAGAGAGAGAGAGAGAGAGAGTCGACAGAAATGAGGAAGCAACAGAAGCTGGAGCATCACAACATCACTTCTACATCATTCTACCGCTACCATTAGGGTAAATTATCTTAGATTTTTGGATTAACCAAGTTTCTAAACTTTTAATTATTTATTTTATTTTATTATTTATGCACTAAATTTCCAATAGCTTGGGTTTGCGTTATGTATAAACCCTGATTACAGTTTTGCTATTCTATGTTATTTGGGAATTTGGTTCAACTGAATTGAGCATTTAACAAATAATTGTGTATGAATTATATTAATTTATGATTTTAGAGACTATACACTTCTAGAGTGACCTAAATCCAAAAACTATCCCCTTAGTTGGGGTTTAAGGACATAAAAAGTTGATAGTCGTCTAGTGTGCGATAGTGATCCTGACGCGCTTACCTAACTAGATCGTCAATAGGGTTAGATTTCATCACCGATCATTGCGTATGGTCCCTTTACCCAAGTTCCCTAGTAGTTTTGAGGTTACCTTCTAAGCTACCCTGATGGGAGGTAGAAGGATTATAGAATCACGACTAGTTGTATTAGCTTAATTAAACCTTATAATTAGAATATCGATTTAGTAGGATAGGCACATACTTGCAAACCTAAGCTAATATTATCCCCATTCTTAGTAATCTTATGTATTTAATTTTGTATTTTCATTCTTAGTTGTTAATTGAAAAACCCAAACAAATATTTATTTTAATTTTGTCTTTCGGTCTAACATCTAAAATCATATACGCTGTCAAAAGACACAAGTTTGAAGCAAACTACCTAAATCCATGTGTAACAAACTTTACTTTACTTACTTATTACTTGTACGACCCGTATACTTGTGGAAATTTATCTCCGTTCTCTTGAGGTGTGTGTGTTTTTTCATCGTTATATTTCACATCTTTGGAGACAATAAGTTTTTAGAGACAGTGTCGGGGACTTTATTGTTAATTATTGTGTCTAGATCAGTGTAGAAGTTTTTATTTGTTTTCAGTTTTACACTTGTTTTACTTTATCTCTATTCAGGTTCTTTAGGTTGGAAATTTTTCTGGAATCAATGAGTTTAAATGCTAAGGATGGTTGTTTCGATTGTGGGTTGGATGGGGCTACGTTTGGGATAGTGTTCTTTCCCACAACCACATCTTACCTACGCTACTTATGATGATAGTCATGCTCAAAAAGAATTGACAACATATCCACAAGAAGGCTCATCAAACAAGTTTCAACAAATAATGAAATCATTTGTAGCTAAGACACAAGAAACGATGAAATCATTTGCGGCACAGAGACAAGATAGAATGCGAACGAATAATGAAAGATTCAATAAGCATGATGTTGCTTTGAAGATATTGGGGACTCAGATATCTCAATTTGTCAACCTACAACGAACCCTTCCACAACCCCCTCTGATGCAAGATCGAGTTGGGTGTGAATCGTGTAAGGCTATTAGCCTTCAAGCAGAAAATAGAGTAGAATCACCACATGCTGCAGAGATTGTCGTAGAGGTTCCAAAGATAGTAGAACCAATCAATCTAAGCTTGGACAGGTTGATTATTGAAAAGTTGGTTGAAGATGGGTGCAAGAAAGAGGTAGTTGCACCGAGGGTGCAGGAGAAGAGTAGGGTGGATTCGCCGCCGACACATCCATTATTATCACCACCACCTCCGGTGAGGTTGGAATATCCTAGTAGTGACACTGAGTACAAAGCATCCGTAGAGACGTCAAGTGAAGCAAGAATCAACGTCCCAGTACTCGAGATTGTTGAAAATGAGCCTATAATGCCACAAGTAATCGAGGATGGTCCTCCAAGAAGAATGAGAGTGTAGATATTGAGGCTGAGACTATTTGTATGATTGAGAGAGTCTCGATAAAAGTTGAAGGAAATCTACCACCCAAGCTTCAAGATCCTCGAGGTTTCAACCTCCAAATCAAATTAGGTGGTAAGATTGATGCTAAGGCGATGAGACTTGGGTTCGAGTGTGATCCTCATGCCTAAGAGTTTGTTTGAGAAGTTAGGCATCAGGGTGCGATGAAGGCATCGTCATCTTGCAGTTGGCGTCAGCTCAACAGCAAAGTCATGGGGACCATATATGACGTTCTCATCCATGTTGGTAAGTTAGTTATTCCCAGTGACTTTTTATTCTTGATTATGTTGCAGATCCACATGTTCTATTGATACTAGGACGTCCATTCTTACCTATGTGGTGTCGCCTAGGGTTTGATAAAAATTAGATAAATATAAGTCAAGAAAACTACGCACTCTCACCCTAGACAGGCACAGTACTGCAAGTATTACAGGACGTATGCAAGTTTTAGTTGATAAGTTGAGTTCGTTCTCAGGGACTTAAGTGTGTTAATCACGTGGGTAGAAATAACGAGTAAACGTAAATAATTAAAGACAGAAAATAAAAGATATGAATTTCGAAAATAATTAATTAAACTAAGAAAATAAGGACAATAAAATAAAATACTAAGAATATGAGATGATAAATATAGTTTAGGTTTTGCTAGTATGCACTAATCCTTCTAATTCGTTCTATTAGATCTAGTTAATAAGGGAGAATATTAGCTCTTGTATATTTAGTCAGGATTCTAGATTCCCATTCCTTTGACCTTGAGAGCGACTAAGGGGGCTACGGCACGACCAAGACGTGGTTTTAAATAGGGTTATCAAGCGCTACCAAGGCCCTAAGCAAACACTTCAATCAATTGGTGATATGGTGATTAAAACAAACCTTAATGACTATCTAGTTAGAATCATGTTTTGTCAGAACTAATATCGACACTAGACGTTATGTGGTGTTTCAATAATTAGACACCCAGCTAAGGTGATCATCTAAATACTATTAAGGTAATCCTATACTCGTGCACTAGCAAGGAAAACAGTCATTACATCAAAACACATAAACAAATATAAGAGTAAGTAGCTAATATCAGATTAAAACATATAATTCCCAAAGAAACTTAGATAGAAGAATTAGAATTCATAGTTTATACATGATGCAAAACCCAAGCTATGGGGAGTTTAGTTCATACCTGATGGAAATAAACTAAAAGAAATTACAAAAGACATCATCTTGCTCTCTACAATAAACTGGAAGAATAAAACCTTAAGAACTAATTACTATGAGGCAAGGATTTTTTTACAAGTGATATAAGGGTGTATTTATAGGTGTTTAGAAGACCTAATTCGTTTTCTTGAGGGAGAAGCAAAGTAGTAGACTCCAAGCCCAACTCAAATTCGTATGGAAATAAAGATAAATTCTGCTGATTTGTTTTGAGCATATCTTCTTCGTTATTGGTCGGTTTTTGCTCCATAATATACCAAAAGAATCCTCAGCGAATTATCTACGTCTCTATGAAAGGAATTTACCAAAATCGGCTTATTTCTTGGAGTAATCACCACTTCTTTAGGCCTGTGCTGCAGAATTCAGATTTAGGCAACTTTTTCTTTTCCATATTTTTAGCTTTTGTTTCCTTATCTCCAATTACCATGCTAATCTCTTTCCATAAGTTGTAGTCTTTGACTTGGACTCTAATTAATCTCCATAATTATCTTTAAAGCTTCACACTAAATAAACAATTAAATCCAATATGCTCTAAAAATATTATTTTACTAAATCAAGACTCAAAATAGGAAAGTGCACTATTTCTCAAGAAAATCGACATTTATGACTTCTAAATCACTAAAAATGATGTCTCATCTTAACATAAATCTATCACAAATGAGGAGACATCAAGACCCCAAACTCAAAGTTGTATCGTCCCGATACAATAAAGATAAAAACAAAGGGAAGTCTATAAATACACACTTATAAAATTCTCAACACAATGGGAAGAACATAGCAAAATATATAGAGTAAACCTAAAGCACATAACTCAGAAAATTTCATGCAATAATATTCATAAACTACATACCTGTACACTTCTCATATCCACAGTCAACACGGCTTGAATTCAAGATCAGATTAGTTTCGCAATGTAAGAAGGATTGGGACTTTACTCAGTTCCCCAAGAAAGCTATAGATTGTTCATCAAACCTCACTAGTATTCAAATATCCACTCAACTAATCTCTAATGGCTCAATCACTTCTCAATTACATAGCAAAGAATCACAAGGTCTTTAAGGTTGTAATTTAGGCTTAGGGACGGTATGATAGTATATTTGGATAATTTGGAGTGAGCTTTTGGCTCTCTCCTCACTAGCCCTCAACGAATCGCTCTAGAGCTTGAGTTACTCTCATAAAACGTTTCTCACTCAACCCAATGAATTCCTTGATGCATAATTTAGCATCCCCAATAACCCAATTAAAGCATAAGATGTTCACATAAAAATTCTACTTTGCCGGTCCGAATATATATATTTTCTTTTCTTTTCAAATCAATTTCACAAGCTATGACCCTCTTTTAATGTTGAGATATCACGCTAATTTTCTCATATATATATTTTTTCTTTTAATGCCCTTGTTGGCAAATTTAGCCCGTAGCTTCTTTTTCATTCACTATTACCCCGGCAAAGGGTTACAATAAAAATCTGTGAATCATCATCAATATAAAGCACAAAGCACAATTAATAAGCTAAAAAATCCCATCCCAATAACAATTCCCATAATGGTGGACCCATCACCCCAAACTCAAGCTCTAAAACAACTGTCTATGCATCGCGATTCGAGTGCGGGTCATATGGAAAAGTCCTATAATTTAAAGGGATATGGCTTATAACGTGTTTCAATAAAAAGCTTTAGAAAGGCTAGAAGGGGCTGAGAAGGATATCTCATATAAAATCAAAAATCACAAGGTGGGAAGGTATAAAAAGGCTTCAAAGGCTTCAAATATGAAAGAACCGCCTTAATCACTTTCTACAGTATGTAATTTTGTTATTTTCTTACCTTTAGCACTTTCATCAAATGGTTTTTCAACTAGCTTGGATCTCACGGCCTACACACTTCTCAAGGTTCCCTGAGATCAAACATACTTTCTATCGCATTGCTCACTAATCTTTTCTTTACTATCAACGTGTGTTTTCCTGCAAATACTCAAAGCATACAGATAAGATAGCTCATAAACATACTACTTACTATCATCAATTCACTGAGCTTATTCTTTCAAGCTTTTAAACACACTCTACATCTAATTCCCATGTATCAAAAATTTTAATTTCTACCTAAAAACAGAAAAATGGAGATGAGAGACAACGAATCCCCACACCCCAACTCAAAAATGAGTCGTGTCCCCACGACTCGAAAAATAAATAAAAATTAGTAGATAAACATATATACAGAAATGGTAAGGAAGAAAGAGAACATACTCTCGAGGCTATTGCCTCGCATCATTGATATCCAAGGTAGGAATTGCTGGACCTTTCGTTAATTTCTCGAGGAGTTTCATGATGTGCACTTGATTAGCGTTGATTTGTGCCACATCATTGACTAAAGAAGTTTGAGCTGCTTCGAATTTTGTTAAACGCTCCTCCATCTTCTCTTGCCAATTTTGCTCATTTTCTTCTTTCGAGACTTGCGTAGAACCCGCTCTTCGAAAGATATCCTTGATCCAAGCATTATCAATATAACTTGTCTTAAACTCTAGTTTCTCTTCTTCACCCAATGTTACATTCGCTTTTCGCACAAGACACGTGATCATAGTCGGAAATTTAACATTATAAACTGATTTAGGAGAGACCGAAAATCGTATCACCTCCTCATAGATCAACTGTGCCACATCTACTTCTTCTCCTCTCAAAATACAATCCAAAAGTAGAGCGTTCTTCATAGTCACATCCAAAGTTCGTGTGTTTCCAAAGACATTAGGAATAAGGAAATTGTGCCAAATTCTCGCATATGATTGAAGATATTTGTAAGGCCAAGGTGCCTTCAAGTCTCCCTTATGTGATTGCACTTTCTCCTTGTCTAAAACATTCTCAAAAAGTAATTCCTCATCAAAGATTTTTTCGTTTCGCAACCGCTTCATCAAATTTGCAACAACCTTTCAATTTCTTAAACTTGAAGTGGTTTCTAATCTCCTCAACTGTGAAAGGAACTAGCTTTCCTCTAATCGGAACACAACCTTTACTATCTCGGCTAAAAAGGCCTAAATAGAATTCCAAAACTAACTCATGACATAATTCAGAACGTCTTACCATGAACGTAGACCAACCCAATTTCGCACCAAGCTCTAAGAATCTCTTGTATTATCCTTCACTAACTTCTTCCTTGAATACTTTCTCATAAGCAAAAGGTAGCTCTTTCAATTGTTTCTCTGCAGAAGCTTTCAGGGCCCTTGAAGCTTCCTCTTTCTCCTTGGGTGTAGGACCTTGTGGAAGTTGTGTTTTCTCCTTTGCATAAAAGTATAGCTTTTTACCATTACGATCAAGCAAAGTTATCGCACCTTCATCTACTTTGTCTTTACCCTTTGATTTAGAACTAGAACCTTTGTTATTTGATTTCTTCTTGATTGGATCCAATACCTTGCTTTTCTTCACCTCCCTCTTCTTAGCTAATATTGTTGTTCTATTAGTCATCCTCAATTAACCCCCAACTCAAAGCTTTAGCAACCCTTGAAATTTGAACTTGTGAATTTTTGGTTGAACAAGCTTGATTTGGTTTAGGATAGATGAATTGATGATGAATATCTATGTGGGTGAGGTGATTTCTTGATGGATTGGCTTGGATTTAAGAAATTGTAGGATGAATTTTGAAAATTTAAGCTCTTGATTCTTCAATTTGATGGATTTGGTGAGGACCGGGTGCTTGAATCTCTCTTGTAATGATATGGAGAGAAGATTTGATGTTTTTTTCTTGATGATTGGGTAGTGTTTTGATGATTGGTGAAGGTTTTTATGAGCTTTAATGGAGTTGGGAGAGTTTTGGCGAAGAGAAAGAGGCTTGAGGTTTATTAAATTCGGAATAATGGCTTAATACCTCTTTTTTATAAACTTGAAACCCGTTCTTTCTCTCTCCAGCGGCGCGGCGCGGTGCATGGCTGCGGTACATGGGTACACCGTATGGGTGTACCGCAGCTTCTGTAGCTCGAAATTTTTTTGCTTCGGCAAAATACTCGTGGTAGCAACCCGTGGCACGGGTTTTGGCTCTGCGGTATAGGGCACGGTATAGGGTCCGGTGTACCGGACCCATCAGCTTTATTTTTTTTCGTCTCGGCACAAAACGTGGCTCCAACCCGTGGTACGGGTTTTCTTCCCTGCGGTGTACCGCGGCTGAGGTGCGGTATACCGCACTGATGGTCAGAATTTTCCGAAATTTTTTGTTTCTTCCCTAACTCGATTTCTCCAATACCTACACATCAAAAACACTAATACCTTTCTCAAATATGCAATATCAACTAAAACTAAACATAAACTAAACATAAACTAAAAACGTAAAAGACATAAAAACTAAAAAATTGCGGGTTGTCTCCCGTACAACACTTTTGTTAAACGTCTTTCAAAGTTAGACGCGTTACCTCTATCAAGATTTGCGAATATAGCCTCCCCAACAACAAGTTAGGCTATGAACGTCAACTAATCTGCGCTTGATCCCCGTTTTGGGTCGGATTTCTATCACCTTGGCTGAAACAACCTTAGTGACAATGAACGGTCCCATCCACGAGTCTTTGAAACTTCGTGGCCTATTCTCGCGTTTGTGAGCTTTCCATAGAACTTCATGGCCAGCCCCAAACTCAATGTTTGGCTCAGTATCCACAGGTTTTAAGTGGATCTTCTCAGGAGGGACTTTGTGATGTGAAAGGCTGTGAATGACAGGAACGGTGCGATCTAACTTCCTTGGTTTCTTACCCAAGACATAGAAGGTCTCGGATACATTTTTTGCATGAAGGTTAAGGGTCCCTTGTTGGAAGTTGATGACACTCTGACTTGTGGCCATGAAAGGCCGTCCAAGTATGATTGGAACCTGCTTCTCTGCATCAAACTCAAGAATAACAAAGTCAGTAGGGATGGCGATATTACCTGCACGGACTAAGACGTCCTCCACTGTTCCCCATGTCCTTTTAACTGAGTTGTCAGCGAACTGCAACTTCACTAGAGTTTTCTCTGATTTCTGAAGTCCAAGTCTCTCGAACACGGACTTAGGCATGAGATTCACACCAGAACCCACATTATACATAACTTTCACCTTGAGCATACCATTAATTTGAATAGGAAGGTTGAAACTTCCCGGATCTTTAAGCTTTGTTGGTAGCTCTTTTTCACTTCTTCTCGAAATTCTCAGATTCTCTCTTGGGATTTCTACACTCGCTTCTTTCTCAGGAATAACTTGCGTGTAAACTTGTTGCGATGTAAGTCCTTTCTTTGCAATCTCAAGCATTTGGGCGTTAATATTTTCGGGTGTATACGCCTCTACAAATGTCTTGAGTACATTGTCATCCTTAGGATTTGTATCAGGAATAGTTGATGATACTGGTTGAACAACAGGTGGCGATTCCACCTTCTCTTCTTCTCCTTCTTCTTGCACAGCAGGTGCAACTTCATTTTCTTTCTCTTTTGAATTTAGCTCAGCTTGATAATCCATAACCAATCGAATTTCCTCTTTCATTTTCCTCAGAAGCTGTATAAATTCGGCTTTCTCTTGATCGTCCTCCACATAAACCTCAGAACAGTCAGATTCCACGGGGCTAGACTTGGTTGATTCTTCTTCGGTACTCGGAACTTCCACGGAACTAACGGCAGCATGCGTTACTTCCTTCTCTTCTCCAAGTTCAAGGCAAAGAGCCTTGCAAGCTTCGAACCCAACATTGTTTTCACCTCCTTCGATTGCCTTCACTTCTTTCTGTTCCATTAAATTTGTTAGAACTTTGTTTAGTTGTTGGTGGTCCTTTGTGTGTTCTAAAAATAAATGCAAATGTAATCGAACCACAACCGCAAGTGTACGGTTGTCCCAAGTAATATAGTTGATAAAACAGATTCGTTCCAAGGACGGGATGGTTGACTACAATGTCTATCGATTAATGATTGGTTGCACTTAGGAAAGCAAATAAAGATATAATGATTGTTTGTTTGTTTTTATTATTCTAAGTAATGAAAGACTAAATGGAAAATGCAATTAAAAGCTAAGACGCAAGTAAATAAAAGTAAAACGCAAGTATGAGCAGGCAGTACTTGAGAGACGCAAGGGTTTTCCTAACTATCATTCATTTCATACATTGTTTAAGGGACAAATTGGTAAATTTGTATTGGTCGGGATTCTATATTCTCCTTACCCCCGTCAGGGTGGACTAAGGAGCAACTCTCAAGTGCTACAAACCCCGTCAGGGTGATTATAGTCCACTCTCAAGTGTTTAAGTTTAAATTACCCAATAGGCCATAGGTTTAATTAAGCTCGTCAGAGTCAAATAATTTCTAACCTACATTCGTTAACTAGTTCGGTACCTAAACCCCCCGTCATGGTGATCCAATCGCCACTAATTAGAATAGCCTAGATACTAAGTCCTATTCTTGATTGATCAGGTCAAAATTAGTAAATAAAATGCAAATTAAAGAAAAACACAATTTACCCAATTTGATTTAAATAAGAATTATCCCAAATCCAAATGTATAGAATGAAATCAAATTGGGTTTAACCCATTATGCGTTCTCAAGCACTAATTAGGTTTAGCTCATAATAATTAAAAAGAAAACTAAATTAAATGTAATGGAATTCATATTGATTACAAGATTAAAGATAAAGAAACCTAATTTCCAGAATTGGAATGACTGAGAACGGAGATATAGACCCTCTCCGGCTCTAGCAGCTTCTTCCTCCTTCCTTCCGTTGCTTCTCTCTGATGTTTAATCTTCTGGAATGTGAATTGTATTGACACTCTCTTCTAAGGATGAGTTGATTTGAAGAACAAATTGAGAGGTGTGTAATAATGAGGTCAAAAGATCCTTTTATAAGGTTAAAAACGGATTAGGGCTTGGACTTAAGAATAAATCAATAATTAAATGTCCAAGCCCAAATTTCTAAGCCCAAAATCCCGTAACTGCTGATACACCTTTCCCGCTTCGTTATGACTCCGATTGACTTGGTTCCAGTTGCTAAAGTTCCGTGACTCGATAAGGAATGTTTTCTCATCAAAGGTAAGCGGCTAAATCATCTCTTAAGCACCTTGAAATCAGCAATCTTTGGCCTGGAAAACAGATTTGCAGCTCTAAAATCGAATCTTTCGGGATTTATCTTTAAGTCTTGACTCTATCTCGTGATCTTTGACTCTTCTCTCGGATTCCATTCCTAGCTAATATTCAAAACCTACAAACTTTTCACTAAAATACACAAGATTACGCGCAAAAGTTTAATAAATAAAAAATACTAGAAATAAAATAGGAATTCCGGATTATTGCATTTTTAGCTCAAAAGTCTATCAAAATATTCAATTAAAAATAAAAAATGATGTCTCCCAAGGGTCGAAAATAAGAACATTTAGGGAGACATCAAGACCCCCGACTCAAACCTTTGTCGTCCCGACAAAGCAAAACAAAACAAAACAAAGGGGTAGAAGTGAACGCAAGAACAAATAGAAGCTAGCAAATACACCTAAAGCAATTCTCAAGATAAATCTCATATAGCAAAACTCTAGGAACTAATATATACATACTCTTATCATACAAAATCGAACATAAATAATCTCAATCATAAAATTAAAGTTTCAATGCTTGAAGGTTACACTTGTACTCATCTCTTTATGATGGCTATAGGGTGGTCATTAATCCTACCCCGCTTTGAACGCTCCACCTAGTATATTCCCTATCAACAGAATTATAAATTCACTATGCACTTAAGAATCACGAGGTCTTTATGGTTTTAATAATGGATTAAGGACGGTGTGGATGTATATTTGGTAAACTTGAAGTGAGCTTTTGGCTCTCTCCTCACTTACCATCAACAATGTCCTCGAGCTTGAGTTTACGCTCAAAAAATGTTCTCACTCACCCATTTGACGCACTAATGTTGCGTCCCCATGTCAACCCAATAAAAACTAAGATGATTTCCAAAAGTATTCCACTTTTCCGGTTTATTTTATTCTTTCTTGCTTTTTATTTTCTTTTTCATTTTTTTTGTACAAGATACCCATGACCATCATTTTGATGTGAAAAGTCATGTCTCTTATAATTTTTTTCTCTTTATTCTTTTCTTTCTTTCTTTTTTTCAAATTCCGGCAAAGGGTTACAAATAATAATATCATCTTCATTTTTGTGCCTCAATATAAACACATAAATCCCACCCAATGTAAATTCCCAAATGTGGACCCTCCACCCCAAACTCAAGCTCGAGACAAGTCTCAGGGTTGTGATTCAAGTGCGGGTCATTTGGTCATGCCTAATAATCTAAAAGATAATGGGCTTATATCGTGGCTACAAAAGAAAAGGCTTAAGGCTCAAACTTGGGATAAGACGGATAAAATTATCATAAGGGATAGCAAGCTAAAAGGCTTCAAATGGCTATCAAAGAACTGCCCCTATCATTTTCCTAAGTACATAGCATGTCTTTAGTTCATATCTAGGTGGGTTCTCTACTAATTAGGATTTCACGTTCTACACACCAAACATATTCCTTAAGTACAAGCTTACTTCATTTGCATTGTTCATTAATTTTTCCTATCAACTACCTATGTTCGCATGCAATTCTAAGTGCGTTTTATATCAATCCCTAAAGTCCATTATTTATTATCATTAATTCATCAAAAGTATGCTTAAAGGGACATTTAAAATCTTCTACAGTCATACGCAACTCCGAAAATTATTTTATTGAAAGCAAATAACAAATAAACACATAAAAAACTGGGATGAGGCAACGAACCCCACCACAAACTCAAAAATGAGTCGTGTCCCCACGACTCGAAAAGACTCAAAGCAATAAACTAATTTACACTAAATAAGAAGGGATAGAAAACGTATCTGAACTAGCACGAGGCTGGTGTCGGTGTTGCGTCCAGGTTGAGGTTTTGAATTCTTCTACAATGGTTACGATTAAAGTGCTCTTTATCACCTCGAACTTCTTCAAATTTCCCACGTTTTCATTTATTACTTTCCCTCTAAGTATCATCTCTTCTATCAAAATATTCCTCAATACCCAATTCTCTTTCTTCACCATGTTCTTCGTACCTTTTCCAACCTTTCATGGTCATCTCTGATGACCCCAAACTCAAAGCTTCAAGACCCTCAAAAGGTTTGGATAAAATTGTGATTTTAGTGTTCTTGAAGGTTTGGGTATGAATTATGGATTGTTTAGAGCTGGGTCATAGATATTTCCAGGTTTGTGAAAGTTTTAACGGATAAACTTTAGCTTTGGTGAAAGGAAACTTCGGATTAAAGTGTGAAACGTTGGTATTTTGGATGATTTATGGTATGATTGTGAGCTTGGATGATGTTTGGAGAGAGGGATTGGTGGTTTATTGCTGTCTTGATGATGATTTTTGGAGTAGTTGGAGGCTAGGATTCGTCAATGGAGGCTTAGCATGAGAAAGAGGCTAAAATTATAGGGATTAAACCCTTAAAACCGCCGATCACAGCAGTTGACCAGCTAGCCGGTGGTTGACCGGCATGCCGGTCAATGTGTCGGTGAAAAATAAATTTCGAAAATGAAATTTTACTCTTTTTTTTTTACCTCTGACGCAGCCTCCTTGCGTCATTGCTGACGCAGTGATCAGAACCTTCACCTTCATCGGCCGGCTAGCCGGTCATCTGACCGGCATGCCGGCGGCATGTCGCTGGCGGAAATCGAAACGCAACGACCTTGCGTCGTTGCTGACGCAAGGACCAGAAACTTCTTTCGTCATCGGCCGGCTAGCCGGTCATCTGACCGGCACGCCGGCGGTTCTCGCTGGCGCATTTCGTGACGCAGCAATGCTGCGTCATTGCTGACGCAGTGATCAGAAGGTTTGGGGGTCTTCAGCGCTTTTGGCCGGTATGCCAGCCAGCTCGCCGGCTAGCCGGTCAAACCTGCTGTTGACTCCATAATTTTTCGTTTTCTCATCGTTTTGACCCCAAACTCATGACCATTATACCTCCGAAATCATCAAAAACAACTACCCTTCCTCATTTCTTAATAATAAACACTAAATTAACGAAAATCAAACTAATTTAAACTACGAATTTAAAAGACATGAAAGCAATTTAAAACATGGGTTGTCTCCCAAGAAGCACTTTTGTTTATTACGTCTTTAAGTTCGACGCGTTACCTTCCATGAAGATGGTATTGAGGCCCTTGCGGTGTTCCTCCGCTTAAACTCACCTCTTCCTTGATGTAAAAGCTTAAGAATCTTCCCCCTTAGAATATTATTCAATCGATCTCTAAAAGGAGGTGGGTAAGTACTTCGTTTCGCCTTTTTGTTTTCACGACGAAACTCATTTTCCACCACATTGGAGTAGATAACCGTTCTCAACGGTATAAGATCATTTTTATTCCTTGTTTCAATCTCAGATTCATCTTTAAAATGTGGTGGGTAGGTGCTCCTCCTTGCCTTTTTGCTCTCGCGGTGTGGCACCTTACTTGTATAACACATCTTGATCATTTGTGGTGATAGAGGTGAGTCTGATTTTTCATCTCTAATAATTATTCGTGGTAGAGATGGTGATTGGTGAACTTTTTGTGGCGGATATTCAATTTCTGTTTTATCTTTAACCTTTAATTCTTCAATTGATTCTCCAACCATTTCACATTCGTCTTCACTTTCAACCCAATCTTCCACTCTTACCTCATAATATTCTTTCTTTGGATTTTTTATAACCTCGATCTCCACCTCTTCTTGTTTGCGTTCTATATCTTGATCATGTGTATACACCTTAGGAATAGCAATCTCTGTGTTCACTTCTAGGATTTGCGTTGCTACTCCTTCTTCCACCATGCTAACAAGATCCTCAACCACATGGTGGTCTTCATTTATAATCGGCACGGTGTTCATATCACTAGAACTAATACCTTCTTTCAACACCTCCTCCTCAACTATTTATTCTGGTTGATCTCTTCCATCTTCATAAGACTTGATACTATTGGCAGAATGCTGAGAATTAATTATGGATTCCATTTCGTCTAGCTCCTTTTGCAGTCTTTGCAAACGGGAATTTCTTTCATCTGTTAACTTCTGCGATTGTTCATATAAGCGCATGAGTTCTGTAACTGATCTATATAACTGGGAAATTTGTGGTGAAGGTGGAGGTTGTTGAATGTTTTACCCCCACTAGTTGTTCCATTCATGCTCGTGTTGCTCTTGTTGATAGTTATGAGATGGATAATGTTGATTATTCTCAACCCAATGGTGGTACCATACTTGTTCTTGTTGATAGTGATATGGTGTTTGTTGTTGATTATTCCCGATCCATTGATTGTTCCATCCTTGCTCTTGCGGGTATTGATATGGTTGTTGGTAAGAATTTATACCCCATTGTTGTTGTCCCGAAGAGTCTTCCCAATAGTCAAATGGACCAGGATTTGGGTAATGTTCTCTATACATCTTTAATTAAATTTCTTGATCATTACCTGAATAAATCACCTGTAAAAACAAAACAAATCAAAGCAAACACAAGCGTAAAACTGAAAATAAAAAAATAAATGCAACTATCACTAAAGGATAAACACCGTGGTCACACGCTACCGTCCCCGGCAGCGGCGCCAAAAACTTGGTGGTCCTTTGTGTGTTCTAAAAATAAATGCAAATGTAATCGAACCACAACCGCAAGTGTACGATTGTCCCAAGTAATATAGTTGATAAAACAGATTCGTTCCAAGGACGGGATGGTTGACTACAATGTCTATCGATTAATGATTGGTTGCACTTAGGAAAGCAAATAAAGATATAATGATTGTTTGTTTGTTTTTATTATTCTAAGTAATGAAAGACTAAATGGAAAATGCAATTAAAAGCTAAGACGCAAGTAAATAAAAGTAAAACGCAAGTATGAGCAGGCAGTACTTGAGAGACGCAAGGGTTTTCCTAACTATCATTCATTTCATACATTGTTTAAGGGACAAATTGGTAAATTTGTATTGGTCGGGATTCTATATTCTCCTTACCCCCGTCAGGGTGGACTAAGGAGCAACTCTCAAGTGCTACAAACCCCGTCAGGGTGATTATAGTCCACTCTCAAGTGTTTAAGTTTAAATTACCCAATAGGCCATAGGTTTAATTAAGCTCGTCAGAGTCAAATAATTTCTAACCTACATTCATTAACTAGTTCGGTACCTAAACCCCCCGTCAAGGTGATCCAATCGCCACTAATTGGAATAGCCTAGATACTAAGTCCTATTCTTGATTGATCAGGTCAAAATTAGTAAATAAAATGCAAATTAAAGAAAAACACAATTTACCCAATTTGATTTAAATAAGAATTATCCCAAATCCAAATGTATAGAATGAAATCAAATTGGGTTTAACCCATTATGCGTTCTCAAGCACTAATTAGGTTTAGCTCATAATAATTAAAAAGAAAAATAAATTAAATGTAATGGAATTCATATTGATTACAAGATTAAAGATAAAGAAACCTAATTTCCGGAATTGGAATGACTGAGAACGGAGATATAGACCCTCTCCAGCTCTAGCAGCTTCTTCCTCCTTCCTTATGTTGCTTCTCTCTGATGTTTAATCTTCTGGAATGTGAATTGTATTGACACTCTCTTCTAAGGATGAGTTGATTTGAAGAACAAATTGAGAGGTGTGTAATAATGAGGTCAAAAGCTCCTTTTATAAGGTTAAAAAAGGATTAGGGCTTGGACTTAAGAATAAATCAATAATTAAATGTCCAAGCCCAATTTCTAAGCCCAAAATCCCTTAACTGCTGATACACCTTTCCCGTTTCGTTATGACTCCGATTGACTTGGTTCTAGTTGATAAAGTTCCGTGACTCGATAAGGAATGTTTTCTCTTCAAAGGTCAGCGGCTAAATCATCTCTTAAGCACCTTGAAATCAGCAATCTTTGGCCTAGAAAACAGATTTGCAGCTCTAAAATCGAATCTTTCGGGATTTATCTTTAAGTCTTGACTCTATCTCGTGATCTTTGACTCTTCTCTCGGATTCCATTCCTAGCTAATATTCAAAACCTACAAACTTTTCACTAAAATACACAAGATTACGCGCAAAAGTTTAATAAATCAAAAATACTAGACATAAAATAGGAATTCCGGATTATTGCATTTTTAGCTCAAAAGTCTATCAAAATATTCAATTAAACATCAAAAATTATGTCTCCCAAGGGTCGAAAATAAGAACATTTAGGGAGACGTCAGTTGTTCTACTTGAGTACCTAAAATCTGAAGTGCGGCATCTTGTCCTCGGACCTTCTCTTCCTGAGCGTTCATATTTGTGGTCAAACGGTGCAAGGCTTGTAGTATTTGTTGATTATCCATAGATCCTCTTGAGGATATTGAGGTAAAGCTTTCTGATCTAATGAATCGGTATAGGCATCTTGAACAGGTTGTTGAGGGGGAGCAGGTCTATTTTGATATTGATTTTGGTACTGACCTCTCGGTTGGAAAGAGTTGTTCTGGGGATGCGGTTGATAATGACCAGGATTAGCGGCCCCTTGTGGATTTGAATACTGCATACCCGGATGGTTTCGGTTACCCCATTGATAACCTCCTCGGTTGGAAATGAAGTACACAGATTGTAGATTTGTTTCACACTTTTCATATGTATGATTATTAACCCCACATTGCTGACAACCTTGTGCTTCTTGTACTACGTTCGCTGCGGCTAAATTCTTTTGCATCTCTAACTTCAGCTCTTTGATTTGATTTTCTAATGCGGATATTTGAGCTGAGTTCGCAGCTTCTGCATCTAAACGAAGCGTTCCTCGGGTCTTTGCCACAGAAGCTCGCGTTGAAGGCCAACTCCTTTCTTGTTCCATAATATTTTTCAAAACCTCGGAAGCTTCATTATGGTTCATGGACACAAAATTACCCTTTCCAATGTTATCCACCTTCTCTCTACCTTTATCATTAAGTCCTTCATAAAATATAGCAAGTTGTAGAGCGGGTGTATAACCATGGAGCGGACATCTAGCTAATTTTTGTTGAAACCTTGTCCATGACTCTCCTACTGTTTCTCCATCTTCTTGACAAAATCTTGCAAGCTCGGTTTGATCTTTGAGTCTCATGCTCTTCGGATAAAAACGGTTAAAGAACGCGACTTGAAGTTCTCTCCAATAATTAATTGTTCCAGGTGGTTGTCTTTCTAGCCAATCGCTAGCTCTACCGGTCAAGAAGAATGAAAACATATGACAATACAGTTGCTCGCATGTAATGCCAGGAGTAATGTAGGCATCACAAATCTGCATGAACTTCTGAATCGATCTTACCGGATCTTGAATTGTTGTACCACTGTAGAGTCCAAAACTTTGAAATTGACTTAGCATACCCGGATCGGGTATAAATTTGATATTCTGGATCTCTGGAGGACGGTAACCGATTGGTTGAACATGGAACGGTACATGAAGACCAAGGAGATCTTGCTGTACTCGATTCTGTTGATTAACGTTATTCTGCCCATTACCTCCTCCTAATGGTAGTTGTACACCGTGTTGTCCACCACCAGGTGGTGATGGTGGTGGTGGACCTCTTGGATTTACTCCAAGGTCATCAAGTGGTGGATCACGTTGGTTTGCCATTACTCTTCTCAAGGATCTTTCTTCACGAACACGTTTGTTGTAAACCCTGAAGCTCCTCTCAGGCTCCGGTAACGGAGGCCAAGAATTAAACACTGTGAAACCTGAAATAGACTAAAGCAAACCACAAGCGTAAATCCGGAAAAATAAAAACTGAAAATTGAAAAATAAAACTAATTAAAAACTACTACTCGAAATAGATAACCCACACGCTAATGAGACACAAGTCCCCGACAGCGGCGCCAAAAACATGGTGTCGCCTAGGGTGTGATAAAAATTAGATAAATATAAGTCAAGAAAACTACGCACTCTCACCCTAGACAGGCATAGTACTGCAAGTATGATGTCTCCTCATTTGTGATAGATTTATATTAGGATGAGACATCATTTTTAGTGATTTAGGAAGTCTTTGAGTCGATTTTCTTGAGAAATGCTACACTTTCCTATTTTGAGTCTTGATTTAGTAAAATAGTATTTTTAGAGCATATTGGGTTTAATTATTTATTTAGTGTGAAGCTTTAAAGATAATTATGGAGATTAATTAGATTCCAAGTCAAAGACTACAACTTATGGAAAGAGATAGACATGGTAATTGGAGATAAGGAAATAAAAGCTAAAAACATGGAAAAGGAAAAGCTGCCTTAATCCTGAATTTCTGCACCTACGACCACAAATCAGCTTATATCTCAAGAACGGTGTGGAATTTGGAGAAACGGTCAAGAGCAAAGTCGAAGAGCTTTCCGAGACGATCAATTTGGTGTACTCATACGCGTCAAACGGATGAGTATTGAAGCTGTTAGAGCCAAAAGAAAAACGGGCCTGATTGCATGTTTTTAGGGTTACGAATTTGAGTTGGGCTTGGAGTCCACTACTTACTTCTCCTTCAAGAAAACGAATTAGGGCTTCCAAGATACCTATAAATACACCCTTTTATCATTGTAAACATGTCCTTGCTCAGTTCTAAACATTAGCTTAAATTATAAACAATAGCTTAGTCCTTTACATTAATATTCATCCTTAGAATCAAGCTATTCATTCAAGAAGCAAGCTGACCTGTAGAGGAAGACAAGAAGAAGAAGATTGGAGACTGACAAACTCCTCTTCTACATCTCACCTTCTCTATATTTAGAGTAATTAGCTATAGATCTATTCTCAACCATATTTCTAAGCTTTTATTCTGTAAGTTTACTTTTAATTGTTGGATTATTATTTTGTCTTTAAATACTATTTGTTATTTTAATTGATTGAGCTTGGCGTATATTGTTATTATGTGTTTTGACTTATTGTTACACCTTAGATTTGGCCAATCTTAGGATTATTCTTAGTTATTGACAACACCACATAATCGTCTAGTTTTGATCCCTTGCCTAACTAGATAGCCATTAAGGTTTGATTTAATCACCAATCATTACTTAGGAATCCCTAGTAGTGGAGAGGTTGCTCCTAAGCCTAGAAAAGGCTAGGCAGAATTTAGATTCCTGGTTAATATATAATGCTTAATCTGTGACAGGTTAGAATAACAACTTAGTAAAATAGACTCATATTAGTGACCCTAATCTATTTGACTTACATACATATTTAATTATCTGCATTCGTATTTGTTATTTCTCATCAGATAGTCATTCATATTAGTTTATCTTTTTATATTTTATTTTAAAACATCTAAATTCATCTACGCCTGTTAAACATAATTAGATCTAACGGATACAATCCCTGCGAACGAACTTGACTTATCATTAAAACTTGCAAACGATCTGTGATACTTGCAGTGAGTTCCGTGGTTCTCAAGGGTGTGTGCTCTTTATTATTATTCTTATTTATCTATTTATTTATCACACCTTTGCCCCCACCAAGTTTTTGGCGCCGCTGCCGGGGATTTATCTTTAAGTTAAATCTATTTTGTGTTTATTTAGTGTAGAAGTTTTTATTTGTTTTCAGTTTTACGCTTTCTTTTTGTTTTAGTCTTTCTCAGGATTTTAGATGGATAATCAACGGTTAGAGCTAGGTTTACCTAGTAAATTTCGAGTTCAACGCATTGGGATTCGCGTCCCAACTATCCAAGCCGTTAGATTCAAGCCTGATCGTGATTTAATTAATCAATTCGCGAGCTATGGGAAATTTAATGGTGATACAAATCAAGATCCGGTCAGATCTGTTCAAAAATTCATGCAATTTTGTGATGCCTACATTAATGAAGGTGTTACGCAAGAACAGATGTATTATTTAATGTTTCAATTTTTCTTGACCGGGAAAGCAAGCGATTGGTTCGATGATCAACCTCCCGAGCTAATAACCGATTGGGACAAGCTTCAAGAAAGATTCCTTGATAAATTTTATCCTACAAGTATGCGAGTAAAGGAACTATTGGAGCCTACAAATTTCTTACAAGAAGCCGGAGAGAGTGTTGGTGAAGCATGGACGAGATTTCAAAAGATGTTGGCAAAATGTCCACTACATGGATACACGCCACAATTACAATTATCCATGTTCTATAATGGACTCGATAGAGAGTCAAGGCTGAGAGCAGATAATATGGGTCGTGGAAATTTTGTCTCTATGGATCCGAAAGAAGCAAAAAGTGGTATGGAAACAATCATTGAAAACAACATGAGTTGGCCACAAGGAAAAACTCCTACCACTAACGAAGAAGAAGATGCGAGGATTTCAAGGTTGCAAGATCAAATACAACAACTCGCTATAGCTGTTAAGGAAAGCATCCCAAAGCCACCTCAACAGTTATACCTACAAGAGCAAGCCTATGAAAATCAAGCTAATCAACCACCGAGCTATACTGTGCATAATGTAAGTCAAGCTCAATCACGTCCTCAAGAAGAGATTACTGAGTTAAAAGAGACTATTAGTCAATTCATCAACTTCTCGAAGGAAAATATGAGCAGACTTGAATCAAAGATCGATGCATCAGTAGTGCAAAGCCTGCAACAACAGAACCAAGATCTTAAACAACATAATCAACTTTTAGAGAAGAATGTGATGCGGCTCACTACAATCATAGAACAAATGCAAAGTCAACTCCTACAATTGACCCAAGATACAACGTCTAACATGAAGAAGATCCAATACGTAGACGATAAGGTTAAGACTATTAGTCTTCAAGCTCAAAAGATAAAAGAACATGGTGAGATAATCACCGAAGCGCTACCATCTCCCTCAAAAGGGGATGTTCTACCAAACAAGTCAAACGTAAGTCGGATGAACTTAGATGAGATAATTGTTGAGGATTGGGTTGAAGAAGTTGAACATGATGAGATTAAGAAGCCTAGAGTGGTTGATGGACCAAGAATTGAAGAGAGAAGTAGAGCAAGACAAACACCCATACATTGCCACTATCCCACGGAGCAACATCAGAAGTGTATAGAGGCGTTAAAACAAGTAAAAATCAACGTCCCTCTACTCGAAGCTATGGAAGGAAGGAGAAACTATGATCGATTCTTTCTGGAGGCACTCTCCAATAAGAAAAGATTCACAAGAGCCAAGTCTGTAGCAATCAACGAAGGGGTATCAGCACGAGTTCAAAGAAGATTACCACCGAAGCGTAAAGATCCGGGAAGTTTCAATCTCCCAATCAAAATAGGTGGTATATTTCATGGAAAAGCCATGTGTGATTTAGGGGCAAGTGTGAATATCATGCCCAAAAGTGTATTCAAGAATATTGGTATTAGTGAAGCGAAACCGACATCCGTAGTCTTACAACTTGCGGATCAATCTACTGTTAAGCCGTGGGGAGTAATAGAGGATGTACTCGTTCAAGTAGGTAACCTTGTTATTCCAACGGACTTTATTATTCTTGACTACAAAGCAGATAAGAATGTCCCATTCATTATTGGGCGTCCATTCCTAGCCACCAGCGATAATATAGTGAATGTGAATGAAGGAACCGTGACTCTTAGTATTGGAAATAACGCTGAAACATTCTATGTTTCGGGAAAGAAAAGGAAAAAGAAGTCAAAGGAACTATATCCAATCAGAGCAGTAACCAAGAAGCCAGAACCTGAAAGTCTCCAAGAAACCATAGAGAAAAATATTGAGTTTGGGGTAGGAGACGAGGTGGCATGGAAACCTCCCAACCCCAAACAGAGCAGTTCTTGGAAGGGACCTTATGTTATCACGCAAATTATCTCAGAAGGAGTGGTCGAAATCAAGGCTATTAAAGGTTGCAAGCTCGATTTGGTAAGTGTTAATCATCTCACTCACTGCTGGGGAGGCTATAAAAAGAAATAACCGAGGTAACTCGTCTAACTTTGAAAGACGTTAAACAAAAGTGCCATTTGGGAGACATCCCATATTAATTTTTATGTTTTTATGTTTTAGTTTTAGTTTAGTTTAGTTAATTTTAGTTGATATTGCATATTTGAGGAAGGTATTAGTGTTTTTGATGATTAGGTATTGGAGAAATCGAGTTAGGGAAGCGAGCAAAATTTTTTCGAACAGAGAAACTTCGGAAAGTCATATCTTTGCGCTCGGATGTCGGAATCAGGTGATTTTTGAGCCTAAACTGCATAACTTTTCGAGATCTAGCTGATGGGGAGGTTTTTGCTAGGTGCGGTACACCGGACCTCAGCCGCGGTGCACCGCACGGTAAAAACCCGTGCCACGGGGTAGAGCTACGGGTTTTATCCAGAAACGAAAAAAAATATAGCTGATGGGTCCGGTATACCGGACCCTATACCGCGCCATGCACCGCACAAACACGTGCTACAGGGTCCTACCACGGGTTTTTTGACGTAGGAGGCGCGGAGCATCCCCGCGGTACACCGGACCATGGTCCGCAGCTCAAAAACCCGTACCACGGGGTCCTACCACGGGTTTTATCCAGAAGCCAAAAAATTGTGATCATCAGATGTTCCGGTATACCGGAGGATATGCCCGGTATACCGCGCCACGCCGCCAGAGAGAGAAAGTTACGGGTTGAGCTTATAAAAGAGATATAGAGCTATTAATTCCGAATTTCATAAACCTCAAGCCTCTTTCTCCTCTCCAGAACTCTCCCAACTCCATTAAAGCTCCAACAAACCTTCACCTAACATCAAAACATCACCAAATCACCATGAATTCTCATCCAAATCCTTCCCTACATCATTACAAAGAAGATTCAAGCACCCAAATCATATCAAGATACCTAGAAACCAAGAATCAAAGCCATGAATCTAAACATCTTTTTCTAAAAATCCTTATACCCATATCACTAAACCTTGATTCAATCATACCCACATGGAGAATTGTCATCCTAACACCTTTCCTAACCAAAATAAAGCTTGTTCCACCTATGATCATAAAGTACAAATTTCAAGAGTGTTCATAGCTTTGAGTTGAGGGTCAAAAGAGATGATGAAGAGAATAAAGAAATTATCAAGTCTTATGGGATATGAAAAATCAAAGCAAGGTATTGGGTAAGCTCTAGAAGATTTCAATTGAGATGGGTACTAGTTTGGGAATAAATTACAAGGTAAATCGGATCAAGAGAATAGAGGAAAGCTAGCGGTGGTGAATTCAAAGAACAAAAAGGTTTAAACTTTCATAAGGAAGACACCACAACCTCTACAATCGATATTCCTTTAACCCAAGATGAACAAAAGCTTCTGGGACGCTAGTAGCGGTGTTCAAAACATATTCCTGGATGAACAATTGTCACATGAGAGATTATTCAAAGAGCAAAGTTGGAAGAAGATTAACAAAAGATTTCTAGAGTGTGATTGATTGGGATATATGAAGATGTAAGGGAAAGCGAGTGGTGATAATAGAAGTTTTCATACATGGAAAGCACTGCACCCTACTCCGGGTATTGATCAGGCAAGGCAATTGCCTCGAAGAGTATGTTTTCTTTCTTCCTTACCAACTCTTTTATGTGCAATATGTGCTAAAATTTTAATTTCTTTTATTTTATTTTCGAGTCTTTTCGAGTCGTGGGGACACGGCTCATTTTTGAGTTGGGGGTGTGGGGATTCGTTGTCTCTCATCTCCATTTTTCTGTTTTTAGGTAAAATTAAAATTTTTATTTGAAGGTTTAGATGTATGTAGAGTGTGTTTAATAGCTTAAAAGCATAAGCTCAGTGGATTAATGATAGTAAGTAATATGTTTATGAGCTATGTTATTTGTATGCTTTGAAGTATTTACAGGAAAACACACGTTGATAGTAAAGAAGAGATTAGTTAGCAATGCGATAGAAAGTATGTTCGATCTCAGGGAACCTTGAGAAGTGTGTAGGCCGTGAGATCCAAGCTAGTGACAAAACCATTTGATGAAAGTGCTAAAGGTAAGAGAATAACGAAATTACATAGTGTAGAAAGTGATTAAGGCGGTTCTTTCATATTTGAAGCCTTTGAAGCCTTTTTATACCTTCTCACCTTGTTATTTTTTATTTTTATATCCTTCTCAGCCCCTTCTAGCCTTTCTAAAGCCTTTTTATTTAAACACGTTATAAGCCATATCCCTTTAGATTATAGGACTTTTCCATATGACCCGCACTCGAATCGCGATGCATAGACAGTTGTTTTAGAGCTTGAGTTTGGGGTGGTGGGTCCACCATTATGGGAAATATTATTGGGATGGGATTTTGAGCTTATTAATTGTGCTCTGTTCTTAAAATTGATGATGTTTCACAGATTTTTATTGTAACCCTTTGCCAGGGTAATAGTGAATGAAAAAGAAGCTACGAGCTAATTTTGCCAATAAGGGCATAAAAATATATATATGAGAAAATAGCGTGATATCTCATCATCAAAAAGAGAGTCATAGCTATAGAAAAGAAATTGATTTGAAAAGAAAAATATATATATTCGGACCGGCAAAGTGGAATTTTTATGTGAACATCTTATGCTTTAATTTGGGTTATTGGGGATGCTACATTGTGCATCAAAGAATTAATTGGGTTGAGTGAGAAACGTTTTATGAGAGTAACTCAAGCTCTAGGGCGATTCGTTGATGGCTAGTGAGGAGAGAGCCAAAAGCTCACTCTAAATTATCCAAATATACTTATCATACCGTCCCTAAGCCTAAATTACAACCTTAAAGACCTTTTGATTCTTTGCTATGTAATTGAGAAGTGATTGAGCCGATAGAGAGTAGTTAAATGGATCTTTGGACACTAGTGAAGTTCGATGAACAATCTATAGCTTCCTTGGGGAACTGAGTAAAGTCCCAATCCTTCTTACATTGCGAAACTAATCTGCTCTTGAATTCAAACCGTGTTGACTGTGGATATGAGAAGTGTACAGGTATGTAGTTACATGAAATTTTCTGAGTAGTTGCTTTAAGTTTATTCTCCATATTCTTCCATCTTCTGTCTTCTGTGCTTAATTGACCTAGGTGTGTATTTAGAGACTTCCCTTTGTTTTTATTTTTATTGTATCGGGACGATACAACTTTGAGTTGGGGGTCTTGATGTCTCCTCATTTGTGATAGATTTATATTAGGATGAGACATCATTTTTAGTGATTTAGGAAGTCTTTGAGTCGATTTTCTTGAGAAATGCTACACTTTCCTATTTTGAGTCTTGATTTAGTAAAATAGTATTTTTAGAGCATATTGGGTTTAATTATTTATTTAGTGTGAAGCTTTAAAGATAATTATGGAGATTAATTAGATTCCAAGTCAAAGACTACAACTTATGGAAAGAGATAGACATGGTAATTGGAGATAAGGAAATAAAAGCTAAAAACATGGAAAAGGAAAAGCTGCCTTAATCCTGAATTTCTGCACCTACGACCACAAATCAGCTTATATCTCAAGAACGGTGTGGAATTTGGAGAAACGGTCAAGAGCAAAGTCGAAGAGCTTTCCGAGACGATCAATTTGGTGTACTCATACGCGTCAAACGGATGAGTATTGAAGCTGTTAGAGCCAAAAGAAAAACGGGCCTGATTGCATGTTTTTAGGGTTACGAATTTGAGTTGGGCTTGGAGTCCACTACTTACTTCTCCTTCAAGAAAACGAATTAGGGCTTCCAAGATACCTATAAATACACCCTTTTATCATTGTAAACATGTCCTTGCTCAGTTCTAAACATTAGCTTAAATTATAAACAATAGCTTAGTCCTTTACATTAATATTCATCCTTAGAATCAAGCTATTCATTCAAGAAGCAAGCTGACCTGTAGAGGAAGACAAGAAGAAGAAGATTGGAGACTGACAAACTCCTCTTCTACATCTCACCTTCTCTATATTTAGAGTAATTAGCTATAGATCTATTCTCAACCATATTTCTAAGCTTTTATTCTGTAAGTTTACTTTTAATTGTTGGATTATTATTTTGTCTTTAAATACTATTTGTTATTTTAATTGATTGAGCTTGGCGTATATTGTTATTATGTGTTTTGACTTATTGTTACACCTTAGATTTGGCCAATCTTAGGATTATTCTTAGTTATTGACAACACCACATAATCGTCTAGTTTTGATCCCTTGCCTAACTAGATAGCCATTAAGGTTTGATTTAATCACCAATCATTACTTAGGAATCCCTAGTAGTGGAGAGGTTGCTCCTAAGCCTAGAAAAGGCTAGGCAGAATTTAGATTCCTGGTTAATATATAATGCTTAATCTGTGACAGGTTAGAATAACAACTTAGTAAAATAGACTCATATTAGTGACCCTAATCTATTTGACTTACATACATATTTAATTATCTGCATTCGTATTTGTTATTTCTCATCAGATAGTCATTCATATTAGTTTATCTTTTTATATTTTATTTTAAAACATCTAAATTCATCTACGCCTGTTAAACATAATTAGATCTAACGGATACAATCCCTGCGAACGAACTTGACTTATCATTAAAACTTGCAAACGATCTGTGATACTTGCAGTGAGTTCCGTGGTTCTCAAGGGTGTGTGCTCTTTATTATTATTCTTATTTATCTATTTATTTATCACACCTTTGCCCCCACCAAAGTATTACAGGACGTATGCAAGTTTTAGTTGATAAGTTGAGTTCGTTCTCAGGGACTTAAGTGTGTTAATCACGTGGGTAGAAATAACGAGTAAAAGTAAATAATTAAAGACAGAAAATAAAAGATATGAATTTCGAAAATAATTAATTAAACTAAGAAAATAAGGACAATAAAATAAAATACTAAGAATATGAGATGAGAAATATAGCTTAGGTTTTGCTAGTATGCACTAATCCTTCTAATTCTTTCTATTAGATCTAGTTAATAAGGGAGAATATTAGCTCTTGTATACTTAGTCAGGATTCTAAATTCCCATTACTTAGACCTTGAGAGCGACTAAGGGGGCTACGGCACGACCAAGACGTGGTTTTAAATAGGGTTATCAAGCGCTACCAAGGCCCTAAGCAAACACTTCAATCAATTGGTGATATGGTGATTAAAACAAACCTTAATGACTATCTAGTTAGAATCATGTTTTGTCAGAACTAATATCGACACTAGACGTTATGTGGTGTTTCAATAATTAGACACCCAGCTAAGGTGATCATCTAAATACTATTAAGGTAATCCTATACTCGTGCACTAGCAAGGAAAACAGTCATTACATCAAAACACATAAACAAATATAAGAGTAAGTAGCTAATATCAGATTAAAACATATAATTCCCAAAGAAACTTAGATAGAAGAATTAGAATTCATAGTTTATACATGATGCAAAACCCAAGCTATGGGGAGTTTAGTTCATACCTGATGGAAATAAACTAAAAGAAATTACAAAAGACATCATCTTGCTCTCTACAATAAACTGGAAGAATAAAACCTTAAGAACTAATTACTATGAGGCAAGGATTTTTTTACAAGTGATATAAGGGTGTATTTATAGGTGTTTAGAAGACCTAATTCGTTTTCTTGAGGGAGAAGCAAAGTAGTAGACTCCAAGCCCAACTCAAATTCGTATGGAAATAAAGATAAATTCTGCTGATTTGTTTTGAGCATATCTTCTTCGTTATTGGTCGGTTTTTGCTCCATAATATACCAAAAGAATCCTCAGCGAATTATCTACGTCTCTATGAAAGGAATTTACCAAAATCGGCTTATTTCTTGGAGTAATCACCACTTCTTTAGGCGTGTGCTGCAGAATTCAGATTTAGGCAGCTTTTCCTTTTCCATATTTTTTAGCTTTTGTTTCCTTATCTCCAATTACCATGCTAATCTCTTTCCATAAGTTGTAGTCTTTGACTTGGATTCTAATTAATCTCCAAAATTATCTTTAAAGCCTAACACTAAATAAACAATTAAATCCAATATGCTCTAAAAATATTATTTTACTAAATCAAGACTCAAAATAGGAAAGTGCACTATTTCTCAAGAAAATCGACATTTATGACTTCTAAATCACTAAAAATGATGTCTCATCTTAACATAAATCTATCACAAATGAGGAGACATCACTATGAGTCGCAACATCATAGATGTTCATGAGGGAACGGTGACCCTCCGTACCAAAAAAGAGTATGAAACATTCTCTATTTCGGATACAAAGGTGAAGAAGGTGACACTGGAGGTCCCAACCGAGGAGGTCAAGGTTGAAGTCCACCAAGAATCCGTGAAGGTTAGAGCTAAAGATATATTTGGGGTCGACGATGAAGTCGCTTTTCACTAAAGTAGTGAAATGGCCTAAAAATGGGTGCTTTGAATACGTTTGGTTTAAAAATGGTACTTTTGAAACGTTTGGCCTAAAAATGTTTTTAAACCATGCGTTTATGTCCTAAAAACTGGATTTTCCCACAAACAATAGAACAGGCCACGAGTTTCCAAGAATTCGTGGATGGGACCATTTTTCATCACGAGAGTGGTGTCGGCAAAGTTGATTATAATATGAGCTAAGATAGGTCAAAAGCTTCGGATGACATATTTGGATAGCCTCATCCACTATTGGGAGGCAATATAAACAAGAAATGATAGAGGTAACACGTTGAAATTTTAACGATATAAAACAAAAGTGCTTACGAGAGATAAAAAGTAATTTTAAAGTCTTTTTGCATTTTGTTTTAGTGTAGATTAGTAAATTTATGAAATTTTAGTGTATGTTTCAATAATGAGAAAGGTGGAGTCGTTTTTTTATGTGTATGCATAGTGAAAAATAAGTTTGGGGGAATCCAAAGGACAAATTCGTGCTCACAACTGTGAGCGATAGTATACCGCGCCTCTATGCGGTGTTACTGCTCGCCTACTATTGCAATGGTTCATCCCCATAGGTGAATTAATTATTTGAGTCGAGCATAATCCTGGTATACCGCGCCCAATGGGTAGTATATCGCAAGCCATGACCGTGTCGTCACAAACACATACAATACTACGGTAGGAAGGCCCTGCGGTATACCTCACCTTCCACCGGTGTACTTCTCAAGGACCAACCCATCATATGACCCGTGTGCACAACAGTGCGCATGCGAGAGAAAGCCTCGTTCATCAGTATATCGTGCCTATATGGCGGTATACCACACGACAACCCGTAGCGAGTGAAGGGACAACCATGGTAGTATAGAGGCTACAGTAGGGCACAATATGACTGACCATATTTTCGGTATATCGTACGATCAGGTGTAACAACATTGAAGAAGAGGTATTATTCATATCAGTAACCAAAATCTTGATCTTCCTTCTTCAAACACCCAAACTCCATTGAAGCTTCACCAAACCTTCACCATGCATCAAAACACCACTAAAGCGCTATAATTTCATATCCAAATTCATATTTCCAATCCTATAAACAAATTTTTACCCACCCAAATCATTCCAAAATACCTAAAAATAAATAATCAAATCCACAATTTTCCAAAACCCTTTTTCCTAATTCCTTAAATCCTTATCACTCAAGCAAGATTCCATCATACTCACATCAAGAAAAATCATCCTTACACCTTTCCTAATTCAATAACACCTTATTTACCCAAAATCAAGGGGGTAATTTCAAGAGTGGTGCAATTTTGTGCCATAGGTCAAAAGAGATGACACAGAGAACATAGAAACTATCAAGTGTTAAGGAGATGGCAAAGAATCAAGACAAAGAACTGGGTAAAGTTAAGTTGAAAACAAGTGAGAATCATGTAAGTTCGGGGAAGAAGAAAAAGGGTAATTCGAGTCAACCGATTAGAGAGGAGCCGGTGGTGGTGAGTTTGAGTTCTCAAGAGCAAGCAATCGTGATTAGGGAAGAGAAGATGCCACAACCTCTTCAAGTCAATATTTTGTTACCCGTGATGAGCAAAGATATTAAGCTCTTATTAGCTTTAGCCAAAATAAACATGCCTATATTAACACATTCACACGAGAGAAGGTGAGTGAAAATGATTTCTAGAGATGGGTGATATATTGGGATTGCCCACATTCATGATGAGGAAATCCAGTTTATATGTTGAGTTAGTATCTAAGTTCTATCTAGGCCTATTTAGACGAGATAATGAAGGTCAGGTTCTAGTTAGAGAGAAGTTAATTCCTTTCAATGTTGAAGAGATCTGTAGCAACTTCGAGTTCAAGAAAATAGTTAGACCATGAAAGTATCAAGAAATGGTTAAGAAGATCAAGAACTTCGATTGGGATATACTATATGATCATGTGTTGAGTAAAAGAGTTGTTACAGGGACACAAAGGAGAGTTGAAGGTGTCTTGCTCTTACAAGTTCATTTAACTCAATGCTAGTGTATGTCACCACTTCCTCATACCATCAGCGTTTAAACGTTCAAACCTCATATGTTTGTAAGAAATTTTACATCTTTTTAATTTGTGTTTTACGAGAGGGGGAATAGATGTAAAGAAAATGATCATTGATTCTTAATGCATTTCACGAGTTCACCACAGTCGGTGTTTAATTTGAAGTACCCAACAATGATCACTATGCTAATGAGGAAAACGAATGTGAACTGTGACGCGAATGAGAAACTTAAGTACAGAACGAGCAAAAACATCAATAACGAGTAGATCAAGACAATTCTTACAGGGGCATGTGCAAAGAATCCTCCGAGTATAGAGACTTTTTCGTGAGAAGATCTAGAAAGAATCGAGTACAAGATGAGAGGATCTTTCATGGAAAGAAAGGGTGTGTGAGCGATTTGATCGAGTAGAAACAACTTAAAATTTCTTGGCGAATGATGTGGTGCAAATCAAAGCAAATAAATTGTGCATCATTGCACTCCTGGATCAAATTCATCGTGATATAGCAAAAGATCCGCCAGACCCTACCTTGGGTATTGACAGGGGCGGAGCCAGGATTTTTCATTAGGGGGGCCAATTCATCGTGATATAGCAATTTTTTGCCGTATTTATTGTTAGCCTCACCTTGTTTTTATTCCCGTTTTAATATTCGACAAATCATCGTTTAAACTAAAATTCATTTTGGTATCTCTTTAAATGTTTTCCAAAACCCCTCATTAGATTAGTTGTGTTTTTATCCTTGAACTTTAGCTTAGATTCAAATGAACAGCTCCGCGGTACACCGGACAAGTCTTGCGGTACACCGCAGAGTCACGGACCAGAGGAGCGGTGCACAGGATAGCCCGTCAGTAAGCTAGTAAATTTGCACGGTACACCGGACCAAAGGCGCGGTACACCGGACCGATGCACGGACCAGGGACGCGGCACATAGAGTAGTCCGTCAGTAAGCTTGAAAATTAGATGAACGTTTTCGCGGTGCACCGGACCATACCCGCGGTACACCGCACGAGAGGGTTTTCTGCACTATTACAAGAGGACAAAGCTTATATCCGTTGGAGATAAAGTAGATCCGTTAGAGAGAAGCCTTATGACCGTTGGACCATATTTTCAGCTATAAAATGGAGTTCATTCAAGACACAACTCAAGCCTTCCATCTACCCATCTCAAGAGCAATTAATATTATCATTCAAGAAGGTTTCAAAGGAGCATTCAAGTCATATTTATTGTGAAGCTACATAGTTCATATCTACTCATCTAGGAGTTTAGTTACAAAGCTTTTTATAAGCAACCCTAAACACTTTTCCCTTTCCTCTTAGTTCTTGTAATAGATTAAGAGAGTAGTGTAAGCATAGGTTTTATGCTTGGTTCCTTGTGTTGGTGATAACACAAGTGTATTTCCTTCAAAGGGTTTTTGAAGTGGTTGTAAGGGTTTGTATCTCACCCGGTTAAGAGTTACGAAGATTAGTTGAGAATCTTGCAAATCCTAAGGAGGCTTCCTTAGGTAGTGGATGTAGGGAAACCGAACCACTATACATCGTTGTGTATCGTATTCTATCTCTACACTCTTTATATTTCCGCACTCTATATGCTTGATAAAATGCCTACTTGAATAGTTTGATATTATTGTCTTTTATGATTATCTAGTTCTATACTATTTAGTTTGCTAAAACAATAGGATTCAAATTAGCTTTTAATTTTATTTACTTGAAATAAAATTAGCCGATTAATTTCTATTGTCCTATTCAACCCCCCTTCTAGGACGCATATAGTATATCAATTGGTATGAGAGCCTAGCTCTATTGTACTTAATAGTTTCTAGAGTTAATACGATATGGATTCTAATCAACCGGAAGGTTCATGTTCTACTAGACCTCCGCTTTTTGTAGGAAAAGACTACTTTGGATGGAAAAAGAAAATGGAGATTCACGTAAAAGGAATCGATTACTTTTTATGGATGGCTATCAAGAAGGGTCCTTATATTCCTTATGTTACCGGTAGTAGAACGGAGGTGAAAGATGAAGATGATTACAATGATCAAGACATAGCTAAACTTACCAAAAACAACAAAGCTATGAACATCCTCATAAATGGATTAAGTGTCACGGAATATGCTAGAGTTAGTGAATGCAATTCCGCTCATGAAATGTGGCAACTCTTGGAGCTCTCATATCAAGGAACGGAGGATATAAAAGAAACTAAGATTGGTCTCTTTATCACTAAGTATGAGCTATTTCGTATGGAGCCCGATGAAGCCTTAAATGCTATGCATCAAAGATTTTCTAACATTGTTAACACCTTAAAAACTCTTGGTCAAGAGTACACCAACAAAGAACAATGTCGAAAAATCTTATTTGCTCTTCCAAGGAAATACAAGACAAAGATCAACTCTATAAGAGACACTAAAGATCTTTCAAAAATGACGGTTCATGAACTCATTTGCAACCTCATGACGGAAGAACTTGTGCTTGAAGAAGAAAAGATAAGAGATGATGAGGAGAAGAAGATTAAGAAATCCATTGCTTTCCATGCCATGAGTACCAAGTTGAAAGAACGAAAAGAAAGGAAAGAAAGTGAAGAAGAAAACTCTCATGAAGAAGAAACTAGTGAAGATGAAGGAGTGGCTATGTTAGCAAGAGACATGAAAAAATTCATGAGATATAAACGCTTTGCCAAGAAAGGAAGTTCTTCCTCACCCTACAAGAAGAATGATAGAGCTATCAAACAAGATGAACCCACTTGCTATCATTGCAAGAAAGTTGGTCACATCAAAACCTATTGTCCTCTTCTTCAAAAGGAGAAACCTAAGAGAGCAATGCATGCTAATATCACTTGGGATACTCAAAATTCGGAGGAAGAAGAAAGTGATAACGAAAATGTCAATCTTGTTGCTTTTATGGGAGAACTTGAGAATGATGCAAATGCTTCTTCGGATGATGATACCGGTTCTACTCACTTTGCCTTTATGGCAAATCATGATGAGGTAACTCCTAAATCTAAACTCTCTTTAACTAATGATGATGCTAGTGAACAAGATATTCATGAGGCATTTGATTCTCTTTACAATGATTTTTTAAATTCTATTGAAACAAACAAAGTTTTAACAAAAGATTTAGAATTTGAGAAAAATAGAACTAAAGAGGTTTTGAAAGCTTTGGAAGATTGTCAAAATCTTTGTGATGAATGTATAGATGAAAATGAAAAACTTCATCTTATTGAAAAAAATCTTTTGGAAGAAAAAGCGTTGTTAGAGAAAAAGATCATTGATCAAAATGCTATTATTTTAAAATTTACTAGTGGGCAAGAAAACTTGGATTTGATTTTAGGTTCTCAAAGAATGGCTTGTGAAAAAAGTGGTGTTGGATATGATCCATTCACTCACCAAAAACCTTTGAAAAATGTCTTTGTAAAATCAAAAATCTCAAATGCAATTCCATCTTCTTCAAAATCTTCTATCACTTGCACCTATTGTGAAAAACTTGGTCATGATGCATCTCATTGTTACTATCGTAAATTATTGGATTTGGGATCTCTTGTGCCAATTTGGAAAAGGCCTACATGGGTCTTAAAAAGAAAATCCACTAACCCTCATGGACCAAATCCGAATTGGGTACCTAAAGCTTAAATTATTTTTGATTGTAGGGATTGAGAATCAAGAAGCAAAATATATGGCTCCTTGATAGTGGATGCTCAAGACACATGACCGGGAATCCATCATTATTTACACGTTTATATAAAACAAAAGGTGATCGAGTTACTTTTGCCGACAACACTAAGAAACGCGTTTTGGGTAAAGGTAACATTGGTAATTTGAATTCTTTACTTATCTCTAATGTGTTACTTGTTGAGGGTCTCTCTTTTGACTTGCTTAGTATTAGTCAACTTTGTGATGTTGGTTTTAGTGTTAAATTTGAAGCATCTAGATGTGTTGTTTTTAAATAATGATGAGTTAGATACTATGTTTATTGCAAAAAGATCGGATAATGTTTTTGTTGTTGATCTTGAGAGTCTTATGTCTAAACATATTAAATGCTTATCCGTGGTAAATGATAGTTGGCTTTGGCATAGACGTTTAGGGCATGCTAGCATGGATTTGATTTCAAAATTATCTAGAAAAAATCTTGTTGTTGGTTTGCCTATTTACAAATTTGATAAAGATAAATTATGTGATGCATGTCAACTTGGTAAACAACATCGTTCATCTTTTAAATCCATAAATAAGGTCATCACCGTTAGGCCACTTCAATTATTGCATATGGATCTTTTTGGTCCCGTTGATGTCACTAGTCTAGGAGGATCTAGATATGTCTTTGTTGTTGTTGATGATTACACTAGATTCACATGGGTGATGTTCCTTGCTTTAAAAAGTGATGCCTTCAATGAATTTGCAAAACTTTGTAGAAAGGTGCAAAATGAGAAAGGCTACTCTATTACATGCATTCGTAGTGATAATGGTAGTGAATATGTGAATTCTCCTTTTGTGCATTTTTGTGATGAATTTGGGATTGAGCATAATTTTTCGGCCCCTAGAACTCCCCAACAAAATGGGGTAGTGGAAAGGAAAAACCGAACTCTACAAGAAATGGCTAGAACAATGCTAAAAGAACATAGCTTGCCTACATACTTTTGGGGTGAAGCCGTTCATACGGCTTGTTATGTGTTAAATAGAGTTCTAATTAGACCCCTTATTAAGAAAACCCCTTATGAGCTTTGGAATGGTAGACCACCAACTATTGCTTATTTTCGTGTTTTTGGGTGCAAATGTTTTATCCTAAACACTAGGGACTATTTGGGAAAATTTGATGCTAAATCGGATGAAGGTATTTTTCTTAGTTATTCCACTAAAGGAAAAGCTTATCGCATTTTCAACAAACGTACTCGTACTATTGAGGAATCTATGCATGTTGACTTTGATGAGACTAATCCGTTTTGTATCAAGAAAGTGTTAGATGTTGATGAAGATACTCCACTAGATCAACCCTTAGAATCTCATTCTCAAGAATTAAAATCTCATGATGAATCTCCTAAGGAAAATGATCAAGTCTTAAATGAAGCTAGTACGGATTTACCAAGGTGTTGGAAACATATCAAAGATCACCCAAGTGAATTAATTCTAGGTGATCCAAAAGAAGGTGTTACCACTCGCTCTCGTATTATTGCTCTTTGTGCTCATCAAGCATTCTTATCTCAAATTGAGCCCAAGAATATTAAAGAAGCTTTATTAGATGATCATTGGATTAACGCTATGCATGAGGAATTAAATCAATTTGAGCGTAGTAAAGTTTGGACATTAATGGAGAAACCAATTGGCCCTACTATTATTGGCACTAAATGGATATTTCGCAACAAGCTAGATGACACCGGTATTATCACTAGAAATAAAGAGAGGTTAGTTGCTCAAGGGTACAATCAAGAAGAAGGTATTGATTTCGATGAAACTTTTGCTCCGGTAGCTAGACTTGAATCTATTCGTATGCTACTTGCTTTTGCTTGTTATATGAATTTTAAACTTTACCAAATGGATGTCAAAAGTGCTTTTTTAAATGGTTTTATAGACGAGGAAGTCTTTGTTAAACAACCACCGGGTTTTGAGGATCCAAAATTTCCAAATCATGTTTTTAAACTCTCAAAGGCTTTATATGGTTTAAAACAAGCACCTTGTGCTTGGTATGAACGATTAAGCAAATTTTTATTAGATGATGGTTTTAAAAGAGGAAATATTGACTCCACTTTATTTATAAAAAGGTCTTCAAAAGATATCCTTCTTGTTCAAATTTATGTGGATGATATTATATTTGGTGCTACTAATGAAAATCTTTGTGAGAATTTTTCTAAAAGCATGCATAAGGAATTTGAGATGAGCATGATGGGAGAATTGAATTACTTTCTTGGACTTCAAATCAAGCAAATGAAGGATGGCATCTTTGTCAATCAAGCCAAATATACAAAAGAATTGATCAAAAAAATTGGACTTGAAGATGCAAAGGAAATTGGAACTCCAATGAGCACATCCACAAAATTAGACAAAGATGAAGATGGTAAAAATGTTGATGAGAAAGTATATCGAGGTATGATTGGTAGCTTACTTTATCTAACCGCTTCTAGACCCGATATTATGTTCCCCGTGTGTCTTTGTGCTAGATTTCAATCCTCTCCTAAAGAATCCCATCTTAGTGCCGTTAAGCGTATCTTTAGGTATTTGAAAGGAACCCTTTGTCTAGGACGTTGGTACCCTAGATTTACATCTTTTGAGCTTATAGGTTACTCGGATGCCGATTATGCCGGTTGTAGACTTGATAGGAAGAGTACTAGTGGTAGTTGCCAATTCTTAGGTCAATCCCTTGTTTCTTGGTCTAGTAGAAAACAAAATAGTGTTGCTTTATCCACGGCCGAAGCCGAATATGTTGCGGCCGGAAATTGTGTGACTCAAATTCTTTGGATGAAACAAACCTTACTAGACTTTGGCCTAGAGTATGATCGTGTTCCCATTCGTTGTGATAACACTAGCGCTATCAATCTTACCAAAAATCCTATTCAACACTCTAGAACAAAACACATCGAAATCCGCCATCATTTTATCCGTGATCACACTCAAAAAGGGGATATTGTACTTGAATTTGTCACTTCGGAAAATCAACTAGCCGATATCTTTACTAAACCTTTGCCCCAAGATCTTTTTGAGAAAATTCGGTGTGAGATTGGCATGCAAATTCTCTAACCTTCTTTTCTTGACCCTTTTGTTTAGTGCTTTTTGTGTATATTCTCTTGTGGCTAATATTTTCTTGATGTGATAGGATCCTTGAAGCTTCTAAATTGTTATCCATTTACTTCATTAGTCCTTGTTTTTCTCAAAATGTTTTTTTTTACCCCTTAAAATTTTCAAAAATCAAATCATTAGTTCTTTTTGTTGTTGACAAAGGGGGAGAAATTTTAGTTAAACTTTTTCAAATGCTTTTTGTGAGGGGGAGTTTCTATAAAAACTCTAGTGATTAGATTGAGGGGGAGTTTTTGTTCAAAACTTAATCTCAGGCATCTTCAAAAGTTTATGATTTGTCAAACATCAAAAAGGGGGAGATTGTTAGCCTCACCTTGTTTTTATTCCCGTTTTAATATTCGACAAATCATCTTTTAAACTAAAATTCATTTTCGTATCTCTTTAAATGTTTTCCAAAACCCCTCATTAGATTAGTTGTGTTTTTATCCTTGAACTTTAGCTTAGATTCAAATGAACAGCTCCGCGGTACACCGGACAAGTCTTGCGGTACACCGCAGAGTCACGGACCAGAGGAGCGGTGCACAGGATAGCCCGTCAGTAAGCTAGTAAATTTGCACGGTACACCGGACCAAAGGCGCGGTACACCGGACCGATGCACGGACCAGGGACGCGGCACATAGAGTAGTCCGTCAGTAAGCTTGAAAATTAGACGAACGTTTTCGCGGTGCACCGGACCATACCCGCGGTACACCGCACGAGAGGGTTTTCTGCACTATTACAAGAGGACAAAGCTTATATCCGTTGGAGATAAAATAGATCCGTTAGAGAGAAGCCTTATGACCGTTGGACCATATTTTCAGCTATAAAATGGAGTTCATTCAAGACACAACTCAAGCCTTCCATCTACCCATCTCAAGAGCAATTAATATTATCATTCAAGAAGGTTTCAAAGGAGCATTCAAGTCATATTTATTGTGAAGCTACATAGTTCATATCTACTCATCTAGGAGTTTAGTTACAAAGCTTTTTATAAGCAACCCTAAACACTTTTCCTTTTCCTCTTAGTTCTTGTAATAGATTAAGAGAGTAGTGTAAGCATAGGTTTTATGCTTGGTTCCTTGTGTTGGTGATAACACAAGTGTATTTCCTTCAAAGGGTTTTTGAAGTGGTTGTAAGGGTTTGTATCTCACCCGGTTAAGAGTTACGAAGATTAGTTGAGAATCTTGCAAATCCTAAGAAGGCTTCCTTAGGTAGTGGATGTAGGGAAACCGAACCACTATACATCGTTGTGTATCGTATTCTATCTCTACACTCTTTATATTTCCGCACTCTATATGCTTGATAAAATGCCTACTTGAATAGTTTGATATTATTGTCTTTTATGATTATCTAGTTCTATACTATTTAGTTTGCTAAAACAATAGGATTCAAATTAGCTTTTAATTTTATTTACTTGAAATAAAATTAGCCGATTAATTTCTATTGTCCTATTCAACCCCCCTTCTAGGACGCATATAGTATATCAGTATTTACACGATAAGTCTATATATTATGCAAAAATTGCAAAATAAGTCCTTACATAATGCAAAAATGCACTATAAGTCCCTATATTGTATAAAGATTGCAATATGAGTCAGAATATTAATTTTATTATACAAAATAATATATATTTTGTTGAAAAACAAAAAACCTTATAAATAAAATAATTTAAAGTCTAATTAAATAAATTTTAGAAAGTTAGGGGGCCAAATAAATATTTTTAAAAACTTAAGGGTTAAATAGTCGTAATTTTTTTTTTTTATTTTAAGTTAGTTATAATTTTTTTTAAACCAGAGGGACCATGGACCCCCCTACACATAACACACCTCCTCCCCTGGGTATTGATCATGCGATTCAATGGCATAGAGAGTATATTTCCTTTCTTACTTACCATTTCATTATTTGTAATATATGTGTCAGCTTTTAAATTTTTATCAAGCCTGTTTTGATTCGTAGGGATTAGGGGTGAAAATCGGAAAGAACATGTCGAAAAAGGGGTCTTTTGGAAAATTTCCATTTATTTTTGGAATATATTTTTTTCCTTTCCAATTCCGATCCTATTTTTCGGAACTGAAAAAACTCCGAATTCAAAATTTTAGAAGTTATCATAAATTTGGAAATTTCAGAACTTTTTACTAAGAAAGTTTGAAATTTTTAATTTGGAATTTCAGAACATTCGGTTCGGATATTGCGAAACCAAAGAAAGTGATTTCTTTTTGTTTTTTGTTTTCCGTGAATGCGAGAGTGAGAAGAGATAGGTTTTAGCCTCATGTTTCATTGTATTTTATTTTTTTAACATAAAATTAATTATGTTTCACTGTTTTTCGACGTTTATCTTTTCGTTTCTTTTTTTGTTTTGAATTGTTTCGACGATTCTGGTTGTATACTTTATTCCCTATCTTAAAATTCATTATTTATTTAATATGTGGAATGTAAAATCGAAAAAAAAAACCCGATATACAATTTGAAAATAAAATTCGGATCGGAAATTTCGGGAAATATATATATGTAACTCTAATTTCGTTCCGTTTTTTCGGAAAAAATTGGGAATCGGAATTCCGAAACCTTAAAAATTTTGTTCTGAAATCAGAATTTTCGGAACAGAAAAAAAAAATCGAAAATTTCAGATCCAATTTCCACCCCTAGTGGGGGCACAACTCATTTTTTAGTTGGGAGTGTGGGAATTTCTTGTCCCCTATCTCCATTTTATGTGATTTACAGTATTTTAGGTAAAAATAAAAAATTGATAGCGGGAACAATGTGTATAATGGCCTAAAAGTATAAACTTTAGTGGGTTAATGATAGTAAGTTGTATGTTATGAGCTAGTTTATTCTATGCTTAAAAGATGAATATGAAAACACACATTAATAGTATAAAATGATTAGTAAGCAACGCGGTAGATGTTAGTTTGAGCTTAGGAAGAATGAGTGGTGTGTAGAAATTAAGATCCTAGCTAGTTGCAAACCATTTAATGAACGCGCTAGAGGGGAGAAAGTAACGAAATTGCATAGTTAGGAAAGTGATTAAGGTGGTTCTTTGATAATCCCTTTGTGCCTTTTAGCCTTTTGACTAGATATTAAAGTATTATTATCCGTTTCAGCCTCTTCTAGCCTTTCACAAGACTTTTTATTAGCCACATTATAAGTCACACTCCTTAATTTTATAGGTCTTTTCCATATGCTCTGCACTTCTTTAGAGCTTTAGTTTGGGGTGGTGGATTCGATTTATGGGAAACATCATTAGGTTGGTTTTTGAGCTTGTATTTTTATGTGCTATGTTGATAATTCACTCTTATTGTAACCCTTTGTGGGGGTCTAATGAAAGAAAAAAATTGAAAAAAATTGAAAATAATATAAAAATAATGAAAGAAGTAGCATCTCACATTAAAAAGAGAGTCATAGCTAACTTGAAAAATAAAAAATTATATGAAAAAGAATTTGATGGAAGGGACAAGCAAAGTGGAATTATTTATGTATTCATCATGATTTGTAATTGGGTTATTGGGATACTAGTTAAGAGAATCATTTGGGTTAAGTGATAACATCTTTGAGTGTAAACTCAAGATCTAGGGTGATTAGTTGATAGCTAGTGAGGAAAGAGTAAAAAATTCACTCTACATTATTCAAATATACGAACATACCATCCCTAAGTCGACATTACAACCTTGAAGACCTTTTATTCGTAACTATGTGATCTAGGGGCGACTGAACCAATAGAGAATAGTTAGATGCATCATTAATTACTTATCTAGGATCGATTAACATCATATAGCCACCATATCAAACTCAGGGAAAAATCTATCCTTCGTGCATTCCAAAGCTAATCTAATCTTGAACTTAAACCATGCTGATTGTTTGTATGATAAGTGTATGTATAATTTAGTTTGTACATATTATTACATGAAACTTTCTAGGTAGTTGCTTTAGGATTATTCTATACGTTCTTCTTCTCACATGCTTACTTGACTTAGATGATAGTGACTTCCCTACTATTCTTATTTCTTATCTTGTCGGGACAACAAAACTTTGAGTTGAGGGTCTTGATGTCTCCATATTTGTGATAGATTAATATAGTCACGATACATCATTTGAGGTTCATATTGTGCTCAGTTGAGGATTTTTTCCCTATTATTCGACAATTTATTGTTTCTTGTCTAATTTTGGAGAATTGTTACTCTTAGAGCTATTTGTGAGTAATTTGTGCGTTAAGTGTGAAGATATAAGGTACATGGATGATATTAGATCCCAAAACATGGATAATAAGTCGAGCAAAGGAGATCGAAACCCGAATAAAAGAGTTAAAGGACAAAGAAACCATTTTTAAAAAGTGCAAGAGTTGTCGGTCAGATTTGGAAAGTGAATTGTTCGAGATTCCACACGAAGTTGACAAATATTATAAAGGATCCCTTTTATATATAGCTAGTATTATGAGTTAGTAACAAGTATGACAGTTCGTGATTTGGAGCTGAAATGAAGAAGTTGTTAATGTTGCAGCTGTCGTGGCTCAAACCAGTCAACTCTTGAAGAAAAACTTTTTTGGGATGGGTTAGGTCATTTAAAAGAAGACTATGACCCATAAAACAATTCTGAACCTATAAATATCATAATTTGACTTTAGAAATAGGTCATTGCTCAATTTTTATTCAGAATTTTGTTTAGAGAAAGAGAGCGAGAGCTAGTCGACAGAGAGAAGGAAGCAATAGAAGCTGGTATCACAATATCACTTCTGCATCATTCCACGCTACCATTAGGGTAACTTGTCTTAGATTTATATTTTAACCATATTTCTAAACTTTTTATTATTAGCGAACTAAATTTTCCATAAATAACTTGGGTTTGCGTTATGTATAAACTATGATTACGAATTTTCCATTCTATGTTATTTGGAAATTCGTTTTAATTTAATTGAGCATTTAATTGATAACTATTTATGAATTATATTAATTTATGTTTTTTGGAGACTGTACACCTCTAAATTTACCAAAGTCCTTACACTATCACCTTATCGGGTGGGGGGGGGGGTTAGGGACAAAACCCATTCATATTCGTCTAGTGTGGGGGTAGTGATCCTAACGGGGTTACCTAACTATATCGCCAATAGGGTAGATTTCATCACCGATCTTGAAGGAAAATGTTTTGGGATGAGTTAGGTCATTTCAAAGAATCCCATGACACATAAAATATTTTTGAACCTATAAATATCAGAATTTGACTTTAGATATAGGTTATTGCTCAATTTTAATTCAGAACTTTGTTTAGAGAGAGAACGAGAGCAGAGAGGAGGAAGCAACAAAACCTGGAGCATCACAACCTCAATTCTGCATCATTCCATGCTACCATTAGGGTAATTTGTCTTAGATTTCTACTTTAACCATGTTTCTAAACTTTTTATTATTTAATTTTATTTTATTATCAAAAAACTAAATTTTCTATAACTTGGGTTTGTGTTATGTATAAAACATCATTACGAATTTACCATTCTATGTTATTTGGGAATTAGATTTAATTTAATTGATAACTGTGTATGAATTATATTAATTTAGGCTTTTTGGAGACTGTACACCTCTAAATTTACCTAAGTCCGTAAACTATCACCTTTTATCTGGGGGTTTAGGGATAAAACCCATTCATATGCATCTAGTGTGGGGTAGTGATCCTAACGGGTTTACCTAACTAACTCGACAATAGGCTAGATCTCATCACTGATCATTGTGTAGGGTCCTCTTACCCAAGTCCCCTAGTAGTGATGAGGTTGCCTTCTAATCTACCCTGACAGGAGTTAGAAGGATTATAAAATCCCAACTAGTTGTATTAGCTCAATTCGCCCTTATAATTAGAATATTGATTCAGTAGGATAGGAACATATTTGCAAACCTAAGCTATTCTATTCTTAGTAATCTTATTTAATTGCATTCTTAGTTTAATTTCATATTTGTCTTAGTTGTTAACTGAAAACCAAACAAATATCCATTTTAATAATGTCTTTTAGTCTAACATCAAAAATTATCTACGCTATCATAAGACACAAGTTTAACGCTAACTACCTAAATCCCCGAGGAACAAATTTTACTTTACTTACTTATTACTTGTAACGATCCGTACACTTGCGGAAATTTATCGTCGCTCTCTCGAGGGGTGTGTTTGGTTTTTTGAATCGTTATTTTATCACATCTTGGGAGACGGAAACGACCTAATAAAAAACAACCTCTGAAGGCTGGTTACTTAGTGAACTCTCTCTCTCTCTCTCTCTCTCTCTCTCTCTCTCTCTCTCTCTCTCTCTCTCTCTCTCTCTCTCTCTCTCTCTCTCTCTCTCTCTCTCTCTCTCTCTAAGGTTTTTATTCTTGATCTGAAAATTGTAGGTCGGATGCCCTATTGACTTGGATGCCCGACGATTTGTACTTTCTAACGGGAAGATAGTACCTATAAAAAGATTCTATTTTGACTCCTCCGGGGTTTGATTTATTTTTGTGAACCTTCCAAAATATTTATACAGTAGGTCCAGATCAGATACTGTCTGGGGTTTGCACCTAGTCTTTTGTCTTCTCTTCGACTGCTCTTTGTAGCTTCACTCTCTAACTGATTGAGGGATTTTTTTCATTTCTTTTTCTTAGATGTCCGATCTTATGCTCTTCTCAACTTTAATTCTCCAAAATGTTTAGACGTTCTGTCTAATTTTTATTTTGAAGACCCCATTTTTACTAATCCTCAATTTCAATCTCCTATCAGTTTAGATATTCTGCTTACTTTTTAATAGTTCTTTTTTCTCTTCATCTTGCCTTTCCTTTTGTATCAAATAATCAAAAATTATCTTGGACAAACATGGTCTACCTATTTCAACAAATAGGAATGGTCTACCAATTACCTTTACAACAAGTTACGTGCTTGGATCGACACAAATCCAAATCTTCCATAATTATCTATTGGTGGATCAACCAACCTATGCAAACGAAGTAATGTGGAATTCCTTTTAGCTATTGTAAACTAATGTTGAGTGAGAACCCGGGCTTTGAGGTGGATTGTATCTATAGGGAAGCAAACAGGTGCGCGGATCTTTTAACTAAGAGAGTAGCGATGCTGCATGGGGAACCGTAACTTTTGGTGGACCCCCCCGGACTACCTTTGGACGAACATTACTAGTGATAGGAGTGGGATTATGATTCCTAGACTAGTATTAGACCCTCTATGAGGGATTAGTTGTTTATTCAACTTCGGCTTTTAGCCTCTAATGTATGGGGAAAAAAAAATTCCTTTTCCAATAATTACTATATTTTGAGCATATTTACTTCGATAAATAAGTCTCTGACAAATTAAATCATCACTGACTCGAGAGTCCTTTTTTTGTCTATATATTTCATTTGAATCATCAATTAAATTATTTCTATTTCTTAATTATTATTATATTTATTTTAATTAATGACACATAAAACGACACATAAATCTCACCTTAACTTAAAACAACAAAACAGTCGTGTAAGGCCTTGAATTTTTTAAGGTCCAAAACAAAAATACATTTAAAGTAGAAATTATTGTTGATAATATCCTTATTAAGCTTTTAAATTATTTTTTTAAGCCTTCAATAGTTTATTTTATAAAAAAATGTCTAATGAAGTAATTATTTATAGAAAACATCTCTTTTATATTTTTCATACTTTTACTATCCTTATTATTAAATATATTATTTTATTTTATTTTAATATAATATTAATTTTTAAATATTAAACAAATAGTAGGGCACTTCTTCCTCCACCACCACCACCACCACCATATATTTAATCACCACTACAACCACCACAACCACCACCACAGCAAGCACCACCACCACAACAACCACAACCACCACCACTACCACCACCTACTACTACTAATTCCACCACACACGCGCGCGTTCGTGATTCTTTTTTTAAATCGTCATAACTAATTCAAAAAAAAATCAGAAAAATAAAAATTTCCCATTTTTGGATGAAGCAAATGAATATTTACGTCTATGATTTTTTAGATTTTTTTAATTTTTTTTGGTTTTTTTAATTATTTTTTCACAGACATGAAATTCACTGTTTGAAATAGTGATTTTTTTCGCAGACACGGAATTCCATGTTTATTCCATCTTTTAAATATGGAATTCCGTGTCTGTGAAAATAAAATTTCAAAAAAATTCAAAAAATTCAAAAAATTCCAAAAAAATTCATAGATGTAAATATTAATTTGATTAATCCAAATATATAAATTTTTTATTTTTTTTTAGATTTTTTTGATTTTTTTCAGAATTAGTTATGACGATCTTAAAAAAAAATTCCACGGACGCGCACGTGTGTTTATTAGTTTTTTTTTCTTTCTAATTTCTCTTTTTTTTTTAACTATTAATTATAAAGGTAGTTTGGAATGAGGTTGTTTTCTATAAAGTATCTTATTGTAGGTATATTTTTTCTAAATAAGTTTTTTAATAGGCATTAATTTATAATTGGCTCTTTAAAATATAATATATAAATATATTCATATTACAATACAACAAAATTGTAACACTAGGTTAGTGAACTTGATTGGAGTTTTTACTAAAAAAAAGAAAAACTAATAAAATTATTTAATTATTAAAAACAACTTTTAATAATTTACTTTATAAAATAAGTCTAATGAAATAAATATTTGTAGGAAACAATCCCTTTATTTTCTTATGTCTACACAATTTTTATTATTAAATATATTATTTTATTATTTTTTAATATTAAACAAATAATAGGGCACTTCCACCACTATTACCATCACCACTACCACCAACACCATGTAAAAAATTTCGACCACCGCACCACCACCACCACCTCCACAACTACCACCACCTACTACTACTAATTCCATCACACGTGCACGTCCGAATTTCTTTGAAAATTTGGATACTAGCGGAAGACGTAACGCAATCGCCACGTGACACTTAACGTCAAAAGTAACGGTAGTAACTAACGAAAGATATAAAATGAAAACTTGGGTACTTGTTTGTCACTTTTGAAATCTTGGATACCCGATTGTCAATCTTCGAAACACTGGGTATCCACGAGGGTATTTTCCCTTATAAGAATGAATTTCTTGTTCGGAAAAAATAATACATTGTTCGAAACGATGACTTTCATGTTTGTGATAAAAAATTCAAAAAATTTAAAATAAAATTCAAAAAAATCATAGACATAAATTTTCATTTTTTCACCTCAAAAAATACAATTTGTTTTTTTTTTCTTAGAATTAGTTATGACAATATTAAAAAAAGTCCTAGACGCACGTCTATGATGGAATGAGTAGTAGGTGGTGGTGTTTGTGGTACTAGAGTTGTTGGTGGTGGTGGTGGTGGTGGTGGGTGGGTGGGAGTAGTGGGGTTTGGGTTGGTAGGGGTGGGGGTGGGGGTGGTGGGGGCTGTGGTGGGGGTGGGGGTGGTGGGGGCTGTGGTGGGGGTGGGGGTAGTGGATGGTGGGAGCGGCGAGGTAGTGGGGACGGCGGCGACGGTGGTGGTGGTGGTGGGGGCTAATTAATGGATCTTATTTTTTAAAAATTAAAAATATAGATGAATTTTCACATCTATGATAATGTTTAATTTAAATGGAAATAAATATTTGATCAAATTCAACCACTACAATAAGATATTTTTGAAACTAAAATATTATGCAATCTAAATTAGAAGCCAATGAGTCATTTTGATATAAGCTGGAATTGACCCTATTTAAAATGACTAAATTACCTTTAAAATCTATGAAATCTTTAATAAAATCAGAGAAATAACCAAAAAATGATACATTTGAAAACGTATATCCTAAAAGTTACATTTTTAAGAAATATGGCTTAAAATTATTTTATCCTAATTCGTAATGGTCTAAAAATAGAATTTGCTCGATAACTTATCTATGAACTGTTTTTGTTTTCCTATTCTGAAGTTTTCTATTTTTCTTGATTGTATTTGTTAAATATATTATTACTTTATTAGACTAGTTTATTTTCCTATTGAATCTATTTCTTAGTTAGTCTAGATTTATCTATTTAGTTCATCAAGTTATTAATCATATGAATAGAATTTTATTCTATTGTATTAGATCAATTCAATTCACAATTTATTATCGAGTACTCACTTGTTCTCGAAACTTTATGGCTCCCACCTTATTTGGTATATTGTTAACCTTTTATTACTTTCTTCCACTTATTTAAATATTTCATATGGTATTGGAGCCACAATTCAAAAGTGGTTTTCCATTATGGTTTTGTTCGCTTTCTGCAAGCCTTTAACTTTCACCATCGTTATCGTTTCAATTGCTTCCGCACAAAAAAAAATTACTTTTCTCTTTATCCTTTCATAGGATTCGAAATCTTATTCCTCGTGTAGAATCGATATTTTATCCTTCTCGTAGTAATTGAAATTTTATTCCTCTGGTAGGATTCGCAATCTAAATCCTCTCGTAGGATTTGTCATCTCGTTAGGTCATTGATGGTTTCATCTCGTTAGGCCATTCAATAGTCTCATCTTGTTAGGTCACTCGATGGTCTCATCTCGGTAATTCAATCAACACTAAGTTCTTGATTCATGGTTCTCACAACTCAGCTCATAGTTCCACATGAACGTCGTGCCACAACATCAACATTATCACCACGTCAACTCCTCTGTCATGTTTTTTTATCAACAACGCTCAAGACACGTCATCAACAATCCATATTTCAAACTCAAATTACTCTCTCTCTCTCTCTCTCTCTCTCTCTCTCTCTCTCTCTCTCTCTCTCTCTCTCTCTCTCTCTGACCTACTTGAGTTTGAGGGGGTGTTAAATATATATTATACCATAATATATTATTACATTATTAGACTAGTTTATTTTCATATCGTATTTATTTCCTACTTAGTTTAGTTTTACATTTCCCGTTCATTAAGTTATTAACCTATAAATAGAATCTTATTTTATTGTATTAGATCAATGTAATTCACAATGTAGTCCCCGTTTGGGATTGCTTTTCAAAATAATCACTTAAAGTGATTTTAGATCCATAACAATATTTTTTACTCTTAAAATCACTTTTTGGAAAAGCACTAGATTGGTGATTATTAAAATAATCACTTAAAGTGATTTTGGATGTCAAAATATTTTTTAATATTTTTTACAAATGCTTTAATTTTAATCAAAAAGCGCTTTTAGCTCTAAAATAATCAATCCCAAACGGGCTCGTAGTCTTTACTATTTATTTGTTCCCGAGCTTTTATGCTCCCATCTTATTTAGTATATTATTTTTCTTTTCATTTATTTTTCCAGTTATTTGAATATTTCACTGTATTACTAAGCTATACATGATTATGTGTTTTTTTACGGTAAATGTTCAATAAACCCTTTACAGCCTTGTCCATTATCTTGTAAAAGTTACTGTTTTTTTTTTTTTTAAAGAACAATGAGATATGGGAAGTTTTCCCAAAACTTAAAATCTGAGTTTTAGGAAATTTCTTATAGTTTATAATTTGAGTTTTGGGAAGTTTTTTATAACTCAAACTGCTATTTTTATAGAAAAATAAAAAAAATATAATGTATAGTGTCTTTTATGAAAAAAAATATTAACTATAATGCAGAGGAATTAATTCTAACTTAAAGATGTTTTTGGATATCAATCTTTTTTATTCATACAAATTATATGATACATAAAGAACACTTTTTGATTTAGTAATGAAGGAGTTTGTAATCGTAAGTAATATTAAAAGAAAGAGTAATGTTATATATCACTTCTTCATTTCTTCGTATTTTATGTAGAGTGTATATGGCATTTAATAAAATATAAAAAAATATTATTTAAAAATAAACATCATGATTGGTTTTAAAATTAACATATAGACTCCATGTAAGAAGAGAAAAGGTTATATACAGCATTACTCAGAAGAATAACTTGCACGCACGTAGTTTCCTTGTTAAAATGGAGACCACGAGTCAGAACTCTTGGTTTTTTCTTTTTTTTTTTGTCAAAGAACTCTTGGTTTGAAAAGTCTATAATGGCTGCTCAGCACAGTATATTACTTTTCTTTTTAATTTTTTTTCATTTATTTAAATATTTCACTGTATTACTAAGCTATACATGATTATGTGTTTTTTAGGTTAATGTTCAATAAACTTCTACAACATTGTCCATTATTCTTATAAAGAACACTGTGTCTTTTTTAAAGAAGTTATAGAAAGCTAAAACTTAAATTTAAGTTTTAGAAATTTTTTTATAGCTTGTAATTTAAATTTTAGAAAGTTTTTTATAACGAAAAAAATGGAAAGAATAAAATGTAACTTGCTGCACGTAGTTTCCTTGTTAAAATGGAGACCACGAGTCAGAACTCTTGGTTTGAAAAGTCTTTTAAGGCTGCTCAGCACAGTACTAAAATTATTATATAACCAGTTTCTTTACAAGTGATCAAGTACGCTGAATAGCAATTACCTGCCTATTATGTCAATACAAAAGTTTCTCTTTGGAACTCTTTTTCTCCTTCTCTTGTGTATCAATACAAGTAGTTGCAATGCACAGAAAAGTAAAAATTGCCATATCACTTCCTCTTGTGGGCATATTCATAACATTAGCTATCCCTTCCGCTTAAAAACCGACCCCTATAACTGTGGCGATCCCAGTTATGAACTTGCTTGCAAAAATAACCAAACCACACTATATCTTGGTTACAAGGAATATTACGTGCAGTATATTGGTTATGAGAATTACACAATACGAATACTTGATCCTGGTATAAGAAAGAACCCGTGCCCTTCTTTCCCATTTTATTCTTTAACAGATTATGACATACCAAAAGCTTATACGTCAAAAAATTTCTATGAGGATAACAATGCTGTAACATTCATTTCGTGTCCTAGTAAAGTAGAATCTTCTATGTATGTCGATACTTCGTCTTGCAGTACAAAAAATACATCATTGAACATCTCCTCGTCTTCGCTGAAAGAATATCATTATGTTGTAGTTGGATACTACGATTTGGCAAGAGCAGGTGTGAAGAACTCATGTATGATCAGAAGTGTGGCTTGGTTCTCACCTGAGTTTTCTATAACCAACAACACGTCCTTTTCAAGCATCATTGATACGATGACTAATGGATTTACGCTTCAGTGGTATGACTTCTACTGCGAATGTAATCAAATAAAAAATTATTGTTTCCTCGACAGAAATAACCATATTTTATGTTCGGTATTCGGATATAATGATAACTCTAACTCTATTGTTGGTCGAATATACAACGGTATGTCCAGTTTCTCATCTTTTTTAATTTGTAATTATAAGAAAATCATTTGAAGTATTCCAAAATTGATGGAGGTTGACTTTAATTTTCTGTGGACTTTGTTTAAAGGGCTATGGAGCATTTGGAGAAGTAATCATTCTTCCACTTCCACGTTTTGTTTTTGTTTATGTTTCATTGAGATTTCAACACCGAATTAATTACCCCTGGTCTATTCAGAGTTGCCGGACATTTGGTGGGGTGAGTTATCTAGAAAGCTGTTCTCTCAACGTTTTTCTCCAAGAAGGATAGGTAAGGGTCCGACTAATTTTTTATTTTATAGTTTCTTGAAATATTCAACATTCAGCTCTAATAATCCACCTCACACATTTCTGATTCTGGTTCCCTTTGGATTTGCAGGTTGGCGAAACTTTCTCTTGAGTGAGTTCTCACTTCTCTGCCTAATCTTCATTTCAAATCATTGACACAATAAACATATCTCTCTAATTTATATTTCATTTAATAATCTCCACAGTTTTTTGGGTAGATGTATCGATTCCCGCTGGTAAGATATCAGACTTTTCTAATGGAAGTTTCAAAACAGAGGAATGATCCAACGTTAAGAGTAAAGTACCACAATGGTACAATATCTTATACACTTTGACCACAATGAGACCAATTTTTAAAAGGTTATTTATGTTTTTTGGAAAATTCTCTTGTGGATATATCTATTGTTTCAATTTTTTGATAAATAAATACTCAAATTATTAAAATAGACAAAAAGGTACCCAACGTTTTATTTTTAGACTTCCATTAGTATCGACCGTGAAATTTGTCATCAAATGTTACGTGTCAATGATATAACTAAATTTTACCTCCAAAATGAAGTACCTAAGTTTACAAAAATAGACAAACATACACCCAACATTCTTTATTTATAAATATGGTCCTGATACTATTTATTGACATATAGCATTTAACGCTAAATATCACAACGAATACTAACGTGAGTCTAAAAACAAAACATTGGTACTTAATTGTATATTTTTATAAACTTAGGTACTTATTTGTCTAAATTGCGATACAGTAGGTATTCACATAATTATTTTTTTGTTTGAAGTTAGTGCCGATGTCATGCCAAAGTAAAAAACTACAAAAAAATTGAACTTATATTTTTATGAGAAAACTATTAATAAGAGCCTCAAACCTAACTAATTTATTTTATAAGGCTTAACTAAAAAAAAATCTATAAAGTCTCAAGTTTATTTTTTTGTTTGCTTATTTAATTTCATAACCTTTTTTTATTGGAGAGAGAAAGTGATATATTTTTTTTTTCATTTACTTCATTATTTTAATCAACCCGGGTACATACCCAATTAATATCCATACTTTCATTTTATAAATTAACCCGCTGGATACTGGGTACATACACATGTGACGTGCCTTTGCTGAAATACGTGCTTAGGTTATAATTCTATATTGATATGCACCTATTTTTTAGTTGGGTACGTACCCATGCTCGTTTTATAATTGTTATAAAGTCATTTTTTATATAACTGCATTATAAGTCTCTACTATCATTTGAGTACAAATCAAATTAGTTTTTGTCCATATCTAGGTTCATGCCCGTGTTGGATACATACCCAAATGAGTATGTACTCAATTCAAAGTATAGGGAGAGTAGAAGTAAAGAAGAACAAGAATTCCAAATGAAAGCTGGCATGAAAGACCTAATCCACCAATAAACTGCAAATATAACAATTAAATTAGCTCGAGGTCATATAAAGAACAAATTAAGCTAGTTACAAATTAGCTCATACCCAAGTAGAACTATAACCACTTGGGTACGTACCCAATAATTATATTTATAACAAAAAATAATAATACGTGAACATTGAAGACAGCAGGTGTGTGTACCCAGGTGGGTACGTACCAAATTTGAAGACAAATCCACTACGTACGTACTAGAAAGATCCATAATCCTGTCATACAGACGAGATGTGTACGTACTTATACAGATCCAATGGGTACATATATACCTATACAGATATGCCAAACAAATATTTACTGCAAAAACAACTCAAAAAAATCGATATAAGAAAATCTCGTAAATCTCTTCACACTCGCATTGGAACAAAAAACAAAAAGTAAATCTCTTCACACTTAGTGCTGAAACAAAAAAAAGGAAATCTCTTCACACTCAGCATTGGAACAAAAAACAAAAATAAAATCTCTTCAACCTCACCGTTTCACACTCGTATTTGAACAAAAAAAAATCTCTTTAGACTCATCATTGGAACAAAAAACAAAAAGAAAATCTTTTCACCTTTACCGTTTCACACTCGCATCGGGTCAAAAAACAAAAACAAAAAATGAGTGTGAAGAATGTTAAGGAACTTTTTTTACTTCATTTGGGTTCTTTGCAAGCTGCCTTGATGATGGTGGAGAATGGTCCACGATGGTGCCAGATTTCTTGTGCAGAGAGGGGCAAGGTGAGAAGGTGGAGAATGGTCCACTAGTGGTGGCGGTTTTCTTGTGTAGAAAAGCGACAAAGTGTGAAGGTGCGACGATTGTCTTATGCAGGAGAGCGACGAAGATGAGAAGGTGAGATGTGAAGAGATTTTTTTTTTTCTAATTTTAGGGTGAAGAGAAGAGAGAAAGCAAAAGAAGAAAAATGAGGTAAAAGAAAACATAAAGGAGAAGGAAGAGAGAGAATAATAAAATAAAACTCATGTAAGTCTTTTGTTTTAGGTTATCCAAAGTTTAAAAGAATTTCGTTAGTTTATCAATAAGCTTGGGGCGGTTAAAAATAAATACCCGTATTTTTATATGAACCTTTTTAGGCACCGACCAAAAAAAGAATCGGCCACATTTTAAGGTCATATTTTAGTTTTTTTTTCTTTCACCGTTTTAGGTCAATTTTTCTTTTAACAAAATTCAGTTAATTTCTTATAAAAGAAATTTCGTCAGTTTTCTAACAAAATTTGCCTATTGGCCTAACATCACAAAATTTAAATATAATAGAGAAATCCTCCACATATACCTACTATTTTAAAAATTGACAAACAAATATCTAAGGTTTCAAAAATAACAATTAAGTACCTAACTTTTCATTTTATATCTTCTATTAGTACCCACCGTTACTTTTGATGTTAACTGCACGTGACGATTGCGCGTCTCTTCCATTAGTACTCAAGTTTTCAAAATTTGACAAATAAGTATCCAAGTTTTATAAAATGAGGCATGGATAAATTAATATATTAACCTTAAAAGACGTGATAATTACAAAGATACCTGATCCACATGGCACTTAACGGCCAAACTAACGGTGGGTACTAACAAAATACATATTTTGTAAACTTGGGTACTCGTCTATCATTTTTGAAACCTTAGATACTAAGTTGTCAAATTTTGAATCGTGGTACCCACCAAGGTATTTCCCAATATAATAACCAAAGATGACACCTTTTAAAGATGAGGTCCGTTTTGATCAAAGTGTACAAGCTAGATATGATACATCCGTGGTACTTCAATCCAAAGTTACCTTTGAAAGTTCTCTTTGGTTTAGCAAGCTACACCTCATTAATTTTACTTCTTTCTTACTGCAGCATTGATTCTCTTACCAAGATTTTTGTGCGGATTTACATGTCTACTTATACTAGTAATATGTAAGTATAGAAGGCGGCACTTATCAAACGATGAAAACATCGAGGAGTTTTTACAGGGTCAAATTAACCTCATGCCAATTAGGTACAGTTACGCGGATATAAGGAAGATGACCAAGAAATTCAAAGATAAATTGGGTGAAGGAGGATATGGATCTGTATTCAAAGGCAAGCTTAGAAGTGGACCTTTTGTTGCAGTAAAGATTATGAACCAATCCAAGGCGAGTGGGCAGGAATTCATCAATGAAGTAGCCACGATTGGAACGATTCACCATGTTAATGTGGTGCAACTCATTGGATATTGTGTTGAAGGTTCAAAACGTGCTTTGATCTACGAGTTTATGCCTAATGGATCTCTTGAAAAATACATATTCTCGCAAGAAGACAAGACTCTCACTTTGAGTTATGATAAAATGTTTGAGATATCTCTTGGAGTGGCTCGAGGAATTGACTATCTACATCGAGGATGTGAGATGCAGATATTACATTTTGATATAAAGCCGCATAATATCCTTCTTGATGAGAATTTCAATCCTAAAATATCAGACTTTGGACTTGCGAAATTATATTCAACTGATGATAGTATTGTTAGTCTCACTGCAGCAAGAGGAACAATGGGGTACATGGCTCCAGAGTTGTTCTACAAGAATATCGGAGGAGTTTCATATAAAGCCGATGTTTATAGTTATGGTATGTTGATCATGGAAATGGCGGGAAGAAGGAAAAATTTGAATCCGTTTTTGGAAAATCTTAGCCAAATTTACTTCCCTTCATGGGTGTATGACCAGTTCAATGAAGGTAAAGATATAGCAACCGAGGATGTATCTAGAGAAGAAAGGAAAATGGTAAAGAAGATGATTTTAGTCGGTTTATGGTGCATACAGATGAAGCCTATCGAGCGCCCATCGATGAATAAAATAGTTGAGATGCTTGAAGGAGATGATCAACATATGCAAATGCCTCCAAAACCTTCTCTATATCCAGAAGAATCACCAGCTAATTTGATTGCAATAGTTTAAAAGTGTAATATTGTTGAATCCTTTTTTTATTTCCTGAAAATGTTGACAATATGAATGGAAAACGTCAATACAAATATGGACTTTCAGTATCCTAGATAACACAGCATGTGCCACCCAGGTTCCAATGATTTTGTACAATTATTTCAAATACATATAGGAAATTAATTACAAAGGTATAGGTCCCTTTATTGGTCAATTGTTTTTATAAAGGTAAAATGAATTTTATCGAATGAACCACTTTACACCAGGAAAGTCTGGACCAAGAATACATCAATAGACATCTATATTACATAACACAAACATTTATACAGTCTTGATTTGCTATTTGTGACATTTGAGAAGGGGTAGCATTTGTGAGAATACAATCAAAGGTACGATTTATGATTAAATCTGTTATATTTTCAGTCAAATATTTGTGGTAAAGTCAATAAGGTGATGTGGAGGCTTATGTGGCAAGTTAATTATGCTGATGGGAATTAATATGCGTGGCCTTATTATCACCCTTGATCTAATAACATAATGGATGGCTCAGATGATATCTCACCTTATGTCTCATATATATACCCCTCATTCAGAGTGGGTCTTCTCTCTCCTCTCTTCACTTCGGTTTTTTCGACGCTTCATTAATCTCTCATCTCTCAGCAATAGACTTAGGGTTTTGTCTTGTACATTGTTGGATCTATACTATAAAGATCAACAATTAGAATAGTGATAATCAAGCATCTGGCTTGATTGATTGAGTAGTATTTCTCGATTGATAGATTAGGGTTTCTGATTGAAGCCTTGATTTGGTTCTATTCTTGTAATCGTGCTGTAAGATTGATACTGAGGCTGTAACCGTGTTCAATAGTGTGTGAAGCATCTTCTGAAGAAGGGCTTCAACGTGGATGTAGGCATTTTTGTGCTGAACCACGATAATTCTTGTGTTCTTTCTTTTTCGCTGCCATTTTTCTTTGATCTTGTTTTCTGGGTTTGGAAACTTGTTTTGCCTCAAACGAAAACCTTTTTCTAAGTGATTTTATACAACAGTGGTATCAGAGCTTAATCGATTCTTTGTGAAAATCGTTTTCGAAATTTTGCCGGTTTAATAGATCGGTGAATCATTTGTTTGGCTTTAAAATCTTCTTAAATCTCTTTAACAATAAAAGTTGGTGTTCTTTTATTGTTCTTTCACCGATCTTACATTTTTCTTTAGGGTTTAAATCAAAACCGAATCCTAGAATTATCTTTTCTAGGGTTTGTGATTTTATTACTAACCCTTATAGTTATTCGCCTTGTGTTGTGTATCTTTTTCTGATATATAGGTATTAAGAAATGGCAACAACAAGGCTAGAAGTCTCAGTGTTCGATGGTAAAGGTGATTTTGGAGTGTGGAAAAAGAAAATGCGAGTATTGTTATCACATAACAAAGTGTTAGCTGCTCTTGAAGCTAACATGGATCTTTGGTCTGAAGATGCTCGAAAGCGAGTAGATGAAATTAAGGAGGAGGCTTATAATCTTCTCTTCCTCAATCTATCTGACAATGTAATTCGAAAGGTAGATGGTGCTGAGACTGCTCTTGAACTGTGGGGTAAACTCGAAACTTTATATTCTGTTCAATCTGCTCCTAATCTTGCTTTTCTTAAGGGAAATCTATTTTCTTACAAAATGGATTCTACTAAAACAATTGATGAAAATATTGATGAATTCTTGAAACTTAATCTTGTGTTAAAAGGTTCTGAAATGGCCCTAGATGAGACTAGTAAAAGCATGATCCTATTAAATTCTATACCTGATTCATATCAAGTAGTTAAAGATGCCTTTCAATACTCATCTGTGATGCCTACTTTTGATCAAATTGTTGCTTCTTTGAAAACTAGAGAGCTTGAACTGAAAAACTTAAAACGAGTAGGTAATAACTTGTTTGTGAAATATAAAGTTGACCCCCCTGAGCAAAACAAACCTAATAAGTTCAAGAAAAAGAACAAGGGTAATAAGAACAAATCTGAAACAAGAAAGTGTTATCATTGTGGTAAGCCTGGTCACATTAAAAAGAACTGCTATGCTCTTAAGAATAAGAATAATGCTACACTTGAAACTAACTTAGCTTGTATGCCCCCTAAACATGATGATACTTGTGAAGTGTTAAATGTATCTGATATTACTTGTAAAACTAGCTGGATATTAGATTCTGGATGTACTTTTCATATGAGCCCCAATAAGAACTGGTTCTATAACTTGAAACTTACCACTTCTGAGACTGTGTACATGGGCAATAACAACACTTGCCAAGTGGCTGGTATAGGTAGCATTGATTTGAGGCTTAATAATGGTAATGTGGTAACCCTCACTAATGTGAGATGGATACCTGACCTAAAGAGAAACTTAATATCTTTAGGAATGTTAGATGATCTTGGTTGTGTATATGATGTATGCAATGGTGTGTTAAATGTCCATAAAAATGATAAACTTGTCCTGTGTGGAAAGAAAATTTCTGGTTTATATGTTCTTGATGGTATTTGTGTTTTATCTGATTCTAACAATGTTGAAACAAGTGTTGAAAGTGCAGCTACACTCAAATGGCACCTCAGGTTAGGACACATGAGTCAATTAGGACTAAATGTGTTGAGTAAAGAAGGAATGTTTGGTAAGGATTCTATTACTTCTTTAAATTTCTGTGAACCTTGTGTTTTAGCTAAACAACATAGGATGAAGTTCAAATCTGGTGTTCATTTGTCTACCTGTATACTTGAATATATTCATGCTGATTTGTGGGGCCCTGAGAAGCATGAAACACATGGTGGGAAAAAGTATTTTCTGTCCCTTGTTGATGATTATTCTAGGAGAGTCTGGACCTTCCTTTTAAAGAACAAAAGTGATACTTTTAATGTCATAAAAGATTGGATTGTTTTAAATGAGAATCAAACTGGAAAAACAATTAAAACTCTTAGAACTGATAATGGATTGGAATTCTGCAATGATGATATGGATAATCTTTGTAAAATGCGAGGTATTATGAGGCATAGGACTGTTAGAAAAACCCCACAACAAAATGGGGTAGCTGAACGTATGAATAGAACCTTACTTGAAAAAATTAGGTGTTTATTGTTTACCTCTGGGTTATCTAAGTCTTTTTGGGGTGAGGCATTGTATACTGCAACCTATTTAATAAATAGAAGTCCCAATAGATCTTTAGATATGAAATGCCCTATGGAATTGTGGAACAATAGGAAACCGGATCTTTCTGAACTTAGGATTTTCGGCTGTGCTGCTTATGCTCATAATAAAGAGGGTAAATTAGACCCTAGATCCATAAAATGTGTATTTCTTGGTTATCAATCTATGCATGGTACTAAAGGTTACAGGTTATGGGATAAAAATGCAAATGGTATTAAAATAATAATAAGTAGAGATGTTATCTTTGATGAAACTAATTTTCCTTGCAAGAATAGTGTTGTGATTTCTAGGTAATGATCATCTTGAACCTGAAACAACCTCAGCTGGTACTGTGATTGAGGTGGAGCCACTTCAAACTGGAAATGATGATGAATCATCTGATCCAGTCACTGAAGAAGAAGCATCTGAGGACACTCAACCACCTGAGCAGCCAGATAACCCTGAGCCACACTTAGGGGTTGAGACACCTCAGGAGTCACTTCAGGAGAGCCTTGCAAATTATCAATTAACAAGAGATAGAGAAAGAAGGGACCCAAAACCCTCTACAAGGTATTCTTATGCAGAATTGGTTTTTACTGCATTAATTGCAGCTACTGAGGTAATAAACACTGAACCTGAAACTTATCTTGATGTGTTGAAATCTGAGGATAAGTGTAAGTGGTTAAATGCTATGAAAGATGAAATGAACTCTTTACTTGTTAATAATACTTGGACTTTAGTTAAAAAAACCCCTGATCAAAAAGTAATTGAATGTAGATGGTTATATAAGTTGAAAGAGGGTGTTTCTGAGACTGAACCACCTAGATATAAAGCTAGATTAGTTGCCAAAGGGTATACACAAAGAGAAGGGATAGATTTCCATGAAATTTTTGCTCCTGTAGTAAAGTTTAAAACTATTAGAACTATGTTAGCATATGTGGCTTGTAATGATTTAGAATTGGAACAACTTGATGTAAAAACTGCCTTTTTGCATGGTGAACTTGAAGAAAAGTTGTATATGAAACAACCTGAAGGTTTTATTAGTTCTAAATATCCTGATCATGTTTGCTTACTTAAAAAATCCTTATATGGTCTTAAACAGTCACCTAGACAGTGGTACAAAAGATTTGATACTTTTGTTTTGAATTTGGGCTTTAAGAGAAGTGAATATGATAACTGTCTTTACTTTAAAGTATTATCTGATGATATGATATTCTTGCTTCTCTATGTTGATGATATGTTACTGATTAGTAATTCTTTGCAGAATATAAACAAATTGAAATCTAATCTTAGTTCTGAGTTTGATATGAAGGATTTAGGAGAAGCTAAGAAAATTTTGGGTATGATCATTGAAAGAAATAGAAAAGAATGCAGTCTGAGATTGCATCAAAAGCCTTACTTAGAAAAGTTGGTTGAGAAGTATGGAAACCTGAACTGTAAAAGGGTGGAAATGCCCTTAGCAGGACACTTTATATTAAGTAAAAGCCAATGTCCCAAAGATGTTTCTGAGAAAGTAAAGATGAGCTATATACCTTACTCAAATGTGATTGGCTCTATAATGTATGCTATGATCAGCACAAGACCTGATCTCTCCTATGCTATATCCTTACTCAGTAGGTTCATGTCTAATCCAGGTCCTGAACATTGGACTGCCTTGAAATGGGTGGTTTCATATATTAGTAGTACTTTGAATGTGGGATTAAGTTATGGTCAGTACAAAGTTCCTTTTGAGTTATGTGGCTTTGTAGATGCAGATTTTGCTGGAGATAGGGATAGTAGAAAATCTACTACCTCTTACTGTTTCTTACTTGGGAAAAATTGTGTTTCTTGGAAGTCTCAATTACAACCTTTAGTGGCTCTATCAACAACTGAGTCTGAGTATGTTGCAATATGTGATTGTTTCAAGGAGGCTATTTGGTTACAAGGGTTAACAAATGAGTTACAGCTGACTAAGTCAACTGCCACAATTTTTAGTGATAGTCAAAGTGCTATACATTTGAGTAAGAATCCTGTGTATCATGAAAGAACAAAACATGTTGATGTAAAGTTTCACTTTATAAGAACATGGGTAACATCTGAGAAGATAAATCTTGTGAAAATTGGTACTGAGGATAATCCAGCTGATATGGGAACAAAAGTTGTAACTGTTAGCAAATTTAAGCATTGCTTGAGTTTGTTGAACATTGAATAAGCTTTATATTCCTTAATTATGTTTAAATTATTACTAACTCGTGGTTTTAGTAATTATTGCAGGTTCTTAAAAGCAACCAGAGGATGCTTTGCACACTGAACACCAGGATGACAGCTGATGATGAAGATTATGCAGAGGATTGACTTTAAGGTGGAGATTGTTATATTTTCAGTCAAATATTTGTGGTAAAGTCAATAAGGTGATGTGGAGGCTTATGTGGCAAGTTAATTATGCTGATGGGAATTAATATGCGTGGCCTTATTATCACCCTTGATCTAATAACATAATGGATGGCTCAGATGATATCTCACCTTATGTCTCATATATATACCCCTCATTCAGAGTGGGTCTTCTCTCTCCTCTCTTCACTTCGGTTTTTTCGACGCTTCATTAATCTCTCATCTCTCAGCAATAGACTTAGGGTTTTGTCTTGTACATTGTTGGATCTATACTATAAAGATCAACAATTAGAATAGTGATAATCAAGCATCTGGCTTGATTGATTGAGTAGTATTTCTCGATTGATAGATTAGGGTTTCTGATTGAAGCCTTGATTTGGTTCTATTCTTGTAATCGTGCTGTAAGATTGATACTGAGGCTGTAACCGTGTTCAATAGTGTGTGAAGCATCTTCTGAAGAAGGGCTTCAACGTGGATGTAGGCATTTTTGTGCTGAACCACGATAATTCTTGTGTTCTTTCTTTTTCGCTGCCATTTTTCTTTGATCTTGTTTTCTGGGTTTGGAAACTTGTTTTGCCTCAAACGAAAACCTTTTTCTAAGTGATTTTATACAACAAAATCATTTCATGTTATTCCCGTACACGAAATTCACATATTATATTGTATAATGATTCTTTAGTTCTAGTAACTTTGATCACATTTATTGTCTAACATATACTTACAGACATATACTCCAAGTTAATATAAAATCTATAGCTATTTCTATCGAATACAAAACCTCCACTATAAATTCACTCTGCTTCAGAGATGATCTCAAGCGCGTTAAAGAATTTGCTTCTGGTCATAGTTTCATTTCTATTTGCATTTGAATTTGTTGAGCCAAAAGGATTTGGCGGCATTGTGGGAATATCATCGCCTTCTATCATTTGAATCACGGCTTTTAATGAAGGACGACCTGCTGGATGCCACTGAATGCACCAAAGTCCCACCACAACTAGTTTCTTAAATATCTTATTATCTTCTTCTTCCTCAATTTCATTTCCTATTTCTTCTCCTTTCTCTAACTGATTATACATCCATTCCGGAAAGTATACTTCGCTCTCATCTTGGACTACACCGTGAAAATTCTTCCTCCCTCCAACCATGTCAAGTAATAACATACCGAAGCTATAAATATCCGCTTTGTACGATACATTTCCATAGTTCCTTGAAAACACTTCTGGTGCAATATAACCTATCGTCCCTCGAGCAGCCGTCATGGAAACTATACTTTCTTCTTTCGAACAAAGCTTCGCTAGACCAAAATCCGCAACTTTTGGATTGAAATTTTGGTCAAGTAAAATATTGTGAGGTTTAATATCAAAGTGAAGGATTCTTTGGTTACAACCTTGGTGAAGATAATCAAGTCCTTTCGCTATACCAATACCAATTTGTTGCATTTTCTCCCAACCTAGCGAACGACTTTGATTTCCTAATGATATAAATTTTTCGAGTGAATCGTTTGGTAAAAACTCGTAAACAAGACCTCTTCTAAATCCATCAGCACAATATCCGAGTAAGCGAACAACGTTAACATGATGTATTCTACCGATTGTACCAACTTCATTAATGAAATCTTCACCGTTTCCTTTGAAATTATCGAGTACCTTAACAGCAACAAGAACCTCATTGGATAGCTTTCCTTTGTATACCGTTCCAAACCCACCTTTACCCAGTTTTTCTTTAAAATTTTCCGTGATTTTCTTAATATCTGCGTAAGAATATCTACTAGGTCTTGAAGCTTTATGATCCTCCAAAAATTGCTCTATCCTTTTCTCATAGCCTTTCATCTTCTTCAACATGTATAAACGGTGAAGTATGAAAATTACTAGCGCCATTACTGCTAAGCCTATCACTACTGCAATTTATAAGCCATAATGAGTACAAAAATCATTCATTTACAACTATATACAATACAAGAGTGACAGATATATAACTTTACCTTTAACGATTTTTCTCTTTGGAATACCTATAGAAAATAACACAATTTTAGTCTAATTGCTGAAATTTTATAATAATTTTTTACAAGAGATCTTATTTGAGAACTCGCAGTGAGAGTAAGAAGAAATATAACGAGTCTACATTTTTTTGGTGGGGTACTCACCTGTACTTGGAACATGTTTGGTGAAACATTCAGTAAAATATGTACTGTTATTCATCAATCTACAATATTTGCCTTCTCTTTCACAGTCTCCACAAATCTGCTTGTCCCAACTCAATGCAATAGTATAATTACTGGCATATGACCTTAGTTGAAGACAAAGTAATGAGTGGTCAAAGATTTTCGTACAATTAAATAGTGAGATGAGATTTATAGGATCATATGAACCAGTTGCATAAACATGATAACCAAAATTGTCCAGGCTGTCTATGGAAACATAATCAAGCCTTGGAGACGAACAGTTGAAGAAGGAATAGTGTTGTATATAAGAATAGAATTTAAAGGGATATGCAGGTTTCAGGCCCGGAAAACATACATCTATATCCGCTATCCATACTAACTGAGACTTATAGTCAATCTTTTTCACAATAAACTTGAAATGATGTGGAAGCTTGTTTCCATTCATAGACGCTGATGCTAAAGCTTGTACTGGCATTGGTTGTTTCAACACTGTCTCATTTCTCTGAGAACAATAAAGATCAAAACCAGGATACCCACAGTGCTCTGGGTACCGATCTTTCAGACGAAATGGGAACCGAATTTCAGGGCCATATTCCATGCACCGTTCTACTGGACAATCATACTCAGCTGAACCAAATTTTGCCGATACTAAAAGAAAGATGAAGTTTATCATGCGGTGGATTAATCTCATTTTTACAAGATGTAAAAGATTAATCGCTAGATACAATCAGAGAGTATAATTGTTATTTTGATTTATTTTTAATGATGTTACATTTTACTATAGCCGAGTCTGCAAACGAACTCATGTGGAAGTGTTTTTTCCAATAATTATTATTTTGAGCATATTTCTTTGACAAAGAAAAGTCTCCAACATATCAAATCAAAGACTGACTTGAGAGTCCATAGTTATCTTCGTAGATCTTTCATGCTTAACTTCATATTGAGTTGGACTATTCAAAGAGACGACTCTCTCAACCGAGGGCCAAGACTAGGGAATCGTCTATTAAACGAATATGTATTTTTGCTGTTAGCATTATATGCAAAAATAACTAAAATTCTTCCATCTACTATTGGTCTAATAATAATATTTTTATTTTTTTTTGGTCATCGAAAGCAGTAAAACAAGCTCTTCCAACACCTCACCCTATCCCCATCCTATGCATCTCTTCCAGCATTCGTGTTGTTCCTTCCTGCTGTTGTTTGGCTCCGTGTCTAGCGAGTTTCGCAAGATGGTCCGCCTGACCGTTGATCCTCCGAGGGATAAACTTGAAGGATATTGATCCAGTTTCTTCCGCCTTTCGCCAGATCTGACGAATGATCGGTTGAATACTCCATCGTGCCACTGACACCTGCCTAATACCTTGTATTAAATCAAGGTTGTCTGAGCATACAAGCTTTGTTTCCTCAACATTGTCCTTGCACAACTTAACTGCTTCCAGAACAGCCAGTGCTTCTCCTTCCAATACTGTATTACTCCTGACTGTCCCGCTTTTGTCCTGTTTTGTACCTGTATTTTGATTGGTTATTTGTATTCCAATTCCAGTTGGTTGATATCTCGTTTTGAAAGATGCATCGCAGCAGTATATAATGTCTTGTGAGAACGTTTCCCTTTCACTGTTATCTGGGTTTGATTGTCTTTCTACCAGTTCTTGCTTTGCCCATTCATTTCCATGCAGTTCTCCCATCAATTTATTCGTGTTTCTAATGACCTGGTCCACTTGGATGTTTGTATTTTCATGAACTGCCTTCATTTTTTCCTTCCAAATGTTCCACAGGTTGATCAGGATGTAATCTATAACTTTTGTCCTCTCCCATCCTCCTTTGCTGAACGTGTCACTGACTTTCAACAGCCACTCTCCCAAGTTCGTAATTGCTTGTTGATGTATGTTGATCTGTAGAGAGGATGCTGCCCAGATTGCTTTATTAATATTACATTGTAGGAGAAGGTGTTCCGTTGTTTCAATACAAGTCTGGCACCACGGACACATTGGTGACTCCGAACAGTTTCTGTCGTAGAGGTTTTTTGCGGTTGGTATCGCATTTTTACATGCTTTCCATGCGAATAGGCGTATCTTTTTTGGCGTATTTCCATTCCACACTGTTTTCCATAGCGTTGGTTTCACATTCTCCATGTTTATTGCTGACTGCGGTTCTTCAAAAGTTTCTTTATCTGTTAGCACTTTATAGCCTGTCTTTGTATTATAAGTACCATCTTTGGAGTATGGCCATATGATTTTATCTTGTTGATCCATGTTAGTAATTCTTATCCGCGTTATTTCTGATATCACCGGTCTTGGGAAAAGTTCATCTAGTATCTCTTCATCCCACTCCGTGTTTCCTTGTTTCCATAAGTCGCAAACTCTTTGATATGGGCAGTTCCCTGGTTCTTCAAGTTTCATATTGGACTCTATCCATTTATCTGTCCATATATTTGTCTTTTGTCCGTCCCCGATTTGATGGAAGATGTGTTGCTTTATAAATTCACGGCCTTCCATAATACTTGCCCAACTCCAAGTTCTATTCTGTCGCAATTTAATATGCATGAAATCAGAGTTCGGATAGTAGATACCTTTTAGTAGTCTGGCTGCTAACGAATTTGGGTTTTGAAAGATTCTCCATGCTTGCGCTCCTAACAGGGCCGTATTCATTCTCTTTAGATCTTTGAATGCAATTCCTCCGATCAATTTCCCGATTGTGAGTTTCTCCCATGCCAGCCAATGTATTCGGTTTCTCTCCCCCGAACTCCACCAAAAGTTTGCAATTGCTGACATAAGGCGTTTACAGAACGTAACTGGATATGAGAAGATTGACATCGTATAAACCGGTAGGGCTTGTAACACAGCTTTGATTAGTACTTCTTTTCCTCCTTCCGATAATAGCTTTGCTTTCCAGCCTTCCGTTTTTGCGAACATTTTTTTTGCTATCCATTCAAGCGCCTCGATCTTTGATCTTTTGTGGCATAACGGTATACCTAGATATTTACCTAGATCCTCCGTTTCTATCATCTGAAGTTCTCCTGTGACATATTCACGCGTTTCTATCGGTGTTTCGTTGCTGAATAGTATCGCTGACTTTTTAAGATTGATTTGTTGTCCCGATCCTTCGCAATAATCTGTCAGACATTTCTTAAATTCTCCAAGGTTAGTTTGGTTAAGTGTAATGAAGAAGAGAGAGTCATCCGCAAATAGAAGGTGCGAAATATCCGGACAGTTTCTCGTGATTTGGATGCCTTGTATCTTCCCTCATTACATGCCGCATCATTATATTATGACTAAGGGATGTACTCATGTACAGGTCAGGTATTCTGAGTTTGAGAGTAAGGTATAAGGATCTTGATTCAAGAAATTGAAAAGGTAATTTAAGAATAGCGGTAAAAAATCTTATCCTGGACACATATAGTCACACGTTTGGTTATATTAATTTTCTTAATACTAAGGGAAAAAAACTCAAGAATATGATAAATAAGGACCTAACTTTTTCAAAGTAGATTAACAAATATCCAAGTTTTTAATTTCGTCCAACCATTAATACACGCTGTTTCACGTTAAGTGATTATGTGACAAATAATTTCTAAATATAAACCAAAAGGAGAAAAGACACTAAGGTACCTAAGAAATTTAATAAATGACAAATAAGTATTCAAAGAATTCATAAAAAGACAATTAGGTACTCATATACTTCTCAACGTCAACACTTAACGATTATATTGATGGTGGGTACTAATGGTTGGACCAAATAAAAAATATTAGGTACTTGATTATCCGTATTGAAGAAGTTGGGTACCTAATTGTCTAATTACAGAACGGTGGGTACCCCTAAGGTCTAGTTCCCTACTATATAATAGAAAATAACATTTATAATGATACTTAAATCGATTTTTTTGTAACTAATTAGTAGAACAACCTGTTTAATTAGTATTCAAGCATAATCTATTTAATTAGTACTACTACCATCTAGTATCTTTTTAAATCTTAATGAACTAGCTACACAAAATGTTAACAACGTTATACACAAGATGGGAACAATTTATATACAGTTCGCCAAAGAAAGAGTTTGAGTAACCATCTTGATGTACACAACCTTGTAAAGATGCTGATATATTTTCTGAGTGTATCTATATACAAGTATACTCATACTTCAATATTTTTGGCTATACATAATTTTTTGGGTGAATTACTTATACGGTATTGGATACCATCTTAGTGTCCCAAAAATAACATTCTATTCCTCTCTTCTCAAACGAGGCCACTAATATGCCTATTGTCATGAATACCCCTTATAATGTATATAAGACAGAAAAATAGATTCTTCTCTCTCCACCATCACCATTTTTCTCTCTTCTCTGTTACCATTAATCTCTCTCCTCCTTTATCATTTTCTCTCTCTCCTCCTTCATTAAGTATCAATAATTTCCAGCACCGACCACAACCACCGACCATCTCCGATCACCATTAACCACCGCTGGAAAAATACTGAGTATGGAGTACTGAGTATGGAAAAAGTTAATGAGTATTCAAATTTTCTATTGAGTAACTTACTGAGTATTGTCGTATGCTTAATAACTTTACTGAGTATGCTACTAAGTATAGGAAAAATTAATTGAGTTTTTAAATTTTTTACTGAGTATTAGGAGCAAAAGTTTAAGTATACAGGATAAAACTGCTGAGTAGCAATTAAAGTAATAAAATATACTCGGACGCACTGGAGCATCAAATAGGCTCTGCTTCGCGGGCCAAGCCCAACTGGAGGTTTTCTGTACAAAATTTCTACTTCGTCTCACAAGGTATGGTATTTGTAAGGTTTTATTGGTTCACTTTGAGGTTGTTTTGTCAACTCAATTCGAGAATCTGTTCGTGTACTATGGAGGGTTCAATTTGGTAAGGTTGATTTTGCAAGGGATTGATTATACAAATTGTTTGCTTTTTAAAATCGAAGGAACTGATACCTTGTTCAGACCAATTTCATTACAGCTTGATCATAAGAACCGGTGTTTATCTCAAATTAAAACATGTAAGAGATTTCTTACTTCGATTGGATTACAGTATACTTCAAAACTTTGGATGAATTTGGAAATTTTTCAAATTGAAAGAGGTAATATCGCTCTTAGTGTGATCAGATTACAGTATACTTCAAAACTTTGGATGAATTTGGAATCTAGGAGATTCATATTTGGTGGCTGGAATCGGTTGAAGAAACACCCCCTACATAATCGTTTCTCCGGGGCAACCCATATTCTAGGTATTTGGGGGGAATTGTGGTGTTTTACACTGCTGCAGGTCACGGTTGCAGAGTTAACCGTGATTAGGTACCTCCCGTTGTGGTGGGGATCTTGTATCTCCATCTGGTGTTCGAGTGTTTGGTGTTTTTTCAATGGGGAAATGGCTAAACTGGAGGGTCTATCAGGTTACTGGTTTTATGACATTAAAGATATTTTGGTTCTACATACTGGTACTAAAAGATCGTTGATGTGTGCTGTATCTATTTTGTATTATGTAGATAGTGTGTTGTACTCTGTTTTGAATGAGTAAAATGTTAATCTTTGAACAAAAAAAAACTAACTTACACTTTAATCGGTAAAGAAAAGGAAAGCTTTACTACTTTTACTACTTTCCATTACAGCTAAAAACTAACATATGTGTCAAACTTTTACTACTTTCCATTACAGCTAAAAAAATTTACACGGGTTATATTGTTGTTGAACAAGAAACAAGATAATGATGATGAAAAATATACATACACACAGACACACGTGCACCGACTGAAGGCCCTTATATTATGCTAAAATTGCACTATAGCTCTCTATATTAAAAATGTAGGCTCAAATATGTAAAATAACATTAGGCACACGAGAATAACACACACCATGGCTGCAAAAAAAATTCTAAATGCATAATTAGAACAAAATGCCATCTGGATTTGACCCAGCCTAGATCTTCTTCGATTTGGATCTACGTGGAGATATTGAGCTTCGCATGATCCTGCTTCTCAAACTGAGCCTTCTTCACGATCATCCATGAGATTTGGAGCTCGAACGGAGCTAGATCTGGAGCTCCAATGGAGCTCCTAAGCAGCTATGAGAATTTAGAGTGAGTTAAGCTGATGCGTGAAGCTAAATAATGACAATGGATTGATAATTGTTTTTTAGCCATGGAGTGATATTTGTTACGTGAGGGAGAAAGATAGAGCAAGAGAGAGAAATTATAGAGGAGAGAGGAGAGAGAACGTGATTTAGGGTTTCAAATTTTCCTGAATAAAACTAGTATATATAGGAAAGTAAAAATAAAAAGGGGTAAGAAAGTAATTGGGATTTTGGAATATAGTGTTAATTTTTGTTTGTGGCCTTTAGTAAGAAGAGAGGGTGAGTGAGGTCTTGTTAGGTCTTAGGGGGTATCTTCAAGACCTTTTTGGGTAATTTTCTCAATTTTTTTAGTTGCTACTTTGGGTAATTTAGGTTGGAGCCAGAAGAAAAATGAAAATGTAAACTCGGATAATATAGGACTATTGTTTTGTATTATTATATCAAGATACAAGTTTAGCTATTCAATAACTCTCAGGAAAAATAAATCAAACATTATACATACAATACCAACTATTTAGACTAAGAAATTCTAAATAGATTCTTTGTTAGGGCGTACAAAATACTCCTTCAATGTGTTGTTTTCACTTATCAACCACCAAAATTTGAAAGAAATTAACAAAAAAAGTTACATATTTTTATTTTTGTATGCTAAATAAATCCAAACAAACTAAAACTTGTTGGGGAAAAAAAGGAAAGGGTTGAAATGAGATACCTTGAAGGCACCAAATTTTTTGATTAGTCCATCAATTGCAATTAAAATGACATATGCTTTTTCAATTCAACTAAAATCAAACCAAAAAATCAAAAAATTTGAATTCTACATAAATCTGAAACATTAAATTCAACTTCTATTACCTAGAAGTTACATCACGTCGGGTGATGATGAAGTTATGTAACACCAGATTTTCCTTTTGAACATTGATAAGTAAATGGTTATAGATGTAAGGGGTTGGTTGGTGAGTGTGTGTATATGGAACAAATGGGTTTTGTGGGTTAAAATAATTGTATTTCAATTGGAAAAAAATCTACAATTTTTTAATAGTGTCTTTGGTGGAGATTGATGTTCTTACGCTGCTTATAATGGGACGGTAGGAGCATAATTGTTATGTACGGTAAAGTATATTAGATGGAGGTGGGTTTGAATGTGACCATGAAAGGTTCAAGGAATTTTAGAGAGTTATGGAGGAGTTTTGAGACGAATGGGGGGATTATGAGAGATAAGGGTAGAGGAATTAGGTGTGTGGTGCTTTATTATATACTAGGTAAAACCCCTATCTGAATATACTTAAGAAAATATTTGTTTCGTTGACGAAAATCGATCACAGATTCTAAGGGTGAAAGTCAAGGTTAAAGTTAGTGTTAAGTTTTTTCTTCTTTTGCTCGACAAGAAGAAGGTTAAAGTTAATGCTAAGGTTAAGGTTAAGTTTAAGGTTAAGGGTTAAGGTTTAGTTCAAGTTTAAGGTTAATTTTAAGGTTAATGTTAAGGTTAAAGTTAAGGTTTAAGTTTTAAGGTTTGAGGTTCAAGGTTAAGGTTTAATAAGATTTCAAGTTTATGGTTAAGATTTAAAGTTAAAGGTTTAGGGTAAAGTTAAGGGTAGGGTTATGGTTAAAGTTAAGGTTATGGTTGAGGTTTAAGGTGTAAAGTTAAGTTTTAACTTCAAGGTTAAGATTATGGCTAAGATTAAGGTTAATTTTAAGATGAAGGTGAAGGTCAAGTGATGTCTCCCTATTTGTCATGAATTAATCCTAGTTGGAGACATCATTTTAGGTGTATTTATTAGAGTATAGGTCGATTTTATCATGATTTAGTACACTTTCCTAATTTGTGTCTTGAATTAATTATTCATTATTTTTAGACCATATTGGGTTTAATAATTTATTTAGTGTGAAACTTTAGAGATATATGGTAATTAATTAGAGGCCAATTTAATTCTAAGAGATAGAGGAAATAATATAAACATGGAAATTGGAGATAAAGACAAGAATTATGAAAAAGTTAAAGATAAAGTTGTCAAATAAATATGAATTTCAGCAGCTACGACCACAAAAGGGATTATATCTCAAGATTGGATAGGAATTTGGAAGAATGGTATACATCAAAGTTAAAGAGCTTTCTGAGACGATGAATTTCGACTACTCAAACACGTCAAACAGATAAGTATTGAATTAGTTACGGCCAAAACAAAACAGCATCAAAATCTTACCTTTTCTAGATTTTAGGGTTACGAGTATGAGTTGGGCTTGGAGTTCAATACCTACCTTATACTCCAAGAAACGAATTAGGTCTTCCTATACCCTATAAATACAACCTCTTATCATTAGAAAATCATTCTTGGCCAGTCCTTAGGCCAGGAGGAAGCTACAACACAAGAGGGGAAGTCTTGAACGAGTTGTGCATCAATTATGTCTTCTTCAACCTTCAATTCTGTAATTGTTTTCTTTTCTTTTCCTAGTATGAATTAATAAATTTAGCTTGAGTTTTAGCATATATGTACGAACCCTAGTTTTGGTTGACATCTATCTAATTTGGGAATTATATGTTTTAAATTGAATTCATGTTTTATTTCTCTGTCTATGTGTTTGATTTATAGTCTGTTTTCTTTGCGGATTGCAACTGTATAGGATTACTCTAATAATAGTTAGATAGTCAATAGATAAGGCATATTTAATTATTTGAAACAACACATAGCGTCTAGAACAAGGTTTAGACCTGACAAATCAACCTAGCTAGATAGTCATCTTGGTTTGGTGTATTGCCATTTAATAAATTGCAGGAAAAGTTTGCTTAGGTTCTTATTGACACAGGTAAACCCTAATTTAAACTACCTAGCGCAATTGAAACCGGACATTGAAATACTACATATTTCACCCTTACATGTTTAGAATGGCAAAACTAGTGGGGATTACTTGCTAATTACTCAGGCTAAACTCTCATACTATCTTCTTCTCTTTGCTTATATAATTTTCTGTCTTTAATTTATTAGTTTAATTTCTTATTTAAAAACCAGATAAAAATCTATTTTCCTTTTCTTTATTTGCGTAGTATCTGTTCTAGCTTTTATATCTGCACTAGATAAATTGCATAAGTTCTCTCTAACTTTCGTAGTCTCTGAGGAACGAATCTTATTTATCATTAAAACTTGCATATGTCCTGTAATACTTGCAGGGTCGTGCTCAGCCTCGGGTGTTTATTTGCACTTATTTATATCATTATTTTATCACACCTTAGGCGACACCATCAAGGTTAAGCTTAAAGGTTTAAGGGTCAAGGTTAAAGGTTTAAGGGTTAAGTTTAAAGTTACGGTTAAGGCGAAGATAAAGATTAGGTTTTAAGCTTCAAGGTTAAAGGTGTAAGGTTTCAGGTTTAAGGGTTAAGATTAAAGTTAAGGATAAGGTGAAGATGAATATTAGGGTTTAAGGTTTAAGGTTTAATATTTATGGTTAAGGTTAAGGTTAAGGTCAAGATTAAGGTTAAGGATAAGGTTAAGGTTATGGTTATGGTTAATGGGTTGAGGGATAAGGTAAAGGTTTAGTTTGAGGTTAAGGTTAAGGTAAAGGTTAAAGTAAATGTTAAGGTAAACGTTAAGGTTAAGGTTAAGTATATTAAGTTTAAGGTTACATATAAGGGTCAAGGTTAAGTTTTAGGTCAAGGTTAAGGTTAATTTAAGGTTAAGGTATAAGATTTAACGTTTAAGGTTAAAGGTTAAAGGTTTAAGGGTTAAGTTTGGAGTTAAGGTTAAGGAAAATATTAGTGTTTAAGATTTTGAGATTCAAGGTTCAAGGTTTAAGGTATGAGGTGTAATTTTTAGGGTTAAAGGTTTAAGGGTTAAGTTTAAAGTGCATGTTAAGGTGAAGATAAAAATTAGGGTTTAAGGTAAGGTTTAAGGTGTAAGGTGTAGGATAACGTTAATAGTTAAGGAGCTAAGGTTATGGTTCAGGGGTTGAAGGTTAAGTTTCAGGTTTATTTTAAAGGTAAAGTTAAGGTTGAAATCAAGGTCAAGGTCAAGGAAAGCTCAACACCAATGCCAAGGTCAAATTCAAGGTCAAGTCAAGGTCAAGGTCAAGGTCAAGGTTGCGTATAAGGGTTAAAGTTAAGGTTTTAGGTTAAGGTTTAGGTCAAGGTTAAATATTATACGATTAACATGGTGGTCCTAGAACCTATTTTGTAAAAAAAATTGTTGAAAATTATTTATTTTGCATCATTCCCTAAGAAATAAAGGCGTATATACGAAATAAAATACCAACACTTAATAAATTATTGATTTACGATATTTTGTTATATCCTTCTCCCACTACTTGTAGTGCTTAGTCTTAATAATATCTTATATGGAAAGGTCTACTATATCTAGAAGAATTTATTTTTACAAAATAGGTTATTTTATATAAAACCGACCACCAATTTGTTGTGCGTGGATGCTTGTTTTATATAGAATGGGTTACTATATCTAGAAGAAATTCTCCTTACAAAGTAGGTTATTTTATATAAAATCGACTACCGATTTGATGTAAATGGATGCTCATATCCTGCTTTATTATATAGAGAAGGTATATGTCATTAATAAGAATAAATTTTCTTTTCTGTAATAACAATTTAAAGTACAGAAGAAGGATTACAGTAAAATGAAAAAATGTTACATGATATAAAAAATATATATAACCAAATTTAAATTTAAAAATAAAACTCGTAAGTTATATCATGATTAAACCTTTTTTTATATTATTCGTGTTTTGAAAAGACAAAGTAAAAGATAGAATCAACTAACCAATTAGAACTAGATAGAAATTATATGCACAACAAAAAATAAATAAATAAAAAGTATCTAATAAAATAATTTTAATATTATGATTTGGGATTTCATATGTATAATACTTTTTCTTTTACGATTCTCCATCAAGTAAAAGCAATAATAACTTTATGATATATTTTGAATCTGTGAGATGACAGATGTAAGAAGTTCAAAGAGAGTTTAGGGGGAATTATGAGCTAAATGGGTGAATTTTGAACTTTTAGGGGATAAGAGAAAATAAAGAATGTTAAGTAATTGCTTCTTTAATATATAAGGAGGTGCTCTAGTTCTGATCTTTGTTATATTTGTCTATGGGAGGAGGAAACTATAGATCATGTTTTTCTTAAGTGCGAATGGACTAGGAAGTTTTGGTGTATTTCTCCCCTTCATTGTTGTTTTGGCCTTTTTTTTAATTCAAGAAGTAACAGTTGAATTTGCAACATGCTTAATAGAGTCCAATCCAATAATGATAATATGAAAACCTTGCTTAATACTATCTCTTATTTTTAGACTATCTGGCTTATGCGCAATAGAATGATTTTTTATGTTATCCTTGTTAACTTTGATTCTTATAAATATCACTTATAGGGAAATTTTTGGATTGGAAGGTGCTATCTTAGAGAATCCTCCAAACTCCCATGTTGTTGCTAATACTGCTTGGAAGTCCCCCTCCTCTTCATGGTCTCCTCATCCACATCATAGCTCCAAGATTAATGTTGATGCATCTTATAAATTAGGGAAAGCTTGCACTGCCGTCGTAGCCCGTGACTGGAAAGGAAGGTCTTTTCTGGTTTTTCCATGAACTCCTCTGCCGGCTCTAGTTTTAAAGCAGAAGCAAAAGCACTTGGAAGCGTGCTTCGTTTTGTTATTAATAATGTCTCCTCATGCACCAATATAGCATCTGATGCAGAATTAGATATTCAAGCCGTGCAGTCTCCTGACGTATACTGTTCTTGGAAGAACATGTCTATCTTAGAAGACATTAAAAGTATGGCTAAGGCCCACCAACACATTCATATTCGTGCGACTCAAAAAACTATTAATAAGGTTGCGGATTAGCTAGTTAAAGTTTGCAGAATTAGTTATTCAAGCCGTGCAGTCTCCTGACGTATACTGTTCTTGGAAGAACATGTCTATCTTAGAAGACATTAAAAGTATGGCTAAGGCCCACCAACACATTCATATTCGTGCGACTCAAAAAACTATTAATAAGGTTGCGGATTAGCGAGTTAAAGTTTTCTCTAATTCTATTCTCCCTGTTAATTGGATCCGTAATTTGCTTTTGGATTTTAAGATTATCTTATGTAATGATGTTAACTATTTCTCTTCCACTGGTGTGAGTTAATTCCCTACCAGTTAATTTATTTAATATAAGCCTTTTTTCTTAAAAAAGGAAAGATACCCCGTGGATACTCACCGGGTTCAAAATTTGACAACTTAGTGTCCAAGGTTTCAAAAGTGACAAATAAGTACTCAAGACATAACGCAATCGTCACGTGATATTTAACGTAAAAAATAACGTTGAATACTAACATAAACATAAAATGAAAACTTTGGTACTTATTTGTCACTTTTGAAACCCTTGGCACTAAATTTTCAAATTTTGATCTGATATATACGAGGATATTTTCCAAAAAAATAAAGATGGAGACCACGAGTCAACTCGTGGTATGAAAAGTCTTTCATGGCTGCTCAGTACAATACTAAAATTATTATATTACTAATTTCTGTACAAGTGATCAAATACGCTGCTAATTAAACTGAATAGTAGCTGCCTGCCTATAATGTCAATACAAAAGTTTCTCTTTGGAACTCTTATTCTCCTTCTCTTGTGTATCAATATAAGTAGTTGCAATGCACAGAAAAGTCAAAATTGCCATATCACCTCCTCTTGTGGGCATATACATAACATAAGCTTTCCCTTCCGCTTGAAAACCGACCCTCGTAACTGTGGTGATCCCAGTTATGAACTTGCTTGCAAAAATAACCAAACCATACTATATAATGGTTCCATGGAATTTTACGTGCAGAATATTGACTATGAGAAGTACACAATACGATTACTTGATCCTGGTATAAGAAAGAACGGCTGCCCTTCTTTACCATTTTATCCTTTACCTTTTATAAACAGACGAACTAGTTACGTGTCAGATTTTGGGTTTGGGGATAACAATTATGTAGCATTCATTTTGTGTCCAAGTCAAGTAGAATCTTCTTTCTACGTCGATACTGCTTCGTGCAGTACAGAAAATACATCATTGAACACCTCCTCGTATTTGCTGAAAGAATATAATTATGTTGTAGTTGGAAACGATTTGAAAAGAGAAGGTTTGAAGAACTCCTGTATGATCAGAAGCGTGGTTTTGTTCTCGTCTGAGTTTTCCATAACCAACAAAACTTCATTTTCAAGCATCATTGATACGATGACTAATGGATTCACGATTATGTGGTTTGGGTTCTACTGCAGAGATTGTAATCAAACACTCAATCGTTGTTTCCTCAATTTGGAAAACCATGTCACGTGCTCACCACGCAGTACCCTACGACATTATGACAGCAACTATATTGGTAGTGGAATATACGAAAGTATGTCTAGTTTCTCATTTTTTTTTTTTTAAAATTCAGTTAAGCAGATTCTAGTAATATAAATAAAACTAATGTACGTTGACTTTGATTTGTATTTTATTTGCAGAGCTATGGGGCATTTGGCAAGGTGATTACTCTTTCACTTCCAAGTTTTGTTTTTGTTTCGGTTTCTTTGATATATTCAACACTGAATTGATTACCTTTGGACTATGCAGTATTGGCGGCCAGTACTTGGGGGGGTAAATTACAGGTGCTCGATCCCAATTTAAATCCACGTCTTTCAAGAAAAGGTCTGGCTAATTTTTTATTTTATCTGGTTTGAAATATCAACATTGAGCTCTAATAATCCCTCATTCCCTTTGGATTTGCAGGGCTACTAGACATTCCCTTGAGTGAGTTTTAACTTCTCTGCCTAATTTCATTTCAATATATCTCTCTAATTGGTTTTTTATTCGATGATCTCCACAGTTTTTACGGTATGTGTATCAAACCTCACGGGTAAGTTATCAGACTGTTCTTATATTTATTATGGAAGTTGCAAAACAAGAATGATTCAAAGTTAATGTATTGAAGACTCTCCCCACAATAAGCCAGATCTTTTACATGTTCTTTTTAATGTTTGAAGTTTATGCCAAAGTAAAAATTCTTAAGAAAATTGAAGAAATTTGTAATTTTATAAGAACCTTTTTAGGCCACAATTTATGTTTTTTTCACCTTTTAAGGTAATTTTTTAGTTTTTTCCCACCGTTCTAGATCAATTTTTTTTTTAAACTCCATCAATTTTCTTACAGAATTTGCCTATTGGCCTAACAGCAGCACTAAGTTTAGAAATAATAACAAAAATGGACACATATCAAAGATTTGGCCCGTTTTTTATCAAAGTGTACTTTAATCCAACGTTTCGTTTTGAAAGCTCTCTTTGGTAAGCTACACCTCATTGATTTAACTTCTTTCTTATTGCAGCATTGATTCTTTTACCAAGATTTTTGTGCGGATTTACATGTCTACTTATACTAGTAATATGTAAGTATAGAAGGCGTCACTTATCAAACGATGAAAACATCGAGGAGTTTTTACAAGGTCAAATTAACCTCCTGCCAATTAGGTACAGCTACGCAGATATAAGGAAGATGACCAAGAAATTCAAAGACAAATTAGGTGAAGGAGGATATGGATCTGTATTCAAAGGCAAGCTTAGAAGTGGACATTTTGTTGCAGTAAAGATTATGAACCAATTCAAGGCGAGCGGACAGGAATTCATCAATGAAGTAGCCACAATTGGAACAATTCACCATGTTAATGTTGTGCAACTCATTGGCTTTTGCGTTGAAGGGTCAACACGTGCTCTGATCTACGAGTTTATGCCTAATGGTTCGCTTGACAAATACATATTCTCGCAAGAGGACAAGACTCTCTCTCTCAGCTATGAGAAAATGTTTGAGATATCCCTTGGAGTGGCTCGAGGAATTGACTATCTACATCGAGGATGTGAGATGCAAATATTACATTTTGATATAAAGCCTCATAATATCCTTCTTGATGAGAATTTCAATCCTAAGATATCTGACTTTGGGCTTGCGAAATTATATTCAACGGATGATAGTATCGTGTCTCTCACTGCAGCAAGAGGAACAATGGGATACATGGCTCCAGAGTTGTTCTACAAGAATATCGGAGGAGTTTCATATAAAGCCGATGTTTATAGTTATGGTATGTTGATCATGGAAATGGCGGGAAGAAGGAAAAATTTGAATCCGTTTTTGGAAAATCTTAGCCAAATTTACTTCCCTTCATGGGTGTATGACCAATTCAATGAAGGTAAAGATATAGCAACCGAGAATGTATCTAGAGAAGAAAAGAAAATTGTAAAGAAGATGATTTTAGTTGGTTTATGGTGCATACAAATGAAGCCTATTGAGCGTCCATCAATGAATAAAATAGTTGAGATGCTTGAAGGAGATGATCAACATATGCAAATGCCTCCAAAACCTTCTCTATATCCAGAAGAATCACCAGCTGATTTGATTCCTTGAAAGCATAGTTCATGAATGTGGATCATATTATATATCATTTTCCTGAATCTTGTATAGTAAGAATTCATATCCTTATATAAAAGTATACAATAGTTGATAGATTGTGTTCTTACGTGTATTTTTAAGTTAAAAATGTTAAACTTGCAAGTTTTCAATAATTATGTATTACATTCACGAAATTTCATTAGAATGACTATGAAAATGAAAAGTCATAACTATTTTGCATATACTATAGTGGGTTTGATAGGTAGGTATATTTTCGTAATTTATAGATTAATAAATATGTCAATTTGCCCTTGCAATCCCTGGTTCGCCAAACAAAAATTCACTAAGTCAATGTTAAGAACAATTTTATCTCCACAATGAACAAACTTACACTAAGCAAGAAAAAATCCTAACAAGTATAGCATAGAATTCATATATGAACCATAACTATAAGACATGAATCATCAAAGTTATGTAGTCTTGTTCTTAGGTCAATATCAAAATGCTGAACCATCGTTCTTGACCTTGTTGCTCAATAATTCTTTTGCTTCGTTAATTTTTGAAGCAAGATAATGACTACCACCTGCATCTGGATGATTTGCCACCATAACTCTCCTATGTGCTTCTTTCAATTTATCATTAGCGACACTTTCCCTGTGCAGTCACAATTGATGTTAGAAATTAAATCACACTCCAATTAATGCAAAAAACACCCCTTCCTTGTATATATTGTTGGAAATTACAGCTTTGTATTTCACTTAAAATCGTTTTTTAAATAATTGATTTATGGACGAAGGGATTAGGGGTGAAAGAAGCTACACTATTCGACTATCTAAAATTGCACTTTTTGACAATGTAAAAGTAAATTATATTATTACTTTATGTCCCCCTGAAAGTTTCAGAATCTTCATTTGGTCCCCCAATGGTCCCCCAACTTTAAAAATTAATCTTACATTTATTTTATTTGTATGAAAATTTTGTTTTTTCTGTAATAATATATATAGGGACTTATGATGCAATTTTTGCATAATCTAGAGACATAAAATGCAAAATTGCATTATAAGTACCTATAATGCAATTTTCACATAATGTAGGGAGCTATAATACAATATTTGCATAATTAGGGACATATGATGCAATTTTTGCAGAATACACGGACAAATAACGCAAATTTTGCAGAATACAGTGACATATAATGCAATTTTTGCAGAATACAGAGACATATAATGCAACTTTGCAGAATACAGGGACATATAATGCAATTTTGCATAATATAGGGACCTAATATTTGTAAAGTTTAGTAAACCTTATTCCAACTAATAGAAGGAGCAATCAAGTAGTTAAAAGAAAAGCAAGGAGTTTCAAGGTTTTTGAGATAGTTCAGGGTAATAATTGCATTAAAAAGAAGTTAAGGGGTGTTTTAGTACCTTATTCCAAGTATAAGATAAGCTTCTCGTCTAGTCATAGTAGGTTGAAAACCTCCTTCATAAAATTTACGCATTCTAACAGTACGTGGCCTTGCTTTATATGCTTGCCATGCTAAAATTCCATATCTACCCGCATAAGCAGCTGCTGCAACTGAACATCCTACTACCAAAAGTGCTGCCTGAAGAGGGGTATTTTCGTCTTTTTAGACTTAACATTAAATCACTAATTTACGAGCAAATAAAGATTTATATACCATGCCAAAATTGCATAATTAGTTAGGGACGGAAACAGATTTTTTTGTTAGTGTTGTCCCTTGAGATATATCTTTGGGTTAATTGCACTCTAGGTCCCTATATTATGCAAAAATTTACATAGTAGGGTCTTATAGTGATGCAATTTAAAAACCAGAATTAGGAAATAATTAGGGTTCATGAGATTTGTATGTGTAGGACTAATCCTCTTTCGCGTTACTGAGATTCAAACTTCTGATCTTGTAATATTTGTCAAATAACTATTTATTTACGAATTTCATAGATTAATAGGATAATTGACTAGACCCTAATTTTATACGATTTATAAAACTACATCAGATAAAGATTTCACCTTATAGAAACAGAAAATAGTTAACAAAAACCATGTACTAAATCGATACAGAGGGTGAAGCTAATAATTAAAACATGAAGGAAAGAATATAAATACAGGCAAAGAGGGACTCACCATTTGTAGAACTTCGTGATTGTGTATACAAGGTCTGAGGGGTGACTATTAATAACTAAAATTCTTCGAAACCAAAAAAAAGAAAAAACTGCTGCTAGTGTGATAACAGCAAACGAAACTTTTGGGTTACGTTTATATCTCTAATTTACAAAATTTGTTTATGGTCCAAGAATTTAAAAAAAAAAAACACGACATCTTTTAAAAGGTTCGTTTTTAATCCTTAAATTTTGGGTTATTTTACTTAATGGCCCAAAAAATATATATTTTCTTAATAAAATATTCCAACAAAAAATATTTTTAAAAACATCAGGCCTAAAAATAGAACTTGTAGCTTAAAATTGATTGGACGAAAGATTTGGATCTTGAGAAAAGATTTCAAAATTCCTTAGGTAGAAATCTTTTATTTTTAGGGTGAATTATATATAGGGTATTGGAGACAAATTGTCTTCTCTATAGAGTAGTTTCTTAAATGGCATTCTTCTTAGGGACCTTAATTTTGACAATAGTCTTTCCTACCCTTACTATCACTAAAAGACAAAAAGGTGTGATGACACTCTTTCTCTCTCCTCTACCTACCACTATCCACCTACCTCCAACCTCCTACCACCTACCACCGACCTCCGACCACCGACCTCCGACCACCAGTCACGGTCACCGGAAAAAAACATAGAGTACTCCGAGAAAAACATAGAGTACTCCGAGAATTTGCTGAGTACTCTATATATTTAAATGAGTACTCTATATAACCAAACACCGACCACCTACCTCCGACCGCCAGAAAATCTCGGAGTACTCTAAGAAAATATCGGAGTACTCTAAGAAAATGTCGGAGTACTCTTATAAAATCTCGGAGTACTCTTAAAAAAATTCGGAGTACTATTAGAATTTGGGGAATACTATTAAAACACACAACAAGGTATAAATAAAGAATGCTGAAAAAACTAAAAAAAATGAATATTATTTAAAATAATCATATTTACACAATTTATTACACAAAAAAAAAACTAAAAACATTAAGTGGTTTGACCAGATCTAGATCTGGTCAACCATTTCAAACTAAAAAAAAAAAAAAAAAGCAGGCTTCACGCGTGAAACGCCATCACCACCATCTCGGCGCACCACCACCACCTCCAGCTGCCTCTTCTCCAGCAAGCACCACCACCACTGCACTTAAACATAACTCCGAAGCAATGAAGCACCACCACAGGGCCTAGTTCCAGCCGAACTTTGCTGCAGTGAAGAGGCTCGCCGGAGTTCGAATCTCAAATCGAACTTGCTGCAGTTTCGAAGCTCGCGCGTTGCTATTCTGCACCGGAGGTTTGCTCGCGAACAGATCTGGGGAGAAGAAGGTAGTGGTGCGAACAGATCTGGAATGGAATGAAGAGGGAGCTCGGTGTGGTGGTGCGCCTGGATCTCGATCTAAAACTGCAGGAGGGAGCTCGACTGGACTGCTGCTTCGCCGGGCTGCTGCTTCGTCGGACTGCTGCTTCGCCGGAATTGCAGGAGACCACACGGAGACGCTGCTCAGTGGCGGTGGTTGTTTAGTGTCCATCTCAGATGGCGGTGGTGGTGTTATGGTGGTAGCGGCGGTTTTATGGTGGAGGTGGCGATTTTAGGTTAATGAGGGAGGAGGGAGGTGGTGGTGGCTATGGTGGAGGTTTATGAGAGAGGAGAGAGCTTTTGGTTTAGAAATGATTCACGTATAAAGAAATGAGATTAGGTTTAGAAATAAAATGTAATGTTAGTATATATATAAGTCTAAAAGGGTAGAAAGGTAACAGGGGTTTTGGGGTTCATGTGTTAAAAACTTCCTGAGGTCTTTAGTAAGAAGAGGCTCTAGGCCGGGTCCCCATCTTGAAGAGGGGGGTGTGGTCAAGACCGTAGGTGTAATAATCTCTTATTTTTATTATATAATATTTGTAAATCTGGTTATCATCACTGACAACTACCATCACCTTCTGTATTTTCCACCTACAACCACCATCTCCGCACACAACGTCACCGACCATTACGCCGTCGTCATCAATCACCACTGACCAATTCCACATTCACGAACGTGTACGTTGAAATTTTAAAAAATTCTTAATTAACTTCAGAATAATAGGGAAAATAAAAAAAAAAAATTTGAACGGGGACAGTTCTTATCATTGAATTTTGGTGCTCTCTCTGAGAAGGTCCCAAGTTTTGCCATAGGTATTCCACTTTTTTCGTTTAACTTGTTTGTTTTTTTTTTTTGTAAAAAATTAACATTTTTTGCATTTTTCGAGGCTTTCTATATCTGTTTCTAAAATAGTTCAACGTAGTGAGCCCAGCCGGAAGAACCTAGGGCTTTAAATGAACCAAGCCGCTTGCGAGCAGCTCGAGTTCAGCTCGAAAAAAACTCTGTTCGAGATTGTTCGTTAAATTAGCCGAGCTCGAGCCCAAAAGAGAGCTCATTTATTAAACGAGCCGAGCCTGCTCGCGAGCTCTTCATAAAAGATCGTGAAAAATATAATCAAATTATAAATATCTATTGAATATTTTTTCCAATATTTGACAATTCAAAAATTTAAAACTAATTAATATATTCAAAAACTTATCTTATTTCAACACTTACCTTTCACTCTCCCCCTCTACCTACCCAGATATACAAGACCTTCAAAATTTGACAGTCCAAAGAGTGAGTATGTGATTGTATTTATGGATAGTTTACAATAGTCAACTAGGTTTTAACTGGAAATTTATGATTGGTCCACAACATAAGGGGCTATAAAAATGGTGTAATTTGGGGTGATATCTAGCATTAATCTAAATACATACCGCTGATAAAAATATAAGCAAAAATATTTGAAGAGCTGCCACTAAATGCTTAGTTTTTTTAAATTGTGTCTCAGCTGAGATCTCTTTAAGTTATACAAAGAATCACTTGTGAATTTGATATTGAAGATTTAATTTTTGTTTTTGTTTTACAAAGGTTATGTAATATTTGAATGTATTCATATTTTTGTACTAAACTATTTTATCATATTTGTGTAAAAAAGTATATCTTTTTCTTTGAATTGTGTTATCATACTACACTTGCACATAATGTAGTTGCACAAGTACAATAATATAGTTGCAGATCTGGTATAGTTATTCACGTAATTTGTCGGGTCTAGAAAAAATTTAAAAACTAAAAAGTTAGAAAAATTCGAGGAAAAAAATATCTCGTCGGAGTAGACTGGTGACAGCCAGAAAAATTATATTAGAAAAACTCACCAAAGTAGACTGTCGCTGACTGCCAAAGTTGACTGTCCAGCAACGCTGGTGGTGGTAAAAAATTATTAATATATATTTATAATATATTAATTATAATAAAATTAAACAAAAAAACATTTTAAGAAAAGAAAATAGTAATGAATTAAATTTAAAAAAGAAAAACTATAAATAAAGTAAAAATTGTAATTATAATTGGCCTAAGAAATTGATGTTATCATACTATTATTTTTGTATTTAGACTAAACTGGAAAACAAGAAAATTATAGAAATTTAAAGAATCGGTAACCGTCATCAAATTTTTCACGGCACAAGGAAAAGGGACAAATAATAGGAATCAACCCCATTTAGTTCGTGAAAATAATGAGTATTTTCTGTTTTTATTTTCTATATTTTTCAAAATACTAATAAAAACATGTTTGGCTAGAGAAAATGAAGACAGTTTTCTAAAAAATTAAATGAAAACACTGCTAAATTGGAGAATGTAAAATCGACATTTTCTATATTTTCTGAAAATTTTGAAAAGAAAACAAAAATCATTTTCTGAAAATATATTCTAAAAGCGAAAACTGAAAATGTTTTCGCAAACCATACATATGTCATAATTGAATTATTCAATGTGTGAAAAGTAAAATGGACAAATATTTTAAAATATATGGAATATTATAATATAGGATCTTATACAGTAAAAAAAGTTAATATGAAAAATTAAAATGCAATTTTAAATAATATAGGGATTTATAGTGAAATTTTGTACAATATAAGGACCCATTTTGCAATTTTCGTATAATATATGGACGTATAACGCAGATAAATTGTTTAAAGTTTTAGCGTCGTTCCTTGAACTTTAGCCCCTCATAACAAAACATTCTGCCTCTCCGCCTCTGAGGATACATTAAATAAGATATTGAAATATTCACTGATCTAACACAATTTGTACATTTGTGTATCATCATTAACTTACAACTTATATTGCATGAAGAAACCTAAAACGAATTCTGAAGGAGAATGGCGTTCGTTGCTTAGCGATCTTCAAGTCGCAATCTTCAAGCACATGTGATTTGTCGACAAGCCAATGTTCAAAGCGACGTACACATCTTGGTACTCTGATAGCAAAATCTCATATCAAACTTTTTGATTTTTATTTTCAAAAGTAAAACATAAGATACATAGAAACTAGAGGTAAGCACGGGCCAGGTTTATCCCAAGTTCGGGTCTAGGCTAAGGGTAGGGTAATGTAGTCGGGTCTACATTGTGTCAAGGGTAAGGGTAGGTTAAACTTTTACCATACCCTTGGGTTACCCATACACGGGTTAACCCTGAACTTACCCAAGGTTAATTTGACCTGGATTTTTTTTAATAAGACTTATATGAAGCATACAAAATCAATGAAAAATACTAAGTTCAACAAAATACATGTCATTTGAAGTATATTCACAAAATTACAAGTTCAACAAAATACAAGGTCATTTGAAATTAATTCACAAAAATATTACAAGTATTACATTTCAGGTTCATTCACAAGATTACATCTTCAAATGTTGAGATGTTGCAAGTTGGTTTCGCATAAAACATTCTGGGATATTATGTAACTTACACAATTCCAACAAGGTTTAGCACTTGAATATATTAAGCCTTAAGACTCATAATTGTTTAGATTCATCATAGGCTGGAGAGATTAATTTTTAATTAGTAAATCATCATAGGCCTCGTGTAATATACACTTTCATCGGTCTTAGATATAGTTGGAAAATATCTCAGGACTCCAGTAAAATCAACTATACATTATAACCAGATTGTGTTTCAAACATGTAGGCAACTACTAATGGCTACCAAATACATGTTAATAAACACAATGATAATGAGGAAGTATTTACCTAAAATCAGTGGACATTCTAATTGATATTTATCCAATAGTTTTAGCAGATGCCGAGTCAAATTTCCCTAAAAAAAGTTCACAAAGAGTAGAGAAAGTAAGAATTACAAACTATAGGTACAAAGGAAATGAAATTAACCAATATATGTAATAAACTTACCAAACTCGGGCTCAAGTTCTTCAACTTTGTCCATAAAAGCTTTTATCGTTAACAATTCACGTAACCAATTTTGTGTACATACAAGGGCCTCCCGTTGTTGGGGGTGTAAAGAGCTCCGGAAACTGTCCAATACTCCTCCCATGTACTAAACGATGATTCAGAATTGACTAGTAGATACCAGGATAAAGATTATATTCAGAGCCATCAAAGACAAATCCAGAAAACATTACGAATTTCCCCTTCACCACACTAGCGCATCAAATTTTTCATCTTCATTGCCTTTCAATAGCTTTCACAAGATACTTGTCAAGTTTAGTATTTCAACTATTTTTTTGGGTAGAATCATGAAATAGCTTGAATTGATCTTTAAAGAATTTATGGGGGTCGCTAGTTGCAGAAGAAGATGATTATAATGCAAATGGTGATGAGCCAGGTTCAATCCTTATAACAACGGGGTGCTCTATAGCATAATAACTCTTAAATACATATTTCAAACCGCGAAAGGTATCATCATTTGAGTGGCCTACTTTATAAGTCATGTGCACGTACTCTAACCAATATCTAACATACGCAAGTTTCTTTTTCGGGTCAAGAATAGCCGCTATGTATAGTTGCAGATTCAAATCAGACCGTAAGCCCCAATACTTGTCAAAAATTTCCTTCATTTTCACAGTCATGGTATCTAAAATCGAGTCATCCCTCGAACCAAGCATACAAATGCCTCGATTATAAAGAAGGGTCTCATCAAAGTACAAGTTACTTAGTATAAGAGAAGCGTAAAGTAGCATCATAGAAGAGTTTCAGATACTTTACCAAGTAACGAGTATTATTACAATCAACTTCAGTAGGTAACCCTCGGTCCAAACCTACAATATATTCAGTGAAAATTTTGTTTTCTTTGAACATTTCATTGAAGAATCAGTCCCGATAACTTCTACCTCGTAGGTTAAACGGCCGAGCCGATATTCTTGCGAAGAAGGCTAGGCATGGCACTAACATGGACCTAACACCACAAATCCTCAATGATGGAGGACTTCTCAGGACTGGGGATAGGATGAAACAAGAGCGGGCAACAAAACGATTTATACCAAATAGAAGATCTTGGTCATAAGAAATAGTCTACGCCAACAGCATATATGACCTATCATAGTGTATGGCATAAATAGGTTTTGACCCCAAAGAACTTAGAAATAAGAGATTATCAAAGTACTAACTTACTGGAGAAATCTCTGTGGTTCCGACCTGATCGAACAGTGTATAAAACAAAAGTATCCATAAGAGAGTCGGCCATAGTAGGAACTATCATAAGCAAAAAAAAACTTACAATGATTTAAAGAATGCCTATCAAAGAACAAGAAGAGAATGACAAATGAAGCTAATATCACCGCCTTCAAAGAAATCTCACTGATCTGCAAAGGAACTTACCAACAAAAGAGTATCACCAGAGTGAACCTACAAATTGTCATTTTAAATGGTGGTCTCAAAATATTTGGTTGAGTTAATAAACAAATCGACATTATAATTTATACCTACTAACAATGAAAAAGACGAAGACTTTTTATGTGTCACATATTTCATCATATACATTACAACCTAAACAAGAGAACATAGATATCATGATAAAATCTAGGTGATAACAAAACCACCTAATACAACCTATCATCAAATCACTTATATACCTAATACAACCTATCATCAAATCTCTCATCCACCTAACACAAACTATCATCGAATAACACAAATCCGTCACACACGCTTTCAAAATTGAATCTTCAAAGGGAGTCAATCGATTGTCTTGTGACATAGAATCTGGAACATCCCTACAAGAAAAAATCTATTTAGACATATAATTATTACAAGTATTATTTATACACGACATGGATAGAGATAACATACGCAATGCAAAGAGCATGGAGAGGGTTAGTGAGAATATTCGGAACTAGAGAAAACCAATGTGATTTCAGCTTAATATCTAATGCGTTAAAACGTGTGATTTTAAGAGTGAAGATAGTAGCATGAAGACCAACATATACATCATGACCAGACAAGTATTGTGGACCTAACACCGTCCAAAACAAACAAAACTTCCCTTCCTCTAACATTAACAAAAACGGATCAGTCGATAGTTTTTCAGCTGAGGGTAAAAGCGACTTTTCAACTAAATCAATATCAAGTTTCATCTCCCTTTCCAAATTCATTACATGCAACACGGTGGGTTCTCCAGCCCAAAGCCAAAGCATTAACTTACCGGACACAATAGCTGGTCGTAAGAATAAGCCATCTATCATAGCTCTACCTATTTCAACACTAATGTGTGTATAAGGCTCCCATTTAGGATCATCATCTTCTGGTTTGTACGTAAAAAAACAATAATCATTTACATTAGGCATCTCAATTCCAACGATTATGAAACCATAACTTTCAACTGCTCCAGTTACAATTTTGTGAAGTGCCCAAAGCTGAAGAGGTGGTTCGTTACTAGAAGATAATGCAGAAGGATTTGGAAGAGCTTTCCATTTTAATTCCAAATCATCGTTTTCAAGAACCTCCATGAAAATAATCTCATCTAGCTTTAGTTTCTTTTCTGTAAATAATCCACCTACAACGTATAATTTATCGTTTAAAACAAGAAGATGTGGATTACTTCTAGGGAAGTTCATCTCTGGACCATTTATCCAATCTTCTTTAATGTTGTTCAAATCAAGGATATCAACGGTTGTGGTGGATTCTCCTAACAATTTTGCAGCATCTATAGCTAGCATTAACTCTGACTCATCCTCTGGATTACATTTTCCTCGTGCTTTATCAACTAGAAGATGATCATGATCGGAATAATATGATCCACCAATGCGAAATAAACGGGATCGGAAAACAATGTAGCTGGATCTAGAGTGGCAGTAACTGATGGAACTAATCGGCTCAACAATGACTCTGGAGTCTAATTTAACGGTGTGTTCCCAATCTCCCCACCACTTTTTTGACGCTCTTTTCCCGATTTCAACGAATTTTTTCTTGTCAAAAACATAGTAATTTACCTTATCATGATACATCCCGCAGCTCATATCCACCGCACAAATTATGCATTTTTTGTGTTTTCCATTTGATTTGAAAAGATTCATGTCCGATTTTATAAAAGAGACGCACTTCTTTTCTAGGGTTTTAATGTTTGGGAGAAACAGTTTTCGCTGGTAACCTATATTATGGATATATAAATGGATATTTTGTATTGAAGGTAGACTTTCATTTAATTTCTAGTGAATTCTACAACAGTATAAAAATAAAAAGTAAAACCGTTAATAAAAGATAAAATATCAATGAATATGAGTTTATTATCTTTATGTACTTAATTAATAAAATAGCTAGGCTACGTATCTCTTTTTTTTTTCACATTTTTACATAAAAGGTCTAAAAAACTAGGAAGCATAACTTAATTCCCTAATTATTGTCTATCTAAAATAATTCTAGGTATGGCCCAGCCACACCGATCCTTTGTTAAGAGATTCCAAAGACCACTCGGAGAATCCTTTAGATGTGTTGGTCCCTCCTCGCTACGTGCTCCTAGCTTTGCCAACTAATCTGCGCAATTGTTAGCTTCCCGATAGCACCACACAAAATCAAATTGTACTTTAGCTGAAAGGATATCCCGACAAGCTTTAATTATATCACCTTGAAACCCTCTTGAGTTCACACCGTCCTTCACTAGCGCGTGCAACTCACACGAGTCGGTTTCAATGATGAGAGATGAGAATCCTCTACATAACGCCATGTTGAGTCCAAAATGTAAAGCTCAAATTTCAGCTTCAAACGAAGAGCGCGCTACACATTTTTCCGCAAACCCCTCTATATACTTCACATTTTTATTATTTCATATGTGTGTCACAAGTTATGTGTCATTAAATAAAAAAATTAAAAGTCAATTATCTATAGAGTCTTGGACATTATTTAGTGACACAAAAATAATATTTTATTCATTTCTCTTCCAAATAGATCTATAAGATGTCAATTGTCATGAATACCCTTATAGTATATATAAGAAAAAAAAATAGATTATTTTCATTTTTTTATTATCATTTTTCTCTTTCCTCAATTACCATCTTTCTCTCCTCTCCTTTATTATTTTTTTCTCTCATTTTTCATTAAGTATCAAAAATTTCCAGCTCCGACCACAAGAACCGACCATCACCGATCACCGCCGAAAAAAATACTGAGTATGGAAAAAGTGTTGAGTATCGGAAAAAGTTACTGAGTCGCCGAAAAAGTACTGAGTAACGGAAAAAATGCTGAATACCGGAGAAAGTTACTGAGTATTCGATTTTTTATTGAGTAATTTTACTAAGTATGTTTGTATGCTCAGTAACTTTACTGGGTATACTCAGTAACTTATTGAGTATCGGAAAAAATTCATTGAGTTTCATTATCAATGTTTTCTTAATTAAAATTATTTTATATAAAAAATACAACTTAAATTATTACAACTAATAGGATGTTCTAAGTATTAAAGAAAAAGAATAAAAAATTTAATACAATTCAAAATACCAGCTTGTTTTGCTGAGTAAAGCAAGAAAAAAAAATATACTAAGTACAGGTTGACCAAAAGTGTTGAGTATCGATTCAGTCTCCTCCTTCGATATCCATAGCATCAACATTCTCTTCATCATCATACACATGAATAGACTCTCTCGTAACCACTAAATATATTAGTTTTGTAAAGATTAGTATCAAAGGTCACGGTTTCACAAGAAGCAAGCTCATGCTCCATCTCTACTCAACAACCATTCACCAAAAAATATGAAAGTAAACCATAGAGAAACAATTGCATATTATCATTGATATTCAAACATGGTCACGATCTGGCTTCTCTGATCTCTTGGTGACGGACTAGGTGGCGGCGAATTCCTTTCGCATCTCGAACGGCTTAGTGGTTGCAACCTCCATGGCGAACAATGAGGTCTTCTGCTGCAGTGAGATCTTCTTCTCCGGCTAATTCATAGCTTCCATGGCCAGAGCTAGATCTGGAGCTTCGCAATAAGCGAGCTCAGGCAAAGCTCGAACTAATCGGCGAGCTCGTGTAGATCTTCTCCGGCGCCAGATTTGAAGCTTCCCTTCCAAGGCTTCCGATGAAGCCTCCCTTCCGGTTTTCGCGACCTGAGCTCAAACCTTATTTTGGAGAAGAAGGTCGACCTCCATGGTTTTCTGGAGAAGCAGGTTGACATCCATGGTCTTCTGACGGTGTGATATAAATTTAAGAGAAGAGAGAAAGAGAAAGAGAAAGAGAAAGAGAAAGAGAAAGAGAAAGAGAGGAGAGAGAAGAGAGTTAGAGTGTTCTAGGTTTTATTGGATAAAAAAATTGTATATATAGGAAAATAAAAAACAAAAAGTGGTAAGATAGTAATTGGGATTTTGGAATATAGTGTTAATTTTTGTTTGTGACCTTTAGTAAGAAGAGAAGGTGAGTGATGTCTTGTTGGGTCTTAGGGGGTGGTGTCGGTTAAGATGTTATAAAAATATGATAATAAAAGATGAAACTAATTGTTCCCTAACCTAAACACGGTACTCACTGCAAGTATCACATGTCGTACGCAAGTTTTAATGATAACTACATATTCGTTCTCAGGGACTTAGTGTATTATACGAATGGATTAACAAGAAAGCGTAGTATGCACTAATCCTTCTATTTCTACTACTAGTTAATAAGGGTGGTCAAAGCTCTTAGATTAGTAGCCGGGATTCTATATTTCTCCTAACCCCTTTTGGGTGAATTTAGGTGGCGACCTAACAATTACCAGGGGGATTAGGTAAGGGGATCTTGCACAACTATCGGTGGTTAAATATCAAACCCTAATTACTATCTAGTTACGTAAGACCTTCCGGATCACTACCGCATACTAGAAGCTTATGTGATGTTTCACTAATTAGACACCTTTTTTGGGTGACCATCAAACTACTATTAAGACAATCCTAACGCGATCAAGATTAAGACTGGAAATAAATCAAAGCACATAAAACAAATATATGGTTAAGAAACTGGAATCTATTTAAAAATGTTTACCCAAACAAATTTAGATAGAAGAAAATAGAATTCAAAGATTATACACATGCAAAACCCAAGCTATGGGAAAATTAGTTCATGCTAACAAGAAATAAACTAAAATAAAGATACATACTGTCAACTTGCTTCTCTTGAATGACTTCTATGATGAATAATACTAAGGACTAGTGAAGGAGAGGCAAGGACATGACTACAATGATTAAAGGATGTATTTATAGGTGTTAGGAAAACCCTAGATCAAAATTTTGGAGTAGAATGCAAGTAATTTGAGTCAAAGTCCAACTCAAATTCGTTTCCTAATATATAGGAGATAGGATAAAACACTGTTGTCTTGTTTTGGTCGTATCTCCTTCGTTATTGGTCAAATATTCGTCTACGTTATATCGAAACGACCGCACTGAAAAGATATACACTTTCTCTGTTGATTTCTCACTCAAATTTCTAACTGGTTTGAAGTTATATTCACTTTAATGGACGTAGCTGCAGAATTTTAAAGTTACATGACAGTTTTTCCTTTCCTATTTTATCTCTTGATTTCTTCCATATCTTGTTTCCTTATCTCTTTAGAATTGATTTTGCATCTAATTATAATCCATATATCTTTAAAACTTCACATTAACATACAAATTAAACCAAATATGCTCTAAAAATAATAAATCATCAAAACAAGACAAGAAATAAGAATCAAAATACGAATAAAAATCTATAATTAATTGATCATAAACACCTAAAATGATGTCTCGAACCTATATTATTACATCACAAATAGGAAGACATTAGGGGCTATTTTCAAGACCCTTTGAATAATTTCCTCAAATATTAATAAGTAGAAAAATAACAATTTTTATTAGTATATAAAACTTTCACACATATAAAATGATAGGATGAAACAAAAAATAACGGAATCTATCATTATTTTTAATAAAATTAATTTATATATATATATATACTCACAAATCTCTTATTTTTTCTCATCCTGCACATCCCTTTAAGTTATACGTGTATTTGTTTTTTCATATGATTTTTTCCAAAGTATTGCTATATGGTTTGATTCTCCTTTATATCACTTTTTACGTGTCACCATAACCCCAAATAAATACAGAGAAGATAAATAATTATGAAGAAAAAAACAATTTGGTATTTTAAAACCTTCACATATGATATGATATATATAGGTGAACCAATAAGGGTGATATATCTATATTACATATGAGAATATATATAATCGTCTGTTGGCTTAATACTTTTTCTTATTTTGTTTTAATATCTGACAAATATCTTTTACAATACGATTATATCTTAGAAAGATAGTTAAATGCATGCCTCGTGTTATACTAATATGATAGTGAAGATATTTCATATAACAAAGTTTTCAAAACAAAGTTAGCATTTATATACACTCTTTAGGAGTTATACACAAAATGATACCACCATCTAAGCACTTGTTCATCCTCTTAATTCTAGTCATTGTAATAGATTAAGAGAGTCTGTGAGTATAGGAATTATACTTGGTGTCCTTGTGTTGCGATATCACAAGAGTTCGCTTCGTGGTTATGCAGTGGTTATAAACAGGTGTAGTGTTCTCAACCCGGTTTGAAGAGACAAGGAGTTTAGTAGAGAAGTTTGAAAATCCTAAGATATACATTTTAGGTAGTGGAGTAGGAAAACAAAACAACTATATATGCTTGCGTATTTTCTTTCCCTTATATCTTTACTTATTTGTCTTAGCTTATATGACAAGCCCTTAGTGACTTATTACATGATCAACAAATAATATATATATATGGATCGGAAAAAGAAAAAAAATCACCCTCTTTTTGCAATCCTTTCCTTGCAATCTTTAAATTTGTTGCATCATTTAGAGTAAATGACACTTTTGCCCCCTGAGTTTATATCCGATTGACAGGTTGCCCCCTAAGTCTCAAAATGCGACTCGTTGCCCCCTAAGAGTCACTTTTGTGCCCCGTTACCCCCTGGCCCCTATTTCCGTCCATTTTTTCCGTTAAAAGTGACGTGGCAATTCCATGTCACCATTTTTTTTTAATCCTAATACTAATTAATCGCTTTAATTAAGTTAACCTAAGGGTAAAAGAGAAATTTTATAATAGTTTTAATATTATTAAATAAAAATAATAAAACCATCCCCCACCCCCCCCCACCCCCACCCCACCCCACCCCACCCCCCTCCCCCCTCTCTTCCCCTTCTTCTTCCCCATTCTTCTTCTTCTTCCCGACCTGCAACTCTTCTTAAAAAAAAAATCCCAGTTCATATCAGTCCCTGTGTTTTAAATATATAAGTAGATCGGCCCTGTGTTGTTTTGCAGTTAGTTAATTGTATTATCCTAAGAAGGTGAAATGGGAAGAGAAAGGAGAAGATGATCGATCAGTAGCTACAGAGCCTTCTTCTGGTGTTAACTTTGGAAAATCAATAGTAGATCAGTATACTAGACTCAAAGAGAATGCAGAAGCTTATCCTTATGTATGGGGTTCATACATAATTGTGTATGGTGGATTTGGACTTTGGATGGGTTACAGATGGAGAAGACTTCGCAAAACTGAAGATAGAGTAATAGTACTTCAAGGAAGACTTCAAAAACTTATTGATGCTGAAAATCCAGCAAATAAAGCATCTAGTGATGCTAATAAACCTCTTAAATAATGCAAATGTTTTGTGTCCTTTCTATTACAATTGGGAGTCGAATTAATCCGCGATTTTGATACATCTTCCTATTACAATGCCATTCTAATTGAATGCTACTGAGAAAAAATTGGTAACACCAACACCCCAAATGTCCTATTCCGTCCATTTATGCCCAATGTATTGCACTTGGGATTGAAGCTTTTACCATAAACAGTGAGTTTGAGGTTTGAGGTTTTATGTTTCACTTTTTTTCAATGAAAATGGGGGAGGGTTATGACGTAAAGAAGATGAATTTGAGGCATTGAAATCAAGAGATGAGTTTGAGATTTTATGTGCAGATTTTTTTTTTTTTTAGAAGAACCAGGTCGAATGGGGAAGACGACGAAGCATGGGAAGAAGAAGAAGGGGATAGGGGTGTCTCGGGGGGGGTGGGGTGGGGGGTGGGGGGATGGTTTTATTATTTTATTGTTTTTATTAATAATATTAAAATTATTATAAAAAACCTATTTTACCCTTTTAAAAAGAGGGGTTAAGTTAATTAAATAATTAATTAAGATTAGGATTAAAAAATATATATATATATATATGACATGGAAATGCCACGTCGGATTTAACGGAAAAAATGGACGGAAAACACGCCTAGGGGGTAACGGGGCACAAAAGCAACTCTTAGGGGGCAACAAGGCGCATTTTAAGACTTAAGGACAACCTGTCAATCGGGTATAAATCTAGGGGGCAAAAGTGGTATTTACTCCATCATTTATTGTGATTTAATTTGTGTTCTATACTTTTCAGTCCTTTCTATGAAATATTAAAATTCTTGCACTCTTAATCGAATCTGTATATTACATGACCTTTCATATAGCATCCACGCGTATATCTTTAAGTTTGACGTTGTTTCTTTATTTTCCAGTTAAGGCGACGGAGATGGTTGTGTTTTGCGGACAGATTTGTAAGATAGAAGGGAGAACACTTTGAATTTTAAAAAAACTATTGTGAATTTATTTATATTTTGTTTTTATTTATTATCTAGATGTGTTTGCCATGTTTCATTAATACATGTTTGGGTGTTGGTGTTGGCAAAATGATGCCAATACTACGTACAGTTTCTTTCTTATTTATATACTATTTTAATTAGGTTGTTTGTTAATTACTAATCTGATATTGTTGGAAGGTAAATTACTCTATTATTCTCTATGTTATGTGAACTAACCTAATTTTTACGTGTGTTATAAATTTTGATGTTTGAAAACTGGGCATAAAACAGATTTCGTATTGGTTGTTTGCACAGGTTTATATTTTTTTTTTTTTTGTCGATTAAAAAGAAAATTAACAGGTTACAAATCTATTCATCCATCTAAAGAAATCAATCATGTTAATAGGATGTCCTGACGAAATGTCGATTCCCTTCCTCGTGAGCTTCGCAGCTTTGTCGGCAATGCAGACGAAATCCCTTTTGCAATGTATAATTTTCCATGATGGAAAACGTTTGGTCCAATTGAGAGCTTCATTGATCATTGGACTAATTCTCCAATTAGAAGCCCCACCGTTGTTAATTCCTTGAACGACTTCAAGGTTGTCGGAGTAGAAAGAACAACTCCGGTACTTGAGCTCCGCTGAGGATCTCATGGCCTGAAGAATGGTCCAAGCTTCGCCTTCCGTGCTTGAGTTAACTCTCGCCCTCTTAATCACCTTATGTTTTACTATTCCTTCCTTTGAAATACCAATTGCGGCTATCCCAGCTGGTTCCCAATTGTTAGTGAAGGAGGCATCGTTCAACCAATTGATATCAGCCTCCTCCATATTCATTGGGTCATGTGAGACCACCTTTTGGCTATTATGATTCAGAGATTGGTTTTTTTCCTTCCCGTTTCTTTTACCAAAAAGATGTTTCACCATCACTTTCGTACTATTGTTGATTTCATAGATGTTCCACGGTTTTTCCTCATGGAAGCCCTTCATTCTCGCTTTCCATATATTCCATATCGTAATTAGTACCGTGGCTGTAACTACTTTTTTATCCCAACCATTATCGGAATAGATATTAATTATGCTCTTAATCCACATACTCACTTCTCCCTCCCACTTCTCATCTATCTTGATTTGCAGCTGTGAGTTGGCCCAAACACCTATACTGAAGGAACATTTAATAAACATGTGTGTACAGGATTCTTCTTCTCTTTCACACCATTCGCAAATATCATCATCCACACAAAGGGAGTAGGATTTAAGGACCAAACAATTTGCTCCTTCTTTCATTGATTATAATTGCACCATCAATTCATTGAAGTCCCTACCAATTCCTTCATGACCGTCATTGGACAAGGTGGGTATAGAAGAATTTTGATAAGAAGAAGATGATGAAGGAACCATACCTAAAATAGAAGATGAATTTGACTGAAATCCTCTAGATCGACCTCGACCATAGCCATAGAAATACCCATGACCATTGAATGAAGATGATGGAGGTTGAGTATTAGAAAACAAAGTCGTGTGAGAAGAAAAAAATTCACTTGATTCCTCCATTTTCATATGAAGCTCTTGTGAAACAAGCAAAGCTTCGAAGAAAGTGAAAACTCGAAGATTGAGCACTCGAGATACTGATTTGAATTGATTGTACTCATATGGAAAACCCTTTAAAGAATACATTATAACATCTTCAAGAGGCAACGAGGAAGCACCAGTTCAAACCCATCGTACAACTCTTGAAACTCGCCTAGGTAAGCATTCATCGGCCAATCATCTTTTCGAATAATACACAGATTCATCTTCAATTGATGAACATGTGTGCGATATTTTGCGCCAAACATCGAAGACGTATGGTAACTTAACAACCTGAGATAAGATAGAGGGAATCACAGAGGCAAGTAAAGAAACATTTAATTGTTGATCTTTAATCAACCATGTAGGAATCTGTGAATCAGTTGAAATCGGCGGCATAGAAGATCCATTAACATGACTAATAAAGCCATGAGCTTCAAGAACAACTTCAAGTTGAGCTCTTCATAGCACGTAATTCGTGGAATCAAGTTTGACTTGAACTAGACTCGACCAATTTTGTCTAAGTAGTAAGAGCCTAGTTGGAATACTCACTAGAGGTGATATTAGGAGTAGTAGTAGATGAAGAAGCTTCCATTGTAGAGAAGCGATAAGAAAAGGAGGAACTGAATAGGATCGAGGAGCGGGGAAAGAAGCAGAAAAGAAAACCTTAGAAGGAATCCATTAATGGAAAAAAATTGCTTCATAGGGTGAGTTCCCCTTTACCTCATGATACCATGTTAAGATTGAGAGAAGAAAGATAATTTTTGTATCTATATTTATTGTATGTTATGTTACTATATATACAATGAATAGGTGTTGTTTGCACAGCTTAATACATACACTTTTACATACAAAACTAAATACCTAACTTTGTCTTGTTGTGTAACTTTATTTGATTCCATTTCTCACGTTTTGTGTATTGCTTATCAGGTCGGGCCAGCCAAGGAGGATAAGACAGTCATTTCTTCACCAACCAACCTGAATCCTTCTCCGGTTTCCCGTTCTCCGATCCTAACGGGATTTGTAAACAAGATTTAGCTTTTGCAGACTGAGTTGAGATCATATAACTCATAAATACGGTGAACTCGCTAAACTATCATCATCCCTAACCGATAAACCGGCAATACTATGTATCCGATTCTTTTCCGATTGCACGCTAAATAAACTCATTGTGTCATCTTCTTGACTCATACTCACTTTGGGCTTGCGGATTTCAATTTTCTTGTCGCATTGATGGGCCAGGCTTGGGCGTAAAAGGAGAATGATGATGATGATGAGGCGGCGGCTTTGGGCCAGCCGGTGAAGAAGGGGTATTATCGGAATTTAGTTGATGACGAGCGAATGATTTGGTAATTTCACCACCAGATGCGTTTTTTATCGATGAGTGGCCATTCGTGAGTTCACGCTTGGCCGTGGTGGCCATTAACCGTTATAACCAACTACATCCCCAATGAGGATCTGTGGGGTCCATAAAGAGCAATTTTGCCGATCTTGTTGATTTTTTCATGTTTATTGTTAGGAAAAATACAAAAACCAAACAAAAGAATAAAAATTGGGAAGGACTATAGTATGAGTATAATTAGAGTACCTGATGAGAGTATGAATAAGCCTCTTTCTCGTCTCATAGGTGCTTCATACGTATGTAAAAGGTTTGCTTCAATCTTTTCTTTAGATTGTAGACATTGATCCCACTCTTCAACTGGTTGTTTGCAATATCGAAATATGATAGCTTTAGATTAAATTATGCATCACATTACATAATTTTATGGGGGTAATTGTTAAAATAACCCATGAATTACGGCATAATGTCGGATTATCCGATCAGTTTCCTAGTGAAGATCGACTTTGCTCCAACTGCCTTATTATTTCATGATCAAGGCATTATGCCTCAATCTGGCTATCGGACCGGTTCTATCGGTTTTAGGATCATAACCAAACCTATGCTACAGTGACGCGGAGAACCGATCCGAACCGATATAGTTTAGATCGGTCCGATTTAAAAAAAAAAAAATATATATATATATATATATATATATATATATATATATATATATATATATATATATATATATATATATATATATATATATATATAATGGTTAAGAACCGGACGGACCGGTAAACAAGTATAAATATTTCTTTTTTTCTTTTACACTTACTCTACACAACAAACCACCGCCCCTTTAACTCTTACCCTCTCTCGTCTTAACTAAATCTACCAAACCCACCGCCCCAATTCATTACTCCCTTATCTCATCTTTACTATACTTTCTTCTGAAATCGCTTCTAATCTATGATTCTGGTTCTGTAAATTATGATGGTGGTGGTGTGATCTATCATCTCTCGTCTTAACTACATCTACGAAACCCATCGTCCCAATTCATTACTCCCATATCCCATCTTTACTCTTCTTTCTTCTAAAATTGGTTCACTAATCTATGATTCTGGGTCTGTAAATTATGATGGTGGTGGTGTGATATATAACCTCGCTATGGGTTTTTATCTAGTTATTGATTATATTTATTTTATAATTTCTAATTTGGGTTTTATTATGAACGCATGTATTCTAATTTCGGAGGATTATGATTTCTGAAATCTAGGCCTCTACGTCATGATTTGAGGTTGATTTTAATCAAGTAAGCCATCATTTCTTTTATTTTATATTTTTCTTTTGAATATTTCTAATTTTAATATATGGTTTTTATGTTTGCAGGTTAATCTTTTGGGTATTTGATGAAGACAAAATCATCTTGGTAATTTATAATGGTTTAAGCAATGGTTTAGTGGGTAAGTTGATGGTTATTGTCCATTTCTTATTCGAAATTGGGGATTCTTGTTGGTTTGTTACGTGGTTTGATTTTTAATTGAGAAATCTTCCCTTGAAGTATTTGAAATTGATGATTTAGTTTGTGTTTTACATCTAATTGGTGGTTTTAGTCCACATACTTTTCAAAAATTAGTATGTTTGATGGCTTAAGATCACGTGAATTATTGTAATTGACGTAATTAACGGATTTAATCCCTATACTTTTTGAAAAAAGAGTTCAAGTGATTTGGATTTTGCAAAAAAAACTCTTCCTTTATGCAATATTGTTGAGTTTTTTTGATGTGTTTTGATCTAGTCCCTGTTGTGGCTCTTATTTACAGGGATTAAAATGGTTTTAGGCTCTATTTTTTTTGAAAATGGGTATGTTTGATGTTTTTTGATCATGTGAATTATTGTGATTGATGGAATTTATGGATTTAGTCCCTATAATTTTTGAAAATGAACTAGAGTGATTCGAAAATAGAATTTCGAATTTTCCAAAAAAAACTTCCTTTATGCAAAATTGTTGAAATATTTTCATGAAAAATGCTTTTGATGCCAAAATGTCCTCCAAAGTTTTCAGTTTCTATTGTGGCTCTTATTTGCAGGGATTAAAATGGTTTTAAACTCTATTCTTTTCAAAAATGAGTATGTTTGATGTGTTTTGATCATGTGAGTTATGGTGATTGATGGAATTTATGGATTTAGTGCCTATAATTTCCAAAAATAAGCTAAAATGATTCGAAAATAGAATTTTGTATTTTGATCATGTGATTTAAAATCATGTACTAAGGAAAAATTGTTTTGCAATTGGGTTGGGCAGTCACCCCCTCCCCCTCACAAAATTTATCCCGATTCAATCTTATAATTTAGAGATCATTCTTTTCGTGAGATGTGATTGTAATAATTTATTCATTAGCTAGGTTATAATTGTAATAAGTTATCTATTTGTTAATTTTAATTTACTCAATTGGTAAGTGTAATTAGTTGTGTAATTTAGATTTATAAGATTGATATCAGTATTCACTATCGACATATAAATATTTATCAACCAAGTAACCAATATGATGATAATAGAACAAACCTTGAATGAAATAAGTTTTTAAAAGATAAATTGGACACAATTCCTATTCCATAAAACAAAAACTTTGAAGAAAACAAGTTTGATACTATAGAACAAACCTAGAATCAAATAACTTTGTAAAAAATTAAAAATTAAAAATAAAGTTTTTCCAAAAAAAAAAAAGGTGAGAACCGGTTTAGAAGCGGTAAAAACCGGATCGGAACCAGTTCAACCGGTCCTTATTAGTGGTTCGGTTCTATCATTTTTATGTTAAAATCTGGACCGGTCCGGATCGATAACGATGGAACCAGTGGACCAGTACGGTCCGATAAGCGTTAGAGCCGCTAAGGATCGGTCCGACCCACTTATTGCCACCCTGAATTATGCCTAAGCTGAAGGGGTGTTTTATAATTTTAACTTCTTTATACAAATTTTATCTATTAAATTCAACACTACTTTTTTCGTTTCTAAAAGGTTGTCACATTTGTTTTTGCGCACAAACTAAGAAATGTCATTTATTATCCATGTGATTGTTGAAATACCTTCTATAAAATGTCTTGATAATTTGAATATATATTAAAAAAATAAATTATAATATTTAATCAAAGGTAAAAGTAGTATAAAGAATAAAAAAGTGTCTTGATTTTTTAAGGTAACAATCTTTTAAAAATAACTATTTTTAGTATAAGTGATAATTTTTGGGTCAATTACCCAAGGAGACTTGAAGAGAATCAATGTGCCATATATGAACCAAGTAATTCATCTCTCCTACTTAGAGACCTAAGATGTTCAATGTCATAACTACCCTTATAGTGTATATAAAACAAAACAAAATAGAACTCTCTCTCCTCCACTACCATTACACTCTCTCCTCCATTACCATTAATCTCTCTCCTCCTTTATCATTTTTCTCTCTCCTTATTCATTAATTATCAAATAATTTCCAACTCCGACCACAACCACCGATCACCGCCGACCACCGCTGGCCACCGCCGGAAAAAGTTCTGAGTCTGGAAAATAGTTCTGAGTCTGGAAAAAAATTCTGAGTCTGAAAAATAGTTCTGAGCGTGGAAAATAGTTCTGAGCGTAGAAAATAGTTCTGAGCACGGGGTATTGGGCATGCTCAATAACTTGCTGATCGTTTCTCGTATGATCAGTAAACTTCCTGAGCATTTCTCGTATAATCAGTAAACTGCTGAGCATTTATACAAAAGTTATTGAGTTTAAATATTTTTTTGATTCAACACAAAATATCAACATCACCACAAAACTTCTGAGCATTTAACAAAAATTCTGAGCTAAACACAAATCCGACATTTCACGACATTTCTGGAAAAAAAAGTAATCTAATCTAACACAAATCTATTACATTTCTGGAAAAAAAAAGTAATCTAATCTAGCTTAACGATGTGGAAACTTCTGAGCGCAGACTTCTAGAAAGTTCTGAGCGCAAAAGTTCCATTGCCAGATTTATAATCGCAACAATTCTAAGCGCAAAAGTTCTAAGCGCAACAGCTAAATCCCAGAATTCAAAAGAGCAACAACTGGTACTAGCAAAATTAACTAATAAATCGTTTCCAAAACATTTATCTAATGAAGATGTGTAATTCAAGCTATTATTACCTTCAATAACAAAGTTTGCAGTCTGCAATTCTTCCTCACGGTTATGATTTAGGAGCTGCAGTTTTAGGGCTTGAAAAGAACCAGTATCTTCATCACGATTTGGACTTATGGGCTGTGATTTGGAGTTAGCTTCTTCATCAGCATCACTAAAAGAAACCCGTCTTCGCTAACATTCAACGCTTCTAAAACCTTAGGCGCATCTAATTTAGAAAACCCATATGGGTGTTGTTCTTCAGTAAGCAGTTGTTTCACTTCTATTGCCGGAACTTCGTCACAAATCCAGCTTCATTGCCGGAACTCAAACCCTAATTTCGAGCTCCATGGATTTTCGGGGGAGAGGGTTGAGCTTCAAAGAGAGAGAAATAGAGGAGAGAGGAGAGATTGAGCGTGTTTTGGGTTTCATTTTTATTTGATAAAAGATAGTATATATAGGTAAATAAAAAACAAAAGAGGGTAAGAAGGTAATTGGTTTTTTGACTTATAGTGTAAAAATTAGTTCGTGCCCTTTAGTAAGAAGAGGCTGTAGAGGCGGTCTTGTTAGGTCACGAGGTGGTGTTTTCAAGACCATTTAAATAATAATCTCATAATTTTTTAAATATGAAAAAAATAAATAATATACAAGATAACTAAAATATAAAATAATTTATAATTTATATTTAATTTAGAGTAAATTTTAAGTAAGTTGAGTATTTGAAATAAATTTAATTGTTTTTACGTATAAAATGAAATGTCATTTTTAAGGGACAGTTAAATAAAAAATTCATCTTTATAAATAAAAAAGAAAATATCGAAGACGTTCTAATCCACCCTTTATGTACATCAAGTCCTAAATTTATAACTAAGTCCTTATAACTGAAACTTTGTACCTACTATCTATTAGATTCTTAATAATTATTCACCAATCGATTAAATAAAATATTTTTCAAAAAATTTAAAACGTTATTAATTTTTATTATTACTTTTTTTAAAACTCAACTCAAAATTTTGTCTAGGTTCTTCAAAGTCTTAGGACCGCTCACCGTTAATGGTTTCTTCCATCTATAACTTTCATGGGCTTACATATCATACCAACTAATTTGGTTACGTTTAATGGGCATACTCCAATGTTAGGGAAATGCTAGAATAAAAGTTATCGGTACTTCATAAGAGTAAAAAAAAAAAAAATTTGTAAAAATATCCAGAAAGTTAGATGACTTTCTATAATTTAATTATATATTTTTTGATGTTTAGAAAAATAACTATTCTCAATAACTATATTACTAATTTAGCAATTTTTTCTCAACAAATACCCATAGTTAATATAATTATTTTATTATTAAAAAAATGATTTAAATTTATAATTTTTTTAAAAATTGTAGAGTTTGTCTCAATATTATAGAGAAATTATAGAGAGCATATTGGACTTAATCTAACAACTAGAAAAAAATGAAAATCAAGAAAACAAACCTTTAAACTTTCGAGATCTTTAACATGTTTTTATAGAAGTTGTATTTGAAGTGCTTGATTCTCTTACAATATCCTAAACCTTCTAGAACGTATCTGAGGTTGCACACGAGATAGAGCTTGCATACATTTTAAGTGTTTTTAATCGCACTAGGCCTCTTAGGGCCCGTAATACTCTTCTCGTCAAAATAAGATTTAACACTAAATGCAAAATAAAAATAAAAATTTCCTATCATTATCTCTTTTATTTTTTCTTTTTAGTATATATACTAATTTATTTAGAAATTTTTTAAACTTCAAAAGACTTTTTCTCTCATCTCTGCTCTCTCCTTCTTTCTAAGCTTCACGTAGATTTTCTTCCAGCTCAGGTCAGCTTTTATTTTCTTTTTGTCTTTCCTTTTCTTTCTCAACCATGGCTGTTGGAGCTTTCGTGAAAAGAAGATATGTCGTAGCTTCTTCTGGCGAAGCTTGCGTGAAAAGAAGTGAAGCTACAGAGCTTTCTAGCAGATCCGCCGTGTGAAGAAGCTTTCCAACTTCATGAAGACCTCCGACAAGCGTCGTCCTCTTCGTTCCTCCTCCTTCTTCTCCGGTGAAGGCTTCTTCTTCTCTGGCGTGAAGTTCGTGCTCTCCAACGAGTTGATCGTGCCCTCTAGCTCCAATCCAACGGTCAACTTCTTCTAGTGAAGATGGTGAAGAAGTTCATGTTGTTCAAAGCTCGTGGAGATCTCCTGCTCCAGCGAGGTTGTGATTGAAGCACACTGAGATCTCCTGTTCACGAACAACTTTTTCTTCTCGTGAAGCTCGGATTTGTTGTAGTGTGATTGAAGCTTCAATGGTGAAGATCCCAGTTCATTAAAGCACATTGAGAATAAGCATAGTCAGATCTTTTTTTCGCGATTAATTGAGTGCGGTTTTTTTAGCGTGTATTCTGTATTTTTTCACGCCATTAGTTAAAAAAAATTATTTACTCACCATGTTAATAGTTTATTTACTAATCTTTTAGTACAGAAATATAAATTAAGATTTTGATGTCTTTATTTACTTGTTTAAATTTAGTTTTCCAAGGCTACTCAGCAGTTTTCAGCCAAGCACTCAGTGGTTTTGGACCATACTCATTAAAGTCTCCGACTCCTCTGTTTTTTTTTCCGAGTATTCAGTGGATTTCTCCCAATACTCAGTAAAATCTCCGACTACTCAGTTCTTTTTTTCGAGCACTCAATTCTTTTTTTCGAGCACTCAGTTCTTTCTCTGGTGGCACTGGCGGTGGTCGGCGAGTAGTGGTTGGAGTTGGGAAGTATCGACACTCAGTGAGTTGATACTCATGACTCACTAATTTGGTTATTCATGCTTAATGCCACTTGTTTTTTGTCTTTATTTAATTTTTGTTTTATTTGAAGGTATTTTAGTATTTGATTACCCATAAGTAGGGTTGCAAATGAACTGATACTCTCACCAAGGGCTCGAGTTTGAGTTCGCTAAGGGTTTGTTTGAGTTCGGCTCGTTAGTTAAATAAGTCAAGCTCAAGCTTTAAATTTAGGCTCGTTTACTAAACGAGATAAACCCAAACTTGTATAAACTCGACTTGTTAAGCTCGTGAACGGTTTGCTAAGAGTTCTTTAAGAGCTCGTTAATAGGCTTGGTAAATATATTCAATTAAAAGTTATAAATATATCTATATTTATATATATGCAAAAAGTCAAAACTACGTAAATTTTTTGTATATATAACTAATAGTAACTAAAATATTATATATCTAAGAAGTATATATATCATAGAAAATAAACGAGACTTAAATGAGTCTTAAACGAACCAATTCAAGCCGAACTCAAGCTTGAAAAAAAATAAGTTCACTAAGGGTTTGTTTAAATTCGGATCGTTAGTTAAAAAGCTCGACTCGATTCATTTAAACTCAAACCAAGCTCAAACTCACTAAAATATTAGCGAACCAAACTCAAAAAAGCTAAAATTTGGCTTGGTTCGATTCGTTTGCAACCCTACCCATAAGATTGGTGATGACTCCTTGAAGAAAAATTTAACAATGTTCCCTATAGACCACCAAAATTATCACCAAAATCCCATAAGTAATTCATCCAACAAATTATTAACAAATAATATATATATATATATATATATATATATAATATGGATCAAACAAAAGAAAAATATTATACTCAGTTTTTTGTGGGACGTCATTCTTACAATCCTTAAGTTTGTTGTATTTTATTAGGACTTCACTTGTGATTTATAGTTTTCCTGTCCTTAAATTTTTTGGATATATCTTGCTCACGTATATATCTTTTATATCTTTTAATATGTTTTCTATAGGCCACTAAAGTTATCTCCAAACTCCGATAAGTAATTTACCCAACAAATTATATAAAATAATATATATATATATATATATATATATATATATATATATACTAGGTAAAACCCGTGTCTGAAAACACTAAAGAAAAAATGAATTCTGTTGACAGGAATCGAACCCGGGTTGAAAAATAAAAAAAACCACGTGTCTGAATACACTAAAGTAAAAATGTATTCCGTTGACAGGAATCCTAGGTTCCAAAAAAAACATGTCTGAAGACACTAAAGCAAAAATGAATTCCGTTGACAGGAATCGAACCAAGGTTCAAAAAAAAATTAATAAGTGGGGGGCAGAATCAATCCTAGCCACCACTTATGTTTAGCCAGATTTAATCCTGGCCACCACTTATGTGGGTAAATCTGGACCGTAGAAAAAACTCTGAAATATAATATAGATATATGCTAAGCGTTGGAGGCGGCGAGGTGCTGTTTATTGGTGTCGTCGGTGAAGTAAATTGGGAGAGACAGAGAGCGTTTTTTATTTTTGTTTTTTTCCGACTGTTTAAGCGTGGTATAGGAGAGTGAGAGAGCGCGTTTGGATTAGGTGAGGATAGGTAATGGAGTGTTTAGTTTTTTTAGATTTTTCTTTTAATAGGTAGTATATATAGTAAGGGCATGTTTGGCATTTTTTAATTCTTTAAGTAATGAAACGATCTGAATCGTCGGTTGTAACACATTTTTTGTTGAAAATTAATCCCGGCCCTTCTTTATACCCCCTTATAGATATATATATATATAGATATATATGTGTGTGTGTGTATATATATATATATCTTTTAATATATTTACACTCTGTTTTTTGCGAACTCATCCTTGCAATCTTTAAGTTTGTTGCATCTTTAAATTTCTTGGATATATCTCGGTCACGTATATATCGTTCAGTTCTGAAGGTTGATTTGTGATTTTCATTTAGAGTAATTATATATACCGTCGAAAATCATACCACCCAAATGTCATCCAATGACGTGACTTGAATTGGTTGGTTAACAAGCATTAATCTATTTATTTTCTTAATTTAATTAACGATTGTTAACCAACCAATTCACGCCACGTCATTGGGTGACTTTTGGGTGGTATAATTTTGGGTGGTATATATAATTACTCTTTCATTTAGGGTCCGATTGGAACACATTAATGATATGAGGAATGAAATTTGATTCCTTATTAAATTCTATACCTATACTTGGTAGGTGTTTAATGACAAAAGAAAAGTAGGTGTTTAAAAGAATATGATTTTTATTACCATAGACATATGGTAATATCAATTCCATCGCCTCTCAATGTATTAGCCCATTCTATTTAGATTAGGAATTAAAATTTATTTTAGACGGACTAATTTATCATTATCAATCCTATAAATATACTATCGTCTCCTTTTAATTTGTAATTTTACCAAAATTATTCCTAATCTTTATGTTATAATATTTTTACCAATTATGAGATTGGAATCATTTAATTTATTCCTACTTTTAATCCTATTGTATATCAAACATGGTACACTAATTACTAAGGTTATTTGATTCTCACAGTTTACTTATCTCACAGTTTACTTATTCTATTCTTGTCTAAATCGGACCCTTAAAGGTTTATACAATTCTTACTCTCTTAATCAGTTTTATATATTACATGACTTTCATTTAGCGTTCTCGAATATATTTTGATCTTTTTTCTTTTTTTATTCAATTAGGGTGATAGAGATCCTATTTCTATGTTCTTTTAATTAGGTTGTTAGTTAATTACTAATTTGATATTGTTGGAAGGTAAATTACTCTATTAGACCCTGTGCTATGCGAACTAATCAAATTTTTCCCTGTGTTATAAATTTTGATATTTGAAAACTGGCCATCAAACAGATATCATATTGATAGTTTACACCGGTTTATCAAATAGAAGCTACACAAAGAGAGCACGATTTAAGAACCAAACAGTTTGCTTCTTCTCCTTCCATTGATTAGAATTGCACCATCAATTCATTGAAGTCCCTACCAATTCCTACATAATATTAATTAAAGTTTAAACTAACAAACACAAAAGATATATATAATACAATCACTTTAGCTTTCACAAATTACTCTCTTCTTTAAACATTCAAAAGATTCTTCTAAATTGATTCACAAGTATTACAATCTTAAAATCCATAAATAAAAAAAATCATAAATAAAAAACACTAATTTCACCTCACTCCAAACAATCCCTCTCTGTATATTAAATTAACAAGAATAAATAATAGACCAAGTCGAAATTTCATAAAACCCTTTATTTTTAATTCAATCGATAATCAACTACTTCCACCATTTACCTGAATCTCCGCAGTAGATGTAGTAGTTAAATCCACCTTTGGTGGGCCTGAATGTCTTCTGGGCCGGGCTGGAGAAGGAGGATAAGAAAGCCGTTTCTTCACCAACCCGGAACCCGAACTCTTCTCCGGTGTCCCGTTCTCCGCTCCTAATGGGGTTTGTAAACGAGATTTAGCTTTTGCAGACTGAGTTGAGATCATATAACTCGGTAAAGAAGGTGAACTCGCTAAACTCTCATCATCCCTAACCGATGAACCGGCAATACTATGTCTCCGATTTTTCTCCGATTGCACGCTAAATAAACTCCTTGTGTCATCGTCTTGACTCATACTCACTTTCGGACTTGCCGATTTCAATTTTCTAGCCGCATTTGATGGGCCGGGCTTGGGTGTAGAAGGAGAATGATTATGATGCGCCGGCGGCTTTGTCCTCGCTGGTGAAGAAGGGGTATTATCGGAATTTAACTGATGACGAGCAAATGATTTGGTGATTTCATTACTAGACGCGCTTTTTACCGATGAGGGATCGTTCGTGAGTTCACGCTCGGCTGTTGTAGCCATTAACCGTTCTAACCAACTCCATCCCCAATGAGGATTTGTGGGGTCCATAAATAGCAAGTTTGCAGATCTTGTTGATTTTTTCCATGTTTGCTGTTAAAATACAAAACAAAATAAATTTAGAGTAAAAATAATAATAATAATAATAATAACTGGGAAGGGAATAAGTAGAGTACTTGATGAGAGTATGAATAAGCTAGTGCTCTTTCTCGTCTCATAGTTGCTTCATACTTATGCAAAAGGTTTGCTTCGATCTTCTCTTTAGATTGTAGACTTTGATCCCACTCTTCACCTAGCTGTTCACAATATCGAAATATGATAGCTTTAGATTAAATTATGCATTGCATTACATAATATTATATGGGGTAATTGCTAAAATAACCCTTGAATTACGGCATAATGCCTCATTTCCCATTAGTTTTCTAATATAGGTCGACTTCATTATGCCTTAGTTGAAGGGGTGGTTTATAATTTTTACTTTTTTTAAACAAATTGTAACCATAGATTCAACACTAAATAATATACAATATACTAACTAAAATATTAGGGTAAGAGAATGGTATATATATAAAATATACTAAAATAATTTATAAAATTATATTTGTTTTAGAGTAAGTTTTAAGTAAGTTGTGTATTTGTAACAAATTTAATTTTTATTTACTCAAAGAATGAGATGTAATGTTAAGGAACACTTAAATTCTTTTCATCTCTCTATGTATAAAAATCCAAATGAAAAAGAAAAAATGGAGCATATTTTAAACAAAGCTTCATGTACATCAAGTCCTTGACTCATAACTTAAAGTTTCTAAACACGCCATTTATTTTTTTTCTTATTAATTCCACCAAAACTAACGAAATCTTTTTAAAAAAATTTAGGAGATAATTAATTTTTAGTATTATATTTCTACGGAGTTAACTTAAAGTTTTGCTTAGGTTTTTCAAAGTATGAGACCAACCATAATGATGTTAGTGCCTTATTTGGGACCATATGCATTTACATAAAACTAAGGTTATAAATATGGGCTCCCTATTTAAAGTGAAAATTAGAATAGAAAAGTTTTTGCTACTACCTACGTGCGATACAAAAAGTTGGATTTTCTATTTAAACTTTCATTGATTTAATTATATATTTTTTAATATTTTTCGTTATTCTAATGAGCAAAAACGATTATTCTTAATAACTATATTACCGATTCAATAAATTCTTTTCAACGAATACCCAGGGTTAATATAATTTTATTTTATTATTGAATAATAATGATTTAGATTTATAATTATTTTAAAAGTAAATTAGAATATTCTTATAACAAATTAAATAATAGAAATATAAATAAAAATAAGGGTCAATGACCCAAAAAATCAAAATAATATTATACTTGCCCTAAAGAATCATCCATTAACTTACTATTATAAGATTACATGTTTACCCGTCAAGGACGATTCCCGTCAAGGACGATTCCCATCAAGGACGATTCGCGTCAAGGACGATTCCCATCAAGGACGATTCCCGTCAAGGACGATTCCCGTCAAGGACGATTCCCATCAAGGACAAAATTTAGTTAATGATGTTATTGGGAAGAAATTTTGTCATTGATGTTATTGGGCTGAAAATAATATTATTTTGATTTTTTGGGTCATTTTCCCTAAAAATAATTACACAAATCTTTTTAGTTTAAAAATAATTAATTAACCAAAATAAGAAAATTGTTACTTAGAATAAATTTAAAGAGCATATTGGACTTAGTCTAACAAACAAAAAGGAAGGATAATAATCAAGAAAACGAACCCTTAAACTTTCAAGATCTTTAGCATGTTTTTGTAGAAGTTGTCTTTGAAGTGCTCGATTCTCTTCCAACATTCTAAGTCTTCTAGAACATATCTGAGCTTGCACACGAGATAAAGCTTGCATACATTTTAATGTGTTTGCAGTTTGACGTTTAACTGTGGGCCCATCCACTAGTGTTTTTAGTCGCACTAACCCTCTTAAAGCCCGTAATGCTCTCCTCGCCTAAAAAACAAAGAACAAAGAGAAAGAAAAAACACCATAAGTTTGACTACACCTTAAAAAATATCAAATTATAACCAAATTCATGAAATAATTTAGCATTTTACTCCCTTTATATGTAAACATAATATTTTAGTCCCTTACTATATCATTGATTTGAAAAAGACTAATATACCCTAAAAAGAGTCATTTTGTTATTGTAACATGTTTATAACATAATGCAAACAACAAAAAACTAATGTTGTCACAAAATCGAAAGATTAGGGACTAAAACGTTACTTTTGCAAGATAAAGAGACTAAATTGTCAAAATATAGAAAAGGACCAAATGTGTTATTTACGCTACAAAAAACTTACCAAATAACCCCGAAAAGCTGTCTGAATTTGTATAGCAGACATTTCCTCCTTTGATTTACCAGAAAATCGAGAACTTTCCGGTATTTGAACAGTCTTGGTAACCGTATAAGCAGGTTCCACAAGTGGGCCCACAGAGTAAGAATTTTCCGGCTGCTCATTTTTAATCTCCGCCACCTCTTCCACCACCGGAGGCTGAGGATGAGGATGCGAGATATCAACACTTTCTACAATTGACGCCTCAGGAGCTGAGGAATTTTCATTCGGGACCCATTTTTTGTTCAATTTCTGAAAAATCAGTTACAAAATTTCAGAAAAATCACATCTAAATTAAGCAAAAAAATCAGCTATAATGTAACATGAACATTAGAACATTATAACATACCTTATCTTTTTTTTGTTTTGAATTTGGGCTAAGAGCCTTCTTTAAAGAAGAAAACCAGTTTCCTTTCTTCCCCATTTTTATATCTGCAAGCAAAACAAACTCAATTAATATCAAACTTTATAAGAAAAGATCTAATGATTTTCAGATTAATAAATCAAAGATCCAAGACTTGACACTTGAAAAAATTCGAACTACATTGTGATTTTTCTCACAGTTTCATCTCATCTACTGATTTTACAGGTGCTAAATCTATATAATTTAAGCTAGTTTAGTTGCATTTTATAATTTAAACACAATAAACTCAATTATGAACAAGTCAATTTAGACCAAAACCCGACAAATTAAAATCTATACTTATCGAAATATATAGCAAAATCCAGGTGGGATTTGAATAAAAACACCATTAAAAGAGTAAAAAAACTATTTTTTTACAGGAAAAAATTGACGTTTTTTAATCGATTTTCATTATAAAAAATGAAGTTAGTTGGAATTCGGAAATTACCTGTGAGAGAAATATAGTCAGATCTCTTAATATTTTCTATAAAAAGCAGAATCGGGTACAAAAAGATTAGAGCTTTAGAGTCTTCTTCTTATCCCACAAATGGCAGCTTGCTTAGTGTGAAATAAGATGAGGAGAGAGAAAGAGGAGAGAGAAGGAGATAGACCAGATCTTGTGTAACAGCTGGTTTTGGTAATATTGACCCAATGTTGGAGCTGGGATTGTGGAACCCACTTGAAAAATTATCATATTAATAAAAGTCTTTATTAATTATTTGGTAGATATAATTTCTTAATATGGTTACATACTTGCCATAATATACTTTTTCCTAATTACACAAAAATTATACATTTAATTTTTTATATATATTAAAAATATAATAATTACCTTCACCATTATAAAAATACCTTTTACAAATTATTTAATATTTTAAATATGTATTGAGACTATAAATTTTAATATTTTAATAAAAAGAATAAAATAAAAAATAAGAAAAAAGTGTCTTAAAATCCTAAATAAATATTCTTTTTGTCCCAAAAATAATATATCTACTTAACTTTTTACACAAATTAGAAAACACAATCATTACATTTATCATTATTAAAATATTCCTTATAAAAGAATCATGGTATTTTAAAGGGTAATACTTCCATCCAATATTGGATGGTCCAATTTTCATATCACGGTCATTGATTATTATAACAAAACACATGTCATTAGATTAATGTGTTAGTTACTTTTGCAAGTTTAAAACATAGGGTATGTGTATTAATGTAATTGGTGTAGGATCATCCAATATTGGATGGAAGAATTTTCCTATTTTAAATATTAATTAGAAACCTAAATTTTAATATTTTAATATAGACAATAGTGAAAAAATGTTAGAATGTATTTTGAAATTCTAATTGGATAATATTTTTGAAATACTTTAGTAAGTAGACATTATTTTGAAAAAGGTATAGTATTAGAATAATATATTTAGAACATTATTTTTAGTAAGTGGATAATTATTGTAGAACGAAAAAAATATAATAAAAGAATGATGATCGAATAAAATATTTTAAATAAATACTAATGTTCATATATCTATATATACTTTTGATTTTTTTCTTTTAAGAATTACATTTATTTATTTATTTGTCCTTATTTCAAAATACACATAATATCTAAAATAAAATATAAACGACAAATTAATTCACTTTCTATTACATAAATACTACTATATTTTTAATATTAATAATATTTTTTTCTCCTTTGTACAATTAATTCACTCTCTCTAGATTATTGTTCTTTTATTTTATTAATTTTCAAAACATTAATAAAAACTCAATTGTTATCGAATTGTTGTCGTGATTTCTTATTCGTTGATGGAATTTTAGCCATCAAAATCATTTGTATTTGAATATTGGTGTAATTTTACCAATCAGGGTGATCTTGGCCTTGAATATTGATAGGATTTTACTAGGAATGGCAATGGTTATCGTTTATAATTGAACCGATTATATAACATGGTTAAAATCATAAGGTTATGATTTGAATATTGTAATTGATAGGTATGATAGTAGGTTATGATTATAAAAATAAATAAAATTGAATAGCCGATTTTTTTTTTATCATATGCATTTATATTTTATAATGATTTAGGTAACAAATATATTCAAATCTAAAAAACAAAGTCCAATACAAATTTGAGTAATGATATATGTCACCTCTTTTCATGTCACCCTTTTATCACCCGTCTATATATATGTGTTGATTTCCTTGAATAGAAGATAGAGAAAAATTAAATAGGATAGAGAAATCAATTCATTGGTCCATGTAGGCATACATGTAGGAGGTGATAAAAGGGTGATACAAAAAGGGTGACAAATATCATTACTCTACAAATTTTAATCAAATTTCAATGGTTGGTGCACTTTTTGGACGATGATATCTCTAGTAGTTCGGAAGTGATATCACATATCTTGTTTCTACCAAAGCCAAAATCCCTATTGGTAGTGGGATAATTGGAAGGTTTAAAGCCTTTTTGTCTATGCAAATGATGCAATAATAAGAAAATATTTGTGATTATATTTTTTGCATGGTATTTGAACTTTTAATCTTTGATGTAATTTTAACCGTTATTTTGAGATCTTAATAGGATCGCTTGAATGATAACTTAATATATTTATTAGACATAAATTAAATTCATTAAAAACTTGAGTGAAGCCAAAAATACAAAAGTCACACTATGCCTTTCGGCTCATTGTCACTTTGTCCAAGTTTAGTTAACTGGAATGACAGGTTAAACACCCGATCACCAAACAACATTTTTAGAAGTTCTTGTTTGACAATCGAGTTAGCCTATTTGTTTTTCATTCTAAAGGTGAAGTAGAACTTTCCTAATGAAAGGATATATTACAAACATTATTGTGTAAACGTGCAGCTTTTCATCTATGGCGTGAGCTTTCACTTCTAAATGTCTAATAAAACTATTACAAATATTCAAAATATGTAGATATGCATTTGAACAGGTATGGGCCAAAAGAACCATGTTTCTACCATTGGGTTAAAAGAGATTCAAGGTTACACATAATTTTTTTATCTATTAGTTGCTAGTAAAGCTTTATTCATGATTTTCAGGTACTTAAATCCAAACACAAACTTTGTCTTATTATTTTGAGCTTCTTTAATATTTACCTAGCGTATTTGTTTTTATCACTATGACCTCACCATAATTTGTGAATTAAGCTCTATATATGATTGCATGCATCTCTAGGTATTTGAAAAACTGACATTATATAGACAAGTATTGCCTGAATAACATATTTTATCATAATTTCATTTCTTACTTCAGAGAAGAATTTTGTATACCAATGCTCAATATTTTGACTAATTCTATTAGATATCCAATGTAAGGATTTAATTTTTTATCTTCCCCATTTGGAAGGAATATAAAGATAGTTTTCCAAACCTTTCAATTTATTCGTTCTCAAAATTTTTGCTAGTTTATTAGCTTCTTCAGGTGGTGTATTTGCACTAAACAATACTCCATTTTTAGATTGACCATTTGTCCTGAGGGCATCCCATATTCATCTGACGTTTCATTCAAAATATTAAACTCATTTTCATCAGTTTTAAGAAAAAAAATAAGCTACCATTGGCTAATAACACATGTGAAAGCATGTCGCGGTTTCTGATAATTTCCATCCCTTACCTAAGTTTATTATCCATTCTATTTTTACTGAAGTTGTCAATGCTTGAGTCACTAGGCAGAAAAGAAAAGTGAGACAATGAGTCCCCCTATCTCAATTGTTTAGTTGGTTTTTTATAGGTATAGTTTTACCATTATAGTTTACTGCATAGGTTATAGAAGTAACACACATGATCCAGACAATTCAAGAACTATTGAAGCCTTTTTTAGATAAAAGGTTATTTAAAATGTCACATTCTACATGATCATAGGCTTTACAAATATCTACCTTAACATGTTCATAAATTTTATTTGAAAATTTTCTTTTCTTTTTCAAAAAGTGGTAAGTCTCAGGGCCATTAATATTTTCACTTCTTCCTTTGTCAAAAGAATTAAGGGTTATAACTTCATCACCATATTTGTAGCAATCACTGTATATATAAGGTTAGAGTAGCCGATAGGTCTATAATGACATATATTTTTAGATTTTTTAACCTTTGGGATCAAATTTATAAGATTTTTGTTAATACAAGACAAATCACTCTTATTATATACGAATTCACTCACTATCCTCAATAAATCATTTTTTATCACTTCCCAATGGTTCTTAAATAAAGAAGCTTGAGCACCTATCCAGTCTCGGGATTTTCTCACTCCTTAAGGACCAATATACATTTTTTTAACTAATCCATATTAATATGTTTAGTAAGTATTTATTGATATCTAAGTGATACAAGGTAGGCTTTTGTTATTAAGATTCCAATAATATTGATATGCTTCAACTTGAAAGACTTTATTAAAGTAATAAATAATAGTGTTATCAAATTTCCTTTGGATCTTCTGTCTGTTCTCCATTTCTATCTTCTATCCTTATGATTTTACCCTTGTTTCTTCTTTACTTACTTTTAGAATTATAATATTTAGTCTTTTGGTCTCCCACTCTCAGCCAAGTATCTTTAGACCTTAATGCCTAGTATTGTTCATGTTCATTCTAGATAATTTCTAATCTCTTAAGTTTCTCATTAACAATATATATATATATATATATATATATATATATATATATATATATATATACCATCACTATTATTAGTCATATTCTCAAGTTCTTCTATAATAACCTTAGCTTGTTTAGGTTAAATATGGAGTCTTTTTTTGTTCCACCTAATTAGTTCTTGTAAGAGTGAATAATTTTTGCCACATCTAATACTTTATTTATTTTATAGTCCTTAGTGGTTAGCAATGTATTATGGACAAAATTTTCACATTCCTCATATTGTAACCAGACTTTTTGACAAATTAACCTTTTATTATCTAGTTTTATTTCAATGTGAAAAATTATGGGGGAGCGATCAAATGCCACAATTGGTAACACATCTACCCACACATCTTTATACAGACCATGCCAGCTGTTATTAGATGAACATCTATCAAGTTTCTATTGTATATGTTCATTACTATGTCATTTACTAGACCATGTATGTGCACAACCATGTAAATTTACTTCACTAAGTGTACGATTTTATATAAATTATCTTTTTGTTCTACATCTGGTGTAACATAGACAAAAGTAATGCATGTATTTTTATGGTTCTCATCGGTTATCATGCAGTGCATATAATTTACACTTTTTAATGACTTTAATATTAAAAAAAATCTCATATAGAGTTAAACATCCTGATTTTCATATTGGGTCAATATATTCTATATGTTTCATAACTATGCTTTTTGCAAAATGCACAATTTTACCACATAAGTTTTTATTTTTTTAGAGAAAAATATTACATGAGGCTTGTTTTTCTTGACAACCTCTATTAGTGTTAGAATTTCAAGGGGATGCCAACTCATTGGCAATTCCAGCTCATTTGTATCATTTTGCATCTAGGGTTGTTCTTGATCAACCCTGCAATATCTCTTTATATCACCTTCCTCGTGTGTCTCATTGGATCTTACCAGATTATCATAATTCTCAATAAAGACTCTTTCCACTTTTATTTTTGTCCACAAATCCTTATACATATCCCTCGAAGCTACTTGGTGTTGCAATACCTTTAGGATTTTCGTTGCTTTGTACCTATCATCTCTCAACTTAGCTTCCATCATTGATTTATTAATCTCTCCATCTCTTAGCCATCAACTCTATTCTTGATTAGAACCTCCAACCTTTTCATTTTCCTCACAAATTGGATCATCCTCCATTTGTGCTTCATATTTTGTACGAATCTATTTATAAAAGACGTTTAATTTATAAGGAGGAAATAGTGTACCATATTTCTTGAATATGAACGGTTGTATATGACTACCACCATATCTTTGTTTTTCTTCTTGATTGGGGTTCCCATATTCTCAATCTTACTCTTTACTTTTGTTAGGACCTGGGCTGAGAATATGTGCCACCGCTATTACATTGTTGGCCCACTTACCCAAATGAAGCATTGTTGGACTTGGAATTATTTTATCAAAATACAATTGGACTCTTTAGGATTCTAAAATTAACCAGATTGTTTAGGTTTTTATTTATTGACTTAATAATCTGAGTAATTGAGTTGATAATCAAACCCTTAGACTTAAACTCAAAAGCACTTTGTCCCTTCTCATTTGTCGTGTTCATTTTAGTTTTTTCAAGTTTCAAAATTCACCTAGTTTTTGCCTGCCAAAATAGTTATTTTCTAACTCATCGAGTCTTGATGAGTTGACTCTTACTTCCTCGCTAAATTGCTTAGTGATTTGAAACTTCTAGATGTATACTCCTCTAAAAATCATGGAAGTCTATTGTGTATCCAAAAACCAAGCTTACCTTAAACTTCTTCGCTATTTTACAGTGTCTTACAACGTGGTCCAAAATTCCACAATCAAAATAGACGTTCCCTAATTTTTCATAATTTAGACTGCCATAAAAAATTTGATACCGTTACCATTTAGGACAAAACTCCCCCCCATTAGTTTCTTAACATTCCATATTATTCTAGTACTTAGACAACTAAATATACTGAATGTAAAAATAGGTAGAAGTTGAGTCTCGATAACTTTCTCCATTTGACTAACTACCTTTTTGGCGTTGTTCTCTTTTATCATCGTGCCTAGAAGTCCATGACCTTGAACCTAGAAAAATAGAATGGTTCCTTTCTTTGTATTTAAGTAACACTCCCATTGTGAATCTCTGAAGCAAGATAAGTTTTCCCGCTATGTTGCATGGTTTGTTGTCCCAGACCAACTCAAAGTCATCCTTATTTTCAAACTCAATCGAACACGCATTGAACCACTTCTTCCTTATCTTAATCTTTCCTTTGAGTCCCTATATTTTATTGATGTTTATTCAAGGAACATAAAGCTAATAGCCTCTTTATAAATGATCTTTCCCCTTAATTTAGAGCCTTCACTTTGTGCATATATAGAGTTTGGATTATTATTAGGTATCAACTCTTTATTTTCTTTTCGTTTGTCAATATTGTGTATGAAGGACTCCATAGTGCAGTAAATGATTGAAACGTTTTTCCAATAATGAGCAATAAATTCTCAAGTAACCTATATATAATGAACAGCACAACCAATTTCTCAGCTCGACCAGGTACTTAAATTTTATTAAATATTACTCTACTAAATAAAACTAATTATGGGAAGTGAGACGTCAATAGAGATAGTTATGGACTCAAATCTGCGGTTTTTCTTGTTTTATACTTTTGATAAATAGTCGGAAATAATCAGAGGTAATATTTTTTAAAGTACTTGTTATTTGGGTAATTTTTGTTCCTAGTGTCCTTAATGGTCTAATCCAGCCCCTGATAGGCATCTTAGAGGAATTGTAGTGTTTTTCATTAGTACGACTTTTAGTTGATGTGTGTTAATTGTGATTAAAATCCTCCACTTGATTATGGTGTTTTTATTCCCATTGATGATTTAATGGTGGTGGACTTGATAGTTTGGTTATTTAACTTGGATAATTATTTGTAACTAAAATAAAACCACGTGTAATTTTTTTTTTGTACGTGGGTGGTCTGGGATAGCTTGCGCACATTATGACCAATCCCGTAGGGATATACATGTCTCCTCATGCCAGAGCCCGCCCTAACATTTCGGGGGCCCAAAGCAAACTCACAGAAAAGGGATCTCTATATGATAAAAATATTGTTATTACTAGTATAGTTTGAACTCTAGACCTAATGAAATAAAACATGTAGCATTATCACCAAGCTAACAATACTATTTTTATATAATTATTTAAATCGGATATATATATATATACACACATGCACATATAATACATCAGGATGATCGGGGGTCTTAAAAAAGGTCAAAAAATTGGGTCCATACGCGGTCGTGTACTCTGCATTAAAAAAGGGTCGGTCCTGCCTCATACAAAGTCTCAGATAAATTCAAAAGTAGGTTACTTATGTTCATGGTAGATACTCATTGTTGATTTGTGATAATTATTGTAATTTGTGCTTTATTTGTTAATACTTTTGATTTGTTGTGATACTTCTTTTTGTATTTCTGTTATTTGAATAAAATTACCATTTCCAAAAATATGAATATACAAAGATGGCATTTAATTGCAGTAATATTAGTAACAATTATGTTGTTCTATGAAGTGGATCTGAATATTACAGAAGGGGAGCAGAGTGAATTTGTTGGGGTACAACCGCAACAGAAAATGCAGATGAAGCACGACAACGAGAGAGGGTAAGAGATTACAAATGGTGGTACAAAAATTTAAGCGAGAATGGACTATTTTCTTGACTAAACTGGGATGTATTTTTTGGCGCTTTAGTTGGTGTATTATGGAGTGAAAGAAATGAGTCTATTTTTAATAACAATAATTTTTCTAGATAGGTGGTGGTCGTCAGGAAAGCCAAATATTTAGCCACGGAGTATCTCCAAGCATGGCCCCAATCACCCGGTAATCCACAAAAGAGTCAGAGTGGCGTGGGGTAGGTGGGGTGGAGCAAGCCAAAAGATGGGCTAAAGCTGAATACGGTTGGTAGCTGTCTAAAATACAAAGGCATGGGAGGTGCGGGAGGATTATTGCGGGACAAAGAAGGTAAATAGGTTCGAGGTTTTGTTATGAATATTAGATGCTCTTTACCGGTGGTCGTAGAATTAATGACGTTATATAAAGGGCTATGTATGATGGTGGAAGTAGGTTCGAAAGTGTTAAGTACCGAAGTTAATCCACAAGAGGCGTTAAATGCGTTGACTATGGTGGAGGAGAGGAAAGGACTTGCCTTGTTCTGGATAGATGACATGAAAAAAATCATGGTGGAAAATAAAAGATTCAAAGTGAGATGGATATTTTATGCGGTAAAGACGTGCGCAGATTGGATAGCGAAGGCCGAGGATGGAGCTAAGGCAGGTCAACAGATATTTTACGTATATTAACGAGATTTGAAGCTTACTTACTCGAATGTAAAAATTCTAGGAAAGTATTTCCTTCGAATTTAGATAATTTATTTTATTATAAGTCTGGGAACCTCGTTGGTATAAAAGAAATGTTGTTCTATGATGATGTTTTTTTTTTTTTTTTTTTGACGCGTCTATGATGATGTTTTGAAATTAATAAAATGTTATGCTTGGGAGGAAAAATAACTATGTCATGTGGGCCATTTCCTTGTCTATTCTTTATATATTTCGTTCATGTTCCATTCCATTTTAGATTGGGTTCCTTGTAACTCACTTACTTCTGATGCTGATTAACAGGTATTTTTTAATAATGTTTTTAATTATGGACAACAAAACGGATTAAATAATGAGCCAAGAATCTGGGCAAATGCTATATTGGTTGTAGTAAAGCCATCACCTACAGAACTGTGCTGTCCAACTAGAAAGCAAGCTCATTTATAACTAGAAAAAATAATTTGTTTGCTCTAGTTGGCTGGAGGACAACATTATCTATTGACAATAAGAGGTTGGACAATGTTGATTATTTAGCTCAATTATTGGGATATAACAAAAATAATGTTCTTTTCATAACCTAACATAACATGCATTTTCTCTTAATAGTATTATAGAAAATTCAGTAGTCGGATTTTGGATACATGCTTAAATTTGTTAGATTATCTGATGACAACGACTAAATTTATTAAATTTATCAAATTTTATAATCTAAAGGTATTTGTTTGCACTTAATTAATTTTTAATCTAATTGTAAACATTAAATTAATAAGATTGTTTGTTTTGTTAGCCAATTCAGACCTGAATACATTTTAACTGGTTTATTTCATTTCAAACCATGTCTGATTCATTCAGACACTATCACTTAACAAAATAAATTCTATTCATCTGCTATTTGATATTAAATACTTATCACTAAAAAAAATGAAAGGACAATATATTATTACAAAAGGGTTGTTATATTCACATTACAACTTCTCGTATATTGTTGCGATTTGATTTTTAGAATGAACTAATAGAAAGAAAAAAATTAGGATAAGGATTCCAGGTTTATCATATCAATGACAATATAATACTTAGGATTTCGGAACTAATGAATTGAGATAGGTTGATAAAAATATACATTTCGTATACCATGTATGATACTATGATGCATCTTTTGTTAATGCTTTCAGCAACTAGATTTTTAAGTGGCAACTTAAAGTGGTCGCTAAAAAAGACTATTAGCAATCATAGGTGGCCGTTAGATTTAGAAAAACAAAAAAGTAAAAATAAAATTCTTAGACTTTTTAACGACTATGAAAGTTAACTTTAGCAACCACATTATTGGTTGAACCCTTTGCCCATCATTTTTGCGGCCACTAACAGTCTCATCTAAAATTTTGGTAGGTCAAATTACCCTCTCCTTCCTTCCAATTTTGTTGAAGATCTTTAACAACCGATTACATAATCATTAGCGACCACATGTGGTCGCTAAAGATTCCTACCCAATTATTTGGAGGTCCACATTTGTTCGCTCATTTAAAATACGTGTATTTACCGATCACTTTTTTAATCTCTAGCAACCGCTGGGTGGTCAATAGAGATTCAGAACATTTAAAAAACATAAATGGGTTTACATTTCATTTCAGTCCCCCCGAAATTACCGCTCCCCCCCCTCCCCCCCCCCCCCCCCCCCCCCCCCCCGCCCTCTCCCGGTTTAATCCTCAACGATGCTATCCTCCCGCCACCGCCGCCTTCATCTCCGTCAAGAAATTCTTGAACCTATTTATGATATATGTATATATAAATATCTTTATAGGGTTATCTAATTTCTCTATAGGTTCCTAAAATCTCTAATTAATTTCACTAAATGCCCCTTTACAGTTTGCTATTTAGTTGTCGTTATAGGTTCCTATATTTTTTAATTAATTTTACTATATGTCCCCATTTTAAATTCCTTGTGTTAGCCGGTATTTTCCTAATTTATAATAAGGAAAATTACACAAATGGTCGTGGTTTGAGGACCTGAAGTTTGAAAGTTACGTAAAAGGTCCTTAAACCTTTTTTTTCACTGTTATTCCCCCATATTTATATGTTGTGAAAATTGCACTATAAGATCCTTATAAATTAAAGGCTAAAACGATAATTTTGAAAAGTTTAAGGGACCTGTTGAAAAAAAAAGTTTAAGTGACCACCTGAAGATTCTACAAATTTGGGATGGGGTTTAGGGAAAATGTCCATTTTTAGGTTGTTGCATTATAGGTTTAAATATTACTTTTTAAGTTATTGTACCCAAATTCCTATATCATGTAAAATAATCTATATTTTATCATAAAAACAACAAAATAAATTAAAGACGTGACAAGATAGTTGAGAAATTTTGAGATCTTGACACCATTAATGGTGGTGATTGTTTTTCCAGTAGGATATTTCACAATAGAAAAAGCAACGACTAAGTAATAAGCCTGAAAGTGGAGTAATACAGTTTTTGGGTAATATAATATAGTAGTGTAACTTTTGCGTAATATAGAGACTATAGTGCAATATTTGCAAAATATACGAACCATAGTCCAATTTTTTACGTTACTTAGGGACTAAGTTAATAGGGGATAAACAATATTTTCGTTAGATTATAGGGACTTGTATTGTATATGTGATTTTTCAGGAATAGGGATTACAAGACAATTTTTTTGATATATGGGACTAGACTGTAAGTTTTTAAGAAGTTAGGGTCTACACTGCATAATTATAGAATCATAGGGTTTAAACTGCAATGTTTTTTATAGACAAGGAGTAAATTGTAATTTTGTAGAAAAATAGGGAATAAACTTTTTTTTCAAAATATAGGGACTAAACTGTAATATTGATAAACAAATATTATTAGGGCCCTAAAATTTAATTAGGGCATGTTGGAGGATACCACACATCATATGTGGCAGAGGTTGGAAAACACATTCAATATCACATTTCCAAATACTATCTCAAGAGTAGTCACACCCTTTATAGTCGCAAGGATTTGATCTGGACACACCTTGAAGTAAGTTCCTTGGTTGTATTCTTTTTTTGTTAAATAATTTTTTTTAATTATTTTCTATTTTTTGTAGTATATTTTTTGCGCAAGTATTGGAGACGCGACCTGAAATGGACAAATATGCACAAGATCCTCAACAAAAATTGTTTGAGTAGATACAGTGATTAAAAAGGGACAAAAAGTAGATCATTACTGGGTAACCTACTGAGAATATGAATTGGGAAGAGTTTGAATTAATAAAGGAGATGTGGGGTACCAAAGAATTACAGGTAAATAATTATTGATAAGTATTTGTTATCTTACATGTCTATTGAAAAAATTAATTTAAACAATGGAGATCGGTTGTGGGGAAGAAAAATTGAGAGAAACAGGGCCCACGTAGTAATCATGGCTCTGCCACCCTTTCACAAACTCATAATCGGTTGGTGGAGGTAATTTTTCTTGTATTTTTATCATTTGATTGGCAAAAAAGCATTCCTATAATTATACCTTGATTTGTTTTTTTACACCTACACCCTCATCTGAGAAGTCGGAGAAACCCAAGATAGCGGAATTTTACACCAAAATCAGTATGAAGAAGACAAAGATTAAAGGAATGAGTGCTTCCGTCAATGCGATATAAGTTAGAATTTTTTGTGACTTAGTTCAGTAAATATAGTTTTTGTGACTTGCAAATATTTTTCTTACATGTAACAAGTTGACTTGAGAACGAGGTTCAATCTGCGGAAGAGATTACAGGTGATGTGTAACCACACCGATCGTGTCATTGACACGGGAATATCAGATCTGAATAATGATTGAGGTTGAACATGACCATATGGGTCCAACACGAAAGGGTTGGAAGCCAGGAGTTAGACCAGCTGTTCCTACCCAGAGCCAAAGTCAGGCCCAGGATCCAGATATGCGCATGACTCAGATATGGATGATCGATAACTTTCCGCAGATAGTAGAGGTTGTGAATAGATGACCTGCACTATAGCCCGAGCCAGAGAACAATACCAGAAATCAGGTTATAAATAAATGTACCTGCACTATTTCCCGAGCCAGAGAACAATACCAGAAATGAACTGGCACTACAACAACTATTCTGATTAATCTGGTCTTTAGCCCAAAGAACAATGTACAACTGGTTGGACAACTCAATCACTTATGGTGGCGCAAGGTAAGGCCTCGTTGAATATCATCACAACTGGTCCAACGCAACCAACACGTCACTTGAGTGAAACATGCATTGTAAGATCGTCTACGAGCCCTTCACGACTACGAGATGAGGAATGAGGTTGCTCCTGGCATTACCCATTCTCCCGATAGAAATCCATCCCCCAAACTTTATTATATTCAAACTTTTATTATATTGAGTCTTCTACTATATTTAGAATTTTATTTTGGTTTGTAATTAATTCGGATTTTTATTTTATTAAGGGGGTTAATTAATTTTAATCAAACTTTTTTTAATAGAATTTTTATTCTAATCAGTTTGTCAATTTTTTTTAATTTCATTTTAACCCTTACCGACCACCAAGATGGACGATACAATACAACCTCTAGCAATTATCCATCCGCCGACAAAGATTTCATTCTTTTAGCTACCACAAATCAATCGTCAAAGATTTTAAATATCTAGCAACCACAATGGTGATCCTAATTACGATGACCTTTAAACCACTTATATGGCCACTCGAGGTAGGTAGTCGACAGTGTTTATTGGTAGCCGGTAAAATGTATTTCTAAAATCGAAACACTACCAACCAATATTTGACAACCACAATCAATCGTTAAAAATTCTAGCGACTGTTTTCAATACCTTTTAGCAACCACGAATGTGGTCGCTAAAGATGAAACATATTGTAGTGATGGCAACTCAAATTTGTTTGATCATGGTGTGATAGGTGAATTTGTATTTATATAAAATAAAAAATTAACGGTGTAATCAAAGTGCAATTTAAATAACTCTAAAATAAAATACTATTCAATTTTATTATATTTTCCAATCACTTTAATTTTAATTAAATAATTTTTTAATACCCATACACTTGCCATACCTTATCTAATAACATAAAAAAGAAACAAAATAAATCTTATATTTAATCAAGAAAAAGACATGCCCTCCTTTCATTTATATGCAATTATGATGATTAACAAAAATTTAATTGATCACACATGCTACGAGTTTTGGTAGTTAATCACATTCATGGATATGGAAAAGAAAATGGAAAGTTAAAGCAATATCATGTGTTGTTATAAATAAATTGTAGTATAAGATCAAAAGTCTTGCAAAAGTAAAAGATAAATATCAATAAATAATGTTTAAACTATATTATTTCATAATAAATTTTTTATTACTTTGCTTTCAAATATCTTTAAAGTTATCTACATCATACAATAAATTTGTATGCATCTCATTTATGTGACAATCTGACAATATCTCAATTATTGTAACTTTGGGCTTGTTATAGAGGGAGACATCTCCTTCTTGATCCATTGGACCAAAGTATGGGCTCAAACAAAGATAGCAGTCATAAATTGTTTTCTGGTCATAATAGGTTTGTCAAAACAAGGTTTGTGTTCTTTTAATATAAATTATGCTAAGCAAAAATAAGTTAACCAACATGCGTTGGTAAATTCTCACAAGTGTGATTTGGATGATTGGAATGACATTAGTAATATGACTGAATTTAATTTAATTATTATGATTAGTATATTGTAATTAAATTTGTAATACTTTTTTATAATTATATTATAATGAATCTGTAATTTTTTTTATTACATATCAACTATGTATGAATTACTTAAGAGAATCGTAATCGTAATGAATATTTTTTAACAAACTAAAATAAATTAAACTCAATTTAATTTACATTTTTTATTATTTTTTCCATTACACCATATATATGTAAAATTCATATAACTTTTTTAAAAAACTCAAAAAAAAAGTTGTATATTATAACTAAAATACTACATATATATGCATAAATTATATAATATTACATTAAAAATTTATATGTCGATGATCTATTTAACTATAATATACAAAAGATTATAATAAAAAAAATATTTCTCACATACCTATAAATCACGAATAAACAATTTATCAAAATTTTAACATAAAATAACATTTGTAATTAAATTATTAAATTTTTACTTCTCCATTACAGTTATATAAGTTATCTAACTAGTAATTAAAAAATCAAATCATAAATTATAACAACCGTTTGACTATCATATAATCTCACTAAAAGTTAAAAACCAATCTGATCGAATTATATACACAAGTCATTAAAATTTTATAAAATAATTTATTTATATTTTATTATTACAATTAATACTACATTATAATATATAAAAATTATCTTGTATATTAAATAAATCATTTACAATCTTATCTAATTAAATTGGTTACTAGCACAAGTCTGAAATCAATCAGCCCATTACATCCTCATTCTTATAGCATATCAAGCATTATATAATGATTACATAGTTGATTACATTACCGACCTTATTACATTCCTAAGTAAATCCATTACCGCATATCACTACTAAAAATTTAAAAAATATTATATTAAGTGAGCATAAATCCTCTTACTGGCTAATGCATAATCATAAGCTAGTTAAATAATATAAGTAACATAATTAACATGTTTTTATGAGAAATGCAAATGAGAATATGCAATGACTATCGATCTAATGTCTTAATAATTTCATATATCTTCCAAGAAACCGAATAATGAGTAATAATGTTAAAAAGATGTATTATCAAATGTCAAAGAACTATCTTGAATTCCTTCCAACAAAATAAAAACTAATCTTATAAGTCTCAACAACATATGCATTAATATAAAATTTAATACATCTAGGATAGAATTTAGAGTAAAGTAATAGGTATGGTTGTTCCATAAAAACTGAACATATGAAACTTATAATAATAACAGTTTTCCCCTTTAATTTTGACATTATATTATTATAGTTTAATTGAAATCAATAGAATAGTATTATAGTTGATAGGCACGCTTATGTGATAGTTTTTTTTAATACATGGATGTTTGGGTCAACTTTCGCGTATCACGACTAATTTTATGGTAAATATTCACGCCTCCCTATGCATATTTCCAGGTAAATCAGAACTAGGTTATCCATGTTCGAGAAGGGGAATCAAACCCTATACATTTTACTTTACCTTCTTTAAAGGTTAAACAAATAGCAAAATTATGACCAGTTGATACGTTTGTTATTATTATTATTTACAAATAAAAGGTTAGTAATTTATAGCGTATTTCTATAAATCAAATGAAATTTTATGATAATACCACTTTTGAAAGTAATACATTAGTTTGAGAGTAAATAGTCCGTCAAAAAAAAAAGAAAATAGCAGTCTGGTCAGAAGTTGCTTTACACCCCGTGGCCTCCTAATAATTATTTTTTGGCTCCGCCTCCATATAAAAGAGTAGGGGTATGCAAAACAAAACCGAAAAACCGAACCGATCCAAAAAGCCAAAAAAACCGAACGGGAAAAACCGTAAACCGACAAAACCGTTCGGTTCGGTATATGCTTTTTAGAAAACCGAAAAAGTTCGGTTCAGTACGGTTTTTCTATGCTAAACCGAACCGAAAAACCAAACCAAAATAATTACAAAAACTAAGACACTTTTGAATTTAATTTATATTCTTGAAAAGATTATGACAATGTGATAGAGAATGGAGTAATTTTTGAGAAAAAAAATGTTCATATATGACATGCACCGCCCCTAAAAATGTCATAATGTGCAATATATTTTTAGATAAGTCATTAGTCGATATATTTAAAAAATCATTATTTTATTAATATTTGTTGAATGTAAAGCATACACATTAAATTTTATAAATATTCCTTTGAAATTATTTGTTTACAACTAATATATAATATAACCAGTTGGGTTAACTCAACTGGCTAGAGCCTTGCTATTTCTTCAGCACTTAAAGGGGACATCCAAGGTTCGAATCCCCTCCCTAACGGGTGTAAAGTGAGAGGTACAAGACTCGAACCCCTCCCTGAACATGGGTCTCACCTAGTTCTGATTTACCATGAGAATATATATGGGGAGGCATGTATATCTCCGTGGGATTAGTCGGGTACGCGTAAGCTAGCCCGGAACCCATGTAACCAAAAAAAAAACTAATATATAATATTGGGTGAAGCCCCCGTGACGCCCCTAATCTTTCCCCAAAGTGCAGAAACCGCCCCTTATCTTTTTTTTTTTCCAAAAAGAGCCCTTTAGGAAACTTTTTTTGTCACCGTTAGCCCTTTTTTCCATTTTCTGTTAGTTGACCGTTAGTTAATGCCATTTGGCGCCACCTCACCGCCACCTCACCGACACGTAAGCTCCACATCAGCCTCGAGACTAAATGTTCGTTCTTCTCGTGGTTAGATCCGCCGATATGTCCAAGAGGAAGAGTAGTGATTTCGGGGTTGCTTAGATCGATGTCCCGGAAAGATAATGAAATCGCCGGTTTGAAATCCGATGAAGGTAAAACTCCGAAGATATGGCATTTATGTATGTGTTTTGTGTTGGGTTTTGTAGTTTCTAAGATGTTTTAGATCGATGTGTTAGACATATTCAATACGCGGTAAAAAATAAATACTTAAGGGACATCTTCGGAGTTTTACCTTCATCGAATTTCAAACCGGCGATTTCATTATCTTTCCGGGACATCGATCTAAGCAACCCCGAAATCACAACTCTTCCTCTAGGACATATCGACGGATCTAACCACGAGAAGAACGAACATTTAGTCTCCGAGGCCGGAAACTTCGCGCACCCTAGAAACCGACGGCTTGGATTCGTATCGGTCCACGACGTATTAACCTTGCATCTGAAACCGCAGTAGCACACCCATTCATCCTTGTCGGGGTCACGCATCGGAGATGATTCGCTCGTGTTTCGGGAGCCTACCATAGGAGACGAAGGGCTACGCTACCGGAGATGAAGAACGGGATTTGAGAGGAGGAGTTGGATTGGGAAAGTGGGAGTGATTCTTTGGTATTAGGGTTAGATAAGATAATGAAAAGACAATTTTGCCCATGCCACGTAATAAAAAAAGTTTCAGCTGGTGGTGACGTCAGGCTGATGTGGAGCTTACGTGTCAGTGAGGTGGCGGTGAGGTGGCGCCAAATGGTATTGACTAACGGTCAATTAACAGAAAATGGAAAAAAAGGGCTAAACGGTGACAAAAAAAGTTTCCTAAAGTGCTCTTTTTGAAAAAAAGAAAGATAAGGGGCGGTTTCTGCACTTTGGGGAAAGATCAGGGGCATCACGGGGGCTTCACCCTATAATATTTGAGTTCCAAAAATATAATTTCTTACATAGGTCAATAACATGAATATTTCTTTGAAATTATTTGATTACGATTAATATAAATATTCCTTTAAAATAATTCAATTACAATTAATATATAATATTTGAGTTTCAAAAATGCAATTTCCTACATTAGTCAATAGTATGAAAATCAAACACTTTATGTATTGATTTGTTAAAAAATAAAATGTGTCATGTAAATTCACTTGAAATATATCCAACAATCGAATTAAACACATACCAAAACCAGAAAAAAAAACCAAACCGAACATATAGTAAACCGAAAACCGATAAAACCAAACGGATAAAAACCGTTCGGTTCGGTACCGGCACCTTTAAAAACCGAATTATTCGGTTTCGGTTTCGGTTACGGTTACGGCAAAAAACCGAGCCGAACCGAACCGTGCTCACCCCTATAAAAGAGAAAGATTCTTTCCTGTTTCTCTTAATATTTTTTTTCTTGGTTTTTATTTTTACCAATATACTCTCCCTTATTTTATTTTTACTAATATGCTATATTACGAGTAAGATTTTACAAAGATAATTTAGACAAAATAATTGTCATTTTCTCAACTTTTTCAAAAGTGATAAATAGCGGGAAGCACATGAACAAACATTAAAAAAGAAGCATAAAAGCCAACAAATATAGGTGAGATACATTGTCTAATTCTTGAAAAAAAAAAATCTTGACTAGGTGGGCCCCTCTTCAACACGTGTCACGTGTACAACATATGTTCCCCAGAAAACTAGCATAATGCTTGCCAATGTAACCATTACTCACACTTCAATTTCCCAATCTAACACAACTTACTTTCTCCAGGCGTGATTATCAATATTCAATGCTATATTAACTCTTCATTTGATCTTATCAAATCACAAAAAAATGTGGCAAGTCTTATTAGCTGCTGCAGCTGCAGCAGGATCTGGGATTTTAGCGAAGAAATTAACCACTAATCAACCTTCAAATCAAAATCTTGATGAAAAAAATCCATCTTTTAATCCCCAAGATTCAAATATTTGTAATGAAAACGAGGATAAAACTAATATATTTAAATTTGCAAGCATTTGTACTAATGAGTCTGAAATGGAGTCCAAGAATCAACCTTTGAGGAAGAAAATGGTGGGTAAGAAAATGAAGAAAAAAAGTGGGTCAATGATGGTCAACGGAAATGGTCAAGAAGGGTCAAGCTTTGATCAGAGAAAGATTGGTGGGAAAAAAGTGTCTGTTTGTTTGAAGAAAAGGAGAACAAGTAGAAATGGTTCTGGGAAGTGTGAAACTTGTGCATCTAAAGGTAATATTTTGTGTAATCCAGGGACTTATATTGCAATTAACTCAAGTTTTTTCATATAGGACTTTTAGTGTAATCTGGGCATAATGTAGGGACTTAGAGTGTAATTAACTAAAACAAATTAATATAGGGACATATAATGCAATTTGTAATATTGGAATCTATAGTGCAATTTGTGAATAATATAGGGACTTATGGCGCAATTAATTTAAAACAATCGATTTAGGGACCTATAGTGCAGTTTGTGCAAAATGTAGAGACTTGTCGTGCAAAGAACTTTAAAAGATCAATTTAGGGACCTATAGAGCACTTTGTAGTTTAGGGACTTCTAGTGTAGTTTGTGCATAATTTAGGGACTTATAGTCCATAGAACTCATACAAATATTGGGACCTATAGGGCAATATGTGCATAATATAAGGACTTATAGCTAAAAGAACTCAAAGAATTGGAGACCCCTACATCAAATTTGTAATTTAGGGACCTATAGTGCAATTTGTGCATAATATACTAATATAGGGACTTATAGTCCTAAAAACTCAAATAAATGTAGGGACCCATAGTGCAATATGTGCATAATATAGGTATTACACTGCAAGGAACTCAATTATATGGAGACCTATAGATGAATTTGTATGTTAGGGACCTATAGTGCAATTTGTGCATAAGACAGGGACTTATAGTTCAAAGAATTTAAACAAATATCGGGACCTATAAAGCAATTTGTAATTCAGGGACATATAGTGCAATTTGTGCATATTTCAGGGACTTATAGTGCAATTTGTGCGTATTTCAGGGACCTATAGTGCAATTTGTGCGTAGTGTAGGGACCTATAGCACAATTTGTGCATATTTCAGGGACCTATAGCGCAATTTGTGCATATTTCAGGGACCTATAGTGCAATAAACTCACCCTTCTTGAACAAACAAGCCACTGCCACCATAATTTAGGGACCTATAATACAATTTATCCATACTACAAGGACATATTTTGCGATTTAGGCATAATATAGGGACTTATAGTGAAATTAATTCATATTGGTGCAAATTATAGAGACCTATATTGCAATTTATACATAATTTAGGGACATATAGTGCAATAAACTCAAAGTAATTTCATCTCCTATATTTTTCAGAATCCTCTGTTTTTAATTATGGACTTGGTGTTGGAATAATGTACATGATGTCAGCTGGAAAATCGGAAATAAATAAATTAAATTCAACCATGGACGAAACTTCAAAAATTGTTCAAGGATTAAAAGACGAAATTTCAAAGAAAAAAACATTTATTAATCAACAATCATTTTCAAGTTCTGGTACTAAAACAGAGCAACCTGAAGTAATGGAAATTGATCAGCTTGAAGCAGAGTTTGTATCTGAATTGCAAAAGATTCCATTGTGTGGGACCCAAGATTCTAGTCCTTATTCAAAAATTGATAGTCATGAGGTGAGTTTTCTTAGTCCCTTTTTTTATAGTATAGGGACCTATAGTGCATCTTATGGTCAACCAATAAGTACCTGGAGTTTTGAGAAAATTGTTACTTACCTTTAATCTTATTTATATATTTTCTTTTATGGCCCTCCAATTTTTTTAAATTTATTTTTTGAAGCTTTGATTTGTTGCTCTATTAATATTTTGTTGTTTATGTGATAAGATATAAATCAAATGCTTATGCTTAGAATTTTGTGACTACTTGGTCCCTTGTGTTTCAAAATACATCATTGTCATCCATAAATTTGACGTACTTGATTTTTATGTTTCAAAGTTACTATTTACTTTGGTCCCTTATGTTTAGGACTTTGTGACTATTTGATCTCTTATGTTTGTCAAAAGTGTCACCATTAGTCCTTTTGATTATGTTCGTCCTTCCTCAATTTTGTACAAAATAGGAAATAATAGTACAATTAATTCAAAAAACAATAATACAAGGACCTTAGTACATAAACTGTAACATTTTTTTTCAAGTATATGCTAAATCATATGTTGTTTAATTGCACAGGATTATAACGCAAATTCTTACCAATCAGGTGGAGTATCACCATCTTTACTTGATAAAAAATTGTGTCATGTAGTAATTGAACAACAAGAAAGCCAAATAGTTGAACTCTCGTCTAAGCTTCAACACACCAACTCTAAGCTAATTGAAAAGGAAACTGAATTACAAGCCCTCAAAGATTGTGTTAGAAAACTTACTGAATTTTCTATCACAAGTGTCTCAGGTATGTTAGAAAAAAAGTCAATAATATAAGGATCTATAGTCAATTGACTCAAACAAAAAATTCTAGCTCTGCCCTAATGCAATTGTGTTTTTTTTCTAGATGAGGAGAATGAGTCCCAAGATAGGAGGGTTATTGATGATGATAAAGAGATAAAGAAATCAGTGGTTGGCATGAAAAGAGGAATGAACTTTGAAACATATGGTTGTTGACAATGTTTATGTTTTTTACTAGCAAGAACTTTTAAAATGTGAACTTTGTAGTGTAGTTTTGACGTGATTAACCTAATGCTTGCGTGTAACCCAAATATATATCTTTTTGCCAAAGGTTGATTAGGTTTATAGTTGACTAATAATTATCGGTTTGATTTAAACTATGTGTTTGGCGGACTGTATGGTGTTTGTTAAAACCATTTAGATAGAGAATTATTTACAACCTAGTTCCTTGTTCAATTGTGCATGTGTTAGTTCTAGTTGAGTAATCCCTTGGTGCACACCGTCTTTAAGATGAGAGGGATTTTGTAACGATGGGCAGAGTTCAAGTAATTATAAATGACAAGAAAGACGAAGAATAATAAGAAGCTGGAATAGCTCAGTTGGTTAGAGCGTGTGGCTGTTAACCACAAGGTCGGAGGTTCGACCCCTCCTTCTAGCGTGAATAAGATATTTTTAGGTTCAAAGGTTTCATCTTTTGTCGTCGTGGACAACCAATGTATGTATCAGCTTACTATCTCGGAGGGTAATGACCATGTGTATCACCTAAAAAAAGATCACCCAAATATCACCTTCTTAATATGTGTATTTGTTGGAATATCTCATTTTGTTAAAGTATGTAACTATTAAGAGTAATGATGGGTATCACCTAAAAAGTGATCACCCAAATATCACCTTCCTAGGTAGCCCAATTAAACTGTTTTTCTTTCCTGGTTTTTTTTCTCTCTTATAAAACAGTTTAATTGGGCCACCTAGGAAGGTGATATTTGGGTGATCAATTTTTGGGTGATACCCAGCATTACTCAACTATTAAATGCAAAGTTGGAGGTTCAACCCCTCTCAACAGGAATAATTATTTTGTTTTTGTCTCGAAAAGGATCTAGGGGTAAGGGTGTATTTGGAATGACACATATTAATGATTTTGATATACGCAACATACCATATATACTAGCTAGATGGAATAACTCAGTTAATTAGAAGGTTCAACCCTTCCACTTTATGAGAGTACCTATTTTTTTTGTTCCCACACAAATCTAGTGTTAAAGGGATGTGTTTGGATTTGGGTATCTTCCGGAATTTGATTCACACAATATTGTTACAACAACTTAAAAACAAGTAACTTTTCGACTAACAGAGTAGATACTTTGCTTAATAACCTAATAGAGGATTTTAGAAAAATATAAATAAAAATAATACAATGCTAGAAGTAGTATGTTATATGATTTAGTAAATCTAAAAGGATATGAACAATTAAAGTAATGATATATACCACACAAAATCATACCACTCAATATACCACCCATGATGTGGTGTGATTTGGTTGACAATAAATCGTCAATCTATCAAGATAATAAACTGATTGACGATCTATTGCCAACCAAATCACGTCATGTTATGGGTGGTATAATTTTGAATGGTATATATCATTAGTCTGAACAATTATATCCATAATAAGTTAATAACATTGAATGCAACCCCAAAAAAACCTACTAAAGTTTGGAACAATTGAAAATAGTACAATATGGCGAATGACAAAATAGAAAGTAGAATTGCTAATGAGAAAAAGGATAAGTATAATAAAGGAACTAATAACCAAGTAATTATAATTAAGAACCTCAAGTTTTAAACAACATTAATAGAATTAATAATGTGAAAGGAAAATAGGACCCACCTTTTAAGAATTTGTAAAAAATTAGTAGTGATTCAAGTTTTTCTGAAGAAAGTGTGGCTATAGTCTCCATTGCAAGAAATAACAAAAATATTCTAGTTTTAGGGTAGCACTTAGAGGCTTAACACAGAGTCTTCCCTTGAAGTGGAAGCCTTACGAGTTCCCAAAGCAACGAAACTAGCAGGAAGCTACCCGGTAGGAAAAGTCATTAAAAGAATGATGTTAGCTCTATTATGACTCCTCTCTACTAGTCTTCCCATTAATTCCCCATCTATCTATAATATTATTAATGACATTTATGGGTTAGCGGAACATTCTAGACCCACTTTTTCTTTTACTAATAAGAGTAAAAAGTTGATGGCTGACTAGGTTGCTAAACAAGAGCTATCGGGCAATTTGTTTGACAGCTGGTTTATTCATAAAAATGACCCAGTTAGCTTATTTACTTTTGATTGACAATTTTCCACAGGGGGTTGTCTAGACTTTCCTATGTATTTTGCGTCTTATTTATTTGTATATATTATTACGGTTTGACAAAAAAAAAACTAGTTACAACAACTCAATTGGTTAAAAACGTAGTTTTCACACACAAGGTTGGAGGTTCATAGCCTCATTTTAGCAAGAATAATTATTTTATTTTATCCCGAATAAAGTTTAGCGTCAAGTGGATTGTATGGAATGTGGTTTGTTAATGAGTTTGATTTACACAACTTCCTAAATATAGTAGCTGGAATAGCTCAGTTGGTTAGAGCGTGTGGACCTTAACCACATGGTCGGAGGTTCAACCCCTTCTTCTAGCGAAAATTAAAATTCTTCTTTTACCCTAAACCCTAAAGAGAATCTAGTGGTAAACGGTATATTTTGAATCCAATATGTTTCTCGTTTTAATTTATGCAGCCCCTCATTTTAGTAAAGTAATTTTTTTTGTTTTCATCCACAAAAGAATCTAAGACTTTGTTTGGAATTTGGTATGCTCGTGAAATCTATCTATTGGAATAACTACAAGATTGAAAGGTTTCACTAATCCTGAGTAGAGACAAAACTATTTTGTTGTATCACCCCTCCTTCTAGCGAAAATAAAAATTCTTCTTTTATCCTAAACCCTAAACCCTAAAGAGTATCTAGTGGTAAACGGTATATTTTGAATCCAATATGTTTTTCGTTTAATTTATGCAGCCCCTCATTTTAGTAAAGTAAATTTTTTGTTTTCATCCGCAAAAGAATCTAAGACTGTGTTTGGAATTCGGTATGCTCGTGAAATCTATCTATTGGAATAACTACCGGATTGAAAGGTTTCACTAATCCTGAGTAGAGACAAAACTTTTTTGTTTTATCATTCCCAAGATAATTAGTTGTTTAAAATGAAATATGCTCCTATGATGATTTACTCAACCTAGCACATGTATTAGCTGGAATACCTCAGCTTCTTTTATTTTAAAGAGAATCTAGTGGTAAACGGTATATTTTGAATCCAATATGTTTCTCATTTTAATTTATGCAGCCCCTCATTCTAGTAAAGTAAATTTTTTTGTTTTCATCCACAAAAGAATCTAATACTGTGTTTGGACATCGGTATGCTCGTGAAATCTATCTACTGTAATAACTACAGGATTGAAAGGTCTCACTAATCCTGAGTAGAGACAAATCTATTTTGTTTTATCATCCCTAAAATAATTAGTAGCTGGTATAGCTCAGTTGGCTAGAGCATGTGGCTGTTAACCACAAGGTCGGAGGTTTGACCCCTCTTTCTAGCGAGAATAAAAATTCTTTTTTTATCTTAAAGGGAATCTAGTGGTAAACCGTGTATTTTGAATGCAATATGTTTCTCGTTTTAATTTATGTAGCCCCTCATTCTAGTAAAGTAAAAAAATTTGTTTTCGTCCACAAAAGAATCTAAGATTGTGTTTGGAATTCGGTATGCTCGTGAATTCTATCTACTGGAATAGCTACAGGATTGAAAGGTTCCACTAATCCTGAGTAGAGACAAAACTATTTTGTTTTATCATCCCCAAGATAATTAGTGGTTTAAAATGCAATATGCTCCTATGATGATTTACGCAACCTAGCACATGTATTAGCTGGAATACCTCAGCTAGTTGAATTGTGTAACTATTAAACGCAAAGTTTGAGGTTTGACCCCTCCTTCTAGCGAGAATAAAAAATCTCTTTTTGTCTGTAAGAGAATCTAGTGGTAAAGGATGTATTTGGTATACAATATATTTCTTGGTTTAATTTATGTAGCTTACTACATGTAGTAATTTGTATTGTTCATTTGGTTAAAGCGTGTGGATGCTAACCAAAAAGTCATAAATTCAACCCCTCACTCTAGTGAAGTATTTTTTTTTTTTTTCGTCCATAAAAGAATCTAAGAATGTGTTTGTAATTCGGAATGCTTGTGAGTTCTATCTACTGGAATAGCTACAGGATTGAAAGGTTCCACTAATCCTGAGTAGAGACAAAACTATTTTGTTTTATCATCCCCAAGATAATTAGTGGTTAGGAGTTTATTTAAAATGCAATATGCTTCTATGATGATTTACGCAACATAGCACATGTATTAGCTAGAATAACTCAGCTAGTTGAATTGTGTAACTATTAAACGCAAAGTTTGAGGTTCAACCCCTCCTAACGGAAGTAAAAAAAATCTCGAAAAGAATCTAGTGGTATGAGGTTTGTTTGGAATGCTGCATATTAATGTTTAAGATTTACGCAACGTACTATATGTACTAGTTAGTAGATACAACTCAGTTGGTTAGAAGGTTCAACCCTTCCGTCTTGTGTGAATACTTTTTTTTCTTCCCCACCGAATCTAGTGTTAAAGGATGTGTTTGGGTTGTAGTATGCTCCTGAAATTTATTCACGCAACATGCCATATTGGCTAGTTTGAACAACTCAGTTGGTTAAAATCATAGTTTTTAAGCACAAGGTCAAAGGTCCATCCCCTTATTTTAGCAAAAATAATTATTTGGTTCTTATCCAAAATAAAATTTAGTGGTAAGTGGGGTGTTTGGAATGTGGTATTCTCATGAGTTTGATTTACTCAACTTGTCAAATGTATTAGTTGGAATAGGTTAGTTGGTCAAAGCGTGTAGCCCTTAACTAGAAGGTTGGAGGTTCAACCCGTCCTTCTTTCGGGAATAAATATTTTTTATTTGTCCCTAAGAGAATATAGTGTCAAAAGATGTATTTTGTATGCGAGATGCACTGAGTTTGGTTTATGCAACTTACCCCATGTACTAACTAAAATATCTTAGTTACTTAGAGCGTGTGGTTGTCAACCACAAGGTCAGAGGTTCAACGCCTCCTTTTAGCGAAGTAAATTTTTGTCTTTGTCCCCTAAAGAATCTGATGGTAAGGGGTGTGTGTGAAATGCGATAATGATCCCGAGTTTGATTTATGCAATCTAACACATATACTAGTTTGAATATCTCATTTGGTTAGAGTGTGTGACTGTTAACCACAAGTTTGGAGCTTCAACCTCTTTCTAATGTACACAATTATTTTGTTTTTGTCCCCAAGAGAATCTAATGGTAAGGGGAGTGTTTGGAATGTGGTAAACTACCTAATTTTACCTATGCAACCTATTACTTGAACTAATTTAAATATTTCATTTGGTGAGACTCATACAAGGTTGGACCTTCAAGACCCAAATAACAAAACTATTTTGTTCCCCCCCCCCCCCCCCCCCAAGAATACCTAGTGGTAAGAGGAGTGTTTGGAATGTGGTATGAACCTGTAATGTATTTACGCAACTTGCCACATGTATTAGTTTGATTACCTCAGTTGGTTAGAGTGTGTGGATTTTAATCGTATGGTCGTAAGTTTTACCCTTCTATTTAGCAATTTTTTTAGTCCCCAAGAAAAATCTAGTTGCAAGACATGTGTTTAGAATGCAATATGTTTCTGGGTATGCATTACACAACTTGCCACATGTAATAGCTCTAATAACTCTGTTCTTAGAGCTTATGGATATTAACCAAAAGTTTAGAGGTTCAACCCCTCCTTCTAGCGTTATTATTTTATTTTTGCATAAAAAGGAATCTAGTAGTAAGGGTGTGTTTGGAATATGGTATGGTGTTGAGTTTGATTACTCAATTTTACAATAAGGTTTTAAATTAACCAAGCCGTCGCGAACAACTTGATTTTGGATTAGGAAAACGGTTGTTCAAATCTTGTTATATATATTTTTGAATTGTAAGTGTATAGATGAACATGTTATTAAAACTTAAATATTAGTTGGGACATTTTCTTTGTAGCCTTTTTTCACCAGTATCACACTTTATATGTCATGTCGCACACAACACACTCCATCCTATATAAATCTTTCATGAAAACTTTGCTTTGTCCATACTAGAAACAAGCTGGCTATGAATAATTTAAACTTAGCTAAAGAAAGCTCCTCAGGAATTATATGATGAGTTAAACAAACAAGCTTGGGCATATCTTACTTGACTTTAGTAATTTTAAGCCCAACTCATATTAGATAAACATACAAACTTGCACATCTAGTACTTAACTTGTCTTAGTGTGTGCTACAACCCTGGGAACATGTACTAAGTAGAACAACTCAGTTGGTTAAAGCATACGGATTTTTAACCACAAAATCTAAGCTTCATCTCTCACCATAGCAGAAACAATTTTTTTATTTTTGTTTGCAAGAGATTTAATGGTAAAAAGGTTTGTTTAGAATGTGGAATGTGGAATGCTCGTGAGTTTGATTTATAAAACTGATAATATATATTAACTGGAACAGTTCAGTTGGTTTGAGCGTATAGTTGTTAACCACAAGGTTGGAAATTCAACCTCTCCTCTAGTAAAATAATTATTTTGTTTCCATCTCTAAGATCATCTAGTGGTAAGGACTGTGTTGGAATGTGATATGATGACAAGTTTGATTTATGCAACCTACAATATGTACTAGTTTAAATATCTCAGATGGTTAGATTGTGTGCCTATTAACCACAAGGTCGGAATTTGAATAAAAAAGTTATCCATAAGTGAATTTAGTGGTAATGGGTTTTTCGGAATACAAAAGGATCATGATTTTAATTTACACAACTAATCACATGTATTTGTTAATTTAGTTGGTGCACGTGGTTGTTAACTACATGGGTGAAGATTTGAACCCTCTCCTTCTAAAAAGTAACACCTAACGTGTTCATAATCCTTTACCATATCCAATTTGACTGCATCGTAGTGTTTGTTACAGTAAAAGGTTTTCTTAGAAATATAGGATATCTCGTGTGCCAAAATAATATTACCCTGAATTGATATACCCTTTATGAACGCATATTGAGCCAGGAAGATGAGATAATCTATAAGGGTATTTTATACGTTTAGTTAAAACTGAAGTAATAATTTTATAATCAAAGTTTGCACACGAGATGGCCTGAAGGCACTAAACTTAATGACATCTAAGTTTTCATTGAAAAACAAGCTCACCATATCCAACATATAAAATTGGATAACATCCCAATATTTTTCATAGAAGAGTCCTGGAAGACCATATGGGCCTAGAACTTTCTCGGACTTATACGGAAGATCGCCCCACAAACCTTTCCATGTTAGGGGCACACATAAGTTCAAGATTCATATCGTGTGTGGTTTTACTCAAAATATGATCTGCAACTTCCATGCCTTCATACTAAGATTACTATTATGGATACTGAAAAAATGAGAGATTAAGTGTGCTTGATGGTACCCAGATTATCTACCCATTCATCATCTGAGTCAAGGTCTCGAGTGATCCTATTATGGTTGCTTCTCTGAGCAACTAAAGGGTGGTAAAAGTTCGTGTTTCTATCCCCATCCAGTACACATTTCTCTTTTGCTTTCTCTTTCCAAATTTACTCTTCTTGTGCCCAAATGCCATCAAGAGAAAGGAAAACCGATTTCATGTCTCTAGTAATTCGGGAGTCGCAACTATATTTCGTAAGTCTCCAACTCTTGATTGAACTCTTTAATAAAATGAACACAGTTCTTAAAGGTTTTGTAGCTCCACCAAGAGAATGAATCAACAATCACTTTTTTTTAAGAATATGTCCCATACCCTATAAATATTCCACGAACTGAACCCATGAGAAGTCGACAACTCCTAAACACAAAGGTTCACCCACCTAGAAATGCTCGAGCTCAGAACATCTATAAATGGGGGAAATAAAAGGTTTACAGTCCACAAGGAGTGGAGGGTGGTCTGAACCAAAAACTGTAAGAACATAGGGGAACACACTTGGGAACATGTTAAGCCAAAGTTAATTGCACATGACCCAATCTATCCTCTTTTTTATGTGTGAATTAGCATTTTTTTCTACATGGGTGTAATTAGCATCTTTGTTGATTAGGTTTTTAGCTTCTTTATTTTTTTATTTTTTTCCTTTTATCCTATCTTATTAGCACTAGTTTAAAAATGTTTAGTTTCTTTCTGCAACTTTAATATATCTTTTCCGGTGCAAGTATTAGTATTTTCCCAAGTACTTTTGACTAAAAACTCGTAATCATGGTAGGTTGTTGTGGAGGAGCGGGTCTATTATAATTCTGATTTTCCTGATACGGAACTTGACCTCTGGTTGGTAAGAGTTATTCTGGGGACGAGGTTGATAGTAATCTTGATTCATGGCCCCCTGTGGATTTGAATACTGCGTACGCGGATGATTTTTGTTACTATATTGATAATTTTCTCGGTTGGATATGAAAAAGAAAGATGCTGGATTTCCTTCGCAGTCTTCATATGTATGATTCAGTACCTCGCACTTCAGACAACCTTGTGCCTCTTGCACTACATTTGCTGCAGCTGAATTCTTGCGTTTTTGCATCTCAAGCTTTATCTCTTTGATTTGGTTTTCTAATGCGGTTAACTGAGCCGAGTTTGCAGTTTCTGCATCTAATCGAAGTGTACCTTTGGTGTTCGTAGTAGGAGCCCACGAAAGGAGCCAGCTCCTTTATGTTTCTATAATACGTTCCATACCTTCAGCTGCTTCTACAGGATCCATGGACACAAAACCTCCTCCTCCAAGACTATCTACCATCAATCTACTCTAGGCATTGATACCTTGATAAAACATAACTAATTGTAAAGATGGGGTATAACCATGGAGCAAACATCTAGCTAATTTCTGTTGAAACCTTATCCATGCGTATCCTACTTCTTCTTTATTCTCTTGGAAATACTTACCAAGCTCCATCTGATCTTTAAGTCTCATACTATTCGGATAAAAACGGTTAAAGAATGTGACTTGAAGTTCTGTCCAAGTATTTAATGTACCTGGTGGTTGTCTATCTAGCCAATCACTAGCAGTGCCAGTCAGAAAGAACGAAAACATGTGACAATACAGTTGCTCGCGTGTAACGCCTAGAGTAATGTAGGCATCACAAATCTACATGAACTTCTGAATCACTCTTACTGGATCTTGAATTGTTGTAAAGCCCAAAATTTGAAAATTGACTGAGCATACCCGGATCGGGCCTGAACTTGATATTTTGGATCTCTGGAGGACAATAACCTAATGGTTGAACTCGAAAAGGTGCTACCAAGCCTGGGATCTTATTCTTGTCTATTAATGTTTCTATTATCTCTTAGTAGTGGTGGTGGTGATCCTAGAGGAACAAGTGGGGGATCCACTAGTGGAGGATCTTCTCCTACTCGTTGCTCTGCCATTGATCTTCTTTGTGCTATGTGTTCTTTCACGTGTTTGTTATAAGCTATGAAGCTCCTCTCGGACTCCGCAAGCATGCAATGTTACCTGAAAGAGAGACTAAAACAAACCAAAAGCGTAGAACTGGAAAATAAAAATAAAAATAACTAAAAACTACTACTACTAAAAGTAAATAACCCACACACTAACGAGTCACAAGTCCCCGACAGCGGCGCCAAAGACTTGGTGTCGCCTAAAAATATGATAAATAAATACGGATAATGGTGCACTAACACCCTAGACTAAACACGTTACTCACTGCAAATATCACCGGTCGTACGCAAGTTTAAATGATAAGTCAGACTCGTTCTCAGGGACTTAGTGTGTTATACAAGTGGGTAAACAGAATAACGTAGCAATTAATAATTAAAGACATGAAAATAAATAAATATGATTGATGAGGAGATAAGATTAATAACTAAATAAAATAAAGACAAGTAAAATAAACATGAGAGAATTAAGATGAGAGTATATAGCTTAGGTTTTGCTTATATGCACTAATCCTTCTAATTCTTCTGCCAGTTAATAAGGGTGATTATAGCTCTTAGATAAATAGTCAGGATTCTAAATTTCTCCTAACCCCCTTCCGGGGTGGACTTAGGTGGTGACCTCACAATTACCAGGGGACTTAACTAAGGTGCTCCTACGCTACTAGGTTCTTAGATGAGTTTGGTATAAACATAATGATCGGTGAATAAAACAAACCCTAACGACTATCTAGTTAGGCAAGCCCTTCCGGATCAGTACCGCACACTAGATGCGTATTTGGTGTTTCAAAAATTAGACACCTCTTCTGGTTGACCATCTAACTACTATTAGCATAACCCTAAATTGACCAGCTTTAAGATAGACAATAAATAAAAACATATATTAAAATATGGTTAAGCAGCTAGAATCAATTTACAATAGTTTTCCCAAAGAAACTTAGATAGAAGAAAACAGGATCCATAGATTATATATATATGCAAAACTCAAGATATGGGAAATTTAGTTCATACTAGAAAGAATAAAACTAAAATAAAGATACATACTGTCAACTTGCTCTCTTGAATGACTTCTATGATTAATAAACTTAAGAACTAATTGTGGGGGGAAATGACATGTTTACAAAGGTTAAAGGATGTATTTATAGGAGTCTAGGAAGCCCTAATTCGGATTTCTTGGAGTAGGAGGAAAGTAATTGGACTTATTTTCCAAATCAAATTCCTAGCCCTAAAATATAGAAAAGGTAAAAACTACTGCTGTTTTGTTTTGGCCGTAACTTCTTCAATATTGTTTCGATTTTCGCCCACTTTATATCGAAACGACCGTATCGGAAAACTATACTTTTTTGATTTAGAACCATTATTCTAAATTCCCAGCAGATTTTATGTTATGACCACTTCAGTAGACGTGGATGCTGAAATTCATATTTAATTGGCAACTTTTCTTTTTTTATTTTATCTTTATCTCCTTTTATCTCCAATTTCCATCATTATCTTCTTTCTTTTATCTCTTGTAATTAATTTGACATCTAATTAATTACCATATATCTTTAAAGCTTCAAATTAACATACAAATTAAACCAAATATGCTCTAAAAATAATAATTCATCAAATCAAGACAAGAAATATGAAAATATAATAATATGAATAAAAATTGAGTATTACTTTCCTAAATACACCTAAATTGATGTCTCTAACCTAGATTAAATCATCACAAATAGGGAGACATCAGGGGTATATTTTTTTGGTACATGTGAAGAACTTCCGTTGACTCCAAGGGAGTCATCCAATCCCAAGTCTCGCGAAAAGAACATCGATCTGAAGACGTCCCGAACCAGCACCGACCCTCCGTCTAGTGGAACATGTGAGCCTGTCAGCCATCCCATCGTGAAACCTTGAAAGGTGACAAAAAACTATGCTTCCATGCTCTCTCACCAATGTCCTAATCAAAGCACAATAAGGGTGGACAGACAATCGCGTTGTTGATAGCGACCCAATACCTTGAATAAATTCTAGGTTGTCTGAAAATACTGTTGTAGCATTCTCTAGACAGTTCTTTGCCATGACGACATCGCCAAGCATCGCCCTGTCTTTCCCTTCCGGGGTTGACTCCACAAAATATGAGCTTAACATCGTAATTTGCATGTTGATTGTTTTGTCCCATTTCACAATATTAATACCTATCAGATCAGTTGGTGAGACGAAAGATGCATTGCACTTATAAATACACATTGGGTATGGGATAGAATATACACATATTCAATATAAATAAATATGTTTCCACAATCCCGTGGATCTCCTTTGTAACAAAAAAATATAAAAAAAATATAAAAATATCGATAATAACACGTGGTTAATGAATGTAATAGAAAATTATAACATGTAACATAATTGTGTCTCAAATAACCTAACTAATAGAATTTATGATCATTTATAGAATTAAATAACTATTTTAAATACTACTCACTCTGTCCATAAATGTTTGTCATACCTTTTTTCACACAAATTAAAAAAACAATTAATTCCCTCTAATTTCTATTTGTATTTAAAAGGGAAAAAAATTAATAAAGGAAAAGAAAGGAAAAGAAATGAATATTTTTGTTTGGATCAAATTTTTTTATAAAAGAAGATTTCATAAATGATTTTAGATATATATTGTTTGTATTGAAAAATGTATTCACTAATAAAAAAAATTTCTCTTCATTTGACTCTAAATTTGGGGTGATATTAAAAATGGATCGAAGAGTGATTTTTGGAACGATTTCTTTTCTTTCATAAAAATTTCTAATACAAACAATGTAAAAAATAAAAAATTATTTCTTTCCATTTCTTTCAATCCAAACAGGCGGTTTGTAAGGGAAGAAAATAATAAAAGAAAAGAAGGGAAAGATTGTAAAAACAAAAAAATCATTTCTTTCCATTTCTTTCAATCCAAACATACTGTTTGTATTTAGAAGGGAAGAAAATAATAAAAGAAAAGAAAGGAAAAATTGATAAAGAAAGGAAATGAAATGAATATTTTTGCTTGGATTAATTTTTTTTATAAAATAAGATTTCATAAATAATTTTAGATATATTTTGTTTGTATTGAAAAAAGTAAAAAAGGAAGGAAAGAAAAAGATTGATTTAGCTTATAATCACTAATAAAATTCTATTTTTTCTCATTTGAATCCAATTTGGGGTGATAATAAAAATGGATAGATGAGTGATTTTTGGAATGATTTCCATTTCTTTTCTTTCATAAAATTTTCTAATACAAATAATGTAATAAATTTAAAATCATTTCTATTCTCTTCATAAGAATAGAGGGAATTAATCGTTTTTCTTAATTTGTGTGAAAAAAGATATGACAAACATTGATGGACGGATGGAGTATAAAAATACATGCAACTATGTTAACAACATTAATTAGAAAAGAAAAATTATGATTAATTATAATGAAATTTTTGTTGTACGGGTATTGAATTTTTTGGTAATAACACGTGGTTAATAAATGTAATATTTGACATAATTGCGTCACAATTAAATTAATTAATGAGATTTGTGATGATTTCTAAAATAAAAAATTAAATGACTACTACAAATAGTGCACTATCAAAGGATGGAAAGGCATTCTATATCTCTCACTTGTCGTTGCTAGAAATTGCTAAGCTTAGAAAATTCATCTCCAATAAGTTGAAGCGAGACGATATGAAGACATCCCCAACATATATTGTTCTACTGGTGTTAGTTGTCTTTTTGTTTGGTAATTTTCTATCCATATAGTTCTATATTTCGTTACTTTTACAAAAATTATTGTATCTATAAAATAAAGACACAAATATTATCAAATACAATTTAAAATCTATATATATATATATATATATATATATATATATATAAATAACCACAAATATTTTTACTAATATAAGACATCTCATTTACCATAGTGATTATCTATATTTTGTAAAAAAAAATCTGAAAAGTGTGATACTAGTTTAAGCATACTGTTAAAATTATCTATAATATAAAAAATTTCTGTTGACTAATCATAATTATGAAACTATTTAGTTTTTCCTGTTGTAATATCAAATTATGTATATCTTGTTGTTTTTTATCAATATATCTTTTTGTTCTAGGTTCTACATGCCAAAAGGTGTGGGCGCAGTTTCCCATCATTCCACCACCATGCAGTTTAATCGGGACTTGTAAAATTGAACTCTGCGGTAAATTTAGACCTACGTACATCAATGGAATTTATGTTTGCATGGATATGGGAAAGGTGATTACTACTAAAAATACTATAGATCGTCATGTTCAATTAAAAAAGAAAGATTTTTCTTATAGAAAAAGAAACTTTATTGGGAATATTTATCCTTAAAATTATCAATTACATGATAGTATATTTTCTGTAATAGATCTTTGGATAAAATGTATTTCATATCATGTGTTTGTGAAAGTTCATTCTAAATTTTGGTTAAGGTGAAGGTACAATTGCTTAGTGTATTTTCAAATAAAATAATCACTAATTTATGGTTCTAGAAATGTTGCTATTTTTTGTTTACATAGTAGGTTCAAGGACCGTGGGATTAAGAACTTATTACAAGTTAGCTAATTCATTGAGGTTTGTTTGTATTTAGAAAGGAAAAAATAATAAAGGAAAATAAATGAAAAAATATACAAGAAATGAAAGGAAATGAATATTTTTGTTTGAATTAGAAATTTTCATAAAAGAAGATTTCATAAATAATTATAGATATATTTTGTTTGTATTGAAAAAAGTAAAAAAGGAAAGAAAGAAAAAGATTGATTTTTGGCCTATAATCACTAATAAAATTCTTTTCTCTTCATTTGACTCCAATTTGGGGTGATAATAAAAATGGATAGAGGAGTGATTTTCTGAATGACTTCCATTCATTTCTTTCATAAAAATAGAGGGAATTAATCTTGCGCTGGAATACAGGCCATGTGAACGGCATACCGGTCCAGCTTTTCGAACTTTTCTCTTCGGCTTAGAGTGAACTTGATTTTAGGAACCCTGTGACGGTTTTTGAACCACCGGCATATCGGTCATCTCACCGGCTAGTCGGCGGGTGGGTCAGAACGTGCTCAAAAGATTTCTTTTTCCTTCCTAACTCGATTTTCTTTAGTACATGAACATCAAAAACACTAATACCTTCCTCAATAATACAATATAAACTAAAAACAACTAAACATAAATTAAAAACATAAAAAAAATTGTGGGTTGTCTCCCGTACAACACTTTTATTTAACGTATTTCAAAGTTAGACACGTTACCTCTATCAAGATTTGCGAATATAGCCTCCCAACAACGATTAAGGCTATGAACGTCTACTAACCTTCGTTTAATGCCCTTCTTGGGCCTGATCTTTATCAACTTAGCTGAAACAACTCCAGTGACTATGAATGGTCCCATCCACGAATCTTTGTAAGTTTGTGGCTTGTTCTCTGGTTTGTGAGCTTTCCATACAACTTCCTGGCCGACCCTAAACTCAATCTTTGGCTCAGTATCCACAGGTTTTGTGTGGATTTCTTTTGGGATTGTGTAATATGAAAGGTTGTGCATGATAGGAACGGTGGGACTCAACTTCCTTGGTTTATTTCCCCAGACATGGAATGTCTCAGTTACATTTTTAGCATGAAGGGTAACTGTTCCCTCCTGGAAGTTGATGATGCTTTGACTTGTGGCCATGAAAGGCCTTCCAAGTATAATTGGAACCTGCTTATCTGCATCGAAATCAAGTATACCAAAGTCAATAGGGCTGGTGATATTGCATGTTCAGACATGAACATCCTCCACTATTCCCCATGTCTTTGTCACTGAGTTATCCGCAATTGCAGCTTCACTGGAGCTTTCTTTGTTTTTTCCAAGTCCAAGTCTATCGAACACAGACTTTGGCATAAGGTTCACAACTGAACCCACATAACACATAGCTTTCATTTTGAGCATACCATTTATTTGAATATGAAGAATAAAGCTTCCTAGATCTTTGAATTTCAATGGTAACTATTTTTCAACTCTTCTCGACACTTTCTCAGTATGAGCCGTAGTCTCTTTTTTGGCTTCTACACTCGCTTCTTTCTCTGGAATTACTTGCATGAAAACTTGTTGCGGTGTAAGCCCTTTCTTCAAAATCTCAAGCATTTGGGCGTTGATATTATCAGAATTATACGCCTCTACAAATGTCTTGAGTTCAATGTCAACCTTAGGATTTGTCTTAGGAATGGGTGGTGACATTATTTTATCAATAATTGGTGGCGAGCCTACCTTCTCTTCTTCTTTCTTTTTTCTTCTTGCACAACAGGTGAAACTTCATCTTTCAGCTCTTTTGAGGCTTCTTCCTCTTTCTCTTTAGCTCTGGTAGCTTGTAGCTCGATAACCAATATATTCTCTTCTTGCATATCTCTCAGAAGGTCTATGAAGTCGGATATTTCGGACGAATCTGAATCTTCAGAAAAGAACAATGTCCTCGGCGCTAGACTTGGTTGGTTCTTCTTCAATTTTGGGAACTTTCACGGCAATTTCTGCAGCATGTGGTACTTCCTTATTCTCTTCTATTTCAAGTCAAATTGCCTTACAAGCTTCTAACCCAACATTGGCATCACCTCCTTCAGTAGCTTTCAATTCCTTTGCTTCCATGGTATTCGTTAGAATTTTACTCATTTGATCGACTTGCGTACCTAAAATCTGAACTGAGGCTTCTTGTTCTCTCAACTTCTCGTTCTAGGTATAAATATTATTCTTCATAAGATCCATAAAACTCTTTAATTGTTCATCACCCACAACTCCTTCTTGAGGATGTTGTGGTAAAGCCTTGTGGGCTAAAGTATCGGTATATGCGTCATTGGCAGGTTGTTGTGGAGGAGCAGGTCTATTATAATTCTGATTTTCCTGATACAGAACTTTACCTCTGGTTGGTAAGAGTTATTCTGGGGACGAGGTTGATAGTAATCTTGATTCATGACACCCTGTGGATTTGAATACTGCGTACCCGGATGAGTTTTGTTACTATATTGATAAATTTCTCGGTTGGGTATGAAAAAGACAGATGCTGGATTTCCTTCGCAGTCTTCATATGTATGATTCGGTACCTCGCACTTCGGACAACCTTGTGCCTCTTGCACTACATTTGCTGCATCTAAATTCTGACGTTTTGCATCTCAAGATTTATCTCTTTGATTTTGTTTTCTAATGCGGTTAACTGAGACGAGTTTGCAGTTTCTGCATCTAATCGAAGTGTACCTTTGGTGTTCGTAGTAGGAGCCCACGAAAGAAGCCAACTCCTTTCTGTTTCTATAATACGTTCCATACCTTCAGGTACTTCTACAGGATCCATGGACACAAAACCTCCTCCTCCAAGACTATTTACCCTCAATCTACTCTCGGCATTGATACCTTGATAAAACATAACTAATTGTAAAGATGGGGTATAACCATGGAGCAGACATCAAGCTAATTTCTGTTGAAACCTTATCCATGCGTCTCCTACTTCTTCTTCATTCTCTTGGCAAAACTTAGCAAGCTCCATCTGATCCCTAAGTCTCATACTATTCGGATAAAAATGGTTAAAGAATGTGACTTGAAGTTCTGTCCAAGTATTTAATGTACCTGGTGGTTGTCTATCTAGCCAATCACCGGCTTTGTCGGTCAGAAAGAACGAAAATGTGACAATACAGTTGCTCGCGTGTAACGCCTAGAATTAAGTAGGCATCACAAATGTGCATGAACTTCTGAATCGCTCTTACTGGATCTTGAATTGTTGTAGAGCCCAAAATTCGAAAATTGACTGAGCAGATCGGGCCTTAACTTGATATTTTGGATCTCTGGAGGACGATAACCTAATGGTTGAACTCGAAAAGGTGCTACCAAGCCTGGGATATCTTGTTCTTGTCTATTAATGTTTCTATTATCTCCTAGTAGTGGTGGTGGTGATCCTAGAGAAACAAGTGGCGGATCCACTAGTGGAGGATCTTCTCCTACTCGTTGTTTTGCCATTGATCTTCTTCGTGCTCTGTGTTTTTTCACGTGTTTGTTATAAGCTATGAAGCTCCTCTCGGGCTCCGCAAGCATGCAATGTTAAAACATAAAAGAGAGACTAAAGCGAACCAAAAGCGTAGAACTGGAAAATCGAAATAAATAACTAAAAATACTACCACTAAAAATACATAACCCACACCTAACGAGACACAAGTCCCCGGCAGCGGCGCCAAAGACTTGGTGTCGCCTAAAAATATGATAAATAAATACGGATAATGATGCACTAACACCCTAGACTAAACACGTTACTCACTGCAAGTATCACCGATCATACGCAAGTTTAAATGATAAGTCAGATTCATTCTCAGGGACTTAGTGTGTTATATGAGTGGGTAAACAGAATAACGTAGCAATTAATAATTAAAGACATGAAAATAGATAAATATGATTGATGGGGAGATAAGATTAATAACTAAATAAAATAAAGACAAGCAAAATAAATATGAGAGAATTAAGATGAGAGTATATAGCTTAGATTTTGCTTATATGCACTAATCCTTCTAATTTTTTCTGTCAGTTAATAAGGGTGATAATAGCTCTTAGATAAATAGTCAGGATTCTAAATTTCTCCTAACCCCCTTCCGGGTGGACTTAGGTGGTGACCTCACAATTACCAGGGGACTTAACTAAGGTGCTCCTACGCCACTAGGTTCTTAGATGAGATTGGTCTATAAATAATGATTGGTGATTAAAACAACCCCTAACGACTATCTAGTTAGGCAAGCCCTTCCAGATCAGTACCGCACACTAGACGCTTATGTGGTGTTTCAAAAATTAGACACCTCTTCAGGTTGACCATCTAACTACTATTAGCATAACCCTAAATTGATCAGTTTTAAGATAGACAATGAATAAAAACACATAAAAAAAATATATTGTTAACCAGCTAGAATCAATTTACAATAGTTTTCCCAAAGAAACTTAGATAGAAGAAAATAGAATCCATAGATTATATATATGCGAAACCCAAGCTATGGGAAATATAGTTCGTACTAGAAAGAATAAAACTAAAAGAAAGATACATACTGTCAACTTGCTCTCTTGAATGACTTCTAATGATTAATAAACTTAAGAACTAATTGTGGGAGGAAAGAACATATTTACAAAGGTTAAAGGATGTATTTATAGGAGTTTAGGAAGCCCTAATTCGGATTTCTTGGAGTAGGAGGCAAGTAATTGGACTTATTTTCCAAATCAAATTCCTAGCCCTAAAATATAGAAAAGGTAAAAACTACTGCTGTTTTGTTTTGGCCGTAACTTCTTCAATATTGTTCCGATTTTCGCCCACTTTATATCGAACCGACTGTATCGGAAAACTATACACTTTTGATTTAGAACCATTATTCTAAATTCCCAACAGATTTTATATTATGACCACTTCAGTGGACGTGGCTGCTGAAATTCATATTTAATTGGAAACTTTTTTTTTTTTATTTTATCTTTATCTCCTTTTATCTCCAATTTCCATCATTATCTTGTTTATTTTATCTCTTGTAGGGGTGTGCGCGGGTCGGTTTTGGATGAAAAATACTCAACCCACAAACCGCCCGTTGTTGTGCGGGTTTTGAAAAATGAGACCCGCACCCGCCCAATCCATTATATAAACCATTGAGTTTCTGGTTGAGCGGGTTGCGGGTGCATTGCGGGTGATTTAGTTTAATAAATGAGCCGAAATTGTATTCATAATCATTCGGTAGGATTATATTACAAATGCATGTTGCAACAAAAAATATAGTTTATGATACTCATATACATTTTAAATCATCTCTGATTTAAAAAAATATAAAATGAGATCTTAGAAAAATATAAATATAAATTAAATAAAAGATTAAGATAATATCATAATTTAAATGAAAACAGATTCATATGAAAAAATATATTTGAAATACCAAGGGATATAAAAAATTTAGAAGGAAAGGAATAAAAAAAGAAATATAAAGTGAGAATCACATGACCATACAAATTTATTTGAATAAAATGAGCAATACAATTTTTTCTAATAATTTATATTACATGGTAATCGGGTATATGCGGGTTTGCGGGTTTCAAGTTTAAAATCCGCAACCCGCAAAAAATGTATACTTTTTCTAAAATGTAAACCAAAACCCACCCAATAGAAAACTAACCTGTATTATTTCGGGTTGGTCGGGTTATGCGGGTTTTCTAACCCGATGCACACCCCTAATCTCTTGTAATTGATTTGACGTCTAATTAATTACCATATATCTTTAAAGTTTCAAATTAACATACAAATTAAACCAAATATTCTCTAAAAATAATAATTCATCAAATCAAGACAAGAAATAGAAAAATAGAATAATATGAATAAAAATTGAGTATTAATTTCCTAAATACACCTAAATTGATGTCTCTAACCTAGATTAAATCATCACAAATAGGGAGACATCAGGGGTATATTTTTTTGGTACATGTGAAGAACTTCCGTTGACTCCAAGGGAGTCATCCAATCCCAAGTCTCGCGAAAAGAACATCGATCTGAAGACGTCCCGAACCAGCATCGACCCTCCGTCTAGTGGAACATGTGAGTCTGTCAGCCATCCCATTGTGGAACCTTGAAAGGTGACAAGAAACTATGCTTCCATGCTCTCTCACCAGTGTCCTAATCAAAGCACAATAAGGGTAGACAGACAATTGCTTTGTTGATAGCGACCCAATACCTTGCTTTAAATACTAAAATATCCTCTATAAAATGTCTTGAAATCTTAGATCTTTATTGATAACATAAATTATAATATTTAATTAAAAATAAAAATGACATAAAAAATAGAAAAATATCTCGATTTTCAATAACTAATTTTTTTTTAACCAGTTGGGGTTAGTTCAACTGGTCAAAGTATTGGTTATCTTTTTAGACGGTACATGTTCGAACCATATCAATGACACTGAATCCAAAAATAACTCTTCCATGTAAAGAAAAAAAAAAACTTATACATAACTTTTTTTAATAAAAACTATAACCTTTAAAGTGAAAGAATATTTTATATATCATAACTTACCAGCTAAATATCTATTCAAATCATTTCTCTCACATCAAGTTTTAACGTATCAACGAAATTATGCAATTTGCATAATTTTTTTATAAGATTTTGGTTTTCTTTCTACTTTTTATGGTTATATAAGGTTAACAATTAGTAATATATTAAATTATTTACATTTTTTTCATTTGTTTTCCTAGTGTCTAAAGCTTGCTGTCCAAAAAATATAAAAATAATTGTTGCCTTCTTCTTGTCAAGAACCTATTTGAGTGCCACAAAGCATTTTCTGAATTCTTGGTTGACTTTAGGCATTTTTGTTGGAAGAATGACTCATTTTTAAAAGGACAACTACTGCGATGCATGTGGGCTGCAGAAGCTTAGATTTGAAATCCCTGATGTGACGTGAAAAGAAGGTAGCTTATACATAAATCATCAATTGTTGTTGAGGTCATCGGGAGATTTTGTTTAAGGGTTTGTTGGGATATAGAGGGGATTAATTATTAAAGGATAAGAAAGGATAGTATATTAAAAGAAAAGAGAAGAGAATATTAATATTATTTGAATTGAGTAGAAAAAGAAAAGAAAATATTAGTAAAGGATTATTTGAATGTTGTGTTTGGATTGTATAAATAAAGGAAAGGAAGAGATTATTTTATAACTAAATTACTTTTATACTCCTAATAAAATATATTTTAAATAGAATATAAGGGTAATAAAGATATTTCACTATTAAAGCTAATCCTTTCCTTCTAATGACTCCAAATTGGAGGGATAGGATATAAAGGATTAGAAGGTATAATTTTAATCCTTTAATAACTTATTCCTTTAAAAATTTATAATACAAACAAAAGAAGGATAACTATTATCTTTTATAATCCCTTCCCTCTTCTTCTAACCCCTCAATCCAAACATACCCTAAATGAGTTTTTTTTTCTTTTTTTTAAATGGGAACAATTCCAATTTCTTGTTATCGAAGATAAAATGTCAAGCCTAAGAAAAAAAAATTGAGAAACAACCTGTGAATAATAAGTCAAGTAAATGTTAATTTAATTAACCTATGCTAAATACTATTATTTATCATATGATCAATATAGTATTAATTTGAACTATAAAAGTAATACAAGTTTATATTTATTCGGACCTATTAAGGAACAATTGTTTATATTTTGCCTTAACATACTATAACACTTAAAAATATCAAGCTAATAAGATAATATACTTGAAAAAATGATCACCCAATACTTTACTATTTCAATATAAACATGCACAAACTCATCGAATCGATAAAAAAAGTGCCAACGCTAAAAAACGAGTTAAAGAAAAAACAACCAATAAGACATTTTCTCTTGTTTTTCCTTGCCTTTCTTTCAAAAAGCAAGGACCACGGTGTAAGGCTAAGTCCAATAGCTTCTCAATTATATAGCTAGAATCAGGAGTCAAACAACTAATTTTTTTCAAATATTAATACACTACACAACTTTGCTCCAACAGCTTCCCAATTTCACATCCCCAATTTGAAATTATATATTCTAACTTTATTTTAAGAATTTTTCTGTTTAAATACTTAATAAATTTTTTAAAATTTGTATAAATTCTATTTATTTATATATCTTTTAGAAATTACTTTTAACCTCCAAGTTAAATTATAATTATTTTTAAATCTTTATAATGTTTTGAAATATATTATTTATTTATTTGAAAATATTAAATATATTATTTTCTTTTATAAATCTTAATTTTCTTTCTGGGAAAAAAACATTGTTGAATTATAAGGTAATATCTTATCTAAAAAAAGAATTATAAAGTGAAACGTAAAAAAATTAGAAGAAAAGTATTGCTGTCCAAAAGAAAAGGAAGCCAAAAAATGGCATTACAAATTAAAAGAAAAAGAAAAAAATAAGAGGTAATTGGAGAAAAATGCCTCCTTAATGAGGCTACTAATTTTTTAATGCCTCTAACTTTTTTATTTAGAGATAAATGCCTAATAGAAAAATTATTTATAGAAAACATCCCTTTATATTTTTTATACCTATACTATCCTTATTATTAAATATATTATTTTATTTTTAATACCTATACTAATTTCATCACACGCGCGCGTCCGTGAAATTTTTTTAAAATCGCCATAACTAATTCAAAAAAAATCAGAAAAATCGAAAAAAAATCATATTTGGATAAATCAAATTAATATTTACGTTTATGATTTTTTTCGGAATTTTCGGAATTTTCGGAATTTTTTGGTTTTTTTATATTTTTTTAATTTTTTTAATTCGCAGAATATGGAATTCCATGTTTTAAACATGGAATTCCATGTTTTAAACATGGAATTCCATGTTTTAAACAGTGAATTTCGTGTATGCGGGAAACAAATTCCTTATATCAAAACATGGAATTCCATGTTTAAAACATGGAATTCCATGTTCTGCGAATTAATAATTCAAAAAAATACAAAAAAATAAAAAAATTCAAAAAATTCTGAAAAAAATCATAGACGTAAATATTAATTTGCTTTATCCAAATATATAAATTTTTTATTTTTTTAATTTTTTAATTTTTTTAGAATTAGTTATGACGATTTTAAAAAAATTTCACGGACGCGCGCGTGTGTTTATTAGTTTTTGTTTTGTTTTTTTCTAATTTTGTTTTTTTTTAATTGTTAATTATAAGGGTAGTTTGGGATGAGGCATTTTTTTATAAAAAATCTTATGATAGGCACCTTTTTTTAAATAAGTTTTTTAATAGGCATTTATCTCTAATTGGCTCAAAAAATAATTGTAGCTATGAGAAAACCTTCGCCAGATGTGGCTAGCAAAGTGAACAAAAATTGGGATTCAAATTGGGAGTTTCTATTCTATAGAGGCTGTTGAAATTATTAAATTGGATAATCAACTCCCAATTCTAGCTTTTTGCTAGAATTGGGAGGCTAATGGACTTAGCCTAATTCCCTTCAAGGCTTAGTTGTTCTAATTGTTGACCATAAAAGATTAGTGTAATAGTGTTATTTGCCCAGTATAGATTGAAAAATTAGCATATATAATTGCATACAGTACAATGCTTCTATACAAAGAATTGATTTCCAAAATCAACAATTTCACTGGGAGTATACTTATGGATTTTAGAACAGTTCAAAACTTAAAAAATCCAAGGCCTTTGTTTCCCGTGAAAAATCATCACACACTTAATTTTTTTGTCATCCTAACAATTAACATATATATTTTTTTAGTAATGATATATATCACTCAAATTCATACCATCCAAATACCATCCAATGACGTGGCGTGAATTGGCTGGTTACATATCTTTAATTAAATCAAGAAAATATATACATTACCAATTTGTAACCAACTAATTCAGCCACTTCATTAAGTGGTATTTGGGTGACATAAATTTGGGCGGTATATATCATTTTTTTTCTCTCCAATTAACATGAATATATAATCCTACCTCTTGTACAAATTTGACGTGAGAATATTAAATCCATACTTTAAAATTGTCCATTTACCTAACAAATGACCACAAAAAATATTTAAGAGAAGAATGTTTTTAATAGGTGAGATTAACTTACCATTTCACTATTTGTAGTTGCACGTTGTACTGTACTAACTGCTAAATGCACTGCATATTCTTCAGCTTGCATAATTACATAGCCTCCAAGTAAGTATAAGCAACAAAGAATTCAAGTAAGTTCGTTACACTATCCACTATCAAATAAATATTAACAATATCAAATGAATAGTGTATGTGAAAGAGATTTGTCCTACAAAAAATGAGATTTTATCTCATCTTCATTCTAAAATTAAGATGAAACAGAGTCACAGAGTCGATCTACATTTTAGGGAATGATATAATAAAAGAAAATTACAAATTATATAAAAAAATCTAAATATTTACCAATTTTTTTAAAGTAAATTAATACATCTACTATTCCCTCAACTATGGTCGAATTGACAGTTTACCCCCTACTATATTTTTTGGTACTGACGCCCCTTGAGTATCATTTTCGTGTCTCCTTAGCCCTTTTTTTTTGAATACATGGGAGAGCCACTTTGGACTCGGAGTCATTTTGACTCCAATGAGATTCGATCCCAGGACCTTAGCCCTTTTTTAATGGAAACTGTTAAATATTGTTGTTAAGTGGTCACGTGCTGGTCATGTGTTCTATTTTTTTAAATAAAATTTATTTTTCTGATTTATTAAATAAAACCCAATAATAAAAAAGAGCAAAAGTGGTATTTTATAATCCTTACATATATATACACCAAATTAAAACAAAAATAATCCAAAATTAAAAACAAAATTAGAACAAAATTAATCCAAAAATCATCTTCCAATTGGAGAAATGAAGAAAGCATGCCCAAATTTACAGTTAACGGGCTCCCTTCTAATGTAATGTCCAGCCCGAGAAGCTCCATGGGTGGGTCTTTGAGTGTGAATAAAGGTCTGAGGAATCATAAATCTTGTACCGGGTCAGGTGGGCCCAAGGAAAAAGCTCCTGATGTGCCGGTTATTGAAGGTCAAAGACCGGTCAAAGTCTTGTTCAAAGCCCAGGTCAAGGTCAAAGGTTGATTGTTTAGATCCAAATGAAGAATCGTAGTCCAAGTCAAAGTACGATTAATGGATCATCCGAAGAGCCTCTAATTATGAGCAATCAAGCTTCTTCTTCACCTAAGCTTTCTAATAAGAATAATGATGAACAATTTGAGCGTGATCTTGTTATGAATAAAGCTAACAATAATAATGGTAATGATGTGAATACAAAATCTTGTAAAAGTAACGATGTTAAAGATGATGGATCGCCCGGACCCACAAAAGAAAAGAACGAGTTGTTAAAAAAGTCAATGGACAAGGAAATATGATTACTTCAAATGTAACATAGGCAAATCCAAAAGAACAAGGAAATGACAACTATTTCGATTATTGTGTGTAATCGGGAAAGAGATAGAGATAGAGAGAGACACCAGTGTTGACGGAGGAGCTGGTAGTGGTGGTGGTATTAACGGTGATGATGGAGAAGGAGAAGATTTTCGTTTTAATTTTATATATATATTTTTTTGGTGTATATATATGTTAGGGATTATAAAATACCACTTTTGTCCTTTTTAATTCTTGGGTTTTATTTAGTAAATCAGAAAAATTATTTTTTAATAAAAAAAAATAGAGCACATGACCTGCACATCTATGCTTTATATCGCGGTTTTGCGGCCTACGACCGGGGCCTAGCGCCTAGGCGGGATTACATGGGACTAGGCGAAATTATGCGGTTTTCAATCCCGCTGTGTAATCTTGTATATTTACTAATATATATATGTAGTAATTATAACAATTTTAACTATTTAAGTCATAAAATTCATCTAACAACGCTATAGTAAATATAAAAATACTAAAAAGTGAGTTATAATATCACTTTAATAATTCTCGAGAATAAGAAAAATAACAAGAAAGCCTATGCGGGCATGTTTTGCCATTAATCGGCGCCTAGGCGGCCATTTTTTGCCATTAATCAGCGCCAATAGGGGCTAGGCGCCTATTCCACGGCGACTAAGGCGCTAGGAAAAAACGCCTAGAAATTTAATTAGGCGTAAGCGGCTGAGTGGAGAGTTGACGCCTAAGCGGCGCCTAGGCGAGCCTAAGCGGGGAGATCTACAACATAGCCTATGTTGTAGATCTCGGTTTTGGGCGCTAGGCGGTCGACCGGGGCCTAGAGCCTACACGGGATTACACGGCGCCTGGGCGGAATTATATGGTTTTGAATCCCGACGTGTAATTTTATATATTTAGTAATATATATGTAGTAATCATAATAATTTTAACTATTTAAGTCATAAAATTCATCTAACAACACTATAGTAGATATAAAAATACTAATAATTGAGTTATAGTATCAACTAAAGAATTCTCGAGAATATGAAAAATAAAAAAAAAAATGTATGCGGGAATGTTTTTCCATTAATCGGTGCCTAGGCAGCCATTTTTTGCCATAAATGGGTGTCTAGACGGGCTAGACGCCTTTTCCACGACGACTAAGACGCTAGGCAAAAACGCCTAGAATTTTAACTAGCCATAAGCGTCTGAGAGGGGAGTTGACGCCTAGGCTACTTCTCAAATTATAACTGGGTGGAGAAAAAAAATTAAAATTGACAAGTTGCAAAGGGTACTTATAAAGATATAAAATGCAGCAGTTACAAATGAGTCACCCGAAAAGGAGGCACATGTAATAGAGGAACTTTAGCAAAATTGTGCAAGGGAAGAACATTATTGGATAGATGAAAAATGTTGCAAAAAAATTCACAGAGCTAAAACAATTTCTTCAAAAGAAAGTAACTCCATAAACGAATGAGGCGTTAACAAGCGAACTAACTTTGGAAGAAATCAATGAGTCAATTTTCGACATGGGAGGATCTAAGACACAAGGACTAGATGCACTGCTTGGAAAATCCGACTAGGATTTTTGGAAAATTCTCAAATAATATGTTTTTGCTTTAGTTCATAATTTTTTAAAAATGACATCTGCTCGCTGGAAGGCATGCGAGTACTTTAACAAGTAGGGCTGTAAATGAACCAAGCCGCTCGCGAGCAGCTCGAGCTCGGCTCGGAGAAAAGCTCGTTCGAGATCGGCTCGAATGTAAACAAGCTCAAGTTCAAGCTCCATTTTAAGCTCGATACGTAAACGAGCCTGCTCGAGCTCGGCTCGTGAGCTCGTTTAAAATTATGAAGTATAAATAAAAATAAATTATCTACTTATAAATATATTATTAACCTTCAATATCTAATTGAATATTTTTAATTTATTTAGTCATTTATTTTTCATTAGTGTTATGTTTCATATTTTCATACCACACACTCATGAAAGTCCAATTTCAACCATAAAAAACAAATTGTTCATGAGCAACTCGTGCACGACTTTAAAAAAGATTATTCAATAAGTTAAACAAACAAGTTCTAACATTTCTGATTTGGATGATTGGAAGCTCGGGCTCGGCTCGTTTAAATTTGAGCTCGGCTCGGTCCGGCTCGTCAAAATTTGAGCTCGGCTCGGCTCGGCTCGAGAAATTAACAAACCAAGCCTGTACATCTAGTATTCGGCTCGGCTCGGCTCGTTTACAGCCCTATTAACAAGCACATATCCAAATAAAATTGCCTGGAAGGAGTGGGGGGACTACAAACCCATTTATTTCGTCAATTTCATATACAAAAATATTTAAAAAAAAATGCTAGTAATGCGGCTTCATGCTATTATGGACATAATTTCACCAACTCAAACAACTTTCATTTAGGACCGATACATTTAAGATAAAATTATGATAGCGTAAGAGGTGTCATATTTTCTAAGTAAAAAGGAGAAGAGTAAAAACCGACACGTAGTGGTAGAAGTCGACATGGCAAAGACATATGATTTAGTTTGGTTGGACTTTTGTTACTAGTTCTATAAAAATTGGGGGTTTGCAATAGTATCACGAGGGTTTCTTTCGATATCAACTTCAGTGGAGAAATTTGCCAAAGTTCTCTCCCAAGAGAGGCATTCGATAGAGGGGTCCTCTATCACCTTTTTTTCATCTTTCTAATAGACTCACTTATTAGTCTTGTTAATAACAAATGTCAACTTACGTAAATTGAAGATCGAAGGAGTACAAGGAATTTTATGCGGCTTACACATGTCTTGTTCACGTATGATTCCCAACTCTTTTTCTAATTATAGAAATTATTGAGGAATTCAAGCACATGTTAACAAAATATAACAATTTTTCAGGTCGGAGGATTCATTTTTAGAATTCGTCTATATGTTTTAATCGAGGAGCACTGAAGAATATGGTTTGGGAACCACAAATATATTGCACGTGCAACAAAAGAGAAATATAGGAAAATACCTTGGTATATCACTATGTAATCACCGGTTAAAGGTCTAAACACTACAAAGAATCGGGGAAAATGGTTTTACTAAGACTCACAGATGGAAGGCACAACTACTCTGGGAAGCGGGAATAAAGTACTTATCAAGGAAGCCTTACAAGCAATACCGACCTACGCAATGTCTGTTTTTAAGTTTTCACAAAAAACTGTAAACAACTTTGTAGTATGATATAAAATTTCTGGTGGACTTCTAGAGAAAGGAATAAAATGCACTATGTAGCATGGGAAAAACTAGTTATGGGGAAGATGATCGGGGAGTTATAATTTTGGGATTTTGAAAAAGTGAACACGACTCTTTTGGCAACTCAAGTGTGGAGAATATGGCAGAATCCGGAGTCTATAGTGGCATAAGTTCTTAAAGAAGCTTACTATTTAAAGATAAATTTTGTAAAATTCAAGCTACGAAAAAATAGGTCATGATCATATGACAATTTTTTAGCTTAGGAAGGCACATATATGATTGGTAAAGGGGAGTCATTTTTTATATGAGATCATAACTTAACCAACACACCGTTTACTTGGAAAAGCACACATATGTCAATTGAAGAAGGTTTTGATCTCTTCAATGAACACAAGGATGGATCGATGGAGTAAGCACTCAATGATAATTTTTTGGAACCAGTGAAACATATCATCGAAAATATTCAGCTTCTCTAGAAAACGACAAAAGACCAGTTCATTTGGCCACTAAAGATGGATGGAAAATATATTACAAAATTGGGATATTATGCGTGGTGGGGTACAAGTAAAAAATACAACACAATTGTCAAAATAAAGGGAACAACATAATCCTCAAATTTGGAAGATCACTTGGAATACAAATGTTCCAACGAAGGTCAGGATTTTGCTTAGATAGGATTTACAAATGCACTACACATGATGAGATATAACAATCCAGAAATGTTTAAAGTCTACAAGTTGTACATTTTGCACATACTAGGATGAATATTGAGCACGTAATGTTAACATGTACTGAGAGCAAACAAGTTTGGGCACAGTCGGTACCACAAATTAGTATAAATAATTGATAGACGGTAAATTGGGAGAGTAGATTTTAAATATTACTTAGGATTACGAAAGGGGTGACTAGGATAAGAGAGTCATTACATTATATTTTCATCTTACGCTTTAAAACATATGAAAATAAAAATGCCAAAACTGTAAGAAGGGAAATAATTCTATGTTACATTTAGTTATTTCAGTAGGGTTTCTCACGACAGAGTTTTTATTAGCAAAGACTATATCAATAAACAAACATAACAGGATGGACTCTAGGTAATACGAATTGAAGGAAATATTAATATTGCGAATAAGAATTTCTCATAATTTTGCGATACTTCTTTCGTACGACAAGGGGAACACACATGCATATGAATCGTTGAACAAGATAGTGCCACCGGTAAATGTATCCCCCCACACTACTGGAAATGCGGTGTTTCGCGACGACACGCGTCGTCGCGAAACCTAGATAATTCGTCGCTAATCTTGGTTAGCGACGACTTGTCGTAGCTAACCTGTCGTCTCTATCTCGGCGTCGCTAATTCGTGATTAGCGACGCCAAATAGTGTTTTCGTGACTAGTTTCTTTGGAATTTACCCACGAGGATTGGCGTCGCGGATTTTTTTAATTCGCTACGACAATTTAGCGACGACACGTCGTCGCGAATTTATTAATTAGTTTTCATTTAATTTTTTATCGAATTCAATTTTCTTTTTTTTTTATTAAATAGCGACACACTTTAGCGACAGACAAGTCGTCGCTAATAATTCTTTTTTATTTTTATTTTTTTTTACATCTTATCGAAAATCATTATTTATTTATTTTATTTACTAGTTTAGCGACGACAAGGGTCGTCGCTATTCGATTTTTTTTTTTTTTTTAAATTTTTGTTTTTTAAATTTTTTTTATTTTTTTTATTTTTCTTTATTATTTAAATTTTAGTTTTTATTATTATTTTGATTTTAAATATAATGCAAAATTATAAATAAATAAAAATCCAATAAAACATATAAAATACGATAATTCGATTCAAATAGTAAACGTGAAATAAATAAAGTCAACATTAAACGAGTCAAAGTCAAAGTCAAAGTCAAACATCGGAAATAAATAAAGTCTTAAACATACAAACCAACCAAATTAAAAAAAAACATAACTTAATCATCACTCAAATGGGGATCTTCTTCATATCTTCCCCTCTCCTCATCATCTCGTCTCTCTTCCCTAGTGGGCCCGGGTTTGCTGATCGGCTGCATTCCATGGGCGATTCTCATGCTGTTTACTGCCTCGAAGAGAGTGTCTGCCATGCTCGGGGGTTGACTCGGCCTACTAGAAGAAGCTGTGGGCCCGGGTGCTGCGGAAGCTGGATCCGGTATAGGTTCAAATCCTTGAGCCACGCGAAGCTCGTTCATCCCAGCCAGAATCGCCTTAAGATACTCCTCGTTCTCCCTGTCCGGCTGTGGAGGAGTCCTGGATCATTTCCGGACCGGACCAATGGTAGGGACCCAGTATTTAGTCTTGGGTGGGTGTAGGACCTCCATGATCGTCTCGAGCATGGCATCCATCTGCTCCTGGATGCTAACTTCAGTACCCTCCGTTCCAGCCTGAACAACCTTCTTCTTCATCTTCTCCCGAAGAACACCCTGCAATTAGATTTCAATTTATAAATAAATTAGATTAAGTAAAAAAAAAATTAAATCAATTTTTTTTCAAAAAAGACTTACACTAGCTTTCTCCAAACGCTGGTCACGCCAGCTATCTGTAGCCGCATCATACGAGAGGTGGTCGAAATAGCCGCTTAAAGGAGGAAGCTCCATCTCCTCCTGGGTCTCGTCATCCGTAAATGTTAACGGCTCTTTCGTCACCGTCTTCAGCTTCCCCTGGACATTATACAATTAAATTAAATAAAATACTAAATTAAATTTTAATTTTTAAAACTTATACCTCAATAATCACCTCCCGAGTCTGTGACCAGTTCCTTGACACCGCCTTGCTCGGAACTGTCTGCTGCTCTCGATTCTTCTTGTTTATATCAGCCTGACTCTGTTACAAATAAAAAAGAAATAGATATTAAATTCATTAAAAAAATATATAAAATAATTAATAAATCATTTTTTTCTACCTGTTTCGCCAAGTCATCAAACATCTTACAAGTCCTCGCCCAAATCACCGGGTCAACATCTGGTGGGATTTCACCCGTGTAGTAGTAGTCGTTCTTCAAATCCGACTTGTAGCGCCTGTAGGCTCCAGATGTCATCGAAGTCAACCTCTTCACTATCTCATTCCAATCGTCTCGCCTCCTCCACTCCTCTAAATCGAAAAACTGCTGCAGTCGCTGCATAATTACCCCTTTGTTATGGTCCGGGACCTCTTTCCATTCTTTGTAGCAAGGGGGAACAGCATCTCGAACTGCATTGCCAGCCACCTGACCCACGTGTTTGCTATATGGGCCGACAAAGTTCCACGTGTCGTCTATGACAGAAAAGTCAACTGGAATGGGCCAGCCGACTTTCCTGAGGGTCTCCTGAGCTGTCCGGATAGAGGTGGCTTTATTCGGTCTCCTTCGTTTGCGTTCACCTGTTTTAGTGAAAATTAATTAGTAATTATATATTTACTCAATTAAAAAATAAACATTAATTGAAATTTTTATTACCCGATGGTTGGGCACAGTCAGCATTGGAACGGGGTGGACCCCTCGGGGGATCGTTACCCATCCCATCTCCTCCGTGACTCCTACCCATCACAGCAGCCATCTATAAAAAATCATAAATTTGCAAATAAGTCTTAAAGTTTTTAAAATTTGCAAATAAGTCCTAAAGTTTTTAAAATTTGCATTTAAGTCCTAAAGTTTTTAAAATTTGCATTTAAGTCCTCAATTTTTTAAAATTTGCATTTAAGTCCTCAATATTTTATAAATTTGCATTTAAGTCCTAATTTTTTAAAATTTGCATTTAAGTCCTCAATTTTTTAAAATTTGCATTTAAGTCCTCAATATTTTATAAATTTGCATTTAAGTCCTAAATTTTTAAAATTTGCATTTAAGTCCTAATTTTTTTAAAATTTGCATTTAAGTCCTATTTTTTTTAAAATTTGCATTTAAGTCCTAATTTTTTTAAAATTTGCATTTAAGTCCTAAATTTTTAAAATTTGCATTTAAGTCCTAATTTTTTTAAAATTTGCATTTAAGTCCTAAATTTTTTAAAATTTGCATTTAAGTCCTAAATTCTTAAAAATTTGCATTTAAGTCCTAAATTTTTTAAAATTTGCATTTAAGTCCTTTTTTCATAAAATTGCTTTTTAGTCCTACTTTTCATAAAATCGCATTTTAGTCCTATTTTTTTATAAATTTGTATTTTTGTCCTAAATTTTTATAAATTTGCATTTAAGCCCTTATAGATAGATAATTTGCATTTTGGTCCCTAAACATACAAATTGCATTTTAGTCCTTAAACATATAATCAAACATATTGCAAATAGGTCCCTATATCTTACAACACAATCAAAAATCAATAATCAAACAAATATTACATTAAATTTACAAAAATCATACCAAAACCCTAATTTTTATAAAATTGCAATTACATGTTGTTATTTAACACCAAAAAATTACCAAACAACCCACAAACACACACATAATTCTCGGAATTCATCAAACTACTAAGAACATTCATGAATTTTTACAAAAAAAAAAATCAAATAAAAAAAAAATTGCAAGTTTAATCCGGAAATTGAAACCTGTTACGTAGAAATGGTGTAGATTTCGTCCATGAATCCATGCCAAGAAGAAGGAATCATACAAAAAAAACACAAGAAAAGATATTAGAAATTAGAAATGAAAAAATTGAAAAACAATAGATTCAAATGTGTTATTGGATTGAAATCATTACCTTGATGCCGGATTTGTTGTTGTTATGCCTCGGAATAGCTTCGTATGGACGAAAATGGCGTTTTTTGGGAGGGTTTTGAGTGATGGTGTGAGCATAAATGAGCTCGGTTAGGGTTATATAGAAAATTAAGATTAGCGACGACACGGGTCGTCGCTAATCAATGAATAGTCGTCGCGAATTTAGCCACGCGTCACCCCACGTACACACACACCTTGCGTGTCACATTTTAGCGACGACAGCTCGTCGTTAATATTTGGGATGTCGTCGCTAATTTTCGTGGGCGGGAAAGTTGGCCGCCCACGATGGCCAATTAAAAATTAATTTAATTATTAGCGACGACCAATCCTTTGAAGGTCGTCGTTAAAGATTAGCGACGACATTCAAAGGTTGAAGGTCGTCGCTATCTGTTTGAAGGTCGTCGCTAATCTTTTTTTTTTTTTTTTTTTTTTCATGGATAAGAAGCTTACCATTTCTTCCATTTTTTTTTTTACATTACATATTCTTCATTTGGGGGTGTTTAGCTAACGTTTAGAGTCAAAGTTAAGTGTTTAGAGTCAATGTTAAGTGTTTGTGGTCAAAGTTAAGTGTTTGTGGTCAAAGTTAAGTGTTTGTGGTCAAAGTTAAGTGTTTGTGGTCAAAGTTAAGTGTTTGTGGTCAAAGTTAAGTGTTTGTCGTCAAAGTTAAGTGTTTGTGGTCAAAGTTAAGTGTTTTGTGGTCAAAGTTAAGTGTTTGTGGTCAAAGTTAAGTGTTTAGAGTCAAAGTTAAGTGTTTGTGGTCAAAGTTAAGTGTTTAGAGTCAAAGTTAAGTGTTTGTGGTCAAAGTTAAGTGTTTGTGGTCAAAGTTAAGTGTTTGTGGTCAAAGTTAAGTGTTTGTGGTCAAAGTTAAGTGTTTGTGGTCAAAGTTAAGTGTTTGTGGTCAAAGTTAAGTGTTTAGAGTCAAAGTTAAGTGTTTAGAGTCAAAGTTAAGTGTTTAGAGTCAAAGTTAAGTGTTTAGAGTCAAAGTTAAGTGTTTGTGGTCAAAGTTAAGTGTTTAGAGTCAAAGTTAAGTGTTTGTGGTCAAAGTTAAGTGTTTGTGGTCAAAGTTAAGTGTTTGTGGTCAAAGTTAAGTGTTTGTGGTCAATGTTAAGTGTTTGTGGTCAAAGTTAAGTGTTTGTGGTCAAAGTTAAGTGTTTGTGGTCAAAGTTAAGTGTTTAGAGTCAAAGTTAAGTGTTTGTGGTCAAAGTTAAGTGTTTGTGGTCAAAGTTAAGTGTTTGTGGTCAAAGATAAGTGTTTGTGGTCAAAGTTAAGTGTTTGTGGTCAAAGTTAAGTGTTTGTGGTCAAAGTTAAGTGTTTGTGGTCAAAGTTAAGTGTTTGTGGTCAAAGTTAAGTGTTTGTGGTCAAAGTTAAGTGTTTGTGGTCAATGTTAAGTGTTTGTGGTCAAAGTTAAGTGTTTGTGGTCAAAGTTAAGTGTTTGTGGTCAAAGTTAAGTGTTTAGAGTCAAAGTTAAGTGTTTGTGGTCAAAGTTAAGTGTTTGTGGTCAAAGTTAAGTGTTTAGAGTCAAAGTTAAGTGTTTAGAGTCAAAGTTAAGTGTTTAGAGTCAAAGTTAAGTGTTTGTGGTCAAAGTTAAGTGTTTAGAGTCAAAGTTAAGTGTTTGTGGTCAAAGTTAAGTGTTTGTGGTCAAAGTTAAGTGTTTGTGGTCAAAGTTAAGTGTTTGTGGTCAATGTTAAGTGTTTGTGGTCAAAGTTAAGTGTTTGTGGTCAAAGTTAAGTGTTTGTGGTCAAAGTTAAGTGTTTAGAGTCAAAGTTAAGTGTTTATGGTCAAAGTTAAGTGTTTGTGGTCAAAGTTAAGTGTTTAGAGTCAAAGTTAAGTGTTTAGAGTCAAAGTTAAGTGTTTAGAGTCAAAGTTAAGTGTTTGTGGTCAAAGTTAAGTGTTTAGAGTCAAAGTTAAGTGTTTGTGGTCAAAGTTAAGTGTTTGTGGTCAAAGTTAAGTGTTTGTGGTCAATGTTAAGTGTTTGTGGTCAAAGTTAAGTGTTTGTGGTCAAAGTTAAGTGTTTGTGGTCAAAGTTAAGTGTTTAGAGTCAAAGTTAAGTGTTTGTGGTCAAAGTTAAGTGTTTGTGGTCAAAGTTAAGTGTTTAGAGTCAAAGTTAAGTGTTTAGAGTCAAAGTTAAGTGTTTAGAGTCAAAGTTAAGTGTTTGTGGTCAAAGTTAAGTGTTTAGAGTCAAAGTTAAGTGTTTGTGGTCAAAGTTAAGTGTTTGTGGTCAAAGTTAAGTGTTTGTGGTCAATGTTAAGTGTTTGTGGTCAAAGTTAAGTGTTTGTGGTCAAAGTTAAGTGTTTGTGGTCAAAGTTAAGTGTTTGTGGTCAATGTTAAGTGTTTGTGGTCAAAGTTAAGTGTTTGTGGTCAAAGTTAAGTGTTTGTGGTCAAAGTTAAGTGTTTAGAGTCAAAGTTAAGTGTTTGTGGTCAAAGTTAAGTGTTTGTGGTCAAAGTTAAGTGTTTAGAGTCAAAGTTAAGTGTTTAGAGTCAAAGTTAAGTGTTTAGAGTCAAAGTTAAGTGTTTGTGGTCAAAGTTAAGTGTTTAGAGTCAAAGTTAAGTGTTTGTGGTCAAAGTTAAGTGTTTGTGGTCAAAGTTAAGTGTTTGTGGTCAATGTTAAGTGTTTGTGGTCAAAGTTAAGTGTTTGTGGTCAAAGTTAAGTGTTTGTGGTCAAAGTTAAGTGTTTAGAGTCAAAGTTAAGTGTTTGTGGTCAAAGTTAAGTGTTTGTGGTCAAAGTTAAGTGTTTAGAGTCAAAGTTAAGTGTTTAGAGTCAAAGTTAAGTGTTTAGAGTCAAAGTTAAGTGTTTGTGGTCAAAGTTAAGTGTTTAGAGTCAAAGTTAAGTGTTTGTGGTCAAAGTTAAGTGTTTGTGGTCAAAGTTAAGTGTTTGTGGTCAAAGTTAAGTGTTTGTGGTCAATGTTAAGTGTTTGTGGTCAAAGTTAAGTGTTTGTGGTCAAAGTTAAGTGTTTGTGGTCAAATAAAATGTGTTAATACAAATAAACCAAAATAAAAAAAACCTAATCAGTATCATATCCACTAATAACTATGGATTCATCATCGCTATCAACCTCTATAGGTTCTGCTTCATCACCGTAGTCATCCAAGGTGTCATCAAGAATTTCCTCATTTTCATCAATACCCGTATCAAAAGACAAATCAATAAAAAAATTAGCAGGATCAATCTCGATCTCCTCGGTGGATGCCAATGGTATGCTGATGTTCTCATTCCCCGTGCTATCCATTAATGGTATGCTGATGCTCTCGTTCCCCGTAGGGAGTGATTCCGAACCCCATAACTCAGGACTCCATCCGTGTCGATCGTTTATTTCCCAAACGGCTTTCCACCCTTTCATTGATTTCTTCGAACTAATCTCGTCGATGTAAAACACTTTCTTGGCCTGCGATGCTAAAATGTATGGTTCGTTGGCCCACTCAAAATTTGTTGTGTTGATAAAGGTTACCCCATGCTTTGGCCTCGATTCAGCCTTTTTATACCACTTACAGACAAATAACACAACCGAGCACCCTCCAGTGTACATAACCTCCAAGATTTTGATTAATTCCCCGTAATAGGGTTCTTCATTGTAAATGGTACACACTCCGTAATCCTGCGTCACTCTTTTCTCTCCTTTGGACTTAGTTACCCACTTGACACCGTTCACAACACATGAATCATATTTATGCACCGAACCATAAGACATGTTTGCCAAGGACACCATCTCGGTGGTAGCTAACGGATCGCCACGTGAATGCATTCCATGAATCTAATATACAACAATATTAGTTAATACTTTGATAATAAATATATAAGTTTTAAACCAATGCATAGAATTACATACCTTTTCCAAAAACCATTCCCTAAACGTTCGACGATGCGTAATATTTATTTCATCACTCGTTCCCGTAAGTGTTGCTATGTGTTCACTATAATTGTAAATGAGTAAAAATAAATTAATATGCATATATAAATATATAAATATATATTTATATATTAATATATATTAATATATATTAATATATTAATATATAAATATATATTAATATATAAATATATATTAATATATAAATATATATTAATATATATTAATATATATTAATATATAATTATATATTAATATATAAATATATATTAATATATAAATATATATTAATATATAAATATATATTAATATATTAATATATATATTAATATATTAATATATAAATATATATTAATATATTAATATATATTAATATATATTAATATATATTAATATATATTAATATATAAATATATATTAATATATATTAATATATAAATATATATTAATATATAAATTTATATTAATATATAAATATATATAAATATATAAATATATATTAATATATAAATATAAATATATAAATATATATTCATATATAAATATATAAATATATATTAATATATAAATATAAATATATAAATATATAAATATATAAATATATATAAATATATAAATATAAATTTTTACTTACGTCATGTATGTTTCGAGTTCGTCGCAATTATGCAAAATATACCAATGAATGTGCTCCTTCTCCTTATACGGTAAAGAAACATACTCTATCTTGCCAACTGGAGTGCATTGGGAATTGAAAACGGATAGCTCTTTTGGGACCGGCGGTGCTTCGTTGTATCTGCCTGGATCGTTGAACCTTGTTTTTTCTTCACTAAGATATCTTGATATGAAATTCAACGTCTCTTCCGCAATGTAGCCCTCGGCTATTGAACCCTCTGGTCTAGCCGGATTTCGGATATACTCTTTCAACTTTTTCAAATACCTTTCGAATGGATACATCCACCGCATTTGTACCGGGCCACCAAGCAATGCTTCATCATATAAGTGTATCACCAAGTGGATCGTTATATCAAAAAACGCGGGAGGTAAAATCATTTCTAGCCTACACATAAGCTCAACCACTTTCTTCTTTCTCGATACTAACTTTTTCCTGCTTAGATTTTTATTGCAAACGACTCTAAACACGTTCGCTAACCCAATAAACACATCACTAATCGCTTTGTCTTCAATAAGCCCAGGGAGACTAGCCACGAAAAGATATTGCATCATCACGTGACAGTCGTGAGATTTCATACCGATAATCTTACCCGTATCACTTTGAACATTGTTTCTCATACTTGATGCAAAACCGTCGGGAAACTTCTGCGCCTTCAGCCAGTCAAGAAAAATAGTCCGCTTTTCCGGTGTTAGAGTGTACTTTCCACGTTTCAATATTTTTTTACCATTTCTCTCAGTCAACCATAATTCTTTTCTAATGTTCATTTCCTCAAGATCCAATCTCGCCTTCACGTTATCTTTGTTAACTTTTCCATCAATACCTATAACTGTACCGAGAAGAGCATCACACACGTTTTTCTCGCAATGCATAACGTCAATGTTATGTTTCAACAAGTTTTCAGACGAATAAGGTAAACGATAAAATATACTCTTTTTCTTCCAATTGAATTGTCGATTAACATCTTGCTTCACGATCTTTCCCCCAAAATCCTTGTGTTTACCGGGAAACACAATGGGAAGCCCATCTAACTGTGTCTGAATACTTGCAGGATTATATTTCTTCGGTGGGCGCCTATCATCGGGTTTCTTGTACAAAACACGTTCGCTTCTAAATGGATGTCCGGCAGGTAACCAACGTCTATGGTCAAAGTAAACAATCCCTTTGTTCACACACAATGACGGAGTATGATCCATGCATTCGGGACAAGCTTTGTAACCTTGACCCGACCATCCCGAAGTGTATGACCTAGCGGGGAAATCATTAGTGGTAGACAACAAACAAACCTTCATCGTAAACTCTTCTTTCTTGTGGGCATCATACGTAACGATCCCTTTATCCCACAACTCTTCCAACTCATCTATAACAGGACGAAGAAAGACATCCATGTCCTTACCGGGTGAACGGGGTCCCGGAATCAACAAACAAAGCTGGAATGTGGTTTCCTTCATGCATACCCACGGGGGCAAGTTATATACGGTTAATATGACTGGCCACATGCTATACGAATTGTTTTGCATAGAGAAAGGACAAAACCCGTCGATTCCAAGACCCAGATATACGTTACGAGGTTCACTAGCAAACTCAGGGTGTAGCGCTGCAAATCTCTTCCAACTATCACCATCAACCGGATGACGCAACACATCCGGATCTGCACTGTTACCGGTTTGGTGCCAAATCATGTCTTCAGCGGTGTGCTTCGAAGCGTATAGTCGTTGTAATCTAGGAGCAATCGGAAAATATCGAAGCTTCTTATGCGGTACTTTGATACCCTTCTTTGGGTCCCATCTAGACTCGTTACAAACCGGACACTTATCAAGGTCTTTGTTTTCTTTGTAATAAATAACACAATCGTTCAAACAAACGTCGATGGTAACATAACCCATACCCAAACTTTTCAACTTCTTGTTGCATGCTTCATAAGATTCTGGCAAATTGTGAGGTTTCGGCAAAATACGACCCAACAACTCCAGTAGCTCGGTGAATGAGGTGTTAGTCCATTTGTTCTTTACTTTAACGTGCATTAGCTTGGCAATAAAATTCAACGAACCCATCGATTCACAACCAGGAAATAATTCTGTCTCGAGTTCTTCGAACAACGCGTCAAAACTGCTTCGACTTGGAATATGTTCATCTCTCATCTCGGTGTCTCCCGGATGTCCACCAACATCGTAACTCTGTCTCACATCGTCGTAAACATGCTGGATTTCATTTACTATAACTGGATCTTTACTTGCAGGGGGTGTATGTGTTTGTATCTCTTCCTCACCGTGTTTTGTCCAAACCTTATAATCATGGTTAAACCCCTCTCTTAGAAGGTGGGCCATAACATCATTGGTTTTTAATCGGCAAAAATTATTACACTTCTTACACGGACAAGACAAGTAACCGGTATAACCTCTACTTTTCTTAGCAAATCGATAAATTTATAAACCCCAAAAATATATTCGGCATCTAACACATTCGTCGATTCGATCCAACTCTTATCGATACTCATGCCCGAACTCGATGCCATCAATTAACAACAATTTGAGTAAACTATGCGACTACATTAATAAAAAAAAAAAAAATACATAATTATTACAACCCAATGAATAAAATGAATAAAAATTACAACACAATAAAAAAAATAAAAAAAATTACAAACTCATTGAATGAATAAATATTACAAACCATTGAATGAATAAAAATTACAAACCATTAAATAAATAAATATTACAAACCATTAAATTAATGAATGAATATATAAAAAAAATCAAATAATTAAATAAACAAGTAAAAATATATGAGCACAAAATATAAAATTCACACAACACATGCATAATCAACCAACAAATATTTAATTCATTAACCTAATCATATGGTATATATCAACTTGCTAATTAATATAATCAATTACATACAAAGTTTAAAAAGCATGAAATTTAATGGAAATACCTTGAAATTTAATGGAAATTTAATGAAATTGAAGAGTGATGTTGATTCCCTACCAAGAAAGTTGTATTAATTCACCTAATCAAAGCATGTAGAAAGAATAAAACACAATTAGCCTTCAAAAAAAAAAAAAATTGAATTTCATGCAATTTTTACCTTGAATTGTTTGATGAAAGATGATATTAATGGAGCCCCACCTTGATTATTGAACCAAGAATGATGTAAGATGAAGTGGAGAAGGAATTGCAAAAAAAAAAAATAGAATTTTGTTGATTTTTTGGGAGAAAATCGGAGGATTTTTTTGGGTGTTTTGTGTGTTATGTGGGTTAAAAAACCTGCTGCAGCCATTAAATAGGATCGAAGATTAGCGACGACACGGGTGGTGGTTAAACTAACGCAGTCGTCGCTATTTTGAAGATTAACGACGACAGTCATTGTCGCTAAAATAGCGACGACAGCCCGTCAACAAAAAAAAATTTAATAAGAAATTAAAAATAAAATAGCGACGCAAAACTAATATATAGCGACAAAAACGTTGTCGCTAATTAGCGACACAGTAATTTATTGTCGCTAATTTCTTGTCGTCGCGAACTTACTGAGTTTAACGACGAACATAAGCGTCGTCGCTATTTTGTCATGGGTAAACACCGCATTTCCAGTAGTGCCATGACATAGAAGTTGTCTGGTCATTTGTAAAAGATTGTGGAGTTTTGGCCATTTTACATGCAATCATGTTAGGCAGTAGTCATCAAGGGTTGAGTAAAGAAATTGACTCTGATAACCTTGTAAAGGTCCAAGAGATTGCACCGTCGTCATAGTCTTGCTAGCAGATCAGACATATTGTTATAAAAGCCAAGAAAATGGCAGAAATATATTTTCTCTCCTTTTTTTGACATATTTTGAGATATTTTAATTCTATGATTGATTCCATTGCCATGCAAAGTAGACTGTACATATTATCTTTAGAGTCTTTTTCGAGTATATTGGTCGATATTTCTCATTTAAGAATAGACTAGACCCCTTTTGTTATTTTAGTAAATAATTTATTTTTCTGTTTGCTTTCATTTGTATTTGTATTGTTGATTTTATCTATCTAATTAAAACCTTGACCAAAGAAAAATATTAATGTCTTGATTGTTTTTAAAATTATGAGGACCTATTGTACTGAATAAAGAAAATAATAATATTTATCACAAAATATTAATTATCAAAATAACATTAACAACCGATGTGATGTAATTTGATTAGGATTGAATTGAATTTTTTTTAATCTAGTTTTATCTATTTTAAAAAATTCAAATAAATTATATTTCATCACCTAAGAAAATTTAATAGTGTATATTATTAAACTGTCCAAAAAAAAATAGTGTATATTATTATTAAAAAACAAAATTATAACTATAAAGACCTTGAAAAGGGGTGCTCTTTTAGATACCGTGATTTTTCTTTTTTTTTTTTATCTCTAAGCCTGATCTTGGATGGTTGCTACTTGGTTGTGAGGAATAGTTTATTAGCACTTGTCTGATTAGGGATATGGCATAATGATATTAAAAATAGTCTCCCGTTCTTAACAGAAACCCAAATGTTTGGTTATTGAAGTAATGAAGTGTTATAGTGCTAATACAATAGAGTCGACAGATGTAGAAAAATTGATGGTTCAGGTTATTATCTTGTACAAAGTAAATGGGATTGAAATGCGGAATAGGGTGGCGGCACTAATTTAGCACATTTGGGTGTATAGAATTACGAAAAATTTCGATCCATCCGTTCGAAGGAAGTCGAGTAGCAAAATAAGTGCTATAGTTCGGAATTCGGCGAGTGATTACGTGCGAGCATGGGGTTTTGAGACGGGCGGAGGTTTAGTCACTTCGGTTAAAAATATCCTTGTCAAGTGGGTTAAATCGTAAGACGGGGTTAACCTAAATGTGGATGGAGCTTTTGATGCAAGTAAATCTTTAGCAGGTATTGGAGGCCTTTTGTCAAAATAATAAGGCATAATATTTAGACGGATTTGCAGGGTCTTGTGTTGCGCGGACACCTTTTGAAGCGGAACCCATGACGCTACAATTTGACCTGGTTATGGCAGTATCTCGTGGTTATTTTTCTTTGACTATTGAGATAGACTCGTGTGAGTTGCACGCTCTAGTGAAAGGCGGTGTAAACTCAAGAAACTCCTCAAATAGTGTTCTAAATGTGTGCAAAGATATTCGGACTACTAAAGTTCTGTATGAGTTAGCATGGGGATATCGTGAATCTAATAGTTGTGCGAATTGGATGACTAAATTTACTGCAAAAAACAAGGAAGAACCAAGTTATTATAAAGACCCACCAGATGGACTATAGTGTTTGTTAGCGAGAAATAGATATGGCTGAGCTATATCGAAAATGATTCTTGATAGACAATAAATTGTAAAAAATATTTACTGTTCAATCTTTTAGCCTCATTCGTAATAAAAAAAATACAATAAAGTCAACTTGAAAATCAATAGACTCAACTAAAATATTTGTATTCCAGCCTAATTAACAAGTATACTTAACATTGACAATGAACCTTCCAAGATAGGTAAAATGTATCTTACTTATGCTTTTTACTTATATAAGTATGATTTCAAACAAAAAATGCAAAATGGTTGATAACTTAAAAAGCTCTTGTTTAAAATTTTACTGAAATTAAAATACTCCAAACTCCTCTCCAATTTATTGAAAAAATATCTTATATTTTAAATTAATGTTTCAATAACCCTTCACAATTACTCCAATAAGTTTCACCCTTCCATTGAAAAATACGATTTATTGATCCCTTGATCAAAAAATATCATTAACCAACCACTAATGTCATATCTTCTTATTCAACTCACACAAATGTGAAATATATACCATTCATACCAAACCTATAACATGTGGTGTTCAAAGAAGTTTTTTTTTTCTTTTTTATAATCTAACTACTTTCTGGGTTTGTAGGCGTGCTTTTATGATGTTTTGGAATGTGGCTGGTCATTTTCATTACAACAACAATCAGGAAATTAGTTCAAGCATTTTAAGCTGGAATTGGACCACTTTCATCAAGAACTAACTTATTTGGTAGGATCATAAATACACTTCATGTTTTTTCTGGAAAAAGAATAATTAGTTCAAATACAACCATAAATCTTTTATCTGGCTAGATAGACTAAAATAAATAACCAGACAATTTATGCACTAATAACATACTCCTTAGTTAGTGAAAACAAATAAATTAAAAAATAAATTAAAAAATAAATTTAAAAATCAATTAAAACTTAATTAATCATAACCTGGCCGAATACCACAATTAAGAATTGCTCGCACTATCTATATATATTTTATGTGAGTGAAAATTAAAGATGTTGAGATAAGAAAGGAACCTCGTCAAGGTTTGAACTTTTAGATAAAAATTTGTTTGGAATGTGTTTGCCTACCAAAGGGGTAATGAGTTTTTAAGGCCAATGGACCTTTGGTTTTATATTATAGAGGCAAGGTGTAACAAGCTAGTTACAGAAGAGCAAAAACTCAAAATTACCCTTCCTTCCCCTTTACTTACAAATAAAAAGGCAAAACCAAAACACCCAAACCATATACGGTTTCAATTTGGAAAACCAAAAGCCACCCCATTCACCCCTACCGATCCCTCCCCTCTTCTCTCTATGCTCTCTGACCAACCCAGCACCACCTCCCCTCCCTTCTCTTACCAATCCATCAGCACCTTCCCTCCCCTCGCGGCATCACCATCTCCACTAACATCACCATACACCATGTCCACCATCATCCCCACCATCATCACCATCATACCTACCCCACCCATCCCTCCTGCCTCCTGTCGTGGACCATTAACCACCATCATCACCACCCTCTCTCTCTCTCTCGCAGCCATGTTGACCACCATCACCACTTAGAAACCCGACGCCGCCCAGAAACCCATTTTCGCACCAGATCCATTTGCTCACCATCACCATCTTCACAACAGATTCGACGCCACCTTCACACGATATGCACTAGAACCGGCGCCACCTTCAAAACCACCATCATCATCGGCATCACCATCGCCATCCAATACCGCTGCGACCATCGTGGCCCATTCTCCACCATAAAACAATTAGATTTGATATCCAAGGCTCACCTTCATCTCGCCGCTCTCCTGCACACGAAAACCCGACCAGGACCCTCCATCTCACCGCTCTCCTTCACCTTTCATTGATGAGGTGCACAATTAAACTGTTCTTAACCATTCTCCACCATTGTAGCGTGTTTTAAGGTTCTTTTGCTCATTATTTTGCAAGAAAACCCAACGGTGGTGCAGCCCCATATGGGACAGTGGTACAACCCCATAAGGCACAGTGGTACAACTTCATCATTTACCATCTCTCACCCATCTTGTATCTGACCATTCTCCACCATATCATCTTCGAACCAAGCCGGGCTGCTTGACAAGAAAACCGCCGCCTTTTGAGCTTATCTCCACCATTACCAATCTGGACCATTTTTTCTATGCTGGACATTTTTTTCCAGATCCGTTGAGTGAAGTGATTAGTTTTGTTCATGAATGGGCCAGCCTAGTAACAATACTGGGTTATAATTTTTTTGTTTGGGCTTGATGGTGATGTCTCCCTATTTGTGATGAATAAATCTAGGCTGGAGACATCATTTTAGGCTTATTTGGTTAATTAATATTATATTTGTATTTGTATTTTGATAAATTCATATTTCTTGTAATGATTTGATGAATTATTATTTTTAGATCATATTTGGTTTAATTAGTGTGTTAATGTGAAGCTTTAAAGATATATGGTAATTAATTAGATGTAAAATTAATTCTAAAGAGATAAGGAAAGAAAATATGGATGGAAATTGGAGATTAAAGGAAGTAGAGATAAAATAGGAAAGGTAAAGTTGCCAAGTAAATATGAAATTCTGCAGCCACGTCCACTAAAGTGAAGATAACTCAAAATTGGCTGAGAATTTGGAGAAGCGCTCTGAAAAAGAAGTGTAGATCTTTTCGACATGGTTGTTTCGATATAAAAGTAGGCGAAAATCAGAGCAATAACAAAGAAATTACGACCAAAACAAGAGAGCAGCAGTTTTTTCCTCCTCCTATATTTTAGGAAACAAATTTGATTTGGAAAAGAAGTCCAATTGCTTTCCTTCTACTCCAAGAAATCCGACCTAGGGCTTCCTAAACACCTATAAATACACCCTTTAACTATTGTAAACATGTTCTTGCTCAGTTCTAAACCTTAAGTATCATAAAAGTCATTAAAGAGCAACAAAAATACCTGTAGAGAGGAAGACAAGAAGTTGGAAAGTAGCAAACTCCTCTTCTCCGTCATCTCCCTCTATCATTAGGGTAATTCGTATTAGATTCCTTAGCTTATCTTTGTTTCTAATTAATTTTATCCATATTTTAATTCTATGTCTTTAGATATGAACTAATTTTCCCATAGCTTGGGTTTGCATATGTATAATCTTGGATTTCTAATTCTTTATTTGCTTTAATGTTATTTGGGAAAACCTTTTTAAATTGATTATTGCTTCTTAACCATATATTTGTTTTATGTGCTTTGATTTATTGACCGTAGTTCTTGCGGATGCATGCGTATAGACTACCCCATTAATAGTAGTTAGATGGTCACCCGGAAAGGGTGTCTAATTATTGAAACGCCACATAAGCGTCTAGTGTGCGGTAGTGATCCGGAAGGGCTTGTCTAACTAGATAGTCATTAGGGTTTTTTATTTAATCACCGATCATTACGCGAGACCATCTCATCTAAGAACCTAGTGGCGTAGGACCACCTTATTTAAGTCCTCTGGTAATTGTTAGGTCGCCTCTTAATTCCACTCGGAAAGGGGTTAGGAGTAATACAAAATCCTAACTATTTATCTAAGAGCTTTAATCACCCTTATAACTAGAATATTGATTAGAAGGAAAAGTGCATACTAGCAACCCTAAGCTATATTTCTCATCTCCATTCATTTAGTATTTATTTATTTGCATTATTATCTTCGAGACCTGACAACCAAATAATTATTATTACTTTTATTGTCTTTTTATTTAACAAGTAATTTCATCTACACTTCTTTATATACATAAGTAGATCTAATAGATCAAATCCCTGCGAACGAAATTTTACTTACTAAATAAACTTGCAAACGATCTGTAATACTTATAGTGAGATTCTCGTGGTAGTCAAGGGTGTGTCATTTATTATTATCTTTATTTATCTGTTTATTTATCACATTTGCCCCCACCAGATAGGTATATGTCCAGTTGTTGGGCTTTTGGTCTGTGAGGAGAGATATGTTTTGGATTTGGACATGATGGGTACAGCCCCACTACATAATAGTCGAGATGGGTCCGTACCCATCGAGCTAATGTCGAGATGGGTCTGTACCCCTATGAGAGTTTAAATGGACATAAATAAATAATGACTTAATAAAAAGAGTAATAACGAAGTAATGTCAAATGTCAAAAACGAAACTAAAAAGTTACAAGTAGACCTTATAAAATAAGTTTTTTTTAGTTTGGCTTTAAATTATAAAGTACGCAAAAAGTTGGCCTCAAAATATATTTTCCTCCCTACCAAAAGAAACATGGTCCAACATAATTGCTCTATTTCTCCAAGATTCATGCTATGATTCACTTGAAAAAGAGAATAATCCACATTTTTGACATTCAATAGTATCAGAATATGTCGGTAATTAAACTACATATTAATCACAATTCTTTCTCTTGTTTAAAAGATGAGTTCTTAAAGACTTGTTGAGGGTAGCAAATGTAATGGATGATGCAAAAAAAACTGTCCAAACCTTCTCAACGGTTTCCTTCTAAAACACACTCCCTCCGTGTTAGGAATTTTTTTAAATAATATGTACTCCCAATATTATTTGTTCCCTCACTTACTAAATAAAAAAATAAAAAAATTATTTGTCCAATTTTTTGAAAAAATGCTTCCAAAATTATATGTTCAATTTATTATATCAAAATATTCAGATTTTTCTAATATTACCATTAATTAAATAACTTAATTTTTTTTTGGTTTTTTTTGTTGGGAAATAAGCTAATATTACCGCAACAGCAAAAACCGTTTTTTTCTCCAGAATAACACTGTTTGAATAATGATGTTGCCCTTATAACAACTCTAATCTACACTGATATTAATGAGAATATTGCAAACATCATATAAAAAAATCAACAACACCTAGGATTCCAGTGAACTGGAACAACAGCTTTGAGAAGGAGGACAAAATGCAGAACACAACTTTTTTCGCACCTGCAACAGAAAAAACCTGATTTCAAGTAAAATGCAAAGATAAAAAACCGTAGTAAATGATGAAACTAGGGTCGAAAATTATATTGATAGAATTCGATTGGTCAACGGGAGCTTCTTGAAACGACAAGACAAAGAACATGTAATAGAATACTTGGGTTATTTGGGATTTTCGAGTATTTCGAGGGGCTCGGTAAAAGAGGAGTCGAGGTTCAAGATAGCTAAAGAAGTTGAGAATCTGTTTTGGTAGTAAGCAAAAGAACAAGAAAGAAGGAGGCTAGTGAGAGACAGGTTTTACTAGAGAAAAAAGAGACACCTAGATTTACAAATATGTTTTTGGAGGACTAAAAGCACAATTGTTGGGAACTAGTGTCGCCTAAGGTGTGATAAAATAATATATAAATAAGTGCAAATAAACACCCTAGGCTGAGCACGGTTCTGCAAGTATTACAGGACGTATGCAAGTTTTAAATGATTAATAGAATTAGTTTCTCAAAGACTACGAAAGTTATGAAGAACTTATGCAATTTATCTAGTACAAATATGAATGCTCGAATGATAATACGCAAGAAAAGAAAAGATAGATAGAATTTTATTCGGTTTTTTATAAGAGAAAGTTAAACTACTAAATTAAAGACAGAAAATTAATTAAGCACAGAACAGATAGTATGATAATTTAGCCAAAGTAATTAGCAAGAAATCCCCACTAGTCTTGTTGTTTTAAACATGTAAGGGTTAATCATGTGATATTCCAATAATCGGCTTCAATTGTGCTAGGTAGTTTAAATTAGGGTTAACCTGTGTCAATAAGGGTCCTAAGCAAACTTTTTGATTAATGATGCTAACACCAAACCATAATGACTATCTAGTTAGGTTGATTTGTCAGGTCTAAACCTTACACTAGACGCTTTGTGTTGTTTCCATAGTTAAGATATGCCTTAGCTAATGACTATCTAACTACTATGAAGGTAATTCTATACAGTTTCAATCCGCAAGAAAAACAGACTATAAACCAAACACATAAATAGAGGAATAAAACATGAATTCAATTTAAAACATATAATTCCCAAATTAGATAGATGTCGACCAAATCTAGGGTTCATACATATATGCTAAAACTCAAGCTAAATTTATTTAATTCATACTAAAGAAAGAAAAGAAAACAATTACAAAATTGAAGGTTGAAGAAGACATGATATGGTGTTCAGTTCCTTCCAGACTTCTTTTCTTGTATTGTAGCTTCTTCCTGGCCTAAGGACTGGCCAAAGATGATTTTCTATTGATAAGAGGGTGTATTTATAGGGTATAGGAAACCCTAAAACGTTTCTTGGAGTATAAGATAGGTATTGGACTCCAAGCCCAACTCAAATTCGTAACCCTAGAATATAGAAAAGGTAAGATTTTGATGTTGTTTTGTTTTGGCCGTAACTGATTCAATACTTTTCAATTTGACGCGTTCCAATAGTCGAAACCTATTGTATCGGAAAGATCTTTAACTTTGATTTAGACCATTCTTCCAAATTCCTAGCCAATCTTGAGATATAAGCCATTTTATGGTCGTAGCTGCTGGAATTCAGATTTATTTGGCAACTTTATCTTTTCCTTTTTCATATTTCTTGCCTTTATCTCCAATTTCCATGTTTATCCTCTTTCCTTTATCTTTTAGAATTAACTTGGCATCTAATTAATTACCATATATCTTTAAAGCTTCACAATTAACCAACAATTAAACCCAATATGCTCTAAAAATAATAAATAATTAAATTAAGACATGAAATAAGAAAGTGTACTAAATCATGAGAAAATCGACATATAACCTAATAAATACACCTAAAATGATGTCTCCAACCAATATTAAATCATCACAAATGGGGAGACATCAGGAACATAAATAAAAGAAAGACTATTTGATGATAATTACATTCTGGAATAAAGGGGGTTTGGCTCAACTCATAAATGACGAGGTATAGCTAGATTCATTAAGCATAAATATATTCATTTTGGAAATTATGGAAACAAAAAACAACTGAAAAAATGTAGATAAATTCATGAACTCTATGCTATGAGATTGGAAGCATATTAATAATTTTGACTTGATTGAACATGAGAGGATTCTAGTAGTGTAGGACCCGGATAAAGTTGATGTGGAAATACTTTCAAGAACACCACAAGCCATTCTTTGTAAGCCATTCCAATAAGCGATTATCCAAATATTACACATAATATGTATAGTATATGGTCCAATCACGTAAAAGAGAGAAAAAATGTAGTTAAAAAACAGAAACAATATAATTAGACCATCCAAAATATATATTATAAAGGATTTTTGGGTGATCACTTTTTAAATTCTACCCAACATTATTTTTTATAAAGTAATATAAAATTTAACATAAATATGATTTTTCAGGTTATTATTCTCGATTCTTTCACAAACTTTATAGATCGGAGAACTATGCCGAGAAAAAATGTAGTTAGAAAAAAAAACAGTATAATTAAACCTATCAAAATATACATCATAAGTGATTTTGAATGATCACTTTTTAAATGCTACCCAACATTGTTTTTTAAAGTAATGCAAATTTTAACATAAACATGATTTTTAGGTTATTATTCCCTATTATTTTACAAACTTTATAAATGGGAGAACTAAGTCGTTTTGAAGCTATACTTTTTTTGTTATATAAGAGAGCCACTTTGGACTCAGAGTCATTGATTCGATTCGAACCTACACCACTAGATTGGATAACAAAGGCTCTGGCCAGTGAACTAATCTCAACTTGTTAGCTATACTACATAATACAATACTTATATAAATCAAATTCAGTTAAGTTATACTTATATAGATATTTTTAGAGATAATGGTTAATTAGATCCATAACCCAAGAAATCATGTTTTAAGAAATTCAGTCCAAAAGTTTGGATAAATAAGGTCCAAAATATTATTTTAGACTTATGATTACGTAATATAATCTTATAAAATAAAATAATAAATTCAAAAAACATTAAAAGATATCTAAACAAAAAATAAAATTAGAAAGTAAAGATTGAATATCTGGAGAGACGAACCCTAAAAGTCATCACTTCATAGCGGATTAAAAAACCAAAAAGTGACCTCTTCACACCCACCTTCCCAGCAAGCCTCATGCACAAGACATCCGTCGCTGGGAATTCTCCGCCACCATCATCATCAACAAAGAGCCCAAAGGTAAAAAATTAATTTTCTCCACTGAAACTTTGAAAAAAAATTAGTTATCAATCTAATCTTATCACTTTAATTATCTGATTTAAGTATAGTTACACTGTTATTTATTATCCTCTTATACAAATCCTTTACACAAATCTTATAATGGCCATTTTGTGACAGTTTGAAAGCCTTTTACTGTACTGGAAGTAATGCACTCAAAAGGTAATCCTTTTTTCTTCGTTGTCGCCTGCCGTTTTCACAGGGCTTTTATCGGAATTGGTTAATGGGCTCGCCGCTTGGTTAATGGGTTCGCCGCGGTCGTTGAACCCTTAGTTATACCATATTTTTTGAATTGTTTTGCAATATATAATTATTTGACGCAACGGGTGAAGATGGTTACATAGCCTAGTGAATTATGTCGTGCAACCCAGTGAATTGTGTCGGGTTACATAGCCCAGTGAATTGTGTCGCGTAACCCAGTGAATTGTGTCGCGTAGCCCAAAGAATTGTGTCACGCATCCTAGTGAAGGATATTATAGACCTAAATTATTAACGAAGTGGGCTAGACTTTATAAAAAAAAATTGTTAGAATATAAATTTTTTGGATTAATCTTTTTTTCCTTTATGTGTTAGAATATTAATACCACGTCCAAAAACTCAAATTCGTATAGTTAGTAATATTTCCAATTATATAGATGTTAGAAAACAAGAACAATTCCATTTTGCATTAATTCTGTAAAACCATTTACATCATTATTCAAATGGTAAATGGGTTTGTGATTTCTAACTTATACCTTAACAAAAATATAATGAACTAAGGAAAGACTAGAATTAAATTATATTTTTATAAGTAATAAAAATCATATTCAAAGTGGAGAAATAAAATCAGTAAATAGTGCAATCATAAATTTATAAAGGACTTCGAAAAATAATTCATAAAGGACAAATAATATATTGCAAAAATTGCTCAAAAGTCAATCGTCTTGAACTGTTTTTTCTTCCCTTTTTTATTCATCCAAAAGAAAAACTGTTTTTTCCACTTAAATATAAGAACGTTTTATTTGTACAAATAGGAAATTGGTTTACACATTTTTCTTACCACGAGATAAAACGGAAAAAGTTAGCCCCGACAACAAGAACAGCTACTTTAAAAAACACTGTGTGTCTCTCTTGGTGAATATTAACTAACCGAAACTAAAATGATCTAAACTTTGTAGCTCATTATTGTGTAGTAAAACTAATTTTAAAATTTACAGTTGAATATACAGACTAAACCCTCTAAAGTAATTGTTAATTCGAATGATGGTATAATTTTCATTAATAAAAGAGCTCAGTGAGTAGTAGTATCTTGAAAAATTAATCTCATCATTATCCCATTTATTTTAGATACGAGATTTATCAGTTGGAGTACTACTATAAGAGGTCCCTACTGATAATGAGAGATAAAAAGGGCAAGCACAACCCTACAAGCTACTACTATAATGTAGAAGGTTCTTTTGCTCATTATTTTGCAAGAAAACCCAACGGTGATGCAGCCCCATATGGGACAGTGGTACAACCCCATAAGGCACAGTGGTACAACTTCATCATTTACCATCTCTCACCCATCTTGTATCTGACCATTCTCCACCATATCATCTTCGAACCAAGCCGGGCTGCTTGACAAGAAAACCGCCGCCTTTTGAGCTTATCTCCACCATTACCAATCTGGACCATTTTTTCTATGCTGGACATTTTTTTCCAGATCCGTTGAGTGAAGTGATTAGTTTTGTTCATGAATGGGCCAGCCTAGTAACAATACTGGGTTATAATTTTTTTGTTTGGGCTTGATGGTGATGTCTCCCTATTTGTGATGAATAAATCTAGGCTGGAGACATCATTTTAGGCTTATTTGGTTAATTAATATTATATTTGTATTTGTATTTTGATAAATTCATATTTCTTGTAATGATTTGATGAATTATTATTTTTAGATCATATTTGGTTTAATTAGTGTGTTAATGTGAAGCTTTAAAGATATATGGTAATTAATTAGATGTAAAATTAATTCTAAAGAGATAAGGAAAGAAAATATGGATGGAAATTGGAGATTAAAGGAAGTAGAGATAAAATAGGAAAGGTAAAGTTGCCAAGTAAATATGAAATTCTGCAGCCACGTCCACTAAAGTGAAGATAACTCAAAATTGGCTGAGAATTTGGAGAAGCGCTCTGAAAAAGAAGTGTAGATCTTTTCGACATGGTTGTTTCGATATAAAAGTAGGCGAAAATCAGAGCAATAACAAAGAAATTACGACCAAAACAAGAGAGCAGCAGTTTTTTCCTCCTCCTATATTTTAGGAAACAAATTTGATTTGGAAAAGAAGTCCAATTGCTTTCCTTCTACTCCAAGAAATCCGACCTAGGGCTTCCTAAACACCTATAAATACACCCTTTAACTATTGTAAACATGTTCTTGCTCAGTTCTAAACCTTAAGTATCATAAAAGTCATTAAAGAGCAACAAAAATACCTGTAGAGAGGAAGACAAGAAGTTGGAAAGTAGCAAACTCCTCTTCTCCGTCATCTCCCTCTATCATTAGGGTAATTCGTATTAGATTCCTTAGCTTATCTTTGTTTCTAATTAATTTTATCCATATTTTAATTCTATGTCTTTAGATATGAACTAATTTTCCCATAGCTTGGGTTTGCATATGTATAATCTTGGATTTCTAATTCTTTATTTGCTTTAATGTTATTTGGGAAAACCTTTTTAAATTGATTATTGCTTCTTAACCATATATTTGTTTTATGTGCTTTGATTTATTGACCGTAGTTCTTGCGGATGCATGCGTATAGACTACCCCATTAATAGTAGTTAGATGGTCACCCGGAAAGGGTGTCTAATTATTGAAACGCCACATAAGCGTCTAGTGTGCGGTAGTGATCCGGAAGGGCTTGTCTAACTAGATAGTCATTAGGGTTTTTTATTTAATCACCGATCATTACGCGAGACCATCTCATCTAAGAACCTAGTGGCGTAGGACCACCTTATTTAAGTCCTCTGGTAATTGTTAGGTCGCCTCTTAATTCCACTCGGAAAGGGGTTAGGAGTAATACAAAATCCTAACTATTTATCTAAGAGCTTTAATCACCCTTATAACTAGAATATTGATTAGAAGGAAAAGTGCATACTAGCAACCCTAAGCTATATTTCTCATCTCCATTCATTTAGTATTTATTTATTTGCATTATTATCTTCGAGACCTGACAACCAAATAATTATTATTACTTTTATTGTCTTTTTATTTAACAAGTAATTTCATCTACACTTCTTTATATACATAAGTAGATCTAATAGATCAAATCCCTGCGAACGAAATTTTACTTACTAAATAAACTTGCAAACGATCTGTAATACTTATAGTGAGATTCTCGTGGTAGTCAAGGGTGTGTCATTTATTATTATCTTTATTTATCTGTTTATTTATCACATTTGCCCCCACCAGATAGGTATATGTCCAGTTGTTGGGCTTTTGGTCTGTGAGGAGAGATATGTTTTGGATTTGGACATGATGGGTACAGCCCCACTACATAATAGTCGAGATGGGTCCGTACCCATCGAGCTAATGTCGAGATGGGTCTGTACCCCTATGAGAGTTTAAATGGACATAAATAAATAATGACTTAATAAAAAGAGTAATAACGAAGTAATGTCAAATGTCAAAAACGAAACTAAAAAGTTACAAGTAGACCTTATAAAATAAGTTTTTTTTAGTTTGGCTTTAAATTATAAAGTACGCAAAAAGTTGGCCTCAAAATATATTTTCCTCCCTACCAAAAGAAACATGGTCCAACATAATTGCTCTATTTCTCCAAGATTCATGCTATGATTCACTTGAAAAAGAGAATAATCCACATTTTTGACATTCAATAGTATCAGAATATGTCGGTAATTAAACTACATATTAATCACAATTCTTTCTCTTGTTTAAAAGATGAGTTCTTAAAGACTTGTTGAGGGTAGCAAATGTAATGGATGATGCAAAAAAAACTGTCCAAACCTTCTCAACGGTTTCCTTCTAAAACACACTCCCTCCGTGTTAGGAATTTTTTTAAATAATATGTACTCCCAATATTATTTGTTCCCTCACTTACTAAATAAAAAAATAAAAAAATTATTTGTCCAATTTTTTGAAAAAATGCTTCCAAAATTATATGTTCAATTTATTATATCAAAATATTCAGATTTTTCTAATATTACCATTAATTAAATAACTTAATTTTTTTTTGGTTTTTTTTGTTGGGAAATAAGCTAATATTACCGCAACAGCAAAAACCGTTTTTTTCTCCAGAATAACACTGTTTGAATAATGATGTTGCCCTTATAACAACTCTAATCTACACTGATATTAATGAGAATATTGCAAACATCATATAAAAAAATCAACAACACCTAGGATTCCAGTGAACTGGAACAACAGCTTTGAGAAGGAGGACAAAATGCAGAACACAACTTTTTTCGCACCTGCAACAGAAAAAACCTGATTTCAAGTAAAATGCAAAGATAAAAAACCGTAGTAAATGATGAAACTAGGGTCGAAAATTATATTGATAGAATTCGATTGGTCAACGGGAGCTTCTTGAAACGACAAGACAAAGAACATGTAATAGAATACTTGGGTTATTTGGGATTTTCGAGTATTTCGAGGGGCTCGGTAAAAGAGGAGTCGAGGTTCAAGATAGCTAAAGAAGTTGAGAATCTGTTTTGGTAGTAAGCAAAAGAACAAGAAAGAAGGAGGCTAGTGAGAGACAGGTTTTACTAGAGAAAAAAGAGACACCTAGATTTACAAATATGTTTTTGGAGGACTAAAAGCACAATTGTTGGGAACTAGTGTCGCCTAAGGTGTGATAAAATAATATATAAATAAGTGCAAATAAACACCCTAGGCTGAGCACGGTTCTGCAAGTATTACAGGACGTATGCAAGTTTTAAATGATTAATAGAATTAGTTTCTCAAAGACTACGAAAGTTATGAAGAACTTATGCAATTTATCTAGTACAAATATGAATGCTCGAATGATAATACGCAAGAAAAGAAAAGATAGATAGAATTTTATTCGGTTTTTTATAAGAGAAAGTTAAACTACTAAATTAAAGACAGAAAATTAATTAAGCACAGAACAGATAGTATGATAATTTAGCCAAAGTAATTAGCAAGAAATCCCCACTAGTCTTGTTGTTTTAAACATGTAAGGGTTAATCATGTGATATTCCAATAATCGGCTTCAATTGTGCTAGGTAGTTTAAATTAGGGTTAACCTGTGTCAATAAGGGTCCTAAGCAAACTTTTTGATTAATGATGCTAACACCAAACCATAATGACTATCTAGTTAGGTTGATTTGTCAGGTCTAAACCTTACACTAGACGCTTTGTGTTGTTTCCATAGTTAAGATATGCCTTAGCTAATGACTATCTAACTACTATGAAGGTAATTCTATACAGTTTCAATCCGCAAGAAAAACAGACTATAAACCAAACACATAAATAGAGGAATAAAACATGAATTCAATTTAAAACATATAATTCCCAAATTAGATAGATGTCGACCAAATCTAGGGTTCATACATATATGCTAAAACTCAAGCTAAATTTATTTAATTCATACTAAAGAAAGAAAAGAAAACAATTACAAAATTGAAGGTTGAAGAAGACATGATATGGTGTTCAGTTCCTTCCAGACTTCTTTTCTTGTATTGTAGCTTCTTCCTGGCCTAAGGACTGGCCAAAGATGATTTTCTATTGATAAGAGGGTGTATTTATAGGGTATAGGAAACCCTAAAACGTTTCTTGGAGTATAAGATAGGTATTGGACTCCAAGCCCAACTCAAATTCGTAACCCTAGAATATAGAAAAGGTAAGATTTTGATGTTGTTTTGTTTTGGCCGTAACTGATTCAATACTTTTCAATTTGACGCGTTCCAATAGTCGAAACCTATTGTATCGGAAAGATCTTTAACTTTGATTTAGACCATTCTTCCAAATTCCTAGCCAATCTTGAGATATAAGCCATTTTATGGTCGTAGCTGCTGGAATTCAGATTTATTTGGCAACTTTATCTTTTCCTTTTTCATATTTCTTGCCTTTATCTCCAATTTCCATGTTTATCCTCTTTCCTTTATCTTTTAGAATTAACTTGGCATCTAATTAATTACCATATATCTTTAAAGCTTCACAATTAACCAACAATTAAACCCAATATGCTCTAAAAATAATAAATAATTAAATTAAGACATGAAATAAGAAAGTGTACTAAATCATGAGAAAATCGACATATAACCTAATAAATACACCTAAAATGATGTCTCCAACCAATATTAAATCATCACAAATGGGGAGACATCAGGAACATAAATAAAAGAAAGACTATTTGATGATAATTACATTCTGGAATAAAGGGGGTTTGGCTCAACTCATAAATGACGAGGTATAGCTAGATTCATTAAGCATAAATATATTCATTTTGGAAATTATGGAAACAAAAAACAACTGAAAAAATGTAGATAAATTCATGAACTCTATGCTATGAGATTGGAAGCATATTAATAATTTTGACTTGATTGAACATGAGAGGATTCTAGTAGTGTAGGACCCGGATAAAGTTGATGTGGAAATACTTTCAAGAACACCACAAGCCATTCTTTGTAAGCCATTCCAATAAGCGATTATCCAAATATTACACATAATATGTATAGTATATGGTCCAATCACGTAAAAGAGAGAAAAAATGTAGTTAAAAAACAGAAACAATATAATTAGACCATCCAAAATATATATTATAAAGGATTTTTGGGTGATCACTTTTTAAATTCTACCCAACATTATTTTTTATAAAGTAATATAAAATTTAACATAAATATGATTTTTCAGGTTATTATTCTCGATTCTTTCACAAACTTTATAGATCGGAGAACTATGCCGAGAAAAAATGTAGTTAGAAAAAAAAACAGTATAATTAAACCTATCAAAATATACATCATAAGTGATTTTGAATGATCACTTTTTAAATGCTACCCAACATTGTTTTTTAAAGTAATGCAAATTTTAACATAAACATGATTTTTAGGTTATTATTCCCTATTATTTTACAAACTTTATAAATGGGAGAACTAAGTCGTTTTGAAGCTATACTTTTTTTGTTATATAAGAGAGCCACTTTGGACTCAGAGTCATTGATTCGATTCGAACCTACACCACTAGATTGGATAACAAAGGCTCTGGCCAGTGAACTAATCTCAACTTGTTAGCTATACTACATAATACAATACTTATATAAATCAAATTCAGTTAAGTTATACTTATATAGATATTTTTAGAGATAATGGTTAATTAGATCCATAACCCAAGAAATCATGTTTTAAGAAATTCAGTCCAAAAGTTTGGATAAATAAGGTCCAAAATATTATTTTAGACTTATGATTACGTAATATAATCTTATAAAATAAAATAATAAATTCAAAAAACATTAAAAGATATCTAAACAAAAAATAAAATTAGAAAGTAAAGATTGAATATCTGGAGAGACGAACCCTAAAAGTCATCACTTCATAGCGGATTAAAAAACCAAAAAGTGACCTCTTCACACCCACCTTCCCAGCAAGCCTCATGCACAAGACATCCGTCGCTGGGAATTCTCCGCCACCATCATCATCAACAAAGAGCCCAAAGGTAAAAAATTAATTTTCTCCACTGAAACTTTGAAAAAAAATTAGTTATCAATCTAATCTTATCACTTTAATTATCTGATTTAAGTATAGTTACACTGTTATTTATTATCCTCTTATACAAATCCTTTACACAAATCTTATAATGGCCATTTTGTGACAGTTTGAAAGCCTTTTACTGTACTGGAAGTAATGCACTCAAAAGGTAATCCTTTTTTCTTCGTTGTCGCCTGCCGTTTTCACAGGGCTTTTATCGGAATTGGTTAATGGGCTCGCCGCTTGGTTAATGGGTTCGCCGCGGTCGTTGAACCCTTAGTTATACCATATTTTTTGAATTGTTTTGCAATATATAATTATTTGACGCAACGGGTGAAGATGGTTACATAGCCTAGTGAATTATGTCGTGCAACCCAGTGAATTGTGTCGGGTTACATAGCCCAGTGAATTGTGTCGCGTAACCCAGTGAATTGTGTCGCGTAGCCCAAAGAATTGTGTCACGCATCCTAGTGAAGGATATTATAGACCTAAATTATTAACGAAGTGGGCTAGACTTTATAAAAAAAAATTGTTAGAATATAAATTTTTTGGATTAATCTTTTTTTCCTTTATGTGTTAGAATATTAATACCACGTCCAAAAACTCAAATTCGTATAGTTAGTAATATTTCCAATTATATAGATGTTAGAAAACAAGAACAATTCCATTTTGCATTAATTCTGTAAAACCATTTACATCATTATTCAAATGGTAAATGGGTTTGTGATTTCTAACTTATACCTTAACAAAAATATAATGAACTAAGGAAAGACTAGAATTAAATTATATTTTTATAAGTAATAAAAATCATATTCAAAGTGGAGAAATAAAATCAGTAAATAGTGCAATCATAAATTTATAAAGGACTTCGAAAAATAATTCATAAAGGACAAATAATATATTGCAAAAATTGCTCAAAAGTCAATCGTCTTGAACTGTTTTTTCTTCCCTTTTTTATTCATCCAAAAGAAAAACTGTTTTTTCCACTTAAATATAAGAACGTTTTATTTGTACAAATAGGAAATTGGTTTACACATTTTTCTTACCACGAGATAAAACGGAAAAAGTTAGCCCCGACAACAAGAACAGCTACTTTAAAAAACACTGTGTGTCTCTCTTGGTGAATATTAACTAACCGAAACTAAAATGATCTAAACTTTGTAGCTCATTATTGTGTAGTAAAACTAATTTTAAAATTTACAGTTGAATATACAGACTAAACCCTCTAAAGTAATTGTTAATTCGAATGATGGTATAATTTTCATTAATAAAAGAGCTCAGTGAGTAGTAGTATCTTGAAAAATTAATCTCATCATTATCCCATTTATTTTAGATACGAGATTTATCAGTTGGAGTACTACTATAAGAGGTCCCTACTGATAATGAGAGATAAAAAGGGCAAGCACAACCCTACAAGCTACTACTATAATGTAGAAACCATAAAGTATCACTGATTCACTCACTCAACCATACGTGCAAAATTTAAAAACTATATAAAATACGAAAGTAAAAAAACAAAATAGTTGAACAGAGTTCTGACACATTTAAATCGCATCAAAAGTAAAACAAGAAAATTCCTCTAACGATAAAAGATAAATTTAAGAAAACGAATACTTACCGATGTCCTGACCAAAAAAGTAAAAAATGTAAATTTAAGAATTTATTTCTGCCTAAGTTTACACGAGTAAACATATAGTGTTTCAGATATAAGAATAGAGTAGATTCAAATTTTCTTTTTAGTAGAAATCATAATTAAAATAATGATATTATAGAATGTTAATTTTTAACTATATTTCTGAATCAGATTAAAAAAAGACTAAATATATATAATGATATTATGGACATCAAAAAGAAAATAATATTAATTCTTATATATATTTCTGAAGCAGATTAAAAAAAAAACTAAATAAATTTTCTTTTTAGTAGAAATCATAATTAAAATAATGATATTATGGACATAGAAAAGAAAATAATGTGAATTTTTATACATATTTCTGAATCAGATTAAAAAAACTAAATATATATATACACTTATTCTGTTGTTTTGGAAAAAAAAATGTATGATATATTCTTTTTCTTAGATTTATATCTGGATAAATTATATCATTGTTGGTCTATTTGCAATCAAATTTAGTAAAATGTGTTAGACTATTAAACTTATATTATAATGGATTAATCTTTATTGAATTTGTACTTGAACTTATTAGGACTTAAAATATTGATCTTATACTTATTGAATTTATAATTTACTAGATTTGGTCTAACACGAAATCGTCTCTTCTTTAGACGTTAATTTATTTCATTCGTTGAACTTGATTATACTAAACTATTGAATCACGACCCTAAGTATATCATATATATACCTTTTTTTTTTTACTTATTCATTATTCATTTTTTTCATTTTCCAATTTTCTTAACTAAATATGGTAAAACCAGATTTTCACTTGCACTTAACTTTATCTTTATAATCTTTATGATTAACTAGCAAATCAAACATAGAATATCTACTTAGTTATTTATATAGATTAGATCTCATAGTTGACATATTAAATCGATCTACGGATTATTTTAAGATTTATGAATCAATTTAAACCTTTACGTTGAGATACGATTATAATCCGTAAAATGAAATATTTTATAATAGAATAGCTAATTTTGCAAGAATTTAACGTGAATATAAACTTGACGAATAAAGATAAAGATTGTGTTTATATTCTTTACTATATCTGCACTTTATTTGTTTTAATCTTTTTAAATCTTCGAAAACCTAAATAATCTTAAATGATTCTACAACTATATTTTTTTATTTACTCACACTTAAAAATTAAAAACAAATTAATTTATACGATATATGGGGGTGGGGATGGGGGTAGGGGGGGTGGGTGGGGGTGGGTGGGGGTAGTGGGGAAGTGAAATCCCCAATGCTTTCTTAGATACTCCCCAAGTCCCCAACTGATCACCCTCCATATAAAAACACCCAACACACAGGAAACTAGAGATACAGAGAGAAATGGAGAGAAGAAAAATGGAAGACGAAACAAATAATAGAGAGAAGAAGATGATCATCAAGAAATCTTTATCAAAATCAATATCAAGTCCAAGTAGAACTGAAAAGTTTCCACCACCATTAATGAGATTCTTAAGAAGCAATATAGGCAGCAAAAGCAGAGGAAAATCACGTTCAAGTCCAATGATGTTTATGCGAAAGAAAAACTCTAATTCTTCATCAGTTATCATAACAACTCAAGAACCATCTTCACCTAAAGTCACTTGTATAGGTCAAGTTCGTGTTAGAAGATCATCTAAATCGAAAAACAAAGACTTTTTAAGAACTCCATCTCATAAACAACCCAAAAGATTTAATAGCTCTTCTTCAACAACGAATGTTAAGTATAATCAAACACCTTGTGTGTGGGTACAAAAAGCTTTATGTTGTAACAATGTCTTCCCAAAATTTCACAAACCCAGATCGATTTCATTGTTTTTACGTAAATGGGTATCTTTTTTTTGTTGTGGGTATTGCAAAAAGATTGACTCTACAGAGCACTGTTCTTCGTCAAAGGTTGAGTCTTTACCAAGAAGCTTCCATAACCATGGTAGTGAAGAAGCTCAAGAAGAAGAATCCAAACAAGATATAGGTGATACTAATTCAACTCCACCTAAAAATGCATTTTTATTAACTAGGTGTAGATCTGCTCCGTATAGATCATCTTCATTAGCGAATCGTTTTTGGGGTTCACCTACAAAAGACGAAGAAGATGAAGAAAAAAGTGAAGAGCAAGAACAAGAACAAGAGCTAGAGTTAGAGCAAGAAGAAGTTGAAGAAATTGAAGAAGTAAAGGTGGAACCAAGATTTAGTAGTCAAAGTGAAGAAATGGAAAGAAGTTCCATTGATGAAAGAAACTTTAAAGTAGCGAAAAGTATACAGGATTTGAGAGCCATTGGAGGAGCTGCAGTTCATCCATTAATACTTACTAGGTGTAAATCAGAACCAGCTAGAAGAGGTGAAAGGCTTAATCCAGATGATACACAAGAATCACAACCGTGTGAATAAAGTGAATCAAACCATGATTATATTTTATTTTCTATAGATTTTTCTATTTGTTTTTAAAGGAAATTATTTATGTAAATCACATTTAATATCATTTTGGATTATGAAAATAGATTTATCGATTTTTTTTTTTGTTAAATGTGATATATAGAATAAAATTCTATCATATATCTACCTTTAGTAACAATATTTGTGTTAAAGTATCATGAATTAAATTAGTGTAATAAATTTTAAATAATAGAAGACAATAAAGAACAAAATGTATAGTACAATTTCTCTTTTGAGTTTTGACTATTGATTCTGTTAAAGTTTTTGCAAGTATCTATGTAATAGAGAATCTTCTTGTCTCATCAAATGGAAATATTTTAATAAAATAAAATGAATTAATTAACATAAATTGTGATGAGTCGTACGTTAAAAATTAAAAGATTGTTACATGTATTCAGTCTGCCACACCTCATGGGTTGTTGTCATTTAGTTACTGTTTTCTCTGCTGCCATTTAATTCATTACATCTTGGAACTTTCAACAGTCTCTAACAATGTTTTCTTTTTCGCTTGTATGGAGTACTACTATTGGTAATTAATAATCTTTGGATTATTTAATCCTCTTTTGATTCTTTCAACTCTTTACTAACCCCTTGTTTGGATGGAGGGATTGGAAGGGATAAAATTATATTAAAAAATAATGATAATCTCATTTCTTTTTTGTTTTAGAAATAGGTAAAAAGGATTGTTTAGTAAAAGATACTTACCATCCCTTATAAATTCATATATTCAATCCTCCAATTTAGTGGAATTAGGAAGGAAGGATTCTTTTATTACGTTGTAATGTCTAAATTACCCTTATTATTTCTTTATAAAATATTTTAATAGGGTTATATAAGTCATTTAGTTATAAAAAGAATCTCTTCATTTCATTATTCTTCTAATCCAAACACCGGATACATGTTATCCTTTAATAAAACCCCCCCTTCACTTTTTATTCAATCCAAACAAGATTAAATACTCTCCTTTCCATCCCTTGTTATACTCTCCCTTCCTATCCTTTACTAAAGAATCCCTCCTTAATCCAAACATACCCTAAGAGTTTTTTTAAAACCTTTTTTAAATAAAATAATTACAAAAAAATATTACAAAACTTTTATGAAATATTATAATGTAGGTATTATTCTAGAGTAGTTAGAGAGCCTTTGTAACCTTCACATTATCCATAGTAACATCCTATTTATTATGTAATTAGTAGGGTAATTAGATAGTCTCATAATTCTCTATATAAAGGCTTGTCCATTCTTTCAAAGAAAGATGGAAATTCATATATAATATACTCTTCTTATCTCCATATAGTCTTTCATCAACTAGTTTCTTTTACATATTGTTTCGACACATTATTATCAGCACGACTATACCAAATGAGCTAATATGATTTGACACTCTTCATAATATTTTGTTATATAGAGGTAAGTAATTCTTGAGATAATATATATTCTTTTAATTTTTTATGTTATTTTATAATATAATTGATTACTTCTTCTCTATTTGAAAATATTTTCTAATAGAGAGTAAAGATTAATCGAAATTCATATACCTTTTCAAATATATGATTTTGAAAGAGAAGATTCAACTTGAAACAAGTTTGCTTAAAGAAAAGAATTACAATCATTGAAAAAAATGATGAGAATAAGCAACTAAATGTCTGCTTCAATTTATAAATTATGATTGCTTTAAAGTAATGTGAAACTCGTCTTGTTTATGAAAAAAATAACTATCGAGTTGTTTATAAAGAAAAAAAATATTTCAATGAACTTATCAAGAAAAAATTTGAATATTGAGAAACAATTGATGAAACCATTACGAAATGTCCAACTTGATAATGATTCATGGGTGAAATTATTCAAACCCACTTTCTACAAAAGTATGATTCATGAAAATAACTCTAACGAAATAAAATCTCGTTGGTATATTGAGCAATATAATTGTCATACATGTAAAGAAAATATTGAATTCATGGGAATAAATTTTACGAAATAAATTTCATTTTTATATTGACATGCCCTTGAAAGTCATATGAATGTTATAAATGATATTAAGAAACGGGTAAGGCTTCCATCCAATATTGGATGGTCCAATATTCATATCACACCCATTGATTAGTATAACAAAACATATGTCACTAGATTAACAAGTTAGTTACTTTTGTAAGTTTAAAACATGGGGTATGTGTATTAATATAATTGGTGTAGGATCATCCAATATTGGATGGAAGAGTTTTCCTTAAAAAACAATCATTTGAGAAGAAAGTAACACATCTAAGAACGATTGCGTAGAAAAAAAATGATATTTTTTCAACATTATCTCAAACGAGGCTTAAAGCCTAATCCCATGATTTATATAGTTATCACGGATCAAAAATTCATTTGATATAATGACAATTATACAATATATTAGTCACTGACTTTGAAAATCATGCGGGGTTGGAGAAATAATTAAGTATTCCTGAAAAGAACACGTTATCATAAAAAAAAAAATCGTGAACTTGAAATTGCGAAAGATTATTTTACATGATTATTGAATCATGAAAACAAAAAGAAAGATAAATTCTGAAATGAAGCCTTATAGGATCAAAATTGACATTTTAATAACAGGAAGTGTTAGAAGTGATATTTGAACCATCACCCTCTTGCAAATAAGGTAACTTGAATATGGTGTCTTAGACTAGTCGGTCATCATGTCATAATTGTACAATATTATTGGACAAAATTATTTGACATAACTATTTTATGATGAATGTCATTTGTATAAATCCAATATTAAACAATATTGTTTAAATCTTAAAATAAATATTAGCAGGCTATCTCCTTTTTGTCTGTACTATTTGAAGTCAATATATAGTCAAATTCAGGGAGAGAAATATATGATCTAGCAGAATATATATTTTCTTAATATATAAAATCGCTAGACAATTGGTTGTGAATTCGCCTAATATTACTTATCGACATACAATTTTATACATATATATGGTCATATTGAAAAAAAATACAACTAAAAATTACGAATACCCTCATTGGTAAAATACCTAAAGTATCCATCTATATATTGTTACTTGTGTAACATAAAATATAAGAGTTCTACCATTATGCACAAAGATGAGATCACGAACAAATATGAGAATTTATTTCAATCTACAATGATTGATATGTATCTTGAGTTTGCCACATGAAAAATATGTATATTGGAATACTATGCATAAAGAAAGATTCTCATGATAAGAGGGGAGCTGAAAAATATTTTATAAGATGCAACTTCATCCTCGCAAATAAGTTATGAGCTCAGTGTAAAAATAAGATGCATTCATAAGTGACTAAGTCACGTATTCAGCTTGAAAAGATCATGCTCAAATTAATTTTCTTTGAAATAAAATACATTGCAACGCGTAAAGCGTGGTCGTCCTGTCGGTTCCAAAATATCATAAAATTGAGCAGTATGAGCAAGTTGGCACTTCTAAAATTATCATGAAATAATGTAGAAAATATAACTAAATAATAGTACTCTAAAAATAATACTAGGTACGTGAATATTTTCTCAGTATTGAGAAATTGAGATAAAGGTATCTTATTCAATTATATTACTACAGAAATATATGGAATCGAAAAATAAATTGATCATGATCGAATAATATGTGCAAATGATCATGTAAAAGTTACTAAATGAAAACGAGGATCTTTAATCGAATTCCATTCTATAATGTCGACTAGAAAAATTAATTGGCCAAATATAATAAGACGCAGTCAGGCATAATCATACTCACACATTCAAGGTGAATATATGAAGTACTTTTTTGGTGGAAATTATTTGCCTGAAAGTTTCATATAGGACTTCATGTGCGTCTTATGGTAAAATAAATTTACCAATATGTATTGTGTGATACGAAAAATCACATGAAAGTCTTTAGAAGACCTAAAAACGCGTATACATAAATCCCGGGATATATTAAAATGATATTTTTATTACTTTTGTTGTCTTTAACAATCTTTATTTGTCTTGTATATTGTCATGTAATCTGCCATATACTTGTTTTTATATTTCATAAGTAGAACATGTGTTTATTTATGATTAAATGCATGAATATGTATTACTCTAAATTGCACATAATTGTGTTTTATGGATGATTCCAATGTTATATGACGATATGACTGCATATATTGTTTAATTTGAAATTATAGATACTATTATAAAAATGTGTAAGATACTGAATATAGATATTATATTCGAAACTGAAGATCATCACATGTACGTTTACATGAGGGGAAGAACAACACGTATTGCACTCTTTTTTCCTTAGTCAAGGTTTTTTCCTACAGGTTTTTCCTAAAAAAGTTTTTAACGAGGAAAATTATTGATAACGGTTATGTACTTTTTTTCCTTCATTCGGTTTTTTTCCCACGGGGTTTTCCTAGTAATGTTTTAACGAGGCATATCAATAAAAATTTGGAGGATATTCAACTCGACTTGATCAAATTTAAGTTCTCAAGAAAAGCCCAAGATGTAAAGTTCAAGATGAGTATCATGTCAATATAATTTATGGCTGCACTTGATAATTTTATGCAAAGATACTTCCATTTCATGAGACAAGTCGATAATACTAACGATCAAGATACTCTGTCCACACATTCAGAGGAGATTCATACGTGTTGCCCTCTTTTTCCCTTGACTAGTTGTTTTCCCATTGAGGTTTACTAGCAAGGTTTTTAACGAGGTAACATCATATGCGTATTTGAAATAATACCCAAGAGGGAGTGTTATGAAATATTATAATGTGGGTATTATTCTAGAGTTGTGGAGAGCCTTTGTAACCTTCACATTTATCCCTTGTAACATCCTACTTATTATGTAATTAGTAGGGTAGTTGGATAGTCTCATAATTATTTATTAAAGTCTTGTCCATTCCCTAAAAGGAAGATGGAAATCCATATATAATAATATACTCTAACGAAATTGTTAAATATATTATCATTATAATATATTATAACCATAATATATTATTACCTTATTAGACTAGTTTATTTCTATATTGGATTTGTTTCCTATTTAGCATAGCATCACCTTTCTTGTTCACAAAGTAGTTAGTCCTATAAATAGGATCTCATTCTATTGTATTAATACCAACTCTTTCACAATGTAGTCTCTAGTATTTTCTTGTTCTTTAGCCTTTATGTCTCTCTCTATTATAATATATTATTTCTCTCTTTTCTTTTCTCTCTTCCCCTTTTTCAAATATCTCACTTAATTTAAATATCTCACATGGTATCAGAGCCACCATTCATGGTTCTCTTTCATTATCATTTTCCTTATAGTTTAAATCGTTTCCGCACAACCAAAAAAATCTCTCCTCTTATTCCTCTCGTAGGAAACGTGTAATATTAAATTAATTAAGCTAGAAGTTGTAGGTTCAGTGTTTAGTCCTTCAAATTCTTATCAAAGAAAATATAAAATTCAAGTCTCGCAGATCTTGCCATTATCAAGCATTACTGCACGTGAGAAAGCATTGTTAATACTCAAAGAAATAGAAAATTAAGGATTGTTAGCCAACGATCTTCAAGCTAAAAATATATTTATTAACTAATAACTTAGTTACCATCTAATAACATATGTAAACTAATTTATCATTTTAACTTACGGATTAAAACCCAAATATACTTTTGTTGGGTACGAAACAAAGAAGATTTATCAGCTGATCTTACGTAAGCAAGAACAACAACATCTCCAAAGTTCATCGAAAAAGTGTTTAAGGAATGAGCAGATAAATATTGATCGAGCATTTTTTCGGGAAAATTAGGTTTAATGAGATGATGTTAGACTGTTAAACTTTTCTGAAAGATTAGTAAAATATCTAGTGGAATTAAGTAAAGGCCAACAAAGATCGTTATCCAACAACTTTTAAAATAAATAAATAAAGGCGCTTCAACTATTCCGTTTCATTAAGATTTCAAAATAAGGTGTCGTTTGATTTTTTAAGTGATAAGTAATTAATGCGAATAACAGCTGAATAGAACTTATTTTGTTAAGAGACAGTCACTGAATGAATCATATTTGGTTTAAAATTTTAATGAAACAAACCAATTAAAAGGTATTCAGATCTAAATTGGTCAGAAAAAAATAAACAATCTTATTGATCCAGTGTCTTAATGAACCAAATTATGAGCTCATTAAATGCAAACAAACACCCCATGATTCATTCAGACACGGCCTCTTAACCGAATAAGTTATATTCAGTTGTTATTCAACATTCAGTATGTATCATTTAAAAAAATAAAACGACTCCTAAGTTATTGAAGCCCTTCTCCGAAGAGCGCCTTTAAGTTATTTTTGCAATTATGTTTTCAAATAAGATTTTCATGATTTTTTTAAATGTTAAAAATAAAAAGAATTCCATTAACAATGTTTTCTTTTTTCGCTCCTATCGTAGTAATACTGGTAATTAATCATCTTTGCATTATTTAATCCTCTTTGGACTCTTTTAACTCTCTACTATAGAGTTATTTTTATTGTTAAACCTTTTTTGTAATAAAATAACTAAAAAAACTCACAGAACAAAATAATTTAAAAACAACGGAAAGACGCTCTTCCGAGAAACATTTCTCCTCTATTTTGTATTAATTAATAAAACAATCAAATATTAGCATTAATTAGGGTGAGACGCTCCTCAAAGGAGCGCCTTCTTTATACCCTGCACCAAATTTAGAAGCGCTTCACGGAGGAGCGTCTCTTGCCTAACAAAATACAACAAACCCTCACTTTTTCATAAATGAAAAAGAATAAACAAAAGAAGAAGCCATCTGCCGCCGTGGCTGTTTACTTCGACCACCACCACCCTTAATATATTTCTTGGTCAATGAGGTATGGCTACCACCGATTGCAACCTTTAAATCCTTTAGCTGTTCAAGAACAAGAGTAGACATCAACATTAAAACCCCACTCATTGGAAAATTTGCATTGAAAGGAGGATGAGGCAAATCTGTAAGAGGAACAATTAAGTATGAAAGGTTGGGAGAGATTTGTTTTGAATGTGGACTGATCGATCATACTGCAATCTGCAAGAGAGTGCACTTCAGAGCAAAAACTCAAGGTAAAATTAGGAGTTACATAGAGTTTTCCCCTCGTATTTGTAAAAACAAACACTAAGTCTCCAAAACTCGAAAAAAGAAGAAATGGAGAAGACGGAGTCACAAACGAGTCCAACTCGATCGGATAAAATTGGAACAAAAATCGATGATGTCTGTAGACACAACATTAAGTCAATTCACGTTCACAGCGGGGGGCTCAAAAGACTTTTCAAATGAAAAAGTAGAAAATGGCGGTAAGAAGGGCCAGACCAAAAATAATAATAAAAGCCTAGAGGCTTTAGATATTTTAAAACACCTAACAGGCCCATTCGGTTCGACCCAATAATCCCAAAGCCTAATTACTCTTCTTTTAGGTAAGTGGAAGTCCAACATTGTCACCCTTAACCCAATCATTTCACCGCCCACACAAAAACCATCCCCCAAACAAAACCCTAACACCACAACACACAACGATTCTTCAAAAATCCAAAGCTTCAAACTCATAAAGAAGGGCCCGATCTTCACACCATACCCACCAAACATCTTCACAGTAACAAAACGTAACTTCAAAGATGCAACAACGGAAGAAAAAATGTGTTTCGAAGAGCCAAAAACACCACAAGCTCCGACCATATGGCTAGACAAAAACGAAGACTCGATGATGATGACAACTCTGAGAGCATAAGGATACAAGGTGAGGTAAAGCACTAGTGCTAAGCAACACCGAGGCCTGGAGGAAAGATACAAAGCATTATGGTCTAAAAGAAGAAATATAAAGAATGAAAACAAAGGTGATTACAGGTTTGAGCCTAAACAACCCCAAATTAATCGATGATGCAAATGGGTTGGAATTGCCAAGGGATTGACACCCCCTTGACAGTTCTGACACTAAAGGAGGTACTGCGCTGCAATAAACCTTAGGTACTTTTTCACTCTGAAACCAAGAACAATTTCAATACAGTAAATGAGCTTGCAAAAAGCTTTGATATGGAATTAGTATACTATGTTGATCCTGAAGGACTACCAGGGAATTGGCTTTGTATGATAAAAAATGTGAAATAAAAGTTATAAGAAAAAACAAAAGCTTAATGCACTGTAAAGTAACAACTGAACAGAAAAAAGAATTATTTACTACCTTTATCTACATAAATCCCGAGGAAAAGAAAAAAGATGAAATATTACATGATATTAAAAGCTGTAAGCCCATTGATAATAACATAAATTGGAATATCTTGTGGGATTTCAACATGATAAGGTATAACCATGAAAAATTTGGTGGATTACCAAAAAATAAGGAAAAAATTAAAAGGTTCAATGATTTATTGAAGATTTAAACCTCAATGAAGTTAAAACCTATGGATGTGCCTACACTTGGTCCAATAAAAGACAAGGAAATAAAAATATAAAACACAAAATTGATAGATGTCTGTGTAACAACAACTGGTATAACACTTATAAGGATGCTTGGATGGCAGTACTCCCAGCTGTAAGATCTAACCACTAACCCATCATAATACACTTCAATACTACTGAGGAACTAAGAAATATAAGATTTATCTATGAGGATGTTTATATAAAAGATAATGAATGTGATAACATTGTAAAAAATACATTGGATAACTGTAAAAGTCTAAAGGGAAAAGGAATTCTAAGATGTGGAAAAAAACATTACATACTTACAGGAGCACTAATCAAATGAGAAAGAAAAGGAAAAAAAACATAAAGAAGTAAAAACAATAATGAACCAATTAGAACTACTAACCAATAGTAACATGGAAAGTGACATTGAACTTTTTAACATCAAAATTAAAAGAATTGAACAAATATGGATGGAAGAAGAAATATATTGGAAACCTATATCGAGGAATACTTGGCTAAAATATGGTGACAAAAACACCAAATATTACCATGCTATAACTAAGGAAAGAAGGAAATAAAATAAAATAATTATGCTTGAAGATACAAAATGGAATATTGACTGAAGATAAAAATATAATCAAAGAAACTATAAAAGACTATTATAATACTATATATCAAGGTGAGGGTCAAAGAGATTACTCAAACATTATTGAAAAAATAAAAAGTAATATCACTGAATACATGAACAAGAAACTACTAAAACCTTCAACTATGGAGAAAGTAAAAGATACAGTTTGGTCCCTAGGTGCTGACAAAGCACCTAAACCAGATGGATACTCAGGCTACTTTTATAAACACCACTGGGAAATTATCAAAATGGATATACTAAGAATGGTCACTGATTTTATGCTTAATAACAGTGACCTAACCTGTATAAACCAAACTTTATCACAGTAATACCAAGGATAAAAAATCCAAAAAATATAGGTCACTATAGACCAATAAATTGTTTAAACTTTATATATAAAATAATTGCAAGAATATTAGTCCTAAGACTGTAACCTCGCATTGCCTACAATGATTGAGAAAAACCAAACAACCTTCATTCCAGGAAGGGCTATTGGTGAGAATATCCTCATTGCGCATGAGGCAAGCCACTTTTTAAAATAAAAAAAGGAAAAATTCACCCACATACTATGCAACAGTAAAAGCTGATATATCTAAAGCCTTTGAAAATGTAGAATATGATTTTTTTTAAATATCTAATGATAAAACAAGGATTTGATATAAAATGGGTGAACTGGATCCTTATGTGCATTACCACAGTCTCTTACACAATAAATTACAATGGAACTCACCTTCCAATTGAAAAGCCAACTAGGGGCTTGAGGCAGGGGGACCCTCTATCCCCCTTCTCTTCTGCCTAGTTACACAAGCTTTAACAACACTATTCAAAGAATTTTTTTTAAAGTAAAGTATTTCAAGGAATGAAAATAAATAGAAATTGCCGCACACGTTCACACATTCTCTTCACAGATGATAGTTTATTTTTCTTAAAAGCAAATGAACAAGAGTTCACTACCTTTAAAGAAATTTTAGATGATTGTGGAAGATCCTCTAGGCAAAAAAGTAATCTAAATAAAAGTGGTGTAATGTTCAGTAAAAACACCCTAAATGATGAAGGAAAAAAACTAGCAAATTTTTTTAAGACTAAGCAAATTAAAGGACCTTGGAAATTACCTAGGACTACCCTCTGACTGCGGTAGATCCAAGGTAAAATCACTAAAATGGCTGCTTGACAGAGTTAATAAAATGGTTAGCTATTGGAGTAACAAATTCCTTTCTGAGGGACGGAAGGCAACTATGATTAAATTTGTAATACAAGCAATCCCAGTTTATATAATGTCATTTTTTCACATTCCCCTTACCATTTGCGAAAACATTGAATCAATAATCACCAAATTTTGGTAGGATAATGGAGATAAAAAAAAGAATACACTGGACAAACAAAAAAGAAAAACAAAAAATGAAGGATAATGGGGTATTTGGATTCAAAAGAATTCACATAATGAATGTAGCTCTATTAGCTACAAATGCATAGGAAATTCTAAATGCCCCTGATTCAATGCTTGCAAAACTTCACAAAGGAATATATCATCATAAATGTAAGTTTATGGAAGCTAAAAAAGGAAAAAACCCATCCTGGGGATGGAATAGCATAATAAAAGGCAGAGAAGCTTTTGAAAAAGACCTAAAATCGATTGTAGGTAATGGAAAAGAAATAAAAACATGGGATTATTGCTGGCTAAAGGAAATGAACTCATTATCAAACCACATGGAACTGATATACAGTTTCTGAATAAAATAATAAATAGTTAAACTAATACATGGGATGAACACAAAATTCAGAACCTCATGGGATATGAAACAAAAGAAAAAATAGTGAATATAACATTACCGCATACAAATTGTAGAGACTTACCACTTTGGGTAAAGCAAAGGATGGTAATCTTACTACAAAAAGAATGTATGCATAAATAAATTATGATGAAGAAGAAAATAAACAAATTGAAAATAACCTTACACATGAAGGGCCATCCAAACCACCTAAAATACTATGGGAAACGATTTGGGAGATTAAGGTTCCCCTTAAGGTGCAAAATTTCTTTGGAAAGCAAGTAAGAATGCTCTAAGTACTGAAGAAAATAGGTTTAAAAGGAAATGTGCTATAAAAACATATGTAAAATTTGTAACACAGGAAAAAAAACCACTGAACATCTTTTATTTGACTGTCACTGGGCTAGAGCAACATGGTTTGCAACTCAGATGGGTTTCCTCACAAGTAATGAAAAGAATAAGAGATTCGAGACATTTTTACTACACTTGATAAATGATCAAAATGAGGCAAAGAAAATGCCCATTCTTGAGAAGGCAGGCATGTTAGCTTGGAAAATTTGGAAAGAAATAAATGAATTCCTATCTAGAGGCATAAAGCTTGACCCTATAAGAATTGCAAATACAACTAAAATGGTATGTGATGAGTAGTTAAACGTATTAAATAAAACTAGTGACCCTGAGGCAAAAAACAACACAAACTTAAACAAGAATCCTGAAAACAAACCAAAAAACTTAAAGGAAAACATTATGAAAGACAAGAACAGACTTATAACACATAATAAGGTAATTATAAATGTTGATGCATGTGCAGGAAACATGATACAGGGAGGAGCAAGGAGTTTTGCAGCTGAGTCCCCAGAGGAAGCATAAACAATAGGCATGAGGGAGGCCGCCTTAGAAGCGCTGAAACATGCCAAAGTTGATGTTTTTATTCTTAGAGATTGTAAAAGTTTTGTTAGTTTTTTAGATAAGAAAACACCATCTAAAAATAGAAAAACTCTTAATATATTTTAGAATATCTATAATATGGCGCAAAACCTTATTTCTTTGTAAAAAATATGGCGCAAAACCAATCTATTCAATTCCTTTTTATCTCAAAGAAGCTAAATACCTGTGCAGATTGGATTGCCAAACATCAGTTGAATGGCTTACTGTTTGGTAACTAGATGCCTCATGCACCTTTCCAATTAGCAACTCTTATCGACATAGGGTAATCTTTTGTATTTTTTCCTTGTAACAGAGCCTTGTCGAGTCTTGTATGGCTTCTCCTTTTATGAAGTTTTGTTTGACAAAAAAAAAAAAATACTTTTACTTATTTTTTAATTAAACTTAATATTTTGTTTTAATATAATATAATTTTAATCTTATTTTATTTTTAAACTTTAGTTAAATTTTTTTATTGTTATTTTTTTTATTTTTTATTAACTTTTATTTTCTTTGATGAGATTTATCCCATCAAAAGTTTTGTCAATTCAAAATATAATAGAAAAACAAATATTTTTTTATAAACTCTTAATTATTAAAGATGAATGTTTTTCATCTATAATTTTTTAGAATATGATGCATAGATTTTGAGATTCAGTAATAACTACGAGATAATTTTTTTTTTTGAATTGCGGATGAAATTTTTCTCATCAACTAATAGACAACGACTAAAAAATAATATTTTTTTAATTATTTATGTGGTGAGATTCGTCCCATAAATTTTGAGATGAGATTTGTCCCATCAACTCTAAGATTGGATTTGTCCCATCAACTCTAAGATGGGATTTTATTCACCAAAATTAAGATAAATTATCACATCTTTATTCTAATACTAAGATGGAATTTGTCAAATTTCTTTTCTAAGATTTAGATAGGATTATCCTGCAAGACCTAAAAATTTGACCCTCTCCTACGACCCCCTTTGAAACAGAAAAATTTAAATATAAAAAAAAATTAAGGATATCACATTGAGTTTATAAGTAAGACTTCTATCATATATTTGATGGTTCAATATTCATATCACGTCTATTAATTATAATAACAGAACGAACACATGTCATAATATTAATTAGGTAGTTACTTTGACAAGTTAAAAACATAAGATATATTTAACACGGTTGGTTTTGAACCATCTAATATTGAATGGAATATTTTTTCTTAATTTATAGCAAAAGTATATATTATTCTACTATAAGATCCAAAAAAATTTCTTATAATAATTCATGCATAACTTTATAACCGTGCAAGTGTGAAAATCGTGTTGTATTTCATCTTTTGTCAAATAACGTCGTAATTTAAAATAATAAATTATATTATGTTTGGATACAATAAATCTATGGTCTTTAATTCTTTTAATTAAAAATACATTAAATTAAAGGTTTGTAGGTAGAATTGTAAATAAAACAAGCCGCTCGCGAGCAAATCAAGCTCGGCTCAAAAAAAATCTTGACTCGAGATCGCTCGTTAAATTAAATGATCCGAGATCGAGCACATAAACAAGCTCGTTTGTTAAACGAGCCGAGCCGAGCCGAACTCGTTCACGAGTTTTTCAGAAAAACTCGTGAAAAATATGATGAAATTATAAATTTTTATTAAATATTTTTCTAATATTTGACAATTCAAAATTTTAAAACTAATTACTATATTAAAAAACTTATCTTATCCCAACATTTACCTGTCACTCCCTCCCTCTACCTACCCAATTATAAAAGACTATTAAAAAAATCATCAATTTAAAGAAAGAGTATGTACATGTATTTAGTGATAGTTATGATAGCCAATTATAATCTAACTGAAAATGTATATAAATAAAAGGGTTGGAACAATCTATCTCATAATTAATTAAATACACCCGAGATAAAAAAAAGAGCTTTCGAGCTCCAAATAGATTTAAACGAGTTTTCGAACTCGAGCTTTGTTATATTCTCACGAGCCGAGTTCGAACACTAACTTCAAATCTCGGCTCGAACTCGAGCTCGACTCGTTTAAATCTATAAACAAATAAACAAGTCTGTACATCTAATATTCAACTCGGCTCGACTCATTTACTGTTCTATTTGTAGGCTAAAAAACATACAAGACTAGTCAATTCCTATTGGTTGATATGACAAGATGAAAATCTAGTTAATTTGAACGGAGATAAGTTATTTAATAATTAAACATAAAATCATATAATTTTTATTTTATCATCCAATTAGATAAATGTTTTTTTTTTCCTATGAAAATCTAGGATATTTGCTAGTTTGTAATGAATTTATTTCACACCTGATTGATGTCCGGCCCAAGATAAATGCTTACTAATAGTAAACCATAAGGTACCCAAAGGCCTTCTTTCGTAGAATCATAGAATCATAATATAGAGTACTGTTAAATAATTAACACGCTACTAACATTTTATTCTTTCTAATAATCAATTTTCATTAGATAATTGACTTACTCAAAAATTTTGAGAACACGTCAAAATCAGGGGAAATCCAGGAGTATTCGTCAATGAAGGCTAATTTTTCAGTTAAGAAAAACTTTTTTTTAACTCACATTTTTTCATCAAACGAAAAAGTGTAATAAATTCACAATGATTTGTTGTTATAAACGAAGAGTAAAAAAATCGTCTCATTGATTACCATTTCTCCAATACAATATTAGTCAGCTATATTTAACAAGTTATTAATATTTGAAAGTTAAAGAAGATGATTAGAGACTCACTTAGAGTGAATGGAAGAGAGATTATTTTCATTTTAACAATCATCTAATTATTCACGAGGTATCTAATTATGATTGTTTCACCTTATATAAAAAACCTTATGATTTGTTTCGCTGACCATCTTATGTGAAGTTTTAGGCTAATACTATATGAGATTCTTGTGTTATTCTAAAATATTTCATTGTTGTTTCGATGATGTTAAATGAGAGACTATAAACGAAAGATCAGACGATTTAGAATTTGATCCACTTTGTGAATTATGTGGTAAAAAATTTGAATCGAATAAACACCTTTATCTTGAATGTGCTTATTGTAGATATATTTGGAATGAGGTTAAGAAGTGGTTGGGAATTGTCAAGGTAATAAACACTATGTTGAGTGCATTGAAACAGCTAAAGAAACTCAAAACTCGAGAAATTGAAGAAGAAAGATTTAAAAGATAACTTTTGGATCTATTTGCATATGGAAGACGAAAAATAATCTTTAGTATAAGAAGCGAGTCATATTCATATGAAGCAGTTGTTAGGAGATTAAGTGGTGTACTTATTGTATATTATCTTTTTTCTTTTTTTCTCTTATCATGGTTTCTTGAATGATATTAGATATTTAACTTCTAATAGTGTCAGATAATTGATTGTGCATAGTTTATTGTTATTTTAAGGATTATTGCCCAAGAAACACCTCAAATTAGAATTAATGCCCCCTCACCCCGCCGCTTTCTTCTTGCCCATAAAAGGCACTCCTTTTTTTCTTTCCTATTTTACCCCCTCACCCCAGCCGCCGTCCGTATATCTCCTCTCTCTCTTTCTCTTTCATCTCTATCTCTTTCTCTCTCTATCTCATTCATCGCTCTTCATTACCGTTTAAATTGCAAATTACACGCAAAAATCACCCTTGGCAGCAGCAGACAGTACAAAAGTGTACGTGCACGAGTGCTGGGAAACATTCCCATTACTCAACATTAGCCCACAAGTACAAAAGTGTACTTGCACGAGTGTTGGGAAACATTCCCATTACTCAACATTAGCCCACAAGTACAAAAGTGTACTTGCACGAGTGTTGGGAAACATTCCCATTACTCAACATTATCCCACAAGTACAAAAGTGTACTGGCACGAGTGCTGGGAAACATTCTCATTACTCACCCTTTACAAAAGTGTACTTGCACGAGTTCTGGGAAACATTCCCATTACTCGCCCTTGGCGGCAGCAGCAGACAGCAGTAGACAGCAGTAAGGGCATTAAGGTATATTTACCTTAAGTGCCTTTTATGGGCAAGTGACTAAGGTGACAGGTGCTTATTGGGCATTCACCCATTTTAAATGTTTGGGTTTAGATAAATAATTACTTATATAGTGTACAATTTTTTTTTAATATAATCATCACCTAACCTAATTTTTTTTAATTGATTTCAAGGATAACTAAATCAAAATTGATAATTTCTAATCGCTCTCTAATACTAGCCAGAATTGGCAAAGTATTGGAATCCAACCTCCCTAAAACTCCTTAAAATAATGCATGACTGTCATAATATTAGTCACTTAAAACAATTTTAATAAAATTGATGATAAAAATAAAATTTAAGAAAATTATAAGATGCAATAATTGAATTAACAAACCAATACTTTCAAAAACAATGCTCTCTCTCCTAGGGTTTTATTGGAAAATCCAAAACAGAGAAGACAACCTCCATCTCCTTTCTTCCGAGCCTGCCCCGACCTCCATCCCAACACCACCAAGAGCATCCTCCACACAAATCCCCGACATCCATGGATCCAACCCATTCCGTTATTTATTCCGACCCACCACCAACCTCCACTGCGAACCACCTCTGATCTATCTCTATCCCGTCACCTTCAGCCTACCAAACTCCTTTGTTTCTACAGCATAATACAGATCTTAGACAGCCACTTTAACTGGGCCCAACAATTTTTCTGGTTCCGATCTGTCCATCTAACACCGAGCAGACTCCTTTGTCGCCAACTCCACCCAATATCGAAATCCAGGCCATAAGGGCAATTGGTGAGATTTCGAAATTCTTATTACTTAGATCTGCTAGTATTAATTACTTAGTAGATAATATTTTAAATTTAAAAAATAAGGGTAATACTTTAATTTTTGAAATCTGTAAGAATTATTTGTCTCTTGATGGTTCCTTACATCAACTAGCTAAAAAGATTAGGCTGCAAAATGCTTGTGTTAAAGCATTTATGTCTGTTTTAAATTTCAAAAATAAGGTTAATACTTTAATTTTTGAAATCTGTAAGAATTATTTGTCTCTTGATGGTTCCTTACATCAACTAGCTGAAAAGTTGAGGCTGCAAAAAGCTTGTGTTAAAGCATTCATGGCTGGACAGGTACTTCCCTGGACTTTGTACTATTGTATTAATATGATTGAGAAAGAGCAGATGAGTTTGGATATTAAAAACTTATTAGATATTTCTATTCATAAAATTATATTTTGTGAAGTGAATAAGGGGTCTAACGACACTAATATTTACTTGGTTAAGTTGGTTGTTAAAACCAATTGCTTAGACTTTACAAATAGAACTTTTGAAGAAATTTTCGGTACTGTTAACTATGGTGCTAATCCAATTCAAAGATTCAGATTTTTTGGACTTAGTTGCAATCATTTGACTTTGTTATCTTGGGCTAAATTCTTTATGTTTTTGGCTAAACAGAGATATTGTGTTAACCTTCCTTCACACTTAGGTACAGATATTAAAATCAAGTCTGGGTTGATTTGGAACATATTGAAATTAGAGTATACCTCTAACTTAAAGGATAAAATGCAGTTTTGTGTTGCTGTTAGTTGGGATTTGATCAAATTAACTTGTTTTGATGCATTAATTCTTTTTATTGGTGCAGGGCTTGATTATCTTGTTAACAAAGGAGTTAGGATTTTCTACCTTTATGTTCACTGTTTTGTTTGGCAGGAAGAATGGTAAAAGACTATGCTAGGAATCTAAAAGTTAACTCAGATACCAGAGCAGAGGCTAGAGGAAAGAAAGGAAAGTATGGAGCTTGTGCGTTTATTTCAGACTTTGTGGAAATTGTTTGCAACAACTTCAGTTTCCAAACTAGTATTGTTAAAATGTTAGTTAAGAAGTTCAGAAATTGTAAGGGTTTGTATTTCTTGAAAATCTCTTTTGTTAAGAGATCCAATTTCATGAATGTTGATGGAGTTGCTAAACAAAAGCCTAGAGCCTCTTTGTTTAGCATTTGGAGATTCACTTTTCTTCTCCTATTAGTAAACCTTCTTTGTTGTTACTTTCGTCCTATAGGGATTGACTTATTTGTAAGAATATTTTAAATTAATGCATTGCATTTTCGACCAAAAAAAAACCCCAATACTTTTAAAATAAAAAAAATTTAAAAAGCGAAAGACTTTTAAAATGCTAGAAAGTCAATTTTTTTTCTTTACCAATGAATTGATTACTGAGATAATTACCTACAGGGTCTTGAACTCACCCCCCTCTTCGAGTTAGAACCCCCTCTAGGAGTCTCTTCTTACTAAAGCCCTCAACAAGAATTTAACACATAAACCTAAAAACCTCATTTACAATACTACCCCCTTTTGTTTTATTTCTGTTATATATACTAAATATTCTATTACAAATCTAATTTCATTTAGCTTCTAAATTCAAAAACTCACCTCTCTCTTCTCTCCCCTCTCTCCTCTCAACCACCACCGACACCATACCACCGCCACCACCAGAATGGCAACCACCACCACCATCTCCCTCCTCCCTCCTCCCCCCAGCCCCCAACCGCCTCGTTACAGATCCAGATCCGCTCCGCTCCTTCCTCCTTCATACAGATCGGCGAGCTCGTGACCACCACCACCACTCTCCTCCTGCGCAGAGATCGAGATCCATCTGGTTGCTGCCATGATGGTGCAGCATTTTGAAGCTCCGACAGGTTCCGATGAAGACTGGAGCTGCTGGTGACCACCGGCGAGGTTGCTGCTCCGGCGAGGTTGCTGGAAGAGTCGCGAGGTGCTGTTCGAGTGTTGCAGTGGTGTTGATGTGACTGTCTTCATCGGCAACTCCCTTCATTTCCCATTTCCGGCGAGGTGAACCCATTTCCCATTTCGATGTGGATCTGAAACTAGGCGGAAGATCCGGTGCTGCTGCTGGAGTTTTCCATGGGGAGCAGATGGAAGAAGAAGAGTTGCTTGGTGGTGGTGTTAGTGGGTGGCGGTGGTGCAGGCGGTGGTGCAGGCGGTGGTGCAGGCGATGAAGAGGCAGTTGGTCAGTGTTACGGTGGTGGTGTTGTATAGGGTGGTGGTGTTTTGGTGGTAATGGCGTTTTCACGCGTGAAGCTAAGGATATTTTTTTTTTTTTTTTGTTTAGTTTGAAATGGTTGACCAGATCTAGATCTGGTCAAACCACCTAATGTTTTTAGTTTTTTTTATTTTTTAATTGTATATCTTTTTGTAATTGTTTAAAAAAGTGTAATAAATGTGAATAAAAGCTTTTTTTTCGACTATTTTTATGCCTTGTTTTTATAGAGTATTTATGTAATTTCTAAGAGTACTCCATCTATTTTATAGAGTACTCCGACTTTTTTACAGAGTATTCGATTAAATTGTTAGAGTATTCTTTTAATTCTCGGAGTACTCTATCTATTTTCATAGAGTATCGGGAAAAACTGAGAGTACTCTATCTTTTTCATAGAGTACTCTCAGTTTTTTCCGATACTCTATGTTTTTTCCGGTGACTGGTATCGGGAAAAACTGAGAGTACTCTCAGTTTTTTTCGATACTCTATGTTTTTCCGGTGACTGGTGGCCTGAGGTCGTCGGTGGTCGGAGGTCGGTGGTCGGAGGTCGGTGGTAGATGGTCGGAGGTCGGAGATGGGTGGTAGGTGGTAGGTGGGTAGTGATAGAGGAGAGAGAAACAGTGACATCATACTATTTTGTCTTTTAGTGTTAGTAAGGGTAGGAAAGACTATTGTCAAAAATGAGGTCCCTAAGAATAACAACTTTCAAGACACTACTCTATAGAGAAAAAATAGTGCTCCTAAGTCCCTATAGATAATTCACCCTTGATTACTCTATCCTATTTAATTTTTCTCTATCTTTTATTCAAGGAAATCAGAACACATATATAGAAGAGTGATAAAAAGGTGACATGAAAATGAGTGACATATATCATTACTTTAAAAAAACCCAATACTTTTCAAATAAAAAAATTTAAAAAGCGAAAGACTTTTAAAAAGCTAGAAAGTCAATTTTTTTCTTTTAAAATTTACTTGTTCGTCCAAAGAAAAAAGATAAATTTTTAACATTAAACTTAAATAACTTTATCATCCAAAACCAACCCTAAAAAACATTTTCATATAAAAAAAGGAAATTAGAAAAAAGAGAAAATAAGACCTTCTCCTAAATCTTTTGTCTTCTTTCTATAAAATTGGGCCCTTGCCGACTGATTTTTCATTTTTTCAGATTTAAAGTGTTTTTCTCAAAGAGCTGACCATGGTTATATCCACATCAACCATCTCCCTTGCGGTGCATTAAATTTATAACCATAATGTGCTCAGCCGAAATTGTGAAGTGGTATATACGTTGACCGTTATTAAAATATTAACCGTAATACTATCTCCGTTCTCCCGAAATTGTACGCTTTCTAAAATAATATTCCAAATGTATTATTAACTTAGGAGTGCAAGACACTTTTTCCTTACTTTTTCCACTATTACCTTTATTAAAAAATTGAAATTTATATTTTCAATACACATTTAAAATATCAAGATTTAAAGTGTTTTTTTTTTTCAGATTTAAAGTGTTTTTCTCAAAGAGCTGACCATGGTTATATCCACATCAACCATCTCCCTTGTGGTGCATTAAATTTATAACCATAATGTGCTCAGCCGAAATTGTGAAGTGGTATATACGTTGACCATTATTAAAATATTAACCGTAATACTATCTCCGTTCTCCCGAAATTGTCCGCTTTCTGAAATAATATTCCAAATGTATTATCTACTTAGGAGTGCAAGACACTTTTTCCTTACTTTTTCCACTGTTACCCTTATTAAAAAATTGAAATTTATATTTTCAATACACATTTAAAATATCAAGATACTTTATTATGTATATTTTTGTAATGATGAATGCATTTATTATATTTCTTATTATATGTGAAAAGTAAGTGGACATATTTTGTAGAACGAAGAGAGTAATAAATATTCGATTTGATAAAAAAAATTAATAAAGATATTTTATAAGGATTTAATTCTCACAAAAAGTAACTGATAACTTAAGATTTGATTTTCAATTATAATCCGACAGATAATCCAAAAACTCAAATAAAATACAAATATATATATATATATATATATATAATTTTTCATACATAATATCGATCAAAATAAAATTATTTCATACACAAAATACCTGATTGACCATTATCTAATTTATTACTATAATGTGTAATATTTATTTATGGTATCTGAATAATTATATAACTAATTTTAGAATTTTAAATTTTTTTATTCTATTATTTTATTTAAAGCATATCAAACTCTTGTGAATACATATTGGTGTCGACTAGGGTGTGATAAAAATACGATAAATATAAGTGCAAATAATCATCCTAGTCTAGCACGGTTCTGCAAGTATACAGATCGTATGCAAGTTTTAATGATTAAGTAAGATTCGTTCCGCAGAGACTACGAAGGTTAGGAAGATCTTATGCAATAATCAAGTGCAAATATTCAAAGCTAGAACAAATAAAACGCAGAAAAAGTAAAGACAAATAGATTTTTATTTGATTTTCAATTAACTAAAATAAACTAATAAAGTAAAGACATAAATTTAAATGCAAGAGAAGAAGTTTAGTATGAGAGTTTAGCTTGAGTAAATAGCATGTAATCCCCACTAGTTTTGCCGTTCTAACATGTAAGGGTGAATTATGTAGTATTTCAATAATGGGTTCCAATTGCGCTAGGTAGTTTTAAATAGGATTTACTTGTGTCAATAAGGAGTCCTAAGCAAACTGTTCCTGCAATTGGTAAAATAGCAATACACTAAACCATGGTGATTATCTAGTTAGGTTGAGTTGTCAGATCTAAACCGTACACTAGACGTTATGTGCTAAACTTGTAATTAAACACCGTTGTCAATGGTGACCTAAATACTAGATGGTAATTCTTTATGATCGCGATCCACAAGAACACAAAATATAAATCCAAAGACATAAACAGAGAATAAAAACTATAATTCAATTTAAAACATAAAATTCCCAAATTAGATAGATGTCAACCAAAACTAGGGTTCATACATATATGCTAAAACTCAAGCTAATGGAAATTTAGTTCATACTAATGGAAGAAAAGAAAGAAATTACAAATTCAAAGGTTGAAGATGACATATTGATGAACAGCTCCTTCCAGACTTCTTTCTTGTGTTGTAAGCTTCCCCTTGGCTTAAGGTTTCACCAAGGATGATTTTATAGTGTTAAGAGGCTGTATTTATAGTGTATAGGTTAACCTAATCGTTTTCTTGAAGTAAAAGGTAAATATGGGCTCCTAGCCCAACTCAAATTCGTAGCCCAAAAATATGGAATCAGCCCCATTTTTGTTTTGGTTCCAGCAGCTTCAATACTCATCCGTTTGATGCGTATGAGTAGTCGAAATTCATCGTCTCGGAAATATCTCCAACTTTGCTCTTGACCGTTTCTCCAGATTCCTCACCGATTTTAAGATATAAGCTGATTTGTGGTCGTATGTGCAAAAATTCAGAATTAAGGCAACTTTTTCTTTTCCATATTTTTAGCTTTTACTTCCTTATCTTCAATTCCCATGTTTATCTTCTTTCCTTTAGCTCTTTGAACCAACTTGGACTCTAATTAATTACCATATATCTCTAAAGTTTCACACTAAATAAATAATTAAACCCAATATGCTCTAAAAATAATAAATAATCAATTCAAGACCCAAAATAGAAAAGTACACTAAATCATGTGAAAATCAACCTATAAACTAATAAATACGCCTAAAATGATGTCTCGGAAGTAGATTTTATTATCACAAATGAGGAGACATCACATATTAACCGCGGATAATCCACATCCAACGTGGATGTGGATTTGGTAAATAATTTTAAAATCTGATGACTAGTGGACGTGGTTATAACATTTTTCGAGGAAAACTGATATGTTTTCATCCCTAAAACATAGCATTACTTGTCAAATTAGCTTCCGGTGAGTATCAATCTTAAGACTGATACTTATTATATTTACATTATTTGTGCAATAAGTAAAAATTAATGTGTATTATGAAAAAAATTATATTATTAATAGTGGATGTTCAAAGTGTTAAAGTTTTAATTTTCTATTCATGGCTCGTAAATATAACAAGTGAAGGGTCACTCAGTTTCCTATAATATAAGACTCATTTTATTGTAATACTACTAGTTATTTGGATTTATCATCTTCTCCTTTAATTTATAATACATTATCAGCACGACATTTTAACCAACAGGGTGGTAAGAAATTTTACGGAGTGATTTGTAAATAATGATTTATCGTGGTATATATTGTAGATTGCTTTTATTTAGTTCTTTAGCTTGTTACTCAGTAATTTTCAATCTTCTAATTTCATTATATATAATTTTTATATTGTTAATCTATATGTATATTATCAACGATTCATTATATATGCAATAGAATGACATATAAATAAGATAAAGGTTTGGAACCTATATAGATAAATTGAAGGCATTAAGACTAAATTTTGTTTTGAAGGACTTAAAATGGAAAGAATGTTATTCTAGGCCTGAAGCCTATAATGAACCCTATAAGCCTGAAACATAAAATAAAATCTCATATGCCGAAAGTATGAAATTAATCATATAGGCCTGAAGCATAAATTTAATGTTATAGGCCTGAAGTCTCAGGAAAGAAATATGCTCGAAGCATAATAATAATTTTTAAGCCCAAAGCCTAGACAAAAGAAATATATGTCTGAAACATAATATTAATTTTTAGGCTCAAAACCTAAAGAAAAATATATATACCCAAAGCATAATATTAATTTTTAGGTCCAAAATATTGAACAAAAAATAGTTATGCATGAAGCATAAATTAATTATTTTTGAGATGAAAGTTTCAACAAATTTCATAGACGTGAAATCTATTTAGTAGATCAAGAATTGAAAATAAATGGTTCGAAGCCATAATTCAAAAAAAAATATAGGTTTAAATAAAAAATTGGTTTATGATGAGGAACTCATATGAATTTCATTGATATCTAAGAATTGTAATTTGTTAAATAACAAGAATATGTACTATATTTGTAAAGAATTAATGATGAATATATGCTTTCAATGTTTATGAACCCGGAGTTCGTCGATTATACATTAATGAAGATAATTCTCATAAATCAAAAGTTTGTTCATATATATAATTTCTGAAACAATATTATGAACCAGAAGTTCGTTGATATATATTTCGTATCACTTGATAAATATTTTTAAATGTTGGAGAATTTTAATTTTAGTAACAAAATAAATTTATTCATTAAAAAGACACAAAATTAGGGGGAGGTAAGTTTGAAAAATAAAATAATTTTATGAAGTGTAACATTTTTTTGATAGTTTGTGCAAAGTTCATATCATAAAGGTTTCGAACTTGCAACCTCTCTTGCAAATATTTAAAATCTTACCATTTGGACAATCTAATTATTTGTTAGTAAATTGGGAAAAATATTTTTAGTACATGTTCATGTACAGCTAAATTAATTGGAGATTTCACACGAACAAATATAATTTTACGTAGTGGAACATATATATGTCTCCTTGTATCATATCACACATATACACCTGAAGTAGCTATATCACGAATAGAGTTTTAAAAAATATTATGAGATCGTTTGTCTCGTAAGCAAACAAAATAATAAACTGTTCATATAAAAATCATAATTCACATTCCATTTGCTTAATACAACTCCCTGAAGTGATTAGGATTACTTTTCTGAAACGAATACAATAATTTTTAGGGTCAATTACCCATGGGGTCTTAGAGATTATTGTAGTGCCACAAAAGAACTAGTTAATTCCTCTCTCCTTCTTAGAGGGAAATAAGATTACTAATATCATTACTACCCTTCTAGTGCATATAAGACAAAAAAATAGATTCTTCTCTCTCATCCACTACAATTACTCTCTCTCATCCATTACCATTTCTCTCCCTCCACCTTTATCATTTTTTATCTCTCATCCTTCATTAACTATCAATAATTTCTAGCTCCGACCAGAACCACCAACCACCACCGGAAAATAGATTTGAGCCTAGAAAATAGTTCTGAGCATGGAAAATAGTTCTGAGCATTGGGAACTTAGCATGAAAACAGTTGTTGAGCATGGGCTACTGAGCATGAAAAAAGTTGTTAAGTATCGGAAAAAGTTCTGAGTGTCGGAAAAAGCTGCTGAGTATTCGAAAAAAGTTGTTGATTATTCAAATTTTTTTGTTGAGTAAATGTACTGAGCATGCTCGTTTGCTCAGTATCTTTAAAGAGCGTGCTCGTATAATCAGTAAACTTGCTGAGCATTCTCGTATAATCAGTAAACTTGCTGAGCATTTAGACAAAAAATTTGAGTTTAAATAATTTGTTTGATCCAATCAATAACAATTAACTAGCAATATTCATTATATAATCACTTATTGAAGCACCTAAGAAACGCATTTCATTGAATAGTCCACAACACCTTGTGAATTGCACCAAATCAGCACAAAAACAAATTTGTTGCAATTCGACATTTACATGAATATAAACAAAATATTTGGTCAACAGAAATCCTTCAAAACTGAAGTATATTAACAAAAAATTAGATAATCTAAGAAATTCTTTATATTTGTAAAATCTCCCAAAAGCTCATAATATGTTGTTGGTTATCAATATTAACCACGTCTTTGGTCCAAAACAAACAGTAATGTTTTGGTTATTAATCTCTATCTTGATTGAAAGCTACTCCTCAGCGACCTGATGAAGGAAGACATATATAGCTAGAAGCATCACACGTAAATTAGCAAGGATACGCATCCACATCTTTATAATTTTTTTACTAATTACGAAAGTAGAGATCTTATTCATTATCGTGCAACCACATTATCCCTCAGCAACACAACATAACTGAATGTCGATATCCGACACATTTAGCAGCAAGACGTACAACCACATAACAATGGAAACAGAATATTCTTCACCATTCCAATGTTACAATCTTTATCTTCTTTCTTCGAGTTTTGATAGATTGCTAAACCAAGATAAGAAGTAATTTCTAACATTCTAACCCATGGTTCTCCAACACCTGCTAATATAACTGCTACAGGCAAATCTGAAGATACGTAATCTCGTTTCTTAACTAACCAAGTGAAACTAAACATTCTGGCAAGTATGGTCCAGAAGAATAACTCACTACAAACCGAACAGATCTAAAGAGAAGATCTAAAGCAAAACAGAGAATAACAAATCGCTGTGATTCAACCACTTCGAACCACCATCTCGCTGCACCGCTCCGGACCACCACTACAAAACGAACAGATCTTCATGACATGGATTGAACAGATTAAAGCAGCACGAACAGATCTTCCGATTTGGTGTCTTCACGAAGCTCAGTCTTCGCACCACCATCTTCTCCGATGTTGCTTTGCTCCGGTAGAAGACATACGGATGTCCGCCGGTGAGAACAGGTCGCCGGGATATGAGAGAAAGACGAAGTTTAGTGTTTATGGTGAGAGGAGAGATGATGGGGTTTTAGGGTCACAGGAAAGGGGAAGAGAGAGAAAGAGTTAAAAGAATTTTAAAATATTTTTGAATACAAATAGTATATATAGGAAATAAAAAACAAAAAGGGGTAACAAGGTAATTGGTTTTTTGGCTTATAGTGTTAAAATTAGTTTGTGGCCTTTAGTAAAAAGAGGGTATAGATCTGGTCATGTTAGGTCCCGCGGTGGTGTCTTCAAGACCCCTTGGGTAATAATCTCTAATTTTTAAATGTGTATTAAAATAAACATTTCAGTGACAAAAATTGATTAATTAAAAACACATTCTCTGGCTCAAGTCCATTCTCTGTAGTGGATGTAATTACATTCTCTCTAACAATTGTTGTATTTTTCAATCTATTTGAAAATGGATATGTAAATAAAAATTGTAAGGTGAAATACGATTGAATACTGTATTTTTTGGCTAAAACTATTCATTGTAGTGAATAAAACTGTATTTTCAAAAGAAAATGCTACGTCTTCTAATGTGCATTGGAATCAACGTGGTGGTGATCATAGCCCCACCTGAGGTTGAGATCATGATAGTGTTGCAAAGTTTGTTTTGCAGGTAAGTTTGTATAAAGTGTGTGTGTATAATATATATATATAAAATTTTGTATATGGATATGATTATTTTTACTAATATTGTTGTTAATAAAGTTTAAAATAAATCAAAGTGATAAAAAAATGAAAAGGAGGTGATGACAACAAGATTTATCGTGAAAAAAATAAAAAGCTATAACCGAAAAAAGTAATACCATTGAATTAAATAACAAAATAAAGTTAAATTTGTATAGTGCTCATCAAAAAATTAATATATTTTTTTACTTGATAATTTATTTTCTAGTGTAAATATCTAAGCTTATTACTTAAGCTAAATATAGAACTAATTTTATCAATTATTAGCATAGATTAATTGGTTAAAGTTATAAGTTAAACACATGTGTTTTAGGTAGATAGGTGGTTTGGAACATGTGATTGCTCACATTTTAATATAGTTGAAAATCGTCGCTAGCATGGTAATTACTTAAAACCCGTCTGCAAAAATTGAACCAAGGCAACACTATTTAGAATTTTTTGTCAGAATATGGCGATGTTTTAGAAATCGTCGCCAAAAATATAATATGAGACATATTTAAAAATCCGTCGTCTAAAGTATATTATCAAAAAAACTATTCCTTTAATATTCATCATGTGATACTGTAGGTTATCGATTTGATACACTTTATGACCCATCTCATATAATCTTATTTGGAGTTTGAATGCAGAGTCGATTTTTGAACTGAAACTTTGGGGATACTAAAAGCAACTGAATTGACAGGAGACTACCCAGTGGAAAAGGTGATCATAAAAAAAGACGCTAGTTCTATCATGGTATCTCTCTTAACTTGTGATCCTGTTAATTCTTGCTTTATCTGTAATTTTATTAGCGACATTTATGGATTAGTAGAGATCACTATATCCACTTTTGACTTATTCATAGGAGTAAGAATTTGGTGGCTGAATGGGTTGCTAAACAAGAGTTTGCAGACACTTTATTTGATAATTGGTTTATTCATAAATTCGTCCAGTTAACTTATTTACTTTTGACTGGCCGACCCTTTTGTAGAATCGAGTGAACTTTATTTGTAACCGCGCTATTACTTCCGTTTTATATCTAATTATCGTTTAAAAAAACACAGTTCTGTTCCAGTTTGTATAAACCATATACATATAAGTCTTCTGAATATCAAAATATTTTTTCACATTAGGTTTTAAAGCAAGTTCAAAATTTTCTTTATAGTCAAAATATAGAAAATAGATAAATAAATAATATAGAAAAGAATTTAAATTTTTTTTGATTAATAATATTTTTCAAAAATCATAAAATTTTGATATGGTATCTTCTAACAGATATCCAAAGTCGTAGGATTCTTATTCATAATTTAGAAAATTTAATGAAGGTTGATTCGTGCTTTAAAATCCAGGCAGGGTCTACTAAAGAAGGGTGTCCTCGTAGGACATGCTCAATAATACACACATGGGTCTGTCCAAAATTTAATTACCCAACACTAATTTCTGGCTAAGTTACATAAATGTTCCTGCCCACCATATCTACATCAAAAGAAAAATGATGAGCAAAGTTTAATTTTCATGTTCTATACGTTTTTCTTTTTTCTTTTGGGACAATTTATACGTTTCCTTTTGAGAATTGAGATGCTATAACTCAACTATATCGAGTCGAGAGATCGATAGTTGGCCTAGTGGTTAGGTTACTCCGCAGAGACCAAGAGGTCCTGAGATCGAATCTCATTAGAATCAAATCGACTCCGAATCCAAAGTGGCTCTCTCATATATTTAAAAACTATATCGAGTCGAAAACATTAAAAAATTCGGATACCCTTGAAATTATAAAAATATTAAGTTACCATTAAATAAAAGGTGTTCAGTGTGGTTGATAGTAAAAGAAAAATACAAATTTGACAAAACACTATGCTCACGTTTCAAAAACTCACAACGTTGGTCCGGATTTTGAAAACGCGCTACCTTTTTCTTCTTTTGAAACCTAACCCTAAATTTTTTCAGGCCGCCGTCGCTGGTGGCTTCCTACTAGTGAGTAAAAAAACCATCTTTGGGAAGGCTTTTCTACCACGCACCATGGTTGAGGAAACAATTCTTGCAGACCTGTGAAATGGATATTTTTGGAGCCAAGATGTTTGAAAAAATTCCCAAACCAATTTTTTAGGTGGAGAAGCCTGCCGCTGTGGTGAGTTTTATGGTATTTTTCTAGTCTTTTTGCATTAGGGTGAGAATTGGGTTCTTAGTTACTTCTCCGGGAGTGGTACTTCACGACTCTTTGGCCTTGTTTTCTGTTTCTACCAGAAATGCGTTCTCTGACCTTAAACGTGGATATGGAGGTTATGGAGGAGGGTGTTTGCCGTTAATTCTTCGCTCATTCCTTTCATTTAAGTTGTTTTATGGGAAATGGACGCAGGTTCCTTGTGAGGGGAGGACATTGGTTTGTCTTGTATGGTGGGATTTGAAGGTGTTTTTTTATTGTGTTTGTTGCATCCTTCTTTTTAATGTGCAGCCGGTCTCTAGGCTCTTTGACTACTGTTTGTTGGGTTCTCTGTTCGGTATAAATTATCAATTGGTGTTTGTCGTTCACTCATTGATTTTTACTATCCGATCTCGAAAGCTCTTTCATTAGGCGGCCTTGTTGTCCTTTGAGTGGTTGTTGGATGTTCCGGTTTCAGCACCTCAAGTTTTTGTTTCCATTAGTTTTACCTTTTTTGATGAAAATATTGATATTTCGGGACTATCAAATACCATGGTGTTCTTGCGATAATCGTTAGAATCATTGAATTGTTTTCAATTATATTGCTGCATTTGGTTGCTAAAATGGTAGTCGGCTTTCTCCCCCTCTTCTCGAGGTTTGAGTACGCTTTCCCAAGGATCGTTTGGATTGGGCTATTTGGAGTGTGTTTGTTTCTAGTTTGTGGTTTCATTGCGCGTGGGGGGGTGTTGTGCCGGTTCAGGATGCTATGTTATTGTTTTAGTCTTTACTTTCTAGACTGTTTTAGCTTTAGTGTTTCCTTATTTCCGGAATTGGTTGGACAATTCGTGTATTTTGTAACTTTATTTTATGATATGATAAGCTATTGGAACAAAAAAAATTGCAAAAAATGTTAAATAGAAGGTCATTTTATAGATATACTCTATTCAAGATTTGGGATTAAATAATATTTCATAACATCGATATAGTAATTTAGAAAAACCCATAAGTGCCCGTTTGGCATTACTTTTTAAAATAATCACTTGAAGTGATTTTACATCCATAAAAGCACTTTAGACCGTTAAAATAACTTTTAAGAAAAGCACTAGATAAGTGATTATTAAAATAATCACTTGAAGTGATTTTAGATGTCTAAATATTTTTTAATATTTTTTTAAAATAAATTAATTTTAATCAAAAAGCACTTTTAACTTTAAAATAATCAAATCCTAAACGAGCTTTAAATCTCAAATCGTATTTTTAAAGACTATCATTATATCCTCATATACGTAAGTTAAAAAACAAAAATACTTTACAAAAAACTTGAATTACGTTTAAATTTAGAATTTTGGTTCAAAACATTTATTTTGATCAAGTGTTTTAAAGAATTATCGTTAGGGTTGTAAACGAAACAAGCCGCTTGTTGGAGTATAAATCTCCTATAATATGTTCACCGGCTTCTTCTAACAGTTCGAACTTTTAGTTGAGTTGGAAAATTAACATGGTATCAGAGTTCCATGTACTTGAAGTCCTGGGATTCGAGTCTCTCCACTGCCACCCGCCTCGATATCTCCACGTGCTTTGCTTAATTCAATCAATCTCTTCTCTTAAGCATGCAAGTCTCCTCTAATCCTGCACGTGAGGGGGCGTGTTGGAGTATAAATCTCCTATAATTTGTTCTACGCCTTCTTCTAACAGTTTAAACTCTTAGTTGAGTTGGCAAGTTAACACCGCGCGCGAGCAACTCGAGCTCAGCTCGAATAAAAAACTCGTTCAAACAAGTTCGTTACTCGTTAATATTTTATGATATGTATGTAAACTAATGTATTAGTTATCAATATATATATATATATATAATTAAACCTATAAAAAAACAATTTTTTCGTTAAAAGATCGAGTTCGGCTCAGAAAAAGCTTTTTCAATATGTTAACAAATAATTTTTAAAAAACTCGGCTTGACTCAATAAAATTTGAGCTTTACTCGTAAATCTTATCAAACAAGCTTGCACATCTAGTATTTGGCTCGACTCGATTCGTTTACAACCCTAACTATCGACTTGACGAGATCGTGCATTTTTTAAAGGGGCATTGATTTAATACGGCCCTTGAACCATAAAGAATACTAATTAAAGATCCACCCACTAACTACCCATTTAGAACCCTATAGAAAGAGAATAATGACGAAAAATTCTCCCTTTCCCCTCTATTCACAGTAAAAGGTTGAAATCTTAAAAAAACCCTATAGGGGTCCCAATGTCACAAACTCACCATCTTTCTTCACTCACCCTCTCTCTCTCTCTCTCTCTCTCTCTCTCTCTCTCTCTCTCTCTCTCTCTCTCTCTCTCTCTCTCTCTCTCTCTCTCTCTCTCTCTCTCTCTCTCTCTTCTCTCTCTCTCTTCTCTCTCTTCACACCCATATCTCACATTCGCACCAACAAGCTCTCCAACACCAGCGAAGCCACATCACACTTAGGTCTTACCACCTCCCTCACACTTAGATCTCACCTTCGTACCTAGCGTCTCTCATACACAAGAAAACCGCGCCATTGGTGGACCATTCTCCACCTTCGCACGAAGCCACTCTCCTGTACAAGAAAACCGCCACCACCATCTCCACTTGCACCAAGCTGCTCTCCTGCACAAGAAAACCGCGAAGAACCCAAATTAAAGGGAAAAAAAATCTTTTTGTTTTTTGTTCCAATCTGCATGTGAAGTGATTTTTTTCGTACCAACGCCGAGTGCGAAGAGATGCGAGTGTGAAGAAATTTTCTTTTTTGTTCTTGTGAAGAGATTTACTTTTTCTTTTTTGTTCCAATTCGAGTGTGAAGAGTTCCTTTTTGTTTTTTGTTCCAATGCTGATTGTGAAGAGATTATCTTTTTTTTTTTCTTATACAGATTTCTTCGAATTGTTTTTTTTTTTTTCAAGAAATATTTGTTTGGCACAACTACTGGAGATGGTCTAGCATAACAAAAAAAAATCCTATACTTTGAGTAGGGTACGTTCCCAGTGGTTCTGAATGGGTACGTGTACCTACTTAGTTACACACACATGTTGTTCGAATTAGGTACATACCCACCCGGGGACCACACACTTGCTATTTTTTTAATCGAATACATACCCAACTTAAATTTGTTCTACTTGGGTATGAGTTACTTGGATACATACAACTGCTATTTTTTGAATTGTAAATTTACTCACCTGTACTTTGACATGGATAAAAACAAGTTAAACTTATACCAAATACTAGTAGAGACTTATAATGCAATTATATAAAAAATGACTTCATAACAATTAATAAGCTACGTACCCCACGGTAAAATAGGTACATACCTAAATGGATGTGTAACCTAAGCACATATTTTAGCAAAGACACCCCTCGTAGTTACGTATTAGACTAAAATATTATACATGTTGTATTGGATTTACCATATATTGAGTACGTATTCAACGGGTTAATTTAAAAAATGAGGTATGAACATTAATTGAGTACAAATCTAATGATAAATCAAAAAGATGTATAAAGATAAAATCGTCAAATCCAAAAATTAAATTTTTTTATAGAATTTCTTTTAGATAAAACTTTAAAGTAAACTTTTTGAATTTGAGACTTGTAATTGTATTTTTATCTTTTTTAAACTCACAAAAAAAGAGATCGATAGTTGGCCTAGTGGTTAGGTTACTCCGCAGAGATCAAGAGGTCCTAGGATCGAATCTCATTAGAATCATTTACTCTGAGTCTAAAATGGCTCTTTCATGTATTAAAAAAAAAAACTCACAAAAAGACGAAATCTTAATGAAAAAAGAAAGAGGCTCTTACTTCGTTTTGCAACCACTTCCGGTTATTTTGGTTTTATGGGATTTTTTGCTTACTGAACTGGTCCACGTTTATACTAAATCACCTTTTTTCACGAATAACTTTTCCTTTTTGGAAATTGTTCACGAAAAACTCATTTGGTTTAAATAGATAAATTAAATCCTAAAACTAAAAAGTAACGACGTACTTAGAAAAAAACGTATAGTTATGACAGACCCACAATTATGTCCCACCTTGCATGCTTCTTACGTGTTGCTCCCATATATTTATTACTATATATCCCTTATGTCCTTGTGCATACACCCAAATAATAAAAACAAATCCTCCTAATCTTAGTCTTGGAATGCCATGGAACTTCTCAAGGCATACATAGTTTCCATTCTCCTTCTCTTGCTCCTAACCACTCCCTGCTTTTCTAAAGGTTTGTGTTCAATTTTTGTATCAATGACAATAAATGCGCTTCTTTTTTACATCGGAGAGTACTATGACTCCTTAGAAAGAGTTCAACTCTCAACTTTAATGTTAGTATTGTGTTCTTACTATCATTAATGGTTTCTTAGGTGAGTTGATGGATTCAAATATGGATTCATCAAATTATGAAATTGATTATAGAGGCCCGGAGACACACACTAGTTATATTCCTCCACCAAACCATTATAGTCCAGGGCCTTATAGCAAATCCAAAGGCATCAAAGCTCGTAAATCTGAACATGTAAGTTACTTTTTTTTAATACGCTTAACTTTATAAACCCGATGTTCTTTCTTACAAAAATTTTACTATAAAAAAAATAAATTAATATTTTTATATTTTTTCTTAAATTTTTATAACCTGTATGTGTCCCTGACTTTTTATTTTATTTATTTATAATTGAAAATTTTGATATATTACTATATTAGTATGGTCAAGTAATATGGAATTCTATGTTGTTGATTTTTTAAAGTGAATTGTTTGTTTGTACTCTAGTGATAATAGTTTGTAATTTTGTATAGAATTTTGAGATAAGAAGAACATGGGAAGAAAAGTATTGATTTTTTTTTTGTCTGATGAAATGTAATGATTTGATACTGGTTTTTTTGATATTTAACCCAATAATTATTTATATAAAAATATTGTTCTTCTTTATCCTATTTATATAAAAATCTTGTATTTTTATTTTTATTTTTGGTCTTCGTAGATTAGTCGTTTAAGTTAATTCAAGGACTTGATATCGTTTTTAAGACATAATATAGCTTATTCTCTGTAATATAGAATCTATATATAGTCTTTGAACCCCAAAAAAAAAAAAAACCCTATAATGCATGTAATTAAGTACTAAAATGAAGGTTATTCCATTTAATAGAAGTTATTTTGTATATCCTTAAATCTTTGATCTCAAAAAAAAATTCTATCTCCAAACTTCTTAATTTTCGAAAAAACTAATATATCATAATAATCTTTACTGATGAACAGTCACACAGATTTTCTAATTGGAGCTGCCGGGCTCTTAAGGGGCTTAACTTACATATTCCTTTCCCTTTTTCTGTTTGTCAGGAGACAACAATCCATGGATGAAGGGATTTGTTTTTAAGGAAGCTTATCAATCTGGATTAAGTTACAATAGTTAAGCTCCTTTAATATATTGTCTCAAAAGATAAAGATGATAATCATCGATGAATATCAGTCTATATAATTAATACATATACAAATCTGTGTAAATGAGAATTTTGGTATTATCTTTTTTTTTTTTTTTTGGGTCGGGTAAACGGTTATATTAAAATATCAAAAAAACTGTACACTATACCTGGGTGTTACCTACTTAGGCTCGAAAGCTTAAGGAGCAACAACTAATATAAAAACAACTACCTCATACTATACTAATACAAACTAGCCTTCCACTCACATCCAAAAAAAAATGCTGAGGAACAAGGAAAATAAAATTGAATAAACACACCATTTAATTTCATTGGTTACTATTTCTCTAGTCTTGGAAGCACCTCTCATGGCTAGGTGATTTCTCGCCGTCCAAATACAATACACGGTAGCTCCAAAACCCACTTTCCAAGCCTTTCTTCTCCAATTCTCTCTAGCTTTTAATTTTTTAAGCCATTTCAAAGCGCTTAGAATAGTGTTCATTTCCTTGTTTAGTCCAAGCCACATTTTTATTTCATCCCATATAGCCTTAGCAAAAGAGCATTCAAAAAATAAATGCCTATTCGATTCAAAATCTTCCTTACACAAATCACAAAGTGGTTCAAGTTCCATGTAAGTAATCCTACTCTTAGTTTTAAATCTTTCTTTTAATGCCATCCATACTATGATTGCATGTTTCGGAAATACACTCGGATCCCACACAATATTTGCCCAAGGTTTAATAAAAGCTTTACGACGAAATAAATCATAAGGGAATTTATATACATCATAAAACTCTATTGTATTTACCTCATATGTTGATCGGGGCGCCTTAACGGAAGCAAACCATAGCGCTAATATTTCTTTTCTTCCTTCTTCACCTAAGGACCCACGTATAATTTCTTTTAGCTCCCAAATATTTTTCAAAAGTGGGGAATTACTTTTTTTAGGAATCCATTCCCAAAAACCACTACTATTAAAATACTCACCATGAATCCACCTAATCCAAAGTGATTCTTTATTTTCTACTATTTTCCAAATCATCTTTAGAAGTAAAGCTTTATTCCATACTTCAAAATCTTTTAATCCAAGTCCCCCTTCATTTTTAGGCATACAAATCTTTTTCCAACTAACTTGGGGTGGCTTATTATCCCAATAAAAATTACGGGAAATACTAATAATTCTCTCTTTAACACCAACCGGAACCGGGAAAATCGTAAACCAAAAGCATATCACCCCTTGAAGAACCGATCTAATCAATTCCAATCTACCCGCAAATGAGAGTGAAGAGGCTCTCCAACTCCTAACATAACCTTCCAATTTATCAAAAAGAGATTTATAGTCTCTCGATAATAATACGGAAGATCCTAGCGGGACCCCTAAATAACGAAAAGGTATGATCCCTTCCTCAAAATTCGTAGGTATAATCCCATTAATCAAATCATCATTTGAGATACCTATGTAATAAATATTAGATTTTTCAACATTTAACCGAAGCCCCGAAACATCTCCAAACTCATTTAAACTATCCATAAGAATCTTAATCGAACCTTTATCACCTTTAGAAAGTAACATTAAATCGTCCGCAAAAGCTAGATGTGTTATTTTTTCCTTCTCGGATTTGGGATGATAATTAAATCCAACACAAGTATTTTTTTTTAAAAGCCTAGAGAAATATTCAAGACAAAGAATAAATAGATAAGGAGACATAGGATCACCTTGTCTTAAGCCTTTTTCGCCTTTAAAAAAACCATGCACTTCTCCATTTATAGCCAAAGAGTAAAACGGAGATGAAAAACACACCATAATCCAATTTACTATTTTTCCCGGAAACTTTAATCCCTTTAAAAATTCATAAATAAAGTCCCATGATATAGAGTCATACGCCTTTCTAAAATCAATTTTAATAGTACATCTTGACGAGCTACTTTGATTATTATAACCTCGAAATAGTTCTTGCATAAGGTGAATATTTTCTATCATAGATCTACCCTCAACAAACGCATTTTGGGCTTTATCCACTATATTATATAAGCAAGGTTTCAATCTATCCGCTAATATCATAGTAATCGCTTTATAAACCACGTTACAACACGAAACAGGCCGAAAATTATCAACACTTATGGGATCATCTATCTTCGGAATTAAAGCAATAAGAGTAGTATTTAATTGCTTAAGTAAAAATCTGGAGGTAAAGAATTCACGTACCGCTAAGATAACATCTTCCCCAATAATATTCCACGAACTCTTAAAAAATAATGAAGAGTAACCATCGGGTCCGGGCGCTTTATCATTCGCTATTTTAAAAATAGCTTCTTTAATCTCCAAATCGGTTATGCCACAACACATATCTTCTCCTTGCTCTAAAGTAATTTTACTTCCATAATCAAAAACTTCAGAATTAATATGTGTCGTATTATCTTTAGCACCAAATAAACCTTTGAAAAAATTTAGGAAAGTTTCATTGACTTGATCTTTAGAAGTAGTTAATTCACCACTTTCCTTTAATATATTCGGAATAAATCTTCTTCTATTTTTATTTTTAAGGAGCCCATGAAACAATTTAGTACACCTATCACTCTTAAGGGAATAACCGAGCTTAGCCTTTTGTTTAAGAAAACTAATCTCGGCCATTTCAAGAGTTTTAGATCTCTTCCGAATCTCAACCAAGTTATCAAATGAAGAAATAGGTAAATTTTGTTGGAAATGTACCTCGGCTATTTCAAGATCCTCCTTAGCTTTCTTTGCCCTTGCGGAAATATGAGAAAAGTGGATATTATTTAATTTCCTCTAGGACTTCAAAGCTTTCATTTTTTTACATAGGATATATTGTTTAGTACCCACGACCATGGTCTTGTTCCATCCATCTTCAACCGTTACATAATAATCTTCATGTTGCACCCACATATCAAAGAAACGGAAAGGAACAATCCTAGTAACATTTTGTAGAAAAATATTAACTATACAAGGTGAATGGTCGGATACACTAGATTTTGGTAAAAATTCGGCTTGAATATAATGATTCGATTCATCTAGCTTACGATTACCCAATGCTCTATCAATCTTACTAAGAACATGGTTATTATCCCATGTAAAGAATTGACAGGTATATTGTATATCCTCAAGGCCTAAGTAATTACAACAATCCGCAAATTCTTTAAAATCACCCACCGTAACATTTTGTCCTCTAATCCTTTCATTAAAAGCTAATATATTATTGAAATCACCCAAAAGAAGCCATGAATCATCGAAAGTAGCGGAAAAATCAATAAGATTTTTCCACAAGTTTCTTCTCAATCTTATATCATTTAGTCCGTAAATAAACGAAGTATATAAACTAAGAGATGTTACCTTACACACAATCTTGCAATGTATAGCTTGAGATGTTCTCTCGATAATCTCAACTTGTACTTTATCCGGATCCCAAACTATAAGGATTCTCCCATGCTCTATTAAGTCGAAGTTATCAACACTCTTCCACCCTTTAAGCATGTTAATCATAAATAAATCCACTTTATTAGTATTACTTTTTGTTTCCAAAATTCCCATCACATCTATATTTTTCTTTTTAATTAAATCTTTTACCCCTAGCTTTTTATGGGTTGAGCCGAAACCCCTTAAATTCCAAGTCGTAATAATCATTTACAACTTGCGGTGGGTTTTCCCATATTTGAGCGTTTAATATTAACTCTGCGTGCCTTCCAAAATTGCTTCTTTTGCCACATATATTCATTTTTAGCTAACGTGAGTTTTTTGTAACTCGCTTCTCTTTTTTTAGTTTTCTTACTCACTACCTTCTCGAAGGAATCTTCCATTAAATTCTTCGATTTTTCTTTCCCGTCATTTTCTACGTTATTCCCTTCTAAATCCGAGAAAATTACCATAGCGGCGGAGCGTGAATTAGACCCTACTCGGATAGCCCTAATCTCGCAACTACTATCACTTTCCGGAATAAAATTTAAATCAAGCGGTTTCGCTCTTTTAGCCTTTGTTGGAGTAGAAAACTGCCTCAAATTATTATTAGAGCTGCTCTGCTCAATAATTGGTAATTGTACAACAGCAATTTTAATATAATTAGTACCTTTTATAGCTGTAACATTTGTAACATTAATTTCTTCATTTATGTATTCCACGGGTCCCTTTGCCTTTTGCATGAGACGAACTTCATGTGGAGGTATTACTCCATGCGCCTGAGGAGTAATAAGTTGTCCACCTATTACTTGCAAGTTCTCCGCGGGTCCCTTTTCTTTGTGCAGCAGCATAGGAGTGACAAGTTCTCCGCGGGTCCCTTTATTTTGTGCAGCAGCCGAGGAGTCATGTGGAGGGATTACTCCATGCGCCAGCAGCTGAGGAGTGATGAGCTGTCCACTAATAGGTTGTGAAGAACTGCTCTTTTTATTTCTTGGAGTAACAGCAATGAGTTGTATCCTTTCACTCCCAACTTTAGGTTTAAAGTGCAATATAGGTTTTTTTGTATAATTTAAATTTTTTCCTTTTACCCCGTCTCCAAATTTGTGAATATTCCCACTCCTATCTTTATCCAAAACATAATAGCATTTATTACTCTCGTGTCCAAAAGCTTTACACTTTGAACAACACGGCGGTAAATTTTCATATTCCACTAAAACACAATGTTTTTTTCCCGTGTGTGAGCCAAATTCCACCTTTAATTTTCTATTCTTACTCAAATCTAACTCAATGAGGACTCGTGCATAAATAATATCCTCACATTCAAAAGTAATCCCATCCGTTCGAATTGGTTTTCCCACTTGCGAGGCAATCTTCGCTAATCCTTCTTCCGTTCTAGCTTGTTGCGGGAGATTTCTCAATATGATCCAAGTAGGAATCTTGTTAATCTCAAGATTTCCAAAATCGAAGAAGTCCGGAATCTCCGTTAGAAGAAGGAGTCGACCATACGAAAGATGCGTACCTTTTAAGAGAACATTCTTCTTATCTTCGTCCTTCTCGAATTTGAATATTAACCATTTGGAAGGGTGTTTTCGTACTTTACATTCAACATCCCATGCCTTTACGATCCGTCTTATATCTTCCATATCCGGGGATTTTTTTCCGGCTACGTAACCTATAAGAGAGTACCCAAAAGCTTGCTCAATAGTTAGAAAATCCGTCTCTAAAAGTTGCAACAATTCTCCTTCCACGGGTTTGTAATACTTTAGTTCCTTTCCAACGGATGGCTTTCTATTATTCAAAAGAATATCTTTATAACCTACTCTCTTCTCCTTTTCACACATTGATTGGGATTCACCCGAGCACTTAGTGTTGGCGTCAAGTATTCCGGTCGTAACGGATTTCTTGGTGGTCTTTTCACGCCCTAGATTGACCACGTTCTTTAACACGGAAGTGCCCTCAACGTCTACTTTGTTTAATTCATCAATAACTAAAAAATGTGATTCGGAAATTTTATCAAACACTTGGTGTGCAACTAGTGCACCCTTATCATTTTCCACAAAATCTCCTCCAATGGAACCATTTCCCGGTGGGTTATGGTCTAGCGTGAGGCTAGACATGCCCAAGGAGGACCGGGAACCCGGGTTTACCCATGACGTGAGGTTCGTGGGGTCCGGTGGCTCATTTTCGGAAAAGACGTGAGGAAGAAGACGAACATCTCCGGGGTCCAAATCGGACGGGGAGTGTCTTCGATCTTGAGACGAGTGATACGGGTCCGTTATTCTAGTGAAGTTCCGTGAAGAAAAATTCTTGAGATAGGCGCTAGATCGGAGAGATCTAGGAGAAGAACAATCTAACCTCTCTCTAGAATTTTTATTGTTTGGTATTATCTTTAGTCGTTATTATACTTTTTTAGTCAGTCATTATAATATTTCATTATATTATTATTTATCAAGGCAATTGATAGATTTAATTAGGGATGGCAATGGTCAAAATATTAACTATACTAATAAATATTTAATTTGATAAAAAACCTTTTAAGGGAACCGATAGTGCATTTATAAAAGTTTGGTTCTCACAAAAGGTAATTAGTGAATCATCCATTAGGTTGGTTTCTTACAATAATACGATAGGTAATCTAAAATCCAAATAAAATATAAGAAATAAAAAATAAAAATATATATACTATAGATAAAGATATTCCATATATACAAATATCATACATAATGTCTAGTTTATTAATATATTGCCTAATACCTATTTATGATCACCTAATAATTAAGTAGCTAATTTTATAAGGTTTTTTTAATTTTAAATCCTATTGAACGATTACGGATGAGAATTAACTGCGAATAATCAGTATTCGTCGTAGACGCGGATTTGGTAAATAATTCTAAAATCCGATGGTTAATGGATACGAATATGATTATTGTTTTTCGTAATGGATGTGGATGAGTGGTTATGCCATTTTTCGAGGATATTGATTTGTTGTCATCCTAAATTTAATGGTATTTTTAATGATAAAAGATATATTGTAGCAATCAAATGGTAAAAATGTGATACTCTGTACTAATTAAATAAATGATAATTTTAATGTGATGTAGAATTTATACGGGATTACCAAACAAAATAGAGATCAAACCTTAATATTGATTTTTTAAGAAACAAATTATATATTTAAAGAACTAAATAAAAGCATTTTTGGTATAAAACCTAAAACCGTAATGTTCTAAAAACAATATCTAGATTAAGAAATCGAAAAGGAACTTAAAACACACGACTAACGATTTGGAAAAGCAACGCAAACAAACTATCTTGAACAGACAGGTGTTGGAATATTTTTTTTTTTTACTCTCCATTAAAAGATATGGGTTTTTCACCCTCCAAAAGGTTATGAGTTTGAATCCAGTTGATATCAACAAATTCTTTACTCTCTTAAAAAAATTTGGGTTTCACTCTTGTTGGCGTGAACATGAAGAAATGTTTATAAATACAAATCAATAAATAGTAAAACATTGATGTTAAGTTATAACTTAAAAAGTTAAGTTGTGGAAAAATTTGCATAACTAAAAAATAAACAATAAGTAAACAGTAAGTTAAATATGTTATTGAGTTACATGCAAAATCACATACATTAAAATAGCTATTATGTTGATGTAAAGTTATGAGAAAAAAATTATAACTCAAAAAATTGAATCACGGAAAATTTCTAAATCTTTAAAAGATAACATTAAGTCAACAATAAGTAAAAGATGTTTTGGAGTTACGAGTAAAATTATATAACTCAAAAAGTTAAATGTTGTTGAGTTATTACAAAATATTTCTATAATTCAAAAAAAGAAAAAACAAGGGTGAATTATCTATAGGGTCTGGGAGACAATCTTTCTTCTCTATAGAGTAGAGTTTAAAAAGCTATTCTTCTTAGGGACCTCATTTTTGACAATAGTCTTTTCTACCTTTACTAACACTAAAAGACAAAAAAGTGTGATGTCACTGTTTCTCTCTCCACTACCTACCACTACCCACCTACCTCCAACTTCCCACCACCTACCACCGACCTCCGACCACCGACCACCGACCACCGACCTCCGACCACCGACCTCCGACAACCGACCACCAGTCACCGGTCACCGAAAAAAACATAGAGTACTCCGAGAATTTGCTGAGTACTCAATGAATTTGGTGAGTACTCCGAGAATTAAACGAATACTCTAACGAATTAAACGAATACTCTATAAAAATAGTCGGAGTACTCTATGAAATAGGCGGAGTACTCTATGAAATATTAGGAGTACTCTTTGAAATTAAATGAATACTCTATAAAAATCAATGTGTATTAAATACCATTTTATTCATTTCATTCAAAATGTTACCCATTTACAATAGATAAATAAAAAAAATCTTAACTAATTACAAGGTTGACCAGATCTGAAAAAAAGAAAAAAAAACTAAACTAAAAGCGTACACAGTACGCGAGTAAAAAAAAAATCCAGTATGCTCAGGCGAGGTCACTGTTACCGCCATCTCATCCCACCACCATCTCAACCTGGAAACTAAACAACCACCACCACCATAACACGAACACCACCACCAACAAACTAAAGCGTACACAAACCTGGTGACGGTTTGCGAAGATGAAGAAGGAGAGATCTGGCCGCCGTTCATGATCTGGCCACGAACGGAGTTCGTGTAGGTGGCAGCCATGGGCGGAATCTGTTCGATATCTAAGCACTCCGCTGAGAAAAATGTGTTGGATCAGGATGGAGGTGTGGAGGCGGCGTGCTGATGGTGGTTCAGTGCTGCCATGGATGTTGTGAAGAAGATGAAGCTTCGAAGACCAACTCGCTGTGAAGACCTACGAGCTACATTCGTCGTCGGATCTGTTACGAGCGGCGGAGGAGGTGCTGCTATGGATGCTGGTTCGCTGGTTCGCCATGGAAACGCACCTGCTGGTGGCGCGAGGTGGTGAGTAGCCACAGCCATGGAGTCTTCTAGTGCCTAGCTTCGTGTCTGCAATCTTCATGGCTGCTCGTCGAACAAGGAGGCTGCTCCGATCTCGGCACTAGAGTTCCGTGGAGGTGTTATGGTGGTGGTGGTATTTTGGTGGTGGTGGTGTTTTGGTGGTGGTGGTGGTTTTGGAGCTTCCATCGATCTAGTGAGCTTTTTAGGAGAGAGAATATTGAGCTTTCTGGAATAGTGAAATGTTATATTTAGTATATATAGGAAGAAAAAAAAAGAGGGTAGTAAAGTAATTGGGGTTTTGGGTTTCATGTGTTAAAAACTTGTTGAGATCTTTAGTAAGAAGAGACTCCTGGTGGGGTTGCTATCTCGAAGAAGGGTGTGTGTTCAAGACCCTAAGTGGCATTTTCTCAAAAGACAATAAGTAAATAACAGGTAAAAGATGTTATTGAGTTATGAGTAAAATCCAAAGAATCAAAAAATTTAAAATATTGCTACTGAGTTGTGGAAAAAACTTCATAACTCAAAAAGTTAAATGTTGTTCAGTTATTACGGAAATTTTTCGTAACTTTTAAAAAGGAATAACAATAAGTAATAGTAGGTAAAAGATGTTACTGAGTTATGAGTTAAATCTAATGAATCAAAAAATTTACGATATTACTATTGAGTTGTGGAAAAATTTTCATAACTCAAAAAGTTGAGTTACTGGAAAAATCTCATAACTCAAAAAAAAAAAAAAAAACAATAACTTAACTAAGTAAAAAATGTTATTGAGTTACAGGTAAAATCCCATAACTCAAAAAAATCGAGTTACGCAAAAAAATCTCATAACTCATAAAGAAAACCCAAAAACTAAGGCCCTGTTTGGTTTAAAAAAATATTTTCTGTTTTCGTTTTCAGAATATATTTTCAGAAAATAATTTCTGTTTTTAGTTTCAATAATTTTAGAAAATATGGAAAACGTCGATTTCACGTTCTCCAATATAGCACTGTTTTGAAAATTATAGAAAATGAAAACAAAAAATACCCATTATTTTCACGAACCAAACGGGGCCTAAATGTCATTATTGAGTTACAGAAAAATTTCTAAAACTCAAAAAAAAAAATTAGGAAAATTTCTATAACTCATAATGAAAATACACACTAAAATGTCACTGTTGAGTTACATGATAATTTTCATAATTTAGTTTGCTTAGTATCCTTGGGAGGTTTTTCAAATATCAAACAACAGTTGGTGCATTTAAAATTATGTTATAAGCAAAAATTAATGACGAATTTGTCATTCAATATAAAGGTATGATTGAAAAAACTCAAAATATGATGTCTTTTACGGGCGATAAAAACTCAGTTCTGGTATGAGGAAATAAATTAAAAGGGTTTATTGGTATTTTTCAAAAATATATTATGTGTCATTTTTGAAAAACATGTGTGTATTTTAGCTAGCAAACCACATAAATTACAGAAAACCATTCAAAACATATTTTAGAGTTTTCTGGTAGTCCAAATAAGCACAATTTTTGTTGCACTGCATCAAAATAATTTATAGTTAAGTTTAGTTTGCGTAATTAATTTGTCTGAGTTGTGAATTCAAAGTTATTTTTTGTCGAAAACGCTTTTTAAAAACGTGATAAGAAGGGAACACTTTAAAAATACCTAAGTACACTTAAATAGTTACAAATTTTGCATAACACTTCTAGCCACTTGGTATTCCGCAATACCATCATATTAAGTAATGTAAGACCATGAAGAAGCTTACTAGTTTCTTGGCTTCTCTAACATATTCTTGAAGGACTGTAACATGAGAAAAAAATTACAACAAAAATAAGCGTTTTCCCAAGTATGAAAAAAATGGTAGACCGAGACCCACCACGCAAGGCATATAAAACGCCACCTAAACTCCAAATATTCATCCAGATGGGAGTTTAAGACCTTTAATTTCTTTGTAAAAGTTTATGGACCTCAGATTTTCCATGAACTTACTCTGATTTAGACTTACCAAGCCTTTTTATACTAAAGGTATACCCATTCCACAACCTTCAATGAAAGAACGTGTCATCACAATCCACATCCACACTATTTAATTCAAAACAAGGTCAAATTACATGGTTTTTCGTGTCACACAATAGAAGACAAGAAGAAAGGACTACCTACCATATTAGTACAAAAATAAAGGTAATTACCAACATAACTTGTCCAAATTAACACCAAACTGCCAAGAAATTTTATGTTATGGGCTGCGAAATATTTAAGAGGCCCTTTTCCCTTGATATATAACCTTTTGTTGCATCATAACTAATTTTTGGGTTGTTTAGAAACTAGAGACAACCACACCACCCTTAATGCGATCCCCGTTCTTATATCCACACAATTCCCTACATAACTTGGGAGTGTGCATGAAATCCTGCTTATTACTCCCTCCGTCCATCAATGTTTGTTACAATTTCTAAAAATAGATGTCCACAAAAGGTTGTCCATTTAAGATACCAAGGAACTTTTTTTACCTATTCTACCAATATTATCCTTATTTAATGTTCACAAGCCTATCATCATTAAATTCATTTACTTTAATGGTTGAGGGTAGTTTAGTAAAAATAGAAAAAATTAATTGCTTTCTTTAATCCGTATGAAAAAAAAGTATGATAAATATTGATGGACGGAGGGAGTATGTCCAATCCATGACAATCATTCCAATTTATCATAATCCTTCTTCATTTACTTTTTGTGCTTTTAGTGCTTAGATACCACATTAGGCAACCTCTTACCTAACCGAAGCTTGCCTTCTAGATCATAATTATTCATTCTTTTAATTTCCCTTTTCTTTTAGTTTCATTTAGATTAGTTATAAATATTGTAGTATATATATTTTTTCATGGTTATATTGGCCTAGAGTTTTTTGGTTTGCTGTTGCTGATCTACCATGTATAACTTTGGGGTAAGATTTTGTCTAACACGATGATCGAAATAAGTGGATCTACGACCCTTTTTGGTGTTTGTTGTGGTAAATAAGGGACCAACGATGGTATTCATGTAGGTAAATTTTATTTAGATAACCACCCTTTTCTTGTGTCGTTTCACTCCTTTGTGATCCAATTCGAATGCATATCGTAGTTGCTGACAATTGAATGTGGTTGGTATCTTCTAGTCGGGTTGGGATTTTAATCATTGTTGCTTCTATAAAAAGGGTGGATCTAGAGCGTCGCTATATTATTTCACTGAAACTTTCTTTATTTTACTAATCCTTCATTTTGTTGTTTGTTCTGGGTCAAAGTAGTTATTTTCTTGTTTAGTGTGGTGTAAATGTATGTTGTGATGGTATGGTTTAATGAAATGTTTAGTTTACTACCAGAACTTTTTAGCGTATCCAATTAAATCAAATATGTTTTTATTAACATAATTCAAATTATCCATGAACGATATAATTTTTCAATGGAGGGAACACAATATCTATGAACAATTTGTGTTGGATGAAGTGTCCCGTATGAGAATGGAGTTAGATATTAGAAAAAATATCCTGGTTAATATTTGAATTTTAAAGATAACAATCCAAAATCTCCACCCTAGATTCTTTTTATTTTTTCTCTTCCTTAAAAGGCCCTGAATTTTAAGGAAAAATATTTGATATGATCTCCCCTTTTTGCCATTATAAAATAATTTACTGAATTATGAAAAAAAAATCAAACACCACCTACCGTTTATGGTTGTTTTAAATGACGCAGATCGGATTGTAGAACTTTGGTGGTTGACCACCACCACACCATTAACGCCACCACCATGAAGTTTCAAACCTCCAAGCTTTGTATACCAACTACCATTAACGCCACCACCAACACCATTAACACAAACACCACAACCATTAACGTAGACAACGTCATAATCACTATCTACTTCATTTAATAAGGATTTTCTGCCGGCGGTGGATGTGATGGCTTCAATTTTTGGGGGTATGTGTGTTTTAGTATATGTGTGTGTATTTTAGAGTTTTGTTGGTAGTAGTTATAAAATGTCGCAAGTTTAAAAAATGAGATGTTATTTACGAATAGGTTACACACTACTTTAAGAATGGGTTGTGGTTTCCATAACTTTACAATGTTGTCGTGATTTCAATGGCTTTACTAATGTGATGTGGCTTCTATGGTTTCACGCATGTGTTTTGAAACATATAAATGGGTTGCGTTCATGGGATGCCGCTCATGGGCAAATTCACCTAGAATCGCATTAATACTATTGTGTACCTTTTTTTAGATGAATCATCTATTGTATGGACATTTTCGATCAATAACCTTAAATTTTAATAGTTCGTTTGTGGATAATTAATAACAGTTTAATGACAAGTATTGGATAGAATTTGGATTTTTTTATTCAAATATACAAACAATTTGATCTAACTTTTTTTATTATTAAAAGGCCGATGAACTATTTGGTTTATATATTGTCCTACATGGTACTTCTACTAGTGCTTTATAGACGCGTAATATTATAACACCGTAATCTTGGATTAGCATAAATATAATTTTTGATTATAAATGAGGACCAAAAATCATCTATATATTATGCAACAATTGTATTACATAATATAGCCAACTAGTATCAACGATTGTGTGTAGATCGTTTTTGCATATAGAACTGTAAAATATATAGATATTAAGATAGAATTATTTTATTGGTTAATGTATTTTACGGAAGTCACTTTGGGTGCGATTGGTACGTAGTAATAATATTAGGAATGAAATATTAATCCTTAGTTAATTTTAATCCCATGTTTGTTACAAGTTAAAAAGAGTAGGATAAATATTACCAAAGGATATCAAATCCCATAAATATGGTAATATCCATTCCATCCACCTCTCATGGTATTAACTCATTCCAATCGTATTAGGAATGGAAATTTATTTATAATAAATCATTTAAAACCTTGGCAATTTTAATAACATACTAATTTTTATCTCAAATATTTTTGTCTTCTTAGATACAATTTTTTAGCAAATAATTTTAATTTTTCAATACAATTTCATGAATATTTTATTCGATCAATTTTCTTTATTAAGGTTATAATAATAATTATAAATGCTTAATGATTCACCTCAAATGCACCTAGAAGGTTTTTTAATTATACTAAAATTTATTATTACGAAATTCATCCTTAACATTAAACTTGAAGCTTTTGTTGGGCTCTCATATAATTAACACTACTTTTTGAAAATTTTCAATTCTTATTTCTCCGACCAAAAAAAAGTCATTATTATAATTTTTGTTCATATAACAATGAATTTTCAATATGAAAGTATGGAAATGAATTACAACTTTTAAAATTGATATATAAAAAACATTTTCAATTTAAAATAAAAATTCAAAGATCTCTATTTACTTATAAAATAAATTAATGGTAGAAATTAACAAAATAATTTTAATATATTTGGATGAGTTGTTATAAGAATATTGTAATATAATAAAATTTATGCCTAATCCCGAAAAGTTATAATATTTTCCCAAGAATGTGCTTAGAATGAATTAATGTATTCCCACGGCTATTCACATGACATACCAAGCATAGTATTATGATTAACAAAGTTATTTTTGTCCCACGGTAATTATATTCCTTACTACATTCCATTCTTGTCTAAATTCATTACCGCGTACCAATCACACCCTTAATCCAAATATTGAAGTTTTGTATATATGATCATTGTAAAAGACGAACTTTTTTCTAAATATGGGAAATCTAATTTTGATTTAATTTATAAATGTATAAAAGAAAGTATGTATATTTTTATTTTGGGATTAGTCGAGGTGCCTGCAAGCTGACCAAACCACCCTCGTTAAAAAATATTCAGTAAAATACTCGAGTAATGATATATACCACCCGAATTCATACTATCCAACATACCACCCATGATGTGGCATGATTTGGTTGGAGATAAATCGTTAATCAAATCTAAAAAATAAATAAATTAATGATTTATTTCCAACCAAATCACGACACTCATGAGTAGTATGTTGGGTGGTATATATCATTACTCAAAAAATTCACACGTATCTAATTGTTGCTAAGTCTTGTTTTCTTGGTCTAATAATTGTTGGTTAGATATCGCAAAATTTTAATTTTCATGACATGCAACTTCATGAAAGATTCATAAAATTGATAGACAAACTAAGTCAAGATATATCAAAAGTCAAATGTTCAGATTTCAACATTAATTTTTGAACTCTGAGAAACTCCAATCACACCTTTGCCCGGAGTATCTTTTGTTACTCTTAACTTTAATCTAATTTTCCCAACACCAACACAAAAAATAAGTATGATAATATGTTTATAATATTTATGGATTGAAACATATGTTAGTTGCGCCCAAAAAAAAAAAAAAAAATATGTTAGTAAAGAAAGGTACAAAGCCTAAATGTCGATATATTGAAAATATACATGATTGTTCAGATATATTGCACACATAAATGGAACTTTTAAAGCGAAAACATTTACAATTAATAAAATTTGGGGAATCTACTCTTAAAAGCCAAAACATCTAAAATAACAGTTTAAAAGGCTAACTAGATTTTAGTTCTCTCAAAACCTAGTTATATGATTTTAGTTTAAAATATTTTATGATTTTATTTTACTACTCCTATCTTTATTTTAGTAGGTATTAGTCTATTTTAGTAATAGATATACCCATTGTTTAAATTTTTTTATTACATTATAGGTCCTTACACTTTAGTTATTATCTATAATTTTTTAGAATTGCATTTTAAGTCTCCCACAGATATTTGATAGCCATATACCCATTTTTTAGAATACATATTTTTTGTCAAGTCTCCCCCATAATTCGATGGGTATGTATCCACTGGTTCAAGATAAACTTTTCCTTATCAAGATCCATGTTGAGGTCCATATTAGGGATAGATATATGCCCACTGGTTTGATTTTCTGCACAAGAATCAGACCATCAATTAAAACTAATATATACCCACAAAATGCAGAAAATGCCAATGTGATGGGTATATACCCACAAAATGCAAAAATACAGAAAATACCACTGTGATGGGTACACATACCATACCCGTAAAAATTACAGATTCTTACCCACAAAATCCATATCCATATCCACAAATATTAGATCCATACTCACAAAAATCAGATTTTTATCCACGAAATTATATGTATATATCCAAACAATTGCAGATCTATACATATCCATAGAAACCTATAAATTTCTAGTGAAATTCGTGAAAAGCAAATATATTTTTTTAAGCAATTCCTACCGCTAAATTCTTATTGGGATGTTGTTTTGATGGGGTGGGTTTTGTGTTGTATAAGTTATCACATCAATAATGGAAGAAAAATGAAATGAGAAAGAGAGAGCGGTAGATAGAATAGAGAGAGAAATAGAAGAAAAGAACGTCAAAGAAATGAGATAGAGGGATGAGGACCGGTAAATGATTTAATGGGTTGCTATAAAAAATTTATTAGAATTTAATGTGTAAGGGTGTAAGGGTCTTTACCCCTTATTTCACCAGGTTAGAGACCGATGCAGATTCGGCCCTTAAAGCCGTATATTCTCCAAGCACGAACTGCCACTGGAGAGTCAGAACTATACTTGAAGATATTAGAAATATGGCTAAAGACCACAACAACAGTCAAATTTGTGGTATTGGAAGGACAACAAACAAAGTAGAAGATTGGTTAGTTAAGGCTTTTTCTAGTTATTCCCTGCCCCGACTTGAATTTGTAATCCCCCTTTTGAACTTCTTTCTATTGCTTGTAATGACTCGAATGGTTTTGGACCGACTGGTGTGGGGTACCCTACCTGTTTTTTTTTAATATAAGTTCCTTATGCCTAAATAACCTTACCTAGTTGGATAGTAACCAGGTAATTCTACATGCCTTATATCAAAATAGGGACTGGCCCTCATGCCGTTAAAAGTTATTGACCCATAGAATCCATTGTTGATTGATTGATAAATAGAGGTGCACATTCTATGAATAATTTAGAACATTGTATAGATATTCGAAATGACTTGTGAAATTTTGTTACTAGAGGAATAACGAATATTGTTTAGGTTTGTTGTAAATACATATATAATAGATCAATTAAATTTTATAAAATAATTCACGCAATTAGTGAAATGACCTAAAATTTATACTTTTGAACACGTTTGGCCTAAAAATGATATTTTTTAATACGTTTGACTTAAAAATAATATTTTCGAAACATTTGACCTAAAAAATACTCCATCCGTTCCTAAAAAGTTGTCATATTTGCTTTTGCACACAAACTAAGAAATGTCATTTATTATCTATGTGATCACTAAAATGTCCTCCATAAAATGTCTTGATATCTTAAATATTTTTTTCGAACATATATAATATAAAGAAAAAAATGTCTTGATTTTCTAAAACAACAACCTTTTAGAAACAACTATTTTTATTATAAGTAACAACTTTTTAGAAACGGATGGAGTATTTTTAAGCCATTGTAATGGCCTAAATATGGAATTCGCTAAAAAAAGAAATACTAAATAAATACTTCTTGCGTTCGACGGATTAGAAGGGATATGATTATATTAAAGGATAATACTAATTATCTCCTTTGTTTGGATTATAAATAATTAGAGTGGGAAGTTTACTAAAGGATTACTCTAATCCCTTCTTATACTATATATTCGATCCCTCCATTTTGGTGTCATTAGCAGGGAATTGATTTTTTATTATGTCGTAATATCTAAATTATCCCTATTTTTAATATATAAGATATATTACTAAAGGTATAAAAGTCATTAAGTTATTAAAAAAATCATTTACTTTCATTATTCTTCTAATCCAAACACCAAATATATGTAATCCTTTAATAAAAAAATTTCTCTCTATTTTTATTTAATCCAAACAAGTTTTAATACTCTTTTTTCCAATTCTTTACTAAATTTTCCTTTACCTTTTAGTATACTATCTCTCTTTAATTCAAACATATCCTAAATGAATAATATATCTTAATGGACTTCTTTATTTTGTCAAATATATTGATGGACGAATAGAGGAGTAAATGGACAATTTCTATGAAAGTGAGGAAATACTAATAATTTTTCATTTAGTTACCAACTATATATAAAAAAGAAAGGGTAAAACTACCGTAATAAGGATGATTTGCTGAGAATTGGAGAAAAAAATAATCAAAAAGAGAAAAACCATAAATAAGACCGAGGGAGATTGAGAGAAAAGAGTTAATCTTCAGACCTTTTCTTTCTTCTCCAGCTTGAATACATATACATACATATCTATAGTTTGTATCACCTCTGATCTCTTAATTCTCCAATTCAAACAAAAATGGCGAATATGGAAGAATCAAACCCTCTTTTAGGCGAGGAAGAGACCAAGAAAATGGCGGAAGAGAAAAAATCCGCCACTTCCTTATCCAAACCTCAGCCGGTCACGGCGTCTGAGCCAGTAAAACAACAACCATCCAAGGCAGAACCGGTTAAACAACCACCATCTCCGGTCGCGATGGGATGGACAGCAGATGGATTACCGATTCACGGAACCTCTATGATGAGAAGATCCATGTGGAGTTCTAGCCTCTGTTCTTGTCTAGGACGTAACGATGAATTTTTCAGCAGTGACGTTGAAATTTGTATGATTCCTTTTATCCTAAAATTATACGTGAAATAGCAAATTTGTCCTTTTTTATATAATATAGGGACTAACAATGCAAATATTGATTAGGTTTATTGGGAAGTTTAGCTCCATGTGTATTATACGGAAGTAACGCTGAAAGACTCGGATCTTCACCAGGAACATTTGCTAATCATTGTGTACCTTACACTGGACTTTATTTACTCGGAAATTCTTTGTTTGGTTGGAATTGCATGGCTCCTTATTATTCCTACCATACACGTACATCTATTCGCCAAAAGTTTAATCTCGAGGTTTGTTTTTATATTTATCGCTTAATACAAGGACTTGTATAGTATATGGAAAATTATAGTGCAATTATCTCAAAATATAGGGACTTTTAGTGTAATTAATATAAATAATAATATATAGGGACCTATAGTGCAATTAACTCATAAAGTTGGAACCCCTCCCCCACACACGCACATAACTTTATAGACATACCGAATTTCATATAAGTTATTTCCTATAATATAAGGACCTATAGTGCAAAACTTGCGTAATATAGGGACACACAGTTCAGTTTTTGCTTGATATAAGGACTTGTAGTGCAAGTAACTAAAAAAAATGGAATCCACTGTTTGCATAGTGTAGGGACCTATAGTGCAATTAACTCAAAATATATGTTACTTTGTATAATATTGGGACTTATAGTGTACTTACTTAAAAAAATATATACGGGCCAATAGCAATTTTTAGCATAGATTAGGGACCTATAGCACATTTATTGCATAATATAGGGACATATAGGTATATTTTTGCATAATACAAGTAGCGAGATTTTTAAGGTTTGAGTGTAACAGGGAAATTGTGAGGATTTGACAAGAACATTGGGATGTTATGAAGGGTTATTTCAAGATGAGGCACATCTTGAACAATGTGAGACATGTTGTGATTTTGCGACACATGTTTTTTGTCACCCTTGTGCTTTATGTCAAGAAGGACGTGAAATACGACGAAGGCTTCCTCATCCTGGGTTTAATGCTCAACCCGTTTTGCTTATGGTTCCTCCTTCCCAACAAAATATGGGTCGTGGAGTTTAATATATATATCTATATGTGTGTGTACTTGATGGTGTATTGTATTGGAAAGAGGAAGTATTTAATAATCTTGTTTTCTATGTTGTGTTTGTTTGTTAATGTTGTTGATGTTTGTAATGTATGTTACTTGTGAGTGTTTGATTTCAAAGATTGTTGATTGTTTTGACTTTTGATTATTACTAATGCATGAATTTATTTTTTATGGTCCCCGGTCCCCTATTTAACAAAGTGTGCAAATCCGGGAAAGAAAACAAATGACGCATTTTTTTATAAGCAGATAAAATGTTCTAGTGTTTTTTCATTTTACCTTTCTATGGTTTGATAAAAGTGCGCACATTACACCTGTGATTTGATTTGAAAAATTATGCACATGTGTACTTTTACCAAATTCTATTAATTTTTTCTCTCAAGATCACAACTATTCGAATTTGAAACATGATTTAGGCATCGTTTGTTTTTTTAAGGCGACAAGTAGTAGAACTTATTATGTTAAGCAATAATGTCGGAATGAATCAGAATCATTCAAATCTGAATTAATTAGGGAAAAAAATAGTCTTATTGATCCAATGTCATAATAAATAAGATTTAAATCCCTGCATACCGATTTAAATCGTTTATCCTCGTGAATCAAATTAACTAGTAGGACACATGAATTATTGATCACACAATACCAATAAATATACCACTAGTCGAGCTAGAGGTAATTGAGGAAACCAAAACAGAACCCTACACTGATTTATAAATACGAAACCAGTTTTCTATTTTCATTTTCAATAATTTTAAGAATACTCTTGGATTTATTTATAGAAAACGGAAACTGTTTTTAAAAAGAATATGATATGTTATCAAAGAAAATGCAATCCTCGTTCTCCCTGTTTTCTTTAAAGAACTTCTTTTCCCTCTAAAGTTAAAAACATTAAACCAAACCGTTAACAAAATCCACAGAACAAAAAGTAAATTAATCCAGATATCAAGTATTCTATCTAATCCATATTCAAAACGGGCAAAAAGTCATCAAAATGTACGATACAACCATCTTTAATGTCTGAATTCAACATAAAACTCAAAGACAGTAATAACTCAACAATAACCAAAACAACTTAAACCAATTAAAATCTATTCTCCTGGTGCAGAAACACCTTGCCTTAGCTTTTCCTTCTTAAGCTTCTTCTTTGAAACAGGTTTCTTTTTCCTTGGAGGAATAGTTCTTTGAGCATACATGTATAACACATAATTACCAACAAGAAAAGTCACTAGTAACCCTCCGACCACAAGTAACACAATTAAACCTGGGTTAAGTCCTCCCACCACAACATCCTTTGATCCATTTTTCTGCTTATCCATTAAAATAAATTAAAATAATAAATAAATAAATATTTTCCATTTTTTAATGAAAAAAAAAAAACATTTTTAGCTCCCATTAGGTAACGTAAATATAAAAATTAACCCAAAAAAAAAAAAAAATCGATTCTTTTTCAAGAAATATTGGTCCCTAAAATCTTATGCAAAATAACTAAATAAACCCATGAAATGAAATTTGTTAACTTTCAGAATATATATTTAGCTATTTTTTCATGATACAGGGACTAATGGTGCAATTAATTACAAGTATTACCAGATCCATTCATTTGAGAAATTTTAACTCAATTTTATCTACCTACGTGACAAATCTTTTGATTAAACTACCACATATTTTAATCAATGTATAGCAAACAAGCTTGAGTTTCATGCTAATAATCACAAAAAAAACTGAAATATGCACAAAAATTAGTCTTTGTTGACTCAACAGTGTCAAATATATAATTATAAATTCACAAAAAGAGGCATTTCGACATAATACACGATCAGATCATGGGAAAAAAGAGTAAAATCGGATCATGGAAAGGACAGCTAAATCGCTTATAAATTGTAATAGATCTAAGTGAAAATCGTAATTAAAGTGAAAGAAATTGCGGAATTTTAGATGGGATGAAGTTTCTTACCCCTTGATCCATTAATGGAGAAGACAAGAAAACCGATTTGGAAGCGGATGAGAGAGAGATCTTCTTCGTATACTCCGAAACAACTAAATGAGGTGTCGTGAAAGCTCTAGTAGATTAATAGAAACGGTGTATACTAGTGAAGTCAACGTTTTATTTTTGGTCCTTCAATTTTGTCTTATATATAATATAATTCCCACCTTCACTGTTTTATGTCCTTTTACCCTTTTCTCTTTTTTCTTTCTTTTTGGTTTTAATACAATTTAACTTTTTTTTAATAGGGTAAAAGGTGTTTATTAAATAACAAATTTTATAAACATATATAACCTATTAAAAAATATGTAACTTATTATATAAAATGTCCTCATTAGAAATATAAAGATAAATTATTAATTGTTCAAAATTTAGACTTGTTAAGATAAAAAAAACTGTTTTTAAATCTTTTGAGCAATTAACTTAATAGGGTATACAATTTGTATTTTCTTTCACTAATAATCATAAGTCTCAAATTCTCTACTTTAGGACACTTAAAATAGGATTGTATAAGCACCCACAAACCCACATAAACCGACTTAACCCAATTCTAAATATGTGGAATTAGTTTGGGTTAGGGTGTTTGGGCTGGATCTAATTTTTACGTTTAGCTTTGCCAAACCGACCCATGCATTAAGAGTCTTGACCAAATAAAAACAAGGGGAGAAAACAAGCATTTAACCTAGCTATCAATCTATTTTCGAAAAACATTCATGCCATCTAACATTTCTTTTAGTTCAAAACATCATGGTATCCAAAAAAAAGAAGAAAATAGGGATGTGTCAAGGCTAATAACATTAATTTCCCATTTTTATAATTATATTAATGTCATTGACCATAATCGGTCATAGAGTTAAAGTTGGGTGTATTTCTTTAATAAAATTTTCAAACCACACTAGTAGGGGTGGTCTATAGGTTTACATATAGGGTCGAGTAACCGACCCGCGTGAACCCCTAACTTAAAATATGTTTGTCATTCTGTTAGGCCACCTTGGGAATATTGTCAACTTTTTGGCTGTGTTGCGTAATAACCCCCACGTTTAAAGTCAAGTAAGTCTTTTACACCTTACGTTTGGACATAACAGTTTTAGTCCAGTAAATTTTGTTTTAACCACAACTATGTACGTCGCAAAGCAACCAAATTTGACCACGACTTTTGGTTTTTACCTTCTTCTTCTTCAATAAATTACCCCTCCATTGAAATGGAACACAAACTTTTTAAATTTAACTTTTTTCCAAAATTTATTCTACTAATCACCAATTTATTCTTTAAAATGTGGGGTTTTCCTCTATTGTTATATTCTTCTAACATTACAACCTAGATTCCTTCAATATTTTCCAAAATTTAAGGAAAAACATGCACTTTTGCGTTGTTATGTTTTAAAATTTAATTTATTTTTCTCATAACTAATCTTGTTTATAAACAATTGCATGAAACCCATTTGCTATTCAAAAGGTTAGGAAATTAGCACCTCGTGGACAAGGACGGATGTAGGGGTGGCTGAGGTGGGCTGCAGCCCACCCCATTCTATCCTAGCCCACTATAATTTAACATGTTCTTTTTCTTTAATAGATAAAAATATAACTAAAAAAAATTACAGCATAAAATTAGCCTCCCTAACTTGAAGTTTAGAGATTAATTCCATCAAATAATAATATTTATGGACGAAATTGGAACGTAAATACCATTAAATATTTAATTTCTTGGTCTATTTTAATTTTTTTCATAGATTTTTTTTAGTAATTAATCTTAAATGTTTATAAAAATTTCATTTGGCCCCTAAATTTTAAAATTTATTTTATTAGACTTTAAATTATTTTATTTATAGGATTTTTTTTTTACAACGAAATATATGTTATTTTGTATAAAAAAGAGAAATTTATCAGATGATTAATTTTAAAAAATAATACCCGGACTTATATTGCAATCTTTATACAATATAAAGATTTATAGTGCATTTTAGCATTATATAAGGATCTATCTAGCAATTTTTGCATAATATGTAGACTTATCGTGCAAATACGGTAAAATAATTTTTTTATTTACAACCATATTGTAATATTGAACCACAACTTCAGTTACGAAATAATCAACAAGGATATTAACTATACATGACTGGATAACTTGGCTAAAATATATAGTTTCTAGACACACCACCATCTATAACATGCCTCACATTAAAGTAAAATAGTAGTCACTATCATAAACCTTTTCAATATAAAATTCTCCTTCATCTTTTTTTTGTTCTTGCATTTTGATTGTATCTCCTTCATTCACTAAGCATAAGTGTGTTCAGTTATTACAATCAAAATAGTCAAATTGTATGTCTTGTAAGTTTAGTTTAATGCGACAAGTACATCTTTTGTTGCACAATTTGAACACCTAGAGAAAGGCACGTTAATTTTCAGTTTCTTGTTCTTTTATACCCAAATTTGTTAGGTAGTAAAAAAGGTAAATAGATACATATTTACTAGAATAAAAGTATATGCTATCCTAGCAGTTCCAATGATATTTAGATTATGAAGTTTACTTATCAAAGCTTAGAGGTAACTAACATATCTTCCATTTTAACAACACCATCTCCAAAACCAAACCACTTTAAAGAATAAAATGAGACGAGAGGTAAAACGTGATGAAGAGATATTACAATTTATTGTAGAAAAATCATATGCAAATCTACGATTTAAATAAAGTCAAAGCCATAAAAGGGACCATGTTAAATGTTATTTGTTTACTCATTGAAAATGGGATAATGTCTCTTGTCCTCATGTTCAAATTACTTGCCTCATGGATTTAATAATTCATTTCACATTAGCGCTTATCATATACTTATAAATAGCACATACCTCTCTCTCATTTCCATAGACCTTAGCAAAATCAATATGACGATATCCATTCTGTATTGAAACTAGGGCTGCACACAGGTATGTTAACCGACCCGAAGTGCATAACCCTAGACCCAATCCGATTTTATCGAAATTGATTTATTAAAACCCTAACCCTATTTTTTTTAAAACTACACGTGTTGGGTTAGGGCGGGTAGGGTCGGTTTTGGGTTTGGTCAATGTAAAGTCAAATAACATAAAACAGTAAAAAGAATTCTAAATTTGTTAAATATTTCCTTATATAGTAAGTTTCCAAAAATAGAAACTTACTAGATATCATAAGTTTCCAAATGGTAAGTTGCTGAATTCATATTACTAGTTTACAACCCATGGTTTTAAAAGTTTGCCACATACTATACAACTTACAAGTACGAAAATATACAACATTTCATTCAAAATACATTATATGTAAACTCTTTTGTGCTAAATAGATAGGTTGTAAGAAATTGGGTGCATTTATTCATTCCTTCCAAAACAATCCACAAATTCCTTCAAATGACCTGCAATTTTTCAGTACAATGTACAAGGAAAAGGTTAGAAGTTTGCCTCATATTCATATTTCATCACTGGCAATAACATAGGGACCACTTATGGACAAGCGACTTCTTTTGAAATTTACAAGTTACTAAAATCCCAACTAATATGTTGGAAACTTAACCTTTTATTCCTCATAGGATCATACAAGTATTAAGGTGTAATCATGGGATGAGAATTAAGGAGATGCAGACCAAATTTCATTGAAAATTGAAGTAACTTGTAAGTTTTGAAAAGATTAATTTATTTATACCTTAGTTATTGGTTACAAATGTGTTAAAGTGGACTCTAGGGTGGTCACACTCAACTCATACAAGCCATAATAACCTGTCAAAGACAAGAAATGAAGAAATAACACATATTAAGTAAGTCGGGATAAAAAAATAAAGGAAATAAGTAACAAATATCGAATTTACCTAAATTAGCCTCCAAAACTTCAATCTTTTTCTTAGAGGAGTTATGATTAATAGGTAGTGTAGATTTCAACCAATTTTGAGTACAAATCAGTGCCTCAATTGTACTTCGTGATATGGAACTTCTAAATTGATCAAGTACCCTACCACTTGTGCTAAATGCAGATTCAGAAGCTACTGTTAAAACATGGACAACTAGTACATGCCTTGCCATTTCAGAAAAGTGTTTAAATCACACATAACTTCACTCCCACCAACTCAAAATATCAAAAGAATTTGTCATTTCCTCAACCTCTTCATTGAGGTATCTTTGAAGTTCATTGCCCTTTTCAATGTTTTTTCAGCCATGAAAGATTGAAACCTACACCCAAGCACACTATTTGATTCAAGGTTTGTCACTTCAGGACCAGGATCCACCAGAACTAGGAGCAACTGGTTTTGAATAGAAAGCAAATAGCCTTGTTAAGGCATCATTAACTTTTGCAAGCAACTCAGTAGCTTGAGTAGGAGAGTACATAAAGTTGAAGTAACAAGTAAGGCATTGTAATTTTTTCCTTGGATTTAACACAACTGCAACATATAGTAATATGTTAATACTTTGGATTTCTCAACATTTTAGAAACTTTCCCCTCATTTTTATAGCCATTTCCTTCAGAACCTCATCATCATATGCACATAATTCTTCAATTTTCTCCCATATAATAACTATTTCATCAAAGAAAAGGTATGAAGTAACAGATAGAGTTCCAGAAAACATCTTGGTAGAGTTGTAAAACAATTTCAGAAACTCAATAAAGCAATGAGCAATCCACACTTTGCCAATCAATAAATGTTGTTTTAGGTCTATCAAAATCAGTAAAAAAGTAAGACTTAAAATTATCATCATGCTCACCCATTAAAGAAAATACAGTTTCAAACTTAACTGCAGATTCTAACATTTTGTAAGTAGAGTTCCATAGAGTAGGCACAACAAGGCTTAATAGAGTATTAGACTCAACACTACAAGTGGATATATCTTCTTTGAATGAAGTAGATCTAGATGAAGAAGACCTTACATACCTTACTGCTTCTCGTATATTTTTTATAGAAATTATCTAACTTAGTAATACCGTACTTCACAATCAAATTCAAGATATGTGTGCAACACCTAACATGTGGAAACTCATGATTCAAGATGGTTTTGGGTTTAGTTCCTGAAACTTTTTTTTCAAGTATTTAACCGTAACAGTGTTAGAGGAGGCATTGTCAACTGTTAGACTTAAATAAGAATCAAAATCCTAATCTCTAAGTATTGATTCAACAAAATTTCCAATTGTTTCACCCTTGTAATCCTCAACCATACAAAAATCAATAATTTTTTTGTAGTTTCCATTCGCAATGAATATAATGGGTTGTAAGACATATGTAACTCAAATTTTGATTAGAAGTCCAACAATCAGTGGTCATACTAATCCTCATACCCTTCAATATTTTTTCAACTTAATCTTTTCCTCACCATAAAGAGACATACATTTCCTCATAATGGTCATCCTAGATGGGATTTTAACATATTTGGGTTGCATCACATTGTTGAATCTCTTAAATCCAATTCCCTCCACAAATTTGAATGATAACACATTTAAAATTACCATTTCAGCTAATGCTTTAATACAAGTCTTAACTGAAAACATGTAACACACCACACCCCCACCAACCTCTTCTCTTTTATACATAACTCAGTTTGTCCCCATTTTACAAGGGTATAGGAATGATACTTTTTACATCTCCTGTGATTATATGATTAAGCATGTTTGTTGTACCATGTCTCTTAGAATTAGTTGCATAAGATACTTCATAGTATTTACAAACACCTCTTCTAACATTTGGATCATCAAATATAGGATAAAAAACTGTCCAACAATCCTCAATGGATGTTTAGGTGTAGGAGAATTACCATCATGATCTAAATTAACTCCCTGAGCTTGAGTTGGAGATGTAAGATCAATAGTTGACTAATTTTCAATTTCCATTTCTCAAATATTTTCTGCAAAAAAACAAGAAGAAAAAGTCAAGACATATATATTGGAACCCTAAGTAAAGAAGTGCTGAAACATAAAGAAGTTAAATATATTATATATTGATTTAGTGACCTTCAATGAACACTTTAGTGAAATCTCCACTTATAAGCTATGAAAAATATGAAATTCTAGTGTTCTAAAAAGAATTAGGCGCTAGGCAGGAGGTTGAGGACCCTCGAGTGCACAAAGTACTAGCAGGGGTCTAGGCATTTTCTTTGGATGAGGTCTTGAATAATACTTAATATAGTTATACATTATTGATTCATTATTTTTATAAAAATATAATTTACTTGCAAGAGAAGGGAAACATACTAAAAAATTCACACAAATATATGTTATTTCTTACGCGAACACAGAATAAAAATTAGCCAATTAGGCTAATGATAACCATTTATACTTTATTATTTATTTGATATTCTTTTAGTTTTTTTTATTATGTTTAATTTTATTGTTTAAAAAATGATTTTTTTTGTTAAATAGTATACTTTTAAATTTTTTGTCCTTCTTGGAGGTCGTCTTGATCCGCCTGGAGGCAGAATGGGATTTATTTAAGAAGGTTACCCACCTTTTGTCACCTAGGCAGTCGCCTTGGACAATTTTAGAGCACTATGAATTTTCCATACCTGTTTGGCTTCTAGCATCCTCGTCTACCGTCGAAAGATAATTGATGTCAAAATACCTTCAACCCCCGTAGAGCGGAAGTAAGGCATGTATACAAAAAGGCATACATGATTTGACTTTCCAACTCCAACATCTCCATTAGTAAAGGATAAACGTTACCCTATTGATTGTCCTACCCACAAATAGTTGTTACCTCACCTACCAATATTCAACCCCTATATATATAACTCATTAATTATATAAAAAAGGCACATACATTACATCCATCAAGAATCAGAGCAAAACTTCTTACTTTCAATTTCATACATTATATTTTACGAAAATATACTTAAAATTACCCTCGATAATATACATTATACTTTTTGAAAATATACTTAGAAATATACTTAGAAATACACTTGTTATTTCTTACTTGTTATCTCGAGGAATATTCAACTTTTGGATTATACTCCACTAACTTGAGAGTCAGAGTGCCAATAGAAGCACCTAATCCTTTGGTTCACTGCTTTTGTATTATTTCAGGTTAGACCCAACCTATTCGTGTAGTTGCACTATTAGTTTCTTGTCTACTTGTTGATTTTTTCCATCAATTAATTATAACGTTTGAAGCAAGGAATTTTTTGTCTTATCACATGCTTAATGCCATTGGCTTTTACTCAAATTGTTTCTATAGAGGGTTGGTTTTATCACCCCTTTGCGAGGGAACCTTTCTCTATTGTGGATTCACATTATTCTATTTTAGATGTAAAGCTCTTCCTAGTGATGATGTCTAGACAGAGAGGACTTGTCTCATCGTGAAGGGACAAATATTCACATTTATATTATCACCTATTTACTTAGTGGTCCTAGGCTTTCAATCAAACTTATTTCTCGAATCATGCCCAAATTGTTTGTGGAAATTGATATATCAGGTTTTGTCAATTCTTTCGGGATATCCTATCAGCTTCGCTGCCCATCTGATATTTGGATCACGCTATATTTGGAATAGTACTTCTCAACGATAGTCTTTGACTCTCGTCAAAAGTTATACTCTCTTGATCCACAAAGTTTCTTGGTTCATCATAATAACCTCCTTGTGTATCATCTTTGGCACTTAAATTTGCTAATGTGGGATATTTATCTTTACCTTTATCATGCCTCCTCTTTTGTGATAGATTAATCTACTCACGCGACATCTTTTTGTGGGTTTACCTTTTGGACATTATGCGATTTATATAGTTTTTGTGCTTTAATTGTGTGTTAAGTTTGTATATTATAGGTACATGGTTTATAATAGAGTCCAAGGAGATGAAAAGAATTCATCAATTGAATTTTAAACCCACGACAAGGTGTAAATAGAGCTTAAAGTCACTTTGGGAAAGCTAGAGTGTTTACCGGAAAAGTCTTGATGTCACATTGTTTTAGTCACCACGACAAGTTGGTCAGAGATTTTGAATAAATTCATTTTTATTAAGATGTATCTTGAAGTCGATGTTGCGTGAGAGGTGACGGAAGTCAATTCAGAATTGAGACGAGAAAGTTATGCCATTTTTGCAACCGTGACTCAAACTTGGACAACATTGGTGAAAAACGGGTTAGGTTATTTTAAACCCACCTAAGTGTCGTTTGATTTTTTTAAGTGATAAGTACTCAATGCTAAATAACAACTGAATATAACTTATTTTGCTAAGAGGCAGTTTCTGAATGAATAAGACTTGGTTTGAAATCTTAATGAAATAGATCAGTTAAGAGGTATTCAGATCTGAGTTGGTCAGGAAAAACAAACAGTCTTATTGATCCAGTGTCTTAATGAACCAGATTAAGAGATCATTAAGTGAAAAAAACACCCCCAAGTATATAAGCATATTAGAAGATCTCATTTTAGGATACTTCACTTTCACATCATATTTTTCAGCAGAGGAAGAGCAAAAAACGCCTGGTGGAGAAGAGAAGGAGGGTGTCCACCCACGTTCATCATTCTTTACCATTCAATAACCCTTATATTTCACATTTTAGGTTAATTTTATTCCATTTCATCTTTTGAATTATTATTATCTTTAATTTATTTTCATTCGTTAAGTATGAAATAAACCTCTTTTGCTTGAGGCTTGCTATGGGTACGAAACCTGATTAATTTTTTCCTTTATTTCTAGTGTTTGGGATATTTTGATACTGAAGATGTTTCTTTTATTCCATTTACTTATATATTTATTCTTGTTACCTATTCATGCCTTGATCAAGTATTGAATAGTTTGATACTTTTGGCTATTACCCGGGTGGGGAGCCGGATTTTGGACATAGTATATAAGCGCCTAGTGTGTGGTAGTGAATTGCGAGGTCTTTCCTAACTAGGTAGTCAATAGGGTTAGAAATAAAACCACCAAAAATTATTTTTAGGGTCTCCCGAGAGCTATGATGTAGATCTCCCCGCCTAGGCGCGCCTAGGCTTCAACTCCCCCCTCAACTGCTTACGCCTAGTTAAAATTTTAGGCGTTATTGGCTAGCGCCTTAGTCGCAGTGGAATAGGCGCCTAACTTGTCTATGCGCTGATTATTGGCAAAAAGTGTCCGCCTAGGCACTGATTAATGGCAATATATGCTCACATAGGCTTTCTTATTATTTTCCTTATTTTTGAGAATTCTTTAATCGATATTATAACTCAATTTATAGTAGTTTTATATTTACTATAGTGTTGGTAGATGAATTTTATAATTTAAATTGTTAGAATTACTATAATGACTACATATATATTACTAAATATACAAAATTACACAGCGGGATTCAAAACCGTATAATTCCGCCTATGCCCCGTATTATCCTGCCTAGGCGCTAGGCCCCGGTCGATTGTCTAGGCTGTAAAACTGAGATTTACAGCATAGCCTGAGAGGGGTATCTAGTAGGGGAAGGTTGCCTTATGAGCTACCGATAAGAGTTAGAAGGATTGTCGAATCCTGTTTAATGTGAATCACCCAATTTGCCCTTTTAGCAATTAACAAGTTAATAGTTGATTCACAATCAAGCAATAATTCTCATCCTTTCCACTCTTTTTAGTGTTTTAATTATTTGCATCTCACTTAATTATTTATTTTCCTTAACTGAAAACCCAAGAAATAACATTTATATTACATTACTTGCAGAACACGTTTATTTCAACCTTGATAGTCCATGTGGAGATCATAACTCCACACTTATCAGTTTATTACTTGTTAACGATCCATACACTTTCCAGAAGTTAAACCTTTCCATTGATGTTGATTTATTATCACACTTGGGAAGCGAACACTTTGCCCGTGTTGCTGCAAGCGTACGTCTCAGAGGCGAGACCTCTATTAAAATTCCCCTACCACATCTTTGATTTCCATATACGGTTTCACTTATTTGAGTATTTTTGCAAGTGTTAATCATGGCCATGCCTCTAGGTGAATTTGAAAATCCGTACTTATTGGCCTTCCATATACTTATAAGTTCGGTTGGGTCCAATTTGTTATAGTGTTTCCCGTGCGAAGGTTCCGTTATTTACTGGTTTAGTCTGGTTCCACCTAACTTATTGTCATGATGAGGTGGTAGTAGGCAACATGGTAGTGGATGGGGAGAAGAAAATGGACCCAAGAAAAGAAATTAGGGCCCAATTTAGTATGTGTGATTAAAATACCAGTATTAACTCTAACAACGATAAATGGGCCCTCACTCAAATCAAGATCTACAAGAAATTAGAGCCCAATTTACTATGTAGGGTTTTAATATAAATTCAAAGGGCACACATCTCTTCCACGACCTATTTCATTTCAATAAAGAATCTCGTGTACAACCACCGTTTGTTTTCTATTTTTTTCTCAGCCGCCAACATCAAATTTCTCAAAATTCATCATCCAAGAAGGCGATATTTAAATAATGGTGTCCTAATTCTCGACACCTTTTCTCATTTTTTTCAACGATTATCATTAAATTTATTTGGTAATTAGGTATACATATGAATATATTACGATTTAAATTAAAATGACTTCTATTTTTCAATCGTCTGGGGTAATTTTAGTTACATTTTATATTTAACCTTTTTATTGAGTATTCTATGCATTTTATGAATATCAGATCTGTCATTTTTTTCTAAAGATTCTTAATTGTCCGTGTTTTTTTATTAGTAGTGTTATGTTATGATATAGATTGATCTTTTCTTTCATATGGGGTTTGTTTTTGTGGATATTTTCTCAAACAAGGTCTTAACTCACACTACTTTTTCAAATTTAATATTAAATATTTATGAAAATTAAGTTTCATAGATATAAATTTTAATTATAATTACTGTGGTCTTGTTTTTTTGTTAATTTTTATTTCATTTATTCTAGTTAGTGATGCTTGAATTTTAAACTTTTCTATGAACCCTGTTACTAGCAAACAAGGGGTTAGTAGCAGAACGGACGGGGTCTTCCCGAGGGATATTCGATAGTCAAGTTAGTATCTAATCGAAACAATATTTTTATAAAAGGTCCATACAAGCAGTACATGTACCTTCCTCTTTGGTAAATTAGAGGTATTCATATGCGTTTAACCCATTAAGACCCATTGGGTCTTTGTCTTTTTATGTGTTGATCCCTTCAAGAAATATTTTCCTCGACCCCTTTAAGGCTTGTAGATCATGTCGGCTTGGACCTTTCTTTTATAACCCTTAAGATTAATTTTTTCTTTGACCTATTAGACTCACTTATTCATCCATAGGCTAGAGATATATTAGTTAGGTCGTGGAAAATATGTCGATTTTACTAGTCATGAGTATTTTGAGCATATCAGTCTCAAAAGTGTACTCATTGGAAAATAAAAATAAAATTGTGCACACTGGTGTTGTGAATTTACCTCATTAGAGGCTTCTTAGAGAGTTCTTTTTCTACCTTCAATGTCAGTTATATAATAAATATAAATGTGCACATTATCCCTAAATTGATAAACATCGATACTCAAGTTAAATTTAGTCAATTTTAAAACTACTAATATATTATATTTCTTTTTGGTATATTTTTTTCATTTCATGTATATTGTTCAAGATACATAAGGGGTGAAAGGGTAAAATCACCTACTAAACTATCTTAAACTACTTAAATGCCATTTTTAACACACTCTTTTGATTGACAATAGACAAATTATATCTTATTTTCCTTTCTCTAACTATTTTAATAGCTTCTTGCATGTGCTCTTATGATTGAATATCACCACCATGCAAATTTTTCCTTCCTTTTGTCCATTGAATCACGCCTTGCCTATAGATTTGTTATAATCATCCTCCAAAAGGGGCTAGTACCCAAATTTGAAGAATTAAATGATGAAGGAGATGTGTAAAAAGGTTAGTATTAGTATATGTACTTGAAGAACAAGGATCATGTCTAGTTGATTTTGGTTGACAAGTGGTACTATAACTCCCTACCAAAAAATTAAGGAATGCTTCCATGATATACACATAGACATGATCCTTGTTCTTCAAGAACATATCCTAGTAATAATTGTTCTTTAAATCTCCTTTATTGTTTGTTCTTGAACTTTAGATACTAGCTTCCGTTCAGAGGTTGATAATGATATAACAATAGAAAATATGCGATTCCATGCACATAAGGAAGGGAAATGTTGTATGGTGTTGATATTCTATCAAAAGAGCACATACAATAAACTATTAACATAGTTAGAGTTAGGAAATGGGATGTATTTTGTCTATTGCCAATAAAAAAATGTGTTAGAATTGGCATTTAAGGAGTTTAAGGTAGATTAGTAGGTGATTTCCCCTTTCACCCATTATGTATCTTGAACAATCAATATGAAATTAAAAAAATCCACCTAAAAAGAAATATTATATACTAGTAGTTCTAAAAATGACTAATTTTAACTTGTCTCTCGATATTTATCAATTTAGTTTTATGTGCATTTTTCTATCTCTTATATAATTGATATTGAAGGTAGTAGAAGAAATTTCAAAGCAACCTTTAATGAGGTGAATTCACAATACCTTTGTGCCATAATTTTTTTATTCCGCTAATGAGTACACTATTTGGTACTGATATGCTCAAAATACTCACGAATAGTGAAATTGACAAAATTCTCCTTGACCTAACAAAAATATATTTAACATAAGGATAAATAAGAGAGTATGATAGGAAAAAAATATTAAGCTCGAGAGGATATATAATAAAGTTCCAAACCAAATTGATCTACAACCCCTAAAGTGGTTGAGCGAAATATCCCTTGAAGGCATCAACACATAAAACGACAAAGAACCATTTGGAACAAGGGTTAAAACCCCTATAAAACCTCAATTTTCCCAAAGAGAAAAGGTATATTTGCTTCTTATTGAGACCTCTTACTGATTCCATTGAATACTAGCTTGACCGTTGGATTTACATGATTGGCTACTAACTCCTTATTTTCAGGTAACAAGGTTCATGTAACATGATAGAAAGGTTCATGGGAGGACAATCAAATCCCTTGAGTAATTGTTAATAATAGATATATAGACAAGAGAAATAGACTCTAAGTCTCTTAGAACTGTCAATAGACTATTCAATCAGTGCCGTTGTCTTTGGGAAGCGAAGTACTATTACCACTAATCGCCTATCGAGTTTTCACATAGAAAGAAGGAAACTTGGACGAGGAGATCTACAGGGGAAGGGGGGAAGAATGGAGTTACAAATATGGGGAAAGACCTTGATGATGTGTCAACTACAACCTAATATGTGTATTAGACCGACGAACGGTAAAATAGACCCGATGGAAGAATTACATGTGTCGAATAATGGTCCTTACCTCGAGAAAGATCAACCAGTGGAAAAAATATATCTGCAACTAGCTCAATACCTCTAACACTTGGTACAAGAAACTCTGTAGCTGTTTCAACAATTTTAAGTTGCACAAAATCCAAACCCTTCAAGTATTAATATAGTATTTCATGTCTCTTGTCCAAGAAATAATTACAAAACCCAAGTGTCAACTCAACTCAAAAGTGATCATACTTCTTAGAGTAACCATATGACCAAGGATTAATATTCACAATATTACTGAGAAGAAAGAAGGACCTAAAAGGTAAGAATTGAGGTTCATCATACGGATTGGGGACCCCACTTCAACTATCTAAGTCTAGATCCTTAAAATATTTTAGACACGTCCATGCCTGCAAATTTTAAGCCATCACCTACAGCCTTCGGTGGGTCTACTTACTCGAACCAATACATTAACATGTACAAGAGGCATATGGAGTTTATAATGGGTTCGAATGCCGCTTGGTTACATGATTTCACTTTATCCTTATCAAAGAAGGGAACAACATTTGTTCTCGATATCAACATCCCATATCATCGATTTTTTTATTTTCTTTCAAATAAATTGATGGCCTAGTTCACATATCCTATATATACGTGGAGGAGCTAACTCCCATTTACCAGACCATTTACCAACTTAAGAGGGAGACCTTGCGGGAGTATACCAAACAATTTGACAATGTCGCATTGGAAGTCTATGACACTAATAGTTCAATAATTCATGACATTTACACATTGATTAACCAACACTGAATTTCAGATCCACCAACAAACTATTTCACTTTCTATTTGTTCGAAATCTTGTAAGGTGTTCATTTTTTGATTCTTGTAGAGTAAATTTAAGATATATTAAAAACCCCATATGCATAATATTTATGAAAATAAGTAGAATCATATATTTAAGAAATCCTTAAACTCGTGACATAAAAAAGCTTAAAGATCATTTTCACGACTACAAAACCCATATAGATAACACATAAAAAGAAGATTAAAACATTGAGTTGCAAAGAGTGAAAAGAGTGTTCCTCTGAGAGTACTCCACCCATATAAGAATTTGTTATGAAGGTTAAGAAAATAGCGGAAGAATATTTCCGTTTCTCTTTTTGACATATGTCAAAAATTTCAAACTTTATGGCGGATTTTATGTCAAGCATACTAGCCGACATACACCATCTTTGAACTCTTTTTTTAACATATCGGTTGACTTTTCTCATATAATCATATATTATCTCAAACAACATGCCTAGATAATTCAAATACTTTCGAACGTCCCGCCTAGATAATCAATATACACTATAATGGTCTGCCAAAAGTATTTGGCAAAGGGCTTATAAATACAAGGGTAATATACCAAATTTTGAAAAAGAGTCAAGAAACTTTTATGGTTTTAAAAAGGACAAATACTCTCTTATGGTTTTCTAACTCGTGATAACTTACCCCTTATATTAAATATTACACTACAATTCGGTGTAACTCGGTGCAACTCATGTCATAAAGTACAGTGTAATATTCAATATAGGGGTGAGTTGTCACGAGTTACAAAACCAAAGAGGGGTTTATGTCCATATTAAAACTATAAGGAGTTGTCAAACCATAGGGAGTATTTGGTATTTTACCCTAAATACAATTGTTAAGCCTAGCAAATGTTCAAAACTCTCTCTCTGTTCGTAAAAATGGTTGGAAGGCCTCATAGAGGTAAGGGTTTAGGAAAGGGAGGTGAAGAGAACATAGCCTTAAAGAAGTTTCTCCAATAACACCATTTACGAGATCATTGTCAATGAAGCAATTGAATTTTTATGAAGAGATCAGCGAGGAGATATATACTGTCGAGTCTGCCTCTAAAATCTCTGCTAAGGTTCAGGTGTGTCTGAAAATCATGGCTTTCGTTAATCTCATCCACTCTATTCATCAAAACCTATTTAATTAAAAAGCTCTAATTCCAACAATTATGTCAACCACAACATGGTTATACATATTTGAAAAAGTTCCATAAATAGATGAAGGCATCCCGAACAGTTATATCTACGGGTCTGGGCATGATGAAATTAATGATGATCATAAATAAGTCGACTGTCTTCTATAAATCTTTTTGATTGCTAACCAAAATTAGAAGATATTTTGCAAAATAAATAATTTTGAAGGGAAGAACCGATTAAGGGGACTGTTTTAACTTTTTACTGCAATTTTTGTGTACTTTAAAATGTTTAGAACAAGACTGCAGAAAAGTTTTCCCTTAAAACGGGTCTATGTCTTTGCTGACACTACAAGGCTTCAGATTACACTCTCACTAGAAATTTGGTTTTCAGTGATTCTACAATAACCAATTCACTACGCGAACCTGCACCACTAGATTGGATGACCAAGACCCTGACCAGTTAGCTAATCCCAACGGGTTAGTAGTTACTGAAATTGCAAGGTATAGTAATATATACTTCATTAATAGGAACTCAGTGATGTTTTTTCCATGGGTTTATCAATATGAATTCAGTGATCATATATTTCTCAAATATATATATATATATATATATATATCAAAAAAATATAAATCATATATCTTTATGTTATTTATTTGGGTTTGAAAAAAACATTGACTACTTATACCTAATTACGGATACATGCATTAGATATTAAATTTTTTTGAGCCTTCAAATACAACTGGAATAGTGAAATATCCCTGCTAGTAAACAGATATACATGACAAAGACAAGATCAGTAATCAAGACTATGAAAAGGAGCTACATTCTTAGATTGAACTAACACTATTGACATTACCATTTTCCTGTACACATTCTATGATTTATAATATCTTTTTTAGGATCACCAATACTTACATATAATAACAACATTACCAGTCAAAAGAGCACAACGAATTATATAATATGTACAAACTATAATAACAAGTAAAAAAGATAGCAAAATAATTATATTAAGAGAATCAGCATCGATCTGTTAAAATATATTGACTACATATACATGGATTGAAATCTAGGACCAAATATTCAAGGGAAAAACAAATAAAAATAATAATTGTACAAGATGTGTCAAGAATCCGAATCCGCCAAGAACTCAGCAAAAAACCTGCCTACAAAACCATTAAAAACTTGCTAGATCGGACCCTAAGAATAGAAGTCTGTCACTAAAAATGACCAGATTGTACTTTACCAATACTCGCGGGTTTTGAACATGTGTACACCCTACCGCCAATAATGAAATTAAGAGACTGACCAACCATTAAAAATTTGTACCACCATAGCCTAGAGCAATTGAGCTCTGATTCACCGACCAAGGGTAAGTTGTCGTTGTTCAGTCACAAACCACCACAAGTTTTAATTAATGTGATCTTAGGGTTCTTTAGGTAATTATTATTATTATTATAAAATGTATTAATATCTTGAATACTACAGTAGGGAATATAATTTTTTATATAAATATAGAGATAGAAATTATATAAAGAATTAAGAAAAAGTTAATTTTTTAAATGAATAAATTTGTATGAATATTTTTTTTAAACACATTTGAGGTTACTAAACTTCCGTGGGAGCGTACAATATAGTACGAAGTGTAGCCCATCATATCTAAAAAATATTCACATCTCTATCTCTTTGTGAAAATGACTGAACCTCGTAAGAGGTAAGGGTCGGGAGTTCTAGAAAAACATTGTGTTTCACCATTGAAGAAATCATCAATGGATCAACTGAATCTTTTTCTTCCACAAGATATTATCAACAACGAGCAAGGTTACCTGTGAAATTTTTGCTAAGATTTAAGTGTGTTTGCAAACCATGGCTATCGTTAATCTCATCCTCTTGATTTATAGAACCCCGTTTGATTAAAAGCTCCAATTCCAACAATTATGCCAACCACAAATTGATTATACATCATGATAAATCTAATAGCTAATGAGCTATTAGTGATTGATGATCAAACTAAGTTGATCAAACTGATGCTTCGCATGAAGCTTTTGAACAAGAAGCAAGAAGATAAAACTTGCAGAGAAAGAAAAGAAGAAAGAGAAATTGTAGAAAAGAGAATCTTATTGTTAGTGGTCAATTACATCTTATGAGCTGTATATATACACAATAGCTAAGCTCAACTAAGCCTTGTAACAAACTAATCAATTAGCTAACAAACTAAAACTTATTTACAATCAAGTCCCTGTGGTTTTGTTTTCTATTCTTTCTAACTTCTTCTTATCGAGCTTTATACTCCAAGAGCCCCCCTCAAGCTGAGCATGGATGTTAGAAATGTTCAGCTTGGACAAATTGTGGTGAAAGACAAGCGAGGACAATGGTTTAGTGAACATATCAGCTAATTAAAGATTTGAAGGTATATGAAAAAGCTTGATCACACCAGCTTGAATCTTTTCTCGAGTGATTTTACAATCAATATCAACATGCTTTGTGCGCTCGTGATGTACAGGATTAGTGGACATAGCAACAGCTGACTTGCTATCTGAATATACAAGAGCTGGGAATTCATGTTTAAATCCATAATCTCACAAGGCATAAAGTATCCATTGTACCTCACAAGTTGTAGCAGCTAATGCCCTGTATTCTGCCTCAGCTGAAGATTTGCTTATTGTGGTTTGTTTTTTGCTTTTCCATGAGATTAAAGAATCTCCTAAGAAAATGCAGAAACCTGTAACACTCCTTCTAGTATCCAAACATCCTGCCCAATCACTATCACAATAGGCCTTCAATTTTATCTCAGAAGAAGAAGAGAAGAATAACCCCTGTCCTGGAGTCATTTTTATGTATCTTAGAACTCTTTGAGCTGCATTCCAGTGATTAATGGATGGATTAGATAAGAATTGACTCAAAGAATTCACTGAGTAGGCAATGTCAGGCCTTGTTATAGTCAAATATAGTAGCCTACCAATTAACCTCCTGTAAGAAGATGGATTATCAAAAGGATGATCATCTTCTTGTCTGAGTTTTAATGATGATTCCATAGGAAAATTTACTGGTTTTGCACCTAAAACACCACATTCACTTAATATATCAAGTGCATATTTCCTTTGGCATAATGAAATTCCAGTAGATTTTCTTGCAACCTCAATACCAAGAAAATATTTGAGCTCTCCTAAATCTTTTATAGTGAATTCTTTATGCAGAAAAGCTTTTAAGTTGTTGATTTCTTGTAAATTGTTACTTGTAATTATAATATCATCAACATAGACTAATAAAGCAATAAAACTTGATTCATTCTTCTTTATAAAAAGACTATAATCACTTGAAGAATGATTAAAACCATAACCTTCTAAAGATGAAGATAATTTTGCAAACCACTGACGAGATGCTTGCTTAAGTCCATATAAACTCTTCTTAAGCTTGCACACTGTATTTTTAGGAGCTTGAAGACCGTTAGGAATGGTCATATAAACTTGTTCATCCAATTCACCATGGAGAAAAGCATTATTAACATCTAATTGGTGTAAATACCAATTCTGAGAAGAAGCTAAAGCTAAAATTAACCTTATTGAAACCAACTTGGCTACAGGTGAGAATGTATCAAAGAAGTCAAGGCCTTCTTGTTGATTGTAGCCTTTAGCTACTAAACGAGCTTTGTGTCTTTCTAGAGATCCATCTGCTTTGAACTTCAACTTAAAAACCCATTTGCAACCGATAGGTTTCATATTGGAAGACAATTCAACAATGTCCCATGTATTGTTGTTTTTGAGAGCATCAAGCTCTTTTTGAATGGCTAAGTTCCATTCTTTTGATGTAGAGGCTTCTTTATATGATGTTGGTTCTTTTTCTTTGGATATATTTTCAATATAATTGGCATATTTAGGTGCCAATTGTGAAGAACTAATGAAGTCTTGAATAGGATATAGGGTGGACTGAGAGTTTTGTTGACAATGTGAAGCTGAGTGAGTTATGTAATCTTTTAGATAACTAGGTGGTTGTCTTGTTCTTGAGGGTCTAGTAGATTGGATAGTAGTAATAGGTGGTGGTTGAGGATGAGTAATAGAAGTATCTAAAGGCTCAATGTAAGAAGTTACAGGTGGGAATAAGAAGGTATGGAGATTTTCAGTAGGATTAATTTCTGAAAATGGAAATGTTGATTCATGAAAAACAACATTTTTGGATATTATAATCTTGTTGTTCACAATGTCTAGAAGTTTATAACCTTTATTTGTAGGTGGATAACCAAGAAAAACACACTTAACAGCTCTTTGATCAAACTTACTCCTATTTTGTTGAAGTGTAGAAGCATAGCAAAGACATCCAAAAACTCTCATATGATCTAGTTTAGGAGGCTTGTTGTATAATTTCTCATAGGGTGTAAGATTATTGAGAAGTGGAGTAGGTAATCTATTTATAATATAGGCTGAAGTGAGGATAGAATCAGCCCAAAATTGTAAAGGTAAGTTGGACTGAAACATTATTGCTCTAGCAGTTGTAAGAAGATGTTGATGTTTTCTTTCCACAAGTCCATTTTGTTGTGGTGTTTCAACACAACTCAGTTGATGAATAATTCCATTAGATGAGTAAAAATTGGTTAGATTGAACTCAGGACCATTATCACTTCTAAGTATTTTGATTTTCTTTTGAAATTGAGTTAAAACTATAGCATAGAAGGCATGTATATGTTTACTGACTTCTGATTTTGCAGACATTAGGTATATCCATGTACCTCGAGTGTAATCATCAACTATAGTAAGGAAATATTTATAACCACTGAAAGAAACTTCTTTAAAAGGACCCCAAATATCATAATGAATCAAATCAAAACAAGAAGTTGTACAAGAGTTTGATAAAGAAAAACTGAGTTTCTTTTGTTTAGCATAATGACACGAATCACAGACATTATTGCTTAAGAAATAAAGAGAAGGTTCAATTTTCTTTAGTGCAACAAGCTTTGCACTTGAAGGATGACCCAGCCTTGAATGCCACAAATCAATATGAACTTTGGAAACACTTAAAGCTTTGTGAACCTGCAGATTTGGTTTGAGAAGGTATAATCCATTTCTTTCATAGGCAATCCCAATCATCATCTTGAGTTGAGCACCCTGGAGTGTACAGTAAGATGAATGAAAAGTGACTACAACACTTGAATCATGTGTTAGTTTAGAAACTGAGATCAAATTGCACTTAAAAGCAGGAACACAAAGGACATTCTTCAAGGTAAGGTGTTTATTTAAACATATATCACCTCTTTGTGTAGCCATAACAATCTCTCCATTAGGTAAAGTAACAGCTATATTGACATTATGTAACTGAGTAGTGTATAATGATGGAGAATAGACAAGATGATCAGTAGCTCCTGTATCTAATATCCAAGAAAAGTTACAAGAATTACCTTCTGTGATGGATACTTGATGGACAGCTGCAGTTGATGATTGATTTGTGTGAGCTAGAGCCATTAGTTTACTAACTTCTTCATCTGTAAATTCATAAGAACTTAAAGGTTTAGGCTCAGCTTTTGATTCTTCTTGAGCATTAACAAGATGTGCAGAACTTTGTGATTGATTTTGAGGTGGTCTTTTCCCTTTTTGGACCCAACCTATTGGATAACCGTGTAATTTGAAGCATTTATCTATTGTATGCCCAGTATAACCACAGTGTGTACAGAGAACCTTCTTCCTATCTGCATAATTGTTTGAATTGTGGACATTTTTTGTGTAAAACGCGTGTGTAGGTGTAATGAACATAGAATTTGAGAGTGATCTTTGGCTCTCTTCTTGTATTAACATAGCAAAAACCGAATTCATTGAAGGTAAAGGACTCATCAACAAGATTTGACTTCTAATAGCTGCATAAGAATCGTTTAAGCCAATTAAAAATTTAATCACAAAGTCATTGTTTTGTCTTTCGATGAGTGTGTCTAGAATTTTGCAGCTGCATTGATTCATGCTACCACAAGTACATGAAGGCATAGGCCTAAGGTGAACATATTCATCCCAAAGACTCTTGAATTTCGCAAAGAAATCGGAGATAGACGATGAATCTTGAGTAACAGAGCTTAGTGATTTCTCAAGAAAGTAAACTCGTGTACCATTACTTTTCTCAAATCGAGTTTTGATTTCTGAGTATAAATCGTGTGCTGAATTCACATAAAGCAACCTACCTCTAATATCTCGTGAGATTGAATTTAGTAACCACGAAAGAACCAGATTATTAGCTCGATTCCAGGCTGAAAATAGAGCTAAATCTGTTAATGGAGGTTGAGCTATTTCACCATTTATAAAACCGAGTTTGTTCTTCACAGACAAAGCAATCTCAATTGCTCGTGTCCAAGATATGAAGTTATCATTTGTTATTGGTTCTGCAACAAGTGAAGCTCCTGTGCTTTCACTTGGATGAATGTAATAAGGCGAAGAAAAATTCTCTGTAACGGACGCCATTGTTGAAGTTTTGAAGAAGCTTTGAATGTTCTTGATCTAAAGCAAGAATTTGAGTGATTTGATGCGGAAGAACTATGTGTTTGCGACTGATACCATGATAAATCTAATAGCTAATGAGCTATTAGTGATTGATGATCAAACTAAGTTGATCAAACTGATGCTTCGCATGAAGCTTTTGAACAAGAAGCAAGAAGATAAAACTTGCAGAGAAAGAAAAGAAGAAAGAGAAATTGTAGAAAAGAGAATCTTATTGTTAGTGGTCAATTACATCTTATGAGCTGTATATATACACAATAGCTAAGCTCAACTAAGCCTTGTAACAAACTAATCAATTAGCTAACAAACTAAAACTTATTTACAATCAAGTCCCTGTGGTTTTGTTTTCTATTCTTTCTAACTTCTTCTTATCGAGCTTTATACTCCAAGACATCATAGAAGTTCAACTTCCGATAAATTAACCTACGGTGTATACTCATTTTACTCGATTCTCTATGACGCCGCCACTCATATGAGCCTTATAAAACAAATTGATATTTCAATGCGTTACTTTACTCGAATCGTGTTACTTTTGGTTTACTTAATACCAAGTATGTCGATATTTTTACGTCTTATAAGATCTATAACTCCTCGCCTCTTATTGGTTGAGCTGAAACCTCTTGTGTTCCAAGTTGTAATAATCATTAAGAACATTTAGAGGGTTTCTTCTTATTTGCGCATTTAATTTTGCGCTTCGTGCCTTCCAATATTGTTTCTTGTGCCACACATACTCTCGTCTAGCAAGTGTGAACTTCTTGTAACTTGCTTTGTGTTATTTTGTTTTCTTACTAACAACCATCTCAAAAGAAAGGTCTCTCCTTGATACCCTCAATCATTTTTTCCTGATCTTGCAAGTGTTTTTCCGCTATGACTACCGAGAAAACAACCATAAAGGCAGAGCGAGAACTCGAACGTGGTTTCATTTGTTTCTGTGTCTAACGTGGCGCGCATATATATATATCCCCACTTCAAATATTACCCATCCTTATAAGACGAACCTGAACCTTTCTATTGGTTAATATATAGAAAACTATTTAAGTGTCTAGGGTTTTCTTAAAATTCTATCTTTGGGCCCTATAATATTTAATATAGACGCTAGGGTTTTAGAGCCCAAGGTTTTAGAGGGTGCTAATTCTCTTATAAATACAATTGCTCAATCCACTAAATATTCACATCTCTTTGCGAAATCGGCTGGAAGGGTTTAGAAAAGGGAGCAGGAGCAAAACATAGCCTTATAGCATCATTGTCTAGATCATCAATCAATGGAGAAATTGAATATTTCTCAAGAGATTAGAGATGAGATACTGTCAAGGCTACCCGTGAAATCATTGTTAAGATTCAGGTGTGTTTGCAAATCATGGCTTTCTTTAATCTCATCTTCTCAATTCATCAAAGCCCATCTCAATAAAAACTCCAATTCCAATCGTTATGCCAACCACAAAGCTATTATACCTCATAAAAACTTGTCTACAGAAATTTTCAGCTACTATGCATACTCTTTTAGCTCTATTCTCTATGACGGCACATCCCCTATGAATGCTATAGAAAAAATTGCAGTGCCTGATCATTCCAACGACCGTAGGGTCAGTCTCTTCGTAGGTTCTTGTAATGGCTTGGTGTGTGTTTCTGGTCATGAATTTTTAAATGGTGGTTATACACCTACATATTTTATATTCAACCCATCTTTAAAAAAAAGGTTCCATAAATTGCCGTTTCCGCGCATGTCCAACATAAAAGGGCATCCTTCTACTAGTCATAACTTTTGGTATGATGAGGTTAATGATGATTATAAAGTCGTAAGAGTTGATGAGATTGATTATGAAACAAAAGATGCCATGATTTATAGTTTACGGAATAATTGTTGGAGAAGAATAAAAAACCCTCCAAGAGAGCAGTTTTGCAGTAGAAATGGTTTAGTGTCTGGTGTTTTAGTGTCGGGAAAATTTCACTGGTCACCAGATATCACCAAGTGTAATGAATTTATTACATTAGATATGGTGACGGAGGAGTTTGGTAAGGTGGCTCATCCTAACCATGTATATGGTAAAAAAAAATCTGTCAAGTGGAGTTTATTAGAATCTCGTGGACGTCTCTATTCTTTTGCTAGGGTACATCATAAAGATTGTATGGATGTTTGGGAGATGAAAGAATATGGTGTCAAGGAGTCATGGACTATGTTAGGTTCGATTCCGTGCTTTACAGATATGTTTGGTCGTTATTGGCAATTGTATCCCTTCTTTGTGAAAGAGAATGGTGATGTTTTACTTCAGTCTAGTGTTTGTTTGGTTTCTTGTAATGTTAAGTATTCTAAATTGGAGGGTTACAAATTCTATGATAATTATGGCCAGTGCGGTGATAGATATTCACATATATCACTACCACTCTACATTGAAAGCCTTGTTCCACCTAATTTTAATTTTAATGGAGTTGACAAAAAGAAAAAGAAAAAGAAACCTAATTTTGATGGTTGAACTGATATAATATATTAGTAGCTATTGCATGGCTGGAGGATATTTCAAGATTCTGATAAATGACTCTGATAAATCATGCAGTTTTTCCCAACTAGTTGCAGTCGCAGCAGTTCATTATTCTAAGTAGAAATAAAGATTATTGTTCCACTTGTTTTGGTCTTTTATCATATGTATGTTATGATTATTTATCTATCTTGTAATGATCTTTATTATGTCAGTTTTATATTTCTCAAAAAAACATGCTATTGCTTTGATGATATATCTAATTCAATATTGAAAGAGTTACATCTTTTTTCTTCTCTTAACCTTTTCTGCATCTTCTCCCCTAACTTAGCATTTGTTCTTATTACCATTCTTGTTACTTTTTGCTGTAACTGGGCGTCAACAGTGAATTTGGCGTTCGATACTTTCATTGACCAACGGAATAATTTGCATAGACTATGGAAGCTTACAATTACTAGTTTTGATGCGATATAATATTAAAAATCCAAAATTAGGTTCCTTGGCAGGGCAGACCGGGGGTTGGAAGCAACAAAATAACTGGAATGGCGGAGTTTGGTAAGGTGGCCCATCCTAATTAGCATTGATATGGTTATGGTGAATCAGTGGGATGGATTTTAGTAGAGTTTAATGGATGTATCTATTTGTTTGCGAATGTATGTGCAAGTACATAGTAAAAAAAAATGGTTCCTGCTTTAATGTTTATTTTTTTTATCTTGTAGTTCACTTTTCAATTCTCTTTGCAGTTTTGTTTAATTCATAAAATTGATTTTCTCTTGCTTTGATGTTGTTTTCTTTCTCATATTTCTTGAAATTTAGGTATGCAATTTAGAGAAATTAGTAATTGCTATTACAGTTTGTAGTAATTCAAAGCTTGCCTAATTTTTTTATTTTTACTCGTAATCAATCAATCCTAACAAATGGACAATTAAGATGGCTGGGTTACAAGCATTACAGAATTTACATGTTCTGAAAAATACAGGAGAACACCATTGTAAGTAAATTTTGAATTGGATGATATATTAAAGAACTTATGATTACCTACAAATAACGTATCATAATTCACAGATCGATAAATAAAGTTTAATTATTAAGTATATTATGCAAACTCAAATAATAAATCGACCAACTATAATTTCTAACCTAGAATCATACAACTCCGTAAACTTGTAAGAGCTTGTTTAGAAACACCCTCTTCAACTACAATTCCTCAACTCACTTTTTCCTATAATCTCTTTGTGAATAATGGATGGTCGTAAAGAAGGTGGATTAGAACTTGTTCGTAAGGAGTTTCACAAGCACTACCATTGATAAGATAAACAAAGAAGAGATGATCAGGGAGGAGATATTACCAAGGCTTCCCGTGAAATCTCTACTAAGATTCGATATCATGGCTATCTTTAATCTCATTGTCTAGATTCATCAAAACCCATTTGATCCAAATCTAACAATTATGATAACCACAAGGCGATTACACATACTGCAGACACATCTACCAACAATTTTTCCTGCTATTCCTACTTTTTTACTTTATTTTCTATGACCACATTTTCCCTCTGAATGCTATACTACAGATTGATTTTACAAGGAGTGGTAGTGTCTTTGTAATTGGTTCTCGAAATGGCTTGTTGTGGGTAGCTCCGATTCTAGATACATATAAAATAGTATATTCAACCCATCTTTGAATAAGTTCCATAAATTTCCGTTTTTAGGCACCAATTACAGTTATACTCATGGGTTTGGTTATGATGAAGTTAATAATGATTATGAAGTAGTAAAACTTTTCAGTGTTGGTAATCCTAGATATATGGCAATGCTGGTTCTGGAGGATGTTATACTGAAGGCAAAATTTATAGTTTAAAGAATAATTGTTGGAGAAACATAAAGAAGTCGATCATTTTCCCCCTTGCCACCTCTGTATTTTTCTCCCTCAAAGCGACTACTTCTTCTGAAACTGATCCCACCATGTTCTTTTCTCTATCTATACATAGCTTGTCGCACTCCTTCTTAACACGTTTCAACTCCCGCTTGCAACTACTTCTTATATTATCTATCTCGGCCTCTAGACACTTGTTCAAATGCTCAAAAATTTCGACGGCTAAACGAAGTTTCGCTACATCTTCCGAAGCTGATCCCACATCACGCATCACGCATCACAGACAATTCATGATTTGTTTGATGAACACCATTATTCGCTGAGACTGGTGTTTGTGTCATGCCCGCCATGTAATACATTCCATAGTCATTCCACCCCTCTGCGAAACTATCCCATTATTAAGCCTATCCATATATATATTCTATGTTTCAGTTACTAACAACACGGTGTTTGAGACGTGAATAGGTGCGTCGTGTACCTCAATCGCCCTATCCTGTTCATCAGGTTGGTCAGCGGCTTTACCCGGCAATAATCCCCCAACTGTACCACCGCCTCGCTCAATATCGCTCATGTCACCATCTGTCTGAGGTGCTTGTACACCATAAAAATGATCACTCAGGAGCTTCATCTCAGGCTCCTTTAATGTAAGATCAAGTTCATTGACCTGTAAAGAAACAGGTTTTGATCGTTAACATCCTAGACAAAAACAAGATTTGTTCATGTCACTTAAAATAAAACACACAACCAACAACCAAGATAAAAATTTAAAAATCCTACATCGAATAGTATGGAATTTACCTGTGTTCCCTTTACCCTGCAAATTACATCCCAAAAGGACTTTTTTGTCTCAAACTTCAGCTTCCACTTAAGGAACATAGGGTCCGGATCCGTGTACTTCGGACTCCATATGACCACGTGCTCATAAAACCATGTCTGAAACAAACAACTACTTAGTATTGCAATTCAAATTGTCATGTGTTGAGATATAAAATCTCATTAATAGAATGCCTTCTCCTAACGGTTCGGACTTTTGGTTGAGTTGGCAATTTAACATGGTATCAGAGCTCCACGGACCTTGAGATCCTGGGTTCGAGTCTCTCGACCGCCACCCACTTTATTCTGCACGTGCAAGCTTAGCTCTTCTCCTAAGCCGTCTATGGGCACTCTTCTTCTAAGCCTTCTATGGGCACTCTTCTCTACTAAGCTTGCACGTGATATAAAATCTCATTAATAGAATGCCTTCTCCTAACGGTTCGGACTTTTGGTTGAGTTGGCAATTTAACATCATGCAAAAATTGGTTCAACGAAGAAACATTATGATCACTCACCACAAACACGAGAGCGCAACCCAATATGCGGTTGATAGACCCACTTCGGATCGATTTCATCACAAAATAAACTATTTGTGTGGCCCCTTCATAATCTCTCACGTGCTCAAGATTCTCGAACAGTTTCACCCTGCTGGTTAGAAGATTGCCGATATTGCAAGAATTCCCAACAGACTGACAAAAGTCAAGATAGTGTGCTTGGTTTGCGGTGCATTTGCTAGCACCTCATTATTGGAGTTTTACGGGGTGTATTCAATTGAGAGTATGTAGAATTTTTTTGAACTTTAAGAATTGAAAGATATTCAATTAAGAATCTACATAGTAAATTTTGGTGTATTCAATTAAAATTTAAAAAGTTTTTTAAAAATATTGGTTTATTCAGTTAGGTTTGTTTTAAATGTTTTAAAGTTGTGTAGTACTGCAAAATCTTTGAATCTGTAAAGTAAGTTTAGGGTTGGTACAAATAGAAAATCTTTTTTGAAATCTAACTGCAATAAAACTTTAGGGTTACAAATGAATTAAACCGCTGACGCTAGCAGTTTAAATCGATTTGAAAAAAAAAACGTCGAAATCGGCTCTTATATAAACAAGCTCAAGTTTAAACTTCAATTTAAACTTGATAAGTAAATAAGCCCGTTTGAAATCGTTCGTGAAAGACTCATTTTTATTTATGAACTATAAATTCATATATTATCTACTTATAAATATATTATTAAACATTCGATAGCAACTTAAATATTTTTAATTTTTTTAGACATTTATTTTTTTCATTAATATTATAATTCATATTTTCAAACCACACATTTCATCAAATATCAAATGTTAATGAAAGTCCTGTTTCAACAAAAAAAAAACATATTGTTCACGAACAACTCAAGTTCGGTAAAAAAAAAGACTGTTCTATAAGTTAAACAAACATGTTTTAACATCTTTGACTTGGATTATTGAAAGCTCGCCTCGACTCGACTTGTTTAAATTTGATCTCGTCTCGACTCGGGAATTTAAACAAACAAGTCTATACATCTAGTATTTGGCTCCGCTCGCTTTGTTTACAAAAGAAAAAAACATTTCTTTCAAAATACATTAAATGTACCCTCTATTGTGCAAAATGGATAGGTTGTACAAAATTGGGTGCATTTATTCATTTCTTCCAAAACAATCCACAAATTCCTTCAACTGACCTGTATTTTTTCAGTACAATGTACAAGGGAAAGGTTAGAAGTTTGCCTCAGATTCATATTTCATCATTGGGAAGAACATAGGGACCACTTATGGACAAGAGACTTCTTTTGAAATTTACAAGTTACTAAAATCCTAACTAATATGTTGGCAACTCAACCTTTTATTCCTCATAGGATCATACAAGTATTAAGGTGTAATCATGGGATGAGAATTAGGAAGATGCAGACCAAATTTAGTTGAAAATTGAAGTAACTTGTAAGTTTTGAAAAGATTAATTTATTTATACCTTAAGTTATTGGTTACAAATGTGTTAAAGTGGATTATGGGATGGTCACACTCAACTCATCCAAGCCATAATAACCTGTCAAAGACAAGAAATGAAGAAATAACACATATTGAGTAAGTCGGAATCAGAAAATAAAGGAAATAAGTAACAAATATTGAATTATACCTAATTCGGCCTCCAAAACTTCAATCTGTTTCTTAGAGGAGTTAAGATTAATAGGTAGTGTAGATTTCAACCAATTTCGAGTACAAATCAGTTCCTCAACTGTATTTGGTGATATGGAACTTCTAAATTGATCAAGTACCCTACCACTTGTGCTGAAGGCAGATTCAGAAGTTACTGTTGAAACAGGGACAACTAGTACATGCCTTGCCATTTCAGACAAATGTTTAAATCACGCATAACTTAATCCACCAACTCAAAATATCAAAAGAATTTGTCATTTTCTCAACCTCTAAATTAAGGTATCTTTGAAGTTCATTACCCTTTTCAATGTTTTTTTCAGCCATGAATGATTGAAACCTACACCCAAACACACTATTTGATTCAAGGTTTGTCACTTCAGGACCAGAACTGGATCCACCAGAACTAGGAGCAACTGGTTTTGAATAGCAAGTAAAAATCCTTGTTAAGGCATCATTAACCTTAGCAAGCAAATCAGTAGCTTGAGTAGGTGAGTACATAAAGTTGAAGTAACAAGTAAGGTATTGTAATTTTTTCCTTGGATTTAACACAACTGCAACATATAGTAATATGTTAATACTTTGGATTCCTTAATATTTTAGAAACTTTCCTCTCATTTTTATAGCCATTTCCTTCAAAACCTCATCATCATATGCACATAATTCTTCAATTTTCTCCCATATAATAACTATTTCATCAAAGAAAAGGTATGAAGTAACAAATAGAGTTCCAAAAAATATCTTGGTACAGTTGTAAAACAATCTCAGAAACTCAACAAAACAATACACACTTTGCCAATCAATAAATGTAGGTTTAGGTCTATCTAAATTAGTAACAAAGTAAGCCTTAAAATTATTATCATGCTCACCCATTAAAGAAATCACAGTTTCAAACTTAATTGCAGATTCTAACATTTTGTAAGTAGAGTTACATATAGTAGGCACAACAAGGCTTAATAGGGTATTAGACTCAATACTACAAGTGTCCATATCTTCTTCGAATGAAGTAGATCGAGATGGAGAAGACCTTACATACCTTACTACTTCTCGTATATTTTTTTTATAGAATTATCTATCTCAGTAATACCTTCCTTCACAATCAAATTCAAGATATGTGTGCAACACCTAACATGTAGAAACTCACGATTCAAGATGGTTTTGGATTTTGTTCCTGAAACTTTTTTCAAGTATTAAACAGTAACTATGTTAGAAGAGGCATTGTCAACTGTTAGACTTAAATAAGAATCAAGATCCCAATCTCTAAGTATTGATTCAACAACTTTTCCAACTGTTTCACCCTTGTAATCCTCAACCATACGAAAATCAATAATGTTTTTTTTTGTAGTTTCCATTCGCAATGAATATAATGGGTTTTAAGACACATGTAACTCATATTTTGATTAGAAGTCCAACAATCAGTGGTCATACTAATCCTCATACCCTTTAATATTTTTTCAACTTAATCTTTTCCTCACCATAAAGGGACATACATATTCTCATAATGGTCATCCTAGATGGGATTTTAACATATTTGGGTTGCATTACATTACTGAATCTCTTAAATCCAATGCCCTCCACAAATTTGAATGATAACGCATCTAAAATTACCATTTAAACTAATGCTTCATACAAGCCTCAACTGAAAACATGTAAGACATCACACCCCCACCAACCTCTTCTCTTTTATACATTAACTAAGTTTGTCCCCCTTTCACAAGGGGATATAAATGATACTTTTTACATCTCCTGTGATTATGATTAAGCATGGTTGTAGTACCATTTCTCTTGGAATCATCTGCATAAGATACTTCACAGTATTTACAAACACCTATCCTAACATTTGGCTCATCAAATATAGTATAAAAAACTGTCTAACAATCCTCAATGATCTTACTCTTTTTAGCTACTAAGGGTCTGTCACCTAATGGGGCTGGATGTTTAGGTGTTGGAGAATTACCACCAGGAGTTAAATTAACTCCTTAAGCTTGAGTTGGAGATGTAAGATCAATAGTTGACTCATTTTCAATTTCCATTTCTCAAATATTTTCTCCAAAAAAACAAGAAGAAAAAGTCAAGACATATATATTGGAACCCTATAAAGAAGTGTTGAAACATAAAGAAGTTAAATATATTATATATTGATTTAGTGATCTTCAATGAACACTTTAGTGAAATCTCCACTTATAAGCTATGAAAAATATGAAATTCTATTGTTCTAAAAAGAATTAGGCGCTAGGCAGGAGGTTGAGGACCCTCGAGTGCACAAAGTACTAGCAGGGGTCTAGGCATTTTCTTTGGATGAGGTCTTGAATAATACTTAATATACTTATACATTATTGATTCATTATTTTTAGAAAAATATAATATACTTGCAAGAGAAGGGAAACATACTAAAAAATTCACATAAATATATGTTATTTCTTACGCGAACACAGAATGAAAATTATCCAATTAGGCTAATGATAACCATTTATACTTTATTATTTATTTGATATTCTTTTAGTTTTTTTATTGTAATCCCCAACCATACAAAAATCAATAATTTTTTAACTTCCATCAAGAATGAGTAAAACAATATATTAGCCTAATTTTATTTGATATATAATTGTTGTATATATATATATATATATATCTCATTAGTTATATGAAAAAGGCACATACATTACATCCATCAAGAATCAGAGCAAAACTTCTTACTTCTAATTTCATACATTAAATTTTATGAAAATATACTTAAAATTACCCTTGATAATATACATTATATTCTATGAAAATATACTTAGAAATATACTTAGAAATACACTTGTTATTTCTTTCTTGTCATCTCGAGGAATATTCAACATTTGTCTTATACTCCACTAACTTGAGAGTCAGAGTGCCAATAGAAGCACACACTCCTTTGGTTCACTGCTTTTGTATTATTTCAGGTTAGACCCAACCTATACGTGTAGTTTCACTATTAGTTTCTTGTCTACTTGTTGATTTTTTCTATCAATTAATTTTAACGTTTGAAGCAAGGACTTTTTTGTCTTATCACATGCTTAATGCTATTGACTTCGAGCTCAAATTGTTTCTCTAGAGGGTTGGTCTTATCACTCCTTTGCGAGGGATTATTTCTCTATTGTGGATTCACATTCTAATTTAGATTTGAAGCTCTTCCTAGTGATGATGCCTAGACGGATAAGACTTGTCTCATCGTGAAGGGACACATATTCACATTTGTATTATTCCCCATTTACTTAGTGGTCCTAGGTTTTCAATCAAACTTATTTCTCGAATGAGTGTTTATTATTCATTTGAATCATGCCCAAATTGTTTGTGGAAATTGATATATCATGTTTTGTCAGTTCTTTCGGGATATCCTATCAGCTTCGCTGGCCATCCGATATTTGGATCAGGCTATAATTGGAATAGTACTTCTCAACGATAGTCGTTGACTCTCGTCAAAAGTTATTCTCTCTTGATCCACAAAGTTTCTTGGTTCATCATAATAACCTCCTTGAGTATCATCTTTGGCACTTAAATTTGCTAATGTGGGATATTTATCTTTACCTTTGTCATGTATCCTCTTTTGTGATAGATTAATCTACTCACATGACATCTTTTTGAGGGTTTACCTTTTGGACATTATGCTATTTATAGAGTTTTTTGTGCTTTAATTATGTGTTAAGTGTGTACCTTATAGGTACATGGTTTATAATAGAGTCCAAGGAGATGAAGATAAGTCATAAATTAAATTTCAAACCCAAGACAAGGCGTAAAGAGAGCTTAAAGTCACTTTGGGAAAGCTAGAGTGTTCACCGCAAAAGTCTTGATGTCACATTGTTTTAGTCACCACGACAAGCTGGTCAGAGATTTTGAATAAATTCATTTTTATTAAAGATGTATATTGAAGTCATGTTGCGTGAGAGGTGACGGAAGTCAATTCAGAACTAAGACGATAAAGTTATGCCATTTTTGCAATCGTGACTCAAACTTGGAAAACATTGGTGAAAAACGGGTTAGGCTATTTTAAACCCACCTATGTGAGTCCATAAGACCCCAAACTATTTTGACCAAGGTGTTGTTTGATTTTTTAAAGTGATAAGTACTCAATGCTGAATAAGAACTGAATATAACTTATTTTGTTAAGAGGCATTGTTTGAATGAATAAGACTTGGTTTGAAATCTTATTGAAACATACCAGTTAAGAGGTATTCAGATCAGAGTTGGTCAGGAAAAACAAACAGGCTTATTGATCCAGTGTCTTAATGAACCAGATTATGAGCTCATTAAGTGCAAACAAACACTCCCAAGTATATAAGCATATTAGAAGCTCTCATTTTAGGATACTTCACTTTCACATCACATTTTCCAGTAGAGGAAGAGCAAAAAATGCCTGGAGGAGAAGAGAAGGAGGGTTTGCACCCAAGTTCATCAGTCTCCACCATTCCATAACCCTTATATTTCACATATTAGGTTAATTTTATTCAATTTTATGTTTGGCACATGATATTATTATTATTTTTAATTTATTTTCATTCGTTAAGTATGAAATAAACCTCTTTTGCTTGAGGCTTGCTATGGGTACGAAACCTGATTAATTTTTTTCCTTTATTTCGAGTATTTGGGATATTTTGATACTGAAATGAATTGAGGTTTATTTTATTCCATTGACTTATATATTTATGCTTGTTGCCTATTCATGCCTTGATCAAGTACTGGGTAGTTTGATACTTTTGGCTATTACCTGGGAGGGAGTCGGATTTTGGACATAATTATAAGCGCCTAGTGTGTGGTAGTGAATTGGGAGGTCTTGCCTAACTAGGTAGTCAATAGGGTTAGAACTAAAACCACCAAAAACCATTTTAGGGTCTCCCGAGAAGGGTATTTAATATATAGGGGAAGGTTGCCTTATAAGCTACCGATAAGAGTTAGAAGGATTGTTGAATCCTGGTTAATGTGAACCACCCAATTTTCCTTTTTACCAATTAACAAGTTAATAGTTAATTCAGAAGATTACTCGCAAGAATCAAGCAAAATTCTCATACTTTCCACTCTTTTTAGCATTTTAATTATTTCCATCTCACTTATTTATTTATTTTCCTTAACTGAAACCCAAGAAATATCATTTATATTATTGTTATGTATCTTGCAACTTTATATTACATTACTTGCAGAACACGTTTATTTCAACCTTGATAGTCCATTTGGAGATCATAACCCCACACTTATCAATTTATTACTTGTTAACTATCCATACACTTTCAAGAATTTAAACCTTTCCATTGATGTTGATTTATTATCACACTTGGGAAGTGAACACTTTGCCCGTGTTGTTGCAAACGTACGTCTTAGAGTCGAGACCTCTATTTAAATTCCCCTACCACATCTTTGATTTCCATATACGGTTTCACTTATTCGAGTATTTTTGCAAGTGTTAATCATGGCCTTGTGGTGGTCCTTTGTGTGTTCTAAAATAAATGCAAAAGTAATCGAACCACAACCGCAAATGTACGGTTGTCCCAAGTAGTAATAAGTGATTCTAGGATGTTCGCAGGGATCGTTTGGTCAACTACAATGCTTATCGAATAATGAATGGTTGCACTTAGGAAAGCAATTAAAAGATAATATGATTGATTGTTTGTTTTTATTATTTCTAAGTAATGAAAGACTAAATGGAAAATGCAATTAAATACCAAGACGCAAGGAAATAAATGTAAAACGCAAGGAAATAAATGTAAAACACAAGGAAATAAATGTAAAACGCAAGTATGAGAAGGTAGTAGTTGAGAACGCAAGGGATCCTCCGAATTCTATTTCATAACCTATTTTGTTTAAGGGTTAGATTGGTCAATTACAATGGTCGGGATTCTAAATTCCTTATACCCCCGTCAGGATGGACTATAAGGCTATCCTAGAGTGTCACTAGTCCCGTCAGGGTAAATATGATCCACTTTTAGATGATTAGGTTAATTACCACATTGTCCCTAAAATTAGCTAAGTTCGTCAGAATCAATAGCTTCTATTTTAGATTGAATAAAGGGTTCCGTACCTAAACCCTCCGTCAGGATGATCCACACGCCACATATGTGGAATAGCCTAGATACTAACACCTGTTCTTAGTTAGCTACTCCAAAAACAGTAAATATTCTCACTTTATCGAAAAGAGTAAAAGTACCAATCTAATTTAATTAACAGAAACCCAAATTCAGGACATGAAATTCAATAGAATTGGGATTCACCCATAAGGCATTCTCAAGTACTATAAAAGATTTAGCTCATACTAATTAAAACGAAAACTAAATTAAAAGTAATGGAATTCAAAATGTCTTACAATATTAAAGATAAAAGAAACCTAATTTCCAGAATTGGAATGACTGAGAACGGAGATATAGACCCTCTCCAGTTCGTACAGCTTCTTCTTTCTTTCTTCTGTTGCTTCTCTCTGATGTTTTAACTTGTAAAGAATGAATTGTCTTGAAAATAGAAGTCAAAGGCTCCTTTTATATGTGGAAAAACGGATTAGGGCTTGGACTTAAGAATAAAACACTAATTAAATGTCCAAGCCCAATTTCTAAGCCCAAAATCCCGTAACTGCTGATACACCTTCACTAAAACGTCTTTTCCCGCTTCGTTATAACTCCGATTGACCTGAAATCACTTGCAAAATCTCCGTAACTCGATAAGGAACGTTTTCTATTCAAAGGTCAGCGGCTAAATAATCTCTTAAGTGCCTCGAAATCAGCAATCTTTGGCCTGTTTTCCAGATTTACAGCTCTAAAATCGAATTCTTTTGGGATTTATCTTCAAGTCTTGACTTCGTATCATGATCTTTGACTCTCTTCTCGGATTCCATTCCTAGCTAATATTCAAAACCTACAAACTTTTCACTAAAATACACAAGATTACGCGCAAAAGTTTAATAAATAAAAAATACTAGAAATAAAATAGGAATTCCGGATTATTGCATTTTTAACTCAAAAGTCTATCAAAATATTCAATTAAACATAAAAAAATGATGTCTCCTAAGGGTCGAAAATAAGAACAATTAAGGAGACATCACCTTGCCTCTAGGTGAATTTGAAAATCCCTACTTACTAGCCTTCCATATAATTATAAGTTCGGTTGGGTCCAATTTGTTATAGTGTTTCTAGTGCGAAGGTTTCGTTGTTTACTGGTTTGGTCTACTTCCACCTAACTTATTATCATGATGAGGTAGTAGTAGGCAACATGGTAGTGGATGATGGGGAGAAGAAAATGGACCCAAGAAAAGAAATTAGGGCCCAATTTAGTATGTGCCCTCACTCAACTCAAGATCTACAAGAAATCAGGGCCCAATTTACTATGTAGGGTTTTAATATAAATTCAAAGGGCACAAAAATCTTCCATGACCTATTTCATTTCAATAAAGAATCTCGTCTACAACCACCGTTTGTTTTCTAATTTTCTCTTAACCGCCAACATCAAATTTCTCAAAATTCATCATCCAAGAAGGCGATATTTAAATAATGGTGTCCTAATTCTCGACACTTTCTCTCAATTTTTTTCAACGATCAAGATTCATTATTATCATTAAATTTATTTGGTAATTAGGTATATATATATGAATATATTACGATTAAAATTAAAACGACTTCTATTTTTCAATCGTCTGGGGTTATTTAAGTTTAATTTTATATTTAACTTTTTATTGAGTATTCTATGCATTTTATGAATATCAGATCTATCATTTTTTTCTAAAGATTCTTAATTGTCCGTGTTTTTCATTTGTAATGTTATGTTATGATATAGATTGACCTTTTCTTTCACATGGAGTTTGTTTCCATGGATTTTTTCTCAAAGTAGGTCTTAACTCATACTGTTTTTTTAAATTTAATATTAAATATTTACGAAAATTAAGTTTCATAGATATAAATTTTAATTATAATTATTGTAGTCTTGTTTTTTTTTTGTTAATTTTTATTTAATTTATTCTAGTTAGATGATGCTTGAATTTTAAACTTTTTTATGAACCCTGTTACTAGCTAGCAAACAAGGGGTTAGTAGCCGAACAGACGGGGTCTTCCCGAGGGAAATCCGATAGTCAAGTTAGTATCCAATCGAAACAATATTTTTATGAAACGTCCATACAGGCAGTACATGTACCTTCCTTTTTTGCAAATTAGAGGTATTCATATGCGTTTAGCCCATTAAGACCCATTGGATCTTTGTCTTTTTATGTGTTTATCCTTTCAAGAAATATTTTCTTCGACCCCTTTGGGGCTTGTAGATCATGCCAGTTTGGAACTTTCTTTTATAACCCTTAAGGTTAATTTTTTCTTGACCTATTAGACTCACTTATTCATCCATAGGCTAGAGATATATTTGTTAGATCGTGGAAAATATGTCGATTTTATTAGTCATGAGTATTTTGAGCATATCAGTCTCAAAAGTGTACTCATTGGCAAACAAAAAGAAAATTATGCACACGGGTGTTGTGAATTTACCTCATTAAAGGCTTCTTAGAGAGTTCTTTTTCTACCTTAAATATCATTTATATAATAAATAGAAATGTGCACATTATCCCTAAATTGATAAACATCGATACTCTAGTTAAATTTAGTCAATTTTAAAACTACTAATATATAATATTTCATTTTGGTATATTTTTTTTTCATTTCATATATATTGTTCAAGATACATAAGGGGAGAAAGGGGAAAATCACCTACTAAACTATCTTAAACTCCTTAAATGCCATTTTTAACACACTCGTTGATTGACAATAGACAAATTAAATCTTATTTTCCTTTCTCTAACTATTTTAATAGCTTCTTGCATGTGCTCTTATGATTGACTATCACACCATGCAAAATTTCACTTCCTTTTGTCCATTGAATCACGCCTTGCTTATAGATGTATTATTATCATCCTCCAAAAGGGGCTCGTACCCAAATTTGAAGAATTAAATGATGAAGGATATGTGTAAAAAGGTTAGTATTAGTATATGTACTTGAAGAACAAGGATCATGTCTAGCTGATTTTGGTTTACAGGTGGTACTATAATTTCCTACCAAAAATTTAAGGAATGCTTCCATGATATACACATAGACATGATCCTTGTTCTTCAAGCACATATCCTAGTAATAACTATTCTTTAAATCTCCTTTATCGTTTTGTTCTTGAACTTTAGATACTAGCTTCCGTTCAAAGGATGATAATGATATAACAATAGAAAATATGTGATTCCATTGACATAAGGAAGGGAAATGTTGTATGGTGTTGATATTCTATCAAAAGAGCACATACAATAAGCTATTAACATAGTTAGAGTTAGGAAATGGGATGTATTTTGTCTATTGTCAATCAAAGAATGTGTTAGAATTGGCATTTAAGGAGTTTAAGGTAGATTAGTAGGTGATTTTCCCCTTTCACCCATTATGTATCTTGAACAATCAATATGAAAATAAAAAAATCCACCTAAAAAGAAATATTATATACTAGTAGTTCTAAAAATGACTAATTTTAGCTTGTCTCTCGATATTTATCAATTTAGTTCTATGTGCATTTTTCTATCTCTTGTATAATTGATATTGAAGGTACTAGACGAAATTTCGAAGCAACCTTTAATGAGGTGAATTCACAATACCTTTGTGCCATAAATGTTTTTTTTTATTCCACAAATGAGTACACTATTTGGTACTGATATGCTCAAAATACACACGAATAGTTAAATTGAAAAAATTCTCTTTGACCTAACAAAAATATATTTAACATAAGGATAAATAAGCGAGTATGATAGAAAAAGAAAATATTAAGCTCGAGAGGCTATATGATAAAGTTCCAAACCGATTTGATCTACAACCCCCAGAGGGGTTGAGTGAAATATCCCTTGAAGGCATCAACACATAAAACGACAAAGAACCATTTGGTATAAGGGTTAAAACCCCTATAAAACCTCAATTTTCCCAAAGAGGAAGGTATATGTGCTTTTTATTGAGACCTCTTACTAATTCCATTAAATACTAGCTTGACCGTTGGATTTTGATCGGGAAGCCCCATCATTTTGGCTACTAACTCCTTATTTTCAGGTAACAAGGTTCATGTAACATGATAGAAAGGTTCATGTAACATGATAGAAAGGTTCATGTAGCATGATAGAAAGGTTCATGGGAGGACAATAAAATCCCTTGAGTAATTGTTAATAAGAGATATATAGACAAGAGAAATAGACTCTAAGTCTCTTTGAACTGTCAATAGACTGTTCAATCAGTGCCGTAGTCTTTGAGAATCGAAGTACTATTACCACTAATCCCCTATCGAGTTTTCACATAGAAAGAAGGAAACTTGGACGAGGAGATCTATGGTGGAAGGGGGACGAATGGAGTTACAAATATGGGGAAAGACCTTGAAGATGTGTCAACTACAACCTAATATGTGTATTAGATTGACGAAAGGTAAAATAGACCCGCCGGAAGAATTACATGTGTCGAATAATGGTCCTTACCTCGAGGAAGATCGAATAGTGGAAAAAGTATATCTGCAACTAGCTCAATTCCTCTAACACTTGGTACAAGAAACTCTGTAGCTGTTTCAACAATTTTAAGTTGCACAAAATCCAAACCCTCTAAGTATTAATATAGGATTTGTTGTCTCTTGTCCAAGAAATAATTACAGAACCCAAGTGTCAACTCAACTCAAAAGTGATCATACTTCTTAGAGTAACCATATGACCAAGGATAAATATTCACAATATTACCGAGAAGAAAGAAAAACCTAAAAGGTAAGAATTGAGGTTCATCAAGCGGATTGGGGAACCCACTTCAACTATCTAATTCTATTTCCTTAAAATATTTTAGACACGTCAATGCATGCAAATTTTTAAGCCATCACCTACAGCCTTCGGTGAGTCTACTTACCCGAACCAATACATTAACATGTATAAGAGGCATATGGAGTTTATAACGGGTTCGAATGCCGCTTGGTTCCATGATTTCACTTTATCCTTATCAATGAAGGGAATCGATATCAACATCCCATATCATCGATTTTTTATTATCTTTCAGATAAATTGATGGCCCAGTTCACATATCCTATACATGGAAGAGCTAACCCCCATTTACCAGACCTTTCGAACAACGTAAGGGGGAGACCTTGCGGGAGTATACCAAACAATTTGCCAATTTCGCATATGAAGTCTATGACACTAATAGTTCAATAATTCATGACATTTACACATTGATTAACCAACACTGAATTTCAGATCCACCAACAAACTATTTCACTTTCTATTTGTCGGAAATCTTGTAAGGTGTTAATTTTTTGATTCTTGTAGAGTCATTCTAAGATAATATTAAAAACCCCATAAGCATAATATTTATGAAAATAAGTAGAATCGTAGATTTAAGAAATCCTTAAACTCGTGACATTAGAAAAGCTTAAATATCATTTTCACGACTACAAAACCCATATAGATAACACTTAAAAATTTATGCTACTCAAAATATACTAGGAAACTTGCTAACTACAAAAGAAGCTTAAAACATTGAGTTGCAAAGAGGGAAAAGAGTGTTCCATTGAGAGTAGTCCACCCATATAAGAATTTGTTATGGAGGTTAAGAAAATAGCGGAAAGATATTTCTATTCCTCTTTTTGACATATTTCAAAAATTTAAACTTTATGGCCGATTCCATGTCAAGCAAACTAGCCGACATACACCATCTTTGAAATCTTTTTTTAACATATAGGTTGACTTTTCTCATATAATCATATATTATCTCAAACATCACGCCTAGATAATCCAAATAATTTCGAACGTCCCTCCTAGATAATCAATATACATTATAACGGTCTGCCAATAGTATTTGGCAAAGGGCTTATAAATACAAGGATAATATACCAAATAATCCCCATGGTTTGAAAAAGAGTCTAGAAACCTTTATGGTTTTAAAAGGGACAAATACTCTCTTATGGTTTTTTAACTCGTGATAACTTACCCCTTATATTAAATATTACACTACAACTCGGTGCAACTCATGTCATAGAGTATAGTGTAATGTTTAGTAATGGGGTGAGTTGTCACGAGTTACAAAACCAAAGAGCGATTTATGTCCATTTTAAAACTATTTGTCAAACCATAGGGAGTATTTGGTATTTTACCCTAAATACAATTGCTAAAGCAAATGTTCAAAACTCTCTATCTCTTCGTAAAAATGGTTGGAAGGCCTCAGAGAGGTAAGGGTTTAGGAAAGGGAGGTGGAGAGAACATGGCCTTAAAGAAGTTTCGCAAATAACACCATTTACGAGATCATTGTCAATAAAGCAATTGAGTTTTTTTGAAGAGATGACCAGCGAGGAGATATATATAATATACTGTCGAGGCTGCCTGTGAAATATCTGCTAAGGTTCAGGTGTGTCTGAAAATCACGGCTTTCGTTAATCTCATCCCCTCTATCCATCAAAACCTATTTAATTAAAAAGCTCCAATTCCAACAATTATGCCAAACACAACATGGTTTTACATCATAGCAAATTTAGAAGTTCCTACTCTTCTACTCGATTCTCTACGACGGCGCCATTCGTATGAGCGCTCTTAAACATATTTATATTTCAATGGGTCCCTTTTACAAGTCAGCTGTCTTTGAAATGGGTTCTTGTACTCGTTTGTTGTGTGTATATAGATATACAATATTTAACTCATCTTTGAAAAAGTTCCATAAATAGATGCATTCAGGCATCCCGAAAAGTTATATCTACGGGTCTGTGCATGATGAAATTAATGATGATTATAAATAAGTCGACTGTCTTCTATAAATCTTGTTGATTGCTAACCAAAATTAGAAGATATTTTGCAAAATAAATAATTTTGAAGGGAAGAACCGATTAAGGGGACTGTTGTAACTTTTTACTGCGATTTTTTTGTACTTTAAAATGTTTAGAACAAGACTGCAGAAAAGTTTCCCCTTAAAACGTGTCTATGTCATTGCTGACACTACAAGGCTTCAGATTACACTCTCACTAAAAATTTGGTTTTCAGTGATTCTACAATAACCAATTTACTTCGCGAGCCACTTTGGACTCGGAGTCATTGACTCGGTTCGAACCTACACCACTAGATTGGATGACCAAGGCTCTGACCAGTGAGCTAATCTCAATTGGTTAGTAGTTACTGAAATTGCAGGGTATAGTAATATATACTTCATTAGTTGGAACTCAGTGATGTTATTTCCATGTGTTTATCAATAGGAATTCAGTGATCATATATTTCTCAAATATATATATATATATATATATATATATATATATATATATATATATATATATATATATATATATATAGAGAGAGAGAGAGAGAGAGAGAGAGAGAGAGAGAGAGAGAGAGAGAGAGAGAGAGAGAGAGAGAGAGAAAGAGAGAGAGAGAGAGATGACTAGTGGTACTAATATATAAACTAAAAATTAAAACAAAATTTTGAGCGACTCTCTCCTTCCCACCAAGCCGCTCTCTTAGCAAAAGAAATCCGCCGCCGCTTTTGGACTATTCTCTACCATCATCAACCCGATTTAGAGAAGAATTCAAATTAAAAGGTAAAAAAATTGAATTATTTTTAACCCAATGTCATCACTTTTACAATTTTTCAGAATTATCTGATTTAAGTATAATTTTTTAATTATATTTCTATACGGATCCTAGAATGGCCATTTTATGACCGTTTGAAGCGTTATACCGTATGAAAAGTGATGCGCTGAGAATATCGTACATGAGATTTGTGGGTTCCATTATTTACCGTGTTGTTGGAGTGAGCAATTTGGTTTTATACTACATTTTTTTGAATTATTTTGTAGTAAATATCCATTTGACTAATTTGGTCTTATAGTGCATTCTTTGAATTATTTTACAGTATATATTCATTTGACTAATTTGTTGTGTCGATATATATAAACTAAGAATCTCGATATATTAGCGTCATAGTGTTAATGTCAATCTCATCATTACTGTTTGCTGGAAAATTAGCTATATGGAAAATTATGGCCACCCGAATTCTGTCCATCTCTGCGCTCCTCGATCAGATTTTGAAGCTTCTTTAGGAAATCATTCTCCATTATCAAACTGCTTTGGATGTAGATGAGAATCATACACAACCTTGAAACAAACTCATTAATCACTACTCCATATAGCTAATTTTCCAGCAAACAGTAATGATGAGATTGACATTAACACAATGACGCTAATATATCGAGATTCTTAGTTTATATATATCGACACAACAAATTAGTCAAATGGATATTTACTGCAAAATATTCAAAGAATGCAGTATAAGACCAAATTAGTCAAATGGATATTTACTGCAAAATAATTCAAAAAAATGCACTATAAAACCAAATTTCTCACTCCAACAACACGGTTAATTTTTGGGACCCACAAATCTCATGTACGCTATTCTCAGCGCATCACTTTTCATACGGTATAACGCTTCAAACGGTCATAAAATGGCCATTCTAGGATCCGTATAATAATATAATAAAAAAATTATACTTGAATCAGATAATTCTGAAAAATTGTAAAAGTGATGACATTGGTTTAAAAATAATTCAATTTTTTTACCTTTTAATTTGAATTATTCTCTAAATTGGGTTAATGATGGTAGAGAATAGTCCAAAAGCGGCGGCGGATTTCTTTTGCTAAGAGAGCGGCTTGGTGGGAAGGAGAGAGTCGCTCAAAATTTTGTTTTAATTTTTAATTTATATATTAGTACCGCTAGCCTACTTTTAAGATGTCATCTCTCCTCCCATATCCTCTATATATATATATATATATATATATATATATATAGAGAGAGGATAAGGGAGGAGAGCTGTCAGCTTATTTTAAAAAGTAGGCTAGCAGTCGATACTATTTAAACAAAAAGTTAAAAAAACAAAAATAAAACGATCTATCTTCCTTCTTCCTTTCTTAAACCTTAATCGTCTCTGACCCAACCACCACACCTCTCTCTGAGCGAACCCCTGGGCAATTATCACACTTCCCCTCTAAGCAGATAAGATACAACAGTGAACTCACATCACCGCTCTCGCTACAGCCCTGCCCTAGAAATCAGGTGAGTTTCCCAATTTTAATTTTTTATTTAATTTTGATTAGATTTTGCTTTGATGATAAGATCAACAGCGAACTACTTGTACAACCATATAAGACGTTGATAGAAAAAAATACAAGAAATTCTAATACACTTGTACAATTTTTTTTTACAGTATTGATGGAATTGGGAAGATATTAGTAGTCTACTATCATGTACTGCTGGAGCGAGATTTAGGGGGCTATTTTTGTTGTTTTAGTGGTTGTATAGCTTTAGTATTTGTGAGAAAATGCCATCTTGCAGTATCAAATTTTGTGTCGAACGTTAGCGGTGTCTTGAGATTTATCTGTTGGATTCCACGGTTTCAGAAATTACATCCCAAATAACGGAAATGATTGATTATATTGCTGGTGTATAAGAAATTCCTCGAGGATTGCCTCCTACTACCATTAAGATATTGGTTTCCTGGAGTATACCTGCAGCCCACAAGAAATACAGCCTGCTGCTGTTCATTAAAATTCTGCTGCCAGGAATTAATTGTATTCAAAGTCCCTGTGGTTGAAGAAAACTCAGAATGAATCCCAGGTGGACCACATGACAACTTCCTTTTTTGTATTCCACTATATCCGAAATTACATCCCCAAATAACGGAAATGATTGAGACCAGAGTGCTAAAACAACATCAGAAGTAACATTAGCCATACTAGGTTTAAGAAAATCAGGATTCAAACTATCGATCCAAAACTCAAGTGTTATCAAAGCAAGGTCTCTAATTCATCCTTATCTTTAATGGACAACACGAGAGGCTTCATTAAACGAGGAAGATAAGGTAACAATGAACTTAACCATGCAGGTAGAGTTAAGCAAAGCTCGAGTAAAAGTTTCCTCATATCTTCGCCAGTGGGTCCATCAAGCGTAGCTAAAAGCATGTTTAAGCAAGGTAAGAGTGAAGGCATGAGATCACGTAAAAGCAGTTCAAATTTTCTTCCAGCTAAAGAACTAAACATTGTACGGAGAAGTTGTAGATAACCTTGTTAGATTGTTACATGAGCCAATTCATTGTAATCAGAAATTCAAGTTATGGCTAAGCTTCTTTGAAATCTATGGTGGCAAGCTCTTTGATCTTCTCAGTGATAGAAAGTAAATAAATACATTTATCATCATATTCTTAATTGTGATAAGTGATATCGACTGACAAACAAGGTATGTTATGTTTATACTACGTTTTTGTTTTGTTTCGGTTTAGGATGGAGGGAGCAGAAATTAATAAAAGTCTTTTGGCTCTCAAGGAATGATTCGAGCTCTAGACAATGACACAGTAGCACAAGGAAATATACTAGCAGCTTCTTCTGAGTTAACCATTTCTTTACATGAAGCAACAAGTACTACTGATGGTACTACAGGGGAAAGTTCAAGCCAATCATCACCACTCGTCGCTTAATTTTTTGCCTATTGAGTCATTTTTTGATTGAAGCAACTAGCTGAGATAAACTTTGAAAAAATTATATTACTTATCTACAAAAAGAAAATCTGCACAAAATATGGGAGGTTTAAGTTTGGTTTGGTTGATCTGGATTGCATACTTATAACTATTGTGGATGAAGAATGGTGTTTTATTAACCTTAAACATGTTTTTGGTTTAGTTTTCGGAACTAAATATTGATTTGATCATCGACTTAAAGTCTTAAGTTATGTAATCATTTGAGGGAGATTAGATATTTTTTTGAGATATACAGTAGATTAGAGGGTGGGATTTCGTTTGGATTTCTTTTTTTTGGTTAAAAAATTGGATTCTTTAGACTTCTGTTGATTGTTTGTTATTGTTTTGGTGTTTGCGTAGTTTTATTATCGGTAATGTTAATGTTACCTTTTCAAGGTGTCTCATGATAAGGTTTTGATGCTAAAAGGTAAATTAAGGAGGCTTGAGATGTATAGCGTGATGAAATGGTATTAAAATTCTTTGTTACCATCATGCCTAGGCTAATTGTTTTGCAATTTCACGGATTTTAAACTACGGTATGCAAAAAGTAGGTTGTAACTACTATAATGGTAAATGAAAAATATATTCAATTATTCTAAACAAAACAAAATAGTGAAAGTGTACTGGAACAAAATAAAACAGTGAAAGTGTACTTAATCCACTATATATATATAATATAATAGCTCAAATATTATTTCACAACAAACTAAGACACAAAAAATCAGCAAATTTTTCAAACAATTTAGTTATGTCTTGGATTTCTCAGTCTTCTTGTAATCTACCTAATTTTCCTTCTAATCAACAAAAGAAAAGTTTCTAAATTACCACCAGGTCCTCCAGGCTTCCCTTTATTGAAGAGTTTGGATGAAGACTACACATATAGAAGACGCTACAATACGCGTGCATTAGAGAAAGAACATTGAATGTTACTCGCTTAATATCAGTTTCTATGTAAATCAGATCGATTGCTGAGATATTTTTAATTCTGACTTTAAGTACCAACTCAAATCGGTTGCTATTAGAATTGCACCTTTTCCTAAACTTGTTGCATAAAGTGAAACCTGTGTAAAACACAACACATAATTTTTATTGCATTATTGATCCGTGTTAGTCGAAAAAGCTGTAAAATGCATTACTGCATCAAAATGCACTTCCAAAAAATATCTTGCACACCTTATCATATTAATTAACGTAACAGCAAACCAATATAATTAATCATCGAGATTCTAAAACAAAGAATAAATAAGCTAGAATCGCAAGTAGGATAAAATTGCACTATCAGGCCCTATATTAGTACACTATAAAACCCCTATAAAATCAGAAATTGCACCATTAGCCCTATATTTATTTATTTGTACAGTTCATTGCACTAATAGGCTCTTTTACAATTAATTTCACTATTAGGTCCCTGTAATTTCCAAATTATAGATACACAATTACATAAAAGAAAATGCTATGAGAGAATACACGGTTGCTTGGCTTAGTCTTCTACTACTATGGGGCCTAGAATACAATACATCCCATGAGCCACAAATCAGCAGCACAGAGGAAAGTTAAAATCAACTCCTGATTCAGTAATCCAGAGTTTTTCATATATTCTAAAGGAATGAAGAAAAGTGAATGGGTAACAAGTAGTTCGCTGCTGATCTTATCATCAAATCAAAATCTAATCAAAATTAAATAAAAAATTAAAATTGGGAAACTCACCTGATTTCTAGGGAATGACTGTAGCGAGAGCGGTTATGTGAGTTCACTGTTGTATCTTATCTGCTCAAAGGGGCAGTGTGATAATCGCCCAGAGGTTCGCTCGGAGAGAGGTGTGGTGGTTGGGTCGGAGATTAAGGTTTAACAAAGGAAGAAGGAAGAGAAGATCGTTTTGTTTTTGTATCTTTTAACTTTTTGATTTTGTTTAAATAGTATTGCCCGCTAGCCTACTTTGTAAAATAAGTTGGCAGCTCTCCTCCCGTATCCTCTATATATATATATATATATATATATATATATATATATATATATATCAAAAAAATATAAATCATATATCTTTATGTTATTTATTTGGTTTAAAAAAAAACATTGGCTACTTATACCTAATTACGGATACATGCATTAGATATTAAAATTTTTGGAGCCTTCAAATTCAACTGGAATAGTGAAATAAACCTGCTAGTAAACATATCTACATGACAAAGACGGGATCAGTAATCAAGATTATGAAAAAGAGCTACATTCTTAGATTGAACTAACACTATTGACATTACCATTTTCCACTACACATTCAATGATTTATAATATCTATTTGTAGGATCACCAGTTCTTACATATAATAACAACATTACCAGTCACAAGAGCACAACAAATTATATAATATGTACAAACTATGATAACAAGTAAAAAAGATAGCAAAATATTTATATTAAGAGAATCAACATCGATCTGTTAAAATATATTGACTACATATACATGGATTGAAATCTAGGACCAAATATTCAAGGGAAAAACAAATAAAAATAATAATTGTACAGAGACGTGTCAAGAATCTGAATCTGCCAAGAACTCAGCAAAAAACCCGCCTACAAACCCGTTAAAAACCTGCTAGATCGGACCCTAAAAATAGAAGCCTGTCACTAAAAATGACCAGATTGTACTTTACCAATACTCGCAGGTTTTGAACATGTGTACACCCTACCGCCAATAATGAAATTAAGAGACTGACCAACCATAAAAAATTTGTACCACCATAGCCTAGAGCAATTGAGCTCCGATTCACCGGCCAAGGGTAAGTTGTCGTTGTTCAGTCACGAACCACTACAAGTTTTAATTAATGTGATCTTAGGATTCTTTAGGTAATTATTATTATTATTATTACAAAATGTATTAATATCTTGAATACTACAGTCGGGAATATAATTTTTTATATATAAATAGAGTTAGAAATTATATAAAGAATTAAAAAATATATAATTTTTTAAATGAATAAATTTGTATGAACATTTTTTTTACGCACATTTGAGGTTACTAAACTTCCGTGGAAGCGGTCAATATAGTACGAAGTGTAGCCCATCATATCTATCTCGCATTAAAAATTTCCATAATCCTTCGGGAGGATCCATATACGAGATCAGATCACCATTCGATGTAATACCAGTTTTCTCCATCCAATCAGTACAAAAGTTCGCTTCCCGACACTTTTTGTATGAACATTGTTTAAAAGACGGTGACAATTTATAGTGGAAGCAAATATCTGGCTATATTTCTAATTTCAAACGGATGCCAAAAAAATATTCGCCAAAAAAATATTCGCCAAAAAGGGCTAATAAATGCATTTGTTTGATCTAAAAAATATTCACATCTCTATCTCTTTGTGAAAATGACTGAACCTCGTAAGAGGTAAGGGTCGGGAGTTCTAGAAAAATATTGTGTTTCACCATTGGAGAAATCATCAATGGATCAACTAAATCTTTTTCTTCCATAAGATATTATCAACAACGAGCGAGGTTGCCCGTGAAATTTTTGCTAAGATTTAAGTGTGTTTGCAATTCATGGCTATCGTTAATCTCATCCCCTCGATTTATATAACCACGTTTGATTAAAAGCTCCAATTCCAACAATTATGCCAACCACAAATTGATTATACATCATAGAAACTTAACTTCCGATAAATTAACCTACGGTGTATACTCATTTTACTCGATTCTCTATGACGCCGCCACTCCTATGAGCCTTATAGAACAAATTGACATTTCAGTGCGTTACTTTACTCGAATCGTGTTACTTTTGGTCTCCTAAATACCAAGTATATCGATATTTTTACGTCTTATTAGATCTATAACTCCTCGCCTCTTATTGGTTGAGTCGAAACCTCTTGTGCTCAAGGTTGTAATAGTCATTAAGAACATTCAGAGGGTTTCTTCTTATTTGCGCATTTAAGTTTTGCGATTCGTGCCTTCCAATATTGTTTCTTGTGCCACACATAGTCTCGTCTAGCAAGTGTGAGCTTCTTGTAACTTGCTTCGTGATTTTTTGTTTTCTTACTAACAACCATCTTAAAAGGACTCTCTTGATACCTTCAATCATTTTTTTCCGATCTTGCAAGTATTTTTCCGCTATGACTACCGAGAAAACAACCATAGCGGCAGAGCAAGAACTCGAACGTGGTTTCATTAGTGTTTCCGTGTCTAACGTGGCGCGCATATATATATCCTCGCTTCAAATTTTACCCATCCTTATAAGACGAACCTGAACCTTTCTATTGGTTGAAATATAGAAAACTATTTAAGTGTCTAGGGTTTTCTTAAAATTCTATCTTTTGGGCCCTATAATATTCAATATAGACGCTAGGGTTTTAGAGCCCAAGGTTTTAGAGCCTGCTAATTCTCTTATAAAAACAATTGCTCCAACCCACTAAATATTCACATCTCTTTGCGAAATCGGCTGGAAGGGTTTAGAAAAGGGAGCAGGAGCAAAACATAGCCGTATAGCATCATTGTCTAGATCATCAATTAATGGAGAAATTGAATATTCCTCAAGAGATTAGAGATGAGATACTGACAAGGCTGCCCGTGAAATCTTTGTTAAGATTCAGTTGTGTTTGCAAATCATGGCTTTCTTTAATCTCATCTTCTCAATTCATCAAAGCCCATCTCAATAAAAACTCCAATTCCGATCGTTATGCCAACCACAAAGCTATTATACCTCATAAAAACTTGTCTACAGAAATTTTCAGCTGCTATGCATACTCTTTTAGCTCGATTCTCTATGACAGCACATCCCCTATGAATGCTATAGAAAAAATTGCAGTGCCTCATACGAACAACGGTAGGTTCAGTCCCTTTGTAGTTGGTTCTTGTAATGGCTTGTTGTGTGTTTTTAGTGATTTTTATGATGGTTATACAAGTCGGTGTACATATTATATATTCAACCCATCTTTAAAAAAGTTCAATAAATTGCCGTGCATGTCCAACATAAAAAGCCAGCCTTATACTAGTCATAACTTTTGGTATGATGAGGTTAATGATGATTATAAAGTTGTAAGAGTTGATGAGATTGATTATACTACAAAAGATGCCATGATTTATAGTTTACGGAATAATTGTTGGAGAAGAATAAAAAACCCTCCAAGAGAGCAGTTTTGCAGTAGAAATAGTCTTTCAGTGTCTGGTGTTTTAGTGTCGGGAAAATTTCACTGGGCAGCAACATATATCACCAAGTGTAATGAATTTATTACACTAGATATGGTGACAGAGGAGTTTGGTAAGGTGGCCCACCCTAACCATGCATATGGTGATGAATCTGTTGACTGGAGTTTATTAGAATCTCGTGGACGTCTCTATTCTTTTGCTGAGGTACATAATAATAATAATAATTGTATGGATGTTTGGGAGATGAAAGAATATGGTGTTGAGGAGTCATGGACTATGTTAGGTTCAATTCCGTGCTCTACAGCTATGTTTGGTCGTTATTGGCAGTTGTATCCCTTCTTTGTGAAAGCGAATGGTGATGTTTTACTTCAGTCTAGTGTTTGTTTGGTTTCTTGTAATTTTAAGTATTCTAAATTGGAAGGTTACAAATTCTACGATAATTATGGCCAGTGCGGTGATAATCATTCATATATATCACTACCACTCTACATTGAAAGCCTTGTTCCACCTCATTTAGATGGATGATCGATGACTATTGCAAGGTAAGAAGATGAAGATTCTAGTTCCACTTTGTTTTGATTATATATTTAAGGAAGCAAGTATGATATGTTTATTTATCTATTTTGTAATGCTCTTTACTCTTGCAGTTCGTATTATCTTGCTTTAATATAGTTATCTTTCTCATATTTTCTACAGTTTTGCTCTTTATTATTGTTGGAACTGCAAATTAGTAATGCTATTTCCTTAGCCTTTCATGTTTCTTATATGTTATGTTATGCTGGAAATACATACTAATCAAATACATAAGTTAACGTGTAGGGATCTCTCTTCTATCTTGATTGTTAACCAGAATTGGGTATTTCTTGTTGATGACTGGTTTACTTATATTAGAAGACGATAAGTGAGAGAATTCTTTTATATGACACCTTTAGGTTACGAATAATAAGGGTGGAAATCAGTTGGATTGAATGGGAAAATCAGTAGTTTGGAAATTTTCAAACAGTTTTACACCAAGCTTATGTTCAAACAATTGCAAATTTTATGTATTTAAACAGATCAGGTTTTTACCAAATATATAACAGATTAGTATAAAAAAAATGACTTTGCAGGCAGATATGAATATTTTGTTTGTTTACAATGAAATATACTTTTGTATAATAAAGATATTTATTGTGTACTCAATTGAAAAAATAATATATTTACCTAATATAGAGACCAATAGTGTTATTTTGCATATGTAAGGACTTATTTTGCAAATTTTGCACAATATAACGATCTATAGTGCAAATAAGTTGGGAATTTTTCTTTCGACCCCCAAACAAAAAATCCTCGCTTAGCCCCTGCAAATAGTCACCAGTTTTGTTTGGGGAAACTTCCTTTACTCGTTGGAGCCTAGAAAATAAATGGCTATATATGGGACTAAGTTAAAGACGAGTTGGAACCCATTCGGCTATGGTTTCATCGTTTGCACATCGTTGAAAGTTAGGGCCTGAAATGCATATTTTGGAATCAGAAATGAAAGATAGGGCTTGAAATGCACATTTTGGAAGATCAGGCCATGTACAGGAAAAAAGCACTAAAGATGATGCCCGTTTTAGGGCTATTTACCCAACAAAATAGCCCTAAACAAAATATTATTTACTTTGTAGGAGTAGTTTGTGTAGTAATTTAATACTTGGCTTCTTTGCAGATTATGATACATTTGGGAAAGATAAGGACTATAAATCTTGTAAACACGATGGAAAGCCAAACAGAGAGATATATTCAAAGACCATTGATGGACAAGATTTCTGGTTCATGGGTTTTGTCAATTATGAAAAAGCATCTCTTAATCTCCTTCAGAGTGTCTCAACTTTTGCTGCTTCTGGAGTACCCGTGCACCATGGTGTTGCATATATTCACAACAACACCATCTTCATCTTTCAATTATATATGTTTGTTTTGTATTCTATATTGATTTTTTGAGGTGTTTTCGATATGTTCCTTCTTTTATTTTTACTTTAGATGATTATACTTTGCTTCCAGATTATAATACTACTTCATATTACTCTATCTTTATTCAAACAAACAATTATGTTAGTTTATAAAACAGACTTAATATAAATACTTTTCCGTAATAACTTTTTTTTAAAATTCAAATGCTAATAAGTTCAAAGTCCCTCTCTTATGGAAGTTTCTAATAACAAAGGTAAAAAATTACAAAAACAAAATTCAAAAGAAAATCATTCATTTATAAACAAAAAACTTGCAGCAAAATAAAACCGTCAAGTCTGCCATTCTATGCATTCTTAGCTAGTGATGAGTGTTAATGGAAGCTCTCAATTGTATATTAACGCTTCTTTTTGCTTCCCTTAACTCCACTTGATGGACTTGCCACTAAGTAGAGGAACAAAACAATTCAATACTGATCACAGGTGCTAAAGATCCATATTTTGCCAATAATCTCTGCAATTAAAATAAAAAGTTAAAATGTAACAAGAAAAAACTGATAAGTTTACATTAAAGCTTAAACCATACCTTGGCCTAAATATTTTTCGCCACCATCATGAGATAATTCCATGAAAAAAAATAAGAGTAATTAATTTTTAGTTAAATAAAAAGAAAATGAAATCAATTTAGTAACTTACACATCAAGTCTTTCCCATGAAATAGAAGTGCTACCACTGATTATCAAAGGATTCTTTTGTCTAGCTATCAACATTAAGAATTAGCTCAACTGACCAGAACCTGTCTCTCAACTAAGAGGTACATGTCTCTCAACTAAAAGATACAGGGTTCGAACACGGGTAACCAAGTTCTGACGCGCCTGGGAAAAAATGTTTCGACGTGCCTGAGGTATGCTTGGGAGGACAGGCATATTCTCAGTGGGATAAGTAGGGTGTATAAAAACTAGCTCAGAACCCACGTATCAAAAAAGAAAAAAATGTTTGACATGACAACAGTACAAGATGAAGTTAAAAAACACCAAATTGCTTACTCCAACAGTCTGTACAAGACGAAGTTAAAAAACACAAATTGCTCACTCCAACAAGACAACCCTTCCCCGTGACTCCAACAGTCATGACATCCCTTCCCGTGACCATCTCCAGCCAGTTGCGCCGTAGATATTTACTGCAAAACAATACAAAAGATGCAGTATACACTAAATTCACATCACTTCTCTTACGGTAATTTCTGAAAAATTGTTAAAGTAATGAAATTAGGTAAAAAGTTATTCAATTTCTTTACCTTATTTTGGGTTCTTCTCCAAGCCGTTGATGATGGTGGAGAAAGGTCCCCGAGTGGCAGCGGTTTTCTTGTGTAGGAGAGCGGCTTGGTGTGGGAAGGTGAGTGTGGAGAGTTTTTTTGTTTTTACCTTAATTTGGGTTCTTCGATTGTTGATGGATTATCCAAGCCGGTTGTTGATGGCGGAGGATGGATGGACACGAGCGGCGGTTTTCTTAGATAGGTGGAGGAGCTAATGGTCGGGTTTTCTTGTGTGGGAGAGCGAAGATGATGATTAAGTTTTTTGTTGGACTTATACAAATTAAATGATTTTTGAAAGAAAAAGAGAAAAAAAGATCAGTGATGTGTAAATGCCGATGACGTCATACTGAAGTTGTGATGACGTAGCGCCACGCTGCGTTGACTAACGGTTAATTGACAGAAATGTTAAAAAAAAAGCTACGAGCGTCACATATTTTAACTTAAAGGTCAATTTCGATTTTTTTTTAGATAGTGTACTCCAGCACATTTTCAGTAAAGTAAGGGGCCGGGGGCTTCACCCTTAAAATTTTAAATAAAAAGTATAACTAAGTGTGAATATTATTCAGGTAAAGGTAAACTCATGAGCTATTACACAAGTGATCATCATGGGTATAGAGCCAGTCCTGTCGAATATCGGGCCTGAGTGAAGGTCAAGTTGGGCATTTATATAAATTTTACCAATCTAAATTAGAACTTAGTAAATTTAGACTACAACATGTAAAAAATGGACAAAAATAACTAGTTGGGTTTAGTTTAATTGGCCAGAGCCTTGGTTATCCTTCTAAGCGGTACAACTTCTAGCCGTATCAAGGAGACCGAGTCCAAAAGTGGCTCTCCCATATAACAAAAAAAGACAAAAAAAAATTATGCAAGTGGCCAAGTACTTGCAAAAAAAATTCAAACACGGTATGTATACAAAATTGCGAACCAATTCGGATTAGTTAACTGGACAAGTCCTTGGTCATCCAATCTAGTGTGCAGGTTTGAACTGAATCAATGTCTCCGAATCCAAAGTGACTCTTTTACGTAACAAAAAAAAATTGCAATAAATTATTTTGCATTTTTATACAAAATTGTTAAATGTAAACAAAACATAAAAAAACATTCCGCGTTAAAAGAATCTGCAAGTATTTAACTGCAAACAAACGATTCTGCTAAAAAATTGCAAGTACTTTACATTTAAAATAAACAAAAAAAATGATTGTACAATCGACAATAAAGGACAGAATTTCAACAAATGGTTGACAACCAATTATAAAAAATTTGCAAGTCCTTGAAAAAAAAAATCTTCTGCCATCAACAAATTCTTCTGCCATGAATTTCATTTGTAAGTGCTTGATAAAACGGTTTACAGTAAAAAATTTGATCTTTAAAATTAAAAAAAAAAAAAAAGCTGCCAAAATTTCAATCAATATCAATTTAATAAATTATAAAATATTGTTTTAAAATAACAATAAAATTTAAAATGTAACTTAGAAACCTGAAATTTTTGAACGAACACCACATGTTTATATCTATATAATCATTTTTTTTTTGCCATGTTCTAATCTAATAAAATTAATAATTATAATAATTGTTTTGATAATAAAAAATAAACATACAGATAATTTTTAAGAATTGGAAGCATTTTATTATGTTAAAATGTTGGAAATTGGAACGGTGAGAAAAAGATAGAGTTCTATGTTTAATTAAAACAAAAAATGGGATGTAAGAACATTAAAAAAAATAGGTTTTTAAATTTTTTGAGTCATGTACGATCGCCTTTGTTGCACCTGCCCATGACCGGCTCTACATGGGTAGATAGTGACAATAGTTGAGAAATTGAATAGACCCGAGCCACGCTAATTAGGAGAGACTCGAAAACGGCCCATGAGCAAAAGGAGAAAAGGGGGAAATCACAGCCCATGAGTGTGGTTATTAATTTTACAAACAATCTATGAAGTAAAAGATATTTGCTCTTGCGCTTTAATGTTTATATATCAATCTTGTATTTCTCTTTTCTATTCTCGTGCAGTTTGTTTTACTCATGAAAGAGATTTGCTCTTGATTTAATTCTGTGATCTTTCTATATTTCTTGAAATAGAAATCTGGAATTTAGAGTATTAGTAATTGGTATTAACAATTTGTATCAATTCGGACATATTATCAAAGTTTACATAATTACTTTTTGTTTGGAAAATGTAGCCGACCTATATATTCCGAAATCAACCAATCTTCACTAATGGACAATCAATATATAGTATATTTGTTGATTAGAATGTTTGATAGCTAGTCATAAGGTATTCAAATTAGTTACTTAAAACTTTCCTACTGATATTTATGTCACATATTCTAAATATAAAAAAGAGTAAATCAACCAAGAAATTGATAGGCACATTAAATAAAGAAAGAAATGCTTATTGAGCTATGTTTATGAGCAGTATACCATTGCAAGTTAATTTTGACATTCATAATAATAACAAACAATGTTGGATAATATGTGAACGAACTTATGAATACCTATAATTCATGTACAATAAATCGTAAATATACAGTTAAATCATTTTGTACAATATGCAAACTCAAGTTACTATATCGACAGGGGCGGATCGGATGAGGGGTGGCCGTCCTGGGACATAGTGTAAAAATGCTCAATTTTTTTTAGCAAAAATTAGAGTTCTGCCCAAACCCTGATATCAACCCCATTTGAACAAAAAAAAAGATATCCACCCCTAGGTTTAAAATTCGCCTCCAAACCTAAAATCTGACTCCAAGCTTCCTCAAACTAGAATTATAAAAAAATCGAACCTACCTCCCGAAACCCTACTAAGTTTCACCCCGAACATCCAGCATGGATCCATCTCTGTATATCGACAAACTTTAGTAAATCACGGGTATTGTATTCTTTTGACGTTTTATTTCGAAAAATAATAATATGAATACCAAGCAGAATTTTTAACATTACGCAAAATAAACCCTAACCAGACCTCTTAAATTGCCAACTCAACTAAAAGTCTGAACCATTAGGTGAAAACATTCGATTTAGTGAGATATTATACTCCAACACGCCCCCTCACGTGCAAGCTTAGTAGATTTATATAGTGGGTGGCGGTGGAGAGACTCGAACCCGCGACCACGTTCTACCGCGGAGCTATGATACCATTGCTAACTCAACCAAAAGCCTGAACCGTTAAGAAGAGGCATTATATTAATGAGGTTTTATAAATCCAATACGTCTTTCACGTGCAAGCTTAGTAGAGTTATAGTGGGTGGCGGTGGAGATACTCGAACCCGCGACCACGGTCTACCGTGGAGCTCTGATACCATCTTAAATTGTCAACTCAACCAAAAACCTGAACCGTTAAGAAGAGGCATTATATTACCAACACGCCCAGGAGAGAGCTAAGCTTGCACGCGCAGATTAAAGTGGGTGGCGGTGGAGAGACTCGAACCCGTCACCTCAAGGACCAGGATCTATGATACCATCTTAAATTGCCAACTCAACCAAAAGTTCGAACCGTTATGAGAAGACATTATATAAATAAGATTTTATATCTTAACACGCCCATTCACGTGCAAGCTTAGTAAAGTTTAAAAAGAGATGTCATAGAAGCTTAGAGGGTCCATATAAGGCTTTTTATAGAGAGAGCTAAGCTTTGCACGTGCAAATTTTAAGTGGGTGGCGGTGGAGAGACTCGAACCGGGGACCACGGTCCATTGGAACTTTGATACCATCTTAAATTGCTACCTCAACTAAAAGTCCGAACCATTAGGAGAAGACATTATATTTAGTGAGATATCATACTCTAACACGCCCCCTCACATGCAAGCGTAGTAGAGTTAGAGAGAGTTATGCTTTGCACGTGCAGATTTATTGTGGTGGCGGTGGAGAGACTCGAACCCGCGACCACGGTCTACTGTGGAGCTCCTATATATACCATCTTAAATTGCCAACTCAACTAAAAGTCCGAACCGTTAGGAGAAGTCATTATATTACTGAGATATTAGGGCCGGTTTGGAAGTGCTTATTTTAGAGTAAAAAATCACTTTTAGAATAAAATTCAAAATTTAAAAATATTATTAAAAATAATTCTGAAATCTAAATTTTTTTAAGTGCTTTTTTCAAGAAGCACCTATTTGGTGCTTTTCATAAAAATGTTTTTCGAAATAAAAAAAACTCATAAAATGGTAAAAATACTTTTAAGTGCTTCTCCAAAAAAGCACTTCCAAACGGACACTTATACTCCAACAAAACCAAAGATTCTGCTAACTAAGCCATATTTTAATAATATGCATCCTAGTAGTATAGAGTTTTAATTATTTGTTCATTTATTAATTATAAAATCATACATAAATAAATAATAAAAAAGTTGATTTGTTATAAAAAAATTTATCGATGGTAATCAACGTAATATCTTGATTTTAAATAGAAAAATAAGAAGGAACGATAAAAAAGAAGATTCAAAATAAAAGGTATTATAATATGATTAGAAAATTACTTTTTATATAATTATTTAACTAAATAAAGGTTTGTTAATAATATTTCATATTAAATGGGTAATCAATTGGTACTTCCTTTTATTTATATGAATATTTTGTCAATTTACAATTAAATATATGTTATTTTGTATAATATAGACATTAATAGTATGACTAGTTGGAAAAATTAATATTAGGACTTATAGTACAATCTTTATTATAGGGATTTTTAGTGCATTCTCTACATAATGTAAGAATGTAATTTTGCATATATAGAATTTATTTTATAATTTTTGCCTTATAGTGTAAATAAGTAAGAAATAAATTCGGGTTGTTGCTCCAGAATCCCATGACCTATAACAAAAAATCATGGCATGTTTCCGTTTAGGGGAACTTCCTTTACTCGTTGGAGACTAAAAAGTAAATGGGAAGGAGGCCTAAGTTAAAGACGAGTTAGAACCTGTTCAGCTATGGTTTCATCGTTTGTGCATCAAGTTGATTAGACTATTTGGCTGAACTCTTTCTTTGGGTCAACTGATCTATTGCGCATGCTGGTATATCAACGATGAATTTAAAAGGTCTATTAATTAGATATAAAAATTCTGACAACAGATATTTGCTTTATTCTTGTATTGACAAAGATTAAGGAAAACAATGCAACAAATTTGTACAACTTAATTACTTTTATTTTCTACTTTCATGTCTAGCCTGGTCGTTATATTTGACTGATACTTGAGACCATCCTTCACCTGCAGCAACAACAATTGTTGATAACTGATACATCTACCGGAACAACCCAACAGGGAATTTTTCTGATAAGTTTAAGATAATTTCATTGTACAATTATAGTGATAATAGATTTTTTTTTTTCATTGTATAATGAAATTTGTTCAACGATGAAAATGGAGGACTTTAAAGAGATCGATATTAGAGAAGTTCAGCCAAGACATGTATTCAATACAACGATATGTTAACAGGAGACGCAATTATAATACTTAGTCTTGGTCTCATTAGTGTCTCTGTATCTAACGTGGCGCGCAAATATATATCCTTGCTTCAAATTCTACCCATCCTTATAAGACGACATGAACCTTGTGAACCTTGTTGAAGTATAGAGGTCCATTTAAGTGTCTAGGGTTTTCTTAAAATTTTATCTTTGGGCCATATATTATTGAATATAGAGGGCTAGGGTTTTACAGCCCAAGGTTTTATTGCCTGCTAATTCTCTTATAAATCCAATTGCTCAACCCACTAAATATTCATATCTCTTTTCGAAGACGGCTGGAAGGATTTAGAGAAGGGATCAGGAGCAAAACATAGCCGTATCGTCTCACCAATAGCATCATTGTCTAGATCATCAATCAATGGAGAAACTGAATATTCCTCAAGAGATTAGAGAGGAGATACTGTCAAGGCTGCCCGTGAAATCTTTGGTAAGATTCAGGTGTGTTTGCAAATCATGGCTTTCTTTAATCTCATCTACTCAATTCATCAAAACCCATCTCAATAAAAACTCCAATTCCAATCGTTATGCCAACCACAAAGCTATTATACCTCATAAAAACTTGTCTACAGAAATTTTCAGCTACTATACATACTCTTTTAGCTCGATTCTCCATGACGGTACATCCCCAATGATTATGAATGCTATAGAAAAAATTACAGTGCCTCATTCCAACAGTAGGTTCAGTACCTTTGTAATTGGTTCTTGTAATGGCTTGTTGTGTGTTTGTAGTGATTTTTATGATGGTAATACACGTCGGTGTACATATTATATATCCAACCCATCTTTAAAAAAGATTAATAAATTGCCGTGCATGTCCAACATAAAAGGGAATTCTTATACTAGTGATACTAGTGATAACTTTTGGTATGATGAGGTTAATGATGATTATAAAGTTGTAAGCATTAATCAGATTAATGCCATGATTTATAGTTTACGGAATAATTGTTGGAGAAGAATAAATAACCCTCCAACAGAGAAGTTTTGCGATAGAAGGGGTCTTAAATTAGTGTCTGGAGTTTTAGTGTCGGGAAAATTTCACTGGGCAACAACATATATCATCAAGTGTAATGAATTTATCACATTAGATATGGTGACGGAGGAGTTTGGTAAGTTGGCCCATCCTAACCATGTATATGGTGATGATGTTGACTGGAGTTTATTAGAATCTCGTGGACGTCTCTATTCTTTTGCTGAGGTACATCATAAAGATTGCATGGATATTTGGGAGATGAAAGAATATGGTGTCGAGGAGTCATGGACTATGTTATGTTCGATTCCGTGCGTTACAAATATGTTTGGTCGTTATTGGGAATTGTATCCCTTCTTTGTGAAAGAGAATGGTGATGTTTTACTTCAGTCTAGTGTTTGTCTGGTTTCTTATAATTTTAAGTATTCTAAATTGGAGGGTTACAAATTCTATGATAATTATGGCCAGTGTGGTGATAAGTATACATATATATCACTACCACTCTACATTGAAAGCCTTGTTCCACCTTTTCCACCTAATTTTGGAGTTGACAAAAAGAAAGGAAAAAAACCTAATTTGAATGGTTGAAGATGATCATATTAGTAGCTATTGATAAAATACTACAAATGATGCTTGTTATCTTTTGGTCCTTCTTAATCAATGAAGCCTGACTCTGATAAATCATGCTGTTTTTCCCATCTAGTTGCAGTCGCAGCCGTTCATTACTCTAAGTAGAGATATAGATTCTTGTTCCACTTGTTTTGGTCTTTTATCTTTTTATTTCAGGAAGCAAGATGTATGTTATGATTATTTATCTATCTTGAAATGATCTTTATATGGCAGTTTTATTTTTCTTAAAAAATATGCTATTGCTTTGATGCTATATCTAATTCATTGAAAGAGTTGCATCTTTTTTCTTCTGACCAACGGAATAATTTGCATAGACGATGGAAGCTTCCAATTACTAGTTTAGATGTGATTAGGTTCCTTGGCAGGGCAGATCGGGGCGCAGCAACAGAACACAATTTACATGTTCTGATAAATACAGGAGAATACCATTGTAAGTGTATTTTGAATTGGATGATATTTTAAAGAACTTATGATTACCTACAGATAACGTATCATAATTTACAGATATATAAAGTTTAATTATTATGTATATTATCCAAACTCAAATAATACATCGACCAACTATAATTAACATTAGATATTGTTTTGATATTTTTTAATCAATGGGTACCATTTTGAGAAAATAATAATATGGATCTGCTAAATTATGATAACCGCAAGGCATGATTACACATATTGCAGACACATCTACCAACAATTTTTCCTGCTATTCCTACTTTTTACTCTATTTTCTATGACCACACTTTCCCTCTGAATGCTATACTACAGATTAATTTTACAAGGAGTGATAGTTACTTTGTCTTTGTAATTGGTTCTCGAAGTGGCTTGTTGTGGGTAGCTCAGATTCTAGATACGTATACAATATTCAACCCATCTTTGAATAAGTTCCATAAATTTCCGTTTTCAGGCACCAGATACAGTTATACTCAATGATTATAAAGTAGTAAAACTTTTCAGTGTTAGTAATCCTAGATATGGCAATGCTGGTTCTGGAGGATGTTATACTGAAGGCAAAATTTATAGTTTTAAGAATAATTGTTGGAGAAACGTAAAAAAGTCTCATTTTCCCCCTTGCCACCTCTGTATTTTTCTCCCTCAAAGCGACTACTTCTTCCGGGGGCGGAGCCAGGAATTTTTGTTAGCGGGGGCCAAGAGGGTTCGGGGGCAACGCCCTCGAAAAAAAAATTTTGCCACTATTTGCACTAAAAGTTTAAGTATTATGCAAAAATTGCAAAATAGGTTTTATAATATGGAAAATTGTATTAAAAGTCCCTATATTGTGTAAAGATGGCAATATAAGTCTTGATATTAATTTTTCTAATTAATTATGCTATAAGTTTTTTTTTAATATAAAATAATACATATTTTGTTATAAAAAAATAAAAATTCTTATTAATAAAATAATTTAAATTTTAATAAAATAAATTTTATAAGTTAGGGGGGGCCAAATAGAGATATTTAAAAAATTTAGGGGTTATTTACTTATAATTTTTTTTTTTTTAAAGATAGTTATAATTTATTTATTTTTTGAAAAATCAGGGGGGGCCATGGACCCCCTCACACAACACATGGCTCCGCCCCTGACTTCTTCTGAAACTGATCCCACCATGTTCTTTTCTCTATCCATACATAGCTTGTCGCGCTCCTTCTCAACACGTTTCATCTCCCGCTTTCAACTACTTCTTATATTCTCTATCTCGGCCTCTAGACACTTGTTCAAATGCTCAAAAATTTCGACGGCTAAACGAAGTTTCGCTACATCTTCCAAAGCTGATCCCACATCACGCATCACAGACGATTCATGATTTGTTTGATGAGCACCGTTATTTGCTGAGACTGGTGTTTGTGTCATGCCCGCCATGTTATACATTCCACAGTTATTCCATCCCTCTGCGAAACTATCACCATCATTAAGCCTATCCATATTCTATGTTTCAGTTACTAACAACACGGTGTTTTAGACGTGAATAGGTGCGTCGTGTACCTCATTCACCCTACCCTGTTCCTCAGGTTGGTTAGCGGCTTTACCCGGCAATAATCCCCCAACTGTACCACCGCCTCGCTCAATATCGCTCACATCACCATCTGTCTGAGGTGCTTGTACACCATAAAAATGATCACTCAGGAGCTTCATCTCAGGCTCCTTTAATGTAAGATCAAGTTCATTGACCTGTAAAGAAACAGGTTTTGATCGTTAACATCCCAGACAAAAACAAGATTTGTTCATGTCACTTAAAATAAAACACACAACCAACAACCAAGATAAAAATTTAAAAATTCTACATCGAATAGTGTGGAATTCACCTGTGCGCCCTTTACCCTGCAAATTACATCCCAAAAGGACTTTTTGGTCTCAAACTTCAGCTTCAACTTAAGGAACATAGGGTCCGGATCCGTGTACATCGGACTCCATATGGCCACGTGCTCATAAAACCATGTCTGAAACAAACAACTACTTAGTATTGCAATTCAAATTGTCATGCGCAAAATTTGGTTCAACGAAGAAACATTATGATCACTCACCACGAACACGAGAGCGCAACCCAATATGCGGTTGATAGACCCACTTCGGATCGATTTCATCACAAAATAAACTATTTGTGTGGCCCCGTCATAATCTCTCACATGCTCAAGATTCTCGCACAGTTTCACCCTGCTTGGTTAGAAGATTGCTGATATTGCAAGAATTCCCAAACAGACTGACAAACGTCAGGATAGTGTGCTTGGTTTGCGGTGCATTTGCTAGCACTTCGTTATTTGAGTTTTACTTGTATTTAATTGAGAGTATGTAGGATTTTTTTTGACATTCAATTAGGAGTTTACATAGTCAATATTGATGTATTTAATTAAAATTTAAAGAGTCTTTTAAAAATCTTGGTTTATTCAATTAGGTTTGTTTTAAATGTTGTAAAGTTGTATGTAGTACTGCAAAATCTTTGAATATGTAAAGTAAGTTTAGGGTTTGGTACAAATAGAAAATCTTTTTTGAAATCGGACTGCAATAAAATTGTAGGGTTATAAATAAATTAAACTGCTCACGCTAGCTATTTAAACTCGAATTGGAGAAAAAATCGTCGAGATCGGCTCTTATATAAACAAGCTCAAGTTTAAACTCGATAAGTAAATAAGTCCGCTTGAACTCGTTCGTGAAAGACTCATTTTTATTTATGAATTATAAGTTCATATATTATCTACTTATAAATATATTACTAAATATTCGATAGCAACTTAGACATTTTTAATTTTTTAGACATTCATTGTTTCATTAATATTATGATATATATTTTTAAACTACACATTTCATCAAATATCATCTGTTAATGAAAGTCTCGTTTCAACCATAAAAAAATAAAATGTTCACGAACAACTCGAGTTTGGCTAAAAAAATATTGTTCTATAAGTTAAACAAACATGTTTTAACACTTTTGACTTGGATTATTGAAATCTCGCCTCGACTCGACTCGTTTAAATTTGATCTCGTCTCGACTCGAGAACTTAAACAAACAATCCTGTACATCTAGTATTTGGCACCGCTCGCTTCGTTGACAAAAGAAAAAACCAACAACGCTCAAGATCAGGTAAACCGTTTTATTATTTCTTTATTCATATACAATGTTTACGATTTGGACGTATAAGTATTCAGTAATATTATGGTATGTTTAGGTGATTATTATACATATATGATTGTTTTGATTCGTTTTAATTATTTATCATAATGATCAAGAACCAATGCTTTACGTAAATGTACATATCACTAGCGAACATTTTGTAAAGATTGTTATTACGGTTAGAAAATATAATATATAGATATCACTTACTCTATTTAGTATGATAAATTTATTTATCACTTTGTGCTCTTGAATTGATTAATTTGGATTATTGAATTATGTGTTCTACACAGGTAGCTTTACATTAATAGTAAATAAGGATAATGTGATATTGACTATAAAATTTAGGGAAAAAGATTGGACCAAATTATGGTTGAACCACTAAGAGAACTACAGTTGAATATTTGAGTTTTGATAGCTAATAACTATCTTGTTTTTCATGTGCTAATTCTATGAAAATGGTTATAAGTTTCGTGTTGTCATTGTCATGTTTTGGGATACTTGAAGACCAATGGCAATAAGTTTCCTAATTTTATTGATCAAGTGAAGAGTTGGAACAATTTGTGGTCCAACCGCATTCCTGTTGAGAGTCATTTAATGGGCTATGAGCTTTGTTTGGATGATTTGTTGTTGCAAATGTCAGGGATTCTTAATATCCTTTGTTTGCATGTATTTTCTATTTTTTAGGAGTATTTTTGCACATAAATGGAAGCCATTTTGTCTATTTCTATCTATTCTAGGAAATTATCCTATAATTCACAATTGATTACCTTAGCCTTAATGACTTTTTCAGATCTACTGACATTGGATGAGTGATGGTATTGACCAGATTTGGTGCCTTCAACATTAACAGCAGAAGCAAAGTAAATCCAAATCTGAATTGCTCACATGGCACTTCGTTTGTTATTCCATTGGACCAACAACTCTTCGTATATTAATGGTAAATGGGGCCAGAAATAATCCTGGCGACCACTTATATAAAAGATTTGGATCGTTAGAGAATTGTTATATAATATGGATATAAGAAGATGTAGAAAAATAATAATATTAGGTAATTAATTGCAATATAGATAGTCGGTTTAGTATTTTTTATAGTTATTAAATATTAAAAATATTAGGTAGTGAATTGTAATATAAATGGTATATTTAGAATTTTGGTTTTTATTAAATAATAAGAATTAATTAATAGTATTACTGATAAGTGGGGCCAGAAATAATCATAACCACCACTTATATAGAAGATCTTGATCGTTAAGTAAACATAGTTATATAATATAGATTTGTGATTGTATGAGTTTTTGAGAAATTAAAGTTGGTAAACCGGAATATTGAAATATAAGGAGATGTAGAAAAATAACAATATAAGTAATTGATTGCAATATAGATAGTAGGTTTAGTATTTTTTTATTATTATTAAGTAATAAGGATATTAGGTAATTGATTGTAATATATACGGTATATTTAGAATATTGTTTTTTATTAAATAATAAGGAATAATTAATAGTATTAATGATAAGTGTGCCAAAATTTATATAGAAAATCTGCGTCGTTAAAAAAACCTTGTTATATAATATAGATGTTGTTTATTTGGTTTTAAAAAAACATTGGCGACTTATACCTATTTAGGGGTACATGCATTAGATATTAGATATTTGGAGCCCTTCAAATACAACCAGAGTAGTGAAATAACCATGCTAGAAACAAGTCTACGTGATATATTGGTGATGGGTTGGCATTTGATCGAACATGTGGGCATGGATTTGTTGGACCTGCAGTTTCCTTAGCCTTTCATGTTTCTTATATGTTAGGTTATGATGGATATTCATACTAATCAAATACATAAGTTAATGTGTAGGAATCCCTCTTCTATAAATCTGGTTGATTGCTAACCAAAATTGGGATTTTCTTGGTGATTATTGATTTATGTAATTAGAAGAAGATAACTGTGAGAATTATTTTATCTTCCACCATTAGGTTACGAATATTAAGGATGAAATTAGTTGGATCGGATGGGAAAATCGGTAGTATAGAAATTTTTAACTAGTTTCACACCAAGCTCATGTTCAAACTGTTGCAATTTCATGTATTTAAACAGATTAGTATTTTTTTTCTTTTGTTTTTTATAAATAACCTATTCTGCTCGGCAGAAAATAGAATACCATATCCTTTGAAAATTTCTTCACAAAATAGTTCATTTTCGAACCAAATTATCTTCCGCACAAGATGTCTCACATTTTGTTTTTATATTTGATATAATCTTGACATTGCTTTGGATCTGTTTAATAGTTTAAATCGAATTTCTATCACGATTTTGTTATGAGTTATCTTAGAAAATTTGCATTGTTTTGTGCAATTTAAGATGTGTTCAATGAACCAGTTGGGTTAGCTCAACTGGCCAGAGCCTTACTATTTCTTCAGCATTTAAAGGGGAGGTATATGGTTCAAATCCCCTCCCTAACGGATGTAAAGTAAGAGGTACAAGGCTCGACTCCTCCCTGAACATGGGGCACCTAGTTCTGATTTACCTGGGAATATACATGGGGAGGCGTGTATATCCCCGTGGGATTATTCGGGTGCACGCAAGCAATCCCGGAACCCATGTACCAAAAGAAAAGATGTGTTCAATGTCTATGGTTAAAGGATATGACGCAAGCAATCACGGATCACGGGTAGATAAAGACAAGAGTTGAGAAGTGGAATAGACCCGAGCCACGCATAGGAGAGACTCGAAAAAGCCCCATGAGCAAAAGGAGAAAAGGCAAAAATCACAACCTCAGGAGCGTGGTTATTAATTTTACAAACAATCTATGTAGTAAAAGATATATGCTCTTGCGCTTTAATGTTTATTTATCTATCTTGTAATTCTGTTTTCTATTTATTAGTGGCGTGTTTTATTCATAAAAGAGATTCGCTCTTGCTTAATGTTGTGCTCTTCCTATATTGCTTGAAGTACAGATCTTGAATTTAGAGTATTAGTAATTGGTATTAACAATTTGTAACAATTCAAAGATATTATCAAAGTGTTTGGAAAAAGTAGTCGACCTATATATTTTTCGAAATCAACCAATCCTTACTGATGGACAATCAACATATAGTAGATTCATTGATTGGGATGCTTGTTAGCAAATCATAAACTAAACAAATTAGTTACTTAAAACTTGCCTAATTATATATATATATGTTCACATATTCTAAATATACAAGAGAGTAAATCAACCAAATATTGTGGCTATTAAAAACTGGAATGAATACAAAAAAAGTGCTATATAATGATGATTATACAAATAATCTGAAGACACACATAATTTTTTATGAGAATAACATCATTTTGAGTAACAGATTTCAGGTGTTACAAGAGACTAAAGCACAATATCAAAGTCATAATATTTCTAAAACTTGGACTCCACCTATACATAATAAGTTTAAGATAAATTGTGATGCAGCTTTCGAAGATAAGAAGGCTGCATTATCTATTATTACTAGAAACACTAATGGTAATGTTTTTAAAAGTGCAGCTTGGTACTTGCAGCAGAAACACCTAAGAAGACTGAATCTTTAGAAGTCCTCAAGACGTGTGAAACATCTAGGGATTACCCTTATGAGAGTGTTCGTGTAAAGAATGATTGCTTTTCCATCATCAAACAACTTATCTCTGCTGTACCTATTTTGGATTCAAAATTTTGTAACACTGTTAAGTGTATTTAAGGGTTAGCTGAAATGTATAATATTACTTTCTCCTCCATCTTAAAAGGAGCTAATGGTCTCGCTAACTAGGTTGCAAAACAGATCCTTAGTAATAAACTGTTTGGCAACTGAGACACTTCCTTTCCTTCCCCAGTTAGCTATTTTGTTTGTAATGGACAATTCTCCAAGTGAATTGACTAAAATTTCTATTTTAATAATATATGTTTCAATTGGAAAAAGAAAATCAACCAAGAATTTTATAAAATTGCAAGTTGAATTTGACATTCATAATAACAAAATTAATAATATTGGATAATATGTGGACGAAATTATGAATATCTATAATTCGCGTATAATAAATACCAAATATAAAGCTAAATCAATCTGTATATTTTTCCAGCATAAGGTACTATATCGATAGGGGCGGGGGTAGGGGGTGGCTGACCCCGGTTGCAGGACATAGTGTAAAAATGCTTGAATTTTTTTAAGCGGAGAATCCTTTAGAAAAAACTTTCTCCCCCAACCCTAATATCTACCTCCAAACCTAAAATATGACCCAAGCCTTATCAAACTAGTAATTACCTAAAAAACAAATTCTACTAATTTTCACCCTCCGAACATCCATGATTCGTCCTTGTATATCGACAAAATTTAATAAATAGCAAGTATTTTATTGTTTTGACGTTCTATTTTGGAAAATAATAAATGGATACCGAGCAAAATTTCTACCATTACGCAAAATTGGAAAAAACCCTAACCAAACTGAGGATTCTGCTAACTAAGCCAGATATTTAATAATGTGCTAGCCCTTTGAGCCGAATACTGAGGAGGTGGAGCCACATGCAATTGAGTGGAGGATTCTGAAAATTTAATATCATTATAAGACATACTGATGGAAGAAAGAAAAACTGATAAGAACAGTAAAAAAGTAAATAAAAAATATTATGTCACAACAACCGTAGATGTCAGCCACTTAAGGAGCAAAAGAAAGTAAGAAAGAAAAAAACTAATATTAGAGATCGGTTAGAATAAAAAAAAAGATTTTTTTTGTTTTTTATATATATATATATCCATCTATATTATATTACAAGGTTTTTTGATAAGTGGTGGCCAAGATTGATTCTGGCCAAACATAAGTGGTGGCCAATATCGTTTTTTGCCCCATCTATCATTAATACCATTAATTAGTTCTGAATTACTTAATAAAAAAACATAAAACATAAAACAAAAAACCTTGAATCACTCTTTACATTTAATTTATAATATTTATATAATAAAGTAGAATGTACCTAGCTTCTCATATTACTACTCAAATATCTCTAATTTCTAATAATTATGGGCTCACATATGTAAATATGAAATGTGTATTGTTATCGTAAAAGTTTTTATCCAATTGATTATGGTCTAATAAAGCTTATAATTAGATTAGGGGAATAAAAGTGTCATGTAATTAAAGTGTAGATACTATTATGTTATTTCTAGTTTAATGAGGGGTCAAACTGGATATAATAGAAGTTATTACATATTAACTTCTAATAACTTCTTATTCTTAACTGAACGCACGTTCAGAACTATAAGAAGGGGGTTATGGTCCCCAGATCATACACGCTCTGTTCTTTCTCTCATCCCCATCTAAAGAGAAAAACTAAACACAGAAGGTATAGATCTGGAAGACTCATTACCTACTCCAACAAATCAACCAAAGCAATCATGGCTTCGGGTAGCTTCCGCTTATTTCTTCTTTTATCTTAATATTATTCAATATAGATTATTTAGTAAATTTATGGGTTTTGATTAAATACCAAATTCCTACAATATCAAGTGAATATCCTCCTGCCAAGTATTTTTAGTCTCAAGTATATAATGGTACTCCACCTTCTCCTTTCATATTTCGAATATTCACTGAATCTGCAATATGTTGGAAAAGGTGTTTCAGCTTAATCTTCCACACTATTAGCGCTTCTGACATTAGAATGATCTTGAAATGAAAACTAAATATTTCACAATTGATTGAAAAGTCTGATTATATTCATTCATCAGTCTTCTCTTACAAGTTGTTAAAATTTGAATTATTCCTTTTCCAGGTGGTGCCTGAATGTGGTGGGACATCAACTGATTTAGTTGACACAAGCACCTCAAAAAAAGAAGGCATGAAGAGGTACAAATTAGCAAGAAATACTCCATGAGATTCTATTTGTTGCAGGTAAAATGATTTAGAGTTTGGTTTGGTTCGGTTCAATTATTCAAGTTGTAATGTTTTCACAACTATGTGTTTGTGAATTTGGTGCAGTGGAAAGTAAGGGATCAAGTCGAGAATAGGTTAAACTTGGTGGTAAGATGATGACTTTTTTAAGGAATGAAGTAGTAGTACTCAGACCAACGATCTTTCAATCTAGCCCGCCAAAACACTTCATTCTTTCATTACTTTTTTAGGAATGAAGTTGTTGCTTAGAGATTAAATATTTTGAACTATCTTTCTTTTTCAGGAATGAAGGAGTGTAACTGAAATTGAATTAGTGAAATAATGAGGTGTTACTCTTTGTATAAGTGTGATAATTTTTGTATAATTGATGTTAATGGTTTTGAGAGTCTCTTTATCAGCAATATACAATTTTTTAACCTTAGATGTTCGAGATTGTATGCAGAAAGTTACTTGCATTAAGTCAAACCCAAAAGTCTTTGCCTATTGCAAGTATAATACTCATCCTTAGCTACTTAATTATAACAAAATAAGTGCTTTAGTCAAACCATTATCGTAGTATATCTTCATGTTTTTTTCCTTTCTTGCTGTTTTACCAAACTAATTTATTAGGTCACATGCTTTTTATCATAACTTTCATTTCAAGTGTTCAAGCTAACTAGTCACTTAAGACTAATTTTAGCAAACAACTATATGTATCTATTTGTCTTCTTTTTCGTAATTAGCCTGAATTGGGTAATGATAAGCAAAATCGCATTCAAATGCTAATTTGTAATTGTATTTCCCAAAATAGTACTTTGTTTGCCTTTTTAGAAAAAATAATTCCGGAGCTGATAAACATTTACTTGAATTTTTACCAAAGTATATACTGCAGAATTTTGTTTCACTAACCGCCTACATATATACATTCACCTAATTTAGTTGTATAACTTGGTAATATTCATAGTTACATATAAGTACTAATTTTTTTGAATAATTAGTTAATTACCACAAAGATATTGGCGTCCGTTATAAATGCGTTCACCTATATTTAGTATTACAACTTCGTAATACTCATAGTTACATATGTAAGTATTAATTTTTTCGAATAATTAATTCATAGCTACATAGTTACATGTGCAAAATTGGAAAAATTCAATTTTGAATTTTACACAATCTATTATAATTTATTTAAATTCATTTTAGTCTAAGTACCTTCAGTTACGGGGCATTTTCTAGTATATATATATATATATATATATATATATATATATGAAAAATACCACATGGATACCCAGTGCTTCAATGTTTGAAAAATAAGTGTACACGTTTTTGAAAATGACAAATAATAATCAAGTTTTTATTTTATGTCTTTCGTTAGTACCCACCGTTACTTTTGATGTTAACCGCCACGTGCCGATTGCGTGGCGCTTTGTTTAGTACCCAAGTTTTTCAATTTTTGACAAATAAGTGCCCAAATTGACACACGTGTCTGTCTAATAAATAGGGAGAAAATACTAAATTATCCCTAAAATAACTGATATCTACAAAAAACATGAGCCACGTGGCAGTTAACGTCAAAAGTAACAGTGGATATTAATGGAAGACAAAAAATATAAAGTTGGGCATCTATTTGTCATTTTTGAAATTTTGGATATATTTATTTGTCTAAATTTGTAACGATGTGTATTCGCGAGAGAATTTTCTCATATATTAGTATATGTATAGATTGATAAGGATTGACGATTAGTGCGATAATAGTGAAAATCAAATTAAATAATATTTTTATTAGTATATATTTCTATTTAAGCAGTAGAAATATATTTCTCTAGCAGTATAGATACTTTTGGTATAATATTATCTAAGTGCATAAACCATTAATTTATTGGTATTCTTTCTTTATTCATATAGTTATTTTGTTTGTTTACACTAATATATATATATACTATTTTGTATAATATAGATATTTATAGTTTAATTTGTTAAAAAAAATTAATATTGAGAATTTATAGTATAATCTTTATAGGGGTCTTTGATGCAAAATTTATATAATATAAAGGATTTATAGTGTAATCTTGCATATAGATGGACTTATTTTACAGTTTTTGCATAATATATGGACATATAATGTAAATAAATTAAGATTGTTTTTTTGCAATTCATGTATCAACAAACTTTAAAGAAAACAATACTACAAATTTGTATAACTTAATTATTTTTATTTTCTCGTTCATGTCCAACCTGGTCTTTTATATTTGACTGATACTAACTTGAGATCATCCTTCAACTGCAGTAATAATGATCGTTGATAACTGAGACATCTACTGGAAACCAACAAAGCAGCGAAGTTTTATGATTGGATGAAAACGAAGGAGTTTAAAGAGCGACACTAGATAAGTTCAAACCAGGCAGCCAAGACATGTATTCAAACACAACAACAACCCACTAATAGTCATTCAATATGTTGCAACGGAAGACACAATTATGCAACCCAGTCTTGGTATAATTAGTGTCTCTGTTAGGCGCATATATATATATATATATATATATATATATATATATATATATATATATATATATATATATATATATATATATATATATATATATATATATATATATCCTCGCTTCAAATTTTACCCTTCATTATAAAACAAAGCTGAATTTTTTAATTTGTTGAAGTATAGAGTATCATTTAAGTGTCTAGGATTTTCTTAAAATTCTATCTTTGGGTCTTATAATATTGAATATAGATGCTAGGGCTTTACGGTATGTTTGGATTAAAAAAAATGGAAAGAAAAAAAATAGAAATAATTTTCAGATAATTTCGTTTTTAGGGCTAAATACATTTATTTATTTTAAGATTAGGCCATGTAATATTTTAATTCTTATTATAGGCCTCATTTACCATATTTCTTCAAGATTTAGGCCCCTACTAATTTCCTTCTGTAAAATACCCTTTTCTGATTAAAATTTATTATAATTAATAAATAAATTATTTATTTTATCATCACCATAATCGCTGGACAGTCAACAGCGGTCAACTCCGGCGTCAATGGTCAACTTTGGCGAGTTATTTTTTTCGGGGCGGCCACCAGTCAGCCAGTCAACTCCGGCGAGTTTTTAAAAAAAAAACTTTTTTACAATTATCGGATAAAAGTATATCACTGTGATTTTTCTCGAATTATTCTATTTTTTTTTATTTTCCAGCTCCGACGAATTTTGTCAAATAGCTGTACTGAAACTGCAATTACAAAATTGTAGTTGCGCAACTACAAAATTGTAGTTGCGCAACTACAAAAGTGTAGTTGTGCAACTACAAAAGTGTACAACTACAAAATTGTATTTGTGCAATTATAAAAGTGTAGTTGTGCAATTATAAAAGTGTACAACTACAAAATAGTAGTTGCGCAACTACAAAAATGAAGTTGCTACAAAAATGTAGTTGTGAAGCTACAATAATGTAGTTGTACAACTACGAAATTGTAGTTGCGCAACTACGAAAGTGTAGTTGCGTAACTACAAAAGTGTAGTTGCGCAACTAAAAAAAAAGTAAAAAAAAATCGCCGCAGTGTACCGGCGTTGACCCGTGGCCGTCCATAAATTCTGATAAAAATGTAATAAAAAAAAATCTCGCCGAAGTTGATTGGCGGCCCCCAGAATTAAAAAAAAAAAAAAAAACTCGCCAGAGTTGACTGGTGGCCGCCTAGAAAGTTTAAAAAAAAAACTCGAGAAGTTGACTGTATATTAAAATATATAATTTTAAATGAAATTGTTTTAATATTTTTTATATTAGACAAAAATGATCGCAAGGTCTAAAATCGGAATTATAATTTACTTGGCCTAAACTTAGAAGCCTAATGCAACTTTTGGTCTAAAAATGAAATTATTCCAATTCTTTTATATTTCACATAACTTTATTATTATTCTGATTTAGAATCAAATAGAGAAATTTTTTTTTATTAATGATTATTGACTAAAATTAATTAATTTTTTCTTTAAATCTTTTTATTTTAAATAAAATATATCTAAAATTATATATGAATTTTTTTTTTATAAAGTTTTATAATCCAACAAAAAGATTTCTTTCCTTTTTATTTTTTTTATATATTTTTTCTTTTTTCTCTTTTAAATAAAAACGAACCCTTAGAGCCCAGCCAGCTAATTCTTATATAAATACAATTGCTCAACCCACTAAATATTCACATCTCTTTGCGAAACCGGCTGTATAGCCGTATGGTAGCATCATTGTCTATCATCAATCAATGGAAAAATTGAATATTTCTCAAGAGATCAGAGATGAGATACTGACAAGGCTGCCCGTGAAATCTTTGTTAAGATTCAAGTGTGTTTGCAAATCATGGCTTTCTTTAATCTCATCTTCTCAATTCATCAAAACCCATCTCAATAAAAACTCCAATTCCAATCGTTATGCCAACCACAAAGCTATTATACCTCATAAAAACTTGTCTACAGAAATTTTCAGCTACTATACATACTCTTTTAGCTCGATTCTCCATGACGGCACATCCCCTATGATTATGAATGCTATAGAGAAAATTGCAGTGCCTCATTCCAACAACGGTAGGTTCAGTACCTTTGTAATTGGTTCTTGTAATGGCTTGGTGTGTGTTTCTAGTGATTATGATGGTTGTAAATATTATATATTCAACCCATCTTTAAAAAAGATCTATAAATTGCCGTTCATGTCCAACATAAAAGGGCATCCTGATAATAGTGATACTAGTGATAACTTTTGGTATGATGAGGTTAATGATGATTATAAAGTTGTAAGAGTTAATCAGATTAATGCCATGATTTATAGTTTAAGGAATAATTGTTGGAGAAGAATAAATAACCCTCCAACAGAGCGGTTTTGCGATAGAAGGGGTCTTAAATTAGTGTCTGGTGTTTTAGTGTCTGGAAAATTTCACTGGGCAACAACATATATCACCAAGTGTAATGAATTTATTACACTAGATATGGTGACAGAGGAGTTTGGTAAGTTGGCCCATCCTAACCATGTATATGGTGATGAATCTGTCGAGTGGAGTTTATTAGAATCTCGTGGACGTCTCTATTCTTTTGCTGAGGTATATAATAATAATAATAATAATAATAATAATAATTGTATGGATGTTTGGGAGATGAAAGAATATGGCGTCAAGGAGTCATGGACTATGTTAGGTTCGTTTCCGTGCGTTACAGATATGTTTGGTCGTTATTGGCAATTGTATCCCTTCTTTGTGAAAGAGAATGGTGATGTTTTACTTCAGTCTAGTGTTTGTTTGGTTTCTTGTAATTTTAAGTATTCTAAATTGGAGGGTTACAAATTCTATGATAATTATGGCCAGTGCGGTGATAAGTATACATATATATCACTACCACTCTACGTTGAAAGCCTTGTTCCACCTTTTCCACCTAATTTTGGAGTTGACAAAAAGAAAAGAAAGAAACCTAATTTGAATGGTTGAAGATTATATTAGTAGCTATTGATAAAATACTACAAATGATGCTTGTTATCTTTTGGTCCTTCTTAATCAATGAAGACTGACTCTGATAAATCATGCAGTTTTTCCCATCTAGTTGCAGTCACAGCAGTTCATTATTCTAAGTAGAGATATAGATTCTTGTTCCACTTGTTTTGGTCTTTTATCTTTTTATTTCAGGAAGCAGACGTTATGATTTTTTATCTATCTTGTAATGATCTTTATTAGGGCAGTTTTATTTTTCTCAAAATATATGCTATTGCTTTGATTCTATATCTAATTCATTGAAAGAGTTACATCTTTTTTCTTCTATTAACCTTTTCTGCATCTTCTCCCCTAACTTAACATTTGTTCTTCATTACCATTGTTGTTACTTTTTGCTGTAACTGGGCATCAACCGTGAATTTGGCAGTTTAATCGTTTCATCGGTACTCTCAACCAACAGAATAATTTGCATAGACTACGGATGCTTCCAATCACTAGTTTTGATGCGATAATTTGCATCAACAATAAAAATTCAAAATTAGGTTCTTGGCAGGGGCGTATCAGGGCACATCAACAGAATAAGTGGAATGACGGACTTTAGTAAGGTGGCCCATCCTAATATTTAGCATTAATATGGTTATGGTGAATGAGTGGGATGGATTTAGTAGAGTTTTGTGGATGTATTTAATTGTTTGTGAATGTATGTGCAAGTAGATAGTAAAAAAAATTGGTTACTGCGTGAATGTTTATTTTTTTATCTTGTAGTTTTCTTTTCAATTCTCTTTGCAGTTTGTTTAATTCATAAAAGAGATTTCCTCTTGCTTTGGTGTTGTTTTCTATCTCATATATCTTGAAGTTGAGGTATGCAATTTAAAGAATTAGTAATTGCTATGACAATTTGTAGCAATTCAAAGCTTGCCTAATTGTTTTAGTAATTAATCAATCCTTACGAATGGACAATTAAGATGGTTGGACTACAAGCATTATACAGAACACAATTTACATGTTCTGAAAAATACAGGAGAATACCATTGTAAGTGTATTTTTAATTGGATGATATCTTAAAGAACTTATGATTACCTACAAATAAAGTATATTATCCAAACTCAAATAAGGGTAAATTATTCTTAAGGTCTTGGAGACAATCTTTCTTTTCTATAGAGTATGGTCTAGGAATTCTTTCTTATTAGAGACCTTTGTTTCTTCTCTCAACCGCCAATATCAAATTTCTCAAAATTCATCATCCAAGGAGGTGATATTTAAATAACCCTGCTAGTAAACAGATCTACATGACAAAAACTGGATTAGTAATCAAGATTATGAAAAAGAGCTACATTCTTAGATTGAACTAACAGTACCATTGACATTACCATTTTCCACTACACATTACATGATTTATAATATCTATTTGTAGGATCACCAATACTTACATATAATAACAACATTACCAGTCACAAGAGCACAGCGAATTATATAATATGTACAAACTATAATAACAAGTAAAAAAGATAGCAAAATATTTATATTAAGAGAATCAGTTAAAATATATTGACTACATATACATGGATTGAAATCTAGGACCAAATATTCAAGGGAAAAACAAATAAAAATAATAATTGTACAGAGACGTGTCAAGAATCCGAATCCGCCAAGAACTCAACAAAAAACCCGCCTACAAACCCATTAAAAACCTGTTAGATCGGACCCTAAAAATAGAAGCCTGTCACTAAAAATGACCAGATTGTACTTTACCAATACTCGCACTCGCAGGTTTTGAACATGTGTACACCCTACCGCCAATAATGAAATTAAGAGACTGACCAATCATAAAAAATTTGTACCACCATAGCCTAGAGCAATTGAGCTCCGATTCACCGGCCAAGGGTAAGTTGTCGTTGTTCAGTCACGAACCACCACAAGTTTTAATTAATGTGATCTTAGGATTCTTTAGGTAATTATTATTATTATAAAATGTATTAATGTCTTGAATACTACAGTCAGGAATATAATCTTTTATATATAAATAGAGTTAGAAATTATATAAAGAATAAAAAAAAATTTAATTTTTTAAATGAATAAATTTGTATGAACATTTTTTTTACACACAGTTGAGGTTACTAAACTTCCACAGAAGCGTACAATATAGTACGAAGTGTAGCCCATCATATCTATCTCGCATTAAAAATTTCCATAATCCTTCGGGAGGATCCATATACGAGATCAGATCACCATTCGATATAATACCAGTTTTCGCCTTCCAATCAGCACAAAAGTTTGCTTCCCGACACTTTTTGTATGAACATTGTTTAAAAGACGGTGACAATTTTTAGTGGAAGGAAATATTTGGCTATATTTCTAATTTCAAACGGATGCCAAAAAAATATTCGCCAAAAAGGGCTAATAAATGCATTTGTTTGATCTAAAAAATATTCACATCTCTATCTCTTTGTGATGACTGAACCTCGTAAGAGGTAAGGGTCGGGATTTCTAGAAAAACATTGTGTTTCACCATTGAAGAAATCATCAATGGATCAACTGAATCTTTTTCATCCACAAGATATTATCAACAACGAGCGAGGTTGCCCGTGAAATTTTTGCTAAGATTTAAGTGTGTTTGCAAATCATGGCTATCATTAATCTCATCCCCTCGATTTATAGAACCCCGTTTGATTAAAAGCTCCAATTCCAACAATTATGCCAACCACAAATTGATTATACATCATAGAAACTCAACTTCCGATAAATTAACCTACGGTGTATACTCATTTTACTCGATGCTCTATGACGCCGCCATTCCTATGAGCCTTATAAAACAAATTGATATTTCAGTGCGTTACTTTACTCAAATCGTGTTACTTTTGGTCTCCTAAATACCAAGTATATCGATATGTTTACGTCTTTTAAGATCTAAAACTCCTCGTCTCTTATTGGTTGAGCCGAAACCTCTTGTGCTCCAAGTTGTAATAATCATTAAGAACATTCAGAGGGTTTCATCTTATTTGTGCATTTAAGTTTTGCGCTTCGTGCCTTCCAATACTGTTTCTTGTGCCACACATAGTCTCGTCTAGCAAGTGTGAGCTTCTTGTAACTAGCTTCGTGTTTTTTTGTTTTCTTACTAACAACCATCTCAAAAGGACTTTCCTTGATACCGTCAATCATTTTTTCCCGATCTTGCAAGTATTTTTCCGCTATGACTACCGAGAAAACAACCATAGCGGCAGAGCGAGAACTCGAACGTGGTTTCATTAGTGTTTCCGTGTCTAACGTGGCGCGCATATATATATCCTCGCTTCAAATTTTACCCATCCTTATAAGACGAACCTGAACCTTTCTATTGGTTGAAATATAGAAATCTATTTAAGTGTGTAGGGTTTTCTTAAAATTCTATCTTTTGGGCCCTATAATATTCAATATAGACGCTAGGGTTTTAGAGCCCAAGGTTTTAGAGCCTGCTAATTCTCTTATAAAAACAATTGCTCAACCCACTAAATATTCACATCTCTTTGCGAAATCGGCTGGAAGGGTTTAGAAAAGGGAACAGGAGCAAAACATAGCCGTATAGCATCATTGTCTAGATCATCAATTAATGGAGAAATTGAATATTCCTCAAGAGATTAGAGACGAGATACTATCAAGGCTGCCCGTGAAGTTTTTGTTAAGATTCATGTGTGTTTGCAAATCATGGATTTCTTTAAGATGACGGGATTAATATCGCAGTGACGGGATTAATATCGCGGTGACGGGATTAAAATCGCGGTGGCGGGACTCGTCATATAATTTTTGTAATAAACTTTTGCTTGATTTTGACATTTAAACAGATACTGAAGCAGTTATACCAGCAAGTAAGGGAGGATTTTAAGAAGATGTATGTGAAGGAATCGCAATACCCGAAATATCAAATATACGTTGCGGAAAATTATTTATTGCAATTCTAAACCAATCTAGTTGCGATTAAGGATTTTAAACGGAAACAAAATTTCGATTACATACCTTAATCCATTGTATGAGAATCGAATTGGCTAATTCCAACTTCAAAAACTTGAAGCCTCCACGCTTTGCACACCAAGCTTGAGCCTTGCTTTCAGAATCAAAATTCTGACTTGGAAAAAAAACCTTTTACTTACTTGTGTGTTTTTTTCTTGGAAGAAAAACTGATGAGAGAATTATTCCTATATAATGACTCTCATTATATTCTTATAACTCAAGAGAAGAAAATGAAAAGACAAGAATGGAAAAGTCAGGAACGTATAATGAAATTGATTATCTTAATAATCTAGTCCATTACCACTTGTGAAGTGGACTTGGACCTTATACATTATACAAAAACAATTGACTAGTCTAGCGGTTAGTGACACATTTCACACTACTAGAAGTCCGTGGTTCAATCCACAAACTTGTCAATTTTTCTTTTTCCTTTTTGTCTTAGTTCGGTATTATATTAGAATATTAAATTGTGCTAGCAAATTAATATACCAATATTCCAAGTATATATTTAATTAATATTTATTATCTAATAATAAAATTAATTAACGACATGAAGCAAGTTCAATGCACTCGTTAGTGTGCGACTACGTGGGTTCATCGTTAAACCGGTAGCAATTAATTAGATTAACCACTAATCGAGGTTGGCGTCTAACAACACTCCCCAACGACCGGATAACGTGAAGTAACTCTGTACAACGAACCCGGTGAAGAATCATACATGTATTCCCTCTATCTTTACAGCTCCGGATCATCCTGGGATATGGTACAGCTGTCAAATCCCATTAGAAAATCAACTACGTTACACGTCGATTATCAATGATTGACGAATGACCTAAGAAGCTCATTTCTTCATTCATTCTATCACCTTGGCTAAGGATTTGATACAATCATTATAATCTTATGACATCGTAGAGCTCAAACTCTTTACCTAGAGTTGATAGATTCCATCTTGACTCATCCCTAGGAGCATATATACTTAGCTACATCCAATATCCTTTCGACTAGCATTATGACACACTAGTAGTCCAGTATCAAAACATAACAAGCACATACACAACTATAGTGATGATCTCAGGTCAAAGGATTACAAGTATAAAAATCCTTATAGAGATTAACCTACTTGACAGTTCAAGGTAATTAACCATTAGGAATCTCTAGTTTTAGTCAGTTCGATAATCACATCTCTATATGCATTATCTATGCACCTAACTCGGTAAACGAGAACTACCGATATTTATCCAATAAATACTTGTTAGCTACATATTAATCTAACCGGATCATCGAGTACCTAACTCGATGATCCTACGATTAAGAACAAGTTTAGATTAAGTCCTATAAGCTAGATTCTCATTATCATAACACCTTATGATATCTAGTTCGTAACTTAACCAAGGATTTGCCTTTATATTATGTAGATTAATACCATAATCATAAAGTCTTGCCATAGATTCAAGGAAACAATTTCTTTAATCAAAACTGTAGGGATAACTATTATCGTGTACAGTAAACACTTGTGTTCAATTCATTACAAGACGATCGGGGCTAGGGCATAATTCCAACAGTATGAGTGGAGTGACCCGGTGATGGGATTCATTCCATTGACCATGGGATTGATAAGAACATGATATTTTTGAATATTTACCTCCTAAAAGAATATTTTCGTCAAGTACAGAAGACGTTTTTGTTCATGAAAAATGTATTCAGCCGGACAAATATTTCAAGTACTTTTTTCCATTCTTACACATTTTAATGAAATTGTGTCTCCCATTATCTTATTATTGTCTGTTTTTAACAGGAACTTTTGTATATTGCTAATGTATCTGTTACTTAGTCCTATCAAGAATGTGATGGGATTTAACCCATTAAGTTGTGATGGAATAAATCCCATCAATTTTAGCTAAATATTGGTGTATTTGGCTATTCAGCATATCACATAGACCAATGGTGTAATCAATGGGATTCGCCACATGAGAAAGGCTCAAGATATATTCCCCAACTAGGGGATGAAGTTGTGATGGGATTCATATGTTTGTTAAAATGCTTATTAATTTTTTAGAGACATTTATTAAAGTTTTGGCTTCCAGATGGAAGAGTGATCAAGGCCATCTCTCATATGGCCTCCAAAATCTTATTCGCAAGTGGGTTCGGAAGCTATAATCGGCGGCGAGGCTTGAATTCTTTCTAGCTCGGAAGACAAAGATGATTCACCTAATAAATCATTTACCTTGGTGAAGAAGACACCATATCAGGTAGCATCGGTGGAGCTGGTTTGGAAAGTAATAGTGATGAAATCGGCACCTCGAAATTGCAGCTTGATAGTTCAAACCGTTATGGTTTGCAGTTACAGCTCCCTTCTTTGTGCGTTGGTATAAAATTTTCTATGCTGATTATATTTCATTGAATTTTGATAAATGCTATGGTAACCGTTTAATAGTGATTTGGTTAATTGCAATACTTTTTTGGTCAATGAAGTTAACTGCAATTGAATTAAGGAAATACGAATAGTCCAAAGTAGCTAATTACATTGTTTAGCATTTGTCAAGTGTATGAAAATGATGTTGTTAGAATTAAGTGATAGTTTAGTCCTTTGATTTACTCAACAAGTTGATTTTTTGTATGGCCGAGATAATGTAAGTAGAATTAGAACACTTTGTATAATAACATTCCTTTCAACATTTCAGCTATTATAAAGTTTTAGCATTTAATTTTATACTTGGTTATTAATATTATACAGCTACAAAAATGAAAAAAAATAGAAAAAAGAATCAGTGATAAGTGTAATGAAGGAACTTGGATGGGATTCGTTGCGTGACGAGATACGTCGTCGTGACGGGATTCGTCGCCATGACGGGATTTGTCGCTTTGCTAAAACTGTATAAATTCTAAATTGCACGGTTATAACTTACTCTATGAAACACATTATTAAATTCTCATCATCACCAATTCACCATACATTATCTATAAAACCTAAAACCAAGTAATTGTCGAAGATAGATCTTAAGCCAGGTCGATCATTTAGTACAACTACAACACAAGAAAAGAAAAGTAAAGGAAAATGAATACTATAAATAGATTTGGAATTCTCATTTTTATACCTGATTCCATGATTTTTACTAAAGTAATTAACCATATCCTAGAAGCTAAACAATGCAAAACAAAACAAAAGAGTATTTGTTCTTCTCCAAGTTAAAATGTTATATTATACTTCAATGAATAAATTAGCGCTGAACCTTCTTTACTTTCTGTCTGTCTCTCTCTCACACATGTGAAGTTCAAAGAAATATTTACAGCAGAGTATACAACACAAAGTGGAATGAACAAGGAACATATAAAAGCTTCTCAAGTGGTACCAAGATCAATAGCCAAAGTTTTAGAAGGTAAATTTATTCCCCTTCCTTTAATCGATATAGTGGGACCCTTTAATGAACTGGCTCTACTCACAAGATTAGAATCTATAAACACAACTATCACAGATGTCATCATGAAAATGCTTCTTACACCTCTTTCTATTTTCTTCAAATCTGAATATCTCATTTCTCTTTTCATTGTTGCTTCAGAAATTTATAGAATATAATCTCAATACAAAGACATTATTTATATATTTTCATAGTATAGAATATACCATCGCCCCCAAAAGGTACGCTTGAACAACGGAATGTCCAAAAGGACCGATTAGTCCCATCAGTAGTGATTATTACATCTAAGTTGACTCTAATTGAATGATCACTAACCTGAGAGAAGTATAATGGGATTTATCCCATTAGTGTATTAAAATTGATGTATTCTCAAGCCATTTCACTATTAGCTTTCAAACTTCAAGCAAACTTATGTCTTCTTAATTACTTGGTAATATATACACAGTTTAATCTACACAACACGTGAATCAGAAATAGCGTAACAAAATGAGATAAACAACTCTAATAGACACAGGGCATCATAATATCCACTTATCCAGGTCAAATTTCATTACTAACTGAAGACTTGCTTCATCCCATCATAGTGTAATTGTAGGAGGAGGAGGAACTAACCATGATAACCATGAATCTCAGGAAGTATAATTATCAAAAGCTGAAGCTTCTGTTTTCCATCCCCAATAGTTCTAAGTTTGGCAACTGATTTGTTATGAATATCAGTAAGTATCTTCTCAATATAATTTGGATTCTCTTTAGTAATAGGAAGCAAGGGGGGACCAAAAGCCTGAAGGTAACAAATACCATCACAATCTAATATAACACAAACCAAAAAACAACAAACTTACAATCCCTTTTATGGTACACATATTAACAAGGTCCCTGGGAAACGCTACTCGTTTGATATTCGATCTAGAGAAACTCACACACGTCCAATAATTCACTGTCGCACCATTAACCATTTTCTATACACAACACACATATATTTGATCTTATAACATGAAAAGATTTTATCCCATCACCTCCACCATATCCCGCCGTAATCAATTGGGTTTGCTGCTGCAGTTGAAGGAAAGCCACTGATACTAATCCCATCAATCCCAAATTCAACTCAAGAATTGAAACTCAAATCTGCTTCTTCGTCTTCGATCGATTGCAGTAGCTTCAGTTCTTCAATTTGTTTGTGTGTGTGTGCGTGTGTTAGTGGGTGAGAAAAGTGTATTGTTTATTTTTTAATTTTAATAGTATGTTATGTTTTTTTAATTGGAGTGTAAGGGTATATAGGTAATCTAAGTATACTAAGTAAAATGATGATTTTTTGGAACAACTATAATATTTAAAAAAATTTTAGAGTAAAAAAATTATTAAAAATAATTTTGAAATCTAAAATTATTTTAAGTGCTTTTTTTAAGAAGCACCTATTTGGTGCTTCTCATAAAAGTGCTTTTCAAAGTAAAAAAAACTCTTAAAATACTAAAAACACTTTTAAGTGCTTCTCCAAAAAAGCACTTCCAAACGGGCACTTAATATGATTTTTTTAGGGAATTAGCCCATTATTATCAATTGGAGTCAAATAGAATTTTTTTTATTAATTATTATTGACCAAAATTAATTATTTTTCTTTGTTATAATTTTTTTATTCTAAATAAAATATATCTAAAATTATTTATGAAATAATTTTTATAAAATTTTTAATCCAAACAAAAAAATGTCTTTCCTTCCTTATTTTTATATTCTTTATATTTTTTTTCTTGTAAATACAAACGAACCCTTATCGCCCAAGGTTTAATGTATTGTTTGGATTCATTTTTTTAAAGGAAAAGAAAGAAAATGATAGGAATAAATTTTCCTTTCCTTTGTTTGAATTCGTTTTTTAATTAAAGGAAAGTAATTCAATGGATTATAGAATCCTTTCTTTTTCTTTAAAATGTCAATTATTTAATCCTTCTGTTTTGGAGTCATTTCAAAAGAAAGGAAGTGATTATTTTTTTAAATGTCACAACTAACTTTACAATTTTAATATATAATATTTTTACATAACACAAAAAAAATATAAAAGTATTTTTGTGTAAAATAATCATTTCCTTTCTTTTAATAATATAAATCCAAACAAATGATTCCTTAATCAATTATTTTCTTTTCCTTTATTGAATTTTTTATAATCCAAACATGGTTATCACTTTTATTTCTATTCCTTTAATATTTTTATATTCCTATCATTTCCTTTCCTTTGATAATTTCTAGAAACACACAACAAGCCATTTACAAGAATTTTTTATAAATACATTTGCTCAACCCACTAAATATTCACATCTCTTTGCGAAACCGGCTGGAAGGGGGTTTAGAAAAGGGAGCAAGAGCAAAACATAGCCGTATAGTCTCACCAGTAGCATCATTAACTAGATCATCAATCAATGGAGAAATTGAATATTCCTCAAGAGATTAGAGAGGAGATACTGTCAAGGCTGCCCGTGAAATCTTTGTTAAGATTCAGGTGTGTTTGCAAATCATGGCTTTCTTTAATCTCATCTTCTCAATTCATCAAAACCCATCTCAATAAAAACTCCAAATCCAATCGTTATGCGAACCACAAAGCTATTATACCTCATAAAAACTTGTCTACCCACATTTTCAGCTACTATTCATACTCTTTTAGCTCGATTCTCTATGACGGCACATCCCTTATGAATGCTATAGAAAAAATTGCAGTGCCTGATCATTCCAACGACCGTAGGGCCAGTCCCTTTGTAATTGGTTCTTGTAATGGCTTGTTGTGTGTTTCTATTGATTTTTATGATGGTGATACACGTCGGTGTACATATTATATATTCAACCCATCTTTAAAAAAGTTCAATAAATTGCCGTGCATTTCCAACATAAAAGGGCATCCTTATATTAGTGATAACTTTTGGTATGATGAGGTTAATGATGATTATAAAGTTGTAAGAGTTGATCAGATTAATGCCATGATTTATAGTTTAAGGAATAATTGTTGGAGAAGAATAAATAACCCTCCAATAGAGCACTTTTGCAGTAGAATTGGTCGTTTAGTGTCTGGTGTTCTAGTGTCGGGAAAATATCACTGGGCAACAACATCATATAGAACCAGGTGTAATGAATTTATTACACTAGATATGGTGACAGAGGAGTTTGGTAAGTTGGCCCATCCTAACCATGTATATGGTGATGAATCTGTTGACTGGAGTTTATTAGAATCTCGTGGACGTCTCTATTCTTTTGCTGAGGTATATAAAATAAATAATGCTTATAATAATTGTATGGATGTTTGGGAGATGAAAGAATATGGTGTCGAGGAGTCATGGACTATGTTAGGTTCGATTCCCCGCTTTACAGCTATGTTTGGTCGTTATTGGAAATTGTATCCCTTCTTTGTGAAAGAGGATGGTGATGTTTTACTTCAGACTAGTGTTTGTCTGGTTTCTTATAATTTTAAGTATTCTAAATTGGAGGGTTACAAATTCTATGATAATTATGACCAATGCGGTGATAAATATTCATATATATCACTACCACTCTACATTGAAAGCCTTGTTCCCCCTAATTTTGATGGTTAATTAGTAGCTATTGCACGGCTGGAGGATATTTTCAAGATCGGTGTTGCTGTTGAAAAAGTACTACAAATGATGCTTGTTATCTTTTGGTCCTTCTTAATCAATGAAAACTGCCTCTGAAAATCAAGACGATTTTTATCTTTTTATTTCAAGAAGCAATGCTATTTCTTTGATGCTATTTATTATCTAATTCACTGAAATAGTTACATCTTGAAACACACATTCCACCTCATTTTGATGGATGATCGATGACTATTAATGTATCTGAGGAAGCAATTATGATATGTTTATTTATCTATTTTGTAATGCTCTTTACTCTTGCAGTTTGTTTTATCTTGCTTTAATATTGTTATCTTTCTCATATTTTCTACAGTTTTTGCTCTTCATTATTGTTCGAACTGCAAATTAGTAATCCAGTTTCCTTAGGTTTTCATGTTTCTTATATGTTATGTTATGCTGGAAATTCATACTAAGCAAATACATAAGTTAATGTGTAGGGATCTCTCTTCTATAAATCTTGTTGATGACTGATTTATGTATATTAGAAGAAGATAAGTGAGAGAATTCTTTTATACGACACCATTAAGGGTGGAAATTAGTTGGATTGGATGGGAAAATCAGTAGTTTGGAAATTTTCAAAGAGTTCTACACCAAGCTCATGTTCAAACAATTGCAATTTCATGTATTTAAATAGATCAGTTTTTTACCATATGTATAAATAACAGATTTAAAAAAAAAAAAAAGACTTTGCAGGCAGATATGAAAATTTTGTTTGTTTACAATGAAATATACTTTCGTATAATATAGATATTTATAGTGTACCAGGTGAAAAAATATCCTTGTTTAGCCCCTGCGAATAGTCACTGGTTCTGTTTGGAAACTTCCTTTACTCGTTGGAGCCTATTAGGTTATGGTTTCTTCATCGTTTGCACATCAAGTTGTTAATACTATTTTGTTGAACTCTTCCTTTGGGTCAACTGATCTGCTGCACATGCGGGTATATTTAGTCGTTATATTTGACATATACTTGAGAGTTGAGACCATCCTTTAACTGCAGCAATTGGATTGTTGATAATTGAGACATTTATCGGAAACCAACAAAGCAGAGAACTTTTCTGAAAAGTTTAAGATTATTTCATTGTATAATTATCATTTTAATATATTTTTTTTCATTGTATAATGAAATTTGTTCAAGAATGAAAACGGAGTACTTGAAAGAGAGACATTTAGGCCAGGTCTTTATAGATATTATTTTCGAACACGAAATTTAAAAAAATTAATTTGGAAAAATGGGGCCTCAGAATGTATTCCTTTAATTTTGATGGGCCGTGGACCTTTTTAGGTAACTAACCTTAAAATAAAAACATTTTAAAAAAAAAAAATATCGCCGCCCAAAATATTTTTCAGAAATGTTTACTTACCGATTGATTTTTCTTATATTTTTTCGTGTATATGGTTTATACACCGGAAAGAAAGGTGAAGGCAAAGGCGAAGCAAAACATCATTCTGAAAAAGAAGTTGGAACACATTGATGAGTTCTCCGATGAAGCAATTGAAACCTACTCTTCCAGAAGAAATCATCGAAGACGAGATACTGTCAAGGTTGCCAGTGAAATCTCTATTAAAACTCAGGTGTGTTCGTAAATCATGGCTTTCATTTATCTCATCCTCTCGTTTTATCAAAAACCATTTTATTAAATACTCAAAATCCAACTATTATGCTAAACATAAGACCATTATATACACAATAGACCCATCTACCCACAGTTTTACCTACTATGCCTTCTCTTCTTACTCCATTCTCTATGACCCAAGTTCCATTATGGATTCTATAACACAAATTGCTGTTCCAACGAGTGAACCCATTACATCTTCGATTGGTTCTTGTAATGGTTTGGTATGTGGGTTATCACTTAACGATAGACATACGATATTCAACCCATCTTTGAGAAAGTTTCGTAATTTGCCGATTTTAGATACCTCTGATAGACCAGGGGGGTACACTTATACTAATGGGTTTGGCTACGATGAAGTTAGTGGTGATTATAAAATCGTAAGACTTGTTGGTGCTGCCTTGAGAGATAACGTTGAGAATAAAACGGGGGCCAAGATTTATAGTTTAAGGAATAATAGTTGGAGAAAAATAATTAACCCCCCAAATGTGCATTTTTACAAGAAAAGGGGTGTTTTGGTGTCTGGAAAACTATACTGGGTAACACATGGAAGCCCTATGGAATTTATTACACTAGATATGGCGACGGAGAAGTTTGGTAAGGTGGCCCATCCTAAGCATGGATATCGTGATGGTGAACCTATTGCATGGGATTTAGTAGAGTCTCGTGGGTTTTTGTATTTGTTTGGTCGTGAACGTAAAAAGAATTGTATGGATGTTTGGGAGATGAAAGATTATGGTGTGGAGGAGCAGTCATGGAATAAGTTGGGCTCCATTTTGTTCTCGTCTACTGATGATAATTTCGCATCACATCCATTCTTTGTGACAGAGAATGGTGATGTTTTGCTTCATAATAATAATTCTTTGATTTTGTATAATTTAAAGTCTTCTACAATCGTGGGTCGCAAATTATATGGTGGTGAGCGTCACTTTCTATATTTGCAAGGCTACATCGAAAGCCTTATTCAACGTTATCTTGACGGGGAAGATATTAGTACCAGCTATTGAAAATACTTGCTGCTTTCCTTTGATTTATGGTGAATACTTGAAGATTTATGGTGATCATGGGAACCTTATGTTTGTTTGTTTGATTCTGGAGTTTTTTTCCTTTTATATGCAGCATTCCCCTCTTATGTAGATTAAGATTCTTGTTCAGACTTGTTAATGTTGTTTACTTTTTCTTACTTTCTATATTTGATAGTGCCTTCTGAAATTTTGAGTATCATTGTAATATTCAAGAACATCCAACATTGTAACTGCAATTTCATTCATGCAGTAAGTTAAACCCTTTATACTTTGATGATTGGTATTGGAATTGATTGTTTTATAATTTTTGTTGGTTAGCTAATAATTGTTCAATTCTTGTGCTTGCCCAATTTTCATATGCCTGATTAATTGAGAGTGGGGTTTGAAGCTTAGAGAAGTTTTACATATCTTTCCAAAAGTGTAGTATATTACAAAACTTCTTGTTTCCTGGCATTTCTTCTCCTCTAAATTATTACCAAACATATGAAATATTTATACACAATAAATAGAATACCACCTAAGTAAAGCCTCACAATGAACCATATGGAATAAAGTAGTACATTTTCTGAATTCACAAAGGATGGCAAGTTTTCAGTGATCAAAGATCACCAATAGAAAACAGGGAATTACTGAAACCCCAGGAAAGAAATCTTTGAGTTCTAATGATGGAGCGTTTCAACATTTAAACGCAATTCAACCCAAACACATGCTCGGCAATCGCCCGCCTTATGTAGTGCCTTTTAGATATCGTATATAGTTTATTGAATGCTCAAACATATATAGTGTGAACATAGTGTCGAATAACAATGTATAAGGCGTAATTGTTAGTCATGGTGAGAAAAGTTTGACTTTGTAGAACGTGAAGCCGGTAATTCTAGTTACGACGAGTCATAACCTTTAGTCTGAATTGAGTATCCTAGACCATACATTAAGGAGAGAATGGAGGCGATTTCTTGTTATCCATTTGAAATTTTAGCCTAAACCCTTGTATATTATTATCCCGAGTAGCCTCATTGATCCTATATCCTTTTCTTTGGCAACACACATTACAAGTCAATAGCCATATATTAGGTTGCACAGGAGAGGGTGCGTAACGACGATATGATACGATTCCGGGATTAAGCTTCTCCAAAAAGCTCTTATACGGGTGCGGCAATACAAGTTTTAAATATATTTGTTTTAATTTGTTATAATACAAGTTTTTAATTTGTTTTAAATCAGCAGATGCGCTAAAGTCTACAGCACTAGTGAGTTTAGAGCAATCAGTTACGACCCCTATATTTCTAATAATTGCGCGACTAGTCCCTGGGTAATTATTTTAAAAATCAGCACCCTTATTTTTCCAGATTTGTCGATCTACCCTAAGTTGCGAGTTTCAGCCCCAGAATTCCAAGAGCACCCTTATAATTCCGGTTTTGCATTTTCTTCCCATGTTGAATCGCATAGCTGCAGCAACATTATTAATTTGTGCAGCTCCATTACCTTACGAAACATTAAGAAAAGCTTTCTGAATGGTTTGTTTCTTTAGTCCCCGAAGTACTCGGATATCTTGATATCTTGATTAGTCATTTAGTAACAATCACATAGTAGCAGAGTAATAACTTTAGGTGAATGAAGGAATATCTTATAATTTGATAAAGATGGATAAAGTAACATCTAATATAGTAATATTCACCAATTGATGTTAAAATCTCCATGTCCTACCATGCACATCTTTATTATACTTGGGGTTTAATATCTCAGGTCCTGAAATGAAAATTTTATGAATTAAGGGGGTTGTAACAGTGAATAATTTAAATGTTGTGGCTGTGCCATATCCTCAAAGTACTGCAGCTGATGGGAGACATTTCCGATCTACTAAATGCTATGATTTGCATTTAGGAATATATATTTCCGATCATTATAACATCTTTATTACAATTTTTTGATCTACTAAATATATAAACTAGAAATTTACCGCCTCTTCGGTACCCTTTCCAAAAATTTCAATGCTTCCCAAACCATTGACCAAAGAAATCGCAAATCGTAGGCCAGTCGCTCCTACTTCCACTCCGTGATTCTTTACTGTTTTAAATATTATATGCAACATAGCTAACAAGGCTTCCGGTGAAATTCCGGTTGAAATTCGGGTGTGTTTGCAAATCATGGATTTCGTTAATCTCATTCTCTCAATTAAAAAAACTCACTTTATTAAAATCAACGATCCCAACAATTGTCAACCATAACCCAGTTGTAATTTATAGACACTCATCTACTATTGAATTCACCTGCTATGCGTACTCTTTTAACTCTATTCTCTATGATTCCACTTCTCCTTCCCCTATAAATGATAGAATCCTCATTAGAATAAAAGCTAATAAGAATTACACTAAAAATTACACTAAGTTGGAGGATGAAATAGTGTAAAAATGGTGAAAAACCTTTATTGTCTTCTTTTTTCTTTTCCTCCCGTCATTTTAAGAGCTGCCAAATTATGTAACATCTATTTTGTAAAAAGTTTATGGTATTCTGGAACCCATTTAAATGGTCCAAGTCAACCAAAAAATATTTTGAATATAGAATGGTTTGAACCATGACGGTGGAGAATTAAATAACTTTCTTATCTTAATTTCAAATCACAATCTGTCACCTCTCACACGCTCCTGACTTCAAGTAGTATCATAAAATCAAAGAGATCGCTCAGAATACTACACCGATTGCGCGTTGTTACTCTCTTAAGCCGATTTCCAAATCTGGCCGCTAAAGCTTTCCAAAAGTGGATTTATGACCCTTTCTTCGTGTGACTTAGAGGTTTCCTTGACTTTTCGACTTCTTATCATTATCTTCGGATTTTGTATCATCCAGTTACCTAATATTTTCATACGTAACACACAATCAACGCATAAAATCTCTAAAAATAGCATAGAAGTCAAAACTAGATAAAATTCGTAAAACATTAAATAATAGAGATAGATTTCACAAATGAGTCAAATAAACCCTCAAAATGTTGTCTCGTGATACTATTATTTTATCATTAATCACGAGACATCGATTGTGAATTGATATGATATACTTGTATGATTATCAAGACATGTTTCCTGGTCCATGATTTTCTCTTCCAAGTCGAAAGACATAAAATCTTTTTGGTCCTAACATTTGTGTAATGTTGTCGGGACAACAATATAAGTTTGAGGTCTTGATGTACCTCTATATGTAAAAAAAAATCCTAGGTATGAGACATATTTTGAGGTATATTTTTTTTTGGTCAAGAACATTTGTATTACTGAAACATTTTTTGGGTATTCCACTAAATAATCACTTTGTTTATTATTGAATCAATAGAGTCTTTGTGTTATTTTTTGTCAACGTTGTGTGCTTCTCATTTATATTAATATTGCATGGTATAAGATATTCTAAAAATATGATAGGTGATCGAGTAAATGGAGAATGATATGCTGAATGGCCTTAGGAAAGCCAAGTCAAAGCTCTAAAGAGATGAGAAAAGGCTAAAAAAAGAGTTAGTAAGGTAGACGTGCCAAGGCATGTCTCAGGACATAGAAATGACCTCACCAAATCAAGAAGCATATAATCATTGAGAGGAAACGTTGAACTATCTTATAGCTGTAAATCCTACTACTTAGCGCGGTAAGGCATGCGCATTGAGACAACATTGAATTAGCAGATTCAAGTCGAGACCGGTCCGTTAGGTAGGCTGATCCTATATCATTAATAATATATAAGTACTAGTACACCATACAATATATGACACGAAGAAGTTTATGAGGTAGATAGTTAGACATTACATTCAACCCAAGAACAAAGTAATAGACAATTACCAGTTGGAGAGACCATTACGCAAATCTTTCTTAATCTACTTCCGCGTTACCATCTTTTGGAAAATCGGAATATAGAGAGTAGATTACTAACATGGATTGAAAATTGATTCTCTGGCAATCAATTGAACCGTAGATACCTAATTAATAAATATGTTACATCATTAACCTTTCAACGAAGTATACTGATGCATTTAACTCTTTCTCTAACATGGATTAAAAATTGATTCTCTGGCGATCAATTGAACCGTAGATACCTAATTAATAAATATGTTACATCATTAACCTTTCAACGAAGTATACTGATGCATTTAACTCTTTCTCTAACATATTCGTTTTAAGTTTTTAGATCAGTTCGTAAAATTTAACACAGCTAATATGACTCACGAAAACATTTACAAAAAATAAAAATGGACTATTTGAACAACATAAAGTAATAATTACATGATGTATAATTTTAACACATGGAGATATATAACATCTGAAATCAGACTACATTTTTCATGTGTGCTCAAATATATCATATTTGGCTAATAATCGATAAAAGGTGATTTTTCGAGGTATTTGTCAAATTATACAAGGGTTCATTATATAACTATACTTAATCAAAGGTTTTTTTTTTCATTTTAAATCTTCATGATTTACCTCTCTATAATTTTAAAAGTGCACCATATCCCTTACATTCAAAGTATCCAAATAGGTCATTATGGAGAGAAGGTAGGGTCAATAATTTTAATACCACAAAGGGTGTGGTGCTCACTCGAAACGAAAAGGAGATTGTGTGCGTTATTGAACTTTGTATATAAGATTTGATTAACTCGTCAAGTATAAAAATCACCTCCTACATATGTGATATAAAGATCGAACCATATTAGCTGGACGAACCTTTTTCACGACTACCATGTATAGTAAATGTCACTTCAGTGATTGTTCTAATCTTTTAACCCCAGTCACGAAAAAACATTGATCCACCCATATGTCTGATGGCGTGGATAAACTTCCAAATCACTCTGTCTTGCCATGCCACCCATAAAAATAATATATCAACTGCCTTGGCCTCATACAATAGCATGGAACAGAATCCTATTATAAAAAAACTCTGCTACCCATTCCACTCTATTGCATAATTGCACCACCTCGCCTGCCTCGCCACCACTACAACATGTCGCTTCTTTAAGGGCGGTATCATTAGGGACAAAATTAATTTTGTCCCTAATTATCCACTATTAGAGGTGGCCAACGTGTATCGACAGAAATAATTCCCAATACGCTTTAGCAACGGTATGGATCGTCGATATTAATTTGATGAACTAGCGACAAAGTTTGTTTGTCCCTAATAACATTATTACCGACGACTTACATAATCATTAGGGAAGACTTTATGCCATCCCTAATGATATACATATACAGGAAATGAATGCAAGGGGATGAAATATCCCTAGTTGAGGGATAATATCATTTAACCTAGTTCATTGTATAAATGGGTCGATATCATGTAAGAAGATGATGTAACTATGTTGGCCCAATAAAAAGTCTGTATTTTTACTGAAACCAAAATTCTATTATTTCTCCTATAGTATATATAAAGGTATATACTAACTAAGCCCTAGAAACATCCATAGCCGCATTCGCAACTCTCTCCGCCTCATTCTCCATCTCTTTCACTTATATATCCAACAATCTCATAACTAAACTCTTCTCATAGCTATACTTTATTTGCTAAAATTTACCAATATACTTATCTAAATCTGTTCAACTTACATACATTAAGTTATAATAAATTTCTCAAATTGTTCTATGGAAGATCTAAAAGACTAATATTTTAGAATGATATCTTGAGGTAAGAAATAAAAAATTAATGATTTTTTCATTGATTTTACATTGAATATAAATATGAATGTTTATTTATTATTTTTAATATAAATTTATATTTTTATAATTATAGATAAACTACGAGAATTTTTTCATTAAAATTTGGTTAAAGGTGTAATTTTGATTATAAAATATAATATAGGTTATTTATGGATTTTATTAATATTATAATTGTAAATTGGTCATGAATTTGAGATTTTAGTTTGAAATTTGTTAACTTTGTCATTTCATTTAGTTTGTTTATAAATTAAATTTTATTCATGTTAATTCTTTTCAAAAGACTAATTTTATATATGAATCAACATAAAGGACAAATTTAAATTTTTAAAATACATTTACCATTTCTTAAATATAATTATCTTTTTATTATGATTTTACAAAAAGAATATGTTAGTAGTAACTATCTTGACAATTTTACAAATTATAGTATACTTGTTATATGATTAATCTATAATAAAGAGTGATTAATTTTAATAATAAAACGCTAAGAATTTGAATAAAATTAGCATCTTACACAATATATTCTTAAAAATATCATATGCACATTAAGTTTGCTTATATGCTATATAATTGTGTTCATGTCTACGTGTGTGTATGTGTATGTGATCATCAGAATAAATAATAGATTACATATAATGATTTGAAGTAATTACTTATACTAGTTTTACATATTGATAAAAAAAATGATACACACCAAAATTCATACCAACGATGATATGGTGTGATCAAAATGAAAGTGAATTATCAATCTATTTATTTTATCTCTGCCTTGATTCGCTTCCATTCTAATCCGATTTAATCATATAATGTCATGGTGGTATTCGAATGGTATATAACATCAGTCAAGAGAAGAATATCACCATGATCGATTGAAAGCTTCTTTAATTGGAATTATATACGTTTTATATAAATAAATACCATTAATACCCATTTTTATCTTTTGCTCACAGGTTCATCTACAAAATTAAGAATGATTTTCATGTCAAGTACTATAAGTTTGTTGACCATGTCATTTTAACCTACCAAAATATTCACTGAAGGTAATTTTTGCTTCCTAGTTTACTCAGATATTTATTATGTTTCTAGATATTTATATTGATCTAATATAATTGTAACCAACATTACTACTTCATCTTTTCAGAAGAAATCATAGAGGACGAGATATTGTCAAGGTAGCCAGTGAAATCTCTATTAAAACTTAGGTGTGTTCGTAAATCATGGCTTTCATTTATCTCATCCTCTCGTTTTATCAAAAACCATTTTATGAAATACTCAAAATCCAACTATTATGCTAAACGTAAGACCAGTATATACACAATGGACCCATCTACCCACACATTTACCTATTATTCCTACTCTTCTTACTCTATTCTCTATGACCCAAGTTCAAATATGGATGCTATAGCACAAATTGCTATTCCAAAGAGTGCACCCATTTTATCTTCGAGTGGTTCTTGTAATGGTTTGGTATGTGTGCTACCACGTAATGATATATACACAATATTCAACCCATCTTTGAGAAAGTTCCGTAATTTGCCGATTTTAGATACTGATGATAGACCAGCGAGGCACACTTATACTAATGGGTTTGGATACGATGAAGTTAGTGGTGATTATAAAATCATAAGCCTTGTTGGTGCTGCCTTTATAGATAATGTTGAGAATAACATTGGGGCCAAGATTTATAGCTTAAGGAATAATTGTTGGAGAAAAATAAATAACCCCCCAAATGTTCGTTTTTTCCAGAAAAGTGGTGTTTTGGTGTCCGGAAAACTTTACTGGGTAGGCCCTAAGGAATTTGTTACACTAGATATGGTGACAGAGAAGTTTAGTAAGGTGGCCCATCCTAAGCATGGATATGGTGAATCTTTCGCCTGGGTTTTATTAGAGTCTCGTGGGTGTCTCTATTCGTTTGGTCTTGTTCATAACAAGGATTGTATGGATGCTTGGGGGATGAAAGAATATGGTGTTGAGGAGCAGTCATGGACTAAGTTGGGCTCCATTTTGTTCTCGTCTACTGCCGATAGTATCACATCACGTCCATTATTTGTGACAGAGAATGGTGATGTTTTACTTCATACTAATAACTCCATGATTTTGTATAACTTAAAGTCTTCTACAATTGTGGGTCTCAAATTATACGGTGGTGAGCGTCCCTTTATGTATTTACAAGGCTACATTGAAAACCTTGTTTCACCTTATCTTGACGGGGAAGATATTAGTACCAGCTATTGAAAATACTTGCTGCATTCCTTTGATTTATGGTGAATACTTGAAGATTTATGGTGATCATGGGAACCTTATGTTTGTTTGTTTGATTCTGGAGTTTTTTTTCCTTTTATATGCAGCATTCCCCTCTTATGTAGATCAAGATTCTTGTTCAGTCTTGTTAATGTTGTTTACTCTTTCGTATTTTTTATATTTGATAGTGCCTTCTGAAATTTTGAGTATCATTGTAATATTCAAGAACATTCAACATTGTAACTGCAATTTCATTCATGCAGGAAGTTAAACCCTTTATACTTTGATAATTGGTGTTCGAATTGCTTGTTGTATAATTTTTGTTGGTTAGCTAATCATTGTCCAATTCTTGTGCTTGCCCAACTTTCATATGCCTGATTAATTGAGAGTGGGGTTTGAAGCTTAGAGAAGTTTTACATAAGTCCCAACAAGTTTTTAGAGTCAATCTTTCCAAAAGTGTAGTATATTCCAAAACTTCTTGTATCCTGGCATTTCTTCTCCTCTAAATTATTACCAAACATTTGAAATATTTATACACAATAAATAGAATTCCACCTAAGTAAAGCCTCACAATGGACCATATGGAATGGAGTAGTACATCTTCTGAATTCACAAAGGATGGCAAGTTTTCAGTGATCAAAGAGTCACCAATAGAAAATAGGGAATTACTGAAACCCCAGGAAAGAATTATTTGAGTTCTAATGATGGAGCGTTTCAACATTTAAACGCAATTCAACCCAAACACATGCTCGGCAATCGCCCGCCTAGTATCTAGTGCCTTTTAGATATCGTATATAGTTTATTGAATGCTCAAACATATATAGTGTGAACATAGTGTTGAATAACCATATATAAGGCGTAATTGCAAGTCATGGTGAGAAAAGTTTGACTTTGTAGAACGTGAAGCCGGTAATTCTAGTTACGACGACTCATAACCTTTAGTCTGAATTGAGTATCCTAGACCATACATTAAGGAGAGAATGGAGGCGATTTCTTGTTATCCATTTGAAATTTTAACCTAAACCCTTGTATATTATTATCCCGAGTAGCCTCATTGATCCTATATCCTTTTCTTTGGCAACACATATTAAAAGTCAATAGCCATATGTTAGGTTGACAGGAAAGGGTGCTAACGACGATATGATACGATTCTGGGATTCAGCTTCTCCAAAAAGCTCTTATACAGGTGCGGCGATATTATATAAGTTTTTAATTTTGTTTTAAATATATATTTTTTAAACTACCGCTTAATGAAGTCCAATATCACCCCAGCAGATGCATTAAAGTCTACAGCACTAGTGAGTTTAGAGCAATCAGTTACAGCCCCTATATTTCTAATAATTGCGCGACTAGTCCCTGGGTAATTATTTTAAAAATAAGCACCCTTATTTTTCCAGATATGTCGATCTACAGCTCCCAAGTTGCGAGTTTCGGCCCCGGAATTCCAAGAGCACCCTTATAATTCCGGTTTCGCATTTTTGTCCCATGTTGAATCGCATAGCTGCAGCAACATTATTAATTTGTGCAGCTCCATTACCTTTACGAAACATTAAGAAAATCTTTCTGAATGGTTTGTTTCTTTAATCCCCGAATTACTCGGATATCTTGATATCTTGATAAGTCATTTAGTAACAATCACATAGTAGCAGAGTAATAAATTTTGGTGAATGAAGGAATATCTTATAATTTGATAAAGATGGATAAGGTACCATCTAATATAGTAACATTCACCAATTGATGTTATAATCTCCATGTCCTACCATGCACATCTTTATTATACTTGGGGTTTAATATCTCAGGGACTTAAATGAAAATTTTATGAATTAAGGGGGTTGTAACAGTGACTAATTTAAATATTGAGGCTGCACCATATCCTCAATGTACTGTAGCTGATGGGAGACATTTCCGATCTACTAAATGCTATGATTTGCATTTAGGAATATATATTTCCGATCATTATAACATCTTTATTACAATTTTTGATCAACTAAATATATAAACTAGAAATTTACCACCTCTTCGGTGCCCTTTCCAAAATTTCAATGCTTCCCAAACCATTGACCAAAGAAATCGCAAATCGTAGGCTAGTCTCTCCTACTTCCGCTTTGTGATTCTTTACTATTTTAAATATTCTATGCAACATAGCTTACAAGGCTTCCGGTGAAATTTCGGTTGAAATTCAGGTGTGTTTGCAAATCATGACTTTCGTTAATCTCATCCTCACAATTAAAAAATCTCATTTGATTAAAAGCAACGATTCCAACAATTGTCAACCATAACCCAGTTGTAATTTATAGACACTCGTCTATTATGGAATTCACCTGCTATATATGCATACTCTTTTAACTCTATTCTCTATGATCCCACTTCTGTTGTGTTTTATTTGTATAAACTAGTAAAACAATATAGAAAATAATGCAGAAATAAAATAAAAATAAATAAATAAATAACTTTACTTGTCAAGGCTCGGATTGGATCTGATGTCTTTAAGGTATTTTGGCCACGTACATGTGTCTTACGTTTGCTGCCTTCAACCTCCAGGATACAACGACAAAACTATTCAAAAGAAACTGACACACGAATTCTTAAGAATTTCAACGAATTTAATAAAGTTGCTTCTTTTTATCTTTCTCTTATAATTTTAATGTTTGATACTTAAAAAAAATTATTGAATGAATAAAATATTTGAGTTGGCCAACTACTTATAGAAAATGAAAAGGTGGCTTGCCAAAGGTTGTGATGTTTTATTTTGGAGATACGTTGTATTAATATAACATACAATGTTTACTTAATAAAGACAAAAGTCTGGGTTGGTCTAAATGGTATGAACCTAAAGTCCAAAAACCCAACAAAGCTAATGGTCCAGGTTTAATCTCCACCAATCCCTTTTATTTTATTTTCTTTCTTTTTCTTTCTTTGCTTTTCTTTATAACAAAAAAAAATAAAATAACATATATTGTTATTTTTTTTTCTTTTAATTTCTCCAAATTACATGACTCAATTTCTCATTCAATTTCAAATGATTTTAACCAAGTGAATATATTACGTTAATCTTTACAACTTGAATATACATATTAATATCCAAATCATTTCATTAAATTGAGTCACCGACTAACATCGTAAACATGGTCAACACTTGGGTAAAATCCCATTTGTCCAACAACTTCCCCTTCCCCTATAAATGATAGAATGCTCTTTAGAATAAAAGCTAATAAGAATTACACTTGGAGGATGAAATAGTGTAAAAATGGTGAAAAGCCTTTATTATCTTCTTTTTTCTTTTTCTCCCGTCTTTCTAAGAGTTGCCAAATTATGTAACTTTTACTTTGATCTAAATTATCAGATATATTAAGTTTGTAAAACGTTATTGGTATTCTGGAATCCATTTAAGTGGTCCAAGTCAACCACAAAATATTTTGAATGTAGAATGGTTTGAACCATGACAGTAGAGAATTAGATAATTCTTTTATCTTAATTCCAAATCACAAACTGAAACCTCTCACACACTCCTGACTTCAAGTAGTATCATAAAAACAAAGAGATCGCTCAGAATCCTACACCGATTGCGCGTTGTAACTCTCTTAAGTCGATTTCCAAATCTGGTCGCTAAATGTTTTCGCTTTTCAAAAGTGGATTTATGACCCTTTCTTGTCGTGACTTAGGGGTTTGCTTGACTTTTCGACTTCTTATCATTATCTTCGGGTTTTGTATCAACCAATTACCTAATATTTGCACACGTAACACACAACCAATGCATAAAATCTCTAAAAGTAGTATAAAAACTAAAACTAGATAAAATTCGTAAAACATCACATAAATAGGGATAGATTTCACAAACGAGTCCAATAAACCCTCAAAATGTTGTCTCGTGATACTATTATTTTATCACTAATCACGAGACATCAATTGTGAATTGATATGATATACTTGTATGATTATCAAGACATGTTTCCCAATCCATGATTTTCTCTTCCAAGTCGAAAGACTTAAAATCTTTTTGGTCCTAACATCTGTGTAATTTTGTCAGGACAACAATATAAGTTTTAGGTCTTGATGTACCTCTATATGTAAAAAATTCCTAGGCATGAGACATATTTTGAGGTATAGTTTTTTGGGTCAAGACCATTTGTATTACTGAAACACTTTTTGGGTATTCCACTAAATAATTACTTTGTGTATTATTGAATTAATAGAGTCTTTGTGTTGTTTTTTGTCTACGTTGTGTGCTTCTCATTTATATTAATATTCCACGGTATAAGATATTCTAAAAAGATGATAGGTGTTCGAGTAAATGGAGAATGAGATCCTGAATGGTCTTGGAAAGCCAAGTCAAAGCTACGAAGAGATGAGAAAAAGGCTAAGAAAAGGAGTTATTAAGGTAGACGTGCCAAGGCGTGTCTCGGGCCATAGAAAGGACCTCTCCAAAGCAAGAAGAATATAATCATTTAGAGGAAACGTTGAACTATCTTATAGCTGTAAATCCTACTACTTAGCAGATTAAAGTCGAGACCGGTTCGTTAGGTAGGCTGGTCCCTATATCATTAATAATATATAAGTACTAGTCCACCATACAATACACGACAAGAAAAAGTTCATGAGCTAGATAGTTAGACATTAAATTCAACCCAAGAACCAAGTTATAGAAAATAACCAGTTGTAGAGACCCTTACGCAAAACTTTCTTAATCTACTTCCGCGTTACCATCTTTTGGAAGATCGGAATACAAAGAGTAGATTACTAACATGGATTAAAAATTGATTCTTTGGTGATCAATTGAACCGACGATACCTAATTACTATTACATCATTAACCTTTCAACGAATTATACTGATGCATTTAACTCTTTCTCTAACATATTAGTTTTATGTTTTTAGATCAGTTCGTAAAATTTAACACGATTAATATCACTCACGAAAACATTTACAAAAAAGAAAAATGGACTATTTTAACAACATAAAGTAATAATTAGATGATGTATAATTTTAACAAATGGAGATATATAACATCTGGAATCAGACTACTTTGTCCACGTGTGTTCAATTATATTATATTCGGCTAATATTCGATAAAAGGTGATTTATCGAGGTATTTGTTAAAATATACACGGGTTCATTATATTACTTAATCAAAGGCTATTTTTATTTTAAATCCTCATGATTTACCTCTCTATAGTTTTACAAATGCACCATATCCCTTACATTCAAAGTATCTAAATAGATCATTATTGAGAGAGGGTAGGGTCAATAATTTTAATACCACAAAGGGTGTGGTGCAAACTTGAGACGAAAAGGAGATTGTATGTGTTACCAAACTTTGTATATAAGATTTGATTAACTCGTCGAGTATAAAAATTACCTCCTACATATGTGATATAAAGATGGAACCATATTAGCTGGACAAACCTTTGTCACGACTACCATGTATAGTAAATGTCACTTCACTGATTGTTCTAATCTTTTACCCCCACTCACAAAAAAAAATTGATCCACCCATATGTCTAATGGCGTAGATAGACTGCCAAATCACTCTGTCTTGCCATGCCACCCCTAAAAATAATAAATCACCTGCCCCGCCTCATACAATAGCATGGAACAAAATCCTATTACAAAAAAACTCTGCTACCCATTTCACTCTACTCTCTGATTACACTACCTCGCCTGCCTCGCCACCACTACAACATGTTGCTTCTTTAGGGGAGGTATCATTAGGGACAAAATTAATTTTGTCAATTATGATCCTAATGATCCACTATTAGAGGTGAACAAAGTGTATCGACGAAAATAATTTCCAGAATAATACGCTTTAGAAACGATATGGATCGTCGATATTGATTTGATGTACTAGCGACAAAGTTAGTTTGTCCCTAATAACATTATTACTGACGACTTACATAATCATTAGGGAAGACTTTATGGCATTCCTAATGATGTACGGGAAATGAATGCAAGGATGAAATATCCCTAGTTGAGGGATGAAATATCATATAACCTAGTTCATTGTATAAATGGGTCGACATCATGTAAGAAGTTGATGTAACTATGTTGGCCCAATAATATATTTGGTCATTAAGTAAAAAAGTTTGTAATTTAAGTGAAACCAAAATTCTCTATTATTTCCCCTAAAGTATATATAAAGGTTTATACTAACTAAACCCTAGAAACATCCATAGCCGCATTCCCAACTCTCTTCGCCTCATTCTCCATCTCTTCCACTTATAAATCCAACAATCTCATAACTAAACTCTCTCCATAGAAATACTTTATTTGTAAAAATTTACCAATATACTTATCTCAATCAATTCAATTACATACATTGAGTTGTAATAAATTTCTCAAATTGATCTTTAGTTCTATGGTAGATCTAAAAGACTAACATCAACAATGAGAATGATATCTTTCGGTAAGAAATAAAAAATTAATGGTTTTTTCATTGATTTTACATTGAATATAAATATGAATGATTATCTGTTATTTAATATAAATTTACATTATTATAATTATATAGATAAACTTCGTGAATTTTCATTAAAATTTGGTTAAATGTGTAATTTTGATTATAAAAAATAATATAGGTTACTTATGGATTTTATTAATATTATATTCGTAAATTGGTCATGAATTTGAGATTTTAGTTTGAAATTTGTTAACTTTGTCATTTCATATAGTTTGTTTATAAATTAAATTTTATTCATGTTGATAAAATATTACCATGATAATTTTTTTCAAAAGACTAATTTTATATATAAGTGAACATAGAGACAAATTTGAATTTTTAAAACTATTTACCATTGTTCAAATATAATTATCTTTTTATTATGATTTTACAAAAAAATATGTTAGTAGTGACCATCTTGACAATTTTAAAAATTATAGTAGACTTGTTATATAATTAATATATAATAAAGAGTAATTAATTTTAATAATAAAACGCTGAAAATTTGAATAAAATTAGCATCTTACACGAAAGAGATGGTATGCACATTAACTTTACTTATATGCCATATAATTGTGTGCATGTCTACGTGGGTGTGTGTTTGTGATCGAAATAATCAATAGATTACATATAAATATTTGAAGTAATTACTCATATTTGTTTTACATATTGATAAAAAATTATACACATCAAAATTCATACCAACGATGTTGTGGTGTGATCAAATTGAAAGTGGATTATAAATCTATTTGATTTTTCAATTGCACTCTATCTCTGCCTTGATTCACTTCTATTCTAATCCTATTTAATCATATAATGTCATGGTGGTATTCGAGTGGTATATAACGTCAGTCCAAGAGAAGAATATCACCAAGATCGATTGAATGCTTCCTTAATAGGAAATATATACTTGTTATATAAAGAAATACCATTAATATCCATTTTTATCTTTTGCTCAGAGGTTCATCTACAAAATTAAGAATGATTTTCATGTCAAGTATAAGTTCATTGACCATGTCATTTCAACCTACCAATATATTCACTAAAGGTAATTTTTGCTTCCTAGTTTACTCAGATATTTATTATGTTTCTAAATATTTATATTGATCTAATATAACTGTAACCAATATTACTACTACATCTTTTCACATCTGATCGACTACTATCAACAACAAATACCACCATAATCAAATGAAAATATGTAAACATAAACAGAAATGATTAAACAACCTTAATGGTATTCTAGTAAAATTGGTGATAATTCTTCAATGCGAGGTGATAACAAGTGTGGTGGTAGAAATAGGGCACATAATGGGGTGGGATGGAAAAAAACATTAAAGTTAAAATTTAAAAATATTTTATCGAAAAAACAATTTTCACAAAAGAGTGATGACTTGTATAAATTTTTAAAATATGAATATATATTATGGAGATTAAAAATTTGATTTGTATATATTGAATAAATATATATAAAAGTTACTTTATATTGACAAATAAAAATAGTAAAAAGTTTATTTTTAAAACTGATAACACAAACGTAATAAATGAAATGTTCGAAAGAGCCTTTTTCTTATTGCATCACCATATAGGTGGTCAAAACTTATAATCCAATGTTAACATTTACTACATGAAATATAATCTAATGAAAGGATAAATTCTGTTCACAGTCTTTATGGTATGAAGAATACCTTGAGACTATTGAATTCTGTTCCTTAGGATCAAAGAGGTAAATTTGCCAAGTCATTAATGACAGAAGCAAATATGAGGTATGAAAATCCAGTTCAGGGTAGTCTTGCCGTGCTAAGGGATTTACAGGAACAAATCAGAGAAGCTTGAAGAGAACTAGAGAGGTGTAATTCCGAAATCAAGTTTCCCAAATCTATAGTAGAACAGAAAGTACCAAACGAGAAGGCAGACAAGGGCGAAACCTGAAATCCTGGCCAGCAGTGAGAAGGCAATATGCTTTTGCTTGATATCGTCACAAGGTACAGATCGCTTTGACCAAACTTTGGTTTCTTGTTTCCTTAATTCAAATCAGTTAGGGGTATGTGTTTCCCTTATAATTTAATATAATGCCTACCCTCTTATTAATTAACTGTATAAAGATATACTTATAACGCTGCTTCCTTTGCAAGTTTCAGGAAGGATTATGATCTAATGAAGAACAAGGTGAAGTTGTTTTGAGTAAAACTAGGGAGTGAAGATATTTCTATGGGATATAATTTAGTTTTTCTTACCTATTGTTTTTGTAATAATAAAGACTACAATTGAAGTAATGTTTACATATACATTTTTTATGTTGTTATTTATAATGATAAATCTAGGTTTCCAGTACAGAATGTGAAATTTTATATAGATTATTGCGCTAACAAACACAGATAAAAAATTATTTTGGTTTTTTATAATTTATAATAATCATACTTCATATTAGAACAAAAATGCAAGAAACTAAATAGTCTCAACAGGAAATAATTATTCTCACCTCCTGACATATATTTTGATCTAAAGTCTTAATCTACACCAGTGGGGGGAGACAAAGGACCAATATTCAACGTATCAACATCTAAAATATCAATAATTTCTAAAGAAGGGTTATCAAACCAAGAGTTTGACAAAACATTCTTGAAATAGGCCTTGTCCAGTCAATTAGTTATTGTAACAATATTCTTAATTATTATATCATAGTGACATACAAAGATGAATTTTGGGAAACAAATAATTTGTACAACACTAACTACCTCACATTCAATACAGATGCTAGAGTTTAGACTACTACTTATAAATATATACTAATTAATTCATTGTGTATAACAATGGTTTCAAGATAAAGGAAGGAGATATGTGTATTTGCAAGCATTTTCTAAGAATAGAGTGCTAGAGGAATCCCTGTAAATTGAAGAAACTCTTCTTCTCCTACCTTGAATAATGTATCGATATTAATTTTCAAATTGACCTCTGCACATGTCAAAACAAATAGGTGAAAATATCGCCTTGGTTAAGAAATTTATGCTGATAAGGAACACTAGCACAATTAATATGGGGAATGGTGGTGATCTGTGAATTTCATCACTTAACTAAATTGATGATGTCAATTGCTGCAAATTCAATGCATTTTTTGTTTCTAATCAGCCATACAGTTCATGATGAAACAAATGCAATATGGATATTGAAGAAAAAAATATTCGTTGCAGGGTAAAAATATCAGGCTATAAATGAGTTGGTTAATGTAGAACTAGAGAGCCTTATATATATATATAGGCATACAATGAGAACAAAAAGAAAGAACTTCCTGATGTTTCTACTACCCACTAACAACTTTATTGATACACTAGCTAACCGATTAGGAAACAAAATAAATAACAAATTCTTGGTCAACAATAGTAAAAAGGACGTGTAATTGGTGTTGTGAATTTAACAACCCCCCTCAACACCAGTTTCACCTCTTTCCATCAATCCAAGTTGATCACAGAAACTCTTACTCTTGGTTATACAGGCGTGATCTCTAGCAACAAAATCTTTCTCGACTACTTATTAATAGTCGCTAAAGATATGTCTTTCGCGACTACTTCTTAATTACGACTACTTCCCATCTTTTTTTGACTACACAAGTCGTCCTTAATACGTTTTCTAATTGTCGACTGCACCTAGTAGTCGTTAATGAGCTTTGTGTAGTTGCTAGTATATTTTTTATTTTTAATTATTTTGTTCACCAACACAAGTAGTCGCGAGTGGCTTGTTTATTTTTACGATGACTTGTGTATTCGTTATTAGTCTTTAATAGCGACTACTTAATCATCTCTAGCTACTACTAATGCAATCTAGAATGCTCTTAGCGTATTTATTACAGAGAGTTGCGAATTGAAATCATTAATACCCACAATTTTATATCTTTGCCACTATTCTCTCAAAACCCTTCCAAATTTTTCCCACTAATTATCTTCAAATATTATTTCAACACGTGTAAAAACTTTTCGGGGCCAATCAACAAAGTGTGAACTACAAAATTCTCACTTTCTCCAACCAAATTTGCCCAAAAGTAGGTACTTTTTCTTCATTAAAACTTTTTAAAATTTCTTTTATTTGATTACAATTGTGTATTTAATGTTATATAGTATGATTAGGTTGTTAGAAACATGTTTTATTATTCTAATCTACATGTTTTAGTTTTGTATGAGAAAAAAATGCACAAATTAAATATTTATTTTGTATTATTTATATTGGTGTAGTTGATTATATTGGTGACAGAGGATGGATTCGGGTATTGATAAAAGTTGGATTAATTCTGCTCATCGTGTTTTGCATGAATTTGTTAAGGGGATAGAAGAATTTCTCGTATATGCTCAAAAAAAAGGATTTTAATGAAACTTTGTTTTGTCTATGTAATGAGTGTTCGAATAATCGTCGGTTTAATGTGAACAAAGTTAGGTCACATCTTTTACAATTCAGTTTTTTTCCATGTGATTTGGATAAAGCATGGTAAGAATGATGAAATTACCAAGACTCGATATGTAGAAAATAAAATGTTACATGTCTATGAAGATTTGAGACCTAGTTACGAGGGTGGTGGTCATTCGGGTGACACCGAGATGATAGACTCGAACAATTCAACATGTGGCAGTTTCGAAACTATGTTCGAGGAATTGGAGACTGAATTATACCATGGATGTATAGTGATGAGGTCATTAAATTTCATTGCAAAGATAATGCACGTGAAGGTGAAGAACAAGTGGACTAACCCATCTTTCACCGAGCTTCTTGAACTGTTGTGTCGCGTGTTACCCAAACCTCCTACCTTGCTCGAGTCTTACAAGGACGGCAACAAAACGTTAAAAAGTTTAGGTATGGGGTACACTACCATAGATGTTTGCATGAAAGATTGTGCTTTATTTTACAAAGATAATGAATTCCTCGACAAGTGTCCAGTATGTAATGAATCCAGATGGGACCCGAAGAAGGGTTAGAAAGTAGCGCATAAGAAACTCCAATATTTTCCAATTGCCCCGAGGTTGCAGCGACTTTATGCTTCGAGACACATTGCCATAAATATGAGTTGGCATCGTAAAGGGAAGAGTACCGACCTAGTTGTGTTGCATTATCCGGTTGATGGTGATAATTGGAAGAGATTTGTACAGTTACATCATGAGTTTGCTAGCGAACCTCGGAATGTGTTATTGGGTTTGGGTATCGATGGTTTTTGTCTGTTCTCTATGCAGAACAACTCATACAACATGTTCCCAGTTATATCGACCGTTTACAACTTACCACCATGAGAATGCATGACGGAGACCACGTTTCTGCTTTTTTTGTTGATTACGGGACCCCGTTCACCCGGTAAGGAAATGTATGTCTTTCTTCGACCTGTTATAGATGAGTTTGACGAGTTGTGGAAGAAAGGGATCCTTACATATGATGCCCACACTAAGCAAGAGTTCACAGTGAAGGTTTGTTTGTTGTCCACGACTAATGATTACCCCGCTAGGTCATACACTTCAGGATGGTCGTGTCAAGGTTACTTAGCTTGCCCAGAATGCATGGATTCTACTCCTTCGAAGAAGATGATGAAAGGGGCGGTTTAATTTGACCATAGACATTGGTTACCTCCCAGACATCGATTTATAAAAGACAAGGTTTTGTACCCGGCTGCCGATCATAAGCGCCCACCGAGGAAACATACTCCTGCTAATATGCAGACACAGTTAGATGGGTTGCCCATTGTGTTTCCCGATAAACACAAGGATTTTGGGGGCAAGATCAGGAAGCAAACTGTTCATCGTCAATTCAATTGGAAGAAACAGAGTATTTTTTATCGTTTACCTTATTGGTCCGAAAATTTGTTGAAACATAACGTTGACGTTATCCATTGCGAGAAGAATGTGTGTGATAGTTTGCTCGGAACAGTTATAGGTCTTGATGGAAAAATAAACAAAGATAACGTGAAAGAGAGAAAGGATCTTAAGGATATGAACATCTGGAAAGATTTGTGGTTGACATTGAGAGGAGGTAAAGCGATATTGAAGCGAGCAAAGTATACTTTATCAACGGAAAAGCAGAAAATATTTATTGACTGGTTGAAGGCACAAAAGTTTCCCGATGGTGTCGCATCTAGTTTGAGAAATAATGTTCAAAGTGATACAGACAAGATTATCGGAATGAAATCTCACGACCGTCACGTGATGATGCATTATCTTTTCGTGGCTAGAATCCCCGGGCTTATTGAAGAAAAATCGATTAGTGATGCAATAATTGGGTTAGCTAACGTGTTTAGAGTCGTTTGTAAGAAATATCTCAGCAGGAAAGAGTTAGAATCAGGTAAGGGGGGAGTGGTTGAAGTTATGTGTAGACTGGAAATGATTTTGCCTCCCGCGTTTTTCGATATAATGATCCACCTGGTTATACACTTATACGACGAAGATTTCTTAGGGGGGCCAGTTCAGATACGTTAGATGTACCCGTTGGAGCGGTATTTAAAGAAGTTAAAGGAATACATACGAAACCTTGCTAGGCCGGAGGGTTCAATCGTCGAGGGATACGGCGTAGAGGAAACTTGACTTTCATATCGTGTTATCTTCAAGAAGAAGAAAAAAATTCAACGGACCGGGTAGATATACCGAGACTGTACCTCAACTTAAAGATTTATCTGTATTTAAGAGCCAGAGTACTCCACTAGGTAAAAAAGAGTTTGGTGTTTTGCAATACGTAGAGAAGGAGAAAATAAATTGGCACATCCTACTTAATTACGACAAAATACAACATTTAATGACTTAAGTTGATCATTTTATTTATTATTTTTTGCATTCATTATGGAAAAAGTATTGACTTTAGTCTTCAGATGTGCAGAGAACACAAAGCCACGCTATCGGGCCCTGTAGCCGATAAAGGGAGGAAACACCGACAAATTTTTTGAGATTGGTTTATGCATAAGGTATAGATCCATTCAAATACCAAATTAAGATTCAATGTTAGAAAATATTGTTATATTGTTCTTGTTTGTAGGTTTATAAAATGGAAAAAGTTGGTAATGCATTTGCTACCAGTGAGATGATTTCATTGGCTAGTAAGTCTCATTGTGCGGTTTATAAATACGATTCATGTGTTGTGAATGATGTCAAATGGGTTACTCGTGAAAAGGGAGAAAAAGAGTGACTCAGGATTATGGGGAATGCACCACCCATAAGGGAAACCATATTACAGTGAATAAGTCAAGATTGTAGAGGTAACATTTGATGGTGGTTGTTATGTTGTGTTATTCGGGTGTAATTGGTATAACACAATCACTGCGAGGAGAGAGAATGGGGTAAACTTTATTAACACGTCTAGTTTTTTTGGAGAGATGAACCATACATTTTAGCGACACAAGCAAAAAAAAGTGTTTTACATTGATGAGATTAATTCAAGGAAAACACAAAAAGGGTGGAAAGTTGTTTGGGAAATCAATGATCGACATGGATGGAGTCCTGAGTTATGGGGTGCAGAATCACCACCTACTGAAAACAAGAGTATCACGATCCCTTTTGTGAAGTCAGAGACGGATTACTCACAGCTACACTTAACAACTGGTGAGGAGATCCAGTTTGACCCTTCTTTATTGCATATAGATTTAATTATTGATGAAGATGATGAGTGTTTTGGACGTCACGGTGGACGATTATGCCGATGATGAAATAGAGGAACCAATCTACGTTGATAGTGATGAGGAAGTTGTTAACACAAGTGGTTATTTAATGGGTTAGAGTGTTTTATTATATCTTTATTGTTAAGTGTAGTCAATTTCGTGTTTTTTTTTTTTTGAGATTTGGTATTTAAGTTTGATGATTTGTTATGATTAAATGTTTTGATTGTTTGGAATTGATTACTTTACTATTATTGAATGTATAACAGGTGTTTCAAAATAAAAATTGTTCATTACAATTACATAAAAAAGAAAAAATCAATTTTATAATTAGCGACTACGTTGTAGTTGCCAATGATATATAATTTTAACACATGTAGATATATAACATCTGGAATCAGACTACATTTTTCACGTGCGTTCAATTGTATCGTATTTGGCTAATAATCGATAAAAGGTTATTTATCGAGGTATTTGTCAAAATATACAAGGGGTTCATTATATAATTATACTTAATCAAAGGTTTTTTTTCATTTTAAATCCTCATGATTTACATCTCTATGGTTTTAAAAGTTCACCATATCCCTTACATTCAAAGTATCCACACAAATCATTATGGAGAGAGGGTAGGGTCAATAATTTTAATACCATAAAGGGTGTGGTGCACGCTTGAAAGGAAAAGGAGATTGTGTGCGTTATTGAACTTTGTATATAAGATTTGATTAACTCGTCAAGTATAAAAATCACCTCCTATATATATGGTATAAAGATAGAACCATATTAGCTGGATAAACCTTTTTCACGACTACCATGTATAGTAAATATCACTTCTCTGATTGTTCTAATTTTTTACCCACACTCACGAAAATACATTGATCCACCTATATGTCTAATGACGTGGATAGACTTCCAAATCACCTTGTCTTGCCATGCCACCTCTAAAAATAAAAAATCACCTGCCCCGCCTCATACAGTAGCATGGAACTGAATCCTATTACAAAAAAACTCTGCTACCCATTCCAATCCACTCCGTAATGCACCACCTCGCCTGCCTCACCACTAGAACATGCCGCTTCTTTAGGGGAGGTAATATTAGGGACAAAATTAATTTTGTCATTAATGATCCACCATTAGAGGCGACCAATGTGTATCGACGGAAATGATTTCTAGAATAATACTCTTTAGCATAGATATGGATCTTCGATATTGATTTGATGTACTAGCGACAAAGTTAATTTGTCCCTAATAACATTATTACCGACGACTTACATTATCAGTAGCGAAGACTTTATGTCATCCCTAATGATATACAGGAAATGAATGCAACAGTTAGAGATGAAATATCCCTAGTTGAGTGATGAAATATCATTTAACCTAGTTCATTTTATAAATGGGTTGATACCATGTAAGAACCTGATGTAACTATGTTGGCCCAATAATATGTTTGGTCGTTAAGTAAAAAAGTCTATATTTGAAGTGAAATCGAAATTCTATTATTTCCCCTAAAGTGTATAAAAAGCTATATACTAACTAAACCCTAGAAACATCCATAGCCGCATTTGCAACTCTCTTCGCCTCATTCTCCATTTCTTTCACTTGTATATCCAACAATCTCATAACTAAACTCTCGCCATAGCTATATTTGCTAAAATTGACCAGTATACTTATTTCAATATGTTCAACTTACTTACATTAAGTTGTAATAAATTTCTCAAATTGATTTTTAGTTCTATGGGAGATCTAAAAGACTAATATCAACACTGAAAAAGATATCTTTCGGTAAGAAATAAAAAATTGATGGGTTCTTCATTGATTTTACATTGAATATAAATATAAATAATTATTTATTATTTTTAATATAAATTTATATTTTTATAATTATATAGATAAATTATGAGAATTTTCATTAAAATTTGGTTAAATGTGTAATTTTGATTATAAAATATAATATATGTTATTTATGGATTTTATTAATTCTATTGGTTATGAATTTGAGATTTTAGTTTGAAATTTGTTAACTTTGTCATTTCATATAGTTTTTTTATAAATTAAATTTCATTCATGTTGATTAAATATTACCATGTTAATTTTTTCCAAAAGACCAATTTTATATATGAGTCAACATAGAGGACAAGTTTGAACTTTTAAAACACATTTACCATTGTTTAAATATAAATTTTTTTATCATGATTTTACAAAAAAAAAATATGTTAGTAGTAACAATCTTGACAATTTTACAAATCATAGGAGACTTTTTCTTTAATACATATGAGAGCCACTTAGGACTCAGAATCATTTTGACTCCAGTATAATTCGATCTCAGGACCAATTATAGTAGACTTGTTATATGAGTAATCTATAATAAAGAGTAATTAATTTTAATAAATGAAACGCTGAAAATTTGAATAAGATTAGCATCTTACACAATATTTTCTTAAAGAGTTCGTATGCACATTAAGTTTACTTGTATGCTATATAATTATGTGCATGTCCAAAATTCATACCAACGATGTTGTGTGATCAAATTGAAAGTGGACTATCAATCTATTTATTTTCTTAATTGAACTCTATCTCTTCCTTGATTCACTTCTATTCTAATCCAATCTAATCATATAATGTCATAGTGGTATTCGAGTGGTATATAACATCAGTCCAAGAGAAGAATATCACCAAGATCGACTGAATGCTTCTTTAATTGGAATTATATACTTGCTAGAAATACCATTAATACCCAATTTTATCTTTTGCTCACAGGTTCATCTACAAAATTAAGAATCATTTTCATGTCAAGTATAAGTTCGTTGACTATGACATTTCAACCTACCACTAAATATCCACTAAAGGTAACTTTTGCTTCCTAGTTCACTCAGATATTTATTATGTTTCTAAATATTTATATTGATCTAATTTAATTGTAACCAACATTCTACTTCATATTTTCACACCTGATCGACTACTATCTCAACAAAAAATACCACTATAATCAAATAAAAATATGTAAACATACACACAAATAATTAAACAACCTCAATGGTTTTCTAGTATAATTGGTGACAACTCTATTACTAAAAAAGCAGAGTATTCTATAAAAATTCTAAGTATTATTAAAAAAAAGTATCACTTTTACAGCACATTTATTACAACAGAAAAAACTAACGAATTACAACAACTATTAAACAAAAGAAAAAGAAAAAACCTAATTACAACAAAAAATGGTCTAAAATATCTGGTTTGACCAGATCTAGATTTGGTTTGACCAAATTTTACAAAAAAAAATTAAATATGGTGCTCGTCTTCTCCATTCGCGCAGCTAACCCGCTCTTCTTCTCAAACCACTCACAGAAAACAGACGAGTTCGGATGGAGCTCGAACAGGGCTCAAAGCTTGCACAAAAAAACTCGGCAATCAAAGTTGGAAGGAAGCTGTCTTCAAACTACAGCTCAAACGCGCCTCCAGCTCGCCTCTAGCTACGAACCTCCATGGCCAAGCACCATCACCACCTGCAGCTCTTCACGTTCACCGGAGTGACTCAGCAAGGCGGTGAATAATTAACACTGCCACAGCTCCGTAAAAATTATCCCTGGACCCCCCCTACCATGACATAATGGCCGAACTCACTGCAAATATTCAAGAAAAAGTCAAACGTGACTGAGAAGAACAACTCCAGATCTGGCTGAAAATATCCAGATCTGTTCGAGAAGAACAACTCTAGATCCGCCGCCAGCTCACCGCCTTGCTGAGTTACTGAGATGTTCGAACCATGAGAGCCACACCTCTGCACGACCATGTAGCCACACCTATGCACGAAGCATGACAGCCACACCTCTGCACGAACCTTTGAAAACTAAAGTTACTCCAGCTCGAACCGGCGACGAGGAGTGCTCGAACCAGCTCCATTGAAAACGAAGGTTTCTCTCTTCTCAGATCTCGATCCTACTTCTCTAGCCATGGACCTGCTTGCTTGGTGGTTGGCGGTGGTGAGCTGGTGGTGAGACAGTGAAGGCGGCACCCATGGCAGCTCGCCGGAAATGTGAGGAGGGAGGAGACGTGATGATTCGGTTTTAGGAGAGAGGAATGAGAGCATCTTTAGGTTTAGGGAAGAGGAATGAGAGAAATAATAAACAAATTCTAATAGAAATTAGTATATATAAGAAAAACAAAATAAAATGGGTAAATAGGTAATTAGGTTTTTAAATTGTAGTGTAAAATCTAATAAAAGGTCTTTGTGAGAAAAACAAAAAGATAAGGTTAAGTTAGGAATTGGGAGTGAGGGTTCAATACTTTACCTTGAGTCAAAATAAACAATTATAACTCAAACACGAGAGAAATTATTGTTTCCCAATCATAGCTATTAAAATCTTCTATCAATTTTTCGTAAACCATTTTGTGTATCGATATTGATGGGGAGTAAGCCAGCAAAAGAAAAGATTTATAACTAACATAAGGGTTTCAAATTTAAACTAGGTCTTTATGAAATCTTATTTTGAGCTAGGCCATTAAAAAATTTAATCTAAAAAAAAAACCTACAAAATGTATATTTCTCCAATTTTAATGGATTGTGATTCGATTAGGTAACTAATCCTAACATAAAACCGTTTTTAAAAGACTTTGCCGCCCAAAATATTTTTACAAACGGCCGCCCAAAATATTTCAAAAACACTTATTTATTGATGTATACAATTCCTAACTTATCATCTATCTTTTTTTCTCTCACATTTTTTTGTGCATATTGTTTGACGGGTAGAGGTGAAGCTAAACATTCATCTAAAGAAGTTGGTAATACCGTTGATGAAATCTACGATGAATCAATTGAAAACTACTCTTCCAGAAGAAATCATCGAGGACGAGATACTGTCAAGGTTGCCAGTGAAGTCTGTATTAAAATTCAGGTGTGTTCTTAAATCATGGCTTTCATTTATCTCATCTTCTCGGTTTATCAAAAACCATTTAATTAAAATCTCAAAATCAAACTATTATGCTAATCATAAGACAATTATATTTACTATGGACGCATCTACCAACACTTTTACCTACTATGCCTACTCTTCTTACTCTATTCTCTACGACCCAAGTTCGAATATGGATGCTATAGCACAAATTGCTATTCCAACGAGTGCACCCATTTTATCTTCGATTGGTTCTTGTAATGGTTTGATATGTGTGTTACCAGTTAATGATAGATATACAATATTCAATCCATCTTTGAGAAAGTTCCGTGATTTGCCGATGTTGGATACCTCTGATAGACCAGTGGGGCACACTTATACTAACGGGTTTGGGTACGATGAAGTTAGTGGTGATTATAAAATCATAAGAGTTGTTGGCGCTGCCTTTAGAGATAATGTTGAGAGTAAATCCAGCGCCAAGATTTATAGTTTAAGGAATAATTGTTGGAGAAAAATAAATAACCCCCCAAATGTGCGTTTTTTCAGGAAAAGTGGTGTTTTGGTGAACGGAAAACTTCATTGGGTAACACATGGAGACCCTAAGGAATTTGTTACACTAGATATGGTGACGGAGAAGTTTGGTAAAGTGGCCCATCCTAAGCATGGATATAGTAATCGTGATGGGGAAAATATTGAATGGATTTTAGTAGAGTCTCGTGGGTGTCTCTATTCTTTTGCTCGTGTACGTAAAAAGCTATGCATGGATGTTTGGGAGATGAAAGAATATGGTGTGGAGGAGCAGTCATGGAATAAGTTGGGCTCCATTTTGTTCTCCTCTACAGTTGATAATTTCGCTTCAAGTCCATTCTTTGTGACAGAGAATGGTGATGTTTTACTTCATACTAATAACTCTATGATTTTGTATAATTTAAAGTCTTCTACAATCGTGGGTCGCAAATTATATGTTGGTGAGCGTTCCTTTAGATATTTTGATGGCTACATTGAAAGCCTTGTTCCACCTTATCTTGACGGGGAAGATATTAGTACCAGCTATTGTAAATATCAGCTGCTTTCCTTTGATTGATTTATGGTGAATACTCGAAGATCTGTTCGTATTGATGTTTAAATAATACTACGGTGATCATGGAAACCTTATGTTTGCTTGTTGGATGGTGGTGTATATTCTTGTTTAGTCATATTTAATGTTGTTTACTTTCTAGTATATTATATGTTTGATCGTGCCCTATGTAATTTTGATTATCAGTGTAATATGTAAGAACATCCAACATTGTAACTGCAGATTTCATTAGTGTAGGAAGTTAAGTCCCTTATGCTTTGATTATTGGTATAAAAATGATTGTTGTATAATTTTTGTTGGTTAGCTAATCATTGTTCAATTTCTTGTGCTTGCCCAACTTTCATATGCCTGATTAAATGGAAGTGGGGCTTGAAGTTAGAGAAGTTTTACATAAATCCCAACAAGTTTTTAGAGTTAATCTTTCCAGAAGTGTAGTATATATAAAAACTACTGAATATCGTATAATTCTTAAGCACTTGTTAAGTAATCTGCATATCCGTCTCTCATTCATTGCCCATTTTTTCATAAACCCAACAATTAAAATTTGCATTCCAAAACTTCTTGTTTCCTGGCATTTCTTCTCCTCTAAATTAATACCAAACATATGAAACATTTATACAGCATAAATAGAATACCACCTAAGTAAAGCCTCACAATGAACCATATGGAATGGAGTAGTACATCGTCTGAATTCACAAAGGATTGCAAGTTTTCAATGATCAAGGAGTCACCAATAGAAAATAGGGAATTACTGAAACTCCAGGAAAGAAATCTTGAGTTCTAATGATTCTTATATGAGATGAACAGAAACCAATACACAGTTGATCATAAAGCGGTTTTGTTAGATTACTTCCTGCTTGATCTCTATACTTCTCAAGTTTTACTAGGCTGGACGATATGCCCTTGCAAAAGGAGACATTGGAGAAGCCACAAACTAGTTGGACCCTTGTTCAATTTTATCAATCTAAGATTTGGCTGAAGGAGAGTCTCATGTATGTTTGATGCAGTGACAGATGAGTAAACACAAGTTTGGTCACATGGCTCTCCTGAGAAACATGTGAATAAATAGCTTCACTTATAAACATATCTTTCCCATTACTTATATGTGATCTAAATAATATATTCATGACAATATCCTTTTTTTTAAATATCGCAAATTCTATCTGTTTTAACCTTCTGCTTCAACGGAACGCTACCTGAAATTATATCCTGGTTAGATAATTCAACTACACAGCATGTCAGTAGAGAAGGTTTAGCATCTGAAAACTCCTCATCTAATAACTTCATTGGGCTAGATTACATGTTATGGTCACATATGGTTGATATGGTAGATTTCATTTTATCAACAACCCCAAAATCAATAAATAATGCAATTACTCATCATAAATCGAACCCATCAAATTCATATCGTTCACAAACAAGGCATGAGATTTACTTAAAATCCCAAACGACCAATAATATATAATTCGACCTTTAATTGAATTACATATTGAATCTTCATAAACATTTAAATCAAATGAAATTAAAGGAAAAAATTTCTAACCTTAGTAAAGATTCTCCTTGGTTGCAAGATGTTCTAACCGGCAAAATTCACCAACCAAATGGACTAGGACACATCGCATTTCAACATTTAAACGCAATTCAACCCAAACACATGCTTGGCAACCGCCCACCTAGTATCTAGCGCTTTATAGATATTGTATATAGTCTATTGAATGCTCAAACATATATTGTGTGAACATAGTATTGAATAACCATGTATAAGGCGTAATTTCTAGTCATGGTGAGAAAAGTTTGACTTTGTAGAAACGTGAAGCCGGTAATTCTAGTTACAACCACTCATGACCTTTAGTCTGAATTGAGTATCCTAGACCATACATTAAGGAGAGAATTAAGGCGATTTCTTGTTATCCATTTGAAATTTTAGCCTAAACCCTTGTAAATTATTATCCCGAGTAGCTTTATTGATCCTATATCCATTTAGTCAATGGCCATATGTTAGGTTGCACAGGAGCCGGTGCGGGAACGACGATACGATTTTTCAAAAAAGCTCCAATACAGGTGCGGTGATATTATATAAGTTATTAATGTGTTTTAAATATATATTTTTTAAACTACCGCTTAATGAGGTCAAATATCACCCCAGCAGCTGCGTTAAAGTCTACAGCACTAGTGAGTTTAGAGCAATCGGTTACGGTCCCTATATTTCTAATAATTGCGTGACTAGTCCCTGGGTAATTTTTTAAAAAATCAGCACCCTTATTTTTCAGATTTGTCGATCTACAGCTCCCAAGTTGCGAGTTTCAGCCCCAGAATTCCAACAGCACCCGTATAATTCATGTTTCACATTTTTGTCCCATGTTGAATCGCATAGGTGCGGCAACATTATAAATTTGTGCAGCTCCATTACCATTCGAAACAGTAAGAAAAGCTTTCCGAACTGTCTGGTTTGTTTCTTTAGTCCCCGAACTACTCGGATATCTTGATATCTTAATTAGTCATTTGGTAACAATCACATAGTACCAGAGTAATAACTCTTTTTGAAGGAAGGAATATCTTATAATTTTATAAAGATGGATAAAGCACCATATCCTCAAAGTACTGCAGCTGATGATGGGAGACATTTCCGATCTACTAAATGCTATTGAATTGCATTTAGGAATATATATTTCCGACCATTATAACATCTTTATTACAATTTTCGATCTACTAAATATATATATTTTTTAAACTAGAAATTTAACGCCGCTTCGGTGCCCTTTCCAAAAATTTCAATGCTTCCAAAACCATTGACCAAAGGAATCGCAAATAGTAGGCCAGTCGTTCCTACTTCCGCTTCGTGATTCTTCACTATTTTGAAAATTGTATGCAACATAGTTTACAAGGCTTCTGGTGAAACTTCGGTTGAAATTCAGGTGTGTTTCCAAATCACGGCTTTCGTTAATCTCATCCTCTCAATTTACAAAAACTCATTTGGTTAAAAGCAATAATCCCAACAATTGTCAACCATAACCCAAGTTGTAATTTATACACTCATCTACTATGGAATTCACATGCTATATATGCATACTCTATTAACTCTATTCTATATGATCCCACTACCCTGTAAATGATGAAATCCTGTTTAGAATAAAAAACTAATAAGAATTACACTAAAAATCACTGAAATCGAAGGATAGAATGGAGTAAAAATAGTGAAAAGCTCTTATTGTCTTCTGTTTTCTCTTTCTCATGTCGTTCTAAGAGTTACTAAATTGTGTAACTTCTATTTTGATCTAAAATTTCATATATATTAAGAACCATGACCGCGGAAACTAAAATAACTCTCTCATCTTAATTCCAAATCACAAACGGTCACCTCTGGCACGCTCCTGACTTCAAGTAGTATCATAAAACCAAAGAGATCGCTCATAATCCAACATCGATTGTGCTTTGTTACTCTCTTAAATCAATTTCTTAATCTAGCCGGTAAATTCTTTCGTTTTTCAAAAGTGGATTTAGGACCTTTTCTTACCGTGACTTAGGGATTTCCTTGACTTTTCGACTTCTTATCATTATCTGCGAGTTTCGTATCATCCAATTACCTGATATTTGCACACTCAACACACCGTCTATGCATAAAATCTAAGTAGCATAAAATCCAAAACTAGATAAAATTCGTAAAACATCAAATAATAGGGATAGATTTCACAAGTGAGTTCAATAAACCATCAAAATGTTGTCTCGTGATACTATTATTTTATCGCTAAACACGAGACATCAATTTGAATTGATATGATATACTTGTTGTATGATTGTCAAGACATGTTTCCAAATCCATGATTTTCTCTTCCAAGTCGAAAGACTTAAAATATATTTGGTCCTAACATTTGTGTAATGTTGTTGGGACAACAATATAAGTTTGAGGTCTTGATGTTATTCTATATGTAATATTTTTTTCCTAGATATGAGACATATTTTGAGGTGTATTTTTTTGGGTCAAGAACATTTGCATCACTGAAACACTTTTTGGGCATTCTACTAAATAAGCACTTTGTGTTTTATTGCATCAATAGAGTTTTTGTGTTGTGATTTGTCTACGTTGTGTGCTTCTCATTTATTTAAATATTACACAGGTATAAGATATTCTAAAGAGATGATACGTGTTGGAGTAAATGGAGAATGATATACTGAATGGCCTTAGGAAAGCTAAGTTAAAGATTTGAAGTGATGAGAAAAAGGCTAAGAAAAGGAGTTATTAAGGTAGACGTTCCAAGGCATGTCTCGGGCCTTAGAAAGAACCTCACCAAATCAAGAAGAATATAATCATTAGAGGCAACGCTGAACTATCTTATAGCTGTAAATCCTACTGCTTGGCGCGGTAAGGCATGCACATTGAGACAACATTGAATTAGCAAATTTAAGTCGAGACCTATCCGTTAGGTAGGCTGATCCCAATGTCATTATTAATATATGAGTACTAGTCCACCATACAATATACGACAAGAAGAAGTTCATGAGGTAGATAGTTAGACATTAAACTCAACCCAAGAACCAAGTAATAGACAATTACCAGTTGGAGAGACCATTCCACAAATATTTCTTGATCTACTTCCGCGTTACCATCTTTTGAAAGATCAAAATACAGAGAGTAGATTACTAACATGAATAAAAAAATTGATTATTTGGTGATCAATTGTACCGATGATAAATATGTTACATCATTAACCTTTCAAGAAGTATACTGATTCATTTAACTCTTTCTCTAACATCTTAGTTTTAAGTTTTTAGACCCGTTCGTGAAATTTAGCACAGCTAATATGACTTAGGAAAACATTTACAAAAAAGAAAAATGGACTATTTGAACAACATAAAGTAATAATTAGGTGATATATAATTTTTAACACTTGGAGATATATAATATCTGGAATCAAACTACATTTTTCACGTGTGTTCATTATATCATATTTGGATAATCATCGATAAAAGATGATTTATCGAGGTATTTGTTAAAATATACAAGGGTTCATTATATAACTATAATTAATCAAAGGTTTTTTTTTTTCATTTTAAATCCTCAAGATTTACCTCTATATAGTTTTAAAAGTTCACCATATCCCTTACATTCAAAGTATGCAAATACATCATTATGGAGAGGGGGTAGGGTCAATAATTTGAATACCACAAAGGGTGTGGTGCACGCTTGACCCGAAAAGGAGATTCTGTGCGTTATTGAACTTTCTATATAAGATTTGATTAACTCGTCAAGTATAAAATTCACTCCTACATATGTGGTATAAAGATAGAACCATATTAGCTGAATAAAACTTTTTCACGACTACATTGTATAGTAAATATCACTTCACTGATTGTTCTAACTTTTTACCCCCCACTCACGAAAAAACATTGATCCACCCATATGTCTACTGGTGTGGATAGACTGCCAAATCACTCTGTCTTTTCATGCCACCCCTAAAAATAACTAATCACCTACCTACAGTAGCATGGAACAAAATTCTATTACAAAAAAACATTGCTACCCATTCCACTCCACTCTGTAACTGCACCACCTCGCCTGCCTCGCCACCACTACAACATGTCGCTTCTTTAGGGGTTGTATTACTAGGGACAAAATTAATTTGCCCCTAACGATCCACCATTAGAGGCGACCAACGTGTATCGACATAAATAATTTCCAGAATAATACGCTTTAGCGACGACATAGATCGTCCATATTAATTTGATGTACTAGCGACAAAGTTAGGTCGTCCCTAATAATATTATTACCGACGACTTACATTATCATTAGGGAAGACTTTATGTCATCCCTAATAATATACGGGAAATGAATGTAACAGTCAGGCATAAAATATCCCTAGTTGAGGGATGAAGTATCATTTAACCTAGTTCATTGTATAAATGGGTTGATACCATGCAAGAAGCTGATGTAACTATGTTGGCCCAACAATATATTTGGTCGTTAAGTAAAAAAGTCTTTATTTCAAATGAAACCAAAATTCTATTATTTTCCCTAAAGTATATATAAAAGTTATATGGTAGCTGAACCCTAGTAACATCCATAGCCGCATTTTCAACTCTCTTCGCCTCATTCTCCATCTCTTTCACTTGTAAATCCAACATTCTCATAACTACACTCTAGCCATAGCTATACATTATTTGCAAAAACTAATCAGTATATTTATCTCAATCTGTTCAACTTACATACATTGAGCCGTAATAAATTTCTCAAATTGATTTTTAGTCTATTGGAGATCTAAAAGACTAATATCAACATTGATAATGATCATTTTCGGTAAGTAATTAAAAAACTTATGGTTATTTTATTGATTTTATATTGAGTGTAAATATGAATAATTATTTATTATTTTTAATATAAATTGATATTTTTATAATTATATAGATAAACTACGAGAATTTCCATTAAAATTTGGTTAAATGTGTGATGTTTATTATAAATTATATTTTTTTTTATATTTGTAGATTGGTCATGAATTTGAGATTTTCGTTTAAAATTTGTTAACTTATGTCATTTCATATAGTTTGTATATAAATTAAATATCATTCATGTTGATTAAATATTCCCATGTTAATTTTTTTCGAAAGACTAATTTTATATATGAGTCAACATAGAGGACAAATTTGAATTTTTAAAATACGTGTACCATTGTTTAATTATATTTATTTTTTTATTATGATATTACAAAGAAATATGCTAGTAGTAATAATCTTAACGATTTTCAAAATTATAGTAGACTTGTTATATGATTAATCTATAGTAAATTGTAATTAATTTTAATAATAAAACACTGAAACTTGAATAAAATTAGCATCTTATGCAATATTTTCCCAACGATGATGTGGTGTGACCAAATTGAAAGTGGATTATCAGTCTATTTATTTTTTTAATTGAACTATATCTCTTCCTTAATTCACTTCTATTCTAATACATTCTAATCATAGAATGTCATGGTGGTATTCGAGTGGTATATATCATCAGTTCAAGAGAAAAATATCACCAAGATCGATTGAATGATTCTTTAATTGAAATTATATACGTCTTATATAAAGAAATACGATTAATACCTGTTTTTATCTTTTGCTCACAGGTTTATCTACAAAATTAAGAATGATTTTCATGTCATGTATAAGTTCGTTGACCATGTCATTTCAACCCACCAATAAATATTCACTAAAGGTAATTTAACTTCCTAGTTTACTAAAATATTTATTATGTTTCTAAATATTTATATGGGTGGGTCCCGTGAAACCCTTTATGTTTGTCGAAAATGCACTAGCCGTCCTTTGTCTTTTTTTGTCACAAACCGCCCTATAATGATTTTATTGTCACCTTTAGCCTTTTTTTCCATTTTCTGTTAGTTGACCATTAATCAATGCCATCTAGCGCCACCTCACCGCCATATCACAACTAATACTCTTCGTCATCATCGTATCTAACTTAAAAAAAATTGAATGTTTGCAAGAATAAGCACTATTTTAATACTTAATGTCACGTTAAACTAAATTTGTATCATTGAGTGTAATAATGTACAACAATAATGCACTCACAATTCTGCTGTGGAATGAAATATTAAAACGAAAAGTAAGAATCAAATTGAAAAAATGGAGATGTGTGATTATAGGAGTAATTTTTTATGAATGCTGACTTTGATGAATGCAGAAAAAACCCAATTCGAATTCAAAAAGCTATGCGTGTATACATTTTCAACACATCTACAAATCAAATCAGAGATAAAAAATCCGACAAGCCACCTACTTGGTCACTAAAACTCGTCGTAAGAATATTGGACAACAGATCAGATCTTGTTTCCGGAACAAGCGAGTCAAAACCAAATATTTCATACCCAAGATTTTTTTTTTGGGTTCTTCGATTGTTAATGGATGGTGGAGAAGGGATGGAGGCGATTCTTGCATATCACCATATTCAAATGAAAATATGTAAACATACACACAAATGATTCAACAACCTCAATGGTTTTCTAGTATAATTGGTGACAATTGTTCAATGCGAGGTGATAACAAGTGTGGTGGTAGGAATAAGGCACAGGATGGGATGGAAAGAAAAGAAAAAAACATTAAAGTTTAAGTTTGAAAATATTTTATCAAAAATCAATTTTCACAAAAAAGTGATGACTTGTATAAATTTTTAAAATATGAATATATATTATGGAGATTTAAGATTTGATTTATAAATAATGAATTAATATATTAAAAGTTATTTTAAATTGTCCGACAAAGATAGTAAAAAGTTTGTTTTCAAAACTGACAACACAATCCCAATAAATAAAACCGATTTAAAAAGACTTTGCCGCCCAAAATGTTTTACAAACGCCCGCCAAAAATATTTCAAAAACACTTCTTTATTGACGTATACAATTCCTAACTTATCATCTATTCCCTCTGTTTCAAAATGATTGTCCACTTTGCTGTTACACAAATTAAGAAATATAATTATTACACTCCCTATTACAAAAACTTCATATTACAAAAGTACCTTTCATAAAGTGTCTTGATATCTTAAATGTGTATGAAAACATAAATTTAATTTTTTAATATGGGTAATAGTGGAAAAAAAGAGAAAAAGTGTCTTGATATTCTAAGTGGACAAATATTTTGAAACTACATCTTTAGTAAGTGGACAAACATTGTGAAACGGAGGGAGTATCTTTTTTTATCTCACATTCTTTTTTGCATATTGCTAGCAAAACATTCATCTAAAGAAGTTGGTAATACCGTTGATGAAATCTACGATGAATCAATTGAGAACTACTCTTCCAGAAGAAATCATCGAGGACGAGATACTGTCAAGGTTGCTAGTGAAGTTTGTATTAAAATTCAGGCGTGTTTACAAATCATGGCTTTCGTTTATCTCATCTTCTCAATTTATCAAAAACCATTTTATTAAAATCTCAACATCAAACTATTATGCTAATCATAAGACAATTATATTTACTATGGACGCATCTACCAACACTTTTACCTTCTATGCCTACTCTTCTTACTCTATTCTCTACTACCCAAGTTCCAATATGGATGCTATAGCACAAATTTCTATTCCAACGAGTGCACCCATTTTATCTTCGATTGGTTCATGTAATGGTTTGGTATGTGTTTTACCAGTTAATGATAGATATACAATATTCAATCCATCTTTGAGAAAGTTTCGTGATTTGCCGATTTTGGATACCTCTGATAGACCACTGGGGCACACTTATACTAACGGGTTTGGGTACGATGAAGTTCGTGGTGATTATAAAATCATAAGAGTTGTTGGCGCTGCCTTCAGAGATAACGTTGAGAATAAAGTCGGGGCCAAGATTTATAGTTTAAGGAATAAGTGTTGGAGAGAAATAAATAACCCCCCAAATTTCCTTTTTTTTAGAAAAGTGGTGTTTTGGTGTGCGGAAAACATCACTGGGTAACACATGGAGATCCTAAGGAATTTGTTACACTAGATATGGTGACGGAGAAGTTTGGTAAAGTGGCCCATCCTAAGCATGGATATAGTTATCGTGATGGTGAAAGTATTGAATGGATTTTAGTAGAGTCTCGTGGGTGTCTTTATTCTTTTGCTCGTGTACGTAAAAAGATATGCATGGATGTTTGGGAGATGAAAGAATATGGTGTTGAGGAGCAGTCATGGACTAAGTTGGGCTCCATTTTTTTCTCGTCTACGGTTGATAATTTCGCATCAAGTCCATTCTTTGTGACAGAAAATGGTGATGTTTTACTTCATACTAATAACTCTATGATTTTGTATAGTTTAAAGTCTTCTACAATCGTGGGTCGCAAATTATATGGTGGTGAGCATCCCTTTAGATTTTTTGGTGGCTACATTGAAAGCCTTGTTCTACCTTATCTTGACGGGGAAGATATTAGTACCAGCTATTGAAAATATTTACTGCTTTCCTTTGATTTATGGTGAATACTTGAAGATTTGTTGTATTGATGTTTAAATAATGCTATGGTGATCACGGAAACCTTATTTTTGTTTGTTGGATGGTGGTCTTTATTCGTTTAGTCATGTTTAATGTTGTTCATTTTCTAGTATATTATATATTTGATCGTGCCCTCTGTAATTTTAAGTATCAGTGTAATATTCAAGAACATCGAACATTGTAACTGCAGATATCATTAGTGTAGGAAGTTAAACCCTTTATGCTTTGATTATTGGTATTGGAATTGATTGTTGTATAAATTTTTTTGGTTAGCTAATCATTGTCCAATTTCTTGTGCTTGCCCAACTTTCATATGCCTGATTAATTGAAAGAGGGGTTTGAAACTTAGTGAAGTTTTACACAAGTCCCAACAAGTTTTTAAAGTTATTGAATTATGAATTATAGACCAGAGGGGGTTTTAGTGGACATTCATATATTTAAGAGGAGTGGGGAAGGATAAATATGTTTTCATAGGGGTTAAAATTTTAGAAAACATAGTCAAAACCAATAATAGTCGCACATACAACACTCATAGTACTCTGTAAACAGAAATTTTAACATAAAGGCTTCTCGTGCCTATTTCTGGTGAGCACAAAGGACCTCTCATGCATATTTTTTGGGCATAGGGCCAGAAAACTTAATTAAGACAACCAAAGGGCCTCTCATACTATTTACCCCTCTTTCAACTATTTGAATGGCATCAGAAATCTAATTATCATTTAAATGTTATTCACAAAATGTTAGCATTTTGACTCGCAGGTGCATTTATGCATCGAACATGAAGCGTTAATTATGGCAGAATCTGAGCAATGTAAATACTTCGTGCAGCAGTTTTTGTTAACACAGAATCCCATAGGGTAAAAATTTCATTCTGCCATTAAAAAATTGTAAAAATCAAGTTGGGAGAATTATAGATGATATAACATTAAAAAAGAAACATTGTATGTATGAAAGATTAATACATTATTCTATTCCCATTAGATCAAATGTAGAATTACTAAAACCTCCTCTTTCGATAATTGCGAAACCCATGCTCTGCAATACTCCGTCCTCCTTTCTGCTTCACAAAATTAAGAAGTTTATCAACATAATAGATATACTTCACCCTCCAGCTTTTGCAAAACAGAAGCACCAATATGAATGATGCTAATCCCACAGTAAAAGCGAGGGAAGCTAGTACGTACTCCCACTTAATGTCTGATTCCGTGTTTGTGAAACTCGGAGAAGTTGATGTAAATGTTTGGAGCTGAGGACAGTTGGAATCTTACCTACCAACTTATTGAAAAACGAAAGGAATGTGAGACTTGATAGTGTTGCTGGGATTTCTCCAGCTAGCTGATTCATCGACAAGTCTAGTGATCCAAGAGACATTAAATTTCTGATGGATGATGGGACTCTTCTCGTGAATGCATTGTGGGATAAGTTCAGAAGATAAAGTGACTTGAGCTCTCCAATGGTGTCTGGTATTGCGCATGCAAACTTGTTGTCTGAGAAATCAATGGATGTGAAGATTTTTAGGATTTTAACAAGCTCCATTTCTCGCCCCTTATTGGTAACTATGACTTTGTCCTGGTAATGAATTCCATCATTCTCGAAGAGGCCCTTGAATTCCAGGTGGTCACCTTTGAATTACGAGTTAACATCATCCGACCTCATTCTTTTCCAACCTGAAAAATAATCTGGAGTCAGATTACCTCGGAAGTTGTTTGATGATATATCGATGATTTAAATTTCCGGCCAAAAGTTATCGGCCCCATGACATATAACATCTCCATAGAATCTGTTGAGTTTTTCAACTTGCAAGGGAAAGTATCTTCAAGTTTGTTGTTTCCAATGTTCAAGCACTACAAAAAAACAGCTAATTAGTGACACTTGTTAAGTGACATTTCTAGAAAAATGTCACCTATAATACATTTCGCGACATTTATTAAACTGTACCCATAATTAGTGACACTTTTTTATAAATGTCACCTCTAAGTGTCGCCTATGGTTGACGGCATTTTTTTAACTGTCACCTTAAGTGTTGCTTATTGTCATATACACATTTTTCTTTTTTTTCTTTTCTTCTGGAATTTTCAACGTTTCCAGTTGTATACCTCTTTTTTATCTTAAAATTATTATTATTTTTAAAGTATACATGGCTTAGTATAATATATTTCTTCATCTTATTAGTAATACATAAGGCTAAGGCTGGAGTCAAACAATTTGACCCATTTCACAAACCCCCAAACAATTTGACCCATTTGACCCGTCCCTGTGCTGCAAGCCATTTCTATATCACCGATCGTAGCCACTCCTTTCTCGCCGTGACCGTCGCCTCCATCACCATCCAACTCATGAAATCACTGCTTAATTCCACCACTAACTTTTCTCCTCCTTCGATACCCATCTCCCACCGCACTTCGCTGATGAACTTTACCTCCACCGCACCTCTCTATTTCTCTCTCGTCCTATCTCCACCTCCACCACGCATCCTCCGATCAAGACTCTCTGTTGCGAGAACGAGGCACTCCGAGATGCGAAGGCTGATTTAGCTCATTGCCGGCAGCTATGGTTCTGTTATTTCGAAGCGCACTTCTCAAAACCTAACCGCGAAGTCCACGTCATAACTCGATTAACCTTCTGATTAGGTTAGTAAGACAGTACTTTCACAATGTAGTCTCTTTTTAATTAATTTTATCAATGTCGTAAGTTTACTATTTATTTTTGAGCATTAGTGTTGAATTTTATCAATATAGTCTAACGTTGTACTTATAGCTGAAATTGTATTCTAGTTCTTAACATGAAATTTATGTTGAAATATTTATGCAGAGATATAAGCGTATTAAGCTTACTATAGCTGAAAATTTAAGATTATTCGGCTGATTTTGATGTTTTCACTATAAAACAGTTTCTCTAGTGGACTAGGGTTTGTAATGTATGGTTTTAGTACTAAATATACTGAGCAAAGTGATTAAGAGGCGTAATTGAGTTTCCGAATTCATGTATCTAACTGTTTGTGTAGATCTGATCAATTTTAATGATGCTCATGTGTTTGTGATTATTCTACTTGCAAATTTTTGTCTATTACTCGATTTTTACTGATTTTTTGACCTATAATTGTCGTTATACCTAAAAAGGATATGAGTAATTTAAACGATATATAACTAACTGAATTGTGTGTATTTCGTATCCGAATGTGTATTTCTTAATTTGTAACTGAAAATCTTTGATAAATATATGGAAAAGCTAACTATTGTGTGATTTATTTTACTTATTAATTAAAGGATTTTGACTAAATCTTCAAGCTCGAGTCAACAGATTCTTTATTTACGTATTCAGGATAAAGCATGCTTTGCTACACCAGCTTCAACAGATACAGGGAAGGGTAAAAGCGGAAATTCAAAGCGTATGACTCATGGATTTTACTTAGTGAAAGGAAATTCTCGCCATGACATGGAAGATTATTTAGTTTCAGAGGTTAAGAAAATAGATAACAATGATTTGGGTCTTTTTGCAATTTATGATGGACATATGGGTCACGAAGTTGCAAATTACTTGCAAGCTAATCTTCTTAAGAACATCATAAACCAGGTAATTACTAATTATAATTACTAGCTACGTAATATTCGGCTAGTGATGATGAAGCTTGGAAAGATCGAGAATAGTGAGCCAATATGAGATAGTGAAGACACATTTGTTTCATTTTTATATAGAGAAGAAGTTCGAATAAGGCTAGTTTTTCAAAGCATAACATTATATCTTTGTTAAAATTTGTCTAATAAACACTAAATGTTTAAATCGCAGATCAAAAACTGGTAAAGAAGGTGAAAATATGTCCTCAGTGGTGATTCTTGAAGCCTGCCAGAGGTTCGAGTAAGTGGTGTTTATGTTTTAGTCAATATGTGCAATTAATCTCGCAATGCGTATTTTACTTGGTTAATTTATAGGTCTGCAGATGCTCACAAGTTATCTATCGAAAAGAGCAAGTATCTTGGAGGTACATTATGAAAATAGTTTGTTTTTCAGTTAGTGATGTTGAACACACACATATTGTCAAGGGTCTCGATTATGCTTTGCTTAACAAAGTACAAAGTGAAAAAGACAAGAAATCAGATACTGGAGATGAAGCAGATGGAGAAGCAGATGGAAAATTAAGGTAATTGATTCAGCTATATAATTATTTGATTTCTTATGAGGCTTCAAATTGATTACATTTGTTTGCATTAACAGAGAAACCAAGGAAAAAGATCAACCAATGACCTTTCGTACTGCTTCTGCAAAGGTGCAGTAGCTAATATCACATACTGTTATCAATGGACAATGACTTTTATCTTTAACATGGTAAAATTTTATGCATTTAGTCATTAAACTAATAAAAAAGGCTATAATTTACTCTTTACATACCAAGAGAGCGGCTTTTCCCATGATATTCCCACCACTCTACACAGAAGTAAAGCAGATTGTCCTATTCCCGAGGTAATTTTTTTAAAAATCAGTTTAATTTACCATTTCTTATGCTTCTTTAAATAATTTTCTCCAGAAATTAATTACAGTTAATATTATCTTCAGGAGTTTCATTTACAAACAGTAGAAAGAGCTGCACAACACACTTGAGCAATTTGTTTTAGTAATTCAAATAAACTCGTGAATACCTTGAATTCACTCGAAATAAGAAGCATATAACAGAGGTATTAAATTATTAATCAAGTTTTTTAACCTTATTTTAATGTATGAAGTTCATTTTGTGTTTATGTATAGGGAAATGAGGCTTAACTTGCTGTTTTCCCGAAAATGTTTTCTATTGGAAGAACATTTGCTAACCAAAATGTTTAGTCAATCATGAAGATTTACGAAAAGCAAGTGCTGAAGCTGAGCGAAGAATCGATTCTCATGTTTCAACTTGCAGGTTTTAAAGAACATTTGTCTTTTAACATCTTAGTATCAAATATACCTGCATTATTACTAGATTTGAATTGTTTTTATATACAGTAAACGAGAAGATGTGTATCGTGTTATCAAATCATTCTTGGGTAAGGAAGAGAAGATACACACTGAAGCTATCAAATCATTCTTGGGGTGGGCCCATCCACCCCTCCCTAGCGAGGTATGAACAAACATGTGCTAATTTTATTGTTCCGACATTTTTTTACCTTTGAATGTAATAGTTTTGGTAATTTGTTATTCTTACTTGCAGTGGGTCCCACCCAATTTAATTCACCCAATATTAGAGTTGGTTGAGGTGGCTAGATTAGGTATGTGCTGAAATATATTTAATTTAATTTAATCTCGACTCACTTTTTTTGGTTTTATTACAGTTGGGAATGGGTGATGCTTTCGATGATTGGCTATAATCGAGAAAATCCAGCTTCTATGCCAGGGTCCAGTAGTTTCTTCGGGTATTAACCGCATTGTATCTCCTCCTCCGATTTGAGATCCGCCAATGTGACCGACAACGGTGCAAAAGATTTGGTAATTTTTCTATCGCTTGAAAATAGGGCTATATTTGACTATTTAGCATAACACATGTACTAACTGTGCAATTAAACTTCAGTAATACACTAATTTTGTTGAACATAAGCTATAATTGTTGTAAATTTCAACATTTGTTTAATATCATGATTTGCAAGTACTTAAATTTCTTTCCCGGTTTAATTATTATAGTTATTTACAATTCTGTTGATGAAATGTAAATACATTGACTAATGGAATGTGAAAATTATTTTCTTCACTTTATAGCATTGTATGCATCTGGTTTACAAGGGGAGTATGGCTTGTTGTGTTAGGGGTAATATTTTTTTGTGATCTTTTGTTGTTTGATAAAAATTTCAGAGAAAGACTCTTAAATCCTTTGTTGTATTTGTGTATGTATACACAAAATGTAAAATCTGTAGTAGATACAGTTTTTTTGTAGTTAAGACTTCCAGATTCGTGCAATTGATCAAGGGGACTTGGGTATCCTCCCCCGTAAGCCATTCGAACTGAGGTCTAGAGTTTGAAGATGATAACTAACTGGGAAAGTATCTGGAATACTATCAGTGAGATTGTTTCTTGCTAGATTCAGGACACCGAGACGATTCATGTTTCCTAGGAGACAAGATGGTATCTTGCCAGTCAAAAAATTGTCAGAGAAATCAATAACTTCAAAAAGGAAAGCATTACATAAGGACTTGGGAATAGATCCAGTGAGGCTATTATTTGCAAGCGAGAAGAAAAGAATATAAAAAATGGTGTTACCATTAATATCAGTTGGAAAAGAACTGAAGTTATTGCTCGAGTAACCCATGTATTTAGAATCAGGTATTGGTATCTCACCCTGGAAATGGTTGGAGTGTAGATCTAGTACATCAGTTCTGATAATAGTGTGAGGCTTTTGCAGGCCAACAAGGAGATTCGAAGAAAGATTTAAATAAGAAAGACCTAGATTCCAAATCCAGTTGGGTATTACTCCTTTTGGTTGTTTGAAAGGTCTAAGTGGCTCAACGATGATTGATTGGCCAATACCTCTGGAAACATTTTCAGTTTGCAAGAAGCCAGATTCAATGTCTTCAGCTGGAGAAGGAAGAATGGAGTATAATCATTTTATGCAGGTCAGCTGATATGTTGTTGAAGGAGAGGTCAAGGCTTGTGAAATTGGCGAGATTCTTCATGCTTTCCAACTGAATTGTGCCAGTAAAGAAATCTGAAGAAAGTGAGAGCTCCACGAGCAAACTAAGTTGGAAGAAAGACTTTGGAACAGATCCATTAAAACAATTAGCACCCAAATAAAGTTTTTCTAACAGGGAGGTGGATGCATTGGAAAAATCATGAATTTGACCAGAAAATTGATTATTGGAAAGATGAAGTTCTTTCAATGATGGGAGAGAAAATATGGATGACGGAATGTTCGCAGTGAGCGAATTAACCCCTAAGTTAAGAATTACAAGATTCGAAAGGTTTCCAAAGTGAGCATGAGAAAGTGGTCCTGTTAACCTATTACGAGAAAGATTAATGTAAGAAAGAATTTTGGAGTTCTGAAATAATGGAATTGGACCAGTAAAGCTATTCTCTGAAAAATCAAGATAAGCCAGCTTTGAAAGATTTGTGATTGCAAGTGGAATAGGTCCAACAAAATTGCATCCAAGTAGATTTATCATATTCAAGTTGTGGAGGTTGCTAATGGAATCTGAAATTGAACCTGAAAATTTTGTGCAGAAAAGCACTATCGTCCTAAGATAGCTATTCTGGGGAAATTGTTCCAAACTACCTTGTAGTAACTTGTTCCATGATAGATCTAGATACTGTAGAGTTGGAATCTGGAAAATGTTTGCTGGAAATGTCCTTGCCAAGTTGCAACTGAACAGGCTCAAGGTTGTCAAATTTGAAAAGTTAGCAAAAAATTCCGGAACTGTGGTAGATAAATTGTTGTCGTCGAGGTAAATGACAGAAAGTGAGCGAAGCTCTGATAGGGACGCATCAATAGTGCCTTCTATTTGACAAATTCTCATGCTTAATATTCTCAATCTCGGGACAGATGAAGCTAAAGCTTGGGACCAGTTGCTTTTCTGTGCTGAGATATTGACACCATCAAGATAAAGCTCTTCGAGATTTTGGAGATTTTGAACAAGTGTTTTCAAGTTCGGTTTCTCCAGTTTTAGTTGCTGGTTCGTATAGTATGGAATCGAGAGGTCGAGAGAAACCATCTTACTTAAAGTCGAGAGCTCAGCTAGTATTTGTCCAACAAAACCAGCCTCAGACAAATTCAAGTATATATACCAAATTTTTCAGATTCAAAATCCCGCTTGGAATTTGTACATCACCAAAATTGTTTTTTCCCAAATTTAACTTCTGAAGATACTGAAGCTTGAAAAGACTACTCACATTCTCAATTCCACTGGAAATTGATTCTTCATCTAGCTCCAGACTAATCACATGACCTGAGGTATCACAACCTACCCCATTCCAGCTGCAGCAATCCATGTTCACGTTCCAATTCACCAGTTATCTTGATACTTATACTAATTGGTTTGGATACGATGAAGTTAGTGGTGATTATAAAATCATAAGCCTTGTTGGTGATGCCTTTATAGATAATGTTGAGAATAACATTGGGGCCAAGATTTATATCTTAAGGAATGATTGTTGGAGAAAAATAAATAACCCCCCAAATTTTCGTTTTTTCCAGAAAAGTGGTGTTTTGGTGTCCGGAAAACTTCACTGGGTAACACATCGAGGCCCTAAGGAATTTGTTACACTAGATATGGTGACGGAGAAGTTTAATAAGGTGGCCCATCCTAAGCATGGATATGGTGAATCTGTCGACTGGATTTTATTAGAGTCTCGTGGGTGTCTCTATTCGTTTGGTCTTGTTCATAACAAGGATTGTATGGATGTTTGGGAGATGAAAGAATATGGTGTTGAGGAGCATTCATGGACTAAGTTGGGCTCCATTTTGTTCTCGTCTACTGTCGATAGTATCACATCACGTCCATTATTTGTGACAGAGAATGGTGATGTTTTACTTCATACTAATGTATAACTTAAAGTCTTCTACAATTGTGGGTCGCAAATTATACGGTGGTGAGCGTCCCTTTATGTATTTACAAGGCTACATTGAAATCCTTGTTCCACCGTATCTTGACGGGGAAGATATTAGTACCAGCTATTGAAAATACTTGCTCCTTTCCTTTGATTTATGGTGAATACTTGAATATTTGTTTGTGTTGATGTTCAAATATACTACGATGATCATGAATGTTTGTTTGTTTGATGGTGGTATTTTTTCCCATTTATAAGCAGCATCCTACTCGTATGAAGATCAAGATTCTTGTTCACTCTTGTTTAATGTTGTTTTCTTTCTCGTATTTTCTATGTTTGATCGTGCCTTCTGTAATTTTGAGTATTAGTGTTATATTCAAGAATATCCAACATTGTAACTGTTGATTTTATTCCTGCAGTAATTTATTGACCCTTTAGCGTTGATGATTGGCATTGGAACTGATTGTTGTATAGTTTTTTGTTATTTAGCTAATCATTCTCCAATTCTTGTGTTTGTCCAACTTTCATTCTCCTGATTAATTGAATGAAAGTGGGGTCTGATGCTTAGAGAAGTTTTACATTAGTCCCAGTAAGTTTTTCGAGTTAATCTTTCCAGAAGTATAGAATATAATAAAAAATACTGAATATCCTATAATTCTTAGGCACTTATTAAGTTGAATCTGCATATTCGCCTCTTACTCTTTGCCACTTTTTCCATAAACCAACAATTAAAAATTGAAGTTCCAAAACTTCTAGTTTACTGGCATTTCTTCTCCTCTGAATCAATATATGTAAAGCCTCAAAATGAACCATATGGAATGGAGGGGCACATCTTCTAAATTCATGAAGGATGGAAAATTTTCAGTGATCAAAGAGTCACCAATAGAATTAATTGCGACGCTGGTTCCTCTGACATATATAGGAGCGGCTATCGCATGTAATGCGAGAGATTCTAACGGTAATTTTGTTAAAGGCGGGGCACAACTATGTCAAGCAAGCAGTGTTTTGGAAGCATAAGCATTGGTTATATTATAAGCTTTTGAGATGGCTGGGGAGTTCGGCACAAACAAACGATTATCAAAAACGATTCAGATATTTTGATAAGGATCTGGAAACCAACAAACAAGTCAAGAATATATGTTCTTGTTGTGGGGTGGGAAAATATAATGCTATACACTTATTTCAAGAATGCGTCAAAATTAGATCCATGTGGGAGTTGATGGAGTTGATTAAATGGGAGGTAATGCATGAGGATCAGGACGCAAACTCATCAGCTGTGTTGACTAGTATTTCGGCAGGGAATTTTGATGAGTTTGCAAGGCTAATGTAGAAGGTTTGCGTGACATTTGGGAGACTGATCTGCAGCAGCTATCAGGGACCAGTAGCACAATTAATTCTGTGAGGAATTTTAATATTCAGCAGGAAGGTAGTGATCTTGCACCATGGAAGCTGCAGAACCTGGATTTGAGACAGGACAGACCCACCGTGGGGGAGATGCAGCAGCGTCTGGAGAATAAGAACTTGTCCAGTAATCTCTTCTTTGCCAGGATACCATGGAGCATGTTGTTTGGATCTTTGATTGAGATTTTGTGGCGAGAAAGGAATGACTCCGTGTTCAATGACTGGGTTGTTAAACAACTGCTATCTATATATGGCAAGTTGTTTGGTAATTGGTACTTTAATTTGCCAACCCACTTATTGGATATTATTAGACAAGATAGCCCTTGATGATAAGGTCGCGGGATAGCTTTTTGTAAACTCTATTTATCTATATTATTATTTCTTTGACCAAAAAAAAATAGCATTTAATGATTCTTATATGCAATGCAAAGAAACCCATACATACATAGTTGATCATTAAGTGGTTGTGATAGATTACTTCCAGCTTGATTTCAATACCTCTCGAGTTTTTACTAGGCCACTGGACAAAAAGCCCTTGCAAAAGGCGACAATGGAGCAGCCACAAACTAGTTGACCCGTGTTCAATTTTTTCAACTGACTCAAAGATCATAAAAGAAGATGTACCCAGGTACATCTTCTTCAGAAACATTTGTTTCAATCAGTGTAGTTGTATTCAGTGAAAGTTTCCGGCTGAGACGTGATTTTCTGGCTCAACAGCGTGTATTGGCCGTGAATTGCCTCCAACCTCAAGCAAAGTTGTGCAACATAAGCTGTCTTAAGATCCTGGTATGGAACATTCCCAGGCTATTCTAATTGCGCAAATTCATCTTCTGACAATGAAGATGCAGTTCCATTAAATGTACCTTCCAAATATTCCATAATACTAGTTGTTCTTCACTCTATGTCACTGTGTTGGATAGATAGGATCAAAACTGAGTCAATCCAGTCCACATCTGACGCTCAGTAACCAGTACTAAATTATTCGAAGGAAGAAGCAAGTGCTCCTCACATGCCATCCAAGCACTGCGAAGTTTACGATTCGTTCTTCATTCAGGCAACTTAAAAATATACTCCCCAATTCAGGCAGCGATTAGCAAAGAAGAGGTCGAGAATCAGTTGTTGAATCTCTAACTGTTGACTACTCATCTTCATCCAGCTCCAGAAAACCTGAGTTCTTTAATTTAAGCTTTGGCTGAAGGAGAGTCACATGTATGTTTGATGCAGTGATGGATCGATGGATAAACCATAAGTTTGGTCACATGGCTCTCCTGAGAAACATGTGAAGAAATAGCTTTACTTAGGAAATTTCTTTCCCATCACTTCCATGTAATCTATATAAAATATTCATGACAATATCCTTTTTTAAAAAGCTTGCAATTCTATCTGTTTTAACTTCAAAAAAACATTACCTGAAATATATCCTGGTTAGATAATTCTATCAATTGGTCATAATCCAATATGTGTGTTAGTTTTGATGGGAAGTAAGCCGGCAAAAATAAGAACTTATAAGTAAACATAAGGGTTTCATTTTTTTAGGTCTTTATAAATAGGATATTTCTTCAATCTAATATTGGATGAATCAGTATTAGGATTAGTTATTTCTATTATGACATATGGCCCATATTTTTTAGAATCAACTAATCTATAGACATGTGTTTTGTTATTAGATATAATGATCGTATTTTATATATTGGACCATCCAATATTAGATGGAAGTCTTACCGAAATATTATTTTCAAACATGAAATTCAAAAAAGTTTAATCTAAAAAAATGGGCCTCAGAATGTATTTCTTTAATTTTGATGGGCTGTGGACCTGTTTAGGTAACTAACCCTAAAATAAAACATTTTTAGAAAAAATATCGCCGCCAGAATATTTTTCAGAAATTTTTTCGTGTACATGGTTTGACACCGGAAAGAAAGGTGAAGGCAAAGGTGAAGCAAAACATCGTTCTGAAAAAGAAGTTGGAACACATTGATGAGTTCTCCGATGAAGCAACTGAAAACTACTCTTCCAGAAGAAATCATCGAAGACGAGATACTGTCAAGGTTGTCAGTGAAATCTCTATTAAAACTCAGGTGTGTTCGTAAGTCATGGCTTTCATTTATCTCATCCTCTCGTTTTATCAAAAACCATTTTATTAAATACTCAAGATCCAACTATTATGCTAAACACAAGACAATTATATACACAATAGACCCATCTACCCACACTTTTACCTACTATGCCTACTCTTCTTACTCTATTCTCTATGACCCAACTTCAAATATGGATGCTATAGCACAAATTCCTATTCCAACGAGTTCACGCATTATATCTTCGAGTGGTTCTTGTAATGGTTTGGTATGTGTGCTACCACGTAATAATATATACACAATATTCAACCCATCTTTGAGAAAGTTCCGTAATTTGCCGATTTTAGATACCGATGATAGACCAGCGGGGCACACTTATACTGATGGGTTTGGATACGATGAAGTTAGTGGTGATTATAAAATCATAAGCCTTGTTGGTGCTGCCTTTTAAGGATAATATTGAGAATAACATTGGGGCCAAGATTTATAGCTTAAGGAATAATTGTTGGAGAAAAATAAATAACCCCCAAATGTTCGTTTTTTCCAGAAAAGTGGTGTTTTGGTGTCCGGAAAACTTCACTGGGTAACACATGGAGATCCTAAGGAATTTGTTACACTAGATATGGTGACGGAGAAGTTTGGTAAGGTGTCCCATCCTAAGCATGGATATGGTGAATCTGTCGACTGGATTTTATTAGAGTCTCGTGGGTGTCTCTATTCATTTTGTCGTGTTCATAACAAGTATTGTATGGATGTTTGGGAGATGAAAGAATATGGTGTTGAGGAGTCATGGACTAAGTTGGGCTCCATTTTGTTCTCATCTACTGTCGATAGTATCACATCACGTCCATTATTTGTGACAGAGAATGGTGATGTTTTACTTCATACTAATAACTCCATGATTTTGTATAACTTAAAGTCTTCTACAATTGTGGGTCGCAAATTATACAGTGGTGAGCGTACCTTTATGTATATACAAGGCTACATTGAAAGCCTTGTTCCACCTTATCTTGACGGGGAAGATATTAGTACCAGCTATTGAAAATACTTGCTGCTTTCCTTTGATTTATGGTGAATGCTTGAAGATTTATGGTGATCATGGGAACCTTATGTTTGTTTGTTTAATTCTGGAGTTTTTTTCCTTTTATATGCAGCATTCCCCTCTTATGTAGATCAAGATTCTTGTTCAGTCTTGTTAATGTCGTTTACTTTTTCGTATTTTCTATATTTGATAGTACTTTCTGAAAAATTGAGTATCATTGTAATATTCAAGAACATATTCAAGAACATCCATCATTGTAACTGCAATTTCATTCATGCAGGAAGTTCAACCCTTTATACTATGATGATTGGTATTGGAATTGATTGTTGTATAATTTTTGTTGGTTAGCTAATCATTGTCCAATTCTTGTGCTTGCCCAACTTTCATATGCCTGATTAATTGAGAGTGGGTTTGAAGCTTAGAGAAGTTTTACATAAGACCCAACAAGTTTTAAGAGTTAATCTTTCCAAAAGTGTAGTATATTCCAAACTTCTTGTTTCCAGGCATTTCTTCTCCTCTAAATTATTACCAAACGTATGAAATATTTATACACAATAAATAGAATACCACGTAAGTAAAGCCTCACAACGAACCATATGGAATGGAGTAGTACATCTTCTGAATTCACAAAGGATGGCAAGTTTTCAGTGATCAAAGAGTCAGCAATAGAAAATAGGGAATTACTGAAACCCCAGGAAAGAAATCTTTGAGTTCTAATGAGTTCAAAGAGCGTTTCAACATTTAAACGCAATTCAACCCAAACACATGCTCGACAATCGCCCGCCTAGTATCTAGTGCCTTTTAGATATTGTATATAGTTTATTAAATGCTCAAACATATATAGTGTGAACATAGTGTTGAATAACCATGTATAAGGCGTAATTGTTAGTCATGGTGAGAAAAGTTTGACTTTGTAGAACGTGAAGCCTGTAATTCTAGTTACGACGACTCATAACCTTTAGTCTGAATTGAGTATCCTAGACCATACATTAAGGAGAGAATTAAGGCGATTTCTTGTTATCCATTTGAAATTTTAGCCTAAACCCTTGTAAATTATTATCCCGAGTAGCTTTATTGATCCTATTTCCATTTATTTGGCGACCCGCATTACAAGTCAATGGCCAATGTTAGGTTGCACAGGAGCCTGTGCGGGAACGACGATACAATTTTTCAAAAAAGCTCCAATACAGGTGCGGCGATATTATATAAGTTTTTAATTTGTTTTAAATATATATTTTTTAAACTACCGCTTAATGAAGTCCAATATCACCCCAACAGATGCGTTAAAGTCTACAGCACTAGTGAGTTTAGAGCAATCAGTTACAGCCCCTATATTTCTAATAATTGCGCGACTAGTCCCTGGGTAATTATTTTAAAAATCAGCACCCTTATTTTTCCAGATTTGTCGATCTACAGCTCCAAAGTTGCGAGTTTCAGCCCCGGAATTCCAAGAGCACCCCTATAATTCCGGTTTCGCATTTTTGTCCCATGTTGAATCGCATAGCTGTAGCAACATTATTAATTTGTGCAGCTCCATTACCTTACGAAACATTAAGAAAAGCTTACTGAATGGTTTGTTTCTTTAGTCCCCGAATTACTCGGATATCTTGATATCTTGATTAGTCATTTAATAAAAATCACATTGTAGCAGAGTAATAACTTTTGATGAATGAAGGAATATCTTATAATTTGATAAAGATGGATAAAGTACCATCTAATATAGTAACATTCACCAATTGATGTTATAATCTCCATGTCCTACCATGCACATCTTTATTATACTTGGGGTTTAATATCTCAGGGACTGAAATGAAAATTTTATTAATTAAGGGGGTTGTAACAGTGAATAATTTACATGTTGTGGCTGCACCATATCCTCAAAGTACTGCAGCAGCTGATGGGAGACATTTCCGATCTACTAAATGCTATGATTTGCATTTAGGAATATATATTTTCGATCATTATAACATCTTTATTACAATTTTTTGATCTACTAAATATATAAACTAGAAATTTACCTCCTTTCCAAAAATTTCAATGCTTCCCAAACCATGGACCAAAGAAATCGCAAATTGTAGGCCAACTCAAATTCGTAAATAGATAAGAATAATTACTGCTGACTTGATTTTATCATATCTTCTTCGTTACTGGACCGTTTTTGTCCAGTAAGATATCGAAAGAATCTCACGGAATTATCTATCTACATATGAAAGAGATTTTCCAGAATCGGCTCGGATTTGGAGTTATCATCACTTCTTTAGACGTAGCTGCAGAAATTCAGATTTATTTGGCAGCTTTTTCTTTTCCTAGTTGAACTCTGTTTCCTTCTCTCTCCAGATTCCTTCAAGATCTTATTTCCTTATTTTCTTAGAATTAACTTGTCCTCTAATTAATTACCATATATCTTTAAAACTTCACAATAAATAAATAATTAAACCGCATATGCTTTGAAAATTAATAAATCGTTAATACAAGACTAGAAATAAGAAAGTGCACTCTAAAATTAGAAACTCGAATAAAATAATTCCTAACACACTAAAAATAATCTAAGACTTTAATTCTCACTTCTCCTCCTTGTAAGAAATTCAAGAACCTAGTAACTTTGCACTACAAATAACCAATTTAACGCACAAAAGCTCTAAAATTGCAAATAGTCTAATTCCAAGGGAAGAAAGTGCAATATGACGAAATAAGCATAAAAGTCTATCTAATAAGTCAAATATTCACCTAAAATGGGCTAATATTTAGAACAAATAGGGAGACATCAAGACCCCAAACTCAAACCTTTGTCGTCCCGACAAAGTAAAATAAAAACAAATGTCTTTTAGGTGAATGCAGAAGGTAGAATCTAGTAAACATTCTCAAAGCACAACTTAAAACAACTCTCATATAGTATGATCTAACAATTAATATACACATACACGTATCATGCAAAATCAAACACAAAATAATATCAATCCAAAATGAATTTCACAATACTAGAAGGTTACGCTTATTACTTATCTCAAGATGGTGGCTATAGGGTGTTCCTCAATCCTTACTTTCTTTGATCGCTCCACTTAGCATACTCCCTATTAACTCACTATGTATCTAGGAATCACGAGATCTTTACGGTTTTAATATAGGCTCAGGGACGGTATGGTATGTATATTTGGTAAATTTGAAGTGAGCTTTTGGCTCTCTCCTCACTTACCATCAACAAACTGTCCAAGAGTTTGAGTTTACACTCGAATATGTTCTCACTCATCCCATTTGACGCGCTAATGTAGCGTCCCCAGATTAACCCAATAAGCACTGAAGATGATTCACACAAAAATTTCCTCTTTGCCGGTCCAAATATATATTATTTTCATATGAAATTTTCTCTTTTCTTTTGTATAGTCATGACTCTCTTTTTGATGTTGATATATCATGCTATTTTTTCATTCAAATTTTTTTTTCTTTTCATAAATTTCATATCTTTTTTTTTATTTACTCTTACCCCGGTAAAGGGTTACAATATAATAAACATGTGAATCATCATCAAAATATAAAATAGTTTATAATTGATAAGCTCAAAAATCCCAACCCAATGTAAATTCCCATAATAGTGGACCTACCACCCCAAACTCAAGCTCAAGACATGAAGTCTCAGGATCGTGATTCAAGTACGGGTCATATGGAATTGCCTAACAAACTAAAGGGATATTGGCTTATAATGTGGCGACAAAAGAAAGGCTTAAAGGCTAAAAATTTGGCTAAGAAGGATATAATTACTTCAGGGATAGAAGGCCAAAAAGGATTCAAAGGGCTAACAAAGAACTGTCTCTATCATCTTCCTATTTACACAGCTTGCCTCTAATTCATACCTAAGTGGGTTCTTTACTCATTCAGATCTCACGTTCTACAAACCACTCATTATCCTTAAGCACAAGTTTACTTCTTTTGCATTGTTCATTAATTATTCCTATCAATTACCTCATATTTACATGTAATCTAAGTGCGTTTTACACTAACTCCTAAAGTCAACTATTTTCTATCATAAATTCATAAAAAGCATTCTTATGGGGACATTTAAAATACTCTACAGTCAAAACATTCCTCGAACTAATTTTAAAAAAAACAGCAAAACACATAAAATTGGGATGAGGCAACGAACCCCACCCCAAACTCAAAAATGAGTCGTGTCCGCACGACTCGAAAAAGACTCAAGAAAGCAAATAATTAATAAGAATGAGAAAAGGATAGGAAAACGTATATGAACCAGCACAAAGCTGGTTTCCATGGTTGCATGTAGGTCGAGCTCCTCTTGTTGCGTAGGTGGCATGTTGAACATTGCTCACTCCACGTAATATATCTTGCATAAGCTCCAACTCTTTTGTGACTTTTTCTATGGTTTTCATCTTTTCCTAGCTCTCTAAATCATCATCTCCTCTACAAAAATCTTCCCTCAATACCCAACTTTCTTTCAAAATCATCATGTTCTTCATACCTTTTCCAACCTTCATGGTCATCTCTGATGACCCCAAAATCAATTGTTCACCTACTTAAAGATTACTTGCAAAATATATAATGGTAGGGTCAAACAATTCATAATTCCTCCAATAAATAAATAAAACAAATCTTAATTCCCAACTGGTAGTAGAAAGAAAAGAAGAGTTCTAGCTATTTTACCGGATTGGCCGTGGAATTTGTGATGATTTGATACCTTGCACTTGCAATCTCCAACCTTCAAAGTACAAAATCTATTGATGAAATTTGTGTCTTTGGATGTTTGTTGAAGGTGACACAGTAGTGGGATTGGCGATTTATTGGAGATGGGTCATCAATATCTATGGTGTTGGAGAGGTTTAATGGGTAGACTTTAAGCTCTTACTGAAGAAAAAGATTTGGACTAAAGTATGAATTTGGTATTTGGGAAGAATTTATGATATGATTGAATGCTTGGATGATGTTTAGAGAGATGGTTTGATGGTGATTTGCAGGTATTTCTGGGGTTTGGGTTCGTTTACACTGAAGTTCCATGTGTGAGAGGCTAAAATGCGAATTTCTGCGTCCTAAAATTAAATTTTTTTTATGACTTTCGTCGAGAGCATGAGCGGCATGTCGGCAAAATGACCGGCTAGTCGGTCACGAATGACGACCTCCCCAACAGTTAGATCTCAAAAAGTTATGCAGTTTAGGCTCAAAGATCACCTGATTTCGACATCTGAGCGCAAAGATATGACTTGCCGAAGTTTTCTCTTATTGTGTCCAGGTTTTTTTTTTTCTGACACAGCGGGACGGCATACCGGTCAGATGACCGGCTAGCCGGTCCCAGTAAAGTACCCTTCGGCACAAAACCCGATTCCAGAACCCCGTGCGCTCGTGTTTCCTCCCTCCGGTATACTGGGGATTTCGTCGGATATACCGGTGGCGCTGCAGACATTTTTTTTCTTTTCGTTTCTTTTCACCCCAAACTCAATTCCTGCACACTTTAACACACCACCTTTATCATTTCTTAAAAATAGACGCTTAGACTCGACAATTACTTATAATATACACTAGGAATTGAAAAACATTAAAGCAAATTAAAACATGGGTTGTCTCCCAAGAAGCATTTTTGTTTATTACGTCTTTAAGTTCGACGTGTTACCTTCCATGAAGATGGTATTGAGGCCCTTGTGGTTCTCCTCCGCTTAAATTTGCCTCTTCCTTGACATGTAAACTTTAAAACCTTCCCCCTTAGAATTTTATTCAATCGATCTTTGAAAGGGGGTGGGTAGTATCTCCGTTTCGCCTCCTTGTTCTCATGGCGAAACTCATTATCTTCCACATAGTATATCGGGATTTCTCTTATTGGATTAATTACCTGTGATATTCAATAAGCTTAGATCGAATCCATTTCTTAGCAAGAAGACATTCCTCTATACAAGCTTCTATCTCGGGTAATCTAACCTCTCCATTCACATATTTATAATTTCTAAAATCCACGAACTCCTTCCAATCTATGCTTTGTTGGACTTGTAGGGCTGCAAGGTGCGCGTACAAAGTGCCCATGATTCTATGACGATATAGTATATTTGAGGGACACCCCCAGTCTAGCCCCATTTGGAGGATGGTCAATTCATGTTCATCTCATATCGCTTGAGTCTAGTCTCTTGAATTTTTCCTAAATTTTCTACTTGCATACTAGACTCCATTATCAAATCCACATATACCTCTTGCATCAAATTCAGTTCGTAATCTTGAAATTCATTCACATTTAATCCGGAGAGAGTTAGTTGTAGAGGTCGTTGGACATGCCCGGTCCATTGATTGTTCGATTCTTACTCTTGCGTGTATTGATAGGATGGTTGGTAGAAGTTACTACCCCATTGTTGATATTCCGAAGAGTCTTCCCTATAGTCGAATAGACCGGAGTCTGGATAATATCCTCCATACATCTTTAGTGGAATGTCTTGATCATTACCCTAAATATAAGAACCTGTAAAAGAAAAAAAAAGAAAAACCAAGCGTAAAACTAAAAAAAATAACTAAACAATTAAAACTACTTAAAGATTAAACACCAGGGTCACACGCTGCAATCCTCGGCAGCGGCGCCAAAAACTTGGTGGGTCCTGGGGTGTTATAAAATAATGTGATAAATAAATAGGAACCACAATACTGCAAGTGTACGGTTGTCCAAGTAATACTCCGACAAATCGGGTTTCGTTCTCAGGGATTGGACTGGTATAACCCAAGTGTTCACTAGATAAGTAGTAGTAATTTCAAATACAGAAAATAAAATATAAAAAATATTTGTTTTGTTTTGAGTTATTAAACTACTAGACGCAAATAAACAAATTATTGAAAATAAATACTAAAAGATTAAGACACAGATATGAGCTGTACTTGAGTCTCGCTAGGGTTTTACCGAAATAAACTTAATCAATGCTTCTTTTAAAGGTCAAAATGGTAAATAGTAATAGTCAGGATTCTAGATTCTCCTTACCCCCGTCAGGGTGGACTAAGGAGTTATTCTTAGGTGCTACGAACCCCGTCAGGGTGATTATAGTCCACCTTCGAATGATTAAGTTCTCATTACCCAATTGGCTATAGGATTAATTAAGCCTGTCAAGGTCAATAATTTATATCCTACATTCATTATTTATTTCTGTACCTAATCCCCCCGTCAAGGTGATCCATACGCCACGATATGGGATTGCCTAGTTACTAAGTCCTATTATAGATTAACTACTTCAATAATAGTCAATAATTGCAAATTAATGAAATTTACTAATTACCCAATTCGATTTCAATTACAATAATCCCAAAACCAAAAACATAAAATGAAATAGATTGGGGCTTAACCCATTAATGCATTCTCAAGTACTGTATGAATTAACTCATAATTTCAAAAAATAAGAAAATAAAAGAATTCATGTTTACACATTACAGAAATAAAAGATAGAACCTAATTAGAAATTTGGTTTGGCTGTGATTTGGAGAAAATGACTTTCTCCAGCTCTTAACTTTCTCATTTTCCTTTCTTCTGACTTTTTCTCTGGACACTCTCTTCTAAGGACGATTCAAATTGAAGAATAAAATGAGAGGTGTTGAATAATGAGGTCTACGGGGTGTATTTATAGGTGTTAGGAAGCCCTAATTCGTTTTACTTGGAGTGGAAAACAAGTAAAAGAGTCCAAGCCCAACTCAAATTCGTAAGTAGATAAAGATACTGCTGACTTGTTTTGATCATATCTTCTTCGTTACTAGACCTTTTTTGCCCGTAAGATATCAAAAAAGAATCCTCACGGAATTATCTATCTACCTATGAAATGGATTTTCCAGAATCGGCTCCGATTTGGAGTTATCGTCACTTCTTTAGACGTAGCTGCAGAAATTCAGATTTATTTGGCAGCTTTTCCTTTTCCGAGTTGAACTCTGTTTCCTTCTCTCTCCAGATTCCTTCAAGATCCTCTTTACTTATTTCCTTAGAACTGAATTGTCCTCTAATTAATTACCATATATCTTTACAACTTCACAATAAATAAATAATTAAACCACATATGTTTTGAAAATTAATAAATCATTAAATCAAGACTAGAAATAAGAAAGAGCACTCTAAAATTAGAAAATCGAATAAATTACTTCCTAGCACACTAAAAATAATCTAAGACTTTAATTATCACTTCTCCTCCTTGTATGAAATTCAAGAACCTACTAACTTTGCACTACAAATAACCAATTTAACGCACAAAAGCTCTAAAATTGCAAATAGTCTAATTCCAGGGGAGAAAGTGCAATATGAAGAAATAAGCATAAAAGTCTATCTAATAAGTCAAATATTCACCTAAAACGATGTCTCCTAAGGACTAATATTCAGAACAAATAGGAAGACATCAATAGTAAATGTCACTTCACAAATTGTTCTAATCTTTTACCCCCACTCACGAAAAAACATTGATCCACCCATATGTCTAATGGCGTGGATAGACTGCCAAATCACTCTGTCTTGCCATGCCACCCCTTAAAATAATAAATCAACTGCCCCGCCTCATACACTAGCATGGAACATAGTCCTATTATAAAAAAACTCTGCTACCCATTCCACTCTATTGCGTAATTGCACCACCTCGCCTGCCTCACCACCACTACAACATGTCGCTTCTTTAGAGGCGGTATCATTAGGGACAAAATTAATTTTGTCCCTAATTATCCACCATTAGAGGTGGCCAACGTGTATCAACATAAATGATTTCCAGAATAATACGCTTTAGCAACGATATGGATCGTCGATATTAATTTGATGAACTAGCGACAAGGTTTGTTTGTCCCTAATAACATTATTACCGACGACTTACATAATCATTAGGGAAGACTTTATGCCATCCCTAATGATATACAGGAAATGAATGCAATAGTCGGGGATGAAATATCCCTAGTTGAGGGATGAAATATCATTTAACCTAGTTCATTATATAAATGGGTCGATATCATGTAAGAAGTTGATGTAACTATGTTGGCCCAATAATATGTTTGGACATTAAGTAAAAAAGTCTGTATTTTAAGTGAAACCAAAATTCTATTATTTCCCTAATAGTATATATAAAGGTATATACTAACTAAACCCTAGAAACATCCATAGCCGCATTCGCAACTCTCTCCGCCTCATTCTCCACCTCTTTCACTTATATATCCAACAATCTCATAACTAAACTCTCCTCATAGCTGTACTTTATTTGCTAAAATTTACCAATATACTTATCTAAATCTGTTCAACTTCCATACATTGAGTTATAATAAATTTCTCAAATCGTTCTATGGGAGATCTAAAAGACTAATTATAACATTGAGAATGATATCTTGAGGTAAGAAATAAAAAATTAATGAGTTTTTCATTGATTTTACATTGAATATAAATATGAATGATTATTTATTATTTTTAATTTAAATTTACATTTTTATAATTATAGATAAACTATGAGAATTTTTTCATTAAAATTTGGTTCAATGTGTAATTTTGATTATAAAATATAATATAGGTTATTTATGAATTTTTTTTAATATTATATTCATAAATTGGTCATGAATTTGAGATATTAATTTGAAGTTTGTTAATTTTGTCATTTCATTTAGTTTGTTTATAAATTAAATTTTATTCATGTTGATTAAATATTATTATGTTAATTTTTTCAAAAGAGTAATTTTATATATGAATCAACATAAAGGACAAATTTAAATTTTTAAAATACATTTACCATTGTTAAATATAATTATCTTTTTATTATGATTTTACAAAAAAATGTGTTAGTAGTAACTATCTTGACAATTTTACAAATTATAGTAGACTTATTATATGATTAATCTATAAAAAAAAGTAATTAATTTTAATAATAAAACGCTAAATACTTGAATAAAATTAGCATCTTACACAATATTTTCTTAAAGAATTCGTATGCCCATTAAGTTTACTTATATGCTATATAATTGTGTGCATGTCTATGTATGTGTATGTGATCGGAATAATCAATAGATTACATATAAAGATTTGAAGTAATTACTTATATTAGTTTTACATAGTGATAAAAAATGATACACACCAAAATTCATACCAACGATGATTTGGTGTGATCAAATTGAAAGTGAATTATCAATCTATTTATTTTATCAATTGAACTCTATCTTTTCCTTGATTCGCTTCCATTCTAATCCAATTTAATCATATAATGTCATGGTGGTATTCGAGTGGTATATAACATCAGTCCAAGAGAAGAATATCACCAAGATCGATTAAAAACTTCTTTAATTGGAATTATAAACTTGTTATATAAATAAATACCATTAATACCCATTTTTATCTTTTGCTTACAGGTTTATTTACAAAATTAAGAATGATTTTCATGTCAAATACTACAAGTTCGTTGACCATGTCATTTCAACCTACCAAAATATTCACTAAAGGTAATTTTTGCTTCCTAGTTTACTCAGATATTTATTATGTTTCTAACAATTTATATTGATCTAATATAATTGTAACCAACATTACTACTTCATCTTTTCAGAAGAAATCATCGAGGATGAGATATTGTTAAGGTTTACAGTGAAATCTCTATTAAAACTAAGGTGTGTTCCACCTTATCTTGACGTGGAAGATATTAGTACCAGCTATTGAAAATACTTGCTGCTTTCCTTTGATTTATGGTGAATACTTGAAGATCTATGGTGATCATGGGAACCTTATGTTTGTTTGTTTGATTCTGGAGTTTTTTTCCTTTTATATGCAGCATTCCCCTCTTATATAGATCAAGATTCTTGTTCAGTTTTGTTAATGTTGTTTACTTTTTCGTATTTTCTATATTTGATAGTACCTTCTGAAATTTTGAGTATCATTGTAATATTTAAGAACATCCAACATTGTAACTGCAATTTCATTCATGCAGGAAGTTAAACCCTTTATACTTTGATGATTGGTATTGGAATTGATTGTTGTATAATTTTTGTTGGTTAGCTAATCATTGTCCAATTCTTGTGCTTGCCCAACTTTCATATGCCTGATTAACTGAGAGTGGGGTTTGAAGCTTAGAGAAGTTTTACATAAGTCCCAACAAGTTTTTAGAGTTAATCTTTCCAAAAGTGTAGTATATTCCAAAAGTTCTTGTTTCTTGGCATTTCTTCTCCTCTAAATTATTACCAAACATATGAAATATTTATACACAATAAATAGAATACCACCTAAGTAAAGCCTCACAATGAACCATATGGAATGGAGTAGTACATCTTCTGAATTCACAAAGGATGGCAAGTTTTCAGTGATCAAAGAGTCACCAATAAAAAATAGGGAATTACTGAAACCCCAGGAAAGAAATATTTGAGTTCTAATGATGGAGCGTTTCAACATTTAAACGCAATTCAACCCAAACACATGATCGGCAATCGACCGCCTAGTATCTAGTGCCTTTTAGATATCGTATATAGTTTATTGAACGCTCAAACATATATAGTGTGAACATAGTGTTGAATAACCATGTATAAGGCGTAATTGTTAGTCATGGTGAGAAAAGTTTGACTTTGTAGAACGTGAAGCCTGTAATTCTAGTTACGACAACTCATAACCTTTAGTCTAAATTGAGTATCCTAGACCATACATTAAGGAGAGAATGGAGGCGATTTCTTGTTATCCATTTGAAATTTTAGCCTAAACCCTTGTATATTATTATCCCGAGTAGCCTCATTGATCCTATATCCTTTTCTTTGGCAACACACATTACAATCCAATAGCCATATGTTAGGTTGCACAGGAGAGGGTGCTAACAACGATATAATATGATTCCGGGATTCAGCTTCTCCACAAAGCTCTTATACAGGTGCGGTGATATCATATAAGTTTTTAATTTGTTTTAAATATATAATTTTTAAACTACCGCTTAATGAAGTCCAATATCACCCCAGCAGATGCGTTAAAGTCTACAGCACTAGTGAGTTTAGAGAAATCAGTTACAGCCCCTATATTTCTAATAATTGCGCGACTAGTCCCTGGGTAATTATTTTAAAGATCAGCACCCTTATTTTTCCAGATTTGTCGATCTACAGCTCCCAAGTTGCGAGTTTCAGCCCCGGAATTCCAAGAGCACCCTTATAATTCCAGTTTCGCATATTTGTCCCATGTTGAATCGCATAGCTGTAGCAACATTATTAATTTGTGCAGCTCCATTACCTTACGAAACATTAAGAAAAGCTTACTGAATGGTTTGTTTCTTTAGTCCCCGAATTACTCGGATATCTTGATATCTTGATTAGTCATTTAATAAAAATCACATTGTAGCAGAGTAATAACTTTTGATGAATGAAGGAATATCTTATAATTTGATAAAGATGGATAAAGTACCATCTAATATAGTAACATTCACCAATTGATGTTATAATCTCCATGTCCTACCATGCACATCTTTATTATACTTGGGGTTTAATATCTCAGGGACTGAAATGAAAATTTTATTAATTAAGGGGGTTGTAACAGTGAATAATTTACATGTTGTGGCTGCACCATATCCTCAAAGTACTGCAGCAGCTGATGGGAGACATTTCCGATCTACTAAATGCTATGATTTGTATTTAGGAATATATATTTTCGATCATTATAACATCTTTATTACAATTTTTTGTTCTACTAAATATGTAAACTAGAAATTTACCGCCTTTCACTACAAGAAATAGTAGCATTAGCGGGGAAGCTATTGCGGCAACAACTAAAATGGCCTCTAATAGTAGCATTAGCGGGGAAGCTATTGCGGCAACAACTAAAGTTGCCTCTAATGATATTTGTAAAAACCAAAATGGCCTCTAATTATATTTTTAGCGGCAATGTTTGCCGCTAAAGATAAAGTTAATAGCGGCAAAAACAAATAATTTGCTACTAAAGGTATCTTTAGCGAGAAACTTATAGAGGCGACAAATAACGACTATTAGCGGAAAAATTAAGATTTTTAGTTTTAAATTTTTTGCCGCTAAAGATACTATTTCTTGTAGTGTTTCCAAAAATTTCAATGTTTCCCAAACCATTGACCAAAGAAATCCCAAATCATAGGCCAGTCGCTCCTACTTCCGCTCCGTGATTCTTTACTATTTTAAATATTCTATGCAACATAGCTTACAAGGCTTCCGGTGAAATTCCGGTTGAAATTCGGGTGTGTTTGCAAATTATGGCTTTCGTTAATCTCATCCTCTCAATTAAAAAAACTCACTTTATTAAAATCAACGATCCCAACAAGTGTCAACCATAACCCAGTTGTAATTTATACACTCATCTACTATTGAATTCACCTGCTATGCGTACTCTTTTAACTCTATTGTCTATGATTCCACTTCTCCTTCCCCTATAAATGATAGAATCCTTTTTAGAATAAAAGTTAATAAGAATTACACTAAGTCAAAGGATGAAATAGTGTAAAAATGGTGAAAAGCCTTTATTGTCTTCTTTTTTCTTTCCTCCCATCATTTTAAGAGTTGCCAAATTATGTAACTCCTATTTTGTAAAACGTTTTTTATTCTGAAACCCATTTAAGTAGTCCAAGACAACCAAAAAATATTTTGAATATAGAATGGTTTGAACCATGACGGTGGAGAATTAAGTAACTCGCTTATCTTAATTCCAAATTACAAACTGTCACCTCTCATACACTCCTGACTTCAAGTAGTATCATAAAATCAAAGAGATCGCTCAGAATCCTACACCGATTGCCCGATGTTACTCTCTTAAGTTGATTTTCAAATTTGGCCGCTAAATGCTTTCGCTTTCCAAAAGTGGATTTATGACCCTTTCTTCCAGTGACTTAGAGGTTTCCTTGACTTTTCGACTTCTTATCATTATCTTCGGATTTTGTATCATCCAGTTACCTAATATTTGCACACGTAACACACAATTAACGCATAAAATCTCTAAAAAATAGCATAAAAGTCAAAACTAGATAAAATTCGTAAAACTTCAAATAATAGGGATAGATTTCATAAATGAGTCAAATAAACCCTCAAATGTTGTCTCGTGATCCTATTATTTTATCACTAATCACGAGACATCAATTGTGAATTGATATGATATACTTGTATGATTATCAAGACATGTTTCCTGATCCACGATTTTCTCTTCCAAGTCGAAAGACATAAAATCTTTTTGGTCCTAACATTTGTGTAATGTTGTCGGAACAACAATATAAGTTTGAGGTCTTGATGTACCTTTATATGTAAAAAAAAATTTCCTAGGTATGAGACATATTTTGAGGTATATTTTTTTGGGTCAAGAACATTTGTATTACTAAAACACTTTTTGGGTATTCCACTAAATAAGCACTTTGTGTATTATTGAATCAATTAAGTCTTTGTGTTGTTTTTTTGTCAACGTTGTGTGCTTCTCATTTATATTAATGTTGCATGGTATAAGTTATTCTAAAAATATGATAGGTGTTCGAGTAAATGGAGAATGATATGCTGAATGGCCTTAGGAAAGCCAAGTCAAAGCTCTAAAGAGATGAGAAAAAGGCTAAGAAAAGAAGTTAGTAAGGTAGACGTGCCAAGGAATGTCTCGGGACATAGAAAGGACCTCACCAAAGCAATAAGAATATAATCATTGAGAGGAAACGTTGAACTATCTTATAGCTGTAAATCCTACTACTTAGCGCGGTAAGGCATGCGCATTGAGACAACATTGAATTAGCAGATTCAAGTCGAGGCCGGTCCGTTAGGTAGGCTGATCCTATATCATTAATATTATATGAGTACTAGTCCCCATATGTCTAATGGCGTGGATAGACTGCCAAATCACCCTGTCTTGCCTTGCCACCCCTAAAAATAATAAGTTACCTGCCCCGCCTCATACAATAGCATGGAATAGAATCCTATTACAAAAAAACTCAGTTACCCATTCCACTCTAATCCGTAATTACACCATCTCGCCTGCCTCGCCACCACTACAATGTGTCTCTTCTTTAGGGGAAGTATCATTAAAGACAAATTAATTTTGTCCCTAATGATCCACCATTAGAGGTGGCCAACGTGTATCGACGGAAATGATTTCCAGAATAATACGCTTTAGCAACGATATGGATCATCGATATTAATTTGATGAACTAGCGACACAATTTGTTTGTCCCTAATAACATTATTACCGACGACTTACATAGTCATTAGGGAAGACTTTATGCCATCCCTAATGATATACTGGAAATGAATGCAACAGTCAGGGATGAAATATCCCTAGTTGAGGGATGAAATATCATTTAACCTAGTTCATTGTATAAATGGGTCGATATCATGTAAGAAGTTGATGTAACTATGTTGGCCCAATAATATGTTTGGTCATTAAGTAAAAAAGTCTGTATTTTAAGTGAAACCAAAATTCTATTATTTCCCATATAAAATATATAAAGGTTTATACTAATTAAAACCTAGAAATATCCATAGCCGCATTCGCAACGCTCTCCGCCTCATTCTCCATCTCTTTCACTTATATATCCAACAATCTCATAACTAAACTCTCCCCAAATCTATACATTATTTGCAAAAATTTACCAATATACTTATCTCAATCTGTTCAACTTACATACATTCAGTTACAATAAATTTGTCAAATTGATTTTTAGTTCAATGGGAGATCTAAAAGACTAATATCAACATTGAAATGATATCTTGAGGTAAGAAATAAAAAAAATAATGGATTTTTCATTGATTTTACATTGAATATAAATATGAATGATTATTTATTATTTTTAATATAAATTTAATTTTTTATAATTATATAGATAAACTACGAAAATTTTCATTAAAATTTGGGTAAATGTGTAATTTTGATTATAAAATATAATATAGGTTATTTATGGATTTTATTAATATTATATTCGTAAATTGGTCATGAATTTGAAATTTTAGTTTGAAATTTGTTAACTTTGTCATTTCATTTAGTTTTTTTATAAATTAAATTTTATTTATGTTGATTAAATATTACCATGTTAATTTTTTTCAGAAGACTAATTTTATATATGAATCAACATAGAGGACAAATTTAAATTTTTAAAATACATTTACCATTGTTTAAATATAATTATTGTTTTATTATGATTTTACAAAAAAATATGTTAATAGTAACCATCTTGACAATTTTACAAATTATAGTATACTTGTTATATGATTAATCTATAATAAAGAGTAATTAATTTTAAGGGGCAACGCCCAATTAATTACGCGGAGAAGGTAAGTATTCCCTATTAATTACAACTTCAACTTAATTCCCAATTAAGCACAAAATATTATCCAATTACCAAAATATCCTTCTACCTATTATTAATTACTTTAATTATATATTTTATTAATTATAGTTTAATATTTATTTATTTTTTTCAGATTTTTTTTTTAAATATTTTTTTTTCGAAATATTTTTTTTTCAAAAAATATTTTTTTTTCAAAAAATATTTTTTTTTCGAAAAATATTTTTTTTTCGAAATTTTTTTTTTTTTCAAAAAATATTTTTTTTTCAAAAAATATTTTTTTTTTCGAAAAATATTTTTTTTTTCGGAAATTTTTTTTTTTCGGAAATTTTTTTTTCGGATTTTTTTTTTGTCGATTTTTTCCCCCGGAATTTTTTTTCCATGATAATTGTGTGTTAAAGTAACACAAAATCATATGTGTTGTGTGTTGCATGAACACCCAATATGTATAATATTGAGTTGCTTAAACACACATAAATAACAAATTGTGTGATACATGAACACAAAATCAGACAGACAGAATATTTGTACACAAAGTATAGAATAATGTATATGTAGGCTGATTATGTGTTCATGCAACACGCAATTGCTGAAAGTATGTGTTACAGTAACACACAACAGCATGGGTTTTGTGTTGGTAAGACACACAATGCGTTTATCATTTAAAGTATAGAATAATGTATATGTAGGCTGATTATGTGTTCATGCAACACGCAATTGCTGAAAGTATGTGTTACAGTAACACACAACAGTATGGGTTTTGTGTTGGTAAGACACACAATGCGTTTATCATTTACAGTTTTGCGTTGCTTAAACACACACAAATAACAATTGTGTGTTGCAGGAACACAGAATAAGATATACAGAATATTTGTACACATTAATAGATAATAGTGTACAGATAGTCTGAACATCTGATTGTGTGTTAATGTAACACACAATCGCTTGATGTATGAGTTACCGTAACACAAAACAGTATGGACTTGTGTGTTAATGAAAAAATCTTCGAAAATATTTTTCGAAAAAAAAAATTCCAAAAAAAAAAAAAATTTTGGAAAAAAAAAATTTCGAAAAAAAAAAATTCAAAAAAAAAATATTTTTTCGGAAAAAAAAAATTAAAAAAAAAATTAAAAAAAAAATATTTAAAAAAATGAAAAAATAAATTCAGATATTAAATATATAAATATATAATGAAATAAAAAAACATATAAGGGCAATAATGGAAGGTAAATATGACCATGTGCTTATTTGAGAATTAAGTTGAAAATTTGTGAGTAAGTAGGAAGTAATTTCCTCCTTCCTTTTTTTTGAGAATGAAAAGTGAGGAAGTGTAATTAATTGGGAATTATCTCTAATTTTAATAATAAAACACTGAAAATTTGAATAAAATTAGCATCTTACACAATATTTTCTTAAAGAGTTTGTATGCACGTTAAGCATACTTATATGCTATATAATTGTGTGCATGTCTACGTGTGTGTGTATGTGATCGAAATAATCAATAGATTACATATAAAGATCTGTAGTAATTACTTATATTAGTTTTACATATTGATAAAAAAAAAATGATACATACCAAAATTCATACCAACGATGTTGTGGTGTGATCAAATTGAAAGTGGATTATCAATCTATTTATTTTATCAATTGAACTCTATCTCTTCCTTGATTCGCTTCTATTTTAATCCAATTTAATCATATAATGTCATGGTAGTATTCGAGTGGTATATAACATCACTCCAAGAGAAGAATATCACCAAGATCGATTAAATGCTTCTTTAATTGGAATTGTATACTTGTTATATAAAGAAATACCATTAATATCCATTTTTATCTTTTGCTCACAGGTTCATCTACAAAATTAAAAATGATTTTCATGTCAAGTACTATAAGTTCGTTGACCATGTCATTTCAACCTACCAAAATATTCACTAAAGGTAATTTTTGCTTCCTAGTTTACTCAGATATTTATTATGTTTTTAAATATTTATATTGATCTAATATAATTGTAACCAATATTACGACTTCATCTTTTCACATCTAATCGACTACTATTTAAAAAAAAATACCACCATAATCAAATGAAAATATGTAAACATAAACACAAATAATTAAACAACCTTAATGGTTTTCTAGTCAAATTGGTGACAATTCTTGAATGCGAAGTGATAACAAGTGTGGTGGTAGAAATAGGGCACATAATGGTGGGATGGAAAGAAAAGAATAAAACATTAAAGTTTAAATTTAAAAATATTTTATCAAAAAATAATTTTCACAAAAGAGTGATGACTTGTATAAATTTTTAAAATATGAATATATATATATATATATATATATTATGGATATTCAAGATTTGATTTGTATATTAAAATTACTTTATATTGACAAATAAAGATAGTAAAAAGTTTATTTTTAAAACTGACAACACAAACGTAATAAATAAAATGTTCCAAAGAGCCTTTTTCTCATTGCATCACCATATAGGTGGTCAAAACTTATAATCCAATGTTAACTTTCACTACGTGAAAAATAATCTATTGAAAGGATAAATTCTGTTCTCAATCTTTATGGTATGAAGAATACCTTGAGACTAATATGAGGTATGAAAATCCAGTTCAGGGTAGTCTTGCCGTGCAAAGGGATTTACAGGAACAAATCAGAGAAGCTGAAAGAGAACTAGAGAGGTGTAATTCCGAAATCAGGTTTCACAAATCTGTAATAGAACAGAAAGTACCAAACGAGAAGGATGACAAGGGTGAAACCTCAAATCTTGGTCAGCAGTGAGAAGGCTATATGCTTTTGATTGATATCGTCACAAGGTACGGATCGCTTTGACCAAACTTTGGTTTCTTGTTTCCTTAATCCAAATTAGTCAGGGGTATATGTGTTTCCCTTAGAATTTATACTCTTAAAAATAATTCCTACCCTCTTATTAATTAACTATATGAGGATATACTTATATCACTGACTACTTTGCAAGTTTCAGGCGGGATTATGATCTAATAAAGAACAAGGTGAAGTTGTTTTGAGTAAAACTAGGGAGTGAAGGTATTTCTATGGGATATCATTTAATTTTTCATATCTATTGTTTTTGTAATAATAAAGACTACAATTGAAGTAATGTTTACATATACATTTTTATGTTGTTATTTATAGTTATAAATCTAGGTTTCCAATATAGAATATGAAATTTTATATATGTTATTGCGCTATTAATTTGGTTTTTGATAAGTTATAATAATCTTACTTCATATTAGAACAAAAACATAGGAAAAAATAACCAGCTGAGCTAGCTCATCTGGCCAGGACCCTGTCTCTCAACTAAGAGGTAGGTTGGGGAGGCGGTCATATCCCCCGTAGGATTAGTTGGGTATAAGCTTGGAACCCACGTATCAAAATAAAGAAACACAGGAAAATAAATAGTCTCGGTAGGAAATATTTAATCTCACCTCCTGCCATAATTTTTAATCTAAAGTCTTAATCTACACTTGGGGGAGACAAAGGGCCAATATTCAACGTATCAACATTTAAAATATCAATAAGTTCTAAATAAGGGTTATCAAACCAAGAGTTTGACAAAACATTCTTGAAATAGGCCTTGGCCAATCTATTAGTTATTGTAACAATATTCTTAATTATTATATCATAGTGACATACAAAGATGAATTTTGGGAAACAAATAATTTATACAACACTAACTGTCTCACATTCAATACAGATGTTAAGAGTTCAGACTACTACTTATAAATATATACTAATTAATCCATTGTGTGTAACAATGGTTTCAAGAACAAGGAAGGAGATACGTGTATTTGCAGGCATTTTCTAAGAATGGAGTGCTAGAGGAATCCCTACAAATTGAAGAAACTTCTTCTCCTATCTTGAATGATGTACCAATATTAATTTTCAAACTGGCCTCTGCACATGTGATAACAAATAGGTGAAAATATCGCCTTGGTTAAGAAATTTATGCTGATAAGGAACACTAGCACAATTAACATGGGAAATGGTGATGATCAATGAATTTCATCACTTAACTGAATTGATGATGTCAATTGCTGCAAATTCAATGCATTTTTTGTTTCTAATTCGCCATACAGTTCATGCTGATACAAATGAAATATGGATATTGAAGAAAAAAATATTCGTTGAAGGGTTAAAATATTAAGCTATAAATGAGTTGGTTAATGTAGAAGCCTTATATATATATATAGGCATACAATGAAAACAAAAAGAAAGAACTTCCTGATGTTTCTACTACCCACTAACAACTTTATTGATACACTAGCTAACCGATTAGGAAACAAATAAATAACAAATTCTTGGTCAACAATAGTAAAAAGGACGTGTAATTGGTGTTGTGAATTTAACAACCTCCCTCAACATCAGTTTCACCTCTTTCCATCAATCCAAGTTGATCACGGAAACTATTAATCTTGATGCTACACGCGTGATCTCTAGCGACGAAATCTTTCCAGACTACTTATTTGTAGTTGCTAAAGATATGTCTTTCGCGACTATTTCTTAATTACGACTACTTCTCATCTTTTTCGACTACACAAGTCGTCGTTAATACGTTTTATTATTGTCGACTACACCTAGTATTCGTTAATGAGGTTTGTGTAGTCGCTAGTCTATTTTTTTTATTTTTAATTATTTTGTTCACCGACATAAGTAGTCGCAAATGACTTGTTTCTTTTTACGACGACTTGTGTAGTCGTTATTAGTCTTTAATAGAGACTACTTAATCATCTTTAGCGACTACTAATGTAGTCTAGAATGCTCTTAGCGTATTTATTACAAAGAGTTGCGAATTGGAATCAATAATACCCACAATTTAATATCTTTCCCACTATTCTCTCAAAACCCTCTCAAAAATTTTCCACTAATTATCGTCAAATATTATTTCAACAAGTGCAAAAACTTTCCGGGTCCAATCAACAAAATAGGTCCTACACAATTCTCACTTTCTCCAACCAAATTTGCCCAAAAGTATGTATTTTTTTCTCATTAAAAGTTTTTAAAAATTCTTTTCTTTATTACAATTGTGTATTTAATGTTATATAGTATGATTAGGTTGTTAAAACATGTTTTATTGTTCTAATCTACATGTTATAGTTTTGTATGAGAAAAAATGCACAAATTAAATATTTATTTGTGCAAAAAGAGGGGGCTGAATCACTAAAATCTGTCATTCAGGCAATAAAGGTTGTTGGGTATCCTTTGCCGGTCGGTTTCCGCGTACTCGATGACACGTGGAATCCTTCCGGTAAATACGTGAAACGCGTAAGCCAAGTGGTCGAGCTAACGGTTCGGGAGAGAATACCACCGTGCTACAAAGCATGGGAAAAAGTTCCCCAAACAGATTAAGAAGCAGTTGGCAAGCAATTATCAGTAATTTTTAAACTAAACCCCAATATTAATACATATAGAGGATAATTTATTAATTTTATTTAACTTTAATTAATATGTTGGATATATGAATTTTTCGATATTGATAATTGGAGGAGAATATCAGACTGGGCAGATATTGCCGGGAATATTGATGATACCATGCGATACAGGTACAAGGACTACAAACATAATGTGAAGAGGAACTTTTTCTTGAAGGAAACGAAACCGAATGACTTGTCAAATAAGATTTGTGGGAGGTGTTGTAAGTTGTGGGGTTTAACTGCCGCAAAGGCCTACACCAACCAAATGGATGAGGACACACCGCTCCTCATAAGTTTGATAATGAAATTGTCCCGTCTAATATCTAGCGCCTTTTAGATATCGTATATAGTTTATTGAATGCTCAAACATATATAGTGTGAACATAGTGTTGAATAACCATGTATAAGGCGTAAATGCTAGTCATGGTAAAAAAAAGTTTGACATTGTAAAACGTGAAGCCGGTAATTCTACTAACGACCATTCATGACCTTTAGTCTGAATTGAGTATCCTATACCATACATTAGGGAGAGAATTAAGGCGGTTTCTTGTTATTCATTTGAAATTTTAAACCCTTGTATTTTGTTATCCCGAGTAGCCTCATTGATATAGGATGGTCCAATATTTACATCACAGTCATTCATTATTATAACAAAACACATGTCATTAGATTAATAAGTTAGTTACTTCTGTATGTTTAAAACATGGGGTATGTGTATGAATGTAATTGGTGTAGGATCATCCAATATTGGATGGAAGAATTTTCCTTGATCTTATATCCTTTTCTTTGGCAACCCATATTACAAGTCAATAGCCATATATTAGGTTGCACACGAGCGGGCGCGCGAACAATATATGATACGATTCGGGGATTAGGCATCTTCAGAAAAGCGCTCCGATACAGATGCGGCGATATTATATAAGTTTTTAAGTTATTTTAAATATATTTTTTTTAAACTACCGCTTAATGAGGTCCAATATCACCCTAGCAGATGCTTTAAAGTCTACAGCACTAGTGAGTTTGGAGCAATCAGTTACGGCCCCTATATTTATAATAATTGCGCGACTAGTCCCTGGGTAATCGTTTTTTAAATCAGCACCCTTATTTTTCAGATTTGTCGATCTACAGCTCCCAAGTTGCGAGTTTCAGCCCCGGAATTCCAACAGTACCCTTATAATGTAGGTTTTGCATTTTTGTCCCATGTTGAATGGCATAGCTGCAGCAACATTATTAAATTTTGCAACTCCAATACCATTCGAAACATTAAGAAAAGCTTACAAAACTATCCTTCTTTAGTCCTCGAACTACTCGGATATCTTGATTAGTCATTAGGTAACAATCACATAGTAGCAGAGTAATAACTACTCTTGGTGAAGGAAGGAATATCTTATAATTTGATAAAGATGGATATTATACTTGGATGTTATAATCTCCATGTCCTACCATTAACTGTTTTATTATACTTGGGGTTTAATACCTCAGGGACTGAAACACAAATGTTAGGAATTAAGGGGCTGTAACTGCGAATAATTTAAATGTTGTGGCTGCACCATATCCTCAAAGTACTGCAGCTGATGGTAGACATTTCCGATCTACTAAATACTCTAATTTGCATTTAGGGACCTCATTGGGTATTTCTGAATATATATATATATATATATATATATATTTCCGATCATTATAACATCTTTATTATAATTTCCGATCTACTAAATATATATTCTTTGAGATTGATAGTTGGCCTAGTGGTTAGGTTACTCTGCAGAGACCAAGAGGTACTGGGATTGAATCTCATTGGAGTCAAAATGACTCCGAGTCGAAAGTGGCTCTCTCATGTACTCAAAAAAAATATATATATATATATATTCTTAAACTAGAAATTTTCCGTTTAAAAAAAAATTATTAGGTGGCGCTTTGGAAAAGAATCTTACCGTTTCGGTCGCTTCCAAAACCATTGTCCAAATAGATCGCGAATAGCTCCCGCTCCCTCTTCCGCTTCCAATTCATGATTCTTCACTGTTTTGAAGAATCTATGCAACATAGCTTACAAGGCTTCCCGTGGGTGAAATCTCTGCTAAAATTCCGGTGTGTTTGCAAATCGTGGCTTTCGTGAATCTCATCCTCTCGGTTTACAAAAACTCATTTGATTAAAAGCAACAATCCCAACAATTATGCCAACCATAACCCGGTTGTAATTCATAGAAACTCATCTACTATGGAAGTCACCTACTATGCGTACTCTATTCTCTATGATTCCACTTCCCCTATAAATGTTATCATACAAATAACAAATTTGTATTCCAACTAGTATATCGGGTTACTTCCTATCGATTCTTGTAATGGTTTGTTGTGTGTATCTCCCTTTCAAGATAGATATACAATATTCAGCCCATCTTTTAAAAATTATCATGTGCCGTTACCTATTAGACCACCGTGGTGCACTTATACTCATGGATTTGGGTATGATGATCATAAGTTCGTGAAACTTGTTGATAGTGGTTACTCCTAAAAAGTATAGTGAGGCCAAAATTTATAGTTTAAAGAATAATTGTTGGAGAAACATAAGAACCATTCAATTTGGGCTTTTTACAGTCTTGAACGTGGTGTTTAAGACAGTATACATATATGTCACTACCACAAGCCTTGTTTCACCTAATTTTGATGGTTGAACTGATTATTATATGAGTAGCTATTGCACGGCTGGAGGATATTTCAAGATTGGTGTTGCTGCGAAAAAAAGACTACAAAAGATGTTTGATCTTCTGGATTGATTAAAAATGGACAACGGAGAGAAAGAGATGCACCTAATGCAAACAATAATAATCAATCATATAAAGTATAATAATACCTACAGAGAGCAGAATACTTGCCTATGAAAGCCTTCATCAGGTGTCACGTCCCCTCTTCAAATGCTTACGAGCGATTGACCAATTCCATAACCACATGAAAAGGAAAAGGAGACACAAATATGCTGCATAAACCACCTCTTAAGCTCCTAACTTCACCTATATTCTCTACTCAATATATAGTAGGAGTAAAAAAGTAAGGAAATAAAAGTAGTCTAACCATGTTGTGTTCCAAGAAGAGTTTCAGGTGGCAAATAGTCTGGGATACCAAAAGCTGATCGCTCACCATTTTTCAAGGTATCTCTACTTTCATCCAAATTTGTGGAGTCATTTGTTTCATGTCTGTGAGATCTCCAGTACTGTTCATAAGTCTGATCTTTGATAATCCAAAATCTGTAAGCTGGTTAATAATATATATAATAATCATCACCATAGATAAGAGCACCATGTGTTAAAATTTAAAGCCTGTGACGCACCTTGATATGCCCATTTTGAGCGATTAGAAAGTTGTCTGGTTTCAAATCACGCTGAACAATTCCTTGACCATGAAGGTACTCTAAAGAAAGAACCTGAACCTTCTACACTTCCCTTCCCATAATGAGCATGTAAAACTCAAATATAATGTATAAGATAACCTTTTTGATAGCTTAACCTTTTGGGAGAATTGGTTGTCTAACATGGTATCAGAGTGCAAGATCCATAAAAGGTCGCGGGCAAAAAAAATGACATGAAATGAAACCAGACAGACACCAAAAACATAAAACCATTGACATTGTTATATGTTATATGAAATGAAATATAAATAGATAGTTTTTTGTGGTGGGAGGCACGTACTCGCTGGTGATGGGGGAGATAGATGGTGGTAGAGATAGACTATGGTGGAGATCACAGCGGAATCTGACTAAGTTTCTTCTTCAAACAGATTTTGGTTAATAATTTATTTATTTTTAATACAACTGAGGTCTAAACTACAGTAAGTACAATATATTCACACTACTCCTAAGAGGTGCTCAAAGTAGTTCTAGGTGTGGTCCATCTACTCCGATCTCTAGTAAGTAATCTCCACAAGCTATCCCTGTATGGTACCGGGTCCATTCCACTCTCTAGTCCCTTCTTTGGTAACCAACGTCCACATTGGTTTGCCTTACGCGTACACATGAATGAACTCAAAGTCCTTATTAGATGTTAATATTTCTTTACACAAATTTGTGATGGCATCTAGTTGGCTCATTTAATTCTCACCACCCTTTACTAGCGCGTGTAATTCCAGGGAGTCAGTCGCGAAATCACAGATGTATACTTCTGGAGTACCGCCATTCGGAACCCGAAGTGAAACGCAAAAAGTTCCGCCTAAAAGGCGGATATAGGCTTACACGTGTGCGCAAAACCTCCAAAAAATTTACCATTCCTGTCCCTCAATAATCCTTCCACACCCGCTCGACCGATCCGTCACATAGCTACCGTTACCATTGCTCGGTTTGACCCATAGCACTAATTCACTCCTTGTCGAGGTCACCACACCAGCGTCTCGTTCTCTCCCCCAAGCCCTTATATTGTCACCCACGGTGTATTTGACCGTTGCCCGAAGTTCCTTTACTGTTTTCCTCCGTTCATTTGGCTTGAAACACCTCTCAGTCTTATCAAACCAAATGTGCCAAATTATTGCAGGGCAACCACAGAAAGCTCTAAACCTTTGGATAATTTTTTTTCAATTTAAGATTTCCGTCCATCATACATTAGAACTTACGTCAGGCCACCTTGGACAAATTACTGTAGCACTTATATGACATTACTCATTACAGCTCCAGCATTGCCAGCCACTTTGCTGTTGCAATTAAAATTAATTGCGCTTTGGTCCCTGTAGTGAAAATCTGCTGTACTGCTCCCTAACATATATGACCAGCTCCTGGAACTCGATCACTCCTCCATAAATCTTCTACTTCGATTGAGTCCAGCCCTGTATATTGCAAAGCTGATCTTCCCAACACCATTACTACCCACACAACACCTCACTCTAATACGAGTGAACATGTGAAGAAATAGCTTTACTTACACTACAAGAAAAGGTATCTTTAGGGGCAAAAATTTCAACACTAAAAATCTTGATTTTGCCGCTAATAGCCGCTATTTGTTCGCCTCTGTAAGTTCGTCTCTAAAGACACCTTTTGTAGCAAATTATTTATTTTTGCCTCTACTAACCTTATTTTTAGCGGCAAATATTGCTGCTAAAAATATAAGTAGAGGCCATTTTGGTGTTGTCGGAATAAATCTTGCCGATTAGCGGCTATTTTTTAATGTTGCCGCAATATGTATCGTCTCTAATAATACTATTTATTGTAGTGTCAGACATTTCTTTCCCATCACTTCCATGTGATCTAATCAATATATTCATGAAAATATCTTTTTTAAGAAAGCTCGCAAATTCTATCTGTTTTAACCTTCTGATTCTACCAAATGGACGAGGACACAACGCTCATCATAGGTTTGATAATGAAAAACCAACCTATTAACATGGAGTGTTTCAACATTTAGATGCGATTCAACCCAAACTCATGCTCGGCAACCGCCCCCTAGTATCTAGCGCCCTTTAGAAATTGTATATAGTTTATTGAAAGCTAGCTCAAACAATATCTTGAATAACAATGTATAAGGCGTAATTGCTAGTCATGGTGAGAAAAATTTGACTTTGTAGAACGTGAAGCTGGTAATTCTAGTTACCGCCACTCACGACCAGTATCCTAGACCAAGTGCTGTAAGTATATAAATATATATTTTGATCAAAATTTAATGCAACAAAGGAATTGAAAAAAGAAAGAAATGCATGAAATGAAAAATGAGTATTGATCAAGTACTAAGCCACTAATGGTCTTATCAACGGAGCAATCGAATCATCATATTCTTCCAAACAACATCATTACCGAGGAGATACTTACAAGCTAGGTTGCACAGGAGCAGGAGCGGGTGCGGGAACGCGGTACGATATGATTCGAGAATTCGACATCTCCAAATTAAAAATGCTCCGATACTATATTGTTATTTAATTTGTATTAAATATATATTTTTTAAACTATGAAATTACCGCTTAATGAGGTCCAATATCACCCCAGCAGCTGCGTTAAATCTACAGCACCAGTGAGTTTAGAGCAATCAATTATTTCCCCTAAATTTCTAATGATTGCACGACTAGTCCTGGGTAATTATTTTTTGTTGGTAAAAACTAACAATATCACCGATAAAGTAAGAATTGTTTTCATATTGTTGAGATATAAAATCTCATTAATAGAATGCCTTCTCCTAACGGTTCGGACTTTTGGTTGAGTTGGCAATTTAACATGGTATCAGAGCAAAATTAAACAAATCTTCCGCATAAACATCTCTCTTTTCTAGATTCTTACTTCTTTACTACCTTCAATGGCAAATCAATCGCCTACAGAGGATTTTTCTAGCCCTTTCTATCTACATCCTAGTGAAAACACTGGGATTTCCTTAGTTTCTGAGGTATTAACTGGAGAGAATTACCTGTCATGGTCAAGAGCGATTGAGATCGCTTTATCAGTCAAGAATAAGCTAGGCTTCGTTAATGGAGATATCACGCAACCATCACTCACAGATTTAGTGCTCTTCTCCGCTTGGAATCGAGCGAACAATCTGGTACTTTCTTGGCTCTTAAACTCAATTTCTAAGGACATTAGAGGAAGCTTATTATATGTATCTTCTGCGTTTGAACTATACAATGAATTGAAAACTCGTTTCAGCAAGAGTAATGGAACACGAGTGTTTCATTTGGAAAAAAGTTTAAGTTCAATTTCTCAAAATAATAGCTCAATTTCAGAGTATTTTGCAAAATTTAAGACTATTTGGGACGAGTATATACATTTTAGACCCTTACCTAACTGCTCTTGTGGACACATGAATCAGTGTTCATGCAAATTGTTAGAAATTCTAATCGAAAGACAACATAATGATTTCGTAATCAAGTTTCTCATAGGATTAAATGAATCGTATTCATCTGTTAGGAGCCAAATCCTTCTAATGAATCCATTACCAAGTATAAACTCTGTCTTTTCTATGATTCTTCAAGAAGAAAGTCAAAGATTACTTACAAACTCTATAAATGATGCACCTGTTCATGCATTTTATGTCAAAAATACTCCAAGAAACAATAATTTTCCTGAAAGAAAAAGGATAATATGTAGTCATTGTGGTTATACTGGACACACTATTGAAACTTGTTATCAAGTTCATGGTTATCCGGTTGGATGGGAAGGACCTAGAGGAAAAAGAATATACAATAATAACAATCAAAGATCATATAACCAAAGAGCACACTATGCTATGGTTCAAGAAGATAATGAGGCAGACCTCAATGATCAAGACTCCAAAATATATTCAAAAACTCCTACTCTTAATGATCTCACTCCTGAAGATATAGCAAAATTAATGGCTCTTGCACATGGACCTGCAGAAAACTCATCTTCTCTTCCTGCTGTTCATCATGTCTCAACACAAGAAGGTAATTTCAATATAGATTCTTGGATACTTGACACAGGTGCTACAGACCATCTTGTGTATAATCAATCTCTATATACTAGTAATGTTGCACTAGTTAATATACCAGTTACTTTACCAAATGGTGAAGCTATTTCTGCTACTCACAAAGGTAGTATACGCATAAACAATCACATTACTTTACATAATGTGCTTTGTGTGCCAATACTAAAATACAATTTACTATCTGTCTCAAGACTAACTAAAGACTCAGAGATTTCAGTGATTTTCTTTCCATCTCACTGTATATTACAGGTTCAAAAGTCCAAGATGATGATTGGGATTGCTTATGAAAGTCAAGGCTTATATTACTTCAAGGCCTCTTCTCCAAAACTAGCTCTTCATACAACTGCTGAAGCTTTTGATCTATGGCATTCTAGACTTGGTCATCCATCAAATGCTAAACTATCTGCATTAAAATCAATAGATTCTTCCATTACTTTTCTAAAAACTAATGTTTGTGACTCATGTCATTTTGCTAAACAAAAGAAACTCATGTTTCCCATCTCTGAAAGTTGTACTAACTCTTGCTTTGAATTAATACACTGTGACATATGGGGACCATTCAAACAAGAATCTTACACAGGACATAGATACTTTCTAACTATTGTAGATGATTTCTCAAGATGTACTTGGATTTATCTCATGAGAGCAAAGTCAGAAGTTCATCAACATTTACTAAGCTTTTACCATCTTATTCTCACACAATTTCACACTAAAATCAAGATAGTAAGATCAGATAATGGAGGAGAGTTCAACCTTCTACAATTCTATTCAGAAAAAGGTATAATACACCAGTTGAGTTGTGTAGAAACACCTCAACAAAATGGTTTGGTTGAGAGGAAACATCAACACTTGCTCACTACAGCCAGAGCATTAATGTTTCAATCCAATCTCCCTTTACAATATTGGTCAGAATCAATTTTAACAGCCGCTCATTTAATCAATAGATTACCAACTCCTCTATTAGACAACCTCTCACCATACCAAATTCTCTACCAAAAACCACCCAACCTCAGTCATCTCAGAGTGTTTGGCTCTCTTTGCTTTGCCTCTACCCTACAAAATAATAGATCAAAATTTGATTCTCGAGCCCTTAAATGTATTTTCTTGAGTTATCCTATTGGAACAAAAGGATACAAACTCCTCAACATAGAAACCAACACCACCTTAATCTCAAGAAATGTGGTCTTTCATGAAACCATTTTCCCATTTTCAAAATTTACACCATCCACACAACTTCACACCCTCCTGTTTCCACCATCTACCACTAACATTTCAGATTATATAACACCACTCTCATCTTCTATTCAACCTCAACCAAATACAAATAACCCACACAATGATATTCCCTCTCCACAAACAGATAATTCTCCCCATCCAACTACTCAAACTACCAAAACTACAAGAACCAGACAACCCCCTAGCTATCTTAAAGACTATGTTTGTCCTTCTACATCCTCATTACATCTATCTACAACTTCTACACAACCTTTATATCCTATCACAGATTTTTTAAGCACCAACAGATTATCTCAACCTTACACCTCATTCATTGCCTCTATTTCTAGCCAAACTGAACCTAAAACCTATAAGCAAGCTTCTACATCACCTGAATGGATGACTGCTATCCATCACGAGTTAGCTGCCCTCCAAGACAATCACACATGGGATATTGTTCCCATACCTTCTAATGTATCTCCTATAGGTTGTAAATGGGTGTTCAAGTTGAAGTATAAGGCTGATGGAACTTTGGAGAGGCATAAAGCTCGTCTTGTAGCTAAGGGTTATAATCAACAAGAGGGACTCGACTTTTTTGATACATTTTCACCAGTTGCAAAAACTGTCTCCATAAGGCTTATTATAGCTCTTGCTTCTATAAACAACTGGTCTTTACATCAATTAGATGTTAACAATGCGTTTTTACATGGAGAATTGAATGAGGATGTATACATGAATGTACCTCAAGGTCTCTCAGCCCCACCCAACTCTGTATGCAAGTTGAAGAAAAGTTTATATGGTCTTAAACAAGCATCACGGCAATGGTTTGCTAAGCTCTCTCATGCTCTTACTTCATATGGTTTTAAACATTCAGATAGTGATTACAGTTTATTCATCAAGAATAATTCACCCTCTTTCATCGCCTTACTTGTATACGTGGATGACATTATAGTTGCAAGTAATTCAATTAAAGAAATTGAACAACTAAAGTGTTTTCTTCACAAAGAGTTTACAATTAAAGACTTAGGAATCCTTAAATACTTCTTAGGCATTGAAGTAGCTCGCAATTCTAAAGGTATTTCTTTATCTCAACGAAAATATGCTTTGGATATTCTCGATGAATGTGGCCTTACTGAATGTAAACCGGTTGCTTTTCCTATGGAATCAACTTTAAAATTGCGTATGGATGAATCTTGTTTAATGGATAATCCATCCTCATACCGGCGATTAATAGGGAGACTTCTATATTTGACTATCACACGACCTGATCTGGCTTACTCGGTTAACTCTCTAAGTCAATTTCTTTCTAAACCAACCGTTGATCATTGGAATGCTGCTCAGAGGGTGCTTAGGTACATAAAAACTACTCCTGGTCAAGGTATATTTCACTCATCTTCATCAGAAATAAAACTCAAAGCATTTTGTGATAGTGATTGGGCTGGTTGTCTTGATACAAGAAGAAGTATAACGGGCTTCTGCATTTTTCTTGGTGATTCTCTTATCTCTTGGAAGAGTAAGAAGCAATCCACCATTAGCAAATCTTCAGCTGAAGCTGAATATCGTGCGTTAGCTGCTACAACGTGTGAATTACAATGGCTGGTCTATGCTTTGAATGATTATGGAATAACTCATTCATCACCAGCTTTCATATACTCGGATAGTAAATCGACGATTGCAATGTCAACAAATCCTGTTCAACATGAACGAACTAAACACGTTGATATTGATTGCAAGATTACCCGTGAAAAATTACAAACTGGTGTCATCAAGCTCTTTTATATACCTTCCAACTTACAACTTGCCGATATGTTCACAAAACCTCTTGGTTCTCTACCATTTCACAATAATCTTTCCAAGTTGAACATTATCAATATCCATGTTCCACTTGTGGGGGGATCTTGGAATACAGCTGCTGAAGTTGACAAGAAGCATTTGAGCAAAATAAATGAAGAAGAGAAGTGCAGGGACTAAAGTGCAAAGTTGATATTAGTTTGTTAAGGTTGTTAGTTAGTTAGTCAATTGGAATAAAATACAGCTGTTGCAGCTGTCATTTAGTTAGACTAGGCATCTTGTATATATACATAGCTTTAACAAATGTAAATTCATTAACTAAGAAATAAAAATCAATTCTCTCTCTCGCTTAGTTCTTCATCTCTTTTCTGTTTGAAGCTTCTTTCATGGCTTCTCTAACTCTCTTATTTTACATCTTGGAATACAGCTGCTGAAGTTGACAAGAAGCATTTGAGCAAAATAAATGAAGAAGAGAAGTGCAGGGACTAAAGTGCAAAGTTGATATTAGTTTGTTAAGGTTGTTAGTTAGTTAGTCAATTGGAATAAAATACAGCTGTTGCAGCTGTCATTTAGTTAGACTAGGCATCTTGTATATATACATAGCTTTAACAAATGTAAATTCATTAACTAAGAAATAAAAATCAATTCTCTCTCTCGCTTAGTTCTTCATCTCTTTTCTGTTTGAAGCTTCTTTCATGGCTTCTCTAACTCTCTTATTTTACATGGTATCAGAGCTCCACGGACCTTGAGATCCTGGGTTCGAGTCTCTCGACCGCCACCCACTTTATTCTGCACGTGCAAGCTTAGCTCTTCTCCTAAAGCCTTCTATGGGCACTCTTCTCCTAAGCCTTCTATGGTCTCTCTTCTCTACTAAGCTTGCACGTGAGGGGGCGTGTTGAGATATAAAATCTCATTAATAGAATGCCTTCTCCTAATGGTTCGGACTTTTGGTTGAGTTGGCAATTTAACACATATAAAAACATTTAGGAAAAATGTAATACTACAACTATTACAATACAATGGAAAATGGAATATAAAGGTATCCCAAAAACTGTAATACAACAACTATTACAAAAAATGGGAAAAGAACTTACGTGGAAATATTCAAAAAATATTCTAGATACGAATACACAAAACGTGAAGCGTTGAAAAAGATATTCCGGGAGTACCGGTATCTCCAACAATCGTATCCATTTTCTACTCTTATCTCTATGTCAAAATGATTTGACTAATCATTGAGAATGGAGTGTTCCATTTTCTGAATTTCTAGAATAATATTCTATTCTCTTTAGAATAATTTCCTTTCTCTATAAAATAATATTCTTTCTCCCAAGAATTATTTTTCTATTCTCTCTACAATTATTATTCAATTCTCTCTAGAATTACATTTTTCTTTTCTCCCTCAAAAATGCAAGTGACAAAGTCACTATTTATAGAGAAAATGATGAGACAAAGGAAAAAAACCGTCACATAAATGCCTCTTCAATGCTCTTTAATGCTAGCCGTTTTTTTCCTTATCAAAATTTTGTAACTCCCATAACCACTAATATAAAAAAAAAACTATTAATCCTCCATCAAGAATAAGGAATTATTTGAAATTCAATAATTCCAATGGTTTTTCTTTTTCATTTTCTAGGTGGGATTTTTTAACACATATAAAGTTTACCCACTTTTCTTAAGAGAAAGAAAGAATTAATAAAATAAAACTCTTTAATTTTACTAATTCCAACAATTTCTTTCTCAAATTTTTATGTGGGACTATTAGAACACAAAGAGTTTTTCCCACTTCTACCATGAACATGAAAGAATTAATAAATTAAATAATCATTCATTTAATAATTCCAACAATCCCCCACTCAGGTTCTTTGGGAGAGAAGGTGAACAGGTTTCCGTAAATACCAACATTTGGGTGAATTGTACTTAAGTGGCAATATCTTTCGATTTGAATTGACACGTAGTGAAGTGAGGCAACCACCAAATTCCTGTCAAGTGAACGTACTCTTGAACTTGACGGTTTTCGATCGAAACCCTCACAGCAAATACTCTACCCGGCTGATAGTTACAAATTCCTCAAACATCACCTTTTTCTTACACATAGGTGATCTCCAGGAGTGTCTAGCCTCATTATTCGACCCCTCTCGGATTTCAAGATCATTAAGAGCAATAAAGCCCAACCTCATTATGTGTCTCGCGAATTCATCAAGTCCTTTCTCTTTAGGACCACCCTTATGGGCTATGAATTTGTGGTGAGTTTAAAAACTCATCCCTTGGGAACATCAAGGACGTCTCCTTAAAGTCATATATGATCAATATACAACAACCTCAACAGTGAATTCATCAATTTCATCGCAATAGGACCGCCACACATGGCTATGAATTCATTGAGTTTAAGCAATATACAAACACCCTCAACGGTGAATTCATCAAATCCTTCTCGATAGGACTACCACACATGGCTATGAATTCATTAAGTTTGATAGATGTACAACAACCTCAACGGTGAATTCATCAAGTCCATCTCAATAGGACCACCACGCATGTCTATGAATTCATTGAGTTTGAGAAATATACAACAACCTCAACGGTGAATTCATCAAGTCCATCTCAATAGGACCACCACGCATGGCTATGAATTCATTAAGTTTGGGAAATATACAACAACCTCAACGGTGAATTCATCAAGTCCATCTCAATAGGACCACCACGCATGGCTATGAATTCATTAAGTTTGAATTTTCTCATGTATGCATAATTTACACTATATAGATCGGAAGTTAGTGCATCATACATAATCATTAGTGATAGGTTCCCCATTAATGGGTTCTAAACCTATCACTCAACATTTCTAGGATTATTCTCCCAATTAAGTCTATTAGTAAAAGAATCAACCATTTATTTCATCATTTATATGAGACCCAGTTTGCGTAACAAAAAATCCTTCAAGAACTACATGAGTTATTTTAAAACGCAGATTAGATCAATAGTACTCTCTCGTACTTTATTAAATGACAAAAAATAATCCAATGTTCAACACTTGATTCTCTTTACAATATGGAAAATACCAAGTTGAGTATAGTTCATTTATAACATCATAGTCCTTATAATTATTTCATATTCATCAAGGGGTACACACCCCCACAATTCTCTTATTCATGAATATTTGTATTATAAGGAGTTTTACCATACATTATATCAAGAGAGTCAAACATTTCCACCAAAAATGAGACTAACTAAGGTAAATTCCATTATTGACTAATGAATTTCATCCTTATGATCAGCTTCCCCCACATCTTTTATATATAAAAAGAAGATTGGAAGCAGTAAGCCCCATGAAATGGAGTACCAAAAGACAATCATGTCATACACCTATTGAAAAAAGTGTAACACAACCTGATCTATCTTTTATTAAGGTATTATTAGCAAGGTGCATGTTTAACAACACAAAACGATGTTCTAAGTTTTCATACTTTATCCCTTTAATCCAAAACCACCAACCCTTCATGTTGCAACATATAGATCTCTTCATATAGATCTTCATTCACACATAGATTTAATATCTAATTGATATATAATCTATGAATGATATTTAGTGCATCAAGAGTTAAATAGTTGTAATTGAAAGGGGAAAAGTAGTCCTTAAACTTATATAAACATGGAAAATTAAGGACTTATCCTTGAGCCGATTCACTTTTCTGACTCGTATGGGACCGATTGGATCTTTTTGGGCCATTCCCAAGTGATGTATTTCTTCTCATCAGAATCATCACCCTCGTACCTTTTCTAAACTGTTTCACAGATAGTCTTTATTGACTTCTCAACGACTACAGATAAAAGGCAATGTTCGTCACATTATCCAAGATCCATTCCCTAACCACTGAATTATCTTTCTTGAACCCAACTTCAAGAGCTAGGATCCTAGCATAGTGTTCTTTGGTAATTTCCACATTGCCCTCAATGGCAGGGAGTACCTCGAGAACAACAAGATCTAGTGCATATGGTTCAATGAATATCAGTGGCTTTTGTGCCCAACGTTTGTAGTTGGAACCATTGAAAGGATCCAACATAATCACATCGGGAATGGCTTTTGCGTTCAAGGATGAAGCAACCGCCGAAATAGAAAAACTATTTTACAATCGGTGATATTGAAAATATCTTTTTCAAATTGTTGGTAAAAACTAACAATATCACCGATAAAGTAAGAATTGTTTTCATATAAAAACATTTAGGAAAAATGTAATACTACAACTATTACAATACAATGGAAAATGGAATATAAAGGTATCCCAAAAACTGTAATACAACAACTATTACAAAAAATGGGAAAAAACTTACATGGAAATATTCAAAAAATATTCTAGACAGGAATACACAAAACGTGCAGCGTTGAAAAGGATAATCCGGGAGTACCGGTATCTCCAACAATCGTATCCATTTTCTACTCTTATCTCTATGTCAAAATGATTTGACTAATCATTGAGAATGGAGTGTTCCATTTTCTGAATTTCTAGAATAATATTCTATTCTCTTTAGAATAATTTCTTTTCTCTATAGAATAATATTCTCTCTCCCAAGAATTATTTTTCTATTCTCTCTACAATTATTATTCCATTCTCTCTAGAATTACATTTTTCTTTTCTCCCTCAAAAATGCAAGTGACAAAGTCACTATTTATAGAGAAAATGATGAGACAAAGGAAAAAAAACTGTCACATAAATGCCTCTTCAATGCTCTTTAATGCTAGCCGTTTTTTTCCTTATCAAAATTTTGTAACTCCCATAACCACTAATATAAAAAAAAACTATTAATCCTCCATCAAGAATAAGGAATTATTTGAAATTCAATAATTCCAATGGTTTTTCTTTTTCATTTTCTAGGTGGGATTTTTTAACACATATAAAGTTACCCACTTTTCTTAAGAGAAAGAAAGAATTAATAAAATAAAACTCTTTAATTTTACTAATTCCAACAATTTCTTTCTCAAATTTTTATGTGGGACTATTAGAACACAAAGAGTTTTTCCCACTTCTCCCATGAACATGAAAGAATTAATAAATTAAATAATCATTCATTTAATAATTCCAACAATTTTTAAATCAGCACCCTTACTTTTCAGATTTGTCGATCTACAGCTCCCAAGTTGCGAGTTTCAGCCCCGGAATTCCAACAGCACTCTTATAATTCAGGTTTCACATTTTTGTCCCAAGTTGAATCGCATAGCTGCAGAAACATTATTAATTTGTGCAACTCCATTACCATTCAAAACATTAAGAAAAGCTTTCTGAACTGTCTAGTTTGTTCTTTAGTTCCCAAACTACTCCGATATCTTGATATCTGATTGGTCATTTGGTAACAATCACATACTACCAAAGTAATAACTCTTGGTGAAGGAAGGAATATCTTATAATTTGATAAAGATGGATAAAGTAACATCTAATATACAAACATTTACCAAATGGATGTTATAATCTCCATGTCCTACCATGAACATCTTTATTATACTTGCGGTTTAATATCTCAGAAATGAAAATTCTATGAATGAAGGGGATTGTAACTGCAACTAATTTAAATGTTGTGGCTGCACCATATCCTCAAAGTACTGCAGTTGATGGGAGACATTTCCGATCTACTAAATACTCTAATTTGCATTTAGGGACCTCATGAGTATTTTTGTGTGATAACATCTTTATTATAATTTTCGATCTACTAAATATCTATTTTTTTAAATTAGAAATTTACCGCTTAAAAAGAAATTATTTAGTGGCACTTCAGAAAACAATCTAACCGATTCGGTGCCGCTTCCAAAAACCATTGACTAAAGGAATCGCAAATTGTAGACGAATGGCTTCCACTTCCGCTTCGTGATTCTTCACTGTCTTGAAGAATATATGCAACATAGCTTCAAGGCTTCTGGTGAAAACTCTGTTAAAATTCAGGTGTATTTGCAAATCATGGCTTTTGTTAATCTTATCCTCTCGATTTACAAAAACTCATTTGATTAAAAGCAAGAATCCCAACAATCATGCCAACCATAACCCAGATGTAATTCATATAAACTCATCTATTATGGAATTCATTTTCTATGTGTACTCTTTTAACTTTATTCTCTATGATATCACTTCTTCTATAAATCATATAATCCTATCTAAAATGAAAAACTAATAAAGATTACATTAATAATTACTAAAATTAAAGAATGGAATGATGCAAAATTGGTAAAAAGTCCTTTGTTATCTTCTTTTTCCTCTTGCTCCAGCCATCCTAAGAGTTGCCAAATTGTGTAACTTCTATTTTGATCCCAAATTTTTGATATATTAATATCAGAAATTTGGAATCAAAATACAAGTAAAGTATGAAAAATATACAAAACCTCAACAATGAATTCATCAAGATTATCTATATAGAACCACCACACATTGATATGAATTCATTAAGTATGAGTAAATTACAAACAATTTCAACAGTGAATTTATCAGTTTCATCTTGATAGGACCACCACACGTGGCTATGAATTCATTAAGTGTTAATATGTTCATTTATGCAAATAACATACTTATTTCGGGCTAGCCATATCTCATAAACTGTGGCCGTAAATGCTAAAGTCTTTACTTTTATTTCTCCGAACTGTTCCATTGGACTCCTTTTTCAACCATTTAAGCGTGCTCCTTAGGGAATTCATTCCCTCTTTATGACCACCCATTCACGGATTTCTTGCCATATGCCGCTAGTAAATCCGCACTTGAAAAAAATATGTTCTCCACTTTCAAAATCTGCATTACACAACACACAAGAGGGATCTAATTCCATGTATACAATTCTATCTTTCGTCTTCAGTCGTCCAAAAATAGCCATCCAAACTATCACAGAATGTTTCAGAATTATAAATGATTTCCAAATTGTTTTTGCCCAAGCTTTTACAGGTGCTCGGGGCCTAAAAAATCATATGTTGATTCTTTTTTGAAAGCTTTCCATGCCGGATTTTGACTTTTAGCAGCTGTACTTGTTGTTCCCTTCTTAATATACCATGAAGCTAATAAGTCAGTAGCTTTTTTTACCTCAAAACTATCATTCGGATCACCACCTGTAGTTACTGTAATTATTTGCCTCAATTTCGTTTGATCAGTAACTTCAAGCTTGTACTTTGAAATCGAATTTAAAAGTTCGTTTTTTATACAACAAAGTTTCTTAAAAAGTTGGGAGTCTCGATCATGTTTATACAACGTCCAAACGTTCTTTGACTTCAGATATTCTTCGTGGATCCACTTGATCCATAAAGAGTCTTCCTTTTTGCTTATACGCCACAAAAGTTTAGAGAGTAAGGTCGTGTTCCAAGAGTCTAGCTCTTTAAGTCCAAGTCGCCCCTCGAATTTCGGTAAGCAGATAGTTCCCACGAGACCGATGGTTCCTTCGAGTCCCAAATAAATTACGAAATATTTTAATAATTCTCTCCCGGACCGTAATCGGAACCGCAAATATGGAGAACCAGAAACTTACTGCTCCTTGGAGCACCGAACGTATTAATTCCAATCTCCCGGCATAAGATAAAAAAATTCCCTCCCATGCTTTCACATAATCAGTAAGTTTATCAAATAATTATTTAAAGTGTCTGACCTTTACACTGGATGCCGCTAGCGGAACCCCCAAGTGCCGAAATGGAAATTCACCCTTTTGCAATTGTGTACTATTCTCAATCACAACAATTTCATGTTCCGCAATGCCCGTCATATAAATATTCGACTTTAATACGTTTAAATGCAGCCCTGATCTCTCAGCAAAGTTATCTAGACAACCCATTAAAATACCCACCGTATTAGCATTACCTCTGGCAAGTAATATAAGATCGTCCGCAAACGCTAAGTGAGTAATCTTGAGTCCCTCGTTGTTCGGATGGTACTTGTACAATGATTTTTCCGTGGCCCTCCGAATAAGTCTTGAAAGATATTCTAAGCAAAGAATGAATATGTAAGGGGATAAGGGGTCCCCTTGATTTAATTCCTTCTTCCCTTTGAAAATTCCATGTATACTACCATTTATAGAAACCGAATAAGATGGAGTTGTTACGCAAGCCATGACCCAAGTGATGTACCTCGTCGAAAAATTCAACCCTCTAAGCACCTCGTGTAAGAATGCCCTACCATTTTGTAACCGACCAATTCACGCCACGTTATTAGTTGGTATTTAGGTTGTATGAATTTGGGTGGATATATCATTACTCTATTTTATATAAGTAATCTATATTTTATTAAAAGTTACCTATTACTGCAGGTCTCATATCATTTATTAAAATTGGCGTCTTTATTGTATGATAACTTTTTATAAAGTAGGTAATTATACATAACAAATAGATAAAAAAAAAAACCCATCCTATTATAAAAATATGAAAAATTATTCGGTACATTAAAAGTTTTTTTTATTAGTTCAATTTTTATGAAAAGATACTATGATGTGATTGATTTTATGAAAAGATATACCCATAATTTGATCGATTTTATGAAAATATATATCTATATTTTATTAATATGACATATCTTTAGTGTACCAAATACCTGTTTAGGATATTTAACCACCATGACTAATCGTGGGGTACCTATCACAAAATCAAAGAATTGAAAGAAACCTGTAAAAATGATTAAAGTCTGAAGCTATAATAGTTATTTACCCGACACTAAATCATTGTGTTTATCTTTTACCGAATCTAACATTAACAAAACCGAAAAGCAAGTATTTATGTAATACCTATAAATGATGTATAGAGAAAGTCACATCCAATTAGAGAAGCTAGTGTTGCGTACATGCAAGATTTTTTTTTTTTTTTTGTTCAAATGTACATGCAAGATTGATGTCTACTTGAGTTGTGACCATCCACGTGGAATTGTTACATGATGGATGATATATTGATTTAGCAGCTGGCCGCATGGGTGAAGTATAGTCGTATAGGTATGAAGCACTCAAGGGACAAAATCCACCAACATTTGACGTGTCCCACTTTTTGCATTAACTCGCCATATATAGGTTTTTAGTTGTATGGAGGTTAGGGGAAGAGAGGTCCAGGCCTGCCCTTGGTGGGGTGGGTGGACTCATCCTCACCCACCCACAGGCCATAGATGATCTAATGGTTTCTTGTTTGCATGTTTCTCTCCTCCAATAACTACAAATTAAAACATTAAACCTATCAAGAAAGAGAAGATCAATCGAGTATCGAGTATTACGGTAATATACGGCATTATTTCTCGTGTCATAAAAAAGTATAAAAAATGCAAACGTGCTTTAAAAATAGGATATAGCCCTTCTGATACACTTTAACTTTCGCTAAGATACAGTATCCGCTCCCAATCTTCTATTTTACTTTTTATGACCCTCTAACTATATTATTTTTGTCACCGTTAGTCCTTTTTTAAATTTTTCTGTCAGTTGACCGTTAGTCAATGTCACTTGGCTCCATGTCACTGTCACCTCAGCGCCATGTCACCGCCAATACTCTTCGTCATCACCGTCTCTAACAGTTAATTAAAAAAACTTTGAAGGTTTAAATCCTCCAAATCATCAACAATGGAGAAAAAAAACTCTTCAAACTTACCTTCCCACACCAAGCCGCTTTCCTGCCCAAGAATCGCCTCCATCCATTAACAATCAAAGAACCCAAATCAAAAAAATATATAAAAATTTTAAATCATTCTTTTTAATTTGTTTTTTTTTTTCTTCTTCAACAATTGGGGCTTCAGATTCTTAGATGTGGATGAAATCAGATTCTTCTTCAACAATCGAAGAACCCGAAGGGTTTCTAGTAGTTCATACGTCTCTGTTTCTCTCCTTAAACAGGTACTCTCTTTATCTCTTTCTATATATAATCGTTTTCAAAAATCATAAACGGCCACTGTAAACTTGCATATGTAGAAAAACTATACCTAAATTAAAAGTAGTCTCATGACGGACTGAGTGATGATTTGTAGCAAAAGGGATATGTATGATTAAATTAAAAGTAGTCACATGATTTGTGTTCTATTCGATCATTTGTTCAACATAGTAAATTATTACATTTTCATGTGTTGGTTTTTCTCTGATATTCTAATATGATTTTAGGAGATTACAAGAAAGGTTATTATATTGGTGTTGAAGTAAGCAAAGATGATCCTGGAGCACATAAACCCTTTTATGGTCCCAATGTGTGGCCTCGGCAATGTGAGTTTGCGATAGCACATAATTCTGTATGAACTACTAGAAACCCTTTGGGTTCTTCGATTGTTGAAGAAGAATCTGATTTCATCCACATCTAAAAGTATGAAGCCCTAATTGTTGAAGAAGAAGAAAAACGAATTAAAAAAATGATTAAAATTTTTTTTTTGATTTGGGTTCTTCAATTGTTAATGGATTAAGGCGATTCTTGGGCAGGAAAGCGGCTTGGTGTGGGAAGGTTGGTGTGGGGAAGGTAAGTTTTAAGAGTTTTTTTGTTTTTTGTTTCCTCAATTGTTGATGATTTGAAGGATTCAAACCTTCAAACTTTTTTTTAATTAACAGTTAGAGACGGTGATGACGAAGAGTATTGGCGGTGATGTGGTGCTGAGGTGGCAGTGACATAGCGCCAAGTGACATTGACTAACGGTCAACTGACGGAAAAATAGAAAAAGGCTAACGGTGACAAAAGTAATGTAGTTAGAGGGCCATAAAGGGTAAAATGAAAGATCGGGGACGGATACTGCACTTTGGCGAAAGTTAAAGGGTATCAGGAGGGTTTTACCCTTAAAAATATGAAATATACTTATGCTATGATAAATGTTTTATAATTTTTTGTTCGGAATTGCCCAAGTCCTGTCTAAATAATAGAATATAGTCGGTCCGAAAAAACTATAAAAAATTAATATATTAAGTTTTTTTTTCATTTCTTAAGATATTCTTTTTATTTATTTGTACGAACAATCTTTCTTCCAATTTTTATTTTAATATATCCTTAAAAGAAAATGCCTATTTAAATCATGATTAGGAAAGTCTATGCCCAGAAGTTGACATGTTATTATTTCTTTCCAATTATTATCTTCAATAATTTATTTTATAAAAAAATGCCTAATAAAATAATTATTTATATAAAACATCCTCTATATATTTTTTATACCTTTACTACACTTATTATTAAATATATTATTTTAATACAATATTTATTTTTAAATATTAAACAAATAATAGGGTATTTCCACCACCACCACTACCATGTATTTAACCACCATTACAGCTACCACAACCGCAAACATCACCACCTCAACCACCACAACCACCAACCTACTACTAATTCAATTACATACGCGCGCGTCTGTGAATTTTTTTTAAATCGTCATAATTAATTCTAAAAAATCAGGAAAAAAAAATTGCATTTTTAGATCAAGCAAATTAATATTTACGTCTATGATTTTTTCTTTTTGGTTTTTTTATATCTTTTTTTTAATTTTTTTCGCACACGGAATTCATTGTTTAAAACATGGAATTCACTGTTCGAAGCAGTGAATTTTCGTTTCGCAACATGAAATTCACCGCAAATTTTTAAAAAAAAAAAATCAAAAAATTCAAAAATAATCAAAAAAATCAAAAAAAATCATAGACGTAAATATTAATTTGTTTTATAAGAAAATGCAAATTTTTTATTTTTCAAGTTTTTTTTGAATTAGTTGTGACGATTTTTAAAAAATTTACGGACGCACGCGTGTGTAATGAAATTAGTAGTATGTAATGGTGGTGGTGGTGGTGGTGGTGGTGGTGGTGGTGGTGGTGGTGGTGGTGGTGTTGGGGGTGGTGGTGGTGGTGGTGGTGGAAGGTTTTAACCGCAATTGGGATAGATTCGTCTTAGTTTTACAATATAGGTGAGATTCAGTATTAAATGGGTTCTTTTTTGTTTTAGTGTTTAATAATGTTGATGACTCGTACAATTTGATTTTGAATGTTCTATAATGAATTAGAAACAGTAATTTTCTTCATTTCAACTAATTATTGCTTCTCAAGTCATCAATATTCGAAGTAAATAAGTTATTTCTTATATAAACGTAAATTTTAGGGAATAGATCATAAGAATAAGCAACTAATAGCCTTAGATTTCGAAAACTCTGCAAACAAAATCGGATTAGGAATATTAAAATTGGACGGAACAATCATATCAATCCCTTGATATACATACATAACCCCACCAGGTCAAGGCTTTTTACCTCGCGAAACGGCACATTATCATCTACAACACATTATACCTTTAATTAGTTTTACAATAGAGATGGGATAAATCTCATCTTAGTTATACAATAGAGATGGGACAAATCTCATCTTAGTATTAGAATGGGGACGAGACAAATTCATCCCAATATTAAAATTAGAGATGGGACAAATCCCATTTAAATAAATCAAAAAAATAATAGACGTAAATATTAATTTGTATCATTTAAAAATGCAATTTTTTTTTTTATTATTTTAGAATTAGTTATGACGATTTTTCAAAAAATCTTAAACGTGTGCGTGCGATGAAATTATAGTAAATGGGAACAGATATATGGTCAAAGACAACAACTATAATATTATAGTAACCTTCTTATCTAAATTATTGTGTAATCTAAATAGGAAATTGGTTTGTTATTTTGATTTAAGAGGACATTAACTCTATCTTTAATTCTAAATTTAAAAAGAATCTAATATTTTTTTATCTTCTAATTTAACTTCTCAGCAACTAACCATCCTAACTCCAATCACAATTAAGTAATTGGTTTTTAATATTATTTTTATTTATTATTGAATTACTATGTGAGATATAATAGGAAGAGAGAGAAATAAATTATAAATAAAAATAATACTAAAAACCAATTACTTAATTGTGATTGGAGTTAGGATGGTTAGTATTGAATTCAAGTTAGGAGAGGATCCTAATTCGTTTTTTATATGACATTGTAGGTTAATCACGAAATTTACAATTTCTTTCAAAATAAAATTAGTACTGATTGTTGTCAAAAATCAGCATTCTTATGTTAAAAAATCATGTACAGATTTTTCTTTTAAACATATATGAGCTTTTTACAAAATATTATCTTTTGACTTATAGGTCAGATTGTTACATGAGTTTATTATATTTAATTTAAAGTTATTTATTTACTAATTTTATTTTATTCTTATCTAAACCTATAACCTATCAGTTTAAACCACGATTATATTTTTTAAAACCATAACCTAATGGGGTTTAACCGCGTTCACATAATCATTTTCTAAACGGTTCAGATACCTACTGGTTTTGGTTTAAACCCGAATCGTTACCATCTCTAATCGTGGTGGCCGAACAGTCGGTGGTGATTGGTGTGGCAGCGAAGCTAGTCGGTGGTATTCGTGGGAGAAGGGGTAGAAGTGGTCGACAGAGAATGTCGAAGGTGGTGATGGTAGTCAGCTACAGGGCGGGAATTTAATATAAAAAGAAAATTAAATAAATACTATATTATAAATATTTAATTAAAAAAATTAAAATTATAATTACATGTAATTATGGTAAAAGTTTAACTATATTAATTGAAATGAAAATATATCTTTAAATTTGTGATTAAAAGAGACCATTCCTATTAATTAATGGATAATTATACCCATGAAATCCATAACCCACCAAATCTGACCAAAAGAATCCAATCTAAACAAATGTCTACAAAACATTTTTTCAAACATATTATTTCATAAGAAAATATTTACTTTTCATATTTAAAAACTATATAATTAAAACATTTCTATAATACAAAATTCTAAATCTGAAATATTCCTATATTTACAATATTTCCTATTCTAAAACTAAACTATTCCACAATTTTTTCTATTTTATAACATGGAATCAAATCACTCTCTTGAATCGTCAAACCTATATCTACATAAAAAACAATTAGAAATCAGAGATTAAAAATATGAATAAAATATAGTGAGTTGACAATATAAAAATAATTGGACGATATTGCAAAAACCGTGTGTTGACAGTGCAAAATCAATGGGTTGGAACTACAAAATTGTGGGTTGACACCACAAGATCGTGGATTAACAATGCGAAAACAGTGTAAGATAAAAATAGTAGGTTGACAGTACAAAAACAATAGGGTGATAGTACAAAACATTGAGATGACAGTACCCTTCAAATTTTCAAATAAACACATTTTTGCATTAACTCTTACATAAAACTATTCAAAATAAAATTATAATTTTTAAGATAAAGAAAAAACATTGTGTATCCGGAAATATTGAAATATCTCAGAACAAAAAAAATAGGAAAAAGTAAACTTTGAAAAATAATGAAACATAAAACATACAAATTAATTTTTTAGAACTTTAATGGCAAATTTAATTTTTTACCGTAATTTTGGTTCTTCAATTGCTAATGGCGTAGCGAAGCTGGGCTGATGATGGTGGAGAAGGGTTCCCGAGAGGCGGCGGTTTTCTTGTACAGAAGAGGCTTTGTGGCCAAGCCGGTTTGATGATGGTGGAGATTGGCTCCTCAATGACGGCAGCCTTTTGGTACAAAAAAGCAGCTTGGTGTTCAAGTCGAGTTGCTGATGGTGGAGATTTGTTCTTCAGACGGTGTTATACAGAAAAGAGGAGAGATGATTTTTTTAATGCAAATGTGAAGAGATGAGTTTTAGGTTTTAATGGACCTTATTTTTTATTTTATTTTGTCAGGTGTGTTTCAGTTTGCATTGTTTTTCAATGTTTACTTTTTTTTTCTTTTTTGTTTTATGTGTCATTGTTATATTTATATATATATAATACATATGAAAACTATTTTAAATTCGAAATTATTTTGATTCCAATAAAATTCGATCCTAAAACCTTTTGGTGTCAGTGGAGTAGTCTAAGCACTAGACCAATAATCAATCTTTAGGTGTCATTGTTTGAAAAACATTGACTTTTTCATTTCTTTACTAAAAAATTATATTTTTAATGATGCTAAAAAAAGGATGATTCTACTAATCAATTGTTCAATTATAATCTTTTATATCAAACGATATAATAAAAATATTATTTAATTAAAAAATAAAAGACAATTTTGAGATATTAAAAATATTTTGAATCTTTTAGAGGCAAAATAAACTTGATTTGTTAAGGATTAGGTTTTATTTCTTTATTTTTTTTTTTTTTTTGAGTACATGAGAGAGCCACTTTGGACTCGGAGTCATTTTGACTCCAATGAAATTCGATTTCAGGACCTTTTGGTCTCTGCAGAGTAACCTAACCACTAGACCAACTATCGATCTCAGATTTTATAAATTTTGTTTTTATAAACTAGTAATTCTTAATTAGAAACAAAAATATCTTATATATAATTATATTCTCAGTAACCCACACATGTTGAAATATTTTTAACAAAAAAATGAAAACAAACTAAACTATTTCGTAATTATTTTAATTTGAGTAGGGACTTGTTGCACCTAATAATACGGTTCACAAGTCCTTTTTATGTACTACTTAACCAGAATATGGTTATGTTAGAGAGTTTATGACAAAATAAATTAATAACGTCAATTAATGGACTTGTCCATGGTTTTGGTCAAGTCATATCATGACTTACAATCCCTCCGTATTCATGTTGGCAAAGGTATATCATACCTGCGTTGTCAGAGTACCCCAATGTATACTTTTCTTTATGTTCTACTAAAGCATAAGATCTATTAAATACGGTAGATCAAAATATTACAAAGTTAACCCCTCGCTGCATAATTATTTAATAATGTTGTGTTTTATTTGGATAAACAAATAACATAAAATAAATTAATTCAAAAATAAAATAAATGTAAATAAATGAATAATTTTATTTGTCGAATCTTGGATTGAATCTGGTGTATTTAAGGTATTTAGGCTACGTGTCGGAATTTTACATTTGTTGGTTTCAACTTTTGTATACAGCGACAAAATTATTTAAAAAAAACGGACACACGAATTCTTCAGAATTTCAACGAACTTAATAAAACTGATTCTTTCTTATCTCTTTTTTATAACTTTTTTTATATTCAATGTTTTAAAAAATTAAATGAAGAAAATGTTTGAGTTGGCTAACTATTTATAGAAAATAAAAAGATGTTTGGCAAAGAATTGTGATATTTAATTTAAAGACACATTTACTCAATAAAGACCAAAGTTTGAATTGGTTCAGATGGTATGAGCATATGGCTCAAAATTTTAAAAGTCTAAATGTCCAGGTTTGAACTCTAGAAGTTTATTTTTTTTTGCTTGTAACCAAAAGAAATAAAATAAATAATATATATTATTATTTTTGTTTTTAATTTTTCCAAATAACATGACTCGGTTTCTTATTCAATTACAAATGATTTTAACCAAGTGAATATATAACTTTTATCTTTACAACTGGACAAACGTATCCGAATTATTATATTTTTGAATTGAGTCACCGACTATCATCGTAAACATGGTCGACACTTGGGTAAAATCCCATTTTGACCAACAATTCTCACACGAATGGAAATTGAATAACCACCCTGAAAAAGTTATGCAAGAGAATCTAAATACGAGAGAGATCAGACAGAAGCGTAGAAGAATACTACATCGAGAAAAGTAGTGTTTGGCCTTGAACCTTCTCTAGTAAGGGCTATCAGATTTACTTGCTAGCTAGTATACGTGATGTCTTGAACTATTCAGATTTATGTAAAACAAAACAATAGATGTTACATAGTATCCTTCCAAACATTATTGGTTCTCACGATTGTATCTATTGACGGTCCTGGATAAATCTTGGTATTTCATGAATAACTATTGGAGAATTTATCCTTTTAAAATTCTTGTAGGGTGACCCTACCCATGTTATTCATATAAGTGGTCTCTTGTCGAGATTATTTTGCATTAATTTATCTTATGTTATCAAAGATACAAGAACCATTCAGTTTTACAGATGTCACTGTGAATTAACTCTAAAGGTATCGAAGTCCTTTCTATAGGTTAAAATGACATTTTGGTTAATTTTGACTCAACATACTTCACATTCCTTTTGAGAAAAGTTCAAATTAGGTAATAATCCGACGTGTACTAACTTATTTAATGAATCAAAATCAACATGTCCTAATTTATCGTGCCATAAATTAGGTGAGTCGAGCATATAAACACAATCAGAATTTTCATTCATTTCTTTCTCAGTTACATTTTTGGTAGGTACTACGATCATTACATTCATCTTAAACAGATCGTCGTAGAGATACCTTTTTCCTACATACATTTTATTCTTAGTTGATAAAAACTTATTAACTACAAATACAAGTCTAAACACAGTCTTATTAATCAAGGAACTAGAAACTAAGTTCTTGCTAATGTCTGGAACATGAAGGACATTTTTCAAGGTCAACTCTTTCCCGAAGGTCATCTTCAGCACAATCTTTCTAGTACCTTGAAACTTTGAGGTGACAGAATTTTCCATATACAAGATTTCTTCATTTGTAGCTTTCTTGTAGGTTTTGAACACAGATTTGTCTGAGCACACGCGTCAGGTTGCTCCAGTGTCTATCAACCATTTCCTTGGATTGCTGACGAGGTTAACTTCTGAGACTGTTGCCGCCAAGTTTAAATCAATGCCCTTGGATATCTCAGTCACATACGATTGCTTGCCCTTACCTTTTTTTTGGTTTCTTTGTGCCTTTTTGTTTTGACAGTCTTTTGTACGATGTCCATACGTTCCACAGGTGTGACGATCCCCGGTTGAATTGGCAGATTTATTTGGCAACTTTTCCTTTCCTAATTCCACTTTGTTTTCCTTTATCTTTTGATTCCTCTTGGATCTTCTTTTCTTAACTCCTTAAAATTGATTTGACATCTAATTATATTCAATAAACCTTAAGAGCTTCACATTAACACACAAATTACCAAATATGCTCTAAAGGTACTAAACTTCCAAATCAAGACACGAATTAAGAGATTATCTAATAACCGGAAAAATAAAAATAAATCAAATACACCTAAAATGATTTCTCAAACCTAGATTAATATATCACAAATATGGAGATATCAGTATCAAATTCACTTAAGTTAGCAAAATGATCACTCAAATCACCCAAATTTAACCTGCCAAGCCCCCACCCTCCATTTTTTCGACGGTCTTGAGGTAGCCTTCCCTTACTCTCGGCAACACCACCAAAGAGGAGGAGGGGTTTTCATGTTTTGTCTATTGCCTCATCTCTATTAAGCTTCAGAGTGGGGCCTTCAATGTCTTTCTCTCTAAAAGAAGCTAGCCTAGGGTTTTGTTTCTTGATACCCTTTCTGCAAATTTCTTGAGTACCACCCAAATGAGCTCCAACTAGACCAATTGTCAGTGAGTTATGAGGTAGTGTGAGACTACTCATGCTCAAAATAAACCGATTAGTTATGAGGTAGCCTAGAGTTTTGTTTCTTGATACCCTTTATCAAACTTACTGCTCATTTCTTCAACCTATGATGACCTTCCAAATTTACGATGAATAATGTGCGTTAATGTGATTTTAGATGTGAGCCTATTATGATATTCCTTTTATAAATTATGGATATGAACATGAAAATAATATGATTCGGTATATTTGGTGTATGTTGTAACCTGTGACAGGCATGCTTCTATCACAATCTTTCGTTATTTTTTATCTTGTAAGTTTATAAATTTATTTTGTACAAGCTATTCTTAATTATATATTTTGATTTAGGAGAGATGTAACCTTGATTTTTTTGGTTGTAACTTCGATTTTTAGTGTTTAACTTGTAATATCTAACCGTGATCTTTAATCTAATAATTTTTCAAAATTAAAATGTAAAATGACTTTATAACCAATCAAAAGCGCTAAATAGTGCCAACTTTTAACTTGACTATCTGCTTTTCATCGAAGATGAAAATCAATATTTATCCTTTCCGAAGCCAGATTTATTTCCTGTTGTATGGCATCTGTCCTTTTAGGATCGGTTGTAATAGATTCCCTATATGGTTAGTAAGAAAATTTCTATATTGGCCAATTGAGCAAATTCCATTTTTGGGCCATTACTTATGGCCTAAAAACATTTTTAGGCCAAACGTTTCAAAAATCACATTTTTAGGCCAAACGTATTCAAAACGCCCATTTTTAGGACATTTCACTAATTTCATAAGATATTTTATTGATTTTAAGGACAATTTAGGCATTTTAAATAAACTATATGTTTATTTGGCCGCATCACGAACTAGAAACTCGGTCTAAAGTGTCCAAATTGTACTTAAAATCAATGAAATATCTCATGAAATTAGTGAAATGGCCTAAAAATGGGCGTTTTGAATACGTTTGGCCTAAAAATGTGACATTTGAAACGTTTGGCCTAAAAATGTTTTTAGGCCATAGGTAATGGCCTAAAAATGGGATTTCCTCTGGCCAATTTATCAAACATAACTTTTCATATGATTGTATAACATATAACTATAAATCAGTGGGCTATAGTAATTAGTCATAGTTTTACTATTTAAATTACACTTAAAAGGTGTCAATGAAAGGTACAAGTTAACTAGTTGGGATTAACTCACTGGCCAGGACCTTGGTCATCCAATCTAGTGGTGCAGGTTCGAACCGAGTCAATGACTCCGAGTCCAAAGTGGCTCTCCTCTGTAACCAAAAAAAAAAAAAAAGGTACATGTTTCAAACATTCCTTGAACATAAACAATCTAATCCTAATTTACCTAGAGGTATGTATGGAAGACACGTATATTTGTGGAATTAGTCGTGATACGTGCAAACTAACATGGATTACGTTATTAAAAAACATATATAACTATAAAGTATTGATGCGTTTTTTGTTTTTTTTGGTACGTGGGTGATCCGGGTCATCTTGCGCGTACCACGACTAATCCCACAGGGATATATACACTTACCCATATATATTTCTAAGTAAATCAGAACTAGATTACCTATGTTTAGAAAGAAGTTCGAGCATTGTACCTTTCAGTTTATACCTGTTAGGAAGAGAATTAAGTATTAACCTGTTTTAATTGATTTACTTCGACCAAAACAAAAATTGTTTTACTTATCTGTTAGGGAAGCGAAAACTATTCTTCGCGCCCAAAAAAGAAAGTCAAACACCACCACCCAACCCCACCTCCCTAAACATCGATGTTCAACTACACTAGTAATTTGAAAAATAAAAAAAAAACTACGCGTCCAGAAAAGAAGATAAAAAAAAGAGATTATGACCCAAGGGGTCTTGAACACCCACCCTCTAGTCCTAACCCAACCCCCTTCTTTTGTTCTTCTTACTAGGAACCTCAATAAGAATTTAACCCTATAGGCTAAATCTCCATTTACAAAATTACCCCCTTTTGTTTTTCATTATCCTATATATAATATTTTATAGCATTATCTCTACTCACTTTCCCAATTCCCGTAACCCTATTTCTCACCTCTCTCCTCCCACAAACCTGGATTTAGATCTAATTTCTCTCTCTTTAGACTAGATAATTCTCACGCTCACCACCGTTATCCCTCACAATCTCACCGGAGCCGAGCACCACCACCAGTCTCCAGCTACTCGCCTCGCCTGCACAAGACATTTCCACTGTTTTGAAATCAAGGAATGAGATTCCGTTCGAGTTTTATTGTGTTGCCACTGTTACGAATCTTGCCGGAGTCAGATGGTGAAGATTGCAGCCGGAATTACGAAGCTCGCCGATTTCGGTTGTTGGTTGTCATTTAGAGAAGTGAAGAATCTGGCGGTTCGAGGTGTTGGTTGTTGGTTTGGCTCGCACCACCATCACCTAGGTTTCCAGCGAAGCTCGCACCACCACCACAGCGAATCACATTGCTGGTTTCCAGCGAAGCACAGCGAATCTCGACACCTTAAATCTGCAACAAATGGAGGCAATGCAAAGTGAAGACTCTGAAGATTGTATCCATGGTGTTCCGGTTCGAGTTGCTGTTTTATGGAGAAGATGGAGACTCCGGCGTGAGATCTCCGGAGTTACGAATCTCGCCGGAGTCAGACGGTGAAGATTTCTGCAAAGTGGCGACGGTGAAAATAGTTGTAATGTAATTTTTGTTGTGAGATTTCGGTTGCTGGCCGGAGTCCTTTTTTTTCTTGGAATGTGTAGGTGTTTGTTGTTGACCAGATCTGGTCAATTTAGTTAGTTTTTAGTTTTTTTATTCTTGTGGTTATATTTTGTTTATTTTTTATTTTCTTTGTAATTATTTCAAAATGTAATACAACACTCACCTTTTTACTGAATTATCATCTTTTTTACTAAATACTTATCTTTTTTTATGATACTCATCATTTTGTTTTTATGATACTCAGCACATTTTACAAATAATCATCATTTTTCGTACAATACTCATCATTTTTGTATAATACTCATCATTTTGCTCTGGTGGTCGGAGGTCGGTGGTTGGTGGTCGGAAGTCGGTGGTCGGTGGTCGGAGGTTAGTGGGTAGAGGTCAGTGGTCGGAGTTAGGTGGGCAGTGGAGAGAGATGAACAGTAGCATCACTCATTTGTGTCTTTTAGTGTTAGTAAGAGTACTTTAGTATTTGGTCATGTTTGAGACCCCTTTAAAGAAGTAAGATTCTCATTAGTTCCTTTAGGCAAAAAAATAGTCTCCAAAACCTTATGTGTCAATAAAATAAAATAAAACTACACTAGTATATAAATTCAAACCCTACTAATCTTACAATTAAATGAAGAATGAGAAAAAAGAGACACGACTTAATTATTTTTCCACAACATTTTAGTTGGAAAATATTAAGCAAAGTGGGCACAACTTTTTCGTCTTTTCTTGCAATATTTGAATTTCAACAAATCATTGTCCGAACCAGCAATGGATGTTTGATGGTAGTTATGGTTGGTTATGTGTTTTTCTAAAAAGTAGACACGGACTAACTACTTGTTTCTTTCGTTTCCCTACTTGTTTCTTAATTGTGACCCAATTAGTAGCACGTATGATGTATGGTCCCTTAATTCTAACCGATACTTAATCACACCGATTAACTCACACTTCTTTGATTTCACAGGACCACATATTATTAATATGCAGTTTAAGTGACATGAGCTTAATACGAGTCGAAATGTATATTGTATACTCGATTTTAATGTTTGGTTTGCCTATATTCTAAAATAAATTGAATAGGTTTTACGAAATCTTTTTTTTTTGGACTATGTAAAACAAAACAACAAGGGTCGTATTTGGCTCAGTTAGCCAACTCCGGACCTGGTAAACTAGTAGGTGAGATCAAGATGTCGTCCTTCCAATTCGTTCCGCTACCTAGCTTTACGCGCAGTTTGGTCCGCCATCCCGTTAATTCGTCTCGGTAAGTATTTGGAGAACATGTTATCATGTTCTCTCGCATATTGTATGATCCGCTTGACATACAACTTGATTTTTTACCACGCAGCTGGCAGCTTTTTGATACCTTGAATCAGATCAAGGTTGTCAGAGCATATAATTGTCTTCTTTCCTGTTTCTAGAATGCCATTTTTGCTACTTCAAGGACCGCGATTGCTTCCCCTTCTGCAACTGAGTCTGTCCAAATTATTTTGGAGAAAATTGTTCTGTGACCCGTTTGTGTGTCACGCGTGACGACCTCCGATACCACTTTGTTCTATCTTAGATTTAAAGGATGTGTCACAGGTAAAAATAGTTTGTGTCCTTGCAAGTTCATTCGGTGTACATGGGTTTATGATGCTACCTTCTTGGCGTTCTGGCGGTTGGATAGGTAACCCATCCCATTCGTGACTAAACTAGTCAATCATGTATGCTTTATAACCGTTTGCGTATCCATTGTAATATTTTCGTGTATACATTTCATTTTGTGTTTCCATATATTCCACAGCGTTAACATAAAGTATGCCACAACTTTTTTTGTGTACCACTTTGTCTTTTCTGTTCCTTCAAAAATATTTGTAAACCATTCCCCCAGCGTTTTTGGATCTGTTTCCGGTATTCAAATTTGTTATGCCGATCCCGCCCATACCTGTTTACCATAAAGAACAAGACAATAAGAGATGTACCACTGTTTCAGTTTTTCCGTCGCACCAGTAGCATAATTTGTCATTGCTACAGTGACGTAGATGCAGGTTTTCCCTAGTTGGCATAATATTCCTGCACGCCTTACAGGTGAATTTCCTAATTTTATTTGGGACGTTAGATTTCCAGATTTTGTTCCATAGTGTTGTGTCACACATTTGTGCTTGTGTTGAGGTTTGTTCTTCCTTTTGTTGTGCGGCTATTGTGAGTGCCCGATATCCGAATTTGAGTGTGTGTGAGGCCATGTAAACGTGTCCTGGTCTTCTCTATTAAGTAATGGCATTTAACTAATCTTCCCTTTTTCCGGTGCTGGTACAACTGCATCAATCGCTTCCCAGTTCCACTCATCGACATCATGTTTCATAAGTTGATCAACGGTTTCCAATGACGTGTCAGTAGGTTTGTCTTTAATCAATATTGATTGGAGCCTTTTGTGTGTCCATATGTTAGTTGTTTCTCCGTTACCAATTTGAACAATTCCTTGTTGAAGCAGGAGATCACGTCCCTCAATGATGCTTGCCCAGGACCAAGATCTGCTTTGTCTGAGTTTAACTTCAAGAAAGTCCTTGCTTGAAAGTAAATCCCTTTAAGAATTTTTGTTGCCAACGATTTCGGATGTTGTAGTAGTCTCCATGCTTGAGCTGCTAAGAGTGTCGTATTTGCTCGTTACTAGTCACAAAATCCCATTCCTCCTATCACTTTCGCAGCTGTCATCTTTTCCCAGCCAATGTATTTTCCTTCTGTCAAGGGAATTCCACCACAATCTAGCAATGATCGAGGGAATCTTCTTACAGAACGAGATCGAAAATGAGATAATAGACATGGCATAGGTAGGAATTGCCTATAGTACTGTCATGATAAGAATTTTCTTTCCTCCTTCGGGTAATAATTTTGCAATCCATTCCTGAGCCTTATTAAATACTTTGCTCGCTATCCATGATAGTGTCTCAAGTTTAGATCGTTTGTGATATAGTGGAATGTCAAGGTATTTGCCTAGACCACCACCACCACCATTACAACACCTCGGACCATCTGTTTCTAGTCATCATTTTTGGCCAAATATTTAGAAAACTCAATTAAAATAAAACTATTTTTGAATTTGTAATTATCATATTGATAGTAAAATTTTAAAGATAAATTTTATGATCTAATTTTTAATTGACAACTACGAAAATATATGAAATTTCATGTTTAAAAATGAAATAATATAATTTCAATTGTCCAAAATATAAAATTTTGCACCTAATAATTACAACTGATAAAAAATGTATATTTAAATATATTTGATATCTTCTACTACATAGGAATAAGATATGCATATTTTATCAAACACATTTCACGTCTCCACCAAATTAACTAATTATGCATACCCTCTACTCAAATTGTTTGAACAAGTAATAAAGAAGAGAATTTGTAGAATTCCATCAAATTGCTTCATTAAAGTAATGAAGTAGAGGATGTGAAGCAAAACAACTACTTAATTTTTTTTATTGATAAAAGAATTACAGGAAAGAAACGAAAACATAGAAATGCAACAAATATTAGCCATTCCTATCCTCCTAAGTCTTCCGAGTACGTGACAAAAGTGTTGCTCCACTGAAATTGAGGGGCTCCTTGCCTAACATCTTTTGCAAGCTTGTCCGAAAGTTGACGCCTAATCGTCGATTTCTACAACATAGGCTATATTTCGTATACTTGTATCCGGGAAAAAAAATCCTTCCACGAAATTTTTTGATATGCACTATCAAGCCGATTCGTGATTCTTTGACCCGTGTTCCACGAGTCATTTCACGTAAACCTCAGTCCCTTATACCCAAGGTCCTCCAATCCACATTCATCTATTCATGAATAAAACTTCTTGATTAACTTGATGTTATTATTAGCCACACCTTCCATCTGGTCCTCGACTTTCCTAATATGTATAAAATCCTCTGCAATTAACCATGGAAACTGAATGGAGGGCGAGGCTACTCTCAGCGCCTCCCAAAACTCATCCTGAGTCCACGACTTCGTGTTGACATACATGCAGAAAATATAAAACTCAAATTATACATATACTTGGCTAAATTTATTATATAACTTAAATGAAGGAAAATCATTATATCTATAATAATAAAGTTATAACTATTCTATAAATTGTTATAAACACACACACACACACACACACACATATATATATATATATATATATATATATATATATATATATATATATATGTATACACGTGGTTTTGTGGCAATGACAATAAATGGAAAAGTGGAAAAGGTTCAATTTAATATGAAGTATTAAATCAATCTATTCCTATTCTTTTGGAGAAGTGGGAAAGTTATTTTTTTGTGAAGGAAAAGTTCCACATAGGAGGAGATGGAGAAAATAATTGCATATAACATTTTACCCATCTATTACATTCGCGCGCACCACCACCCGCCCGACGACGCCGACGGTCGTGGGCTCGTGGGGAAGTTGGGGAAAAACATCAAATGGATGTTAAAACCACATTTTAAACTGAGATCTGGATAAAGAGATCTACATCGCGCAACCTGAAAGATATGTGGTTCCTGGTCAAGGGGACAAAGTTTGTAAGCTAAAAAAGTCTTTGTATGGTTTAAAATAGGCACCTAAAAATGGTATGAAAAACTAGACAGTACTTTCATTGCAAATGGCTATGTGGCTAACACTTCTGATTCATGTGTTTACTCCAAAGTAACAGGCTCAGAGTGTGTTATCATCTGTCTTTATGTAGATGACATGCTAATCTTTGGTACTTCTATTAATATCATAAATAATACTAAACGCTTCTTGTCTTCTAGGTTTGATATGAAAGACATGGGAGAAGCTGATGTGATACTTGGGGTGAAAATCATTAGAAGCAGTAATGGTATTTCCCTGAACCAGTCTCATTACGTAGAAAGGATGCTGAATAAATTTGACTCCTTTGAGGTAACGCTTGTAAAAACTCCTTATGATTTTAGTATTCATTTGTCCAAAAACTGTGGAGATGTTGTATCCTAAAATGTATATGCTAAGATCATAGGTAGTGTGATGTTCTTAATGAACTACGCTCGACCCGATATTGCATATGTCGTAAGTAGACTTAGTCGCTACACTCATAACCCTAGTAGTGACCAATGGGTTGCACTTCGTCGTCGATTGAAGTACTTACGGGGTACCATTGATCTAGGCTTGCATTATAACAAATTCCCTGCAATCCTTGAGGGATTTTGAGATGAAATCTGTATCTATGACAATGAAGAAGTAAACTCCACCAGTGGTTATGTGTTCTTCTTAAGGGGAGGTGTCGTATCGTGGAAGTCATCTAAACAGACTTGTATAACACGCTCTACCATGGAGTCTGATTTCATATCACTAGATTTGGTTGGGCAAGAAGCTGAGTGGTTGAGAAGTCTCCTATCAGATGTGCCACTTTGGGAAGGAATTGTCATACCTGTGAGTATCCACTGTGATTCACAAGCAGCCATTAGAGTCGTTCACAATAGCGCCTATAATGGGAAGAGGAGACATATTTGCATCAGACATGGTTCCATAAGACAGATACTGAAAAACGGTGTGATAGCCTTGAAATGTGTACACTCAGAGAACAATCTAGCTGATGCGTTCACCAAAGGCCTAACCCGGAGATTAGTTCTAAAGACGTTGAGGGAGATGGGATTGAAACCCGTTGATGGGGAACATTTGACTAATGAGTCAATGTGATTCTCTCCATCCCTATGGCTCAAAACAAAATCGTCTTAAAAATTCATAGCCACTCGTGGTGGTCCTATTGAGAAGGACTTGATGAATAAGACGTACTAAATGTTTTAACTCATAGTGAATTCATAGCCTTTATGGTGGTCCTTTTGAGAAGGACTTGATAAATTCACGGGTAATAGCGAGACCCAAACTTCATGATAGAATGTTAAGGAGACGTCCTTAAACAATCTTAAATGAAGAAATCCACAAAGTTCATAGCCCGCAAAGGGTGGTCCATAGAGAAGGACTTGATAAACTAACTGAAAGGTGATGTTCGAGGGAACTATAACTTTCAGCAGGGTAGAGTATGTGCTGTGAGGGTCTCGGTCGAAAACCGTTTAAGTTCAAGAGTAAGTTCACTTAAGAGGAATTCGGTGGTTGCGTCACTTCACTACGTGTCAATTCAAATTGAAAGATATTTCCACTTAAGTATAATTCACTCAAATGTTGGTATATATGGAAACCTGATCACCTTTATTCCCAAAGACCCTAAGTGGGAGATTGTCAAGATTTATATTATTGATTAACATAAACCCATCATAATCTTTTAGAGAAGTGAAAAAGATTCAATTTAGAATGAAGCAATAAATCAATCCATTCCTATTCTTTTGGAGAAGTGGGAAAGTCACTTTTTTGTGAAGGAAAATTCCCACATAGGAGGAGAGATGGAATATATAATTTCATATAATATTTTACTCATCTATTACTTTCAAAAAAAACTAAAGGCTATGAAAGCCAAAAAGGAAATGGGAAAACCCCACACGCGCACCACCACCACCCGCCCGGCCTGGCGACGGCGTGGGCCGTGGGCTCGTGGGGGAGTTGGGAGTTAAAAAATGAAAATGAAATAATTTTTCTGAAGTGAATCTCGTGGAAGAAGACTAGCTCTTATAGTAGTTGGTGGCAAGTCAAATCCTTTCAGCCAGAAAACAAACGTCCACCAATTACGCACCAGTTAACTATTACAGAACTTGGTCAACACGTGTCCAAGTTCATCATTGTAAATTAAACACGTGTAGGACATGTGTCAAATCAAAACGTCAATCAATTATGGAGCCAATCAAGGGCACTAATTGTGGGACATTTTTTACAAAGGCTTTCTCCTCACCTACTCCCCTATAGATACAGCAGCTTAACAACTCCTCATTTGCCTTAAGCTACGGAACACATCCGAAAAGAACAAACACTCCTCTTCTCTCTGAAATTATAGTCGTAGAATCTCTGTTAGAGATGATCGGTACGCTGGAATATCTTTTTAACAACATTATAATTCTGTGTAATTGTTTTTCTTTTCCGATTTTTCGTGTAAGTGTTTTGTTTGTATTTCCATTTCTGTAATAGTTAGTTTACATTAAGCGAAATTATTTTTCTGTATTTCTATTTCTTGTTTTAAAACGGTGATTTCAATTTCTTACCAACAATAAAGCGAATAGGGCAATTGGGTGGCAAGGAATATTAGGGCAGTTGGTGGTGGGGTAGGGTCTGAGACTTGGAAGCAGGTCAATCGGGCGGGTGGCGGGTGGTTGCAGCGTATTTTAAAAATTTGTCTGTATCACAATCTATAATGCATGAAGGGATAGGAAATGATGATTTTTGAACGCTGACGAGACATGAGGTGTTGTTCGTTGGTGAGACGAGACGGTTTCGCAGCTAACCTAATTATGTTAGGCACCTTGGAAGTAGTTTGTCATCGAGGTTAATCTAATTATTGTAGTACATGATATTTATGTTGAACTTGAGCATGGTTCAATTAAGCAAACAAGGTTGAACGAACTTTTTTTGAGCAAATTTAGAGTATTTCACAAACTACTTAGTTTATGTATGTCCTTCCTCATAGTAACATGTATAGATTCATCACGACACATGCATCCGTTTAGTCAAATTTATTTAACAAATGTAATACAAATTGCATTCGTAAATGTACATTATTCAAAATTCAAAATACACCTCAATCCCTCTCTAGGATCAAGCAAAATTTGTATTAATTAGATGGGAATTCAGTTTTTAAGGCCCAATGGGGGGTGGGTTTCCATTTTAAATCCCACTACCTAAACACTAGTTGAAACCCAACTAGGAAGCAGGAAACACCCAAAATACCCCCAAGTATTTTTAACAGTAATAAACCCACAAAACAAAAATGCCAAACCCATTAAGCATCCCATCCCCTCCACCAACAACATCCCTTCTCTGCTGCTTTACCACCTTCCCCTCTCTGACCTTCCCCTTCCCTTTCCCACCTTCTAACCTCCACCACCACTGCGAACCATCCACCACCACCATGAACCATCGTCTGATTCGGGCTCCGCCATCATCTAGGCTTCACCGCAGATCCGTGCTCCACCGTCATCACCTCCCCATCGTCATCACCTCTCGCCGCCGATGCACACGAAATGACGTCGCCTCTGCTGCACACCACCGCTCGAACACGTGACCTCGCCGCCCCACCACCATCACCATTCTTCACCAAATTTCGAAGCCATTCTTCACCATCGAAGCAATCGAAGCCATTCTTCACCAGATCTACATGCTGCTTCACCATCACCAACCTCTTCCCTCCGCCTTGGATCTCATCTGCCATAGTCGTTCGTGGATTCATTAGCAGATTTGTTTTTTTTATTAGCGCCGAACATTATGGGGCCAGCCCTAGTATGTTGTTTGTATCTGATGGGGCCAACCTTAGATAGTTTTGGTGGTAACTGGTCTAGCCCCAGATAGTTTTGGTGGTAACGGGTCCAGCCCCATATTGTGTGTAAATTGTTGGTATGTGCTGTCATTGTACATAGTAGATTGAAAAAGTTTTCTGTGATTATGTTGTGTGTTTTGTTCCTAGTGGGTACAACCCGATAATGGGTCGAGTTGCAAATTTTATGGGCATGGGTACAGCCCATCTACAGGGGCAATTTTTTTTGTTGAAATCCATTTTGTGCCATATGGGGCCATCTCGTACTGATTTTTGGTCTTGCTGGGGCCAGGCCATATAACTATGCAAACTTGACAAAAATTAATAAGCGACTCAAAAAAAATGTGAATGGTACACAAATTAATTAATTGGGTCCATACCCAACAAGAATAGGGATAAAAAAGTAAAAACTTAAATTAAAAAATTAAAATTAAGACTTTAATAGGATTTTTTTCTAACTAAGATTTTAATCAGAAAAATAGTTAAAATTAAGATTCAATTTGTATTTTCCTCTTAGTTAGTTAGAGAGAAAGAGATGTACATCGGTTTTTTTTTTTTTTTAATACAGCGGCTTCTTTAATAAAAGTAAGTTTGTTCTCAACAAACAAACACAAAAGTGTGTGTCCAAAAAAAAAAAAAAAAAAACACAAAAGTGGCCTTCATTTACATGAAACATGTAGTGGTTAAAGAAGGGCTCCACTTGATTTGTTTCGAATGTGGTAAGTTCGGGCATAGAAAGGAAAATTGTCCGACTATTTCCGTTGATTGTATGATGGAGGAGCGGGATAGTGAGAAAGGGAAGGCGGTTATGGTGGAAGAATCAATTGAGGTGGCGGCTCCGAAAGAGAAATACGGTGAATGGATGACGGTGAGGCGAGGAAACAAGGGTGTTGGGAGAAATACTATGGGTAAGGGGCCTAAAATGAATGCGAATAATAATCTAGGAAACCGCTTTGAGGCCCTTAGAGTGGATGATTTCACAAATGAAATGAGATTTAATGCGCAAGGTATAACGAGTAAGGGGCAGAGTTCGGGCACGAAGTCATTTTCGAATAAAGGGAAATCAGTTACAGGGGCTAAAATGAACAATAAAAAAGTTGGGGGGTCTAGAGGACATGGGTTAATTATTGCCCCTAACTTTGAACAAAGACGGGTACTTGTTGATGAAGTAATTGTGAGCGATGTTGGGCCGGATATGGAAGTGATTGGAGGCGGAAATATGAGCAAGAAGGGGGCTAAAAAGGGTGCAAGTGGGGCTAAAAACCGAGTTGGTTTGGGTAACACAACAGGGGCTAATGTTTCGGTTGTCTTGGAAGGAAGTAGGGACATGGTTGGGGCTGGTGAAGGAACAGGTAATGAAGACTTGGTGGAAGTTATGGTTACTGATGTGGGGAAAGAACACAGGGACCATTCCGCAATTTTTGCAAAGTTTAAAGATAATGATACAGGCCCCCCAACCCCACAACATCAACCGCAGGCTGATGTGATTTTCACCGAAGTAGACTCTAGCAATTCCGGCGTGAAGAAGCTCGATGATCTCACTGCTTCAATGACACCGGACCCACTGTGGGATGAAGCTGAAGGAGGCGGCAGGGAGGGCTCGCCGTCAATGGTGAGTCAGGTCCCGGAAACAGGACCAACGGAGATGGGCGAACAGGAGGTCTATCCAAGGACTTCGGATGACCATATGGACACAGAAGCTCGCGCTTAATGCGCCATCTGGTATTTCTAAATTTAATTTTTTATTTAATGAATTTAAATAATATTTCAGGAAATTCTTGGGATAGAACAAAAAACCCTTTAAATATTTTGGTTTGGAATTGTTACGGAGCGGCTAAACCAAGGTTTAGACAAGTGCTTCGTGAACTAATGACTACTAATAATGTCTGGCTTACCGTGATCGTTGAACCTAGGATTAGTGGAGCAACAGCTAATAAGGTTATTAATTCTTTGCAAAAGGATAACTCGATTAGGGTTGATTCGGAATGTTACAGTGGTGGAATCTGGTTACTTTGGAATGATTCGTCTGTGAATATTAAAGTTCTTTCAGCTGGTCGCCAAGTTATTAATATAGAGGTGAGTCAGGAGGGTTGTAGAGCTTGGGTTTTTTCTGCTATATACGCGAGTCCGGATTATAAACAAAGGGAGGTGCTATGGGATGCTCTTTATCAGACTTTCCACAATATACAATCCCCATGGCTAGTCGCTGGTGACTTTAATCAAATAGGCTTAGAGATTGATAAGAAAGGTGGAGTGTTGGGTGTTTCGAGAAGAATGGAAAAATTTGAGGAATGGCGGGACAGTTGTGGTTTGATAGATCTTGGTTTCGAAGGCCCTAGGTATACTTGGAGCGACTCCTGGAACAATGGTCAAAAAATAATGGAACGTTTGGATAGAGCATATGGAAACGTTGAATGGCAAGAATTGTTTCCGAAAACACGTGTCTTACATCTGGCAAGGGTCCATTCGGATCATTTGCCAATCTTAATTCAAGTTTGTCCAACCCAAAGAACAAAAATTAATCCTCGGCGCTTCAGGTTTGAATCGGCTTGGTGTCTACATAAGGAGTTCTTTGAGTTCGTAAACAAGAATTGGGAAGGAGATAGCAATGGTATAGGTAATGGTATAGTGGCTATTCAAAATCAGATAAATAGTTGGAAAATGGAGGTATTTGGGGATATTAATAGAAGGAAAAGAGAACTATGCGCAAGAATCCGTGGTATACAGAAAGCATTACAGGTTTCGTATAATTCTTCTCTTCGTCATATGGGTATTCAGTTAACCAAGGAATATGAGAGTGTATTAGAACAAGAGGAAGTGATGTATTTTCAGAAATCAAGGAGTAAATGGGTGGAATCCGGGGATAGGAATACGCGTTTTTATCAAATTGCAGCGACTATTCGAAAGAGGAAATCCGTCTGTAGTAGGCTATTAGATGATGGGGGTAATTGGGTTGAGGAGGAGGAAGCTTTAAAACGGGTAGTTCGTGACTATTTCGTGTCCCTTTATGCGTTACCGGAGGATCATATGGAAGGGGGTATATTGCCAACTGTTGGACCTCTAGGGGAAGAGATTAAGAGTGATCTTGATCTCCCTTTTTCAGATGAAGAAATCCGTGTTGTGGTCTTTCAATCCAATCCTAACAAAGCTCCTGGCCCGGATGGTATGTCAGCTGCGTTCTATCAGAAATGCTGGTCTGTGGTTGGTCCCTCGATTTGTAAGATGGTTCGTGAAGCGATAGAGATTGGTCATTTACCTTCGGGTCTGAATGGTACTCTTATTCACCTTATCCCTAAAGTTTCAGACCCGAACCGGGTACGTCTTCTTCGTCCTATTAGTCTTATTAATTCCCCTGTTAAATTTATTATGAAGGCTATGGTCAACCGACTTAGGCCTATTTTATCTAACATTATTGGACCTTGCCAAAGTAGTTTTTTGCCAGGTAGATCGACAGTAGATAATGTGGTGCTGGTCCGAGAGATTGATCATAAGATGAGACACCTTGTGGGGAGTAATGGAATTATGGCTGTAAAGATTGACCTTGCGAAAGCTTATGATATGATTAGATGGGAATTCATAGAAGAAACTGTGAGGTTTTTTGGTCTTCCAGAAAGTTGGATAAAACTTATCTTGTCTAGCATGAAGGAAAATGAAATGCGAGTCCTCTGGAATGGCGAACCGTTGGAGCCATTCACTCCTCACAGGGGTATCCGTCAGGGGGGACCCACTATCACCTTACATCTTTGTTTTATGTATGGAGAGATTGTCATTATTGATACAGGAACTTTGCAATTCGGGGAGATGGAAAGAGATTCGAATTGGTCGTGGGGGTCCCAAATTATCTCACTTGTTTTTTGCGGATGATCTAATTCTGTTTGGGGAGGCGTCTGTTTTGCAGGTACAGGTAATACGGGAGGCGATGGACATGTTCTGTAAAGAAGCTGGACAGACAGTTAGCGCTGAAAAATCCCTAATCTACTTTTCATCAAATGTTCCGGAGCACATTCAGAGTGACCTTGCTTCGGAGAGTGGATATTGCCTTAGCACCTCTTTTGGTTCCTATCTGGGTGTTCCTATCCATTCCGGAAGATTACCAAAGGGGTTCTATAAAGGTATAGTGGAGAAGATGAGGAAGAAGCTAGCCGCGTGGAAATCAAAAACATTATCTCTAGCGGGGAGGATCACATTAGCTCAATCAGTATTGAATGCAATACCGGTTTATCAAATGCAGATCATGAAGCTACCTAAGTATGTATGTAATGAGGTGGATAGAGTGGTTAGGGACTTTATTTGGGGATCCTCGGTTGCGGAAAGAAAGCTACATTGGGTTGCGTGGGATCAGGTTTGCAAGTCAAAAGAAAATGGAGGCCTTGGGATAAGAGGTTCCGAGAGATATAATTTGTCTTTGCTAGCAAAACTTGGTTGGAAAGTCCTTCAAGGGAAACAATCTGTGGCGTGGATTGATGTTTTTAAAAGTAAATACTTTAAAAATGGAATTTTAAATCGCGTCCAAAGTGGTAGTGAATCGAGTATGTGTAAGGCGATTTTAGCGGGTATTAATGCGTTTCGTGATGGGTTTCTTGTTCATGAGGAGGTGGATGGTCCAGGTGTGAAATGGAAGTTCGAGAATTCGGGTAATTTTTCGGTTAAATCGGCCTTCGTGAATTTTGAAGATGATATTGCCGATGATTCATTTAAGTGGGAGTTAATTTGGAAGTTGAAGTGCTCGCAAAAGATTCGTGTCTTTCTCTGGAGAGTTGTGTTAAATCGGATTGCTACTTCCGAAAATCTGCATAAAAGGAATATTACGGAATCTAGAGTTTGCGCTATTTGTGGTGCCGAAAGGGAGGACTCCATTCATATCTTTTTAAAATGCAAAATAGCTGTTTTAACTTGGAATTTAATGGGTTTCTCTTCTGTGACTACAGGGACTGGTGAGGCAATTTATGGTAGGGCTGCTGTGATGAACTCGGCTGGAAGGAGTGTTGCGCCTGGAGCTGGGACCGAGCTGCTGGAAGCTGCTGACCGAGAAGAGCTGATGCAGAAGAGGGACAGGGACTTTCTGCAGAATCTGAACACATCTTGGGAGCGAACCAGGCTAAGTACCAGAGCTGTTGACCGTGAAGAAGCTGGAGCACAGCCGCGTGACCTGCAGCGCAATTTTTCTGCACAATTTTCGGATGCAGATTCTGCAGCGCAATTACTTGCTGCAGATTATGTACAAGCTCACTCGAGTGGTGTAAAAATTTGGATGCAAGGCCACCTTCAATCTAAAGCTAAAGTTGGTGGTTTCGAATGGCCTATTTTGTTCATTGCTATGCTATGGACGATTTGGTCTAAAAGGAATTCGATTATTTTCAATGAGGGACAATGTATACCACATGAATTAGAACTCAAGCGGACTATTTTCTCTTTAGCCAGTAGCTTCGTACTTGCTTGGGGCAAATCACAAGATGGTGGGTTAATCAAGCTAGCTAGTAATGTCATGGTTAAATGGGTAAAACCCGATAAGGGCTTGAAGCTTAATATTGATGGAAGCTTCCATAAAATAAATAAAACAGCTGGAATTGGTGGCTTAATAAGGGATAAATACGGTGGTTATATCTCAGGTTTTATGGGCTCTTGTGATGTTATTTCTCCTTTAATCTCAGAATTATGTGCACTACACTTTGGGCTTAAATGGATTTGTTCTAGTGGTCATAACGTAATGGTAATCGAAACTGATTCGGAGGAGCTCCATGCGCTAGTGAAGGGCGGTGGGAGCTCTACTCGTATTGAGATGGACTCGGGGAAGTTCCATGCGCTAGTGAAGGGCGGTGGGAACTTAGGTAGTCGGTATGTTTCGATCCTTCGTGAGTGTTGTGCTTTATTGCGTGATTTCCCGGGTGTTGAATTAATTCATGTGTATCGGGAAGCTAACTTCTGTGCTGATAAACTTGCGCGAGAAGGGGCCCTTCTGAATACCCAACCTGTGGTGCTTAATGATCCTCCAGATTTCCTATGGAAGTTGATTACTAGTGATAGGAGTGGTAGTGCAACTATTAGAGTTGTGCTTAATAATTAAATAAATGTCTATTATTATTGTAATCTCTTGTTCTTAACGGCTTTTAGCCTCTCTTGTATGCAAAAAAAAAAAAGAAGTATAATCAAATGCGTGTCTCAACTTAATGCATTTACTATCGATGGTATTTTTTCATTCATTATATGCGGCCTCTACTTATAATTAATTATCAAAAAAAGTTAAAACTTATAAAAATATTATTTTTCTAATATAAATAAGGTTGAAATTAGTAGGAAAAAAATCTACTTACCCTCGACAATACATTTTAGTGTTACTTTAACGACTCATCAAATTACGATCATTGACTCATCGTCTAAATGCATAGATCTTTTAAATAATTGTCGTACTACACTATTTTTAATAGTCTACAATAGTCAATGTCAGAATTGCATACGAGTCAAGTAGAGACGAACTCTAATTATCTTGAATTTGACTTAGTCATATTTTAGTGAGTTTAAATTTGTTTTGAGTTAAACTCGACTCAACTTGGTTCGTGTAAGACTTGATAAAGACTTGTCTGAGGCTCACTTAAGACTTATTATTTTTTAGAGAAAATTACCATATAAGTCATAAAACTAATAATAATAGCCCTCCAGCATCTTTGGTTTTATATTGTCTATAAAAGTCCTCAAAAGAGAAACACTTTCCTATTTTACCCTTATTTTATTTTCTTTTTAATTAATCTAATATATCAGAACACTTCGTCTCTCTTGCGATCTCTCTCTCTCAATCGATCGATCGACGCTTCCACCATCGACGGCCGCCATAAACGCTTCAATCACTGCCGCAATTAGCAGCATTTTGGTTCCAGAAGAATGGCGATTCGCAGAACAGGAGTTGTCGGTCGATCCTGGTCATTAATTCTCTTCTTAACAACAAATCAGTGAAGGGAAAGACATCATGAGTTTCGAGATATGAAGAAGAATATGTATAAACGCCAGGGTATGCACACTGTTTGATCAATTGGCTCAATGGAATATTTCATATTTCACATTTCACATAACTACTACAGATCAAACGCTGGAAGGACTGTAATTTCTTATGTAGAATCACCACCATTCGAAATGGGAGCAGTAATTGAACAAGGAATTCTGTTAATTGATTAGATTCTTTTCTGAAAAAGGTGTAAGAGCATCAACCGGTAACATATAGATTGTTCAAATGCTTTCTGATAATTAATTCGTTGACTTTATTAACATAATCGGAGGAGGTGTAAAGCCATTCTGGGCTCCAGTGAAGACTACTTTAAGTTTCTCAAATTACAGGCTTCGATGATCGAGGGATTTGAAGAAATTATAGGAACGATTATCCCTAAGTAGTACAAATTTGGACCAATGGTATATATTTTGATTAATTTACATGTTTTGTGTCTGTGTACTTTCATTTACAGGTGGTGTAACACAAGGCATTGTTCTCTCTTTCTTGCAGTTTCTCAACTCTGGTGAGTTCTCCTTTCTCACTCTATATCTATCTATATGTATATTTATAGATGTGATAAGTCAGTTTCAAATGATGTTAAGTTAAGTTAGTTGAGTTGGATAGCAAAATGTAAATTAACTTTGATCTTTATGAACAAAATTGTGTATTTTCATTTCATTTGATTTGATTAATTAAAGAGAATAACATCTTTAAGGTTAGAATAACAGTAAGTACTGTGTGACTACAACAGTAAGTATTTTCATGTACTCTGTATGATGATTAAATTATTAGTTGGGTGTGAAATTATCATATGGAAGGGATTTTTATGCTAAGACTGTTTTTAAGTTCGAAGATACTTTTTTTGGTTCGCTTTATTGATTTTTTAAGTGAATTTAAGCTTTTCGAAGTTCAAAGATAGGTAATTTAGTTCATTTTCTGCTGTTTTGGTTCAATTTATGAGTGAATTTTGAATGAGTTTTGCAAAATTAGTTGGTTTTACTATAAATACCGAAGCTTTACGTGCGATCTAGGGTTAGTAAATACATGCACTTTACGTATTAAATTTTAATTAGATCTCAGTTGCAATAACTAATGGGTTACAGTTACTGTTCTACACGAACAGTTTTGTATTCATAGCTGTTGAAACCAGATAGTATTAATTTTCTTACCTTTATGTTGAATTCTCTTCAGTAATTAACTTATTCTACATTCTCTTTGCAGATTTCTAGCGAATGGTTTATGCATAACTAAATTCATATCTGCTCTTTGGATTTTTATGCTAGATGTTAGTTCAATCACAGAAACAAATATTCATATCTGCTGAATATTTAATGCAACGAGTAAAGGTAAATAATAATTCTCCAAAGAAGGTATTCGATGAAGAAGGTGAAAACTTTTCGAACAAATTAGTGAGAATTTGGAGAAAGTTTCGCGAGGTTAAAAAACCAAATAATCACTTACTTTGGTGGGATTTTTCCCACCAAATAATCACTTTGGTGGGATTTTTATTTACCTTATCTTATCTTTTATGTGTTTTCAGCTGTAAATCAGTTCACTCAACAAAGTTTGCTGTCTTGTAAACCTGTATTGACTCCAATATGGGTAAGCAAACTCAGGGGCATAGGGTCCCCAAATATTTTTGAGTTAATTGCACTATAGGTCCCTATATTATGCAAAATAACATATAATAATTGCAGTAAAAGCTGACTTTTAGATCTTTTTAAAAGTCTGGGGGCAAGTGAATATTTTCTAAATTTTGGGAGACCATATTGAATACAGATAGACACATCGATACAGTAGGTGTTACTGACAGTGTATATATAATATCTTCTTTACATATTATTATTACATTTCTTATAATAGGCGCGATTATTGTTCCATTTGGAATTGTTTTTCTCAATGTTTCCCAAAGTGTAAGTTCTTTTTTTTTCATGTTTTTTTCACATAATATTCAATTTACAGGGAAAATTTAACTTTTTGTCTGTAGGTTGTAGAAATTATTGACATATATGATATTGAATGTATACCCGATACATATAGAGGGAGCAAATTGGAATATATAACAGACATTTCAATTTCCAAAAATTGTACTAGGCACCTCAAGGTAAAGATTTTAATATAAAAGCTCTTATATGCAATTTATGAATATTACATCGTTATGTCCAGCGATATATTTAGTAGCAGAATGAACTACAATATCAGCTTCAAGAGATAAAGCTTTTTGATTAAGAAGAGTTGCGAATATTCCGTCTATACATACTAAAGCTCCTTTTTCATGGCATAGTTTCGAAACTAATTCAATATCACCACATGTTAAGAAAGGATTTGTTGGAGATTCTGTAAAATAAAGTGACACATGTCCATACATACACACTATATATATATATATATATATATATATATATATATATATTCAATCTTTTCTAATTAGTTTGTTATAGTTAGTTACGTACATTGTTGTTGGATAATGCAGATTTTTTTTTTGTCAAATGGATAATGCAGATTTCAAAGCTTCAATATCTGCTGGATCAATAACTGTGGCCTGTAATTTTAATTCAATCCCCACTTGCAATTCATGTTACTATTTTTTTTGGACGCAATTCATGTTACTATTTGTAATTAGCTGCTTAGTATTTAATTTGGTGGGATTTTTCCCACCAATAACAACATAAAAATGTAGTGTGGAAAAAAATTAGCCGAAATTTTTTGGTGGGAAAAAAAATTGTCCGAAAAAATTTGGTGGGAAAAAAATTGGCCGGAAAATTTTGGTGGGAAAAAAAAATTGGCCGGAAAAATTTGGCGGGAAAATAATTTGGCCGGAAAAGTTGGTCGGAAATTTTTTGGTGGGAAAATTTAGTTTGGTGGGAATATTTAGTCAAGGGTATTATTGTCTAATTATGTTTTTTATATTAGACATGACTTTTATAGGCAATATCACCTCTCTCTAGGGTGGTATTGGTAATTGCCTCTATTTTTTAACGCTATAATATATATATATATATATATATATATATATATATATATATATATATATATATATATATATATATATATATATATATACCAATTCTACTAACGAGCTCTTAAAGAGACCTTACCAAATTGTTCACGAGTTTAGCGAACCGAATTTATACAAATTTGAGTACGTTTTGTTTGGTAAACGAGTCTAAATTCTTGAACTTGACTTATTTAATTAATGATCTGAACGCAAACAAACCTTTTCGAACATGATCCCTTAATGAGAGTGTCAATACATTCGCATCTCTCAGCAAGGTTATTATATTATCATTTTCTAATGATGTTGCTCAAAATAGAACAAGGTTATTCAAAATTTTTATGTTGATTTTAAAATACAGTGTTCAGACAATAATTAAATACAAATTAGGGTGATTGACCTAAAACAGGTTTTGGAGATTAATTTAATCGCCAATACGGAGGGAAGGAAAAAAAATCCTCTTACGAAAGACCACAAACAAACTTATGGGTGATCAAATACTAAAATGTTTTCAAATAAATTAAAAACTATATAAATATAATAAACGATTGACAAATGATCATTGACCAACAAATCAGAGATTCGCTGAGTATCGATATTGTTCACAGCCAACAAACAATCATCGATCACCACCGTATAGTTACCTGGTCATACTCAGATTTTCTTTGAGTACGTCTAATGATGTTGCTCAAAATAGAAAAAAGGTTATTCAAAATTTTTATGTTGATTTTAAAATAGTGTTCAGACAATAGTTAAATATAATTGACCTAAAATGGGTTTTGGAGATCAATTTAATCGCCAATACGGAAAGAGGGAAAAAAATCCTCTTACAAAAGACCACAAACAAATTTATGGGTGATCAACTACTAAAATGTTCTCAAATAAATTAAAAACTTTACAAATATAATAAACGATTGACAAATGGTCATTGACCAACAAATCAGAGATTCGCTGAATATCAATACTGTTCTCAGCCAACAACCAATCATCAATCACCATCGTATAGTTACCAGGTCATTCTCAGAGATTCTTTGAATACGAGTCTCTAAGCATGAGATTCTCTGAGTATGATTTGAAAAGTCTCTAAGTATAGTTGAAAATTCTCCAAGTATGCTCAGATTTCCTCTGAATATGTTAAAAAATCTCTGAATATATTAAAGAATACGGAGTAGTTGACAAAAAAAAATAATCAATATTTTTTTGATAAACAATAATCAAACTTAATTTACATGAAAAAATAAATTATTTGAAAGCCTAAAATTAACTATTACATATTTCTAATTGAAAAAATAATAAATTGGAAGCCCAAAAATAAATATTGCATATATTTAAAATGTAAAAAGGACAAAATTCGAATTTTCAAAAATAAAATCAACATCTGACTTTGATGTCGCCATCTTCACAGACGCGATTTGCAATTTTATTTCGAATTGAAACGCAATGGCATGTCTGCTTATACCATGACTATGTCGCTGCCTTACATCACACCCATCTCCATTGCAAGCTCGAATTCAGTGCCATGGTCGCTGACTTACACCTCTAATAACCACCTTGAAACTCCATATCTACCATGTTGAAGCTCCGAAGCTTTGAAAATGATCTGCCTTGAAGCTCCATATTTTCCATGGTGAAACAAGCACAAATCTGGGCCGAGAGTTTTGCTAAACTCACAGATCTCGTGAAAAAAACTTTAACCATGGTTGCTCAAGGTCTTCTTATTCTTCATTGTGCTCCTTCGCTACACGTTCCGAGTGCCATGGTCGTTGCCTCAAAGGTCAATTAAAAATGCGCCTTGAAGTTCCGCCATAAAACTCTGATCGAGCCATGTTCCAAAGGCTGGTCTACGGCCAGGGTTACATTTTACTCCGTCGTAAAACACTACCACAAAAAGTTTCAAGTGAGGGAGGAAAAGAAGATTAATAGAGTGGATTTTCAAAATTTTAGATTCGTATAAAATGGATTATATCTATAATATATACTCCCTCCTTCCCAAAATTAATGTCCACCTTACTAAAAATAATATCCATTTAGAATTTCACGACATTTTACCTTATCTTTTTCCACTATTACTTTTATTAAAATATTTAAATTTATGTTTACAATGAATATTTAAAAATCAAGATATTTATTAAAGGTATTTTAGTAATGGAGAAACTAATAAATGTGTTTCTTAATCTATATAAAAAGTTAAGTAGACATTATTTTTGGGACGGATTGATTATAATATTGAGGATAGTTAGGAGATAAAAGATAAAGATTTTTTTTCAGTTTTTTTTTTGGTTAATTTTTATTAGTTTTTATTTTATTTTGACATATATTTGTAAAAAATACAAAGAATTGAGACAATTAGGTCTTGAAGAAATGGAACAAAATCTCTTAACCGATCAAAGTACGTGAGTGTGCTTTTTCCTCTGGAAAATGAATTAAGATCATTACACTACTGAAAATTAGTTAATCAAAAGTAGTTAAACCCACTAGTCAAACCTCACTTCCATTAAAGCCTTAACCATAGTTAAAATATTGCATTTAATTACTATAAAAGCATATGCATAGCGCGTTTAGTGAAACATTGACTTAGAAAGATCTCCTACCTCGATTTTTTCAAAATCTCGCGATATTTTCCAACCTAATTTATAAATAATCCAATCAATAAAGCAAGCAAGAGAATGAATGAACTAATATTATAATTAAATACATAGCAAAACATTATATTAAAAAATAAAAATTAGATTTTCTTCAGATCCGAAGAAAAAGGTGAAAAAAATTGTTTAATTAAACAAATTCAGGTAAAGATATATAGGAGAAGAGACATTTGACCAAGAAAAAAGGAGAAGACACATAAACACACACGCGCACATATATACATACACATGTATGTATGTATATATATAGCTGAAGCCACTGCTAAATATGTCTTCTTTTAGAGTCTATTTATGTAGTGAAAGTTCATTATCAGTTGATATTTTCTCTGGTTTTCTTTTTTCTTGAATTCTTTATAAAAAGAAAATTGTTTTGTTTTTGGTGATCGAGTTGTAAAGTTGAAATCTTTTATAAATAATTTTTGTAGAATACTGTTTAATTTACCCTTTTGGGAAAAATTTAAAGAAAATTAGTTTGGGGTTTTTTTGGGTTGTGTTAATTTTAAGTAAGAGTTTGGTAGAACAATAAAGATTTTATTTTTATAGAGATATAGGGTTTATTTTAGTAAAGAAATTGTGATTTTGAAGGGTTTGAAGTGAATAAATTGAAGAATATCATCGAAGTTTGGCTCGAAAATTTGAATACTTTGAAGATTTTGAGAAGAAGGGTATGAGAATTTGCGCTAATATTATGATATTTGAAGAGGTAAGCCATTTTTCAATTTTATTTAAGTTTATTCCGGCAGTAATTTTGAGTGAATCTGTTTTTTATATTTGTAAATATTTTTTAATTGCAGCATTTGGAGTATCAAATGTGAAAATAAGGAGAGTGTTTATAAATACTAGTACTACTTATATGAGATGATTACATTTCTGGAATCAAAAGATAAAATGAAGGAAAGTGAGAAATGCCTAGATTCTCAATTATGGCACGCCTGTGCCGGAAGTATGGTTCAAATGCCTCCGGTGAACTCCAAAGTGTTTTACTTTCCTCAAGGTCACTCCGAACATGCCTCCGGTACCGTGGATTTTAGGATCTGTCCTAGGATTCCACCTTATATTCCTTGCCGTGTCACCGCTATTAAATTCATGGCAGATCCTGAAACTGACGAGGTATTTGCTAAATTAAAGTTAATTCCTGTTAATGGTAACGAAATTAATTTCGAAAACGAAGGAGTTACTACGATTATCAACGAAGATAAACCCACTTCGTTTGCGAAGACGCTGACGCAATCGGACGCGAATAACGGTGGCGGATTTTCGGTTCCGAGGTATTGCGCCGAGACGATTTTTCCGCGGCTAGACTACTCGGCGGACCCACCGGTACAAAATATTCTCGCGAAGGATGTTCATGGAGAGACGTGGAAGTTCCGGCATATCTACCGAGGGACGCCGAGGCGACATCTTTTAACGACGGGGTGGAGTAGTTTCGTTAACCATAAGAAACTCGTCGCCGGAGATTCGATCGTGTTCTTGCGAGCGGAGAATAGCGATCTTTGCGTCGGGATCCGACGAGCGAAAAGAGGTATCGGTGGTGGTGGACCGGAGACATCTTCCGGTTGGAATCCAGCCGGCGGGAATTGCATGGTACCGTACGGTGGGTTCTCGGCTTTTCTAAGGGAGGACGAGGGTAAATTAGGGAATTTGATCGGACATGGAGGAAAGGTTAAAGCTGAATCGGTGGTTGAAGCGGCTACACTAGCGGCTAATGGACAACCGTTTGAAGTGGTTTATTATCCACGTGCAAGTACGCCGGAGTTTTGTGTTAAGGCTTCGATTGTTAAGGCAGCATTGCAAATCCGGTGGTGCTCCGGGATGAGGTTTAAGATGCCGTTTGAGACGGAGGATTCGTCGCGGATAAGTTGGTTTATGGGGACAATCTCGTCCGTTCAAGTTGCTGATCCGATTCGCTGGCCAGACTCTCCGTGGAGACTTCTCCAGGTAATATTTTTGACCAAGTACCTTAATTGTCTTCTAAATCGCGTTTAGACCCTTTAGGGGTAAGTAAATAAATAACACATTTGGTCCTTTATCTATGTCTATTTCGACGGTTGAGTCCTTTATCTTGCGAAAGTAACATTTTAATCTCGTATTTTGCAACTTTGACAACATTAGTCCTTTATCTTGTAATCCTAACATTTTAATCCCTTATCTTCCAATCTCGTGACAATGTTAGTCCCTTTTCAATCTTTCCTTTGTGTAATAACTTTCATAATAAATTAAGTGGTAATCAACCCATTCGATCCTTTATCTTTACAATTTTCGACAGTTTAGTCCCTAATCTTGTAAAAGTAACATTTTAACATTTGTCCTTTAGCTTGTAGACCCCACATTTTAATCTCTTCATCTTTCCATTATGTGACACCATTATTAGTCCTTTTCTAATATTTCCATTGTGTAATAAAAACGTTTGTCATCTTTTGTCATATAACAACAAAATATCACTTCTAAGGTGTTTTAGTTTTTTATCACATCAATAAAATGCGACACATGAATTTAACACCTAATAACGTAATGGATATAAAGAAAAGGACAAACGTTGTCACATAATTAAAAGATAAAGAAACTAAAATTTTATGTATATGTGACCAAATAAGTAATTTACCCTATAATTAAGAGCCATGACCATTATTATTTTGTGTTTATATTACAGGTTACATGGGACGAGCCAGATTTACTCCAAAACGTGAAAAGAGTGAGTCCATGGCTTGTAGAATTAGTATCAAACATGCCTACACTTCATCTTTCCCATTTCTCACCACCACGCAAGAAAATGAGACTACCAAATCAGTCAGACTTCTCTCTTGATAGTGGCGGTGGTCAAATTCCGATGCCGACGTTTTCCGGCAACCACCACCTCAACCACCACCACCACCTCCTTGGGGCAATGACTCCTTTTTCTTGTCTTTCCGACAATACCCCTGCTGGCATGCAGGGAGCCAGGCATGGACAATATGGTTTACCATTATCCGATCTTCAAGTCAATAAATTACAACTTAACGGACTTTTTCCGTCTCTTTTTTCACCAACTATACCTACAAAGCCCGTTACTTCTACTACTCAAAAACCGACCGATAGTGAAAATCTTTCTTGCTTATTAACAATCGGAAACTCTACTGAAGTGTCGAAAAAACCTGGCGGGTCACAATTTGTACTTTTTGGTCAAACTATACTCACTGAAGAGCAAATATCTCAGAGCTGTTCAGGTGATAATGTTTCTTCAGATGGTAAAAATGGTTCAGGCTCTGGTTCAGGTTCTGGGTCAGGTTCTGCACTTAATCAGGAAGGTGGACCAGAAAGATCATCTTGTGAGTGATTCGGATTACGAGATAAAGTTATTAAATAATCGTTAAATCGTTCTGTAAATTATTATTATTATTATCGAGTTATGTAATTTACTTAATTTTAACAGATGTTCTTTCGAGCTCGGTTTTATTGTTTTATTTATGGGAATTATTGTCTGTGAAATTCGGCTTTAGGGAAATTTTTTGTTGTGTCTTAGTTATATCAGAGAAATTATTATAATGGTCTTTCCATTTACAGATCAAAGCGTTGAGAAAATTAATTGCATCACATGTCCTTGTTTTATGCAAAAATGTTTTAAGACTGGTTAATTAATTGCATTGTCAGTTCTATATTATGCAAAATAACTTATTTTATCCTCGAAATAAAAGATCCTAGAAACAAAAAAAATTCATACTCCAAAACAACAAATTAAATTAATGTCCAAAAAAAACAAATTAAATTAAAGCCTAAAAGAATATTTTTTAAGAAATTGCGGTTGGGGCAAGATTCTAAAATTGGGGCGCTAAAGTAATAGTATAAATTTGTATGATGACGAATTTTATATTTTCTTTTACCTAAGCGGAATTGTGGGGGCCATTAGATTTGTCACCGTGCACCGGTTCATTTTGTGGTGATCTCAGGGGTTGCTACTTGTGAGTAATTCCATCTTATTTTTATGGTCATTTTTTATGTCATATTTTATCGGTTTCGAACAAAAAATATACTGTATATACCTACCTTTTATCGGGTTTGACTTGAATTGTAATTTTAAAATAATAAAAATTTGATTTTGGTATGAGATTTTATACAAAGTTAGGGACAACAATTTGGATGTATGAAAAGTCTTGTGTCATTGTCACAGTATCATTGTTAGCAGATTATTGTTTAGAACAATAGAAAATGTTGCCAAATTTGACATTACTTCCTGATGACTAGTGTTTTGTTGACCCACTTATTTTATCTAAAAATATATATTGCATTAAACCTTAGTCTTTTAGTAAATATTAGATTGACTTGCAAATTTCGGATAGAAGCCCGGTTAAATACGGTAAAAGATCATCTGAGATTTTTATAAATTTTTGTCGAGTTGAATGAAAGGTAACTTGAGTCAATCAAAGTATATTGGTATGTGAGTACCTGATGGTATGAACATTAAATCATTTTGAATATATTTGTATAAAAGTAATTATTAATATTAAAATTTAAACACCTTAAATATTGATTTGTATGTGTATTCAAATAAATTAAAATAATATTTTTAAGTCGGTATTTGCTTATTAACTAAGTTGTTCATGGACAATTCACTTAAGTCGGAACCTTAATTACAGTACGTGTCTCGTGTTTCTCGTGTTAAATAAAGATATAATATGAAAGAATGATATAAAAATATAAGAGGTTAGATGAAAAAATATTTTATTTAATAAAAATACATAATGAACTAGTTACTACTAGTATATGATGTACAAAAAATGAAAAAAAAAACGCTTTCATAAGATTTTTGCTAACTTTTTACAATTTTTTTAGTAACAAACTTTTTTATTTTGCTTTCCACACTTTTCTCACTTTCTTCCATCTTTTTCGTTTTTCTTTTTCGGAATTAGTTGTTTATTCTTATCTCTTTTGAATAAACAACTTTTTCCTACTTTCATTCAAATTTTCATACTTTTCTAGATTTTCTTTTTCTCGCTTTCTTCTTCTTACATTTATTATTTTTCTTCAGAATTTCATCTGCGGTTTTTTGATCTTCTTTCCCTCTTTCATTTATTACTCTATTTTCAATGACTCCAAGAAAATCTAGAGACATCACTCAAGAAATCTTTAATACTAGTTTTTTTTACTAGTAATAACACATTTTTTCTTATTTGTCTAAAGCTTCCCGTCAAAGTCTTGTTCTACCTAAATCTTCAAGTTTTGGCACCTTCAACCTAATGAGATTATAGAACTAGTGGTATTGGTAATCCATTGCAAATGAATTCTATTACTAAGTCAAGGTCTAGATTAGGATATGCTTGAATCTATGTTGAAGTCAACATGGACGATGAATTTCCTGATAATGTTTTTGTAGATGTAGGCTCAAATGATCTTCAAGAGGTCAAAGTTCTATATGATTGGAAGCCTCATTTATGTAAACTGTGTGTAAGTATGGCATTAATGCTAATACACGTTCACTTGAAAGTAGTGAAAAGGAGAAAAACAAAACCAAGGAGAAAGATAAGCAAGTCTAGATCTAGAAGAATATTCAAACAACTTTTAGTGATGATAATAATTCATGAAAGTTTGTTACTCAGAGGTCTAAAGATTAAACATCAAATATTGCTAGTAGTAGTCAAATTAAAGTCGACAATTCTTTCAACACCTTGTAGAATTCAACTACATCATTAGACAAAGATGTGCTCAAGCTTATTCATGAAAGTCAAGCTAAGGTCTGTGAGAGGATGGGCCTTTTGATCCATGATTGTTGTCTCTTGGAATGTGAGAGGTTTTAATAAACTTCACAGGCAAACAGATGTAGTTAATTTCATGTATAATAATGTAGTTGATCTTATGTGTCTTCTTAAAACAAAGGTAAATAATAACAGAGTGGATGCTATTAGTAACACTCCATTTTCTTATTTAAAGTTTTTGAACAATTATGATAAGGATGAAGTGTAAGGATTTGGATTCTTTGGAGGGTGGACAAACTTCATATTTCAGTTATTTAAAGCTCTTTTCAGAGTATGCTCTATAAAGTCATTGATCTAATCAGCTGCACCAAGGTATATATGTGTTTTATATATGCTAGTAATGATTACACATTGAGAGAGATCTTATGGAGTTATATGATTAAATGGAGTATTATTTATATTAATGTTGGCTTGTTTAGAGGATTTTGATGAAATCTTATGTATTGTAGAAAGGCTTTATTGTGATAGTTGTAAATGTTGGTGCTTAGAATTTGCTGATTGTTTAGATCAAGCTTGTCTATTTGAACATCAAATTGTTGGAAACTTTGACACATAAACCAACAAAAGTACTAGTTAGCTCAGAGAAAGTAGAACTGGTAGAGTCAATATCAATAATCTATGGCTTGATCATTTTCAATCTAATGTCCTTGGTATGTCAACCTCAAAATCTGATCATTGTGTTCTAAAGTTTACTATTGGTGGTGATATTCATAGAAGCGTGGGTACGTTCAAGTATTTCTAATATTTGGACTACTCACCTTGAGTTTCTGAATATGGTGAAGAAGGCTTGGATATAAAATTTGAAAGGTCGTTCATGTTTCAGCTTTGCAAGAGGCAACAAAAGTTAAAAAAGCTTTAAAATACTCAATTAAAAGCACTTTAAAAGAGATGTTCAAGGTATTATTGATATTAGAACTAATCTTGATTGTGTTCAAAAATTGATTACTATGGTAATGCTAATGCTATTAATCTAGCAGAAGAAAAAGATTTGTCTTGACATGTTAAAAACAATTGTTCATATTGAACATGAAATTCTCAAGCAAAATGTAAGGATCACTTGGTCTAATGATATCCATTTTAGTAGTTCCTATTACGACAAAAATCATGAAAGATAGAATTGCAAAAAAAATCTCTACTCTTATTTTTGAAGATTGATACCTTTAACTTCACCTGCTGAGATCAAGAATGCGTTCTTAAATTATATATTAATTTGATTGGCAAAACTGATGATCATCAAGAAAGTTTCTCCATATCTAATATCAATATTTTACTTGATAAGAAGCTTCAAGTTAAGGACATCAATATATTAAATGATCATGTAACTAATGAAGAAATTAAGACTGCTTTTTTTTTTCTATTGAAGAAAACAAGTGACCTAGACCTGATGGCCTAACTTATGGCTTCTACAAAGCCTCATGGAGAATTGTACGTAAAGATCTTTGTAAGGCTATATATCAATCTCTCAACTCAGGAAACATTTTGAGAGAAATTAATGCTTCTAATGTAGTGTTTATCCCTAAAGTCAAAGTACCTAATAGTATAAATCAATTCATATCGATTTCCTATGTGAAAAATAAAGGGTAAAGCACACTTATAGCCCTTTATCTTTGGGCGAAATGCGAAAACCACCCTTTATGTTTTTTTTACGATAAATGCCATTTATTAACGTTTTTTTGTCACCGTTAGCGCTGTCTTCCATTTTCTGTTAGTTGACTGTTAGTCAACGCCACTTGGTGCCACGTATACGCCACGTCACTGCCACATATGCTCCACCTCATCATCAGCTGAACATTTTTTTTGACGTGGCAGGGGTAAAATCGTCATTCGACGTCAATGTTTACCTTTTACCCTTTACCTTCTCACCCACCGTTGACTTCCCGTCAAACGTAACACGATCGAAATCAAAACAAAAACACACAGTGGAGCGTGTTCTTGGTGTTTGTCAAAAATTGGGCTTGGAATCGCGTCAATCATTCGAGATCGATAGAGAAAATTAAACCCACTTACTCTACTCCGTTCGAATGGCGATTTTGAACGAAATACTAAGCAATTCAGGTATACATTTTCGTTACCCATTTCGTCGAGATATGTAGTTTATGATGAGGGTTTTAGTTTTTGTGCGTAGGATCTTAATAATGCGTGTAATTTTGTATTTCTTGTAGATAAAGTTAATTATGACGAGGGTAGTGATAGTGGTGGCTCCGATTTCTCCTTTCATGATAGTGATAACAATCTTGATGATGATGAAGACGACATATTGTAGCAAGACAATGTCGATATTGGAGTTGAATTCGCTGGTGTTGGTTCTTCTCAATCCGTTAACGTTAATGGGTTAGATCTTCCGTGCCCTAAATTATTACCTGAAATAAATGATGAAGATTTCAACGAGGGTTCTACTGGCGATTCTGATCAATTGATTAGCTTGGAAGGGACATCGGAAGATGAAGATTTTCAAAGTTCTGGTGTTCGAAGGAGGAGCTTTTCGAGGTTTAATGTATCAGAAGACGTTCGTGATCCGAAGTTAGCGGTTGGTATGATATTCTCCGACGGTCGTGAATTCAAGGATGCCATTAAAGCTCGAGTTATTGCCGATATTAGGCACGTTTGGTTTCCATGTAATGAACCGGGTAGAATTAGAGCGAGGTGTAGAGGTAAGAATTGTGACTGGTTTATATATGCAACTGTTTGTCAAGATGGAAGTTTCCAAATCAGGACTTTAAACAAAAAGCACACATATGGTTGTGCACTAAACAGTAAACACGTGAATTCGACTGTTTTGTCTAGGAGATACGCACATCAGTTGAGGATGAACTCAAATATTAAGGCCATTGATTTGCAAGAGCTAGTCTTGCATGATCTTCATGTTAGCATTAGTAGGAGACAAGCGTATAGGACTATTAAGAAGGGAAGGCAATTAGATGAAGTTCACTTTTTAGATCAGTATAGTTTGCTTAACAATTATTGCGCTGAGTTAATAAGAACTAATCCTGGGTCAACGGTGTTTTTAAAAACTGCTGAAGATGAAGTAACTGGTGAAAACAGATTTCTGAGATTTTACTGTTGTTTAGAACCTTTGAAAAGGGGGTTTATTAATGGTTGTAGAAGGGTGGTGGGTTTGGATGGTTGTCACCTCAAAGGATCTCATCCCGGGGTGATTTTGACTGCAGTGGGGATGGATGCAAACAATTGCATTTATCCCATTTGTTATAGTTTGGTTGAAACTGGGAATTTGGAGACATGGAGGTGGTTTGTAAGTTTGTTAGTAGAGGATGTAGAAATCAATGAACCTGAGATGTGGGTATTTATAACCGACAAGCAAAAGGTATACTGAATTCTTCTAGTGTTTCTTTATTACAAGTTTAGAAGTGTTTATAACTTTGTTTTCTTTGTATGTGAACACAGGGATTAGGCCCAAGACACAATATTACATAAAGTCCAGTTTCAAAACAGTCCAACTACACAACCAAAAACTAGACATACTTAACTGACCCCATCTTTGACTTAAACTGCCTTTGTTCAAATCAAAACAAATCCAAAATAAACACCAACCATAACAAACCACAGATTGACTACCAAAAATAAAAGACAATTCGAAACATAAATTAAAAACACCAAATATAATCAACAAAACCCGCTAAACAACCCAGAATCACTCCATGGGTTCATCTTCTTCAACCTTCATTGACTTTGGCGACATCATCATGATTGGAATTGGTTTCACAATCTTCCTTCTCTTAGGACTCGGACTACCCTCACCTTCAGAGCTTGATTCCACAACAACCATCGTCTGTCCATAAGGTAATCGAAGGACCTTGGTCTTCACCTCCTCGCAAACTAGAGTAGGAGAGAGTCTTACGCTCCACCTGCAAGCGGGTATATGGCTTTTATAGGTTTTAGGCTTTGGACGGTTCACCACCGGAGCAGAAGAAGACCCACACGAGACCTCTGAAACGAAATAATTAGAGAATCAGATGAGAGTAAAAAAAAAGTAATTTAATAAAAAAAATCGGCTACACCAACATAACCAGACAAATGTTCTACAATATACAAAAAAAAACTTACTGATAAGAACATAATAGGACACTTACTCTGTTTTCCCTTGTCTTGTTGTCCTACTTGGCCAGCCATTTCGAATTTCTTCTTTAAGAGTGATATGCTCTCGAAGGTAATATAATAGTGATAATGAAATTGCCTATTGAGTAGTGTAAATATACTAGGGGATTAACCGTAATCATAACACTATAAATCTGTTTTTGCATTCACAATGCATTTTTGTTTTTCCCAGAAAAAACCGTTTCATATTCTAGCCTTGGAACAATGAACCAAATTAAAACAATTAATTTACACTTAAAACTTAATTAAAAAACAGAAACGTCTTACTGAGTGGGCCATGGACAGAATATGTAACTCAATAAAATTTAGGGTCAAACCGCGTAGACTTGAATAACTTAATGGGCCAAAACGAATATTGAAATTAAACTATAAGGCCACACCTGTCCAGCCCAATAAGATACGGGGCCAGAACTTCACCATCTCAAAACAATTACTAAGCGAATCTAAGAAAAAACCCAGAGATTGAACAACACTTAGCAAAAAACACATTAACACTAACACAGAACATCACAATATATCTAATTTCCAGGTTACAAGCATTACAACGACACAATCGATACTCGAATACACGAAGAACAACAAGAAACAAACGAATAAACAACAAATCCAAGACCTAAACCAACTTACCGACAACATAACCTAGCAAAAAAATTAAACAAAGATGCCATTTCTTCAAGTAATTACCTTCACGGGATTTCAAATCTTCGATTTCCTCATCCTTCCTTGACATTGACCTAAGTAAACCGAAAATCACAAACCTGCTTCTATTGGATATAGGAGGATCTAACCAGCTAAAAAACGAACACTTTTTCTCCGGCGATTGATACTTCAGGCATCCGATGAAACGCCGTCCAGGGTTTATGTCCGTCCATGAGGTGCTCACCTTGCATCGTAGACCACAGTAGCATACCCATTGTTCCTTCCCTGGGTCGGCCATCGGAGACGAAGCCGTCGTGTAACTGGAACTGGCCATCGGAATTACCAATCGAACAAGAAGAGGCGACGAGGGAGGAGAGAAGAAGACGGGATTGGGGATCGGGTTAATGGGATGGATTTAGGGTTCCCAAATGGTAAAAGGTAAACATTGATGTCGAATGATGATTTTACCCCTGCCACGTCAAAAAAAATGTTCAGCTGATGATGAGGTGGAGCATATGTGGCAGTGACGTGGCGTATACGTGGCGCCAAGTGGCGTTGACTAACAGTCAACTAACAGAAAATGGAAGGCAGGGCTAACGGTGACAAAAAAACGTTAATATATGGCATTTATCGTCAAAAAAAACATAAAGGGTGGTTTTCGCATTTCGCCCAAAGATAAAGGGTTATAAGTGTGCTTTACCCAAAAATAAATATAAAGTTATGTTTAAGCTAATTTTTAATATACTCAAGAAAATGCATTGCTTTAAAATTTCTAATAACCAGGTTGCGTATATTTTTGGGAGATTTATTTATGACAACATACTTGTAGCTCAAAACATTGTTCATGGCTATGAGAAACATAACATCACTCCTAGATGCACTATAAATATTGACTTTCAAAAGGCCTATGATAGTGTGAACTATGATTTCCTCTTTAATGACTTTCATGTTTTTGGGTTCCCTCAAAATTTTGTTAAGTGGATTAAAATGTGTGTTACTACTCCATCTTACTCTCTCATTGTCAATGGTGAAAAAGTTGGTTATTTTGAAGAGAATAAAGTGCCCAGGCAGGGTTATGCATTTCCAATATACCTGTTTGTGGTTTGTATGGAAGACTTCACTATATTCAATAGAATTGGTGATCACAAAGCCTTCACTTATCACCCAAGATGTAGCCTCATAAAGATCAATCATATAATCTATGTTGATGATTTGCTACTTTTCTTAAAGGCTAATTCTGCCTCAGCTAAACTTTTTACATAAGGTTTAAGTATATTCTCTAGGCTATCTGGCTTATACATTATTATACACAAGAGTGAAGTGTACTTTGGAGGAAATTTTGAGCTTATTAAGGATGAAGTATCTAGTATTCATCGAATCAAGGAGGGTTTCTTTCCAGTTAAATATCTTGGAGTGACCTTAAACTCCAAAAAAACTCATCTCTTTTGATGCAAATAAACTTGTTGATAGTATTTGATCTAGAATTTCTCAGTAGAGTAACACATTTCTCTCTTATGTTGGTAGAATTAAGCTTATTAGAGTTGTTCTTATAAGTAAGATTATGTATTGATGCAGGGTTTTCTTCTTCCTAAGAATGTCATTTACAAATTAAAACATTATATGGGTAACTTTCTTTGGAAGGGTAATGTAGAAGGTTCTAAAGGAGTTAGGGTTTCATGGGATAAATGATTCGATTCTAAAGCTGAAGGAGACTTAAAAATACCTGATATATCATCTATTAATAAGGTATGTTTAATGGAAATTTTTGGAGACTTTACAATAATAATGGTATTCTTTGGAGCTCTTAGATGCACACTAATGTTATCAAAGACAAGTGTGTATGGGGTATAAAAGAAAAGCTAGATGGCACTTGGATTTGGAAGAAAAATCTTAAGATCAGGCCTGAAATTCATAACTATATTTCTTACAATATGAGTAATACTTTCTTCGTGTAGGATGATTGGATCAACAATAATAGCATTCAAGATATTCAATATATGGAAATCCATTTTGAAGGCTTACAGTTCAACATAACTGTAGCTGATTGCTTAACAAGGGAAGATGGAATTATCCTCCCAATATTAGAGAGCTCAACTCACATATTCACACTCTGCCAAGTTTAAGTAATAAAGCTGATGTTTTTCATTGAAAATTTCACATTAAAGGTTGCTTCTCTTTCAGAAAAACTATGGAAGGTATATAAGTTAAACTCCTTGAGGTGAATTGGTATAGCTATGTTTGGTATTAATATAGTTTACCTAGATGTAGCTTCATTACTTGGTTGTATTGCTTGGATAGACTACCTACTAAGTCCAGAATGCAAGAGTGGTGTATTTGTCAAAACACTTTATGGTTCTGCAGAATTCAAGTGGAAGATAAAGATCATATCTTTACTCTTTGTCTTTTCACCAATAGGATTATTATCAAATGTTGGAATCACTGTGGGCTTACTGCTTTTGATAACAATTGTTGGAGTGATGTTAATGATATTATTCTATCACAAAGTTATAGTCCTCTACTCAAATCCGTCATTAGTAGCTAGTTAACTGTATATATTTATCTGATTTGGGCTGGGAGGAATAGTCGAGTTCATGATGCTCAAGTTTTTACTGAGGAGCAGATTTTCAATAGAGATCAAAATCTGGTACATTTGAGGATCAATGGATGCAAAAAGATCACTTGTTCTAAGGATAACACAAATTTATCCAATTTGTGGAAATTAAATAATATTTTTAAGGATTAAAGTTGTAATAGTTCATAGGTGTTTTGAAATTTTATTTCCTACATTAGGTTAGTTTTATTCTTTACTACATTATAGACTCGTGTGTCTGTTTATTCCATGAACTATGTTAAATTTAAGCAGTTGAGTAAGTTTAACTGGTCAGGACCTTGCTATTTCTTCAGTATTTAAAGGGAGGTACATGGTTCAAATCTCCTTCATAAAAGTGTGTGAAGTGAGAGGTACAAGGTTCGAATCCCCTCCCGGATCCCCCCACATACTAAAAAAACTATGTAAACTTTTTAAGTTTGAGTTTATAAAATCTGTCACCTTATAAAAAAGAGTAAATACATCCAATACCCCATGTACTATGGGAGGATTGACAACTACCTCCCACTATATTTTTTTGGTACTGGGTTACCCCCAATTTTTGTTTTTGTGACTCCTTACCCATTTTTAACGAAAACCGTTACCTGGTCATGTGCGCGGTTTTTTTAATTAAAAAAATAATTTTTTCTGATTGAATAAACAAAACCCAATAAAATTGACAAGGGTAAAATTGGTATCTTCATAATCACCTAACCTATATATACGCAAAATTAATACAAAAATAATCCAAACTTAAAACAAAATTAAATGAAAAGGTGACATCAACCACCAAACATATACTCTTCGAAACACAAACAACAGCACCTCTCCTCCGTTCACAGTCGGCGACATCAACCACCGATCGCGAACTCCAACATCAAGGCACACCAGCGATTCAAAATCGATCTATCACAAAAGAAACCAGCCCAAACTCCATTCACCACGCCATAAACGCCGACCACCATCAGCAACATCATCACCTTACGACTACTCCAACCCCACCCATCGTCGCCGACCTCCGAGCACTTCCTTCACGCCGTCCCTCCCATGCAACCTCACACATCGGCATCAACACAGCCCCAAAAACGCTAATCTGAAACACGGAAGATCTCTGAGCGCGGCCCAACTCCGTTCAACACCAAACACTATCAACATCGCCGCCCTTACGCGAAGTCCGACCACCGTTCATCACCATTCTTCGAGCTTGACCTCCTCGAATCTCCACCGAACTCTATTAACTCCAAGCGACCTCTGTTCACCATTTCACTACCCCCTCCATTTCCACCATCAACACCCTAGTCCCTCCGATGCAACCTCTGACATCAACACGCAGAACAGCAGCAACGATCTTCGTGGGTTAATGGCACTTCTCCAACACGGCCCATCTACGTTTGAATCTCTCTCGATCCAAACTTCGATTATCATCAACATCGCCTTACCGAGCGACATCAACATCCAACGCCGTGACTGTCACGTGACTCAATCCTGGACCCATTCAAACACGATCAGGCTCAACACTGCTCACACCTCATTAGCATTCCGACACCATCACCGCTCAATCGATTTCCGATACGAAGGTCAAGATCATAAACCACCCTTCTGCTAATCTGACCCACATTTGATTTGGCAATTTCCTCATTTGAAAATTGAATTATTCAGCGGAGGATTGGACAATGTTCTATCAGAACAAATCATTTGTTTTAATTTTGTTATAAGTTTGGATTTTTTTTATTTTAATTTTGTGTATATATAGGTTAGGTGCTTATGAAGTACCAATTTTACCGTTGTCAGTTATTGGGTTTTGTTGATGAAATCAGAAAATCTATTTTTTAATTTAAAAAAATAGCACACATGACTAGCACATAACAACTAACAACCATTTTTATTGGTTTCCGTTAAAAAAAGGTAAGGAGTCACGAAAACAAAAACTGGGAGATAACCAGTACCAAAAAATGTAATGAAAGATAAGTTGTCAATCATCCATAGAAGAGATATATTTACATTATAAAAATTAATAATAAAAAACTAGTTCCTATATGTTATATACAATTAGTTTTGGCTCTTTTAATAAATGACTTAGTAGTATTTGATTAGTATTAATTTTATTGTATATTTATCTCAAAGCAGAATTATTTATAATCTATTTGGATTTTTGGAGTTCTGAGTAAACAAGTGACACTTGGACGACCAACTTGCATACAATTGAACATGAGAGTAGTAATGAAGGAGCAGAAGTCACATGGTAGACCAACCTAAACAGTAAATAAGTCCTATTCCTGTGCCGCAAAGTGCTGGGAAAATTTAATAATTATTAAATAGGTAATTAATTAATTAAATTAAATTAAATAATCATCGGGATTAGAAAAAATAGTAAATAATCATCGGGATCAGTAAAATACATTAGTCCTCAAAGTCTGTATAAAGAGAAACAGCAGCAAACACCAAGTCAAAGTAGGTTACGCATGAACTTCATCATCGTTCATGAATGGAAATTGAATTTGTTTTTGGGAGTAGAATTTAGAAGTAAAATATGTATCCTATATAAAAAAAATGACCTTAAAGGATTTGTTTAGTTCAATTTTCTTGTTTCAAATGTAAGAATCTTTTTTTTTTAAAGTCAAAAGCATCTAATATAAAAATAAAACTTTACTAAGAACCACGGTTTGACCAACTGAACCCGGAATAAAACACACTACGAATAATAAAAACAAGAGATAAACAATAAGAACAAACAAGGGGGCGAGGTAAACTCAGGCAGCAACAGAAGATACAGAAACAAACTTGCCACCGAGGTAGCGGGTTGGGAAAGGTCAAGGGACCATGATCATTAAAAAGGATAATCTCAGGCCTCTAGGTGAGGGGGAGAATATTGACTACCATGTCACCGATCAACGTGGTAGGCAACTCAATGGCCGAGACGACATTTGCAATGACGAAGATCTTGGTAGCCCTCTGATCAAAGGAGGTATCACTAGCCAAAGTGATAAAAACGGAACCAAAAACTGGATGGACCGGAAGAGTAACCACGCGCCCTAACGAAAAACACACAGCCTGCCGAACCAAACAAACGCAAGCCAGAGTAGTCAAACAAGCAAAATCCAAGCACAAGTTACCTCAAACGAACGGCAAACACTCGAAGCTTCTCAAACCGGATTCATGTGAATGAATACTCGTGGCGTCAAATGAATCACCCTCTATTGAGAGAAACCGGAGAAACAACACAAGTACAGAAAAACCACCCCTTATGCCATACTAACCAAGGGAAGGTTAGACAAACCGAGTAGTAAGATCTCGAGCAAAAAAAGTAATGAGTGAACGACAAACACCCAAAACTCTAGAAGTCGAAAACTAGTGATCTAGTTACTTTAACCTACAGTGCATCACCACAATCCCTAAGATTTTGATAACAAAAGACGTTGCCAAAAAAACCAATCCACAAACGTAACCCACCAAATATGTTTCCTGCCAACTAATCGAGACATCCTCCACAAACGGAAAAACCAAATACCCCACCAAACAGGCACACCAGAGAAAAAGAAACAAATAAAAAAGGCAGCCACCCTTACCATTTCCACAGTGCAGCACAACCAGGAGCAAAGAGACGTCCACCCTCAGTGCAGCTTTTAAATCCCAAAATCAAAGTTCAATTTCCGTGCAAAAAGCGGGAAGTCTATGTTCATAAATCCATTTGGTGAACATCGAACAGCCTTCGCCACCCAAGGCTATACCCAACGGACGGAAAGGACTTGCGGAACCAGAACACGAAGAAGATGCGGAGGAAAAATCTTTTGGAAACAGGCCTAAAAGAGAAAAAGTGCCATTGGGACTGAGAGTGGGCCGAACCTGGATGATCAGCTTCAGAAACAATAGGAATGCTTGGGCAAAGGCGGGCCGCGATGGTAGTAATGGTCGTTGTCACAACCAATGGGAGAACCAGATCCATAGAAATGGAAAAGATGATGTGGTGAAGGTGTCAGATCGTTGGCTAGGAAAGGAATACAGTAGTAGAGGAAAGAAGGTGGAGCGGGAAAAGGGAAAAAGAAAAGGAAAGGATGAAAAGGGGGGCCTCCATCACCAGCAAGAGGTCTCCGGTGATCGCGGCCAGCTTAGAGTTAGGTTTTAATGTAAAAATAGAAAGAGAAAAGAGACGTAGGCTAACAATAGATCTATACCATTATCGTCGAATAAATGTAAGAATCTGATAGTTATAGTAATGTTATATATTATTCTTTTTTGTTTTATTTTTATATCATTAAATAAAAAAAGAGAATAATAATAAATTGGAGAAAAAAATAGTTTGACTATTATCTACAAATTATACTTAGAAAATGATATAAAAGTAAAATATATATATATATATATATATATATATATATATATATATATATAATTAATTGGTAGTGGATAGTGAAATGATATTTAAAAAACAAAAATTAAAAATTATATAAAAAACCTTAAAATAAAATATTTTAATAAAATATCATTTGAACCATTTTTTATAAAACAATTTATTATATAATCTTATGAAAAATGATACTTAAAAATGTTAAGATTAAGAGAATCAATGAAAGTTTATATATGAATAAATAGTTTGAATGATGAAATGATAGAATCATAACATAAATTTAAAAATAATTTTGTGTAATATTAGTAAAAAATTATGGGTTTAATCCTGAGATTGAGATAAAAGTAAAACTAAAATATAGAGAAACAGATTAAATTAAATAAGAAGTTGAATTATAAAATTAAAGTTTGTTTCAAAGATATTATTGATGATAAAATATAAAACATAGAAAATTAATTCATAAAAAATTTTAATGTACAAAATATAAAATATATTTTGAGAATATATCTAATGACGTGAATAAATTAAGGATTAAAAATAACTACAATATTGTATATTTATAAGGAGTAAAAAATTGGAGAGTTTATTATATATTTATTCTAATTTTATATTTAGGGTAAAGCTTTATTAAATATTAGATGCTCTAATATTTAAATCTGATTTAAAGCCGGTATAGAATTGGTGCCCGTTTGGGATTGCTTTTTAAAATAATCACTTAAAGTGATTTTAGATCCATAGTAATATTTTAGACTCTAAAAATCACTTTTAGGAAAAGCACTAGATTAGTGATTATTGAAATAATCACTTAAAGTGATTTTAGATATCAAAATATTTTTTAATATTTTTTACAAATATTTAAATTTTAATCAAAAAGCGCTTTTAGCTCCCAAATAATCAATCCCAAACGGATTCTTGATTATTTTAGAATTAAAAGTATTTTTCAATTAAAATTTAAATACTTATAAAATAATATTTTAACAATGAAAATCATTTTAAAAAGCTTTTCTAATAATTATTTATTTAATGTTTAAGTCAAAATTCTTTTAAGTGATTTTTTTTTAAAAACAAAATAATATTTAATGAAAGAATTTACAAATTTTGCTAATTATTAATGTTTGTTTTTTCTTTAGTCGAGATTAATGTTTGTTTTAATATTGAAACATAAACACACGTGAGGTTTGAGAATCTAGATGTCCAAAGTCAAAAGTAATTAGTTCACGTGCGGTAGAGTGAGCAGTAAATTTGCATGTGTTGCGGCGTCTTTTTTCACCTCGTAATCACTTTGTTGACTACAATATCTCACCATCTCCCAACACTTCAGCAATCTTGTTTTCCAATTCCTCTCAATTATTTGTATGGCGTGAAAATTTAATCGCCTAATTCTAACTAGTAATTATAAAAAATGGACTACTTCTTAATACATGCACATATTTTGTTTTGCTTTTAAATTTTTATAATGTAGATGTTTTGGATCATCTTACACAGGGACGGATCCACCTTATGAGAATTGGGGCCCAGGGCCCCCCAAAATTTTTAAAAAGTAAATTTTCACTCTTATAAAAATATAAAAATAAAATTTAATAACCTTTTGGCCCCCCCAAATTTTTCAAAATTTTGTATTGGTCCCCCCAAAGTTAAAACTCTGGTTCCGTCCCTGATCTTACATACACTACAAGTAATCATATGAACAATATGTATATCTTTTCAAGATAAATCAAAATTAGTTTATTCATAATAAAAAAAAAGATTTAAATTATATATCTTTCATTTATATTTTTAAAAGGTAGATAAAATAACAAAATCTTATCTAGTTGAATTAACCCCATTAATCAAGACCATGCATATATTTTATTAAAAAAAATACACATGCCAAATTTTTGAGAAGACTGATGAACTAGGGATAGTTGTTTTGTGTACATGAGTTGTGTTTGGAATTTTTTTAGATCATGTTGATGTGCATAGATAATGTTTGTAATTGATATTTTCAATATAATAGATGATGATTTGTGAAAAAAAATGCAAAATATACTTTTTTTAATATTAGAATATTAATAATAATATTTTGTCATAAATTTTTTTTCTTTTAGCCATCATTTTTGCCATTAAAAGTACTAGAGAGGTAATCAAGATTCAAGAATGATCACCACTAATTTAATTTATAAAGAGTTAGTTTTTTGTAAAATTCGAACTCTTATATGGTACACCATTAACAAAACAATTAGTTATAATTTTTATATCTAAGTTTTGTCAATTGAACTTGTGACATGTAAGTCTGAACATCGATATTAGTAACTAATACAATTATCTTTTAATTTTATTTTCCAATTTTTTATACACTCTTTACGTGATACGCACCAAATCCAAAAAGATTCTCAGTAAGATTCAGGGTTAAAAATCACAACACTCTATCACAAAAAGATTCACTGGACGGTAGAAACTCACTCTTATAACAAGTACATCAAGTTCTCTCTTGACTTACTTGATGTCCCTAACATTACTCCCTTAAGCCATCATTAAATAGCTAAATACCCTTGTGGCAGATTTTTGGTGGGCAAGGTATGGGGTTCTGACATCCATTGGTGTAATGAAACAACCCTCTCAACTCCTCGACCCAAAGGCAATCTTGGTATTAAGGATTTCACCGCATATAACATAACTCTTGTGGCTAAACAAGCGTGGAAAATCCTAGAGGAGCTAGAGTCACTAGTTTCTCGGACCTTACAAGGGATTTAGTTCCCGAGAATTCCTTCTGGAACACATCATGACCTAATCGACTAATTTGACCCCATTATTAACAAGATATATTTGGATAAGACAGGGTATAACCAAGCTCTAAAATAACTAGCTTAGCTAAATTGAAACCCAAGTGGTCGAGTAAGATCTCACATTCCACCTCGGTCCTAGTGATTAGCGACAAATAATGGAAGGGTGCACTGCCTCTTAAATTAGATCGTTTCTTAGGAAAGCGTGTCACAATGCTCTCCACATGCAACAAAATAGAATTTGTAGGAAGTGTGTTATATACCCTACTTGCATCTTATGTCACCTTGCTGGTAAATTAGTCAAGCATATGTTATTCCAATTCACTTAGACCAAAAAACTTTGCTTAAGGTCTCTTTACCTACCAGCGTTCTTTTGCCTAATGAAGTATCTATTTCACTGGTGACTTGTGACCTTTAGTTCCAATAGCGTAAATAATGGTGTTGAAGCAAAATAATAATACCTAGGATAACCTACACCTGTTGGTCTATCTGGCTTATACATAATAAATTTGTTACTGAACAAAAAACTATAAATGTGTCTGTTGTTCACATAAAACTGAATACTAGTTCAAATATTTTCTTACTCAAGTTTTCCATGCTCCCTCTTCCCATATTGTTTCCTATGATACTCCATTTATAACTAACATATCTACTTGGATACTTCCTTTGTAGGATACCAATAAACTCAACAAAGATGCAACTATTGGTTCTGAAAGAGTAGTTAAAGGTTTATTAGCCGAGACCATGAAATGATGAACGTTTGTGGTCACACTAGTTGCACAACCCCTTGTATCATTTTTCTAGTCAAATGTTTGTCCATCAGGAGAACTATATTGTTTTCCAGTAAATTGTCGTTTCTTTGCATCACTGTAAAAAAATGATGCTTTCGCTATTATCCAAGACATCAAGCCTCCTACCAGCGTAACAGACTGGAATTCTCGACTGATCCTTGAAGACATTATATTGTTAGATGACAAAACCTCTCAGATTTCTTTTAGGCGGGTTAGGATATTAGCAAATTGTGTTATTGATTGGGTTGCTAAGAAAGATGATGCGTCTACTCTACCTTTTGATTGAGTGTTTTTACCTGCTTTTGAACCGTGTACTATTTTGTATATCTGGATCTCACTCTGTTGGGAATGAGATGATATTATTAATTTAATATATATTGCTCCATGTTTTAGGTCAATATATATAATATGAAACATACAATTTTCAATGGTCCGAATGCTCTACATAAAGAGCGTTTGAGATCTCTCTGACACCCTAAAATCACTCAATGCCTTTGAAGGTGCAGTATTCGATCCACAATGACTTAATTTCTCTAATTTTTTTCGTCCCAATTTTATGATAACTGACTTTCACCTAGGGGACCTGAATTTGATTCCAATCAACGCAATATAATTTTTTAGTGCCTATAGGCGCGGGTTTACATAGTCTTTAATACAAAACAAACAATTTTTTAGGACCCTGATAGTCTACATAAATAGCGGCTGAGATCGTTCTAACACACAAAAATCACTCAACGCCTCTGAAGGTGACGTGTTTGATCCACGCTAACTGCATTTCTCCAATTTTTTACCGTCCTAATGGTTAGGATATCTGATTTTCATCCAGGGGAACTTGGTTTGATTTTTCATCAACGAAACAAAACTTTTATTAATTGTTTTCAGACACGGTATCTACCTAGTATATTGCATATCAAACTTTCTATTAAGACCTGAATTTTCCATATAAAGAGCGATTGACATCACTTTAACACCCTAAAATCATTCAACGTCTCTAAAAGTCCTGTGCTCGACCACACTCACCGGATTTCTCTAATTTTTGTCGTTCTAAATGTTATGATATCTCTTTTACCAAGAGATTTTGATTCGATTTCCGTCAAAAAACAAAACTTTTCTTAAGTGTAGGCTTTGCCAAATAAGTATATATATATATATATATATATATATATATATATATATATATATATATATATATATATATATATATATTGGAAATTAATGTCTAATTCTTATTTTCTTTTGAAGAAAAAGGTATCTGAATATATTTGCATAGTAGTTTAGGATTTTTGAGGATTGTATTTATGTAGTCCATAAATCCATCCCTTTGTAACCGTATATGATTTACAGCAAAATTTTGAAAAACACCATGATCACAAATTATTTCTCATGAATTTTTAACTTCAATAGGTAACATTTGAGAGTGAATTTGACATGAAGCTACTAGACAAAGTTGGGTATTCCTTTTTTCTTTTTTGTCGAATAAAAAGCTGGGTTTTTCATTGTGAAGAATATATATATGAGGTGGATATATATATATTATGTGAAGTGTTATGTTCTAATAGGCTGATTACTTATTGACGTGGCATATACGTGGCTTAATCTCGTGCGCTTGATCATATTACCATCCAATGGCTCTCATTCGCTCGTGGTCTTTGTCTCATATATAAGGGAAAGAGGGTTGACCGAAGTCATAACCCTTACTCTCTCAACTTCTGCGTTCTCTCTCGCCTCTCTCATACACTAACCCTAGTTTGTAGAAGATCAACCTCTGATTCTTCTTGTAATCGATTAGATAGCTTCTTGGTTATAATATCTCGTGTAATTTGTGATAATCATCTTGATTAATCACTAGATAGCCTTATTCATCTGTTTAGGGTTCGAGAGTTAGATTAGAAGTGGTATTCATTCGATTGTGTGGTTTGTATTGTAAGGTGAACTGAAATATTGTATCTCTTGTGATTTCTAGTAGCCGAGCACCTCTCATCGGAGCTCAACGTGGATGTAGGTCTGATTTGGACTGAACCACGATAAAATCTGTGTTCTTACTTTCTCGCTTTAATTTCTTGTGTTTGTGGTTATTGAGTAGTGTGATTTGAGGATAATATTGATAGAAAATTACAACAGTGGTATCAGAGCTTGAGTATTAATCTTGGGCTATCAAATTAAGGTTTCAAATCGGTGTTCTTGGAAAATTAGGGTTTCGCCTATTTTCATCTCGTGGGTTTTATTTCAATTTCTCTCCGTTCTTGTTTCAATCATACGATGACTACCTCTACACGAATCGATATGTCCGTGTTCGATGGTAAGATGGATTTCGGTGTTTGGCAGAAAAAGATGAGGGTTCTACTCTCCCATCATAAAGTGGGAAGTGCTCTTATTGAGGACATTAAAGAGTGGCGTGAAGGAGAACTTGACAAAGAAGCACAAATCAAAGAAGAAGCATATAATATCCTCTTCTTGAATCTTTCTGACTCTGTCATTCGACAAGTTGATGGTGCTGATACAGCTCTTGAGCTGTGGGGTAAACTCGAAACTCTCTATGCCTCTAAATCTGTTCCTAATCTTGCTTTCTTGAAAGGTTCTCTGTTTAATTATAAAATGGATGTTTCTAAGTCTATTAATGAGAATTTAGATGAATTTACTAAGATGTCCCTTGTTCTGAAAGGAACTACTATGGCCTTAGATGACACTAGTAAATGTATGATCCTTTTGAATGCTATACCTGAATCTTTTCAAGTTGTCAAAGATGTGTTTCAATATACTAGTACTGTCCCTACTTATGATCAAGTTGTTACTGCACTTAAGACCCGAGAAAATGAATTAAAGTCCCTTAAAAGAACTGGTATTAACATGTATGTTAACCCTAGAACAGATACTACTCAATCACTTGACTTAGCTAAGAATAAGAAAGGTAAGAAAACCACTAGTTCTAAGAATAAAGAAACTAGGAAGTGTTTTCATTGTGGGAAAGCTGGGCATTTAAAGAAAAATTGCTATAAGTTGAAAAACAAGTTGAACAATAATGAATCTAATATTGCTAGTATGCCTAAGACTACTGATGATGTATTTGAAGTCCTGAATGTGAGCAATTTGTCTGAGCATGCTAGTTGGATACTTGATTCTGGTTGTACCTTTCACATGTGTCCCATACTTGAACTATTTCATGACTTGTCTTATGTGAACAATGAAACTGTATATATGGGGAATAACAACACTTGTGAGGTTAAAGGTATTGGGAAGATTAAATTGAGAATGGGTTCTGGGAAATGTATTGAATTAACTAATGTTAGATATATTCCTGATTTGAAAAGAAATTTAATTTCTTTGGGTGCTTTAGATGATCTTGGTTGTGTTTACAATGTGTCTAAAGGTGTTATTCATGTTTATAAGAATGGTAAATTGCTTTTATCCGGTGTTAAACATGCTGGCCTATATGTCCTTGATGGTACTCATATAGTTGGTTCTGTGAATTCTGTTACTAATGCTTCATCTCAGGCAATCACTGAAAAGTGGCACTTAAGGCTTGGGCACATGAGTCAACAAGGACTCAGTGTCCTTAGCAAACAAGGTATGCTTGGAAAAGATACAGTTGGGGACCTCCCCTTCTGTGAGACTTGTGTGTTAGGTAAACAACATAGGGTAAGTTTCAAGCCTGGAACTCACAATTCCAAGGCTTGTCTTGAATATGTTCATGCAGACCTTTGGGGTCCTGAGAGGTATGATGCTCATGGTAATTTCAAATACTTCCTTTCTTTAGTTGATGACTTTAGTAGAAGGGTCTGGACCTTTTTACTTAAAACTAAAGATGAAACTTTTCAAAAAATCAAAGAATGGAAGTGTTTGGAAGAAAATCAAACTGGTTTAACTTTAAAAGTTTTGAGAACTGATAATGGTCTTGAATTTTGTAACACTGAGTTTGATTTATATTGTAAGACTAATGGAATTTTGAGACGCAGGACAGTTAGGCATACACCACAACAAAATGGTGTAGCTGAGAGGATGAACAGGACTCTACTTGAGAAAGTCAGCTGTATGCTTTTCACCTCAGGCCTACCCAAAGAATTTTGGGGAGAAGCTCTTTACACAGCCGCATATCTTGTTAATAGGAGTCCAAACAGATCAATAGGCCTTAAGACTCCTATGGAAATTTGGAAGGGGCAGAAACCAAACTTGTCTTTTCTTAAACCCTTTGGGTGTGCAGCTTATGCACACACAAAGGAGGGTAAGTTGGATCCTAGGTCTATCAAATGCATAATGTTGGGTTATCAAAACCACATGGTGTAAAGGGTTATAGACTGTGGGAAAAAGATAGTAGGGGTTTCAAAGTTATTGTTAGTAGAGATGTAATTTTTGATGAACTAACATTTCCTTTCAAAAATGGTACAGGTACAGGTGATGATACTTTGCCTGAACCTGCACAACCTCAACAAGTGGTGGGAATTGAGAAAGAGGTGAAGCCTGAGTCTTCCAGTCCAGTTGATAACCATGGGGATGATCTGAACCCTCCCTATGATGAAGCTGAAGCCACTGAGGATAATGAGGGTGAAGAACATCCTCCTGAGTCTTCAACAGGGCAACTTCAGAACTATCAACTCACCAGAGATAGGACTAGAAGGGAAACCAGAGCTCCTTCAAGATACTCATATGCAGATCTAGTATATACAGCTTTGAATGCTTCAATTGAGGTCACAAACTCTGAACCAACATCCTATATGGATGCTATGGAGGCAGAGGATAGCATACAGTGGGAAAAAGCTATGAAGGAAGAGATTAAATCATTACATGATAATAACACCTGGATTCTCACTGAACTACCCCATAAACAAAAGGTGGTGGAGTGTAGGTGGTTGTTTAAGCTCAAAGAGGGCATCTCTGAGACTGACCCTCCAAGGTATAAAGCTAGGTTGGTGGCAAAAGGCTATACTCAAAGGGAAGGTATTGATTTCAATGAAATTTTCTCTCCTGTGGTTAAGTTTAAGACTATTAGGGCTATGTTAGCTTTTGCTGCTTGTTATAACCTTGAAATTGAGCAATTAGATGTTAAGACTGCCTTCTTGCATGGTGACCTAGAGGAAACAATTTTCATGAGACAACCTGAGGGTTTTATTGACCCTAAATTGCCTGATCATGTATGCTTACTGAAAAAATCTCTGTATGGCTTAAAACAGTCCCCTAGACAATGGTATAAGAAGTTTGACTCATTTATGCTTAAATGTGACTATGTGAGATCTGATTATGATGCTTGCTTGTATCTATCTGTTAAAACTGATCATCATGTATATGTTTTACTTTATGTTGATGATATGCTCATTATTTCTAAGTCCCTTAAGTATATATCTGAGTTAAAGAGGAAACTTAGTAAGGAATTTGATATGAAAGACCTTGGAAATGCTAAGAAAATCTTAGGGATGATGATTGATAGAGATAGAGATAAATGCATGATTAAGCTTCACCAGGAACCTTATTTGAGAAAAGTAATTTCAAAATTTGGTAGCTTGAATTGCAAAACTGTTATGACTCCTTTGGCTGGTCATTTTGTTTTATCTAAACATTTGTGCCCCAAGTCTCAGTCTGATATTATTAAGATGGATACTGTCCCATATGCTAATGTTATAGGGTCCCTCATGTATGCTATGATTAGTACTAGACCAGATTTGTCCTTTGCTATATCTTTGTTGAGCAGGTACATGTCAAATCCTGGTTGGGATCATTGGTGTGCTTTAAAACATGTTCTTGCATATGTTGGAAGTACTTTGGGTGTTGGACTGTGTTATGGAAATCATAATATACCATTGAGTTAGTTGGATATGTAGATTCAGATTTTGCTGGAGATAGAGACACAAGAAAGTCTACTACCTCTTACTGCTTCACTCTTGGAGGAAATTGTATTTCTTGGAAGTCTCAACTTCAACCCTTAGTGGCTTTGTCTACTACTGAGGCTGAATATGTGGCTATAACTGATGCTTCTAAAGAAGCAATTTGGCTTCAAAATCTGTTATCTGAGGCTTGTATAGTGAAAGGTAAAGCTACTATATTTTCTGACAGTCAAAGTGCAATTCAACTGCGTAAAAACCCAGTATATCATGAAAGGACCAAACATATTGATGTTAAGTATCATTATATAAGAGATATACTGGCTAGTGGTGAAGTTAAGTTGTTAAAGGTTGCTACTGAGGATAATCCTGCTGATTTTGGTACTAAAATTGTTACTAATGTCAAGTTCAAGCATTGCTTGGATTTGCTTTCTATTGGTTGATATTTTGCAGGTGTTTTGGGCTGAGATGATGATGGAGATGGCTTAGGCTGGCTAGAAATCTTTGAGGTGCAGTTTCAGGTGGAGGTGGAGGTTTAACACTTCAAGGTGGAGATTGAAGAATATATATATGAGGTGGATATATATATATATTATGTGAAGTGTTATGTTCTAATAGGCTGATTACTTATTGACGTGGCATATACGTGGCTTAATCTCGTGCGCTTGATCATATTACCATCCAATGGCTCTCATTCGCTCGTGGTCTTTGTCTCATATATAAGGGAAAGAGGGTTGACCGAAGTCATAACCCTTACTCTCTCAACTTCTGCGTTCTCTCTCGCCTCTCTCATACACTAACCCTAGTTTGTAGAAGATCAACCTCTGATTCTTCTTGTAATCGATTAGATAGCTTCTTGGTTATAATATCTCGTGTAATTTGTGATAATCATCTTGATTAATCACTAGATAGCCTTATTCATCTGTTTAGGGTTCGAGAGTTAGATTAGAAGTGGTATTCATTCGATTGTGTGGTTTGTATTGTAAGGTGAACTGAAATATTGTATCTCTTGTGATTTCTAGTAGCCGAACACCTCTCATCGGAGCTCAACGTGGATGTAGGTCTGATTTGGACTGAACCACGATAAAATCTGTGTTCTTACTTTCTCGCTTTAATTTCTTGTGTTTGTGGTTATTGAGTAGTGTGATTTGAGGATAATATTGATAGAAAATTACAACACATTGTATTAAGGAAAGACAATTCTTACACAAAGTTGGAAATTACGTGAGATTACAATCACCGACGACAGCTCGGCACAACACAAAACAAAAGTGCTTTTTAGCGACCAGATCATGACTTGGATCACGTGAACCTCCAACAACGTTTGATAAACATCTTCCTTAAGATTCTTCCCATGTTTTATAGATATATATATATATATATATATATGGGATATAAGTAAATGGTTGTACAAAAATATATTTTTTACAAACCATAAAAAAGAGACAACAATGAAATATACAAATCTTATAACCAGCTATCACACATCTTAATTACTGACCATTTTGAATCTTTAGACAGATGCCTCAACACAAAAAAAAAATTCCAAACACAAAGAAAAAGAACACATCACGTATATATAAAAATCTAGCATATGTTATATGAGATTTGTAATAATATATACCAAGAATAAGGATTTTGATCTCAGAATGAACTTGAAAAAATAACCACTATCAATGTCGGAATCGAGAAAGGAGAAAACGCTAAGGTGGGAAACTAGAATCATTGCTAGAAATGGTTTTCACCAACTATTGAAGTATAAGATTCACATATATTTTTTTATTTAGATGAACTTTCAGATACTAAATATAATTTACATAAAAATTAGGAACTTAAAGTTTGAACAGAAAAAAAATAGGAACTTAAAGTTGAATGACAACCATTTGCATGTGCATATTCAAGGGGTAACAGGGGCTACAACCTTCCTAATCTTGGAATAAGGTTTAAATATATTCAATTTTATTTTATTGAAAAAAAATACAATTAAAATATTAGTTTTTACTGAAAAAATATTTAATCTTTTCTGATATATAAGAGACTTTAAAAGTCGGTAATCACTGAATTACAAATAACTTACTGTGCTTCCTAGATTGAGTCTAGGACTACTCTTACATACAGACACACATTCATTCTTATCTTTAATAATAAAATGGGGTTATTGTTGAAAACATCCTCCTTAAACTCTCTAATTGTTTTTTTATGCCTTCAATAATCTTATTTATAAAAAAATGCCTAATGAAATAATTATTTATAGAAAACATCTCCTTTATATTTTCTATACCTTTATTAATTCCATCACATGCGCGCGTCCGTGAAAATTTTTTAAAATCGTCATAACTAATTCAAAAAAAAAATCAGAAAATTAAAAAAATAATATTTTTGAATAAATCTAATTAATATTTACGTCTATGAATTTTTTTGAATTTTTTTAATTTTTTCGAATTTTTTTAATTTTTTTTTCGCAGAATGTTTTAAACCGTGAAATAAACATGGAATTCCATGTTTTAAACATGAAATTCCAAAAAATCAAAAAAAATCAAAAAATTCAGAAAATTCCGAAAAAAATCATAGACGTAAATATTAATTTGATTTATCCAAATATAATTTTTTTTGATTTTTTTGATTTTTTTTGAATTAGTTATGACGATTTTAAAAAAAATTCACGGACGCGCGCGCGTGTTTATTAGTTTTTTTCTTATTTTTTAATTGTTAATTATAAGGGGGCTGTTTTCAATAAATATTTTTTTCTAGGCACCTTTTTCTAAATAAGTTTTTTAATAGGCATCAATCAACAATTCGCTCTAATAAAATACTTTGTGTTTGTTAATATAACTTTTTTTCACTTGATAAAAAAATGGATAACTTTTTATTTTATGTTTAGTCCCCACTGATATTGGAATTAAACAGAAAAATAGGAAAATATCCGATTTTTTTTGTTTTTTTTGTCAAGAATTTTATTGTTTAATATTAGTCCAACTCAAGCAATTTTTACTGGAGAAGAGTAACCTTAAATTCACCTTTGACCATTTGTGTTGATCGGATCTCCTCGAAACTCAAGCAAGCCAAGTAAGTCTTTAATGCAATTCAATTAACCTTTAATTTGATGTGATACCACATGCAACAATTAAAAGCGTAGAATGAAGCTGTCAATAACCATCTTGGATAAAGCACGTAGGAATAGGAATAGAAAGAAAATGAGACAATGTAACAACTTTCGAAGCTTTGTTTTCAGTACCAACATCCCACTATATATGCCATGAATTCTACCTAAGTCATAAAACAAATCACATTGCTAGTGAATTTAATTTATCTTAATTAAAGATAACATTGGGAGTACTTACTTTGCTTCAAAGCTACGTTAGACATATTTGTTTTTGTTTTGAAAGATCCAAGACTTCCCACGCCAAATGTGGGGTGCTTTCTTTAATTAGGATAAGTACGTCATAAGCATTAAAGAAGTAAATTACTTAGATGGAAAATAATCAACAAGATCTTTAAATTATGTAGTAATTATTTCCAGTCGACGTAAGTTTAATTCTTTTATATTACCCAAATTTATCCTCTTGGTGAATTTTAAATGAACTTCTCGTAATCTACAAATTAGACAACACATTTTGATAGCAATAAATTGGTAGTTCTGAATTATTTATAAAAGAGTAATGATATATACCACACGAACCATACCATATAAATACTACTCTCTCCGTTCCACTAAATTTGTCCACTTAGCTTTTCACATATATTAAGAAACATAATAAATGCATTCACCATTACAAAAATACCCATAATAAAGTATCTTGATATCTTAAGTGTGTATTGGAAATATAAATTTCAATATTTTAATAAGGGTAATAGTAGAAAAAGTAGAAAAAAAAAATGTCTTGAACTTCTAAGTGGACAATATATTTGGAACATTATTTTTAGTAAGTGGACAATTTCAGTGCAACAGAGAGAGTATCCAATAACGTGGTGTGAAATTGTTGACCATAAATCGTTAATCTATTTATTTTGTGGATCTAATTAACGATTTTTTTTGTTCCAAACCTTACTCCAATTAAAATAAACGTTATTATATAATCAACCTATCCCCGAGAGAACAGTTTCGTCTTTGATAATTTTAACTAACCTACTCGGGTACGTATCAAGATACGAGCCAAGCATGTTGCCATTCAGCTTATGCTTGGCTATCCCGTCAGCTAGTTTATTCCTACTACGAACACATCGAAAAATAGGATTACAAGTTTCAGCTACTAAGTAAATGCTCATAACAATATTACAAATAATGGAAGAAAACATAGGGTGCCTATTCTCTAAAGGAAACATGAGTTGAAGGCAATCACTTTCAATAATAACTCTTGAATCTTCCAACTCTCGAGCTATTAAACACGCCTTAAGAATGCCTAGAGCCTCAGCTTTCTTTGGAGTTTCAGCAGCTATATCCCACGCTTTGCATTCGATTACTTTTCCTGTTGAATCCCTAGAAACGCAATAAATAGAAGATTTATTAATTCCTATTACTGTATCGCAATTAATTTTAATAAAGTTGTTTGGTTGTGGTATCCATTTCAAGTTATTCTTTATGTTTTCTTCAAGTAAACTATCTTCGCTATTGTTATTATTACCTTTATCGGAGTTACTATTTCTTGTATTGTTACTATTCTGATTCAAATTCATGTTACTATTATCCTTCAGTATAGAATCCACATCCTTTGGATAATTTGTTTTTTCATATTCTTCCCATTCTTTCCTTGTATTTTCTATTGATTTAATAGGGTCAATCTTCCTGTTTTTATACTTGGAAGCACATCTATCTTTCCAAATATGCCACATTAAAGTACAAATTTGTTCCATCAGGAACATATGTTTAGGTTTCGCCTCTCTACTTTTCTCTTGAATACTTGTCATCCACAAATCCACTTTAGAAGTGAATTGGTTGCAAGTTGTCAGATTAAAGGGGGGAGGCAAACCAAACTGCTCTAACCCAATCACACTCTAGTAGCAAATGCTCAGTATTTTCTACCTCTTTATTGCATAAATCACATAAGGGGCTTTTAATAACCTTTCTTTTATACACATTCTCATTAGTAGGAAGTAATTTTCTAACTACTTTCCACATAAAATTTCTTATTCTAAGAGCTACTTTTAGATTCCATATCATCTTCCATATAGAGGGTGATACAGTGTGTGATGAGTTAGCATTATTGTTGCTTTTAGCTTGCTTCTCCTCTTCTTTACTATTTTTTAATTTTCAATAACATTTCTTAACTGAAAACCATCTCTATAATGTATCCAGTAAGGCACATCTTTACCTCCTAAGTGGGGTAAGAAAGTATTAAAAATTGTATTAGCCACCTCTTCAGAATAGGCATATTTTTAATAATCTCTATGTTCTATTTTTTTCATTATTGATAATAAGATCATTAACTTTTCTCTAGTCATCTCTATTTGGTTTTATAACTTCATTATATTTGCTAATCCATATATCAGAGTGGAGGTTTATGGTATAGCCATTCCCTACCTTCCACTTGACGACATTTTAATAACATCTCTTCCACTATTGAGACTTTTGCCATCCCCAAGAAGGTTTACTTCCCATTCTAGATTCCATGAAAGATTAAAGTGCGAAGTACTTCCCTTTATTACTTTATAAAGAAGGAAATTATTATTATTACAGAGGTTCCAGACCTGTTTACCTAAAAGAGCCAGATTCATAAGGTTCAAATCCCTAAAACCTAGGCCTCTATGACTTTTGTTTTTAGAAATGGTATCCCAACTTCCCTAATATACTTTATTATTACCATTACTCCCCCACCAGAAATTTGCAATTTGTGATGAAATCAAATCGCAAATTCTTTTTGGTATAATATAAAAGGACATAAAGTAATTTGGGATACTTTGAAGTACTGATTTAATCAATACTTCTTTACCTGCTAATGTAAGGTATAAATTTTTCCAATTTTCTATCCTTTTGAGAGTTCTTTCTACTAATAAATTCAAGTCTCTAATTTTTTTTACCTACCCCATTCAGTAGGAAGGCCCAGATATTTTCCTAAATTATTCGTAATAGGCATATTTAGTTTACGAGCTATGTTATTTTGTATAAAATTAGGAGTAATAGGGCCAAATTTAACACCACATTTGTTCAAATTCAATTTCATACATGTAGCATAGCTATACTTATTAATAACATCTTGAAATCCCTCTATTTCCATATTATTAGCTTTCATAAAAATATACTATCATCAGCAAACAACAGATTTGTAATACAAGGGACATTTTTGCTATTTTAATACCATTCATAATATTATTCTTCCTTTTATCAGTTATAAGAATAGACAACATCTGAGTAACCATACAAAAAAGGAAAGGAGACCAGGGATCCCCTTGTCTCGGTCCTCTTTGGGGTTTCTCAATTTTAATAGGTGATCCATTTTGTAAAATTGAGTAATTTACTGAGGTAACACATCTCATAATTTTGCTAATCCATTTATTACTAAAACCCATCTTAACCATCATTACTTCCAAAAAGTGCCATTCTACATTTTCATAGGCTTTCTGAATATCTGTTTTAATAGTCATATAATAGGTTTTTTTTTTTGCTCTTTAATATAAGTAACCTCATGAGCTACCATAGTATTGTCTTGAATGTGCCTTCCTGGAATGAAAGCTGATTGATTTTCATCAATAATAGCATTCATAGCCGGTTGCGACCTGTTAACAAGTACTTTGGCAATGATTTTATAAATAAAGTTAGAGCAACTTATAGGTCTAAAGTGTTTAATATTAGTAGGTGTAGAAATTTTTGGTATAAGAGATATAAAAGTGTGTTTAATTTCTTCAAGTGTCCCTCCATTATACCAGAAGTATTTTATCAATTTATTAACATCAACTTTAATAAACTCCTAATATTTTTTAAAGAAAAAACTGGTTATCCATCAGGGCCTGGAGCTTTATTAGCTCCTAACCCATTAATAGATTTCGTAATTTCATCTATTTGAAGGGGTTGATTTAGACTATTGTCATATTGTCATTTACTATAGGAGATATTAACGATTTATAACCAACCAATTCACGCCACGTCATTGGGTGATATTTTAGTGGTATGGTTTTGGAAGGTATATATAATTATTGATTATAAAAATATATACGATTCTTTGTTGGAGTTGGAAAGATTAAAAAAATCAAAAATTCAGTAAAAATGGAAAAAATGACAATAAAATATTTTGATAGAAGTAATTGTAAAATATTTATAACGCTTGAGCAAAGTTTTTTTTTTTGGTAAAATTAAAATGAAGGATACATTTATAAAGTTCAACCAGAACATTCGACATTATTATATGAAGTGAAAGAGAAACAAAGAAATTATTAAATTCACTTAAAAACTGAAATATGTTAAATCTACAAATTATTATTTTCTTTCAAGTTAAACTATACACGTTGAGGTTAAGTTTATATTTTACGGTTTATGGTTATGTTAAAATTAAAATGAAATTATAAGGGTTGAGGTTAAAGATTAAGGTTTAGGTGAAGTTTTAGGTCAAGCTTAAGGTTGATTTAAGGTTAAGATTAATATTAAGGTTTGAGTTAAGGTTAAGGTTAAAGTTGAGCTTAAGGTTGAGGTTAGAGTTAGGGTTAGGGTTAAGGTTAAGGTTAAGGTTAAGTTTAAGATTAAGGTTATGATTAAGACAATGTTTAGTTAAAAGTTGGTTTTTCGTTCTTTTAATTTTTAGCACAAAGTGTTGAAAGAGATCGATGTGTGTGGTGAAGGAGTTCAGGTGTGTGTTTTCCAATTTTTGTGGTAGACTGTTCATTCATTCATTTATGGCACAAGGTGTTCTGATATGTCTTATCATGTAATTTTAGTGTTCATGATTTTTCTCTCTTTCTAGGCTTTTTAAGATTTTTAAGTTTATTAAGTCGTGAACAAAATTTTGTTACACATTCAATTATATGGACGTTATGATTGCTTAAATATTTACACTATCTAATCAAATGAATAGTGTACGTAAATAACCCAACAAATGGACATTAAACAGGCTAACCATAACCCATATTTATGTACAAGAAGCACACTAAAGTACACACACAACCTTTTATTTTAAGTATGCAGTCCACCATAATTTGAACAAACCCATCAAATATCCAAGGTAACACCCCCATATAATATGTAGTGCTAAACCATACTCAAATAATTTTATTAGCTTGAAAACACATCCCATCAACTTTTGCACAGACCCAATTGGTTTGAGAAAACAACACACCAACTTATGAACACACCCCCTTGAACAAACAACCCACCAACTTATGCACACAACCCATTGATTTGAACAAACAATTGAGAAACGTATGCACTCAACTCATCATCGTAGTCATGCATGTAACCTAGTGGTTTGAACAACCAACCCTCCAACATGTGAAAACTCCCCACTGATTTTTAATACCTTATGAATTTAACATTAACCACAACTAAAATCACTCAACTCAAAACATTCATAAGCAACCCATTAAGAATAAACACAAAAATATGCATTGTAACACATGAACACACAGTTTTATACAAATGACCCATTAATATGAAACATGTATTATAAATGTCATCATTATACAAAATACTTTCAAACTACGCTTGATCAATAACATTTATTTACATCATTACGATGGTCAATTTTTAGTTGAACAGTAGGTTGAACTTGTTTGGAAAAAACTATTAGATTGTAGATTCTTTGTGTGAACCTTAGAAAAAAATTAACATTATTTTGATTGTTTTTTTTTTGGAATAGTTTTTATTTTAGGATTCAAAATCTAAATATTTATAATTGTATTTGATTCTAAATTTTTTTATTTTTTTATTTGGATTACAAAACCCAAAAGTTTACCTAGCAAAACAAAAATAAAATGAAATAAGGAGATAAAAAGAACAAAAAATATCGATAATAAAAGAACATACAACAAAACCATAACCAAAAACACTATTAGGTGCTACGTGTTACTAATGATCTGGAATTTGGAAGGTTAAAATGAAAGCGTATCATAAAAAAATGGGAGTGGATGCCATATTGGTGTTTTTCGTGACAAAAATGGTAACTGAACTATTCGGTGTCGACTGGTCATTATAAGACCGAGTTAAACCGGAATGTGAGGACACAATGCATATTGTAGACCCACAACCATACTTAATGGGTGTGGTATCTTTTTTGCGTGACACACCTTTCACGGAAAAGTGGCAACCCATGTGTATCGAGGTTGTGGAAGTTCACAAGAGAAATGGCGTGCAAATTACCTATTCCATATCAATTCAATTTTCAACGACTGTTGAGGATGAAACACGTGTGGTATTCAGTGCGATATAGTTATGTGGGTAGCTTGAGAACAATAAGTTTGTATTCTCATATAGCCTTAATATGATTCAGGGTATTGGGCTACTATCGACAACAAGGTGATATATCCAACCCTGTTTAAGGAGGATTTTGGAGATAGCAGAGTGTTTGGGCCGATAGCGCTCTAAAATATCCTAAAAACCGTGAACAGTAGGCTGATACCGTTTTAAGACCTGTTAGGTGGACGACTGCGGTTCGAGGGTCCCTGGTGGAAATGTTTCGTCAATTCTGAAGACTTGGAATCAAATGACATGGTAGATTGGTCCTTTGGTTAGGATATTTTGTAGACAAAAAAATAGAACACTGTAAACAACAACTAATCAATAAATTATTACAATATTCTATTTAAGAAAATTAATATAAGTTAAGGAGTTGATCCACCACTGTAATCCTTAGTACCATAGCTTTACAATCTATATCACAAATCCACATATAGTTTCAATTATTTGTCCTTGCTTGTGTTCTATTTAGCCAAATAGTCAGCACACATTTTCTTTTTCCCGATAAATATAATCTAAACCAAATGCAATTTCTTTTTGTAAAATATATATATATTCGATGAGCCACCTATTTTACAATTTTCAGAATACATACTCTAAAGTCACTAACCCCTCCCCCCTTCTCTCCACATAAAGTAGGAATCTCCCTGACCACCGCCATTTTTAACTCAATTGAAATACCGACAACTCTATTATATAACGTGCAATTCTACATAAACAGAATCTACAAAATCAAACACGGAGATAAATTTGTAACTTTAAATAAAACTTATTTAAAATTCAGATAAGCAAAATTTAGTTCCAAAACTTTACAGTTACTAATTAGGTTTTTTTACTCTTAACACAAATAAAATAGATAATTTCAGGCAATACTTTTGAGTAAAAATAATTTCAAAAGCAGTACATAGACGCTCCTCAAAGGAACATCTTCAACCCATTAATTTAATCTGGTCCAAAAAAATAATTAATTACCTTAATCGAGGCGCTCCTCAGATGAGTCTCTTTACTTACAAAAGGTTTATTGACAAGTATTTCTGAAATAATTCTGGACTACGCTGAATTACCGCCTTTACCTTAATCACAACATTAAGGCCCTGATTTGTCCCATCTTCTTTGCACAACCGTTTTAATAATTTCTCTAAAGTTTGTCTTCTCTCCACCACAATATAAATCGTTATCATCATCCAATATCAATAATAAATTATATTTTTCACCTACCAAATTCAAAACCTCTATTCCTTTATTTGTTTAGATACCAAGATCTTATTATTAAACAGTAGAAAACAAAGCAATTTTTATTTTATTTTTCTTTGGAAAATATGATGACACTATGGGCAAAGAAGACACCATAACAACAATAGACGCTTTCTACAATAATGATTTGTTTCTTCCTATTAAGCTATGAATATAAGCATTTTAGATTTGTTGATTGCAACAAATAAAGAACGACAACCTTGTAAAGATATTTATATGGGTCGTAAGCTTCTTCCTTTACCCGATGATTGCAATACGCAACTTTGTTCCTCATTAGTGTTTTATTAATCATTTTGTAATGTCGTGATAATTTTACTTCATGAAACTTGATTATTGTTCGTTGTGGTTTTTATGAACTTTTGGCCTTTAATCAAATAAGGAATGAGGATTTTGAACTTTGGTATTAAAAAAATAATTTCTTACGGATATGGAATTGATGATAATAGTTGTGTTGTGGCGGGGAGAAGACAAATAGAAAGAAAGTTTATTGTGTTACAAAAACGGTTGAGAAGAGATGAGATTGATTAGGGCTAAGTTGTGATTAAGGCCGCCGATCTGCTACTTGGTTTTATGAACAAAAGGCGCTACTCTGAAAAGTGCCTTTTAACCCGTTTTTTATAAAGTAAAAATGCTTCTTTTAGGAGCACCTCATTAAGATTTAAGGTAGTTGACTATTTTTCGGAGTAGATTAAGGGCTCGTTTCGAATTTCTTTTAAAATAATCACTTAAAATGTTTTAAATTCCCTAAACATATTCGAAACCCTTTAACCCAGTTTTAGAAAAAAACACTAGATAAATTATTCACTTTAAATGTCAAAATATTTTTTTTAATATATTTACAAATATTTGTAGTTGAAAAACGCTTTTAAGCCGAAGGCATTTTGTTTTTCTTTTTTTTATATTTAATTTCTCTTTGAACGGTTGAATAATTCTTGAGTTTTCATTAAATAATTCAAATTTGTTAGTTCTTGAATGATCTTTTACCTAACCACATGAAAGTTACCCAGTACCAACAAACATAATATGCACGTAAACAGTATATTGGCCCACGAAATGCATGGGCTACATAGTCACACGTCCCTGAGTATTAATTTGGTCGGCGGATTGGGCCAAAACCCGACACAGATTCGCAGAAGAAGAAATGTCAAATGGCCCTTACAGTGGTCCCCTACATAATGGCCTCACTTGACCGACATTCACATTCTAACAAGTGAATCTCAACACTTGAGCCGCATATTCATTTATATGGATAATGTAAACACTTTTGAGATTAGATAGTTTGCTTTAATGTTAAAACCACCATATACAATTGTATATTATGGATTTATCAAATTATAATTTTAAAAATTATATACACTTTAAAAAAAAATCTTTCTTAGCCCCCCCTACCTAAATTCAATTATTTTTCCTTTTTATTATTCACATCTTAAACTTTATTCATTTTCTTTAATTATTTTCCATAAACATTTTGTATTAAATTGTTATTTTAATCATAACTGATTTTAACATGAATTATCATCGTACAAGACGTTCAATCGATCCAAAGCTATAGACGTTTTTCTTTATACATGGACCTTCTTGTTCTTTTTAATGTTGCTAATCTTGATAAAGGTTGACCAAAAAATAATTAGGGTGAAAACCACGCCTTCTATCTTTTAAAAAAAAAAATACGCTACCCGACCTACAAATTATCACAAAAAATAGTATTTTGTGACACCGTTAGCCCTTTTTTCCATTTTTTGTCAGTTGACTTGTAGTCAATGCCTTGTGGCACCACGTACACACCACGTCAGCATGACGTCATCCACCGTTGAGAAAAAATTTCCTACGTGGCAGAGACAGTTATGTCATTTACCCCTTATAACACATTTACACGTACACAAAAAAAAATCAAAACACGCACACACACTAAAACACACACGCGTGTTCCTCATTACAATTAAAAAAAATATAGTATAACACCAGATTACTCACTCCAACAATCATAACATCAAATGGTGTTCTTCATTACAATTCAAAAAAATATTGTATAACACCAAATTACTCACTCCAACAGTCACGACATAAAAAATTACAGTATAACACCAAATCAACCAAATGTAGTATAACACCGAGTTATCCCAAATGGATATATACTGCAAAACAATTTAAAAAATGTAGTATAACACCAAATTTCTCACTCCACAACAATTCAAAAAATGCAGTATAACACCGTATTACTCACTCCCCAACCAATGCACAACAATTCAAAAAATACATTATAACACCAGATTGTTCACTCCAACATTTGTGGCAAATCATGGGACCCACAAAAACTCACACAGCACCACCGTGTAGCCTTTACTACAACATATCAGCTAAATGGATATTTACTGCCAAACAAGTCAAAAAATGTAGTGTAAGACCAAACTGCTCACTCCAACAGGCTATTCATCACTTCTCATATGGTAAAAAATTTCCAATTATCTTAAGATGACAACTGATGGATTTGTATAATAATATAATAAACATCGGCCAAATGGATATTTACTGCAAAACAATTCAAAAAATGTAGTATAAGACTAAATTGCTCACTCCAACAGTCTATTCATCACTTTTCCTATGGTAAAAGGGTTCCAATGGTCTTAAAATGACCATTGTAGAATTTTTATAATAATATAATAAACACATTAAATCAGATAATTATGAAAAATTGTAAAAGTGATGAGATTAGGTAAAAAAGAATTTAATTTCTTAACTGGGCTAGGTTCTTCGATTGTTGATAGCGTAGCCAAGCCGTTGATGATGGTGGAGAATGGACACGAGTGGCGGAAAAACTCTTATGTAGGGGAGCGGCTTAGTGTGGGAAGGTGAGTTTGAAGAGATTTTTTTTTGTTATTTTACCTTGGTTCTTCGATTATTAATGGCATGTCCAAGCCGTTGATGATGGTGGAGAATGGACACGAGGAACGGCAGAATTATTTTGCAACTTGGTGTGGGAAGGTGAATTTGAAGAGATTTTTATTTTGTCTTTTGATTTGGGTTCTTTCATTGTTGATGAAGTTCAATCGTTCAAAAGGTTCTTCCGTTTTCTTAATTTTATGTTTATCAAAATAAATAGTAAGGACGATGATGACGAAGAGTAATAATGATGATGTGGCGTTGACTAACGGTCAACTGACTGAAAATGGAAAAAGAGGCTAACTAGGTTACAAAAACTAATGTAATGGGTCATTTCGTGACATTCTGTGGATCGGGTAACACTAACGCATTTTATTGAAAAATAAAGGGTCACACATGTTCTTCACCCAAATAATTATATTAATTATTTTTAAGATTTTTTCATTTTTTCATTTTTGCCAAAATCTAAAAGCTATGGTATATTATATTACCTTATATTATGATTTTGTATGATTTATTTTGTTATGATTTCTAATATTTGTCCGTTTTTATTATATATCATATTTTATATATTATTTTTATATCATCTTATTATATAACGTTTATTTTAGTTTTTTAATCTAACTTTATTTTATTTTTAATTGAAATATATCAAATGGTGATATAAAAAAAGATTAATAGTTGCTCTTTACTTTACTCTCTAGTGAACGACCCTAAATTTAAAGTAATTTTTAAAAAATATTATATAAAGAATAATATAAAAATTTAGTAGAAACATTATTTTTATAAATATTATTATTATATCAATGGTGAGTTGGAAATTTTTTTATTATTTTTGATGATCGTTTAGAATAGAATAAAATTACATATTAGAACAATATTATAAAGTGTGACATTCTATTAAAAATGAATTGCTGTAAAGTACCCATACTCATAAAGTATTCAAAAATTGGTAGTAAAACTTTCATTTAATATTGAATGGTCTAATATTCAAATAACATTTACTATACAAAATACATGTTATTAGATTAATTATTTAATTATTTTTATAAGTTTAAAATATAATGTATGTGTATTAATATAATTAGTGTAGATTTATTTAATATTAGATAGAAGAATTTTTTAATAAAATTTATCATTTTTCCTAAAGGAAGGGGAATCTTTAATCTTGCTTCCATTATCCACAAAGTCATTAAAGAAAAGGTTATGGCTCATTAACTTAAAAGGCCCAATAATAGAAAAAACACCTAGCATGCGAAGCCCAATATATGAACAAATGTTGAAATGAAAAGTTACACAGTATTTAATGGGGAACCAACGGACTATCCAAACCCAATGGTTTAATTTAAATTGGGCCTTAGCTAGTCTGGTATTTTCGAATTTCTAATCCATCAGATAATTCATTGATAGAAATTTATCAGAAAATATTAATAAATTTATTTTATTGAGAATCTAAGTGCTCGTTGGGATTGATTATTTTGGAGCTAAAAGCGCTTTTTGATTAAAATTAAATTATTTGTAAAAAATATTAAAAAATATTTTGACATCTAAAATCACTTTAAATAATTATTTTAATAATCACTAATCTAGTGCTTTTCTTAAAAGTGATTTTAAGAGTCTAAAATATTGCTATAGAAATAAAATCACTTTAAGTGATTATTTTAAAAAGCAGTACCAAACAGGCACTTACTAAACCCAAAAAGGAAAAACAACAATCTTCTCAACTATTAATTCTAGAAATAGATGGCTGTGCGTTATATGAAGCGACAAATCTCACGAAGGTATTAAGTATAAGGAGTTTCAATAGAATATTAAGAAGCGTTCAAGATAAAGTAAAGTATGTATACGTATAAATAATATTATTATCAACAATAAGACTAAAAGTCTTTCAGGTTTTATAAAAAAAATGATAATTTTAATTTTAACAATAGTCTCTGGATGAATACATTGTTATTTCGGCAAATTAATCAAACTATCTTTATATTTATATTTATATGGAATTAGGGTCTGTGTATCTTACTTTGTATTTTTTTTTTTGAATACATGAGAGAGTCACTTTGGACTCGGAGTAAATGACTCCAATGAGATTCGATCCCAGGACCTTTTGGTCTCTGCGGAGTAACCTAACCATTAGGCCAACTATCGATCTCATCTTACTTTGTATTTTGAACCAAGTGAAAAGATGGCTAAACAATACAAGATATAGCACAACAAAGAGGGAAGTTTAATTATCACTATCCTAGTGTAAAAGAAAACAACAAAGTTCTTTTTTTTTGGTACATGGGTGATCTGGGATTGTTTGCACGCACCCCGACGCCTTCCCCTTATATTATTAGGTAAATCAGAATTAGGTGACCCATGTTCAGGGAGGGGTTTGAGTCTCGTACCTCTTACTTTACACCTTACACCCGTCAAGGAGGAGATTCGAACTCTAGATCCCCCCTTTAAGTGCTGAAGAAATAGCAAGGCTCTGGCCAGTCGAACTAACACAACTGGTTAAACAAAAAAAACAACAAAGTTTTGAAGATGGATAAATGTAACAAAGAAGATAAAAGCGACAACATATGTACAAACAATCATGTCTACTCTAATCTCATGAGTAGGGATGCTGTTAAGACGTTTTATCAAATACCGCGTGAAGAACACATAAAAATTGTTGGGTTTTCTGGAAAATTGTGCTACGAGCCAGCGCATGGGTGTGGTTACGAGGTATATAAGTCTGGCTTTGTAACAAATGGAGGGATAAAGTCCATAAGAGTTCCTATCTGCCGTATTATGGAGGACATTGCATATAGTGATAATTATACAGGGTGTAATGGAGAGAGACGGGGTCGACTGAAACATTGGAAGATGAGTATGAATTATACAAAAGCGATTTATAAGCTTGCTAATTTTTTTTCCAATATAAGCTTGCTATTAAGAGATTAATGGGATTGGGTAAATATACTGGTTTGGCGAATGTAGTTAGTGCTGAAATAAGCGTTTTTAATTGAGGAAGATGAGGGCTAAGGCCAAGTGGGACTGGGTTTGGAAAACCCTTTACTTAATGGATGAGATTTAGCTTATTGGGGATATATGGATGGACTAGGCTTAGGTGGGTTTGATGTGAAGATTATTAGGAAATCATATGGGAAACTATGATTAACTGCGATAGCGTGCTTTTGTAAAACTATGATTCGAGATGCAGATCTTCTTTAGGTAATTAATTTGTTTAATTATAATAATATTTTTATTAAGGACCTTACGGTACTTCCTATTACTCGAGGGATTTCTTGGTTGTTTGACAATCTTTAATTCGTTTAATTATGATAATATTTTTACTAAGGACTCTACGGTAATTCCTATTACTCGAGGGATTTCTTGTTTGGTTGACAATTTTTTGTTAAGTTAGATATCATATTTAGTAATATCTACTGTATTATAATGCATATTAATGATCTTTATTTTTTGTATTACTTATTATGTATTAATGCACCAAAATACTTTGACGTTTGATTAAAAATATGGAATGAAATAACATAATGGAGTACTAGTATCAACGAACCATGTATGATGATAGACGATTTAATGATATCTTAACAGTAATTACAAATGCAGTATGATACAGGACTACCCTAATCACATGATAACGTTTAAGAATTTAATTTTAGTAATAGTCTTATTGGAATTCATTCCTACGGATATTATTATACTTGGAGTAAACTAAGATATGTCATAGATCTCGCTAAGAGCACATGTCTTATTATGAATGGTCGAGCACATGTCTTATTAAATTTGATCGAGCTTTAAATTTGATCGAGCTTTAGCATTTTATGAGTGGTTGAACAGGTATCCAAGAGCACATGTCTTTATACCACATACGATATGATTAGATAATTCACCATTAATCCTTCAGTTGGATCATACAATGAGACAGAGTCAAAGGTCATTCAGATTTGAAACATTCTGGTTAGATAATGAAAAATGTATTAATGTTGTCCAAATTGCATTGGATGACCCGGGATAAGAGGAATCATTGGAAGAATTCTTGGAAAAAAGGGACGAGAGTGTTAGAGCATAAAAAATGTGGAGCAGAACAAATTTCAAAAACCATGAACAACAAATAAAACAATTACAATCACGATTTATGGAAATTAAGACTTCAATACCTAATTCGACGTTACAAGAAGAGGAAAAGAGTACAAATTAAATTTGAATCCGAGTGCAAAGAAAAGTATTGGAAAGATCATTCAAGACCAAACCGGTTGGATTAAGGGTATAAAATACCAAGTTTTTCACATCTTAACTATACAAAGTAGAAGTTATAACAACATTATAAGGATTACAGCTATAAATAGAATCAGGAAAGAAGAAATTACGTAGGTTCGATTTTGTTTTCATGATTTTTATGAAGACTTATTTAAAGCACAGGAAGCAACAAACAAAGAAATCGAGATAGCTGTAGAATATGTGGAAACACGTGTAACAGATGATATGAATTTGAACCTGACCAGACCACCAACTATGAAAGAGTAGAAAAGGCATTCAAACAACTATCACCGACTAAAGCACCAGGACTGGACAGACTCAACAACAAATTTTATCATGATTTTTGGATATAATTAAAGTGGATGTTTTTTTTATGGTTCACGATTAAAAAAAACATATCACTTGAAACGTTAAATGATAGTTACTGACATTAACTCCAAAGCGAGACATACAAGAAAAGTTAAGGAATTACAAACCGACCGCGTGTGTTAACTTTTGATACAAAATTATAGCAAAAATACTATCTAACAGATTGCAAGTATATATGAATGAAATAGTTTTCTCAACTCAAACAACTTTCATCAAAGGAAGGGCAATACAATATAACATTATCATAGCGCATGAAAATTCTTTTTATATGAATCGAAAAAGAAAAAAATCATAAACACATAGCGGCAGTCAAACTTGACAATGTAAAAGAATACGATCAGGTTAGATGAGACTTTTTAATTTTAATACTAAATAAGTGGGATTTTGTGAACAATAGATTACATGGAAAAAAAATTGCATTACAACAATTTTTTCTCCTATCAACTTTAACGGGAAACGGATGGAGAAATTTAAACTGGGTCGGGGAGTTCAACAAGGTGATCCTCTTTCCCTTTTCTTGTTCACTCTCATGAGTCATGACATCGTCCCTTATTACTCATATTAAACACAGTGTTTCACACAATTTAATTAAATGAATTCAAATTAATAGGAATCGCCTAGTCATATTACACCTTTTATTACCAGATGACCCATTATTTTTTCTCACTTTAGGAAACAACAAAGTGCAAGCGTTTCAAGATTGTTTAGAATTTTATTGTGCAGGTTCTGCACAACGTAATTTATTTAACAAGTCGGTGATTTTTCACAATCGAAAAAATCCGTATGAAGAGTATTGGAAACAAATATTGAAGAAACAAATGATCTAGCAAAGCATCTAGGGATTCCATTACGTCACAAAAGATCAAAAGTGGAATCTTTAGACGGGATACCAAAAAAAGTTCTAAAAGAAATTGAAGGTTGGAAGGCAGATCTATTATCGGAAGGAGGAAAGGAAGTACTTGTTAAAGGCATTGTTACGCACTATACCTATTTATAATATGTCTATATTCTCTTACATGATGAGATTTTGTAAAAACCCTATTTCAACAATTTCTAAGTTATGGTGGAACTCAGGAGAAAAGAGCAGGATACACTGGATGACTTGAGAAAAGAAAACAGACAACAAACTCCTTGGAGGTCTTGGATTTTTGGATCTTTTAAGAGAATGAACACGACGCTTCTACCAACACAAGCATGGAGGATTCACACTAATCTAGAAATTAGCGGTACGGCTACTAAAATGTATCTATTTTCCTTTTAATGAGTTTATGAAGATTAAACTTAAAATGAGCCGAACATGATCCTGGGTGAGCATAATGGAAGGAAGGGATTTTATTAAAAAACATAACATCAAACAAACTAGAAATGGTGAAATATTAATATTTGGATATATTGGATCAACACGTCTTGGGAATTGGAAAATACAAACAATTGTAATCTGAAAATGGTAAATCAATTATGGAAGAAATCATCTTATGAATGGGATACATAAATTTTGGATGATATTTTTCCACAACCATTAATACCAGAAATCTTGAAAATTAAGATATTGCTATGGGAAATGGAAGATAAACTGATCTGGCCACATCCTAAGAACGAGGAGTATGTAACAAAGACAAGTTATAAGGTTCTTTCGTAAAAACAGACCATCAACGAGCCATAGTCAACAATAAGAATTTTACAAAACAGATCTACGAGAAACAATATGGAAATCAAATATTCCTACAAAAGTAAGACATTTTATATGGAAGGTGTACAATAATACAATACCAACAAACAAAAATCTAAGGAAAAGGAATTACGCTGATCAAGACACATGTTTATAGTGTCAAGCACAAACGTAGACCACTGAATACTTATTACTCACATGTCAGGTTAACCAAGCAATTTGGGCAGTTTTGACCTTACAAATTAGATTAAACCAAATTGGTGAGGTATCCTATGGCGATTGAATTTTAGAAATCATAAAAGCTTTTTTGGAAGGGGGCTGAACAAAAATACTATTACAACATACATTATGTTCATGCCATGGAATATTTGGAAGACAGAAATAAAAACACTTCATGAAGAAGTACCTATAGAAGTAGATAGAGTCATTACATCAACAGGGTCACTTATGAAGGAATATTTGGGTTTTGTTGGAGAGTTGCACCAAATCTAAAAACGGGGGAAACAAATCATCAAGATGAACTTAACTTGGTCAAGACTTTGACTTCTCAGAAATTTTGGTGCAATGCGTCTTTTTACAAATCATATGAACAAACAGGAATTGACAGTATTCAGCTACACACAGACACAAGTACAGGATTACAAACAAAATCAATAATATTTTGTGACTCAAACATGAAAGGAGAAGCGAAAGCAGTTTTACAAGCAACAGAACGATGTCATGTATTTCAACACGAGGAGTAGACGATAGTCTCCTACAACCTTGAAGTGATACAATGTATTAAGCAGCTGTCAGCCGTAAGTTTGAAAATTCACCCGATCATTCAAAAAATCCATCAGCTTTCATGGAATATAAGGACTATTGAATGTAAACATATTCCCAAAGGCTTGATTGCGGGCGGATAAGCTTGCAAAAATGGCTAGACATGGGCAACATGTACAACTCATCAACACAGTGATAAACTTTTGGAAGATTTCAACAGGTTTGAGATCGGATGAGGTGATATGGAAGCTTTCATCAGCAAATCCGACCAATTTTTTTTATATAAACTTACAAATCAGTAATGATTCATTTCTATTAGCCTAGACCATCTTTCATATTTTTCCTATTTTTTTTGTCGATTTTAAACTCTAACTTCAGATTTTTTAGGTAATATGACACATTTAAATAAAACCAAACAAAAACATAAAATAATTTGTCATCGAATTAACAAAATATAAGCCATCTAATCTCTTCTCACAAAGTTGATTTTGATTTTTGTGTGTATTTATTTATTTTAAATATAAAAATTTATTTAGGAAAAGTGTTTTATTTCAATCATTTTCTGTAGAAGAATATATATATATATATATATATATATATATATATATATATATATCCTTGCTTGGGGTAAAGAGAAGGCTGGAGGCTTGATTACCTCCGCTAGAAGTACTCTCGTGAAGTGGGTCAAACCGGATGTGGGTATTAAATTAAATATAGATAGTAGTCTAAAAGAAGGAGATCCCATGGTGGGTGTAGGTGGTGTTTTTAGGGACAATGATGGAGACTACTTGGGCGGATTCGCGGGTATGGCTAAGGTAAGTTAAGTATTTTAATCGGAGTTGATTGCAATTTAAATTTTGTTTGACTTTGGCTATTAAAAGAAATCACGAGGTGGTAGTAGTCGAAACCGATTCGCTTGCGTTACACGCGCTAGTGAAGGGCGGTGTGAACAATGGGGATTGGCTAGACGACTTACTTAAAGAGTGTAGAACTATCCTTGTGTGTCACACGAGATTTGAGCTAGTACATATGTATAGGGAAGTAAATTTTTATGAAGATTATATGGATAAATTGGGTGGGAAAGTAGAGGAGGATCCTATATACTATAAGGTTCCACCAAAAAGACTTTGGAAACTCCTTACAAAAGTTAAACATGGATGGGCTACTCTAAAAACAATATTATGCATTCCTTTAAGAGTTTAGTAAGTTGTTAGTACTTACAGGTCGCTTTAGACCTTGTATGTATGGAAAAAAAGAGTAAGAACAAATTTCATTCTTTTTATATCACTTTTCATATAAATTTAATTTTATTATATAGAAAATAATAATTAATAATATTGTTTACTTGTTAATTTTTTATTTATTAAATTAAGTAGATAGTAGTAGTTATTATAAATATTTAAGTAAATCTAAAAACTAAAATAAGTATAATAATAGAATGAACTAATAACAAATGATCCAAGAACTTCCCAAAAGTTATTTAGGATAAAGTTTCTTAAGTCATTAAATCGAAAGGGTGATTAAAAGAAAGGGGTATTTATCTTCTAAGGCTAAACCCCCACTCCCATTTTCATTTAAAATCCTCACCCCAACTAACCCACTAACTAGTCCAACTAATAGGGGATATACCAACTATACCCCCACCCCTTTATCCCCACAGTGACCAAGCAAAAAGCTGGACAAAAGCTCCATTAAGAGCTCGGAAACTCCCCACCCCATTCTCTCTCTCTCTCTCTCTCTCTCTCTCTCTCTCTCTCTCTCTCTCTCTCTCTCTCTCTCTCTACCGGCGAACCACCCCCACCTCCACCTTCCTCACCATGCCGATCTGCAACACCAACCCCACTCAACCCCACCTTCATCACCGAACCACTACCACCCACCCCCACCCCACCTAACAACTCACCTCCACCTTCATCACGTAACCCACCATTGCACCACCCCGACCCCCCCACCTTCGAAGCAGAAAACCACCACCACATTAATGGACCCTAAACCCACCACTGCACCACCACCAAGCCCTCGCCGCTGCTGCAGAACCACCAAACCCACCCCTGCGAAAACTGCCGCTGCTACATCAAGCCCTCCCACCTTCATCAACACTGCACCACCAATCCACCTGCGTGAAGAACCAGATCTGCTCCTCCGTCACCAGAACCTCGCGCCACCTCCATGAAGAACCAGATCTCGCGCTGCGCCGCTGTACACGAGCACCACCACCTTCGCTGCGCTGCTGTACACGAGCACCACCACGCTGAGCAACCTTCCACCTTCGCTGAGCTGCGCTGCTGTACACGAGCGACACCAGACCCCACCACTGCAGTGACACCATATCCCACCAAGAACCAGATCTGCGAACCCCCCACCTCTGCTGCATCCTCGGCGCTTCACTGCAGCGCTGTAAGCCCGCCGCCTCGGTGCAACGGTCCTCCATCTCTGTTACATTTCGTCGTTGATCCAGTTTGTCGCTCCTCCATCGTCGGTGCCTCACTGCAGCAATCGCAGGGTTTTGGGTCCAGCCCCATTGGGCTCAAATTGGTTAGTGGGTCCAGCCCCATTTGGGCTTACGTTTTTTTTGTTTAGTAAAGGTACAGCCTCCCTGTGGGCTTAGAGTTTTGTTGTATTGTGTTATTTGGCCAGACATATTCAATTGTATTGCAAAATGTTGTATTGGAATTTTTATTTTCTTTATTATTGGGCCAGCCCCAAGTGTATATTTTGGTGGTAATGGGTTCAGCCCATATATGAGTTATATCTTTATACTTAATAAAAAAGACTAAAAAGCCTTGGAAAAAATCTAGTGGGTGTTTTTTGTTCATAATAGGGCCAGCCCCCCTACATTATATCTACTTTGTGTATTTTAAAGTTCTTCTTAATGGGTACAACCCAGAAAAGTTTGACGGATATGGGTCTGGCCCCATATGACGTAAAACACTTGGTAAAAAATACATGAAAAACTCATTACAAAAAAAGTATGGGGTCTGTACCCATTACGGTATAGTGTAGGTGTGATATTTAGTCGTTATGGGTCCGTACCCATAACGAAGAGGGGTAAAATGGGAAAGTGTTAAACTAGCAAAGTTAGACTAGGATTTAAAAAAAGATTTTTTCTTAACTCGGATTTAAATTGGGAAGTTGGTGAATTAGAAAAGTGATGTTTATAATTAGGGGGAAAAAATTAAGAAAGAGAATAAGAGCGTGAGAAAAAAAGGTGTAAAAAGTGTAAAGTAGTCATAGACACACACATAGCTTTTAGCAGTTCTCTCAAATCACTATCGTAGTTGTTCTACGATCATCTTACATCTTTCATCAAATCTAGGGTTTTAAAATCAACCAGTTTATACAAAGAATTACCCACATCATACTATACATACATATAAATGTTCTGAGTAATTGTGATTTAGTGCTTTAACGTCGGCGAAGCAGTTACGGCGGAGTAAGGACACCAAAAAATTCCAAAAACATGAGCCGGCCGGTGGTACATCCAGTGGAGGCGCCGCTTCCAATAACTAATGCGATAACAAGAGAAAGGATGAAAGACGTTCAAGGTATGCCAGGTACTACCGGCGGCCTAGTTCTCCGGCTTTTCCAGTTCATCTTCGCCGTCGTGTCTCTCTCAGTCATGGCTACCACCTCTGATTTCCCCTCCGTTACTGCCTTCAGGTAATATAATTTATGATTTCTCTATCTAATTAACTGTATTCAATTTGGGGCCGTTTTCTGAGTTAATTGCACTATAGGTCCCTCTAGTATACAAAATAACAAATACAGGGGTATATTTGCAATTTTAACAAAATTCTTTTTTTAAATACCAGTTACCTAGTAGCTGCTGTAAGTTTACAAAGCTTATGGAGTCTTTCACTCGCCATAGCTGACATATACGCTCTATTAGTACAACGAAGTTTCAGAAGCGTTAAAGCAGTAGGTGTATTCACAATCGGTGATGGGGTAAGAAATAAACCCTTTACTAATTGCACTAATTGCACTATAGGTCCTTATATAATTGTATTAATGAATTTTATTATGTGTAGATTACTTCTACACTTACATTTGCAGCTGCGTGTGCATCTGCTGGGATTACAGTACTTATTAGTAATGATTTGGATAAGTGTAATGTGAATCATTGCAAGAAATTTATGTCAGCTACAGCTATGGCTTTTTTAAGCTGGTTTGCTGTTTCTCCTTCTTTTCTTTTGAATTTTTGGTCTTTAGCTTCTTCTCAATAAATTCTCTATATGAACCGAGTGAATGCTTCATTCCATGTTATTTCTATGTAATTTTGTTTTTTAGATTTGTTGAGAGATGGTCGTAAATTTTGTGACTATATATGTTATATGAGTTATTATGAGATAGATTTGTTTTAAGACTTCTACAGAGTTATATGCAAGTAAAAGTCTGTTCTTATCTGTGTTGTAACACCATAGTTTCTCATACATTTAAGTCTAATGAATTTAAAAGTTAAAATCTTATTCATTATCGATACATATTTTGTCGAATTGGTAAAAAATCTGCGAAAAATATGAACGCTGAAGAATCAAATATACATATTGACTAGAGAAGTCAGAAAATGAGGGATTAAAAAAAAAGAAAAGTAGAAAGGTTATATATCAGCCATCATAATTAACTCTCAAGAAATTTAAATCCTCATTTGTGTAAAGGATATCTCAGTGCGATACTAATGTATTTGTTGATATGCTATGATCGATTCATTGGTGAAAGCTATACAAAAACTAAAACGGCAGATAAATATGGTGTTATTTGCACTATTGGTTCTTGCGTTTACTCAAATTAGTCAAATATACCCCTTTGTTTTACAAATTATACAATATATCTATCTTTCCACAGTTTCTATATTTAAAACAACACAAGTATATTTTCAACATTTAGAAACACGGTAAAGGTAAGTATGGATAATTTGCATAATACATGACCCATATATGCAAGTTACCCATATATATCGTTATTTTAGTTAAGCAGGAAGCATTTCATACTACAAAATTATCCAAATGGAATATTAAGAGGTTTAACTTTATAATAGAAATAAAGAAATCAACCAACGAACTACGCTATGGCACAAAAATAAATAGCCTAACTACTATTTGTAATCATGATGCTATATCATCTGCAACAAATAGTTAGCAAATCTTCATAATCTGCAACAAATAGTTATCAAATTTTCATATGGTTGATCTTGAGAATTTAAAGGTCTTAGACAAAATTCAAAATTTAGCTCCTAAAAGAATAATACAAAAATTAATAAAATGTCACAAAAGTTATAAAAGTAATTTTGTTTAGTTGAATGATGAATTGAAAATTAAGTAAAAGAATCAATGATTTAGGAAGTTTTAATTTTAAAAGATTTGATATTTATGAAAGTTTTGTTGAAAATATAGTCGTTTTCTTATTAGCATTTGGATTTTCAATTATAAAGTAAAGAAAATAATTTAAGTTGTTTTTTTAATATGACATTTTAATTTTAGTTAAAAATAAAAGTTAAATTTGTCTTTAACTCATAATTATTAAAAGGTTACATAAAATTAAGGGATAATTTTTAATTATTTATGAATTAACAATTTTTATTTCTAAAAAAAAGAAGAAGGAACATCCTTCTTACTTACTCATAATTTAAAAGATTAATTCTCAATTAAACACTTTGTCATATTTATTTTCCACTATTACTTTTAATGTTATTTTAATTATTTCTTTTTTATTTTTATTATATAATATTCAAATATTTTTTTTCTTTTTATTATAAAATTCGACCACCACTACCTCATGCATTTACCATCGACTATCACCACTACCTCATACATTCTCCACAGACCACCACCTCCACCACCAACACCACTCCGACCACCATCTACCCCAATACCCACCACCACAATTACCCCAACACCTTTACCACCATTCCCACCACCACCACCCCTACCTACCACTATCATCATTATTATTTTTCCGTCGAGCACCACCTTCGCCTATAACCACCGACTAGTTACGTCACCACCAGTCACCTCCAATCAGGCAATCACCACCAAATAAATCTATCACACGTGCGCGTCCGTGAATTTTTAAAAAAAATCATAACTAATTCTAAAAAAATCGTAAAAATAAAAAATATTGCATTTTTAGACAAGACAAATTAATATTTACGTTTATGATTTTTTTTAGTTTATTTATTTATTTTATTTCGATAATCCGTTTTATGTGTTGCTATAACTCAGGTGGCAATCAGACCGGTTCTACCAGTCCAGCAGACCGAACTGGACCGGCCGGTTCCAGAACCGTATGAGATAGTTTTGCAATTTTCTTTGGTAACAGGAAAGATGACATGAAGTAATTTGGTATACTTTGTAACACTGATTTAATTAATATTTCCTTACCAGCTTCCGAGAGCTATAGATTTTTCCAGTTTTGAGTTTTTTTAATAGCTTTCTCAACAAGACAGTTCAGTTCTCTAACTTTAGACCTACCCCACTCAGTGGGTAGACCCAAGTAAGAGCCCAAGTTATTAGTTATCTTCATATTCACTCTAGAGGCAAATATATTGAATATGGTGGGGGGTATTTGCACTAAATTTAACCCCACATTTATTCAAATTTAAAGTAAGCCCTGTAGAGTAACCAAACTTATTAATAATATCATTAAAGCTATTAGTATCTTTATGATTTGCTTTAAGAAAAAAGACACTATCATCCGCAAATAAAAGATGAGTCAGAGAGGGGCCATTTCTCGATAATTTAATACCTTCAAGCAAATCATTATCCACTTTATTCTTAATAAGGTCATTTAGAGTTTGTGTTATAAGACAAAAAATAAGTGGGGATAGGGGGTCCCCTTGTCTAAGCCCCCTTTGGGGTTTATTAAGTTTGTTGGGTTGACCATTGATTAAAATGGAGTAAGAAACCGTGGTTATACAATTCATAATTTTTCCACTCCATTTTGGGTCAAATCCCAACTTATTCATAAGTTGTAGTAAGAAATCTCACTCTACAAATTCATACGCTTTTTGTATGTCGGCTTTAATGACCATACTATAGTTTTTTGAGGTCCTTTTTTCTTTTAAATAAGTACAAACCTCATGAGTAATATAGGTATTTTCTTGAATACTTGTACCAGAGATAAAGGCAGTTTGAGTATCATCTACAATAAGACTCATAAAAGGTTTAAGTCTGTTAACCAAAAGCCTCGCACTAATTTTATAGATGAAGTTTGAAACACTGATTGGTCTGTAATGTTTTACAGTACCTGGATTTTCAACTTTTGGGATAAGGGAAATAAAAGTATGGTTAAGATCCTCAAGGCTTCCATTATTGTACCAAAAATTGTTTATAATTTTAATAACATCCAATTTGATAATATTCCAATGATTCTTATAAAAGAAACCTGGGTAGCCGTCTGGGCCTGGTGCCTTGAAAGCCCCTAGCTCAGAGACTGCCTGCTCGATTTCTTTAACAAGAATTGGTTTTAGAAGGGTTTCATTCATAACTTTAGTAACTTTAGGCTGAATTATGTTTAGTATAAAGGTAAAATCCCGAGGGCCCACGGAGTTGAAAATATTATTGAAGTAATCAAGTAAGTTTTGATTTACCTCGGCTTGAGTATTCAACCAAATACCCTGATCATTCATTATAGAAGAGACTTTATTAAAATATCTTTTTTCTTTAGTAGCCGCATGAAAAAAGGCTGTATTTTTATTTCCTTTTTTCAACCAATTAATTCTAAACCTAGCAGCCCAAAATTCCTCCTCAATTTTTCAAAAGGTCTCTATTTCTTTTAATATATAATTGTAATCATCTTTGTCTGTGTTCATAATGGATTTATATAGTTTGTACTCCATATTCTATTCTATCCTTATAGTTTCAAGCCTGTAATTTTTTTTTTTAATAGTTTCAAGCCTGTCAAGACATATAAGCCAAGTGCACAACACAAGCAGTGTCTTGACACATAAGTACTTCTATATACAATTCTATGCCAAATAATCTTGTAAATATATGTATATTCCATTTATTATAATGTGGCAAATGAACTTCTTCACTTTATTCAATATATTCAATAATTTCTCACATCCAAGATGATTTTTGTTGCACTTTTAAGTTTTAAGTTCCCAGCACTTGACTATAAGGATTTTCTTACGAACCCATCAAATCCATATGTTGTCATCTCTTTAATTTGTACATTCTCCATAAGAATTTCATTAAGCAGATTCTATTAGTCATGGTAAATCAGACACACCTAAATTACCCTTCGATTTCCCACACAAAAAAACCATTTTCCATGCCACTGTAGCACCTCTAGTAACACCATCAAATTGATTCCCGTTATACTTAATTGCAAAATTAACTCAAATGATGAATAAGCTAGGAATAATCGGATTTGAACTATAAGATTGGATGTTCAAAATTCACTGGAATATCAAGCGGTCAGGTGTTTTCTTATAACATAACTCTAACAGCAATTGAGCTCATCACATTAAATTGAAAGAGTAAATAGACATTAGTTGTTGCTTTTTAACCGACCACCAGAAACAAAATAAACAAAACACAAGACTCTAATATTGCTTCCTACGATTCTAGTACAATAAACAAAATTAAGAAACAACAAGCAAGAAAAGTAATACTACATGACTCGTATTGATCATTATGAATTGAAATAATTTTGTAATAAAATATGAATTGAAATAATTTTGTAAAAAAAATTAATTATTTTTTGCGAGGCTCAAAATAATTGAGCCCGATATTATCACTATATTAACATAAAAAAGAATGTACAATATTTAAATGAAGACTCGAGAGTTACTTATTCTAAAAAGCCAGTTTGCTTCAAAATAGCATCTCTTACTCTACTCAAATCTCTGCCTTTAAGTGTTCTACCAATCCCTTCATGTACCGACAAAGATGCCACTCTTGTCCTAGCTAAGTATTCATGAGGAGGGATTATATCGTCTATGTCATGATTGTCATCCCTTCGATCTTCATACTCGTGGCATAATGATTTTGCGATTGTTGGTATTTTCTTTATCGGAATTTTCAAGGGTTGAGGTATGTTATTGATCACTGTTGTTTTGGTTTTGGTTTTGGTTTTGGTTTTGGACTGAAGTACGTTGTTGTTCCACATTTCATCTTCTTTATATTCAAATTCAGGGTTGTATTTGACTGGAGGGTACATTTGTTCTGACATTTCAAGCCATCGATAGCTTTTTTTGTTAGCCATGCGAGAAAGAAAAATGGTGTATAGATTCAAGGATTGTTTCAATGTTGTGAGGAGTATTTTGTTTGGGTAGACATGGTTTTATATAATAGTGGAATGGATAAAGTTTCTTTTCAATTTCATTCCACCAATAAAGATACTATAAAGTTTAGGAAAGTTATTTAATTTTGTAAATGAGTCAGAGTATCTTATTTGTCTATTTTTATGATTTTGGTCAAGAGTTTACACCTTCATATTTTCAGACAGAAGGTTTATTTGAAAGCACTTTAATTGCGTCCAAAAAAAAAGCACTATTAATTTATTATTTAGATAGGGAGCTAAAGTTTTTGTATCTTTTCTTGTTGGAGTAGTGGAATGACAACACAATTACTTGTAATTGTTGAATTAATGACTTTATATGATAAACTTATTACGTTAGAGAACTGAGAGATTCTAAATTAATTATCGAGATAAATATTAGTGACTGTGTAGCTAAATTTATCCACGACTAATTGATAGAGTATCCAAGATGAATTGAATAGCAAAATTAATGTTACAAAAATATTATTGACAAAAGATCATACTAGTTAGACTACGCCACAAATAGTATATATTTCCCAAATTAATCATTCAATCAACATTTTTATTTGTCAAAACATACCGAAATGACACGTTAGATAACATAACACTGTAGTGGATTAGATCATAATATAGACGACGAGACTATTTAAGGGTGCGTTTGTAATTAGATTAATTAGCCGAAGTCCCACTCAGTTATCCAACAAAATATGGACACACCATATACTCCTATATAAAAAGAATTTGAGTTAAATTTTTTTTAATACATTGGAGAATTAATTTGGACCAAATGTTTGAACTATATCGGTTAGGAGGAGAATCAAGTTCCGACCAGTTAAACTAATCTCAACTGGTTAAAAAATTTAGATTTCTATATTAACTTTTTTTAGTTTATGATTTTTTATTTGCAAAATCGTAGAAACAACACTTACTACAATCAAATCCACAATGCGTGCGGTGTAGTAAATTCACAGATAATAATATGTAATGAACTCAGTTGACAACTGCAAATAATTCTCTAATAGTTGTGAAACTTAACACACAATCTTATTGTAACTAAAAAATCAACAAACAACTTATGGAATTTATAAGTAAGTACGTTCATGAACAAAAGAAAGAGATTTGTAAAAACTAAAATTAAGTAAAAAGATGACATATTCTTCAAAGCTTTGCACCCCTTCCATCGTCTTATCACTGATATTTAGGCCTGGGTTCCTTGTGCTAGGATGACGGTTGTCTTGTGGACTTGTTGTCGATGAATTATCACATTAAATTTCCCTTTCCTTTAAACACCGTCTTCAAAGTTTGAGCAAGAATAAGTGGATCACAAATCAACTAAACCTATCCATTTAGCCTCTTCATAATGAAAATGATTACCCTGGTGTTAATTTATTTTTCCGCGTTGCACCATGATAGTTCGTATACACAATATAGCATATGGAAATACATGCAGCATATACGGATAGTATGAAGGCGCCACATATTAGTGAGGGTACCCCATATAACAAACAATTGACTTCAATAATGAGATATGAAACACAAGGATAATTTTTAGAGGAGTCCCTATTTGTGATATAATAATCTAGGTTGGAGACATCATTTTAAGTGTACTTAGTTATTTAATTAGAGATTTTTAGTCATAATTTGATATTTTCCAATTTCTTGTCTTGATTTGATGAATTATTAATTTTAGAGCATATGTGGTTTAATTTGTGTGTTAATGTGAAGCTTTAAAGATATATGGAAATTAATTAGATGTCAAATCAATTCTAAAGAGATAAAGAAAGAAGATATGGATAGAAATTGGAGATAAAAGGAAGTAGAAATAAAATAGGAAAGGAAAAGTTGTCAAGTAAATCTAAAATTCTGCAGCTATGTCCACTAAAGTGAAGATAACTTAAATTAGGCAGGGAATTTGGAAGATAAACCTAAAGGAAAAGTGTATATCACTTCGACGTGCTCGTTTCGATATATAGTAGGCAAAAATTGGAGCAATATTGAAGAAGTTACGGCCAAAACAAAACAGCAGCAGTTTATCCTATCTCCTATATTTTAGGAAACGAATTTGATTTGGAAAATAGTCCAATTACTTGCCTTCTACTCCAAGATTTCGACCTAGGGCTTCCCAAACACCTATAAATACACCCTTTAATCATTTTAAACTTGTCCTTGCTCAGTTCTAAACATTAGCTTAGTCCTTACTTAAGTATTAATCCTTAGTATCAAGCTTATCATCCAGAGTTTCAAGTTGATCTGTAGAGGAAGACAAGAAGCAAGAAGAAGGAGAGTACCAAACTCCTCTTCTACATCTCTTCTTCTCGATATTTAGGGTAATTAGCTATATATTTGTGGTTTCACCATATTTCTAAGCTTTTATTTTGTAAGTTTCTTAATTGTTGGGTTATTTTTTGTCTAAATTTCATAAGACTATTTGTTATTTTAATTGATTTGAGCTTGGCGTATATCTGTATTATGTGCTTTGACTCATTGTTTCAGCCCTAGATTTGGCCAATCTTAGGACTATCCTTAGTAATTTAGTTAACACCTGGAAGGGGGATTTAATTATTGACAACACCACATAATCGTCTAATATGCGGTAGTTATTTTGACGGGCTTGCCTAACTAGACAGCCATAAATGTTTGATTTAACCACCGATAATTACTCAGTTTTCCCTTACCTAAGTCCCCTAGTAGTGGAGAGGTTGTTCTTAAGTCTACCCTGACGCGGGTTAGGAAGAATTTAGAATCCTAGTTAATATATAATGCTCAATTCACCCTTAAGATTAGTTTAACAACTTAGTAAGATAGGCTCATATTAGTAACCCTAATTTATCTGACTTACGTTCATATTTATTTATCTGCATTCTTATTTATTAATTCATATCAGATAATTATTCATCTTATTATATTTTAATCTAAACATCTAAATTCATCTACGCTTATTGAATACAAGTAGATCTAATGGATTAAATCCCCGCGAACGAACTTTACTTATCAACTAAACTTGTAAACAATCTGTAATACTTGTAGTGAGTTTCTCGTGGTAGTTAAGGGTGTGTGTCCTTTATTATTATCTTATTTATATATTTATTTATCACACCTTTGCCCCCACCAAGTTTTTGGCGCCGCTGCCGGAAATTTATCTTTAAGTTAGTTTATTTATGTTTATTTAGTGTAGAAGTTTTTATTTGTTCCGTTTTACGCGTTTCTTTTTGTTTTTATCTTTTTCAGATTTTTAGATGGAAACTCAACGGTTAGAGCTAGGTCTTCCTGGCCCATTCTGATTGCAACCCATTGGGATCCGCCCTCCAAATATTCAAGCCGTTCGATTTAAGCTCGATCCTGACATGATTAATCAATTCACGAGCTATGGTAAATATAGTTGTGCTACACATCAGGATCTGGTCCGGTCTGTTCAGAATTTCATGCAATTCTGTGATGCCTACATTACTGAAGGTGTTACGCAAGAACAAATGTACAGTATTATTTAATGTTCCAATTCTTATTGGCCGGGAAATCAAGTGATTGGTTAGATGATCAACCTCCCGAGCTAATAACAAATTGGGACAAGTTTCAAGCAAGATTCCTTGATCAATTTTATCCTACAAGTTTGAGAGAGAAGGACTAATTGGAGCTTATAAGTTTCTTACAAGAAGCCGAAGAGAGTGTTGGCGAAGCATGGACTAGATTTCACAAAAAGTTGGCAAGATGTACACTACACGGATACACGCCAGAATTACAATTAGCCATGTTCTATCAAGAACTCAATGCAGAGTCAAGGATGAGAGTAGATGATATGGGTCGTGGTAGTTTTGTCTCTATGGATCCGAAAGAAGCAAAAAGTAGTATGGAAAGAATTATCGAGACCAACATGAGTTGGCCACAATCACAAACTCCTATCACTGAAATTGATACAAAGGCGAGGTTTTCAAGCTTGCAAGATCAAATACAACAACTCATTATAACAGTTGAGAAAAGCATCCAAGTTCCACCTCAACAGCTATATCTGTAAGAACAAGCCTATGAAAATCATGCTAATCAACCACCGAGCTACAATGCGTACAATGAAAGTCATGCTCCGATAGCACTTCCATCACGTCCTCAAGAAGATATCAATGAGTTGAAAGATACTATTAGTCAATTCATCAACGTATCAAAGGATAATATGAGCAGACTAAATTCAAAGATCGATGCATCAGTAGTGAAAAGCCTGCAACAACAGAATAAAGATCTGAAACAACATAATCAACTTTTAGAGCAAAATGTGATGCGGCTCAATATAGTCGTAGAACAAATGCAAAGTCAACTCTTGCAATTAATCCAGAGTACAAATTCTAACATGAAGAAGATTCAGTACGTTCACGACAAGGTTAAGATTATAAGTCTTCAAGCTGAAAAGATGAAAGAATCACCACCATCTCCATCGAGTAAAATGAAGGTTTATACCAACCAAGTCAAACGTAGATTGGATGAACTTAGATGAGTTAATTGTTGATTGGATTGAAGAGGTTGAACACGATGAGATTAAGAAGCCAAGAGTGGTTGATGCACCAAGAATGGAAGAGAAAATCAGAGTATGACCACCACCCCTACATTTCTATTATCCCGTAAAACCTGCTTATCCAAAGGAGGAACAAAAGAGGTGTATGGAGACGTTAAACAAGTTAAAATCAACGTCCCTCTACTCGAAGTTATGGAAGGAAAGCGAGAATATAATCGATTATCTATGGAGGCACTCTATAATAAATATAGGTTCACAAGATCCAAGACTGTGACACTCAATGAAGGAATATCAGCACAAGTTTAGCGAAGGTTACCGCCAAAGCTTAAAGATCCTAGAGGTTTCAACCTCCCAATCAAAATAGGTGGTATATTTCATGGAAAGGTAATGTGTGATTTAGGGGCAAGTGAATATCATGCCCAAAAGTATATTCAAGAAGATTGGTATTAGTGATGCAAAACCGACATCCGTAATCTTACTGCTTGCGGATCAATCAACAACAAAGTCGTGGGGTGTAATCGAGGGCGTGCTCGTCCAAGTAGTTAACCTTGTTATCCGCACAGATTTTATTATTCTTGATTACAAAGCAGATAAGAACGTCACACTCATACTTGGGCATCCATTCCTAGCCACAAGCAACACCATAATCAATGAGAATGAGGGAACCGTGACTCTCCCTATTGAAGATGATTCTGAAACATTCTATGTTTCGGGAAAGAAGCAGAAAAAGAAGTCACAAGAACTATCAGCAATAAGAGTTGTGACCAAGAAGCCAGAACCTGTAAGCCCTAAAGATACCATGGAAAAGGAAACTGAGTTTGGGGTGGGAGACGAGTTAGCATGAAAATCTCCCAACCCCAAACATAAAAGGTCTTGGATAGGGCCATACTTCATCACACGAATTATTTCAGCAGGAGTGGTCCAAATAAAAGCTATCGAGGGTTGCAAGCTCAGGTTGGTAAGTGTTAATCACCTCACTCACTGCTGGGGAGGCTATAAAAAGAAATAATCGAGGTAACACGTCTAACTTTGAAAGACGTTAAACAAAAGTGCCCTCTATGAGACTTCCCACAGTATTTTATGTTGTTATATTTTAGTTTATGTTAATTATTCTTAGTTGATATTGCATTATTGAGGAAGGTATTAGTGTTTTTGATGTTCAGGTACTAAGAAAATTGAGTTCGCGAGAAGAAGAAAAAAATTCAGAGAAAATCTGACCCTCCCGCCAGTAAGCCGGTCAATTCCACCGCTAAGTCACTGTGGCCAGACTGTTACCATGGTGTGTAAATCAGGTACAATGCTGAGGATCACTCGACCGTGTTCGCGAATGAAGACACGGTACCGGACCGGTAAACCAGTGAAATGACCTGTATACCGATCGGCGTCGCTGGAGAATTTTTTTAAGGGTTTAAAGAGAAAAGGTTAGTTTTAAACACGAATTTTATATCCTCTACACCTTCTTTCTTCCCCAAAACTCTCCCAACTCCATTAAAGCTTCAACAAACCTTCACCAAACATCAAAACACTACCCAATCACCATAAATTTACACCCAAATCCTTCCTTACATCATTACAAAACGGATTCAACCACCCAAATCATATCAAAACATCTAGGATCTGAGAATCAAAACAAAAAAAATTCCAAATCTTCTTCTATAATTCCTTAAACCCATATCATCCAAGCAAGAATTCATCATACCCACATAGAGAATTACTATCCTTACACCTTTACTAACCAAAATAACACTTTTTCAACCCAAATTCAAGGGGTACAAATTTCAAGAGTGTTCAAATCTTTGAGTTGGAGGTTAAAACAGATGATGAAAATAATAAATTTTATATAAGTGTTAAGGGAGTCGAAGTATCAAAGTAAGGTATTTGGTAAGACCTAGAAGAAATCAAGTGAGATTGGTACAGTTCAGGAACACAGAAGAAGGATAATTCGAGTCAAGCAATTAGAGAGGAACCGGTTTGTGGTGGATACAAATGCTAAAGAGAAAGCAATTTTGATTAGGGTTCTAATCAAAGATTCATATATCAGAGATGAGCAAAGCTTCTGGGACGCTAGTAATTGTTGCCAAAACAAAGATTTTTGGACAAACACCTTCACATAAGAGAGTATTCAAGAAAAAGAAGTTGGATAAGATGAAAAACAAGAGATTTCTAGAGTATGATTGATTGGATGGAGCATAAAAAGATGTAAGGGAATGCGAAAATTGGTGATACTAGAAGGTCACATACAAGAAAAGCATTGCACCCTATTTCGAGTATTGATCAAGCGAGGCAATAGCCTCGAAGAGTATGTTTTCTTTCTTCCCTACCATCTTTCTATACCCGCAATATTTGTTAATTTTTTATTTTTTATAGAGTCTTTTTGAGTCGTGGGGACATGCCTCATTCTTTAGTTGGGGGTGTGGGGATTCGTTGTCCCTCATCTCTGTTTTTATGTGTTTTATTGTTTTTTAGGAATAATTAAATTTTTTGAGAGGAGGATTAGATGTAAAGTGTGTTTAATAGCTTGAAAGCATAAGCTTAGTAAGTTGATGATAGAAAGTAGTATGCTTATGAGCTGTTTTATTTTGTATGCTTTGAGTATTTACAAGAACACAATTGATAGTAAAGAAAATATTAGTAAGCAATGCAATAGAAGTATGTTTGATCTTAGGGCACCGTGAGTGGTGTGTAGGCCGTGAGATCTGAGCTAGTTGATAAACCCATTTGATGAACGTGCTACAGGTAAGAGAATGACAAAATTGCATAGTTTAGAAAGTGATTAAGGCGGTTATTTGATAAGCCCCTTGTTGCCTTTTAGCTTGTTGTCCATTTATTATAATTATATCATTCTCAGGCCCTTCTAGACTTTCTAAATCCTCTTTATGTATCCACATTATAAGCCATATTCCTTTAGATTATAGGACTTTTTCCATATGACTCGCACTCGAATTGCGATGCATAGACAATTGTTTTAGAGCTTGAGTTTGGGGTTGTGGGTCCACCATTATGGGAAATGTTATTGGGTTGGGAATCTTTGAGCTTATTAATTGTGCTCTATTCTATATTTTGATGATGATTCACAAGTTTATTATATTGTAACCCTTTTTCTGGTAAAAGTAAATGAAAAAAGTTATGAAAAGAAAAGAATATATGTGAAAAAATAGCATGACATCTAACATAAAGAAGAGAGACATATCTATACAAAAAAAAAGGAAAAAGAAGTTGATATGTAAAGATTGAATATATTTGGATCGGCAAAGTTGAATTTGTATGTGATCATCTTTATGCTTTAGTATTGGGTTATTGGGGATGCTAATTAGTCCATCAATTCATTGGGTCGAGTGAGAACGTTTTATGAGAGTAACTCAAGGAGAGAGCCAAAATCTTACTCTAAATTATCCAAATATACTATCATACCGTCCCTAAGCCAACATTACAACCTTAAAGACCTTTTGATTCTGTTCAATGTAATCTAGAAGTGATTGAGCCGTTAGAGAGTAGTTAAGTGGATATATGGATACTAGTGAAGTCCGATGAACAATCTATAGCCTCCTTGGTAAACTGAGTAAAGAACCTCTCCTTCTTACATTGCGAAACTAATCTGATCTTGAATTCAAACCGTGTTGATCGTGGATATGACAAGTGTACAGGTAATCTAGTTTGTAAATATTATTACATGAAATTCTAGAGTAATTGCTTTGAGTCTACTCTATATAATCTGTTATCTTCTTTCCACTGTGCTTAATTGACTTAGGTGTGTATTTAGAGACTTCCCTTTGTTTTTATCTTATTGTATCGAGACGATACAACTTTGATTTAGGGGTCTTGATATATCCCTATTTTTTATATAATAATCTAGGTTGGAGACATCATTTTAGGTGTATTTAGTTATTTAATTAGATATTTTTAGTCATATTTCGATATTTTCCTATTTCTTGTCTTGATTTGATGAATTATTATTTTTAGAGCATATTTGGTTTAATTTGTGTGTTAATGTGAAGCTTTAAAGATATATGGAAATTAATTAGATACCAAATCAAATCTAAAGAGATAAGGAAATAAGATATGGATGGAAATTGGAGATAAAAGGAAGAAGAGATAAAATAGGAAAGGAAAAGTTGTCAAGTAATTCTGAAATTCTGCAGCCACGTCCAATAAAGTGAAGATATCTTACAATATGATAGGAATTTGGAAGAGCAATCTAAAGGAAAAATGTATATCTTTTCAACATGGTCGTTTCAATATAAAGTAGGCGAAAATCGAAGAAATATTGAAAAAATTACTGCAAAAAAAAAAAAAAAAGTTGTTTATCCTTTCTCCTATATTTTAGGAAACGAATTTGACTTGGAAAAGAGTCTAATTACTTGCCTTCTACTCCAATATTTCGACCTACGACTTCCTAAACACCTATAAATACACCCTTTAGTCATTGTAAACTTGTCCTTGCTTAGTTCTAAACATTAGCTTAGTCCTTACTTAAATATTAATGCTTAGTATCAAGCTTATCATCCAGAGAAGCAATCTGACCCATAGAGGAAGACAAGAAGCAAGAAGAATGAGAGTGACAAACTACTCTTCTACATATCTCCTTCTCTATATTTAGGGTAATTATCTATATATTTGTGCCTTCACCATATTTCTAAGCTTTTATTCTGTAAGTTTTACACTTAATTGTTGGTTATTATTTTGTCTAAATTTCATAATATTATTTGTTATTTTAATTGATTTGAGTTTGGCGTAAATCTGTATTATGTGCTTTGACTTATTGTTCCAGCCCTAGATTTGGCCAATCTTAGGACTATCCTTAGTAATTGAGTTAACACCCGGAAGGGGGATTCAATTATTGACAACACCACATAATCGTCTAGTGTGCGGTAGTGATCCTGACGGGCTTGCCTAACTAGATAGCCATAAAGGTTTGATTTAACCACCAATCATTACTCAGGGTCCCCTTACCCATGTCCCCTTGTAGTGGAGAGGTTGCTCCTAAGTCTACCCTTACGGGGGTTAGAAATAATTTAGAATCCTGGTTAATATATAATTCTCAATTCACCCTTAAGATTAGAATAACAACTTAGTAAGATAGAATAATATTAGTAACCCTAATTTATCTAACTTACGTTCATACTTATTTATCTGCATTCTTATATATTGTTTCACATCATATAATTATTCATCTTATTATATTTTAATCTAAACATCTAAATTCATATACGCTTATTGAATACAAGTAGATCTAACGGATTAAATCCCCGCGAACAAACTTTACTTATTAACTAAACTTGAAAACGATCTGTAATACTTGCAGTGAGTTTCTCGTGGTAGTTAAGGGTGTGTGTCCGTTATTATTATCTTATTTATCTGTTTATTTATCACACCTTTGCCCCCACCATAAGTGCAATGTGAACCACTCCAAGAAATTTTGTGTCTCATACATCCAAGGCTTTTTTTAGCTGGTTTGATACCTCTCCTTCTTTCCTCTTAAAACTATTGGTCATTAGCCTCTTATCGATATGAACATATTGAATGCTTCATTCCACATAATTTTGTTATACTTCTACTTTTTAGCTCTGCTGAAAATGCTTGTAAATTTTGTGTCTACTTATGCTAACGGTGGAATATATTATATATGGTGATATATATTATATGTGTGAAGTGTATTATGTTGTGACGAAGTGTTCTACACTCTTTTGGACCCCGAAGCAAAGCGACAACTTTTTATTAAGTCGACTATCTGACGTGGCTCATTCTTGTCCATTGATTTCTCGCTCCATCTACACTCCGAATTAACCCTATGGTTTATCTCATTTAAAAAGTTTCTTTTGTTGGCATATGCCTATCATTTAATTCTCTCAACCTCTAATAAACTCTCTCCTCTTTCTATTAAATTGTAGTTCTCTTAAACTTTTGGTTTCATATTTTAGCATTTGAGTCGTGATAGAATTATCCTCTATATTGTAAAACTCTTGCAATACATGAGAATCGTCTTGATTCATCACTAGATAGTTTTCAGCGTAGTTGGTAGGTTAGGGGTTTCTGGGTTAGAAGCATAATCATACGGTAAATGTGGTAAATGGTCTAAGATTCATACTGTAAGTTGTAATCCAAAGTTTTTTCATTGGAAGAGGTACTTTTATTGGAGCTCAACGTGAACGTAGGTCTATTTGACTGAACCACGCTAAAAAAATTTCGTTTTTTAATTTTTGCACTTATTTTTTTATCTGTTTTTCAGTTCAAACCATCTCTCAAAACCAAAATTATATAACTTTTTACAACACTAAATGAATTTTTTGAGATAGAATTGTTTTAAGACTTCCACAAAGTTTTTTGCAAGTAAAATTATGTTTGTAGTTGAATTTGTTATATTTGTTACAATATCATTTATCTATTCGGGTAATTCAGTTTACCTTATAAGTTGAATAAAGGCGACGATGTTTTACCAGGTCAAGTATACAACAAGGTGTCTTGAATTGATCATGTCGTTGTCCCATTGCAAACTGATTTACTAGTTCCATTTCAGTTCCAGTACTGTTAACCCATACACAAATTCACTATGATGCACAACTGCACTTTTCAGTATGAATAAGTCTCATACTAAATATTTATATCCAAATTTTAAATAGTACAATTATTACACATCTAGTTTTTTTCTTTTGCAAATTCTGGACTTTATTAGCACACATACACGGGTAGAATTATACACAGAATGAGAAACTACTAATTACATATACACCCTACAACTAATTCAAAACAACACGTAATACTTTGAAATACTACAAAACACACAAAAAAAACTCAACAACTATAAGAAAGTATAATATAACTCGTTGATTTACTACACAATGCAAACTAATCTACCGTACTTGACTTTAGTAAATCACTACAAATTACTACATATTTTCAAAGTACTACTTGTAGACCACTTTAACTTTACCTTTCTTTTTATCATAATTTTTATCTTGTAGATAGATATATATATATATATATATATATATATATATATGTCAATTATTTGTTTTAAAGGACTTAGTAGTGCAATTTTTATTAGTTAAAAATAAAAAGGAAAGAAAAAAAAAATAGAAATACACGTGTTATAAAACACCTCATCATATAAATAATATAACACCTCATCATATAAGTTCGACATGAAAAGTGTTAGATTGCAAAGCGTGGGACATAGATGTTGAAACTCCGAAAGAAGCAGAAGCTTTAGGAATCTTAAAGGCTTACATCATTGCTCGGGATTTGCAAGAATCAAGAGTAATTATTAAGAGTGATTGCCTTCAAGTTATGCTTCCTTTATAAAATAGACAGTTTATTTTATCTCCCACTCTTTTGTAATATTATTAAAAGTACTTATTTCGTAGCAGAAACTTTTAATCCTATTTTTCGATGGGTTAATCGTAATAGGAATAAGCTAGCTGATGGGGTAGCCAATCATAAACTAAATGGCACTATGATTGGTTCGTGTTTAGACACGTACCCAAGTAGGTTAGTGGAGTTAATAAAAAAACAAAATCGTTCCTTCGAGAATTGGTTAATTTGTAATAATTTTATGGTTTTTAATGAGTAAGGTTTGGAAAAAAAAAAGTTCTGTAAACAAATTGTAAGAAAAATAAACAAAAGAAGAAAAGGAAAAAAAATACAGAGTTGTATGAAAAAGAAAAGCAACACCTGGAAATTTTAAGGACGAAGAAATAGGGTTAATTTTTGCAATTAAAACTAAGTTTCTATTTCTTTTGTTCTAAAACCTAGAATTTGGTATTTTTCTTTTAGATCGTTGATAAATTGAGATTATTTGGATAACTTAAAACTTAGAATTAGTGGGTGTTGATTTGGGTTTTCCATATATAGGTTACTAAATCACTCTTGAGTATAAATATTTGATTTATTATGTATATTTGGTACTTTAATCTTGGTGGGTAACATTTTACCTATAAAAATATTGATTTTCTTGCCCCTGTAAGATAAGGTGTGTTTAATTTTATTGTAATTTGGTTAAATGAATAAATAACGAATCTTTATGGTTCAATTTTGATTGAAACTAACTGGTATAGGTGTGTTTTGACAAGTAAGGGAGGTTATAAAAAATTGTGCAGTAAAAGTAATTTGGTTTTAAGAATCCGGTTTCGATATAGTTCGAGTTTATTATCCTGGTGTGAATTGTACTGATGACATTTTGAACATAAACTGAGCTTCCAATCATTGCCGAAATAAAGAATTTGCTTGTCAAGTTTACTTCTTGGAAGGTAAATTACATCAATCGATCCTTCAATACAATGGCAGATGCTCTGGAAAAGTGTACTCATCGGTATCTTTGTTATATCCTGACCCGAAATCTTTGTTAGTTATAAAGTTTAATAAATGGAACTTATTAGTATATTTTGGTGTATAATCTTATATTGGTGGAAAAATACTTTGGCATCTACATTTTGACCCCGAGGTAAGGTTTTATTGTATCCAAATCTTACTGAGTTTATAACTTATTTGTTTAATTGAATTTTTGTGCAGAGGGACACGATGAGAGATATGATCAACGAAAGGCTTAAAGTAGTTTCATTGTAGATTTATTTTGGATTGGACTATTATATAGACAATTCCATTTGTTTTGTTGTAAATACCCATAACCACTCATATAGTTTTTGCGGGTATAACTCATGGGTTGGGATACTGTAACTTTTGGACGACGTGTATTTTGATGTGAACTCTTTTTATTTAGTTGCGCCATTATATACGTTGGTGTCTCCTAAGGTGTGATAAAAATATGATAAATAAATACGGAAAACAATGCACTAATCACCCTAGACTAAACACAGTAGTGCAAGTAGTACAGGACGTATGCAAGTTTTAATGATAAGAAGATTTGTTCCCCAGGGACTTGAATGTGTTAAACAGATGTGTAAACAAGTCAGAGTAATAATTCAAAGATACGAAAATAAAGATGATTGATTGAGAGATTTATGATTGAACTAAATAAAATAAAAGACAATGAAATAAATATGAGAAATAAAGATGAGAAAATATAGCTCAGGTTTTGCTCGTATGCACTAATCCTTCTATTTCTTTTACTAATTAATAAGGGTGATAATATCTCTTAGATAACTAGTCAGGATTCTAAATTCCTCCCTACCCCCGTCAGGGTGGACTAGGGTGGCGACCTCACAATCACGAGGGGACTTAAATAGGGTGATCTCACGCCACTAGGTTCCTAAATGAGATTGGCCTTCTAATGATGATCGGTGATTAAATCAAACCCTAGTGACTATCTAGTTAGGCAAGCCCGTCAGGATCACTACCGCTCACTGGACGCTTATGTGGTGTTTCAATAATTAGAAACCTCTTCCGGGTGACCATCTAACTACTATTAGCACAACCCTAAATCTCCAGTTTCCATTCATATCTTCTTTTCTTTATCTCTTGGAATTGATTTGGTATCTAATTAATTACTATATATCTTTAAATCTTCACACTTAACAAACACTTAAACCAAATTTGCTCTGAAAATAATAAATCATCAAATCAAGACAAGAAATAAGAAAATACAATAATATATATAAAAATCGAGTATAAGCTTTCCTAAAATACCTAAAATGATGTATTCAACTAAGATTAAATCATCACAAATGGGAAGACATAATACGTATATAAATGTAGATTAGTGTGGTTGATTGTTCAACATTTTTTTTTTTGCATTAGTTAGTCTATATGTCAAAATATATGATGTGCTGGGTATAAAGAATTTAAGCCAACAATTTTGAGGCGTGACACTACTTATATATGCTTAGACAATTCTAGTTGAATAATTCGCCTATACATCTCATCTGCAACATATTTTCAATAATATACATCTTGAGTTGATGCTGTGATTTTGAAGGCCCTGAAAGAAAATTTACGTTCATGCCCTAATATAAATAATACTAAAATTTAATTAAGTGTCACAAGAATTGTGAAATGAATTTTGTATAAGTGAGTGATAGAATGAAAATAAAGTAAAATAATCAATAACGAATTTAGAAAGTTTGAATTAAACAGTTTAATATTTATAAAGGTTTGTTGAAAATATTCCAATGCTAAAAGTATTTATAGGATAATGAAGCGATAAAGTATTCATTAACCTACCATCTTATTTTTACTTTAAAACAAAATAAAAGTTAGATTAGTTATAAACTCATTATTTACTAAAAACTTACATTAAACTTAATAATATTATAAAAAGTTTAACCGATTGAATCAAAAGTATAATGTGATCATAATTTATATTTATAATCAAAATATTTTTATCAGCTTAACTAGTTTTTGTTTAATGTAGATATATAAAATAAAATTACAACATTGTGTAAATTTATATACTAGATTTAAATTCAAACATTTACCTAAATTCGAGCCTTTGCCCTCACCGATCTAAAACCCTTCCCATAATCAACTTCATATCGAAGCCTAAATAATCCATGCATTCCCTTAGCTAAGTGAGTCGTTCTTTTCTCATTTCCTTTCATTTTTCCTCCATTTACCCCATTGTTGTTATTTTCCAGCGAGTTAAAGTGGTCAGTTGAGTATCTCTTGTTTAGATGGATTTTTTCACTCAAAATCAACCCGATGAAGATGCTGATAACTTTTTGCTGACTCTTGATGAAAGTTCAGTGCACACTCAACTCAATAAAGGTAAGTTTTTTCCTAGAATTTTTTCAAAAAAAGTGACAAGTTTTAGCTTTCTCAAAAACTCAATCATTAAATTATGGGTATCAAAGGTAAGGTCTGTTGGCATATAGCCTCCCTTAATAGGTTGTTTTAATGTGACAAATCCTCTTGTGTTTAGTGTGCTAATTACTCTTGTTATACATATTCTATCTTGCACTCTAATTCATCAAAAAGCACATCTTTATCATTTAGATCAAAGCTTTATTGTTATATCTTATGAAACTAATTCTCATGCAAATACTTTTATTTATATCTTTGTGTACATTGAGAATTAGCTTTAGTGATCAACTACAAAGTTTCTTAGAATGATGTTTCCAACAATTCTCGTGAAGAAGGTTTTCTGATCCGAGCATCGTAGTGAAAGATATACTCATTAAAAGGTGTTTTAGACCTTTGGTGCGGTACACCGCACTATGGGCACGGTACACCACAGATGTGCGGACCAGGACACGGACCAGGGGGCTAGCCCGTCAGAGAGCAAGTGAATTTAGCAAGCTTGGCGCGGTGCACCTCACCAACCCCGCGGTGCACCGCAGATTAGGGTTTCCTGCAGCAAAATGAAGACAAAAGGAATAGATCCGTTGGGGATATTAATATATCCGTTGGAGACAAGTCTTATGACCGTTGGGAGCATTTTGCAGCTATAAATTGAAGGTCTTTCAAGGCTACAACCACACCTTCAACCCATATACACTTAGGGGCTTAATTGTTATCATCCAAGAAGGTGTCAAGAGCTATAATTGTCATATCCACTCAATTAAGGAGTTAATCCAAGGAGCTTCAAAGTTATTATCTACTCAAGAGAAGTATTAAGCTTATAGTTATATCATCTCTTTAGGAGTTCATTAGCAAAGTTGTTTCACCCTTTAAACACTTTGTATTTATCCTCTTAATTCTAGTTCTTGTAATAGATAGGTTAAGAGAGAATTTGAGTATCGGGAGTATACTCGGTGTCCTTGTGTTGTGATTACACAAGAGTTTCCTTCGTGGTTTCGAAGAGGTTGTCCTTCGTGTTATCGAAGAGGTTGTAAGGGTTATTGTGTTCTCGACCCGGTTAAGAGAGACACGGGAGCTTAGTGAAAAGCTTGAAATCCTAAGGAGGCTTCCTTAGGTAGTGGATGTAGGGAAACCGAACCACTAAAAATCGTGTGTATCTTTCTATCCCTACTCTATTTACTTTCCGCACTTTATATGTTTGATAATATGCTAGTATGAATATTGTGATATTGATTATCTAGTTTATCTAACATATTGTCTTCTAGAGTAGTAAGATATTAGATTGTCGATTTACTTGTTAAACTTATATATCGAACCTCTAACTTATCCTTTGCATGATCCCATAAGTGTTTGGTATATTAGTTGACTTAGAAGTTTTCTCTTAAACTTATAATTGTCCAAAAGATTTTTAATTAGGCATTAATCTTATTAGTAATCCTATTCACCCCCCTCTAGGACTTTCAATTGGTATCAGAGCCTAACTCTACGTGAATAGCTTAACCGTTAGTAGAGTAAACGATTTGGAATTTAATCTGTTGGAAGAGTTGTTTTCTACACAACCTCCATTTTCTTGTAGGTGATCGTTACTTTGCTTGGAGGAAACAAATGGAAGAATTAATATACGAAAGAACACTCAAATCTCGAAAAAGGAAAATCCGGTGATTTCTTTTCTTTATCTCGTATATATTTTCGCGTTCCTCCTTATGGCTTGTGTTTATAATTATGATTTGGTTTTGATTTGATTAGTTGTGTTTATCATGTTTTATCCTTGGATATTATCTTGTGTTACTAATCATTGTTTCTATGTTATAAATGATATTGCATCAAAATCTCTTGAATCATGTTATTGCACTTTATCTCTTAGAATTTTGGTAATTGCATTTTAGTCCCCAAAATTTTCAAAATTGCACTTTGACCCCTCATAGTTTTTAAATTCTCCAAAGTATCATAGTTTGGACTTCATATTCTTTCTCTTGTAAAATTTGCCATTTTAGTTCATATTTTTGAAAAATTGCATTTTTAGTCCCTACTTTGTGAAATTGTTTTTTAGTCCCTCAACGATTATAAAATTGCACTTTTTATTCTTACTAGTTTTTATATCTTTCAAAAGTGCCTATTGATTCTTTTTATCGTTGACAAAAAGGGAACAAAGATCAAAGATAATAGTTTTCACTTTCAAATCTTTATTTATCTTTGAACACAAATTTGCATTTTCATATGTCTTTTAGTAAGGGTGAGTTTCAAAGAAATTGCTTTTTAAAATATTTTTCCAATTATCTTTTGCATTTCCCATAGCAATTCAAAAATGTTTTTATGCATAGATTTATGGAAAATTAATCCATTATTGGTCATTAACTCATTTGCATGAATTTGTTTAGCCTTACTATCTATATGTTGTGCTTCATTATGTGCTTATATGGTTTATTCCCTATTGTGCAAATATCTTGTATGACTTGACCTTTTCATACTTAAAATTGCTTAACTTTGATTTTGGGTCTTTCCGTATGTTTTAGAAAATATAGGGGTATTTGTGAAATAAACTGTTTTATGTGTTTTTGGGTTTTACTTTGTGTTTCTTTTCAAAACAAAAATTATCTTATAAGTTTTATACCATTCGAATCTTTTGGGGAAGTTTCGAATGTGTTTCGGGTGTTTTTAAAAGAACCAAAAAATTCCTTCTTAGTGTCTTCGCCGAACGTTTTTGCGGTGCACCGGACCACTCCGCGGTACACCGCGATCCAGGGTTTCTGTCTTTGTTATTTTTCTTTATCTTTCGCCCAGTTTATTCGCAAACATATTCTACAGTGCGGTACACCGCACAGTAATCGCGGTACACCGCGGAATAGGGTTTCGCCTGGATCCATGTTTTGGATATTTAGGATTTTATTGCTATTTTTGGTATGATTTGGATAATTGGTTTAGTATACTATGTTTTAATTTCGGATATTTGATGTTTAGATGCTTTAATTATATGCTTCGGATTTTATATTGTTGTGTTGATGTTGCTAACTCTTTCCTTGATGATATAGGTACTATTGCATCATTTATCCTTGATCTTGTTTTATTTTGCATTGTGGTCCCTATTGGTTGAAAATATTGCATTGTGATCCCTATAGGTTGGAAAATATTGATTTGAGGTCCCTATAGTTTGAACAAGTTGCATTTAGCTTTCTTATGCTTGAAAATTACACCTAGGTCCCTATTGTCTTGAGAAAGTTATACTTAGGTCCTTGAAATTTTTCAAAATTGCATTTAGTCCCTAAACTTTTGAAAAATGCATATTGACCCCTATACTTTTCAAAGATTAAAATTTTACCCCTTGATCTCTTAAAATCGGTTCAAATATTCTTATTGGTAAAAAGGGGAGAAATTATTGGTCAAACTTTTTCAAAATTGAAACAAACTTTCTATGCATTTTGTGAGGGGGAGTTTTTCTTAAATTGTCTTTAAAAACTCAAATGCTTGGTTAATCGTTTGCACTACTCGTTTATCTTATAATTGCACTAATCGTTTGTGTTGTTAGAAAGCTTATAAAGATGAAAACCTTTCAATCAAGAAGTTGGTAAAATGTCTCTATCCCTTATCTCATTATTTCATATTGATTCATGCTTTACTAATCCTTGTGCATTTCATTTTGTTAAAATATTTTCATTGCTTTAAACTCTTGGACTCTTTTTATCATTGTTTAAAATCTATTCACTTGAGTTCTTGCTCTTCTATGTTTAGTTGCTTGATATTATTTTTATTATCCCGTCTTTTTGATGAAGACAAAGGGGGAGAAATATGTGCACTAAAACTTTCAAAATTGCACTTTTTAATACTCACAAATGCATTTCATATCTTATATTCATTTTTACTTAAATGCTTATTGTGAGGGGGAGCTTAATTGCATTAGAGCTTAAACTTTCATATCTTTCCTAAGGTGTTTTAGTGAAGGATTTGTCATCATCAAAAAGGGGGAGATTGTTGGCATATAGCCTCCCTTAATAGGTTGTTTTAATGTGACAAATCCTCTTGTGTTTAGTGTGCTAATTACTCTTGTTATACATATTCTATCTTGCACTCTAATTCATCAAAAAGCACATCTTTATCATTTAGATCAAAGCTTTATTGTTATATCTTATGAAACTAATTCTCATGCAAATACTTTTATTTATATCTTTGTGTACATTATGAATTAGCTTTAGTGATCAACTACAAAGTTTCTTAGAATGATGTTTCCAACAATTCTCGTGAAGAAGGTTTTCTGATCCGAGCATCGTAGTGAAAGATATACTCATTAAAAGGTGTTTTAGACCTTTGGTGCGGTACACCGCACTATGGGCACGGTACACAGCAGATGTGCGGACCAGGGCACGGACCAGGGGGCTAGCCCGTCAGAGAGCAAGTGAATTTAGCAAGCTTGGCGCGGTGCACCTCACCAACCCCGCGGTGCACCGCAGATTAGGGTTTCCTGCAGCAAAATGAAGACAAAAGGAATAGATCCGTTGGGGATATTAATATATCCGTTGGAGACAAGTCTTATGACCGTTGGGAGCATTTTGCAGCTATAAATTGAAGGTCTTTCAAGGCTACAACCACACCTTCAACCCATATACACTTAGGGGCTTAATTGTTATCATCCAAGAAGGTGTCAAGAGCTATAATTGTCATATCCACTCAATTAAGGAGTTAATCCAAGGAGCTTCAAAGTTATTATCTACTCAAGAGAAGTATTAAGCTTATAGTTATATCATCTCTTTAGGAGTTCATTAGCAAAGTTGTTTCACCCTTTAAACACTTTGTATTTATCCTCTTAATTCTAGTTCTTGTAATAGATAGGTTAAGAGAGAATTTGAGTATCGGGAGTATACTCGGTGTCCTTGTGTTGTGATTACACAAGAGTTTCCTTCGTGGTTTTGAAGAGGTTGTCCTTCGTGTTATCGAAGAGGTTGTAAGGGTTATTGTGTTCTCGACCCGGTTAAGAGAGACACGGGAGCTTAGTGAAAAGCTTGAAATCCTAAGGAGGCTTCCTTAGGTAGTGGATGTAGGGAAACCGAACCACTATAAATCGTGTGTATCTTTCTATCCCTACTCTATTTACTTTCCGCACTTTATATGTTTGATAATATGCTAGTATGAATATTGTGATATTGATTATCTAGTTTATCTAACATATTGTCTTCTAGAGTAGTAAGATATTAGATTGTCGATTTACTTGTTAAACTTATATATCGAACCTCTAACTTATCCTTTGCATGATCCCATAAGTGTTTGGTATATTAGTTGACTTAGAAGTTTTCTCTTAAACTTATAATTGTCCAAAAGATTTTTAATTAGGCATTAATCTTATTAGTAATCCTATTCACCCCCCCCCCTCTAGGACTTTCAAGGTCTCGGTTGAGAAAAAGGATTTAACATTTGTATCTTGAAATTTGAGAAATCCACTGATTTTGAGCATAAGATAATGGAGCATGCCATGTTTTTGGAAAACGTATCATGCTAGGGTTTTTTGTGTTCGAATCGAAGGCTTGCCTGATAATATATATATATAAGCTGGACTCTAGCTTGGGATAAGTCATAAGTTTTCAACTCCTCGACCCTTTAAATTTCAATGCTAAACCATATACAGTAGTCCAGATACTAAAATATGTGAGAAAATCATTCTTAGACTGATCTTTATTTACCAAGTATAGAGGGAATTAATCCGTGTCTCATTCAAATCAAAAATTATTTAATGTCTGTTATAGGTGTGGGTTGATTAATCATGTTATAAATGATTGTAAAGGACTAAAGTGCTTTTTGTTTGTCTTGCAAACTGGATATTGAGATTTGATTCACATCCATTGAATCAATGTATTGAGAGGATTAATAGAAGTCTTGTGAAACCAACTAGTCTTAAAAATTGGAATTGATGTTAATCTTGGAAGTTTGAATCGTTTGAAGTTTTCCAAGGTGACTATATTCATTGGTTGGTTAAGTTGTGAAACCCTATATATAGGCACTATGTATTCATTGGTTGGTTGAGTCGCTCTACCCAAAGGGAAACCATCAATGACAACCGTTCAGTGAACGAAAAACACCCATCCTCATATCTAATGAAGTCTACGAAGAGGCAATAACAAAGAAACAATAACCCACAAAACAACTATAAAGCACGACCATATCATGCTAACCAACCCGACCAATTATAACATATTAAACTTACCAACTAAGTGAAGACCGTGCCAAAAAAACTATAGAATGTATGACAAACATCCATAGCTACCAAGACCAGCAACGGTTGAAATAGTAAAACATGCTCAATGAAAAACGTCACTATCTTCAAGCAGTATAAATGGTGAAGAAACAAATCATAGCAAAGCAAAGGCAAACCTAGGAAAAAAATAGTTGATGCTACAAATCCATCCATCTGCACACAACACACCACCCCAACTCAAAATCTCAAATGAACATAATCTATACAAAGCCACCTCAAGCACAAGCCTCGAGCCACCAGAGAGACTTAACTTGGTAGGAAACAAAACTAGAGCTGCAACACGGGGCCTATCCCAACTAAGCATAAATCCTCGAGCCACACATACAAACGAACGCTAAAGAGTGTCGCACCTGACCTGCAGTACCAAAATACATGAGGGTACGTTATCTATAGCCTATACGCCACCAAAACCATGAAAAAAAAAGAAAAATCATTAAACTAGAGAAAGAAAAAAAAGAATGAGAAAGGAGATAAGTATCCTCGTCTAGCCATTGATGGAAATGGGGCAAGAAAATGGCGACAATCGCCATAAAGAAGGAAAAACTGATTTTTTTTTTCTTGTAGTATACTATATTTTCTAGGAGTGGTAATTAGGACTTTAAACGAGTCGAGTCGAGCCGAATACTGGATGTGCAAACTTGTTTGTTTAACTTCTCGAGCCGAGCCAGACTTAAACATAAATGAGTCGAGCTCAAATTTAAATGAGTCGCGTCGAGATTTCAAAGATCAAAACTAGAGATGTTAAAATTTGATTCTTTAACTTATTGAACAAGCTTTTTAAAGCCGAGATCGAGTTGCTCATGTACAATTTGTTTTTTGCGGATGAACCAAACTCCTACGAATGGTTGGTATTTGATTAAGTGTGTGGTATGAAAATATGAAGCGTAATTATAATGAAAAATAAATATTTAAAAAAATTAAGAATATCCAAATTGATATTGAAGGTTTAAAGATATCTTTACAAGTAAATAATATATAAATCTATAATTTATAAAATATAAACGACTCGTTCACGAACAAACCTTTTTACTTAACAGTTTTACATTGAAACTTAAACTTTATATTCGAGTCGATCTCGAACTAACTTCGTGAACTCGAACGTGGTTTATTCACTACTCTAGTGGTAATTCAGTTTAATAGAAGGAAAATCAGTTTATATGATTTGTAATGAAGCCGATCCCTCCGGGGTAGACTAACCTTTGTAACCGTTTCTTATTTATCTATAATATTATGATTTCGAAAAGAAAAAAAAAAAGTTTAATAGAAGGAAAATCGCTATGTGACGACAACCTGTACTGGGCTTAGTGCATACATCTAACATATTATACTAACTCAACTTAGCCTTTTACCTTTTATACATGTGGGCTTTTGTGATAAACAAAGCCCAAAAGAAATAAAACCCTAGCTTCAATATATTCAACGAGGACACTTCTCTTTCACTTGCCGCACACACATCCTACCATTCTTCGAATCCCTAATCTCTCACAATGCCGCCAAAGTTTGACCCATCACAGGTCGTTGACGTCTATGTCAGAGTCACCGGTGGTGAAGTCGGAGCAGCGAGTTCACTCGCTCCAAAAATCGGTCCACTCGGTCTCTCACCCAAAAAAATCGGTGAAGACATCGCAAAGGAAACCGCTAAAGACTGGAAGGGTCTCCGTGTGACTGTCAAGCTGACCGTCCAAAACCGACAGGCTAAAGTCACAGTCGTTCCCTCCGCCGCTGCATTGGTGATCAAGGCGTTGAAGGAACCAGAAAGAGATCGAAAGAAAGTGAAAAACATCAAGCATACTGGAAATATATCTCTTGATGACGTCATTGAAATTGCTAAGGTAATGAAACCTAGGTCTATGGCTAAGGATTTGAGTGGTACGATTAAGGAGATTCTTGGTACGTGTGTTTCTGTTGGCTGTACTGTTGATGGAAAGGATCCAAAGGATCTTCAACAAGAGATCACTGATGGTGATGTTGAAGTTCCTCTTGAATGAGGTTTCGATTAATAGTCTTAGTCTCTGTTTTTCAATTTTTAGCTTTAATTTTTGTTTTTGTGCACTTTTATAAAGACGTGGAATTGAAGCTCATGTTTAATTTATACTGTTGTTTGGTTAAAGTTTTGAGCTTTTGATGAATTGCTATTAATATTTTGTGATTTTTATTCTATCGTATGATCATTTTGGATTGTTTAATAGTCATTTTTTGTGCATATGTTTTGTGTAAATTAGAATGAAGACTATGTTGGATTAGTTTTATGTTGGCTTTAATTGCATTGTTAGTCCTTGTCCTTGTGTTTCTGACATAGATACCTGTTGAGATTTGCATAAATATAGGGACTTATAGAGCAATTAAGTCTTGAAAACGATTTTCATCCAGTGTTTTGATATATTGCAGTTTTGTTACTACTGCTCGTTTTAGTACTTGGTTTGCACTGAGATTATGAAAGCAATTGTTTATTGCATATTTTTTACTTGAAATTTAATGGGTATTTTGTGTTCAGAAAGAACATTTGCTAGATCAAGCTTTGTCTTAGTGAATTTCAACTGTCTTAATACTACCCTATCAAAATTGGTGTACGAATCAATTATTTTTATTTGCATGAATGCATAGCCATGGGCTAAGTAGTTTGTACCGTTTTCTTCAATAATTGCTTAACAAATAACAATGAATCTCTTCAATAACATTGATTTTGGATGTCCATTGCAATTGCCATGTAAAGCCTTACCCATAGTGCCACAATTTAAGTGTGGAGATTCGTCACACAGCAATTTATATGTCAATCAGTAAATCCATTCATCCCCTTATATTTCTTGACACAATGGGATCATCAATTCATCACAAGGGACCTTATGCTTAAGAAATTCATGCTTCCTTTTAGATTTTGAAAAATACATCTTACTTATTAAATTTTTTTGGGCCTAAACCACACCTGAGTGGCTTCACCAAAGAGACAAATTAAACACCATCATGTGCTTACATCATTAGCGCTATCTTAATGTGTCCATCTTGAATCACATAGCATCTATAATATTTGTATCATTCTTGTTGGAAACAATAACCTAAAACCCCAATCTCAAAATATTTATAATATACATAAATATATGTACTATAAAAGTTAAAGAAATGTGGGGGTGTCTAGCAAGACTACCCAGTTAAAAAATGGTCATGGTTGGACTTAAGATCATAAACTTAATCTTCATGAGATATGGTATAAATGTATTTATTGTCTTAATGAATTTATAGCCGTGGTCTTAAGGACTTGATGAATTCACTCATAAGGCATACCATTTTTGAAAGAACACGAGGATAAGTGTTTTAACTCATAATGAATTTATAGCCATTATGGAGGTCTTTTTAAGAAGGATTTGATGAATTCACGGTTAAAAGTGATATTCAACATTAATGATAAAATGTAAAAGAGACGTCCTTAATAATCTCATATGGATAAGTCCACTAAGTTCATAGCCTGCAAAGGTAGGTCCGTAAAGAAGGACATGATTAACAAACTGGAGGGTAATGTTCGAGGGATATATAACTTTCAGAAGGCTAGAGTATGTGTTGGAGGGTCTCGATCGGAAAACATTAAATTCAAGAGTAAGTTTACTTAAACGGATTTTGACGGTTGTCTCACTTCACTACATGTCAATTTAAATCGAAAGTTATTGCACTCAATTCACCCTAGTACCGGTAGTTATGGAAACATGTTCACTTTCTTTCCCAAAGACCCTGAGTCGGGGATTGTTGAATTTTTCGTATTAATATAATGTATTAAAAGTATATGAATACAAAGTATTAATTCCATTCATGTTCTTATGGGAGAAGTGGAAAAGACATTTTATTAAAGAAAATGCCTCACATAGGAAGTGAAGTAGAGAAAAAGTAAGAATATAATATCTTACATATGTATTCCTTCTAGAAGAACTAAAAGCTATGAAAGTAAATAAGAAAAAGGCAAAGCCCACACGGGCACCACCACCCCCACCTGCCAGTGACGGTGAGGACAATGACGTGGGTAAGTTGGGAAGTTTGGGGAGTCAAAAAATAAAAAACTAAACAACTTTTCTGAAGTGATTCTGGTGGAAGATGGCTAGTACTTATAGTAGTCGTAGGCAATTCAACACCTCTCAGCCGAAGACAAAACGTCCACCAATTGAAGACTCGTAAATATTCCCATTCAAAGCTCAGTTGTTACCAGGAATAAACCAGCAGTGAACAAAGTATCCAGATTCATGATTGGAATTTAAAAAGTGTAACAGATGTAACATTCAAAATGTCATCAATAATAGAACCATTGAATACCATTTATTCTCACGATTCTGAAAAGGTCTCTCCTCACGTATAAATAAAAGTCGTCACCGATTTTCCAAAGCTAATAACTAAATCTATAAAGAGAACTACTTTCTACTTCTCTTTCAAAATTATTTCGTAGTAGAAAAACTCTGTTAAACTGGCACGAGCGAAATATCTTTTAAACGTAAAATTACCGTGTAATTGTTTTCATTTCGATTCCGTGTAAATTTCGTTTTGTATTGAATTTCCATTACTATGATAGAATAATTTTGCTTTGAAATATATTATTTTCGGACTTCCATTTCTCTTATTATAAATTGGTGATTTACAATTTTTTGCAATTTGACAAATTGCAGTGCAAATTTGTTTGACATATATTGTTTCAATAAGTGGTGATGTATAAATATAGGATTTTTATTCAATACATTAAACGGCTCTGACGGCTGTGGATGGGGATTAGCCAGTCAACAAGATTTTGACACGTGTTCCTCTCAGCCGACGGATGTTTGCCAAGTCACTGATAAAAATAATATTAGTTTATACCATTTATTGCATTGTCATAAATGCCCCTCAACTACCACACGTATATATGTTTTCAGAACGCGGACACGTGGCAATTGTTTATTGGTCGGTCAATAAAGTAAAAATTGTGTTGAATTATTTAGTTTTGAACCCACATATGTTTTCAGAATACCAACACGTGTTTTTTTTGTATTGGATGGTAATTATTGATTTTATCTTTTTTTTATGACCATGTATTAATTATGTATACGTTAGTTTTTTAATTTTTTGGTCAACGGTATAGTATACCGTATATGAGTTGTATATTTTTATTTTTGTTTTAATTTCTTTCATTTTTGGTGTGGATATATTATCCCTTAATTTAGCTATTAATAGTAATGCTAATTAAATTCTTCTAGTTTAATTTTTTTATCTTAATATATATTAAGGATAATTTTTTATTTCTTAACAATTATTTATAATATCAATTTTTTATACAGAATTATTAGTAGAATAATATTGATTAATTATGATTTTTTAGTTTTTGAAAGATTTTTTTTTTTTTTCAATTAATGCATTAATTCTTGAAATGATTGATAACCATATTCTTATTGGTGAGATTGTTAACAAAATTAAATAGCATAGTTATATCCATTTCAACCACCTTTAGGTTTAGTTTTTTTCTATAAATTAGAGATCATTTAGTAAAACCTAATACTACATTCTTGAAGCAAAAGAATCCTTCCTATTTCCTCAAGCTAAAGAGTTGGTCATAATTTTGAAGCAAAAGAATTCTTCCTCATATCTCTTGAATCATAAATTGTGGTATTTTTATAGATTTTTGTAAATTATTCATCAATATATTATTATTATTTTAGTAGCATAGCTTCGTGTAATTATAAGCTTTATATTAATTTTGTTTAACATAATTTTAGTGTTAGTATTTTAGGTAACTTAATTTATTTAAGTTATATTGTTTAAAATCTTAAATAAGGTATTGTCTTTATCATTATTAGTATTAGTATTTTATGGAGAATATATTAGTAAGTTATTTATAGACAATTTCCATATTTTATGTATAGTAAATTGATTTGATCATTTAATCGCCGAAAACTAGATAAGAGAATTTTTTGTTTAATTTATTTTGAAACCGAAAAAATAAGTTATGTTATATATATTTTTTTTAATTTGTTACAATAGTTTGAAATGATAAAAAAGGATAATGTATTTTGGGTAGATAATCTTGTAAAGAAAAAATATAGGATAGTTAGGTATTTTTAGTTTTAAATAGTAATTTTTAATTTTTTAATTTATGTATAGTTTAAAATAGTATTGTATTTATAGAAAAATTCTATATAATATTTAAAGTAAAAGGTATTATTTTTAGTATGTACCGAATAGTATATAATAGTATTATTTTATTATACCGAAAAAATATATAATATTAAAGAAAGTTCCTTTTATTTTGTTATAATGGATTGATCTTTTGTTTAGATAAATTTTTAATATATAATATAGGATAAATTGTTAAATTTAGATTTTTATGTATAGTTTAAAATTTGGTAGTTAGGATATAGATTATCTTATGTAAATTTGAATTGAAAATTAAAATTATTAGTAAACGTTTTAATTAATAATGTATTAGGATAAATTTAAATTTTTAAAAGACTTAATTTATTGACATATAACTCTATTATGTAAACTGGTTAAATATATTTAGATATAAAAAAAAATCGATATCTAATATTTATAAAAGGTAGATATTTTCCTCATAATTTGAAAAGTATGCCATATAGAAATTATTATTCTATTTGTGGAGCCTAAATTTTTGGACATCTAGAAATATTGAAACCCACAAGAAAACCCTATAAAAAAATCCCACAAGAAAAGCCCATTTGTAAAACACTATTGAAAAGCCCACTAAAAAAGGCCATTAGAAAAACTTTCTATAAAAACCCAATCGTGATTTCCAAAAATATTTTTTTATTAATTTTTTTTTTCGAATTTGTAGAAATTAGTATTTGTAATTTTTAATGTTATAAATGTATTTTACGATTAAATATATTAACATATAATAAAGTGATTTTAATTTTTTTTTATAATGAAACTACTAATCGTAAATATTTATTATGTTTTTATTATATAAATCATATTCGGTTTAAATATAAGATATTGGAAAAAATTAATTTATTTGTTAGGGTAAATTAGTTGTAGTTCTTATTAAACCATTATGTAGATAGTAAATACACTTTATATAGTTGTAGCTTTCAAATAAAGAAATTGTTTTTTAAATGTTTAGGCAGGATGAATAGACTTTACGACACAGTTGATTCAATGCAAGACATGACTGTCGAGGATTTCATGCAATTGAGTTTTAGGAGCGATGACGAAGCTTACGGGTTTTATAATGTCTACGCCAGGGCTAAAGGTTTTAGTGTCAGGAAGAACAGTAAGGCGGGGAAAGATGGAGTTCTCCTGTATAGGTTGTTTTCCTGTTCAAACCAAGGTACAAGGCTTCTCCAGTATACAGAGATGGTAGGAAGGAAAAAGGGTCACAGGGCTGTAACTAGATGTGAATGTGCTGCGTCTATGAGAATACTTTGGAAACCAGAAACATCATGTTACAAGGTGAGTAAAATTGTGCTTGGTCATAGTCACGCATTAGTTTCAAAGTTTTGCGTACCGTGCCTACGGTCTCATAGGAAAGTGGATGCCGCACATCTTGATAAAGCCCTGTTATTGCGTGATTCCGGTGTACGCACTAAAGAAATAATGGACGTATTTAAGTCAGAAGCGAACGGCTATCAAAATGTTGGCTTTATGAAGAGGGACTTGTATAACATTCTCGATAGGATACGTGTTGCGGAAATGAGTGGTGGGGATGCTAACGCTGCATTGGAATACCTGTACAACAAAACTATGGTAGATACCTCATTTTACTATTCCTACACTGCAGACTCTGGGAATAGTCTAGATAGGATTTTTTGGGCTGATGGAAGGTCGAGAAAAGAATGGGTATCATTTGGGAAGGTGTTGATATTCGACGCAACGTACAAGACAAACTCCTACAGATTCCCTCTCATTATTCTTGCTGGGGTGAACAACCACCGACAAACTTGCGTATTCGGCTCTGCGTTGGTAAAAAACGAGACAATTGAGACCTATACTTGGGTTTTGGAACAGTTGATGATCGCCGTCAACAATGTCCATCCGACTTCGGTGATAACCGACGGTGACAAGTCCATGCGTGCGGCTATTGTTCATGTCTTCCCTCACGCACGGCATCGATTGTGTAAGTGGCATCTCGGCCGTAACGCCTCGACAAACGTATCTATTAGGGATTTTGGTGCAATTTTTAGTTACTACATGTCTCTGGATTGCACTGAACAACAATTCAATTATGCCTGGAATCGGATGGTGGAAACGTACCAACTTGGAGAACACCCATGGATCCAGAAAACTTTTGAACGTAGAGAATTATGGGCAGAGGCCTACCTACGGGGTCATTTTTTCGGTTTAGTAAAGAGCACGCAACGCTGTGAGGGACTAAATGCTACCTTGAACAGGTACCTGGGCAACGACAAGAAACTTTTAACGTTTTTTAAAGATTATGACAGAGGGGTGGAAAACGTCCGCATGAAAGTAGTAGGCGAAGAGCACCTAACAAACCACACTAGCGTTGTAATGACTACGGAGTTGCTAGAGGTCGAGTGTCACGTCTCGTATATCTTCACTAGAGCTTTATTCTTCAAAATACGTAGACAGATGTTCAGGGAAGCATGGTTATACCAGAGTAGCGTGCAAGATTATGTCGGCATAAGAAGATACCTTGTTGGTGACGATTATGCACCTAACTTGTTTCGTACAGTCACCATTCGAAGGCTACCCGAAATCGAGATCTTATGTGACTGTCTTAAGTTTCAATCTCACGGAATCCCATGTGGCCATATATTTTTTGTCATTAAAAAAGAACAGATAACTGTGTTTCCTCAATCACTCGTTCTGTATAGGTGGACCCCTGGAAGTAGCGTAGAGCATCGCGAGGATAATTTAACCCGGCACAGACCCGTAGATGTAGAAATGAGTAGGGCGGGTTTCATGCAATCCCTGTGTACAGAGTTGGTTACATTAGCGAAAAAAACAGACAACGGATTTCGTTTTGCAATGAAAACGTTAAAGGACGCCATTGCCTTGGTCAAGGATGACTTAGATTCGGCTACTATGGAGGATGAACAACCAAGTGGATCTCACGGTCCTCGTGTACACGTAAACGATCCTCAACGCAACGTGCCACAGCCAAAACTGCACCCCAGTCCTCAACTGTGTAGTAGATGCAAGTAAGTACAATATGGATTACCCATTCTAAATCATTTATAGCAATTATCTAACATACAAACTGTCTGATGTAGGGCTATTGGACATCGGGCGGACACTTGTGAAATTCCACGGCAACGTAATCACTGATGAAGAATTTGTTTTAGTCGTTAATTTGGACACTTGTAATTTGTACTTTGTTTTTATTTGACACTATATGTAAATTGTGTGGGGTTTTTTTTTTGGTATATATTTGCTTACACCGATATCCTGCATTACAAGCATTAGAATGATTCCTTACAAATTTAACATGTGGACTCCACTTTTTAAAACTGCATAACATGTAGATACAGCATTACAAGGATTCCTTACAAATTTAACTAAAACAACATGTAAATTAAACAAAAGATACAACAACAACAACGTTTTCTCCATTACCCGTTCGCTATTACTAGGTTGGTGGACCTTTACCAAGCCTGTCCATGGTCGATGGACCCGGCTTTGGAGTAGTGTTTGGTGTTGGACTTAATTCTTCAACTTGATGCAAATGGGAGTAGTCACATCCCCGTACAGGATTCTTTTGCTTCCTGTGATTCTTGAAATGACAAAGAAGATAATGGAAAACCGTATTGTCTTTTACCATGATACGGTGAATCAACGCTGGCATTCCACAGTTACATACGTGGGACCCCGAGTAATTTCCCGGTGCATCTGACCCCGGGTGACATGGCCCACCACGTAATCAACCACTCTTTCACTGAAAAAAAAACAAGTATTACAAATTAAGGATATAAATCATTAAATTAAATAAAAACACGCTTACTGAGGTGGCCCGAGGAGTAGGTAATTCAGTAATGGTTCGTCTTCTTGCACGAGGATCCTTGTATCACAATACACATGAGGTGGCAAGACAGGACTGACATCAACAACTTCATCATCTGACAAAACATGTAAAGGTTGGTTCATGTCTATTGAGGGCCTAGAACACTGAGCTTTATCCAATCCTTTATGCACCAAAGTGTCATTGTGAGATTTCAAAGTTACAGAAGCTTGTAACTCATCTACTCTTTCAGAGAGTACTTTTAACCTATCTATCACCTCATCTTTCCCACATTCCGCAGCGGCCACAAACTCAACTACCTTGGCGACATTTTTTTCAATTTTGTTTAGCCTTTCAACATTGACAGTTAAACCCTTGCTATCCTTGATGTCCCCTGCCTCGTTCTCTTTAACTGCGACGTCATCTATTTTTAATATTACGTTACACTTGTTCCGGTAGCGAAAGCAACCACCCACCCTCTTCAATTTGTTTTTTATATTACCCACGTTCCAATAGGCAATTGACGGCTTCACTTGGTGTTGTCTATTAAACTCGTTTGGCCCATTTATTTGATCCAAAAATAGAACCTGAAGACATAAGAAAATTATATTTTGACATTAGACTTCAAAGGGTGAACTTTTATAATAAATATATTAAATACTCTAACATATATAACATAACACTACCATCAATAGATAGATGCATCCCCTGAAAGTGAAAGAATTTGGTTGGGAATCCGGGTCTACATCTTCCATTTGTTTGATTCTTCCATTGTACTCAATTATCCCGGATCTTAGAAGCTCAAAAACAAGCTGGGCCCAGTTATAGCTATCGATACGTTCCACATCTACGAGGGGTAGGAGATAATGCGCCCTTATACCGCAATCGGTGTTAGGAAACAAGAAGAACGTAAACATATATAAAAGATATGACCTTACGAAATCATCATCTGCATTCGTATTATTTACCACCCTTGAATTAAGCGTTTTGAAAGTAATGACTTCCTTGTTCCCATAACTGGCCTTCAATCTTAAATATCTCTCGTCATTAGTCTCCTCTAAGTCAATCCTTTTACCTTCGTTCGATAGTCCAATCAATGACTCCACGTCACTCGCGCTAAACGGATACTTAATTCCATGAAAATCAAACGTGTTGTTTACACAATCAAACGCCTCAGCAACCCACAGACATATAGGATGCCTTAAATTCCCTAAATCGATGTCTAACATTGAGCCAAAACCCACCCGCCGAATCGCTTCACATTGTTCTTCGGATAGGTTGTTGTTCACCGTCTTTACATTGTTTATCGAAGACCGTGTAGCAAGTTTAAACTGCAACACGAAATAGTGTTAGCCCGAAATAAATTAAATACCAAGAAATAAATAAAAAATTTATTCAAGATGAACTTACTTTAGCCTTTTGCAACTTCTTCTTTTCCCTGTAGTATCTTTTCAAGTCTTTAGCAGCCATCTTTTCATACGGTAGCGATTCCTTTGGAGTTAACAGTTTAAATTCATGGTTTATTAGCCTTACAAACTCCCGAGGGTCATCTACCTTAATTGTTTCTTTTCTCTTATCATGTACTGCTTCCCTGAATTTTATACAAACAAGTTCTATATTAATGATCTATAATAAGGAACAACTAACTTCCATAAAAACAAAAGTTTAATTAACAAGTTAACTTACAGGTAACATGCAAAGGCACTCTTCGCTTTTTTCGGCTTACCTGTGAAATACTCCGCAGCCCTACATTACGATTAAAAAAACAAAAATCCATTACTTTTATGACAATGTTAATCAATTTCGGTAATTTCATTATACTATCTGATATTTTCATTACGATATAAAAGTCAAATCTAAATGAACTATTTTATTAATATGATAAAAAAGTATAACATTGTTACTAGAAATTAACCTAACAATAGGAAAAAGAAAAGTAACACACCATAATTCATCATATTCATAAAAATATTCATAAAAAGATAAGTAACACACCATTTTTTTATTTAATAAATTAATTAAAAATATGTATTTGATAATAAAATAAATATGGTATTTTTTTTATGGACATGCAAATAGTTTTAAAAAATAAATTGACTCCCCTTCATATAATTAGGACACTAATTTGAGTTTTCGTTTACATAATTATGGCAAATGTCAATTTTATGTCATTAATGGCGTATCATTTTTTATTCTTATTCCTTTTAATGCTATTATTTCTGAAAATCTTTGACTTTGGACAAATATTTAGAAAGACGTAATGGGCTACATTAATTTTGTATAAGATATGCCAAATTTACACACTAACTAATCCACACGAATGTTATTAACCTTTTGGTTAACGAAATTTACATGGTAATAAATAATAGGATACAAAGCTTGAATTGCAGATTAAGAAAAGCTTTTATTATACTAATTTAACATCAAACATTAAAAGATACAACCCAAATCGTTCCCAACTTCTAGAAATGAGAGTATAAGTGACATAAAATGATCTTGAGCTCACAGGGAGAAGAGCTGCTGTTATTTTACCTTATATTAACATTAACTTAATGATAAAACAAAAATAGAACTAAGATTCAACATATATTTTATTTGCATTCACAAAGATCAATTTTTCTAACAAAAAATTGCAAATTTTAATTTCATTTGGCTACTTTGGAAAACTCGGGGACCAACAGTGCAATTAGTATTTTGACTGCTTTGACCTTTTCATGTTTGACAGGGACTAGTGAAGGCAATTAATGTAAAGAAACTAATTTCATCAGGCTGCAAAGTGAAAATCGTGACTGCAGTTTGGTTTGCTCTACTAAACAACAAATTAGGGGACCAACAGTGCAATTAGTATTCTTGAACACATGGCTAAAATACTATTGATAACGAAAGCTACACAAGAAATATATTAGGTTTAACTAATAAGTCAACTAACTATAACAATTGCTAAAGAAAGCTACTGTTTTTAGGAGAATTTATGAATTATTAGTCCCTGTGGTCCAACATTCTCGACTGTATGAAGGGACCACAACCAAAAGATTGTTCCTTTTATCTTAAACAAGTATACACTAAACGGGGACCTACCACACGCTAGAATCATACTTAAACAACAATTGCTGAAACTAATAGGTTGTAAATTGAAAAACCCTAAAGTTATTGAAAAACCCCTTTCCCTTACCTAGAGGACATATTCAAAAATACCGGGGTGTTGAAGCAAGAGAACGGTGTTAAAACTAACCTTTTCCTGCGTCCCATTCGTTATTACAACACACCGACAGAAAAAGATAGGTTTTTGCTATATTAATCAACAGAAAGAAACCCCTCTAAGTGGCGCCTTCTTCTTCCTGATTAGTCACACACTCACGATTAACAATACATCCATTCACGGAGCCATCTTCTTCCTGGTGAGTATTTTTTTTTTTTTTTTTAATAAAGCCGATGTGAACCTTAATGAAGAAGACGGGTATGGAGTAGATAGGGTGTTTATATGTTAGAGGGAACTATTAATTATGAAACTTAAAATGTGTTAAGTATTACTAATTGTATATTACATTAATTAAATAATGAAAACGTGAAAGAAACAAACAACAATAATAAAAAAAAAAAAAAAAATTGGGGCAAAAAAAATAAATAAAATTGACATGTAAATACGCATCAGGATAAAAAAAAAAAAAATGCGTGGAAATACAATTTTCCTATACGTATAAATACACAACATGCCACCTAGGCTATTATGATTCATACCCCCATCAGAAACTAATTCATTTTGCTTCATTCTGTAAAGACACGTAACAGTTCGAAAAAGAGCACTAAATAGATAAGTCAAACCCACGATTTCTGAAAAGATATATCATTAATTGCATTTTACTCCCTGCCAAGGTTATTGAGGTAATTTAATAATTATTATTATAGAAAATTTTAATGTACTGAATACATACTCATAAATATAACAATTAGTGATAATATATATATATTTTTTGGAGGAAACCGTGAATAAAAGAATACTACAACCTACCTTAGAAATATTTTTTTATGAGTATTAGTGCATCTCGACTTAGCTCTAGTTGTCACTTGATTTGAGAGTGTTAGGTGGATCATATGTCTATATACGAATGAATGCAACATAAAATAATATGATGGGGTCGGGAGTTAGAGTGTCACTATAGCTTAGTGGCAATATTTTGCACATGTTTCACATATTCTATTCAGTACACGCTTGCAACGCAATTTCCAAGATCTTTCCCGTGATAAATTCTTGTTCCTCAAACCATATAAAAGTCACTAAGCTTACTCAAACTTCTCACACCAATCATTCGTTTCATACAAGAATTTCTCTGTCTAAATCTCACAAGTTTTCGAAATCTATTCATCAGCTAGCTAGCTTAATGGCAAGGCAAGTACAGAGCTCAAGCTTTTGGAACGAGGTTGCTCCATTGCCTCTTGTTCCATTGCATAAAATCTCAAGCTCCCCTAGTTTGGAAACGATATCCGAAGAGGACTCCGAGGATATAACAATGATTATGGAGCTCGAAAATTTAATTTATAGTGCTCTTTTCATTTATATCAGTAATTAGTTAATCAGTTTTATTTAAGCATTGAATATTGTATTATATTAAGTATTTGATTGCAATATATGCGATTTAGTTTTTATATTACACTCCCTTGTTCCTTCTCTATGTTCTCTTATGCAATATTAACTTGTGTTAAGTTGAGGGAAAGAGATGAGAGCTTGTTCTTTTTTACTAGGGGATTTTTTTTTTTTTGTCAATAATTCACTAGGGGATTAACCGTGTGAAGTACCAACGTCTCACTTATTAGTAAGTTAGTCAAGCCAACCCGGTCCCTAAGTATAAACGAATTAGCTTTAGGGCCCGTTTGGAAGTGCTTATTTTGGAGTAAAAAAGCGCTTTTAGAATAAAATTTAAAATTTAAAAAAATTATTAAAATTAATTTTGAAATCTAAAATTATTGTAAGTGCTTTTTTTCAAAAGCACCTAATAGGTGCTTTTCATAAAAGTGTTTTTCAAAGTCAAAAAAACTTTTAAAATGCTAAAAGCACTTTTAAGTACTTCTCCAAAAAAGCACTTCCAAACGGGCACTTATATCCCTTTTTTTACAGAAAAAATTTCACAATCCTTAACTTTTATTGCGTGACGCGGTAATACCTTTTTCTTTTTTTTCTTACGATAACGTGCATCTTAAGATTTAGTTTACGGTCACTATTATCAAATTTATTTTAAATATTTTAATTTTTTTTTAAAAAGAAAGAATATAAAAAAAAAATTAATTATTATTTAAACACATAAATTTTAAAAAATCAAAATCAACCCCAGAATAAATTTAAATTTTATCAGACACCTCTTGTCTGAGTCATAACTTTTAGAAAATCAAAATTAACCATAATTAATTTTTTACTTTGTTCAAACACCTTTCTATCTAATCTACAAGTTTTTAGAAATCAAAATTAACTTCCAATTTTTTTTTTTGGAATACCTCCACACCTATTAAAATTAAAATTTTAACTCGTCTTCTATATGTAATGTAAAAGATAAAAACTCAAACATCTCTTAACACCCACTCCAGCAGTTGTGCCATAAATATTTACTGAAAAAAAATACAATATAATAGCAAATTAATCACTCCAAGAGTCCTGCCAAATCATGGGGTTCACACGCCATCCCTTTCTCTCCACGTATTAACTTAAATACTTCTATGATAAATAGAAAGAATCCATATTAGCAAACATACCTATGCGTAATTCCCACTCGTTGCATGATTTGTCTCTGCCGAGGTTTGGATATGCAACATAAATGTGTAATACAAGTGTATATTTGACATCTTTTATAGTTCATGGGTATATCTTGCTATTTCACATAACACCCGGATTGATGGTGCAACTAAATTTGTTAGTAATTGATAATGACTCGTTTCTACTATTGTTGACATGAGTTCATGCATATTACAGCATTTGATCATCCATAGTGTGCTAGGAGGCTAGGCATCAAGATCAGGTTGTCACCTTCAACTGTGATGTTATTTGAAATTGGTCGGAGTCTTAAAATTACAATATTTCACAGGTCCATCCCATAATGTAGTTGTGATAGGTTGTATTACACTTGTTTCAGTGGGGGTTATAGGAGTTTAATTAGGGAACAATGGAGCTTATATAACCAAAATTATAACAAATTGTTTCCACTAAAACATAAACTTAGATTACTCAACAACCTACAAAGTAAATTATTCATTAAAATACAAAACTTACTGCCCAATGGGGCTGATTATTTTTTTTGAAAAAATTACACATACATTTTTTAAAGGAATTTGGGGTCTGGGTGGGTTTGAGCCCACCTGATATCCTTCATAAATTTGCGACTTGTTGTTGTCTTTTGTACATGTGTTAAGATTATGGCCAAGCATAGAAAGGTATAGTTTCTCTTAAATCATGCTTTGTTTGAAAGCTAATATAATTTGTTTTTAGAAATGATCAAGCAACCATATAAACTTAGATGCTTCTATGATTAATAGAAACAATCCATGGCGCAACTGCTGGAGTGGGGAGTAAAGGGGATGTTGTGTGAGTTCTATGATTTGTCGGGACTTGTGGAGTGATCAATCTGTTAATATACTTATCTTTTTTGTAGTAAATATCAATGACACAAAAATATGAGTTAGATTTAGTGTGAAGGGATGAGTTTGAGAATTTATGGTTGACATTACATACTATGAGTGAAAATTTTAATAGGTAGGGAGCTATTTAAAAAATTAAAAAAATTTAGGATGTTAATTTTGATTTTTAAAAATTTAGAAAGGGAGGTGTTTTCAAAAAGAAAATATTTTTAAAAAAAAATTATAGGTTAAATGGGGAGGTATTTGAAAAAATTTAAAAGTTTTTTGGGATAAATTTTGAATTTTAAAAATTATGTATTAAAATAATAATTTAAAATCCTTTTTTAAAAAATATTTAAATATTTTTTATATTTTTAAATTTTAAATTATATTTTAAACATTTGATTAACACCAAATATGGGCAACAAAGGGTATTATTTCGCATTGTAAGTAAATTATGAGACTTAAAAACAAAAAGAAAAAAACGAGTAAATTTGTGTATAGAAAAAATGTTATTTTTTTAATAAGTAATATTGGATATCATTCTAAATTAGATCATCTTTTTATTGTTTTTTATGTGGACCAATTATAAAGGAAAGAAAAAATAATAAATTAGGAAAAAGAAATCATATGATTGGTCAATTTAAAATCTATGTTAGGAGACGATAAAAAGATGATATAATTTGAGATAATATCCATGGTTACTCTTTCCTAATTTTGGTTGTAATGTTTAAAGTGGATTCATATAATCATATGTATTAAAAAAAAGAGATATAATATTTTTTAGATGGTCAAAAACTAATTTTGCAAATCATGGGTCATGTCGTCAACCAATATGTGGCCCTACCCTGGTTGAATAGCTATTTATTATCCGAGTTCTCTCTCTAGTTGGATCGTTAAGTCTATTATTTCCTATTGGATTAGAGGGTCTAGAGAACAACTTAGATTGTCGATTGATGGTTTAAAAGTTATGTGGTTGTATATAGGTCACTATTGAATGTAAAGAGTCCATCATGTAGAGATCCAGGAAAATCTCAGCTTACATTTACATATCCACTAAACATCATGGTCAAAAGTAGAAATGATTTAGAGTCTCTCGTCAAGGAAAATCTTTGAGTAAGGCAATTACCATGTGATTACTTGGATCCATTAATTTCCCCTATATGCGACATCACTCACATAAAAAGAAGAGAACGCTCGCATAACACAACAATACTTCAATCGAATTTTCCATCTTGATCACCCTTGTTACTCGCTAACACTCTCTAAGACCTCACACCATAAGTGATTACTTCTCATGACCTACTCCCTTGATGTTCATAAAACCTTTACTCCGATAGTTGAATCCACACGTTATTGGTACCCAACCAAAAAGATTGGATCGCTTAATTTCATATTGTAGAAAACTACATCTCCACTTACTCGACATGATTTTGTAAGATGTAAAACAGAATGACGCAGAGTGTAACACTAACCTAACCTAATCAGTATGGTTTGATTACACCTTAATCCAACCTACAAACAACGCGTGTCAGACTAGTGTATCGACACTAACCTAATGACATCCCTTTCTTTTTGGCCGTTTCACTCGTCTATCAGTATTCAGTGTTGTTTAATCACACCTTAATCCAGCTAGACTAGTGTATCGATATTGATCAAAGGACAACCTTTTTTCTTTGGCAACTACATTAGTCTATTGATATTCAGTAGTCTAGTAGTCTGACCACATTCCGTTCACTCCATCATGGTCTAAATGAAAGCATCAACGAACCAAGCCATGGGAAAGCCTGTTTTCTCTTAAAAGTCAAGTCTAAGTTAGAGGGGATGATAGCCCATAAACTTAAAGAACACTCTTTTTTAAGCGTACTATGAAATCATTACACATATTCACGTTACAGCTATAAGCAATCTTATATTGAGTTTTGAAAGTGATTATCTTCAGGAAAGTTTTTTCTATAGTTAAAATGACAAAAACACTTCCCATTTCCGGGAAGATATCGAAAGCTCAATGAGAAAAAACTTGCTGACATATTATTAATATTCTGATACAACATGAACAACCACAAAGAGAAAGAACTAACAGAGGACAAAAGAACCCAAAGAGAAACGGAAAAACTTTTTTTCCCAATACTTCATTTACAATTTCACAATCGAATTGAGCTTTCACTTAACCAAATTGAACTGAAAGTCTACGCATTGCTTCTGAATGATCCTAAAGCTTTAACAGCACCAGCCCTCAGAATAAACTGGTGGTAAAAAGCGGCAATCGCAGCTCCGATAAAAGGTCCCACCCAGAAAATCCACTACAAAAAAACAAACATTTATCAATATACCACCTAATAAACAATAACCTATGTTATTAACGAAAGACACATACTTGGTCATCCCAGGCTTTGTCCTTGCCATATATCACAGCAGCACCGAAGCTTCTAGCTGGGTTAATACCAGTTCCAGTGATGGGAATTGTAGCTAAATGAACCATGAACACAGCAAATCCAATAGGAAGTGGAGCCAACACCTATAAATCAAATCTCGATATATTTAGCCAATATAAATCGAAATTGAAAAAATATATAAAACCTTTCAAGATTAGGCCAAATACTTACGGGAACATGGGAGTCACGTGCGCTTCTTTTGGGGTCAGTAGCTGAGAAAACAGTGTAAACAAGAACGAATGTGCCGATAATTTCAGCTGCTAATCCAGTGCCTTTGCTGTAGTCACTACTGAGTTCATTAGCGCCACCACCGTATTTAGTGTAGTGAGCACTTTGGAAAGCTTTTACAAATCCAACACCACAAACAGCACCTAAGCATTGAGCCACCATGTACAAGATGGCTCTGATTAACGAGACTTTTCTAGCCAAGAATAGCCCAAGTGTCACTGCTGGATTGATATGACCACCTGTAAACAGTAGTGAAGAGTAAAGTTATCGCTGAGTAGCTAAAATATATTCCAAACTTATGTTAGTTATAAATATAATAAAGTACTTACCAGAGATACCAGCAGTGCAGTAAACAAGAACAAAGATCATGCCACCGAAAGCCCAAGCGATACCAAGAATTCCAACACCACCACATAGATCACCATCACTTTGACTCTTGTAACCAATGACAGTTAAAACTGTTATGTAAAGAAACAAAAGTGTAGCAACAAATTCAGCTATAATAGCTCTATAGAATGACCATTTTGTTAGTTCTTCAGTATCAAACAATGGTGCTGGAGGGGGGTCAACATAGTCTTTGTGACCATATGTATCAACATCTTTAGTCATTTTTGAAAATTTCTTGAAATTGATTAACAAAGAGATGAAGAATAGATAGAAGGATTGTTTTACAGTTTTGAGATGTGAAATGTTGAAGGTGGAATAGGAAATTTATATAAGGAGATGGAAAAGTTAGTGAACCTTAATTAAATTCATATTCTACCGTCCATTTCACTAGTTTGTGTTCTGTCACTTTCATGATTAACTTGCCCCTACCTTATATGAGTGGAGTTTCCAGGGTATATCTCTGGCTTTGTGTTGTCCCTTTGATTATTTTTATTTTTATAACTATTTTTTAATATTTATGATTTTGGAATTTAGTTGGTAGAGGTTGATAGAGATTTAATTATCTATCCGTTAGGTGGTAAATGAACCAAATCGTTCGAACTCGACTAAAAAAAAGCTCGTTCGTTTATACATAAAAAAATAAAAAGTTTGTTTGAATTTGCTCGTTAGCAAAAACGAGTTTTAACGGCTCGTTTATTTTAATGATCTGTAAATTAATGTTTAGTTATCAATTAATATATTATTAAACCTAATATACTAACTTAAACTTTTTATTATTTCTTTATATTTTATTTTTTTATTAATATCACACTTCATAACATACAATCTATCTATTACAAATAGTTTATGAAAGTTTCTCTTCACCATAAAAAAAAAATTGTTTGTTGATAACTCGAGTTTGACTAAAAAAATCGTTCGATAAGTTAACAAACAAGTTTTAAAAAATCTGGTTCGACTCGTTAAAATTTGGATTGGCTCGTCTCGACTCAAAAATCTTAACAAACAAGCTTGCACAACTAGCATCGACTCGTCTCGGTTCGTTTACAACCCTACTCTCCGTATGTGTTCCTGAAAAGACCGTCTAGTTACCTAGGCGCTTGGAAGTATCCACCACCTATCACTTAAGCCGGTGGTTGTAGATCTTTCCAGGTTTCAGCCGATTAATAGCCGCCTAGATAAATTAATCGGTTTAGGTAGTGATAGAAGTTGTTTTCTACAATATGGATAACGGGTTTGAGTCCATGATTCTTTCTGTATTTTTGTTCAAAAATGCTTCTTTCGGTTGGTCACAATGAGTATGTGTTTAACGATCATAGAAGTGATTAGAGGAGGAAAAGATTCGTGGAGACAGATTTAAAGAGTATCTCGGGTGAGAGAGATCTCTCACAGACTACTTAGAGTTTGTTTAGGTGTGTGAACGTCCTTCTATCTCTAATTGAAAAAGGGGAATATATAGGCGCAACTATTTAAGCCCAAGTCACCAATCAACATTTTATTTAACCTTTTATGCCCAAATTATAAAATCGTTGACTAAACTTTGTGGAACTGAAGATAGCAAATAAATTAAGTTCATACGTGGCATAATAAGATTTACAATTTGTGATACTATATATCATATGTGTATTTCAAAATAAATGTATCATATGGATTAAAGCATTATTGGGCATTATATATGGCATGACCCATAGACTTTAGTCCAGCAAGCCATTCTTCAAGGATCATGACCTATGTTTGTGGGATTTTATGTCCAAGGCATATTTTTATCATTACATCGGTCCATTTAAATGTTTTTTTAATCAAACAACTCATTATGGACAGTGAAGAAGAAGAAGAAGATGATGGGCATAGTGAAGAGGCTAAAGAAACTGAAGATGAAGATGACTTAGATTTAGGAGGTGAAGAATGTGGATCAACTATGTCAAGTATAGAAATTTGTGGGAGTTGTGATACAGACATGAATGTTAGAAATGGGAAATTGTTGAGGGGTCGCGCGCTCGCCCTAAAATGAATCGCAAAGAAATCATGAAATTCATGTGATGGAATTGTAAAGGGAGTGTGAATCCCTTAATAAGGTGAAACCTTTCTTCCGTGTTTGTCTTTTACAAACTAAACTTAAGGCAAATGGGGTTGGGCCTTTTGTTAAAACTATTTACCCTTCGTTTAGTAAGTCATTGATTGTTCTCCCCGTAGGGGCTAGTGGCCTTTCATATGGTTTTCTCCTCATATTGAAAAACTATGTGTCTTTAGATGCTTTATTTTCTAGTTATTTTTAATTGTAACCTGTATCAATGAACCATAATGACTTTTATTATTTGGTTTTTTTTCATGTCCCTAATAATTTTGAAGAGTGTTCTAAGCTTTGGGAAGATATTTCTAGCCAAATCTCATTGTTTGATGTCATTGGGTTATCTCAGAAGATTTTCACGATTACGCAAAGTCATATGTGAAGCAAGGTATTAGAGAAGACAATAATAGTCATATGGATGCCTTCAATGAGTTTATTATCTCAAACGGTCTTTTTGACCTTCTTTTAAAAGGATGCTTTTTCACTTGGTCGAACAAGAGGGAGTCTGACCAACATGTTACAGTCTGTCTTGATAGAGTCTTGGCTAATCAAAAATGAATTACCATTAGCCCAATGCTACGCTCATGGTGCCACCAACGATTGGTTCAGATTACTCTCCTACCGTGGTTGATTTTTGTCCATTTTTTGCTAGTCCACCTAAAAACTTCAAGATGGAACATTTTTTGTTTAATGAAGCTACCTGTAGAGAGATTGTTCTCCAGTATTTAGGGATGGGGCTTTGTTGAAGGATTAGAAGGTCTTGGACAATCTATAAAGAAACAAATTATTATTGGAGTTTTTGAACGCTGGAGCAGAAAGAGTTTCAAAACATTCACCACTAATTAAATATCTTAAAAAATGCCTTACTATTCTTTAGAATTAAAATGGCACAAAATAAAATATTAAGGAGATGAAATCTATTATTATCTCTTTAGATAAATTTTGGGCACAAGAAGAGGCTTATTGGAAGGCAATGTAGAGGGGAAACTGGGTTGAGTTAGGAGACAACTACACAACCTTTGATCATCCTTCAGTCATGGTCAAAGGAAGTCGAAACAAGATTACAAGGATCATGGATAACAATTGAAAGTGGATTGAGGATTCTAGAGCCATATAAGACCTTTTCATTGGCTTCCATAACAACGTCTATAATGTACATTTCTTGCCGATATCATTTAACTTGAGTGTTTTTGTTTAGTGTAAATTTACACATGCTATGAATTTGGAACTCATGAAGCCATCAACGATGGAGGAAGTATGAATTACGGTTTTTAGATTATTGGGGATTCATTATGTCCTAATGACATTCCAGGACTTTAATATCAAAAATTCTAGAATATTTTCAAATTTGATGTTTTTGATATGGTAAAAAGCATATTTGAAGGTAATATTGACATATCCCCTATTAATAAAACTACAATTACCCTCTTTCCTTACGGAGACATACAAGAGAGTATCGATGACTTCAGGCCTATCTCATGTGTAAATTTTGTCCACAAGATTATTACCTGAATTTTAGAAAAAGGACTCAAGGCAATCATTGAGAATGTGGTCTTTCCTACTCAATCAAATTTTGTCAAAGGAAGATATTACCATGAGAATATTATTATTCTTTTTCATGAAGTGGCTTTCTTTTTTAGGAAATACTGTCGATCCAATAAACACTTTACGACCGTTAAACTTGACATGAAAAAAGCTTATGAGATTGAGAGATGGACTTTCTTGAAGAAGTTTCGCAAAAACTGAGTTTCCATGAACTTGGATTTGGTTCTGACAAAAAAAAAGAACTTGAATTTGGTGGATCGTGAAATGTGTCTCAACTCTCAAATACCAATCGAAGGTTAATAGAGAGGCTATGGGCAATATTTGTCAATCAAATGATATAAGGCAATGACCCGACCTTTCTCTTTTGCCTTCTTATAGAAACCCTTGTTGCTTTCATTAATTTTACAATGAGAGAAGTTACATGGTATCAAATTGGCCATATTTTTTTCCCACCCTTTCTCATCTTCTATTTTTGGATGTTTCTATTTTCCTCATCTTTATCAAGGAAAAGAAAATCTTATCTTTCAAAAGAGTCATTGGAAAGGATTGTGAAGACTCTAGTCAAAGACCAAAGTTGTGGAAATCATGTATCTACTTTAGCAGGGGAACTCCGACGACCCAAATTAGCCAAATTGTAAATTCTATGGGTATTCAAAGGTAGGAGTCAATTAGAAGATACTTGGGGTATTCCAATGAGTCATAGTTGTAGTAAGATTAAGACTCTCAAGTGGTTGAAAGACAGATTGTCTAAGCATACTTCTGGATGGAAGGAAAAACTCTTATTTGATAGAAAATGACATTTTTTTATCATATTGGTCCCCCAATCTATCCTAAATTACTCAATGTCGGTTCTCAAATTTCCAAAATTCTTTTGCAAAGACATTTTGCAAATGGTGGCCAGATTCAGGTGGGATCGGGAGCTAGGAAAAAGATTCATTGAAAATCTTAGGACAAGATTGCATAGGAAAAAGAGAGTGGGGGGACTTGGCTTCAGGAAATTTGAGGCAATGAATTTGGATCTTCTAGCATCCACGACATGTGGACTTCTAGACATCCCATACTTCTTGGATTTTAGAGTCCTCTAAGGGATTTATTTCCCAAATCAATATTTTTGGTACACTCAAACAAAATATGTTAGATCATGGGTTTGGGCATGTATCATGGAAGGAAGTATTGTTCTCAAATGGGGGTGTACCATGCAAATCGGAAATAGAGGTAACAAAAATATTTAGAACGACAAATATCTACCCTCATACATTACAATTGTCAAACTTGAGAACTGGTCAATAACTAAAGTGAAATATTGATCTCCCTATGGAGTGATGGTGGAATCTGGACTTAATATCAACCATCTTTCACCTTATGGTTGTGGATGCAATCCAATGTGTCAATCTTCACGAGTTAAAGGGGAATATAAAATCATTTGGCCTTTTACGGGTAATGGGTTGAATTATAAAAAAAATATGGTATCATGTTATTCTTTCCCGCAAGGATAAAAATTTGTTGAGCCTTCCTCCTCAGGGTCTTGTAAAGAACCCTTCTTTTGAAAAACAACTTGGCATGCGAATACTCCCACCAAAGTTAGGTCTTTCTTTTGAAAGTGCTCTGACAATGTCATTCCACGTGGAGAGAACACGCTTAAGAGGAAATATGCCTCCTCCTCGCATTGTAGGTTTTGTAGCCACCACTCTAAATTAGTGGACCATATTTTGCTGGAATGTCCTATTAGAGTGGAGATTTGGGATATCTTTTTTATGTAGGCAAGTATTAAAAAACCTGATTTTTGAGAGATTGGTGAATGGTTTTTAAAGGTTCTTGTTGTAGGGAAAGACTCAGGATGGGATAGAAAAACTCATTCGACATGGTTACAAATCACAATTTGGCACATCTGGATTGCTAGAATGAAATGCCTTTTTGAAGGATCATCATGGAAAGCGAAATATATTTTTATTTTAATTTATATAATAATGAAGGAAAGCTTAGAAGTTGATTGGAACATGTTCAGGAAATCTGACCCACCAGACATAGGAACTGCGGAGAATGAGAAGACTTTAGTTGTGGATGAAATTTACCTTGTTTTTTGTTGATCTTCACATATTTTGTGATGCTTCCTTCTCATTAGAATTTTAATTGACATGCATTGTGACTATTGGTAAGGAATAATGAGCATGGAGAGCGTCTCATTTGTGATGGGGTTTAGTTTGGAGTAGTAGTCCGTTCAAAGATGGGGTGGCAATAGTGCATAAATCTTGTATGGGGACAATTACTTTCAACGATAGCTAAGTTGTGATTCACACAGTTTTCCTTGGGATCCCTTAATACCTTTCTTCTTCATATGTGCCTAGCTGGAGAACGCAAACTCGTATGCCTAGAGTTAAAGAGTTTTTAAGTTGCAACCCTTATATTTCTATTAGTCTTGTTCCTATATCTAGGAATGTAGGGCCTGATATTTTAGTTAGGAGTTTCAAATGTGATTCCATTCTGGACAATTAGTCAACGATCCATATCACCACTCTAACTAATATATTGGTAGGTTTTGGTAACCGCTCAGGCATCATTTAATCCTCTATGTTTTATGCGTGTTTTACATATATACAGTACATGTTGACCAAAAAAAAATTATTTAACTGATTATCTCATTATACTTGCCACCCAATTCACCACATTAACTAAAAGTTATGTAGAAAATCACTTAGTTGAAGTTTGAAAGGAAACAAAAATTTAAAAGTTAGCTTTGAAAAAAAAGAGCAAATTCCATTTTTGGGCCATTACCTATGGCCTAAAAACATTTTTAGGCCAAACGTTTCAAAAATCACATTTTTAGGCCAAACGTATTCAAAACGCCAATTTTTAGGCCATTTCACTAATTTCATAAGATATTTTATTGATTTTAAGGACAATTTAGGCATTTTAAATAAACTATATGTTTATTTGGCCGCATCACAAACTAGAAACTCGGTCTAAAGTGTCCAAATTGTCCTTAAAATCAATGAAATATCTCATGAAATTAGTGAAATGGCCTAAAAATGGGCGTTTTGAATACGTTTGGCCTAAAAATGTGACATTTGAAACGTTTGGCCTAAAAATATTTTTAGGCCATAGGTAATGGCCTAAAAATGGGATTTCCTCGAAAAAAAATTATGTTAAAGATTCTTTGAGTTGATTAAGGGAATAAATATTATTCCTTTAATTTAAAATTGTGTTATTTATAGATTATTGATTTTTTAAAATTTATTTAGAATGGATTATTATTATTAATATGAATATGTTAATAATATAATTTTAATTATATAAATTGTAAAAATCGTCTAGAGAAAACTCGTTCAAACAAACACTCATGTTATATTTAAATGTTTCGAACTGTCTGAATATCTCACTAGCGCCTAACATATTTTTAAACATTCTTCTTACTTAATATTGAATATAGCACAACGTCCTAGTACTAAGTAAGTCGAGGTTAAAGGTTAGGTACACCAATAAGCACGACTAAAATCTGATACTACATTCAATACATACAACTTACAACTAAACTATTTTTGTATGATATCTTAAAAAATACATATCTTAAGTTTAACCATGCCATTATCCTCTCAAGTGTTGTCACTTTTACTTGTTAAGAATTTTTTTCCATACAAGTGAGGCATAAAGGCTAGTACACAATAACTTACCAAACCTCTAATAGGGGTTCAAACTAGTCCTAGGTATGAACATTTCATTCCTATCTCTAATGATATATCTTTTTATTATCAAGCTCATTCCATGATCGTTCCTGAGAGAAGGCCAAGAAAGCCATGGCCTTGGGCCCCTCCAATTCTTATAATTTTTGGGCCCATATTCTTTTTTATGTATAATACATGTATATTTTTTTTCTAAATTATTTTTCAGTTTATTATGGTATTATTATATAAATTTTATATCTACTAAAATATAATTATTCAATTATTTTATGTAACTTCTTTTGAGGGGCCTATTTTAAGAGTTTGTCTTAGGACCTTAAAATGTCAAGACCGACCTTGGCTCATTCCCATCTAATTCATCCAATAAGGACTTGCATTCGCCTATCATTAAATGTGCTTGCACTCAAATGACCCATGACTATTGATAATTTCTTTACAAGACATGAGTGTTGCATCAGGCGTTCCCCTAACATTCTCACTACCCTTCACCAGCGTATGTAATTCTGACGAGTGTATCTCTATAAGCACATTCTCGTGTTCTCGAGTTCTCGAGTAACTACCTACATAGTCCATAGTGTAGTTCCAAGTAAAAGGTCAAAACTACATCACACAACCTGCAATTCTGCACAAAAAAGGTCAATTTATGTCCCCGAAAGACACCTACAATGCCCGCTCCCCATATAAGCCCCATTTGTTTTTTTAAGTGACACCTGTCGATTACTTAATAATCAAATGGATAAAACTTATTAGCTTAAAGAGACATTGTCTTAACTAGACTTCAGTTGAAGTCTTAAGGAAGCATACCAAGAGTCATTAAAATCTAAATTGGTAAAAAAATATAAACAACGGTATTGGTCCAGTACCTTATTGTATCAGATTAAGATCTCAAATTGTTCAAACAAAGATGATCATATTTTCACTCCAGATTGGGATTTTACTTATTTCACAAGTGTATTTTTAGCAGGAAAGATGAGTCCTCCATCCCATTCTTTACCCAAGCCTAATTAATCTACATGCAAAATTTCTAACTAATGCACGAAACTCCGGACATCATTGGTTGCATCCATTACTCGAAAAGAGAGAGCATTTAAGCCCATCCAAAGGTGCCACAACGTGGCCGCCTTAGTTCAACGCCGTTGAATAAGACAATGGATGAGAACAATTACTAACACACTAAACTCTGAAGGAGTTAAGAAAATATATTGACCGTGGAAAATAGATCCTCTCATAACCCCATCCATCTCATACCTTCTTATACCATACAAATTCACTATCATTTATACCATTTTCATCCTATCTCTTAAATAAATAATATTAATAACACGTTAATATTTCTTTATAATAGATTTATACACTACGTTTAAACTATTCTATATTTATTCTTTTTCTTTTCTTTAATTTTCAACATTTTTTTACTACCTTTTATCATTATATCAACATCAAGCAACTTTGAGCATAACTATATCAAGAACTTCAATTAAACAATTCTTGAAAGTTTGGAAAAAAACCAGTTCTTGTAGTAAAACAGATATAAAAAAAATCAAAGGTACATATATGTTCTACTAAATATAACTTTCTTGCTTGACCGTTGTTCAAGGTTGTTCGGTGTTAAGGTTTTTTTTTTTTAAGAGTAATGATAGATATCATCCCAAATCACATCACCTTTTTATCGTCTTCTATGTGGACCAATCATAAAAAAAATGATAAATCAGGAAAGAGAAATTATATGATTGGTCTATTTAAAATTCACCTAAGAAATGATAAAAAGGTGATGTGATTTGAAATAATATCTATCATTACTCATGTTTTTTCTTTTTTATAGTTTTATCAACCAACTTTTGAGAAAAATTATATTAAGAACTCCAAATAAATAATCATTCAAAGTAAAAAAAGTAATATTCAAATGTATGTATAAATTATTCTACAAAATCAACTTTCTTGATTGGATGTTGCTCATTGCTCAAGGTGGTAATGACAAAGAAATAATAATGATAATAATCATACTACTAATAACAATGATGATGTTAATATTGATAATAATAATATTAATAATAATAATAATAATAAAAGAGAAACAGAAGTTAAAGAAAAAAGGAAATGTAGAATAGTTTAAATTTAGTATATAAATAGTTATAAATCAAAGTTTAATTTTCTATTATTATTTATTTCATTTAAAAATTAGGATGAGATTAGTATTAATGAATGAATAGTTTTACTAAGGGCATAAAAGGGTCCGAGGGGTATGAGACTATAAGAAGACGAGTAATGATATATACCATCCAAAATTATACTACCCATATACCACCCAATGACGTGATGTGAATTGGTTGGTTACAAATAGTTAATTAGATCAAGAAAATAAATAGATTAACGATTTATAACCAACTAATTCACATTACGTCATTGGGTGGTATGATTTTGGATGGTATATATCATTACTCAAAGAAGATTCCTTCTCCCATATTACGTTTAAAAAACAAACGTTGCCCTTTTATACATATTTAATAAATGGATATTATAATTCCGTCTTTATTAGTTAAGATTTTATAATTAATCGGCTTGTAATCGTGTCTAAATAGTCTTTGTAATCGTGTTTAAATAGTCTTTTTAAGCTTCTTATGTATGAAAAAAAAAATTATAATAAATAATAAGTATACAAATACCATTTATTTCACTTTCTTTTATAGAACTTAGTAGATTCTCCTTACTTGGCAAAAGAAAAAAGAGCACAAACATACTTGGACAAAAGAGCATTAATCAGCAATCTGTTTAGAATTTTCCGGAAAGATGTTGTCACTATTGATAAGATACTAGAGTATTCAACAGAATTTAAATAAAGTAAAATTCATTACTAAAAAATTCAAAAAACTAAGGAGGATGTTGACATTTTTTTCTTTCTTATCCGGATCGAGTATAAAATGTATTTTTCAGATATCATCTTGAGATAAAACTGTATCATGAATGGATTAACTATTTTTGATCTACTAAAAAATTACAACTTAGATAATAGCATGATATAGGGATTTTTTATTTTTTTTATTTTTTCGAGCATAATATAGTGAAAGTTTTTTTTGGAACAATATATAGTGAATGTTGATTGTTGAGAATATATCAAATGGAAGATCTGGACCAGATTGGGGCAAGTGTTTATTTATTTATCTTTTTATTTATTTGTGAAATTGAGATTGTCTCCATATGACTGTTTTGGGAATTAAAATTGTGGAGTCGTATCATAAAAACATTTTGTTTTTATGGAAGAGTAGATGTTCATTGTTGAAGGAAATAGAGATGAGACATATGTTACAATACACATTTTGAGGAGGAGTTATAATTTAAAAAATTTATATTATAATGGGACAATTCTGATCTAGAACTACCCTTTACTTGCATGATCTTTCATAATCAAAACCTAATTGTGGGTTATTTAGGAGGTTTTGCGGTATTTATCACTGTAGCAAATCACGGTTGTAGAGTTGACCGTGATTAGATACCTTTCATTTGCTTTGATTTTTATTTTTTGTTTTTTCAGTATTCGTGGTATTGTTCCTCTAACAAGGGGCCAGACAGGTTCTAAGGGAATAATATTTTTTGTTGTGTCTTTTGAAAAGCCAATTACGATTAGCGTTGAAAAACGATGGTTTGGAAAGGCTGATATAATTTGGAAACAACGACGAGATAGTTGTCTTGAGGATAGTTATTTTGTAAAATTTGAGTTGTTTTGAAGTTTCCTTTTGTGTAGATAGGATTAGTGTAGATAGTGTTTTTGGAAGATCGTTTTGATGTAATAAAATAGAGATTTTTACGCAACGGGTATTGAGGAAACCCTCTATGTCCTTTCCCACCTCATCTACCTTCCCTTTTTACTAAACACCTCAAATAAGATTTTACACTCTAAAAATCCAATTACATTTCTACCCCATTTTGTTTTTTATTTTTCTATATATACTATTTTTATTTTAGAATCTCTCTCTCTCTCTCTCTCTCTCTCTCTCTCTCTCTCTCTCTCTCTCTCTCTCTCTCTCTCTCTCTCTCTGGTTTTTGGTCTTTAGCAATATCCGACCAAAAAAGAGCTCCGGCCAAAATTAAATTATCACAGAAGCTAAGAGGCAAAGCTTCCCTAATAAACCATGGATGCGAAACCACTACCAGCATCACAGGAAAGCAAAACGAGATCTGTTCGAGGTCTACAACAATGGCCGGAGAAGAAGCTTATCTTCAGACTAGCGGCGACGGTGTTCTTGTGCGAGGAGAAAAGATGGTGAACAGAAGAAATCCACGAAGCTAGCTGTTGGAAAAGAAGAGAGTACTCAGGACTGGTTCGTGAGTTCTTGAGCTACTAAAGGAAGCTAATTTTCACGAGCTGCCTCGCCGGAGTAGATCCAGATGGTCTTCATGGTTGAGGTACAGAGTGGAGGCGGTAAAGCCGGAGTCCGTTCGAGATACAAGTGGAGGCGGCGCAGACTCGTCGTTCGTAGCTTCTCCGTAATCCATCTTGATGGTCGAAGTTCGCCGGCAGAAGTTCGTGCTTGTCCCGGTGGTTCGGGATCTAGTTCGCGCCGGCTGTGAGACACTAGCTGCACCGAGCTCTGTTCGAAATGCTCAGATTTTTCTTTTCTTTTTAAATTTTGTTCGTGTAATAGAATGTACTGTTTTTTTCTTTTTTTTGTGAGTAGCCGCCGAGCAATATTACTAGGGTTTTTGCAATATTAGGTTAGCTGTAATATTAGGGTTATTGAAATGTAAATAAAATATATCTTTTTTGTATTACTCTTTGTTTTTTAATAATACTCTATTTTTTTTATAGAGTACCCTGTATTTTTTGAATTTTTGCTATTTTATGTCGATACTCACTGTTTTAATTCTAGTACTCTATTTTTTTCGATACTCCATCTTTTTTTTATCAATGGTCGGTGGTCGGTTCCCGTAGATGAACAGTGTCAACACTCAATAATTTTTATTTTGTCTTTTAATGTTTTTTGTATTATATAAGAGTATTTTAGTATTTGGTCATTCTTGAGATATGTTTAAAGAAATAAAATTTACTAGTTCTTATAAGACAAAAGACAAAAATCTAGTTTCCAAGACTCTACAAGTTGATCAATCAATAAAATATTATTTTCAACCAAAACAAAAAAAGAAATTACTATAAGGCAATGTGAAATTCTATCTTTCTCATACCTTATTATTATTTTCAATAATTCATTTACCATATAAAGTGCATATAAATATATACTATTACAATTGTATGCAAAACAAAAAGGGAAAAGGACATATATTTTTCTATCCTTAGCAAAAGGACATATCATATCAGAAGAGCCGACCACGAATAAAATGATGCACCATTTTCCCTCACGACACCGCCCATTCCATCTCACACCATATTCTTCCGCCCTGTCATTTTCAGCCGCCATCTCAGCATTTTAGGTCCACAATCCACCAATCATTTGTCTTAACATAATTATGAAATTATCTGTTAAACATCCTCATCTTCTTCACCTAAAACCATTCTTTTTTGTTTTAATTTTCTAAAACCAGTTAAATAAACAAAAAAGTACGAGAAAAATCTAGAAGTCATCCAAAATTATGATCATTTTCTTTTTTAGGGCCTGGACCTCCTAATATAATTCTTGAACTAATAATTGTTTTGCCATCTCTATTATAATGTCCATTCAAATGCTAAAAAGTAGATGTATTAACATGGGCTAACAACAAAAAGTTTTGGAAAAAAAACAACAAAAAGTAAAACTATTCGTTCAAGCATCATTATAAATTAGAACAAAAAAAGAAAGAAACTTAAAGTTTAAAGAGTAATATATAAAGGTAAGATTTCCATCTAATATTGGATGGTCCAATATTTATATCTTAGCCATTGATTAATATAACATAACACATGTTATTAAATTAATAAATTAGTTAGTTTTGTAAGTTTAAAACATAAGGTATGTGTATAAATTTAACTGGTGTAGGATCATCTAATATTGGATTGAAAGACTTTTCGTTATATAAATTAAATTATTCGCGTAACTTTACAACAATTATTACAAAATAGTGTGGTAGTTAACTTGCCATTTGTCAAGCGTTTCATTCAAGACCTTGTGAAAAATGGGATGTTTATTGATGTGGTCTAAATAAATTGGTCGGTCGTCTAGTGTCCTCTACTCATTAAAATAATATATTTTTAATTATTTTTTGGTCTGAAATAAATAAATAAAAGGCACGATTAAAATGTTTTTATGCAATATGCATTGCAAGTTAGGATATCAAAATAAATGGATTGTACTGGGTTTATCTTTGGCAATATATCCCGAAAAATAAAAATGAATGCCTGATTGTTAAATTGTACTGAACTTTAATTAATGAGTCAGTTACTTTTTACTTTAATCCTTTATGTTTGTTAAAACGGCTTTTAAGCCTCATATTTATGAAAATAAATGGATAATATATAGGACTATAATTTTATGATATATTATTAGTAGAGAAATTAAAATGTCAGAATAGTGAAGTTTAAGTTATTGCATTTCAAATGAAGATTTTGTATTGGTAGGAATAAAATAATTAAAAAATTGAATAATTACTGAAACATATTTTTAGTCGATGAGATAACAATTAAGTATTTTATAATGTCTTTTTACTGTATTTAATAGATATATGATTCACATGAGAGATAAAGAGCGAGTGATAAAGGTTGACTTAAGAATTTTACATTGTGAAGCATGGATGGATGTCTCGTTTTAAGTGATGAATTTGTATAGACACGTAAGATTATTTTTAGAGTTTTTCTTTGTCAAATGATCGTTTTTAGAATTTTTAGAGGTTAAGAGCATAAAGGTAGGATATATCTCACAATTTGGTTTAATAAGAGTCCTTAGGTAATATTTATGTTACACGTGTTTTTAGAGTATTTTTTGATGTTTCGTTCTATATAGTTTAAAATCATAGGAACACGTGGAATCGGGAGATAAAGTACGAGTTAAGGAGCCGTCGTGCTAAGAAAGAATTTGTAGGAAGTCGAGCATAGACCACGAGTTGACCCAAAAAGTCCAAAGGTGCACTATGAGTTCAGACACAATCTTAGGGTGTTTGACCCAAAAAATCTACGCATAAATTAATTGCCTAATAAGGTCCACGGTCCACACCAAACAAAGACACACAACTCATTAAAAAACACACACAAAATCCATTAAAAGAACACATGCAACCCATTTAAAAAATATGTAACCCATAGAACAAAACTCGTAAAACATAAAAAAAAACAAAGATAACCCATCGATAACTGGAACTTTTAGGGGGAAAAAACTGGACTTGTTGAGGCCGAGAGAACATGTTTTTGACCTTTTGAGTAATTAACTTTTTATTTTATCGCATAAAGATTTATTGAACCTTATTAAATGCACAATTTAGTTTTTCAATCCCTCTGAAACAATATAAATGATTACTTTTACTATTTGGACACTTGTGGGAATTTTTTTCTCACGTATGTAAATAACCTCACACTTGGGGAGACACCAATCGACATTGTTTTTTTCCTATATTGCACTATATATCCATATATTAAATAAAATGATTTATCATTTATTGAAACAAAATATATCAAAGTCAAAGCACTGATATAAAATTTGAGATTGCGCACAAAAGATATGATGGTTTATATGGAGTTTGATTTGGTTTGTGGAATATATGGGGACGATTTTTGAGTCAAACGAACACTTACTCTTTGAGTATTCATTTGCGAAAGATGTTTGGGATAATGTAAAAAATTGGTTTGGCATAACTAAAGTAATGACTACTATTTTGATCTTCCTTAAATAGCTCTAAAAGTTGAAGATGGGAAAGAATTGTAAAAGGAAATTAGGCGAATTGCCTTTACGGTCACAATTTATCACATTTGGAATGCAAGAGCAAACTAGCGATGAAGAATGTCACCTCGTCTCTAGAGATTATATTCAAATAGGCGAAATTATGCATACTTTAGACATTGTATTCATCATACCCCCATCTTTCTCTAGTGAATGATAGTGAGTTCTTACTAGATATGGACTAATTTTAGCTAGTTTATTTGAGTTTGGATTACATAAGTTTTTGGGTTTATTAATATGTAATTCCTTGTATGTTTACACAGGGGTTGTTTCTCCTTATACAAAAATTATGTACCCAAGGAAGATGGGAACCAGTTCGGATGGATAGACAAGGTCCAAAGCTTTCTCATGTATTTTTTGTTGACGATCTAATACTTTTTTGGAGAGGCTTCCTTTTTGCAGGTTACGTTAATCAAAGAGACGATATGGATTTTTGTTAAGAAGCCAGGCAAACGAGAAGCGCAGAGAAATCATTAATATATTTTTCAAGGAATGTCCTGGCAATGGTACAATATGAGATGGCAGATGCTAGTGGTTTTGCCATAATGAGTCTTTTGGAACTTATTTGGGAGCGCCTATTCAATTGAGGCGTCTACCAAAAGGGTTTTATAAAATAATCATGGAGAGAATGAGGGGAAAATTAGCGGCGTGGAAGGCAAAAACCTTGTCATTAGATGGATGTATCACCTTGGCACAATCAGTCTTATGCGCAATACCAAGTTACCAAATGCAAGTTATAAAACTTTTGATTTATGTATGTGATGAAATTGACTGGATAGTAAGAGGTTTTATATAGGGATCCTCAAGCGAGAATATAAATATTCATTGGTTCGCTTTGGAGCAAGTTTGTAAGCCAAAGTTGGCTAGTGGTTTAGTGTTGCATTGTGCTAAGAGCTATAATATCGCCTAACCTGCAAAGTCGGGATAGAAACTACTTCAAGATCACAATGTAGCGTGGGTCAAAGTGTTTAAAAAAAAGTACTTCAAGGAGGGGTTGTTACATAAAGAAAAGAAGGATAGTGATTTGAGTATATGTAAAGTTATTCTCTCTGGATCAAGTTTGATTAATGAGAGGGTTGTGGAGGTGGAGACAATTGATGGCGTTGGTTGAAAAATGAAGTATGAGAACAACTAGAAAATAGTGATGTTGATGTGACTTTTAACTGGGGAAGGTTATGGAAAATTAAATGTCCTCAAAAGATAAGGGTGTTGATTTGACGACGCGAAAATCGACCCCCCTCCGCGGATAATTTGTATAGAAGAGGGGTGTTAGGAGTTAAGGATTCCAGTATATGTAATTACGGGAGCATGGATGTTAGACAAATATTCTTCCATTGTACTGTAGCTAGAGATGTTTGGCGGGAATTGTGGTTGTCGTGTCTACCCTCAGGCGTCCAAGGAGCTGCTGGTTTGGCGAGTCTTGATGGCGCAACTGCTATCAGGATCAAAACAGGGGAAAGAATCTGGTTCCCAGTGAACCTCCTGCTAGCGCACCAGAAGGTGGTTTCTTGGACAGGTCAGGGGCGCTTGAGTGGGATCGTGGGCTATATTTGGAGGGAATTAATCCATTGTGCATGGTGATGAGATGTTTGCTGGATAAGAATCTAGCTGCTTCTTTCAACTATGAAGGACTGGAGTGGCATTTGGTATATGCGTAGCTTTCGGGCTAATTTGGTAAAGGAGGAACGAAATTGTATTCAACTCCTTGAGAGGAACTCCTCGGTTTGATGGTCTAAAGAAGGAAATTCTGTGGATGGCTAGTGATTTTGCGTTGGCATAGTCAATATAGAGCGAGACAGAGGGGTTATCATATCCGCAAAAAATACTTTGATTAGGCGGGTTAAATCCCAAGGCCGGAGCAAAGTACATGTCGATGGAAGCTGCGATTTAGATAAAAACAAAGCTGGGATAGTAGGAATTGTAAGAGATGTGGATGAATCTTTTATAGCGGGTTTTTCAGGAGCGTGCATGGTGGAATCACCCTTATATTCAGAAGTCTCAGTGCTACATTATGGGATGAAATGAGTGGTGTATCTTGGCATTAAGGAGCTTAGTATCGATACCAATTTGAGGGAGTTTCATGTACCAGCAAAGGGGGGAGGGGGGGGGGGGGGTTTGATAGTTCCAATAATTGGACTTGTCATATTGGCCGCGATTGTATGGAGATATTACAAGAAAACCCAAATTTTTAGGTGAATCACGTTTATCGCGGGGCCAACTTGTGTGTAAATCTACTTGCAAAGAAAGGAATAGAATTGCTTGAAGGGCATTGTATTTATGAGGAGCGTATTATTTGTGGAACATTTTAACAAGGGATAGAAGCGGGTATGCGATACTTAGACTTGTAATACTTACTCTGTCCATCAATGTTTGTCACAATTTCTAAAAGTAGATGTCCACAAAAAGTTATCCATTTAAGATATCAATGAATCTTTTTACATTTTCTACCAATTTTATCCTTATTTAATATTTAAAAGCTTATTATCATTAAATTCATATACTTATTTGGTTGAAGGAATTAATTGCTTTTGTTAATATGTGTGAAAAAAAAGTATGACAATCATTGGTGGACGGAAAGAGTAGATTTTTTGTGAAGATTTTAATTAGTTTTTTAATTACGAATTTTTAAGCTTCTTATGTATGAAAAAAATGGAAAATTAAGGTGCTAGATGAAAGTTCTGAAAAATTAGTATGAGTTATAAAATATTAATATAAATTTTTATCAAAAGTTTTTTTCTTAAATCCTGAAAGGCTTAGCTCCGTAGTTCGTGAATACATTTCATTAGATAATTTTTTTTCTTTAGTTAACAAATTCAGATGAATAAACTTGTCACATAAAGTGTTGGTAAAATCTTTCTAAATGTGATTGTCTATTTTCAATTTACACGTAAACAAACTTAGTAGATAGTGACATACTATAATGTGATTAGTGATTTTTATCCAATATGTTTGGGAGTTATTCTATTTTTTTCTATTTTGACAATCCATGATATTCTATTAAATTTTTCTTTTTTATTTTCAAAATAGTGACACTAATATGTTAATTAAATTATTATCAAATTTTAAAGGAATAAAGTTAAAAGGCAAGACATTTTACATTACATAAATATTCAATTAAAATGTATAACATATGTGATTATTTAATTTATTTCTTAATTGATTATTAACGTAATTCACATGCTACAAATCTAGAGATATTCGTGAGTAATCTCTCGAATATTTTCTAAGACTTGCAATCCTCTTCTTTATGCTACTTTGTTAAAGACGAGATAGCTTGAACAATATATAATGCACCACTCTTAATCGCGGCAATACCAAAAGTCAATTGTCTGGCAAGTAATAATCTACTCTACACTACTAAATACTAGATTGTGAAAAGTAAACTAGGGCTTATCGCACATGTGTGTATGTAGATTACAGTATCATTGTGATTTTTGCCTAGAAATTTGATTATTACTCCACATAAAGCACACTGATGCATCTTCAAAAATTATTGAATCATGCACCGGGATGTCCAACAAATAATCAACCAAATAATTTGCAAAATCTTAAACCATGCAATGCACAGATTGCTAAACATCTTGAATATTAATTGGTCCTATGACAAGATTACTTCTAGCGTTGCACCAAGCCCATGAAGCACTATTAATCGTTACTCTACCAAGATTCGATTGTTTGGCAAACAGAAATTGACTCTGGACTGCAAAATTCTAGGTTGTGGAAACTGAACATGGGACTGAAGCACATGTTAATCCGTGGACTACAACATATGTGTGATTTTGGCTTAGAATTTGGGTCATTACTCTAGGGAAGCACACCATTGAATCTACATTTAAATTTATATGAGCATTTACAAAGGGTATCCAACAAGATTACTTCATAGAGAATCAACCAATTAATCTACGAAATTCGTGCACGGATTGCAAAACATCTTGAATATTAATTGGTTCATTCTCTATGACATAAACCAAATTTTCATCAAATGAGCAACAACACTAATCATTAACAAGATTAAATCATCAAAACACCAAATTTTAAAAAAATAAACAAACTTTTTAACATTTTTTTGTTATTTTTTAATCTTAATTTGCTGGACTCTTCTAGAATTTTAGTGTGTGTTCTTGGTGATTGGCCAAAAACACCAAGAACACGCACTAAATGTTTAGAAAAATTAAGGTAACTCTTCAAACCCGAAAATTGGGCCAAAAAATAAATACCTAAACTCATCTCTTCACCTCCCACCTCGATGCTCTCATGCACATTGATAACCACCGCTAACAATGATCATTATCCACTATTAAAGAAACACCAACAAATTGTCATAATTAGTGTAAAACACACAAAAAGAATACCAAAATCCATATAAATGGAAGTACACCCAAAATCTGTGAAAGTAACGACATATATAGGCAAATCTCAACTATAAAATAGAAGTATAACCTTTTCATCATGTTCTTTTGCCTCTTCCTAACTGTTGACTACTTCGAACCAAAAAAGAAACCATGAAGTAATTATCCTTAAGAAAGTATTGAATTATGTTAATTCATCGATAATTAGATATGAAGGCTAATAGAATATGATACCTAGTTTTGCTTTCCTTGATTATATAAAGAGATCCCACCAAATCGTGAATATCCATGAATACCCATCTCACAACAAGAGAGAGAATCCGCATAAGTCTTCCTTCTCATATTCAATTCAGAAGATTTGGAATTGAAACTTTTATGAGATTTTTTTAAGCAAAATATATATATATACTTCTCCCATCCCTCCTTCCATTGCAGAAGAATCCAAGTTAGTAGTCTAGCAAACCAAGTAACAATCTAAAGGAGAAAATATTCAACGCCATTTGAAATCTAGATAATTGAAAAATAGCATGTCGGGATAGCTATTTCATACAATGACTAATGGTGCGATTACCATACACATGAAAACATAAATTATGCATAATTAGTTGGGTGTGGCGTTGTGTTCATGGTGAATATAAGGATGGGGTAGGCAAACTGTGTGTGGAAAAGGGGGAGGGGTATGGATGACAATGGTTAAAAATATTAACAGTAACTGATAGATATTTGATCCGATTAAAAATCCGTTAGTGGAACCGATAGTGCATCCATGAAGGTTTGATTCCAACAAAAGGTAACTTGTGGATTATCCGTTAGGATTATTTTTTTTACAATAATCCGACAGATAATGCGAAATCCGAAGAAAATATAAAAATTAAACATATATATACTATATACAATTTTGTTCTATATATACAAAGAGTAATGCTGGATATCACTCCAAATCGCATCACCATTTTATCGCCTCCTGGAGGCGATAAAAGGGTGATACGGTTTAAGGTGATATCCAACATTACTCATATACAAATTACATTAATAATATCAACCAAATAATATTATTCTATACATAAAGTATCTAATTGATTATTGTCTAATTTAATACTATATTGCCTACCTATTTATGTTCTTCTAATAATTCTGGAGCTAATTTTAGAATTTTAAGAATATCTTATAGATTGTTTAATTTAAAACCTAATAAATGATTATTGATGCAGATTTGCTAAATAATTCTAAAATCCGATAGTCAATAGATGCGAATTTGGTTATCGTTTTTCTTAATAGACGTAAATATGATTATACCATTTTTCGAAAATATCCAATCTATTACCATCCTTGAGAGAGGTTACTGATTTAGGAATTTTATTTATTTTGGAAGAACGAAGAAAAAGTGGGGTGGGGGTTATTTTCTAGTTTATTTATTTTTAATGATCTAGGTATTTGAAATACTTTTTAAAAATTAGGAGATCAATTTTATATTTGTTAAATTTATAGGCTAAAATAATAATTTAAAATAATTAGATGAATTAAAAATAATAAAAATATAATTTAATAATAACATAACAGGAAAATTGAATCTTTCAAGTTTTTTTTAGTAGAGAGTGTAAAAAAGACGTATTCTATGAAGTAGAGGGTAAATTGATAATAGTATCATAGCATATTGAATAAATAGTATATTTATTTTATTTTGTAAGGTAATTGTTGTAATTCAAGTAAGAATAATATTATATTTCAGTTTTTTAAGTTCAATCTAGGGGTAAGAGGTGAATTTTAATGCATATACTTCTGAGTTCGACTTACTCTAGATAACCTTGAGTGAACTAATAACGCGAATGTACTGTATATGGGTTTACGAAAAGGTAGATACTTTCACAATTCTTCCTTTTTGGAGGCCCAACTAGGAAATAATCCCTCTTGGGGATGGAAAAGCTTACTTGCAGGAAGAGATACTTTTCTACCTTATATCCAATGGAAAATTGGAAATGGGGAACATATCATACTTAATAAGCATATTTGGATTAACAATTTAAATACTATAAAACCTCCCCTTACAAATGAAGTGTCTTCGGTTAAAGACCTAATGATTAAGGGGGAGAGAAAATGGGACATTGATACCCTTAAAAAGAATTTTGATAATAATACAGTAGATAATATACTTAAGACATTTATTCCTTTGGTCCCAATGAAGGATGTATGCTACTGGAACAAGTCTAAGAATGGGATATATACGGTCAAACATGCTTATCACATGTTAAAAAATGAACAAGAAGTAAGTCAGAGTGTCATTAACTTGAATACTAATCCTAATATACACACGGTTGATCCATGGGTGTGGAAAATGATTTGGAATCTAAACATTATACCAAAGATTAAGAATTTTCTTTGGAAAACTGTTAAAAACTTACTCCCCACAAATGTAAATTTGTTTAACAGAAAGATACACAATACGAAAATATGTAGTATTTGCGATTCAAATGAGGAAACTACTGAACATTTATTCTTTGATTGCCCTTGGGCTAAAGCTGTTTGGTTTTCATCCTCAATGGGCTTTAAAGTTAGCAACCAACAACCATGTAAAGTGGATGTTTGGATGGCTACTTATCTATATAAAGCTCATATGGAAAGTGATAAAAGCGCACATATTCTTGAAAAATTTGCTACTATCATGTGGCACATATGGAAGACTAGAAATGAGTTTCTTTTTAGAAACACTAAAGTCTGTCCAAATAAAACCTTAATGTTGGCTAACTCGGATTGGCAGGAACAATGTGAATATTTAAATCCTAAGGATGATTTATTAAATCTGAAGGAAGAAATCAATATATATGAAATGAACCTTAGTGGGAATAAAAATCTCAAGGATGACTCTATTAGTCTGAGAGAAAAAAAGGTAAACTTATTACCTAACCATGGTAAAACTGATACTATGAGTAATATTAAGATGATTGGTAATGATAAGAAGTGTTCTAAACCAAAATGGGAACCTCCCCCAAAGAATTGGTACAAAATTAACTCGGATGCATCTTTTAAAATTAATAAGTCTATTATATCTTGTGTGATTAGGGATTACTCAGGAAAGGTTATCAAGCTAAATTCATGGGAGATAGGAGCTGCTGATCCAATTGAAGCCGAAGCACTAGGCATTTTGAAAGCATGTCTATGGGCTAGGGACTTCAAGACATTTAGATGCATTATTGAGAATGATTGTTTAGATGTCATAGGGCCTTTAGCTTCTAATTCTCCTGTTTTCAATGATTGTATTAAGAATATTGTCCGTAGTATTTACTTTATTAGCGAATCATGTAATCCATCTTTCTCATATGTTTCGAGAAGATGTAACGTAGTAGCTGATTGGCTAACTAAAAATACGCCGATAGGCATAGATTTTGAGTTAGGTAGAGGGTTAATCCCACCAATTTTAGCTGAACTAATCAAAGCCGATGCCCCGTGTATAGGGGTAGGCTAAATTTTGTAAGTTTTGAAGGTTTTAATAGAAAGATTATGGAAAAAAAAAAAAAAAAAAAAAGTTTACGAAAAGATAGTCGAACTATGCTTATTCTACCAATGATCGACATTTACCAACTAAGTTTTCAAGTTGTAAATAGTACTACAGTGCAAAAGTCATCAAAATGACAACAAAAATTCCATTAAAATAATTGCAGGAAACTCGAGTGACACAAGGTAGGGGCCAATGGCCATTAACCATGAAAGTGACAGAACAAAAATAAATGAATGGACGGTAGAATATGAAATTAAGTAATGGTCCCTCACTTTTCTATCTTCCCATATAAATTCCCTATTCCACCTATACTAATTCTCATCTCAAAATTGTAAAACAATCCTTCTATCTATATTTCATCTCTTTGTTAATCAATTTCAGTAAACTTCAAAAATGACTAAAGATGTTGATACATATAGTCAGAAAGACTATGTTGATCCTCCTCCAGCACCATTGTTTGATACTGAAGAACTAACAAAATGGTCATTCTATAGAGCTATTATAGCTGAATTTGTTGCTACACTTTTGTTTCTTTACATAACAGTTTTAACTGTCATTGGTTACAAGAGTCAAAGTGATGGTGATCTATGTGGTGGTGTGGGAATTCTTGGTATCGCTTGGGCTTTCGGTGGCATGATCTTCGTTCTTGTTTACTGCACTGCTGGTATTTCTGGTAAGTACTTTATTACAACTATATTATAACTTTATAACTAGGGTAAATGTTCCTTGGAGCCACTAAACTAACTAATAAACATTTCATTTGAACCATTAGTTTATCAAAATGATTCCCAATCAACTATTTTGTTAGTTAAATATTACAAAAATCCGTGCAACGTGCAATTCATGTGCATATGGAAGGGTATAATGGTCAAGTTCCCATTATTTATTTTAGGCTAGTTAATTCTTACATTTTTACCACAAAATCCCAATTAATTTTACACTGACCAAAATACAGAACGGTCGATCACCATTTATATAAATGAATGGTCAGTTTGGAAACATTTTGATTAAACTAATTGTCGCCTTGAAATCATAATGATAAACTAATAGTTAGTTTGGAACCCTAACAGTTAAGTGATGAATTGATACTATTGATAGTTTAAAAGAACCCACACACATTTACCCTTATAACTAACATTCAAGTCCCGATTACTCAAAGGATAGTCCGGTTCTTGAAGGGCAAACATATTAGTGTCGCGCAAGATGATGTCAGTAAGGATGCTGATGGCAGCATTTCTGTGGCTGACATCATCAATAGCCTCCCCCGTGGTGTTAGACCACACAAGAATTTCGGGTTTCACTCACTATTATCGAATGTTGGGATAATTATTTAGCTACACTCGGGATAACTTTACTTTTCACTACTGTAATTACAGGTGGTCATATCAATCCAGCAGTGACATTTGGGTTATTCTTGGCTAGAAAGGTCTCATTAATCCGAGCCGTCTTGTACATGGTGGCTCAATGCTTAGGTGCTGTTTGTGGTGTTGGATTTGTAAAAGCTTTCCAAAGTGCTCACTACACTAAATACGGTGGTGGTGCTAATGAACTCAGTAGTGACTATAGCAAAGGCACTGGATTAGCAGCTGAAATTATCGGCACATTCGTTCTTGTTTACACTGTTTTCTCAGCTACTGACCCCAAAAGAAGCGCACGTGACTCCCATGTTCCCGTGAGTATTATAGGCCTAATCTTGAGCGGTTTTTGATATATTTTCAATTTCGATATATGTAGGCTAAATATATCGAGATTTGATTTATAGGTGTTGGCTCCACTTCCTATTGGATTTGCTGTGTTCATGGTTCACTTGGCTACAATTCCCATCACCGGAACTGGTATTAACCCAGCTCGAAGCTTTGGCGCTGCTGTGATCTATAATAAAGACAAGGCTTGGGATGACCAAGTATATATCTTTCTTTAATGAAATGGCTACTATTTTATATAATACACATTATTACTTTATTTATTGATGAATGCTTTTTTTTTTTGCAGTGGATTTTCTGGGTGGGACCATTTATTGGTGCTGCCATAGCTGCTTTCTACTACCAGTTTATTCTGAGGGCAGGAGCCGTTAAAGCTCTCGGATCATTTAGAAGCAATGCGTAAATGGTCAAGAAAGTTTTATTCAATGAGAAATTGTATATAAAGTATTTATTAAAAAGAGTGTTTCCTTTCTCTTTGGCTCTTTATGTAATTTCTTGCAGTTTGTGGTTGTTGATCGTGTTCCTATTATTAATAATATTTCAGCGAGTTTTCTATACATTACTTATCTCCGTGAAGCAAAATACGTGTGACCATTCTTGAAATTGACTATGAATATTGGTACACGGATGTGTATGTTAAAAAAATGAAAACTATAAAATTCTAGCGAGTGTCTTTAGATTGGCTCCTATAAGAAAAAAGATTATGTGTATTTGTTTATTGATAATGACTTATATTTCTTTACATCTCATGTAGCGTGAAGATTCTTCTATCACGGGAATCTGGCATTGAGCGATAAAGGAGCATTTTATGCGTCTAACTTTAACTAATTCGATTCCATTCTACCTGTCTCTCGTGTATTGCGTGTTTTCATTCTTACTCGCACATGTTAAATCCAAAACCAGCGGTAGCGAGTAGAATACAGTTATGGTGGTTCAAATGAAGTTGATCTTTCATGAGTTTTTTGCTTTACACCAAATTGACAGCTCAAAAGGTACTTGGCATTTTCCCAAAAAGCGAATGATTAAAATAACTAGAAAATAAAAAAATGATGCCACTCGTTTTTTCTTCTCACGTTTTTCTCCTATAAATACTGCTATTTCTTTCGATTCTTTTGAAGTATAATTTCATTAGTTGTATCTTTGTTTTACTAAGCTATTGCACTTCTCGAGAAACAAAACACCATGGAAGCTCGAGCTAAATTATCGAAGGCTAAGTATCATATTCTTACGTTTATGTAAGCGATATGCCTGGCTCCCTGTATGCCGCTCACTACGTCCATCAAGTGATGGCCGTTGTGGATGGCGTGCGAGGGAGCCAAGCATGTATCTCATTTTAGACATTTTAATTTATGCAAGTTTTTTTTTAATAGTTAATTGCGCATAACACCCTCTTGTTGCCCCTAATTACACTCAAGGTCCCTATAATCTATCCACTGCATACCAAATTTACATTTGTATAATTTTTTTGTACTTATACACTGTGTTATCGAAATCGACAGTTTTTCTTAAGAGGGCATTAGATCTTGGGTTAACTGCACATATCGTCCCCTACGGTCTTCATACTACAAGTCTTATGAACTAAATGCTTATAAATGCCAGGAAAGGTCCTAAGATCGATTTTTTTATAATGAATTGCATGTATAGTCCCTTTGATATCCATAACAGGATCTGATTAAACGTCTTATCTGTGAAGGCTGCTGTCATTTTTATATATTGCGAGTAACTTTTATATATTATCAACTCTCTTGCTAAATCACATTCTTATTTTATTCAATCAGTACTAACCATGAATACTTTTCTCAAGGAGAAAGAACATTTGATAGTCATAGACAAACTACACTTACAGCAAGGACCATCTACATCGTCAAATCAACTGCTAGATAGTCTCGTGGCGTTTCTGTAAAGGAATTTCAGAGCTTATACTCAGGCAAAATCTTACTCAGAGAATCAAACAACGAGTGTTTGTGTTCGGGTGTGACCGTGTGAGACCGGGAGGACTTCCAGAGCGCTGGGCCGGAGCTTGGTCTGTTCTTGCAAGAAGAGGAGGCTGACTTTCAAGAATCGAATCGTTTCTTCGTCATCGTGAAATTGTCCTGTCCATGTAATACCGGGTCAAAGAGATATAGATTAGATTATCGTCCATGTACGTTTGCCATGCCTTAAAACAAGATTAAAATTGTTTTGTGAAAACGTGAATATACGATTTAAATACCTATGACAATGGCTAAATCATTAAAACCCGTTTAGAATTGATTATTGTAGAGTCAAAAGTTGTTTTTTTGATTAAAATTAAGTTATTTGTAAAAAATATTTTTTATATAAAATCAGTTTAAGTGATTATTTTAATTATTATTTATCTAGTATTTTTCTTAAAAGTGATTTTAAAGGTATAAAGTATTTTTATGGATCTAAAATCATTTCAAGTGATTATTTTAAAAATCAATCGCAAACGAGTCCTAAATATGTTTGACTCATTACACCTAGGAGCAATTATAAATCACAGCCCCAACAACATGTGCATTTATAATAAAAAAACCTTCCACTAATTACCTAGTTACACAAGCCTAAAAAACCAAAAAAAAAACCTCAACCAAAGAAAAACCTCTCTTTAGTTCTTATTACAGTGAATACCAAACCCAAACAAAAAACCCTATTAGGTTACGAGATCTCATTTCTCATTTCTTATTCCACTCTTCTCTCTCTTCTCCTCTCCTTCTCTCTTCACTCTAAATAAACCTGCCACCCCACATCATTATACACCATCGAAACCATAAACATATACTACCCAAACCACCAGCATACACCATTCTCCACCATCTGCTGGAACAAAAAATAAAATAACACCGTCGCCACTATTAGACCAACCTTCACCACCACCACCACCACCATCTGCTGCAGAAGAAAACTGTCGCCGCCGCGTCAGCCCACCCTTCACCCCCACCCCCACCCCCTCACCCCGCCGCCGCCGCCGAGTTGGACCATTCTCCACTCCCATATCTGTTAGAGAGCTTTTTTCTATTTCTTTTTTGTTCCATCGAGGGTGAGTGAAGAGATTTCTATTCCTCTTTTGTTCAAGCAATGGTGAGTGAAAAGATCTTTGTTTCTTTTTTGTTCCAGCAATGGTGAGTGAAGAGATTTCTGTTTCTTTTTTGTTCCAACGATAATGAGTGAAGATATTTCTAATTTTTTTTTATTTTAAGCGAGGTTGAGTAAGGGTGAGTGAAGAGATTTCTGTTTTTCTAATTATTGTCATCAAATGTAGATTTGGGTTTTACAGTAGAGAATCCGTATACATGGTGGAATCTATATCTGCATCTGAAGAATTGAGTTACAAAAGGTTTAAAGTAGGCTTGAGATGGACCTTGTTAGGTCTGGGAATAGATTTAGTTTGTCCAGGGTCTGTACCCACTTGTGAAGAGATTTAGTTTGTCTGGGGTATGTACCCACTTGTAAAGAGATTTAGTTTGGTCGGGTCTGTACCCACCCAATTGTTATGTAGAGATTTAGTTTGGCCAACTGCTAGAGATGGTCTGTACTTGTTATTCTAACTGGGACTGTACCCACTTGAGCTTTGACATATTAGAATTGAGACTGTATCCACTTGGACTTTTACATGGACAATAATCAGTAAAAAATGACTTAATAACAATTAATAAACGACACAAGTCCTTAAAAACATAGGTAATGGGTGCGTACACATTTCATATAACAAATTATTTTAGCTGTGATAAAAAGGTTCATGGACATACACACTGAACCCGTTGTTAGATGCATATCCATAACGAATCTGAAACTCAAATAAAGAAAATAAAATTATATAAAACTTTATACATGTAAATTGACTAAACCAGATTGTAACTAATAACTTTAATAATTTAAGTAATGAACTAGACATTAAAAAAGAAATTTTAGAATTTTAAAGGCCATATTTGTAATTTCCTGTTACACTTACACCTAAAATTAATTTGCATAAAAGTAGTCTTAGATTCTATAGTTGGGCCGCCTCCACAATTTTTTAAAGTTTGATGAAAAAATACCCATTAACTATACCTAAAGATCCATTTCAACCTAATAGTGATATATTGATATATATCACCTCATTTTATGGTCACTAGTTTATCACCTCATTTTATGGTCATTAGTTTATCATTTTATATGAGTAAAGATATATATCATTAATCATATGGACTAGTTCAATGAGTAGGATCTTATCTCTTATCTAGGAGATACAGGGTTCGAATCCCCTCAATCTTATTATTTCTTTAGTCCTTAAAAGGGGTAAGCAAGAGGTGCAAGTTCGAGTCCCCCTGAACATGGGTAACCTAGCTCTGATTAAGTAGACACTCATACATCAAAAAGATATATATCGTTTTTTTTATGATCCAATTGTTGATTGATGCCTATTAAAAAACTTATTCAGAAAAAGGTGCCTAAAATTTTTTTTTATTGAAAACAGCCTCATCCCAAATTTACCCTTATGATTAACAATTAAAAAATAAGAAAAAAACTAATAATCACACGCGCGCGTCCGTGAAATTATTTTAAAATCGTCATAACTAATTAAAAAAAATCAAAAAAATCAAAAAAATTATATTTGGATAAATCAAATTAATATTTACGTCCATGATTTTTTTCGGAATTTTCGGAATTTTTTGATTTTTTTGATTTTTTTTTCCGCAGACACGAAATTACATGTTTTAAACATGGAATTTCATGTTTATTTCACGGTTTAAAACATGGAATTTCATGTTTAAAACATGGAATTCCATGTTTAAAACATGAAAATCCGTGACTGCGAAAAAAAAATCAAAAAAATTCAAAAAAATCAAAAAAATAAAAAAAAATCAAAAAAATTCATAGACGTAAATATTAATTTGCTTTATTCAAAAATACAATTTTTTAATTTTCTGATTTTTTTTGAATTAGTTATGACGATTTAAAAAAAAAATCACGGACGCACGCGTGCGATGGAATTAGTAGTAGTAGGTGGTGGTGGTGGTGGTGGTGGTGGTTGTGGTGGTGGAGGTGGTGATGGTTGTGGTGGATGTAGTGGTGGTTACATACATGGTGGTTGTGGTGGTGGTTATGGTGGTGGTTGTGGTGGTGGTGGTGGTGGTGGTGGTGGTGGAGGAGAAAGAAGTACCTTGTTTAATATTTAAAAATTAATATTGTATTAAAATAAAATAATATATTTAATAGTAAGGGTAGTAAAGGTATAGAAAATATAAAAGGGATGTTTTCTATAAATATTTATTTCATTAGACATTTTTTTATAAAATAGATTATTGAAGGCTTAAAAGAACAATTAGATAGTTTAATGAGGATGTTATCAACAATAACCTCTTTTTTTATTATATTACCTCCTAAAATGTTAAACACTAAATAATTTATATCTTTTTATATACTAACATTTAACATATCAATTTTCACATAAAAATTATATAAAGGTAAAATAATTAAAAATAATATATGAAAATATTCATATATAATATTTACATAGTCTAATAAAAAAAAGGCAAATTAAATTATTAAATCATGGAACATACACAAGTGATAAAAATGTGTAATGAAAAAAATATAACATCCATCATTACTCTTGACTTAAAAAAAAAACAAAATCAACATCTCATAAATCTTAGAAATATAAAAAACACACTAAAATACAAACAACTCAAAAGTTACAATTGCAATATAGAATTCGACATTTGATTTTGTATTCCAACAAATTATTAGTTGATTGCTAAACAAAGTAAGAAAAGATCCATTCCACGATGAACAATTTCACATAGATATCAAAATACTGTGAATCTACTCAACTCAACTGAACCAATATAGATGAAGCACGACATACGGCTGCTTCCAAACTAGCAATAGCTACAATAAATTCCCACTTGCCATTGATAGACGACGGAGAATTGATTTGCGGATTAATTTTGATCAAATTTGGTCAATTATGTATGAAATAGTCTAATCGATTTTAAAATTAAACCTTATTGTGAATTTGCTATACCCCGCTTATTGTGAATTTGCTATACCCCGATCAGAGTCCTAGTGCGAAGAAAATGAAATGCTAGTAAGGTGAAGGGGGTGCAATGAATATGAAATGCTAGCAAATTTTGTTCCAAATCCGAGAAAATTAAAACATTATGAATATATCTTTTTCTGTTTTTCATCTCTACAACAATAATTTCTTTTCCTTTCGCTTGAACTAATGCGCTATTTCCTATCTTCACTCGAGATTTTGTGGTTTAATCATGTTTCATTAAATTATTTTCATCTCTAGTCATGTGATTGCTACATTCACTATCAATGAACCAGATTTGATTTTTGTGTTCAATTGTTGTGTGATTAGTATAACACATTGCTTCATAATCTTGCTTCTTGGCAAAGTTGGCTTGTTCATCATTCTGACTTCAATATATTTTTTCAATAGTTTGTTAATAAAATCATCGTTCTTGTATATCTAGTCAATTTTGGAAATCAACGGATATGCTGTTTTTTTTTTTTTTACAATTACATCTATACCAAATGGAATAGAAGAATAGAAAGTATTGGAAAAGATAGGGAAAGTCTACCGCGGTTGTGGTAAAAAATGTTTAAGGGGGAGAGAAAATAAATAACAGCTATGATGAAAGAGAATTAAATCTAGCGTAATAGTTTTGTAAGAATTAATCCTATTATTAATTTAAATAATTTAATATAGAGACTTATTTGTAAGTATTGTATAATATAGGAAATTATAGTGCAATTTACTTCTGGAAAAAAAATTCCATAGGCAATCCAACTATAAACAAAATATCCAACTCCATTTTTTATGGCAATATTTTTTATACATGGATGTCTGGGTCGGGTTTTGTGCATCACGACTAATTTTATAGAGCATGCATATTTTTACTTAATAAGAACTAAGTAAACTATATTTAGGGAGGAGATTCGAATCTTGTACCTCTTACTTTATCTTTTCAAGAGAAAAAAAAATATCAAGACTCTGTCCAATTAAATTATTTCACTTGGTTTCTCTTATGGCAACTTTTTGTGCACGAGAAGAGTATAAGGAAGATATCTATGGACAATGTAATGTTTTATGTATGTACATTGATTTAAAATAATGAGATATGAGATAGATAGTTGGCCTAGTGGTTAGGCTACTCCGCAGAGACCAAGAGGTCCTGGGATCGAATCTCATTGGAGTCGAAATGACTCCGAGCCCAAAGTGGCTCTCTCATGTACTCAAAAAAATAAAATAATGAGATATAATATAATACATTACTTCAAAATTGTATAATATTATATCAATTTTGTATAAATTTTAGAAAAAAGATAGATTTTGTTTCGAGTATAGATTTGGTGTCATATAAAGGAAAGAAATAAAATGTTTTAATTATCCTATAAATTAAAAATTAAAATATTAAAAAAATTATTGAAACATTATCCTATTAATTTTATTTCTTAAAATGTTATGCATATTAAACAAACTCTTTTTAAAAGAAATTGTTAATTCTTTTAAATAAATTATTTCTATTAATATAATGGACTGAATTATCTTAAACCAAATTTAAGTTCTTGGAATTTATTCTTTCATTTTTGTTTGCAAGATGTACGGAGTAGGGAACAAAGCATGTATCTCACTTTAGACATGCATGAGTAAAGAGTTTGTTTTTTATAAAAGTTAATTGCACCTGACTCCCTTTTGTCTCCTTTTTTTTCCCGATGTATGGGTGTCCGGGCTAGTTTACGCGCACCACGACTAATCCCATAGGAAATATACACGCCTCCTCATGCATACTTCCTCTTAATTAGAACTAGGTTACCCATGTTCAGGAAGGAGACTCGAACCTTACACCCCTTGTTTACCCCCTTTAAGGCTCAAGAAATAACAAGGCTGAGGGGATCTACTGCATAAATGATTGTGTGATCTACTGCATACCAATTACATTAGTCATAAATGATTGTGTTTAAGTCTTAGATGATTAAGCTTTGTCGTGCTAACAAAATCATTAACAGTTTCTTAAGAGGGCATTAGATCTTGGGTTAATTGCACGTATAGTGTTTTGTATAATCCCTGCGCTTAAAAAATTCCACAAAATGTCCCATAGGTTGATTTTTCATAATTAATTGCACTTATTGTCACGCCCCGACATTCCACCAAATAAAGCTCGGGACGAGACTGACGCAAACCTTTTACTTTTAAGCCTGCAAGATCACCCTTCATTTCGAATCTTTTTAAATGTATTCAACAAGAATAAAATCAGATCAACTAAACAAACATTATTGTGATTAACTTACAATATATATTATTAAACATATTATTATAGTAGTATTACTGATTCATACAAATATGATTAACCAACTATAAAGCAAAGAATATCAAGAACGTCTATGTCCTAACAAAATGCACCCAATCGAAACATCCAAACCTATTGTTTGAGAACAAAACATGCTTCAGGATCTCTACACAAACATTGAAGTTTCCACACTCTCCAAAAGGAATAAAATAATTCTAAAAAATGAACGATTTATTACTCAGTTATTAGAAAACCCGAAACAAAGAATAAAAATATAAAATATCATAGTTACGGAATTGAAAGTTAGACTTTTGTACGGGACAAAACAATGAAACGGTTGCGAAACAAGCCTGTGCATCATATGAGATCGAAACATAGTCACATTTATTCTGACAACACCCTAACTCAATTCAACTGAATTTAACTTATCCAATTTCAATCAAAAACTGCATCTAACCCGTACAGCGGCGGTGGAAAATTGCATTTAACCCGTGCAGCGGCGGTCGGAAACTACATTTAATCCGTGTAGCGACGGCCTTAATAACGACTTTCAAAGAATTCTTGAACTTACAAAACGTATATTCTCACAATCAGATATTACTACATTTATGCCAATTTATTAATTTATCTTCCTACTTAATAAGAAAAAATACCATGTTTTAACTTAATGTAACATAAAAGGAAAACACTTCATCCAACTTAATACATACTACCTGTACAATGTAATAGATACAATTTAAGGGCTAGAAAAGGAGCAAGTTAAAATTCTTATGGTCTTCACATCTAATGTTGTAGTATTTATACATTTGATCATTAAGGGAAGAAGATGATATATCAATCATGTATACAATGTAACATCGTTGTTTTGCTGACTAGCTTTTCTTTTAGAATTTTTAAATGTGAGAATGAAATTTACCTAAACTCCCTTGTGAAGTATTAGCTGTACTTGGATTTCCACATAATTTGAAGCTTTATGTTCAAAGCATAAATACAACGGAATAGTCAGGGGCGGAGGCATGTGTTGTGTGGGGGGGTCCATGGCCCCCTGATTTTTCAAAAAAAAAATTTATAACTAACTTTAAAAAAAATAAAAATATTATAAGTAAATAATCTCTAAATTTTTTAAATATCTCCATTTAGCCCCCTAACTTATAAAATTTATTTTATTAAACTTTAAATTATTTTATTAATAAGATTTTTTATTTTTTATAACAAAATATATATTATTTTATATTAAAAAAAAAAGAAACTTATAGCATAATTAATTAAAAATTTAATATCAAGACTTATATTGCAATCTTTACACAATAATAGGGACTTTTAATACAATTTTCCATATTATAAAACCTATTTTACAATTTTTGCATAATACTTAAACTTTTAGTGCAAATAGTGGCAAATTTTTTTTTTCGGGGGCGTTGCCCCCGAACCCCCTTGGCCCCCCTAACGAAAATTCCTGGCTCTACCCCTGGGAATAGTGATGGTAATTCAGCTCCAACAAACTAGTAAATAGCTATTTTCAAGCATTCAAAGAAACTGAAGCTCAAAAATAAAACTATTTGAATCACTCAGTTGCTATTTAGATTGAGTCTCAATTTAGGGTTTTAACCCCTCTTTAGACTACTGTTTCTTGGCGTTCTTTTCCAATCCCAAAAAAAATATAATCCCCCTCCTCCTTTTCTTTTTTTTATTAATATAACTCACTTTATTAGAATTACAAAAATAACCTTCAACTTTTAACACTTTATATATTCACCAACTCTATTCTCAATGGTTACACATTGGCCCCAACTAAAGCTAAAATAGATGTTACACTTATAGTTCATGGGATCTCTCTAATGGAATCTGATTGAATGTTGTTATCTAAAGGTTGCTTATATTTTTATATATCGCAAGTCAACTTCAGTATTATTCTACTCTCTTGCTAAATCACATTCTTATTATATTATATCATTACTAGTAATTAACAATCAACAAATATGAAAACTTCTCTCAAGATTAAAGAATATTTGCCAGCTGTGACAGCAAAAAAAACAATTTACATCAGCTTTATCTACAACAGGGACCATTATCAACTGCTAACTAGTCTGGTGATGTTTCCGTAAAGGACTTTCTGAGCTTATACTTGACAAAATCTTGGCCAGAGAAATATACCCAGAGTGCTTGTGTCCCGGGAGAACTTCCACAGCTTATACTAGTAGAAGTCTTGTTGTGTGTGTAACTGCTCGATCGGATCTTAACGTACATGAGATAACTATACCGGGTTGAGATATTTTGATGTTTGAAATATTGAGTTCGTTCATTTCATACGCAGAGGAGGCTGACTTTCACGAATCGAGTTGCTTCTTCTTCGTGAAATTGTTCGTCTAAAACCGAGTCAACAAAATTGATGAGATCCTGTACATTTCCCATGCCTACAAAACCAGATTTAAAATATTTTTATCGTGAAATAAAATTTGTGGAACGTAGTTTTCAAATAACTATGATCATGGCTAAAGCATAAATGTTTTGCATCAACGTTTAATAGTGATTTGTATAAAATTAGACTTAGATTCTATAGTTGTCTCTTCTCTCTTTAAATTTGAAGGTTAAATGCAAAAACACCCAAGAACTATAAAAAAGAAAACTACTATTACCCCCTCCCTGAATTTCGAACCACTAAAGACATCCCTCGAACTATATTGACAATGCTCTCTCTCTCATTTCTAATATTTTGTTAAATTTTTTAACATAATTTAGATAGACTATAATATACCTCTTCTTTTTTTTTTGTCTCCTCCCTACTTCATTTCTCCACCACCACTAATTACTCCTCCCACCACCGTCTCCTGAAAAGAGCAATCATAAGCCTCCGGATTCTTAGCACTATTAGAGCATCGAATTTTGAAGCTAAAAAATCTAAATGAGGGGTATTTAGGTCAATTAGGTGGAAAGTAAGTTTTAAAAAATTGAAAAATGTTATATCAGTCGCATTGACAACTTCATCATCCTTTAACTCTAACTGGATTATAGCGAAATGGGGTAATCCGCATTGTAGTAGGAGGGGTGTCTTTAGTAGTTCAAAATATCAGGGGTAAAGATAGGTTTCCAGTTCTAGTTCAGGGTGTATATCAACAATTTAAAAATTTATTACCTGATTAACAAGGAAATACTCGCCTCGTTCTAAATCAAAATAAACAACTGGCTGCCAACTAATAATCTCCAGAAGCAACACGCTTAACTTTAACTAATTCGATTCCATTCTACATGTATCTCGTGTATTGCATGTTTTCATTCTCACTCACACATGTTAAAACCAAAACCAACGGCTCTTGCTATGACTAGCGAGTAGAATACAGCTATGGTGGTCAAATAAAGTTGATCTCTATCATGAGTTTTTTGCTTTATACAAAATTGACAACTCAAAATGTACTTGGCATTTTCCCAAAAAGCGAATGATTAAAATAACAAGAAAATAAAAAAATGATGCCACTCGTTTTTTCTTCCCTCATTTTTCTCCTATAAATACTGACATTTCTTTCTATTCTTTTCAAGTATAATTTCATTAGTTGTATCTTTGTTTTACTAAGCTCTTGCACTTCTCGAGAAACAAAATACCATGGAAGCTCGAACTAAATCACCGAAGGCTAAGTATCATATTTTTTTTGTTTATGTAAGCGATATGCCTGGCTCCCTGTATGCCGCTCACGACGTCCATCAAGTGATGGTCGTTGTGGATGGCGTGCGAGGAAGCCAAGCATGTATCTCATTTTAGACATTTTAATTTATGCAGGTTTATTATTTTTGTCATAATTAATTGCGCCTAACACCCTGTTGTCGCCCCTATTTACACCGGAGGTCCCTATAATCGATATACTACCTACCAAGTTTACATTAGTCATAAATTATTATGTTTATAGCCTTAGTCATCGTGTTATTGAAATCGACAGTGTATAGTCCCCTATGGTTTTCATAATACAAGTCTTATAAATTATAATCAAAATGCTTAAAAATGCCACGAAAGGTCTTGAGGTAAATTTTAATTATTAATTGCATGTATAGTCTCTGTGTTCTCCATAACAGAATATTATTAAACGTTGTATCTGTGAAGGATGCTGACATTTTTTTTATATTATGAGTCAACTTTTAAAAATTATCAACTCTCTTGCTAAATCACATTCTTCTTTTATTTAATCAGTACTAACCATGAATACTTTTCCCAAGGAGAAAGAATATTTGACAGTAATAGACAAACTACACTTACAGCAGGGACCATCTACATCGTCAAATCAAATGCTAGCTAGTCTTGTGGCGTTTCTGTAAAGAACTTTTTGAGCTTATACTAGGGCAAAATATTAGTCAGAGAATCAAACGACGGGTGTTTGTGTTCGGGTGTGGGACCGGGAGGACTTCCAGACCGCTGGGCCGGAGGATGGTCATTTCTTATAAGCAAAGGAGGCCGACTTTCACAAATCGAATCGCTTCTTCATCATTGTAAAATTGTCCTGTCCACCTAATACCAGGGGGAAGAGGTTAATGAGATTATCGTCCATGTACATTTGCCATGCCTAAAAAAAGATTTAAATTGTTTTTATTGCAAAAAGAAAACATGAATGTACAATTTAAATAACTATGATAATGGCTAAATCATAGATGTGTTTGCCTAGTTACACCTACGATTGATTTGCATAAAAGTAGTCTTAGATTTTATAGTTGGTTCTACCTTTTTTAAAGTTTGATGAAAAACCATAAACTATACCCAAAGATATATTACTACCCTTGGATTTTTCTAGCTACAATAGACAATCCTTGAACTATATGTACAATACTCTATCTTTTGTTAGTTTTTCTTTTCAACATATTTTTAAAAACTCTATATAACCTCTCTCTCTAAATATCTTTTTCATATCCTCCCGCATTATTCCTTCTCTACCACCATCTTCTCAAAATCGCAAACATATCAGAAATGCTCTTTGAGGTATATACCTGTTAACAAGAAAAAAAAAAAAGATAATTACCCAACGGATCTTGAAAACACCACCTCGTGATCTAACAAGACCCTACTAATTTTATCTTCTTACTAAAGGCCACAACAAAAAATTAACACTATACCCCAAAAATCCAATTACCTTCTTACCCTATTTTTTTATTTATTTACCTATATATACTATTTTTTGTCAAATAAAAATCAAAACACAATACACGCTCAATCTCTCCTCTCTCCTCTCTCCTCTCTCCTCTCTCATCTCTCATCTCTTTCTCTCTCTTTGAAGCTCAACCCGAGCCGGAAAATGCTAAACCGAACTCTTATTGCCGCCGTTTTGGTGTTGCAGCGGAGAAGAACATCTTCTCTCTCTCTCTCTCTCTCTCTCTCTCTCTCTCTCTCTCTCTCTCTCTCTCTCTCTCTCTCGAGATTATTCCTCTCTATCCCTCTCACTCTCCCGTAAGTTAATTTATTTCTTCCTTGTTTGCTTGTTTTAGCTGGGTTTTTATGATTTTGCTTTGATTCTGTGTTTAAGTTTGCTGAAATTACTTATTTTTTTCGTTGTTGCGTGTTTGAGTAGTTGTTTATCGTTATTCATCGTTTGTGTTCATCGAGTTTTTGTGTTCATCGTGAGTTTTCACTGTTACGTGACTTCATATGCTTTGTACACCAGTAATCTTCTGTTTATGGCACATGCTCAGAAGATTTTGCTCGTTTATCATTATAATACCTGTTTTACGTACTTGTATGCATCCATGCTCAGTAATTATATGTTTTTGTTTAATACTCAGTACTTTTTCTGTTGTGTTTTTACGCTCAGCACTAGTTATGCATATGCTCAGAACTTTCTGTTGTGTTACGCCTATGCTCAGTACTATCTTCAGTACTATCTTATGCCTATGCTCAGTACTTTTCTCTGTGTTTATGCATATGCTCGACACTAGTTATGCCTATGATCAAGACTATCTTATGCTTATACTCAGTTTTTTTGGTTTTTTCTCATGCTCAGTACTTTTTCTGTTGTGTTGTGCATATGCTCAATACTTTCTGTTTTGCGCTCAGAACTTTTGCGCTCAGAAGTTTCTAGAAGGCTGCGCTCAGAAGTTTCCACATCGTTAAGCTAGATTAGATTACTTTTTTTCTAGAAATGTAATAGATTTGTGTTAGATTATATTACTTTTTTTCCAGAAATGTCGTGAAATGTCGGATCTGTGTTTTGCTCAGAATTTTTGTTAAATGCTCAGAAGTTTTGTGGTGATGTTGATTTTTTGTGTTGAATCAAAAAATTATTTAAACTCAATAACTTTTGTATAAATGCTCAGCAGTTTACTGATTATACGAGAAATGCTCAAGAAGTTTACTGATTATACGAGAAACGCTCAGCAAGTTATTGAGCATGCCCAATACCCCATGCTCTGAACTATTTTCTACGCTCAGAACTATTTTCCACGCTCAGAACTATTTTTTCAGACTCAGAACTTTTTTCCATGCTCAGAACTATTTTTTCAGACTCAAAACTATTTTCCAGACTCAGAACTTTTTTCCACGCTCAGAACTTTTTCCGGCGGTGGTCGGCGGTTATCGGTGGTTGTGGTCGGAACTGGAAATTATTTGATAATTAATGAAGAAGGAGAGAGAAAATGATAAAGGGGGAGAGAGATTAATGATAATGGAGGAGAGAGTGTAATGGTAGTGGAGGAGAGAGAAATCTATTTTTTTGGCCTTATATACACTATAAGGGTAGTTATGACATTAAACATCTTATTGGCCTCTAAGTAGGAGAGAGGAATCACTTAGTTCTTATATGGCACATTGATTCTCTTCAAGTCTCTTTGGGTAATTGACCCAAAAAAAAGGGTGAATACCACTCACAGTCCTTTATTTTTGCCGAAAATGCGAGGAGGTACCTTATCTAAAAATTCTTTCCAAATGGACCTTTAAGTTCAAATTTATTAGACCTTAGCCCTTTTTTAATATTTCTGACAGTTGACCTTTAGTCAATGTTGGTGCCATCTGAGCGCCACATCCTTTCCACGTCAGCACGATATCATTCCTTTTTCTTTTACCATAGTCTAGGTGTTATATCTGAGCTTCATATTGATATCTTAAAGTATCATTTAATTCATTTAATATCATTGCATCTCCATACATGTGATTAGAACAACCCGATTCTAAAACCAAGCATCCTTGCACTCGACTTGATGATGTTCTATATGAGCCATGATTAACATCTTTATGTTCATATAATTCAGCATAGTTGGGTTGCTCTCCTCAAGTTGGACATTTATATTGAAAAATGTCTGAGCTTGTGACAATGATAGTGTTCCACTGTAGCTTTCAAAAAAGTTTGCCAACCTCGACATCTTCCTCTAAAATTGCCTATGCCACATCCTCTTCCTCTGCTTATCTCATCCACATTAATTTTTAAGACTTTCTCTTCTCTATTGCTTCTGTGAAACTTCTATTCATGCACAATAAGTTAGTTTTTCAATTAATCTAATGTGAGGAAATCGATATCCTTGGATTATTCGATTGGGACAACTACATAATTGAACTTTTCTTTTAAAGTTCAAAAAAATTTCTCCACAATTGTAACATCTCTCAACTTTTCCTTATTCACCCTCATTTTATTATTTAATGTCATAACACGAGCAAAGAATTCAGTAATATTTTCACTTTCCTTCATCTACAGAGTTTCTAACTCTCTCATCAAAGCATGAAGAATTGTTGCTTCACTCTAGCACTTCCCTCAAATTTCATCTTTACTGAGTCACATATCTTCTTAGCAGTGTCCTTTACCAATATGGTTTCTAGCGTGGTTATATCATTGGAAAAGATAATTCTTCATCTAAAGATCTTTCAGCTGTAGTTTGTCAAGCTTTTCATGTTGTTCAACTATCAAATTTGCTCCTTCGTTCGGTTCCTCATATCCGATCTCAATCAATCTCTGGTACTCTTTGGATCTCAAGAAATTTTTTGTAAGCATACTCCGATGATCGTAGTGACCATCGAAGCATGGAATAGCTAGTTGAACGAAAGAACCTTCACTTGAAATTTTCTCAAACTTTCATGTTTAAATATCTCTTGGTTAATTTGTAAGTCAATTGAAAGACGAAGCCTTCATCTCTCAGACTTAGTGGGAGCTCTAATACCACTTTGTTGTAAACAATAAAACTTGTTCAAACTCAGCCAAATAAATGTATTGACTTGAACAAATTTATTGAACCATAATTAGGAGTTATATCCTACTACAATTCTAACAATATAAGAAAATCTAGCATAAGTAGGCAGGGCCAGCCCGGGGGCAAGGCAACCAAGGCGGTCGCCTTGGGCCCCGGATTTTTGAAGGCCCAAAAAAAATTAGTAACTAACGTATAGTATATAGTTCTTAATGCTTACTAAAATGATATATATATATATATATATATATATATATATATATAACGATTGGCCTAGTGGAAATGAAAGTTTTTGTCTACGTGCAGGTCATGAGTTCAAGACCACGCTCTATGCATTTTGTTAAAAACCGGATAAATAATTTTAATATATATCGAAAAAGGCCCCAATTTTTTTCTCGCCTTAGGTACCCGAGACGCTCGGGCCGGCCCTAAAGTAGGGATAACAATTTTCATAAAGAATAGAAACTTATTTAAACAATCAGATAAATATTGACTAAGCAAACAACTAAATCATTTTATCTATTTATACGATTTCTTCAAATTGGATGACAATGGTTGATACAAAAAATTAGCCTCGAAAGATATTTGAATTTTCTGTGAACCGTTCAGCCTCAACCTTTTGGAATTAGGTGGAATTTTATTATGGGAAAATGAAATGAATATCTAGGTAGTTGATGTTTACTTTTTGTGATAAATAAATCATTTTGAGACATCTTTTTATGTTTATTTTGTGCTCAGCTGAGAGGGATTTTTCCCTATTATTTGATATATTCTCATTTCTTGTCTTGTTTTGGAGATTAGTTGCTTTTATAGCTATTTGCACATAATTTGTTTGTTAAATGTGAAGTTCTTAGATACATGGATAATATAAGATACCAAAACATGGATAAGAAGTTGAGTGATAAATATCGAAGAAGGAAACCAAGAGTAAAGAGCAAGATAAACCGTTTTTAGAAACTGAAAGAGTTGTCGGCCAGAATTAGATAGTGATTTGTTTTCGATGTTATGAGAGATTGAAGAAGAATTTGGATGATCCATTTGACATTCATATAGGGATATAAATCAAGGTCGCTTAACAACTTAGATTTTGCAATTCGGAGTTGTAACGGAGAAGTTACGTATTACGCAGCTGGCGTGACTCGAACCTTCCCCCTCTTGGTGTAAAACATTTTTAGGATGGGATAGGTCATTTTAATGAGTCCAAAACCCATCCCATCGTTTTAAACACTATAAGTATCAGCTCATATCAGTTTTATCTCATCTTTTGACAGCCAGAGCTTATTTTCCAAGAAGAAATTCAACTAGAAGCTAGGGATGGCAATGGTTACGATTTTAATCCGAAACCGACGGATTACCGAACCGAATAAAAACCGATTATGTAACCGTGGTTAAATCCGTTAGGGTTTGGTTTTAAAAAGTGAAACCGATGGTTAAAACCGTTAGGATATGGTTTTAGATTAAAAAAAACCGAAAAACCGAAATCCGTTTTATATATATATATATATATCGGATTTTATTTTACCTACTACTCCCTCTGTTTTAAAATGTTTGTCCACTTTGCTTTTCACACATATTAAGAAATGTAATTATTACACTCCCTATTACAAAAGTACCCTTCATAAAGTATCTTGATATCTTAAATGTGTATTGGAAACATAAATTTTAATTTTTTAATGAGGGTAATAGTGGAAAAAATAGGTAAAAAGTGTCTTGATATTCTAAATGGACAAACATTTTGAAACTACATATTTAGTAAGTGGACAAACATTATGAAACGGAGGGAGTAAAGGCTAAAATCCATGTATTTTTATATTTTGAAGTCCATATTTCTTAAATTTTTTGATTTTTAATTACCAAAAGGCCAAAAGTCTCAACCCAACTATAGATAAGGATGGAAATGGTTATGGTTTAAAACCAAAATCGATGAAAATTTGAACCGATTAAAAATTGATTATGCAACCATGGATAAAACCTTTAGGTTATGGTTTTGAAAAATGCAACCGATGGTTATATCCTTTAGGTTAAAATTTTAGATAAAAATAAAACTAAATAACCAAAAACCCGTTTATTATCATCTATTTTTGTATATTTTATAGTACTATAGATAAAAAAAAATTCATATCTCAATACTAAAATCTAAATATTAGAATTAACAAAAGAAGTAACAAAAACGTTATTTAATTAAAGATCAACATAATATTTTATATATTGGATATTTGTCATGTATTTATGATCTTGTTTCAATATTTTTAATATATTTAGAAAGTTATAGTTTTGCATGTTACAAGAGCGGGGCGAGGTTCGGGATCCTACTGTGAGAGGGACGCCTCGCGAGCTGGGTTATGGTTAAAATCCGAAAAACCGTTTAAAAAACCGAATCCGAATTATTCGGATATGGTTTTGAAAAGTAAATCCGATGGTTAAATCCGTTAGGGTTTGGTTTTTGATAAATTAAATGGATATGGACATGGTTTTGATTTTTTTTGCAAAAATCCGATCCGTTGCCATCCCTACTAGAAGCAGCCAGGAAGATCTAGATGAGGAAGTAACAACGTTGGAGCTTCATTGCAACGCGTCTATGCTTCTCCATTTCTTAAAATATGGGTAATTTAGTATTAGTATTAATTTGTATATGAATTATTTCTAAACTATTTCATTCGAAAGTTGTATTATGTTTGATTACATTTTTTGCTTAGGATTATACTTGTAAGAAGGATTGACTATTGTTTTGCTTTTAATTGCATTTGGGATATTTATATTTAATTGAATTGGAGTTTGAATTACATTTATATTGTTTGTATACTTGATTTAATTACTCATGCGCTCTAGCCAAAGTAGTAGGAGCCGTCGTAATTTGCCTAACACTCGGGTGGAGGGAAAGATGACAGACCTAGTATACAAGTGATTAATGCCTTTAATCGGACGATATTAGCACGCTAGGTAGTAAATAGGGTAATAGGGACTTAAGTCAACCCGAAAGACAAGAGACGATTGACGTAGAAAGTTACGTTTGCCCTTGTGGAGACTTAATTAACATAGAATTCCGACTAGTGTGAACAATACAATCCATCCACCCTTATTCATAAAATTCATTTCAATAGGATAGGTTCTTACTAGCACACTTAACTATTATCGTTTGTGCATAATTAGTTTAGTTAATTTCGTAAACAAAACATTCAATTATTTTACTTAATTTGAATCTAAACACTTAAAACCACCTAAGCTAATATTGAATACGAATTAGAGTAACTACCTAAATTCCTGAACGAACACGCATTATTTACTTATTACTTGTAACGATCCGTACACTTGCGGAGAGTTAATCTTGGTCTCCGAGGTGTGTGTGTGTGTGTTTGTTTTCTTTTCACATTTATTATTTTATCACACGCCCCGGGACCAACAGTAGCTTCGTTGAGCCCAAGAAGCTAAGACGAACAAACTATTATGGTATATGTATTATTAAGAAACTTGAGATGATGACTGTGAATTTGTGGTATTGTTACTTGTGGGATTTTGAGTTTATGCATGCTTTCAATTTCCATTTTTTAATTATTACAAATGCAACAATATCTTAGTACTGGAAAAGATAGATGACAAATTATGGTAATTGATATCCATAATTCAAGATTATAAATATTAATGACAGTCTCGGAATACCTTTCTTCACCTAATATCTTCCATGTATTTTTATTATCTATCTTCACTTGTTGTAGAAGTATATAGTGAATTATTTGGTTATGTATGTATCACATTGTCGATGGGATTACATTCTTAATGGATTTATATGCTTGATATGGATCCGGATTGTTGCTTAATGTTTTATTTGTTCTTTCCAAATTAAGAATTGTACGATATTTGATATAATTCCTAAGCAATAACTTAATTCCTAATAAATTGAAGAATTTATGTCCTCATATAATGAATGTGTATATTGATGAATATAAGGTGGTGCTTATTTTTCATATGATAAGTACTTATTGCTAAATGAACAACTGAAAATAATTTATTCTATTAAGAGGTAGTTTAGGAATGAAGCAGACTTAGAGGGTGTTTGTTTGCACTTAATGAGATTTTAATCTGACTCATTTAGACATTGGAACAATAAGACAATTTATTTTTTCAGGCCAATTCATATCTGAATGCCTTTTAATCGATTTGTTTCATTGAGATTTCAAGTCAAGTCTGATCATTCAAACACTGTCTCTTAACTAAATAAGTTCTATTCAATTGTTTATTCATCATTCAGTATTTATCACTTTAAAAAACAAACGACACCTTAGTTTGAAATCTTAATGAAACTGGCCAATTAAGAGGCTACAGATCTGAATTGGTCAAGTAAAATAATTTGTCTTATTAATTTAATGTCTTAATGAACCAGATTAAGATCATATGAAGTGCAAACAAACACTCCCTAAGTCTTAATATGGATTATTGACTGTAAGGTTTATGTGTTTGTGTGTGTATCAAAAGGTATGCTCATTTATAGTTGTCAAATCAAGACATATAGTAAATTAAAATATTTTATCTCTCAAATTTTGAATTGTAATGTTTTAATCCAGTTTAAGTATATGTGTAGAATTGTACCCTTATATGAACCTTAGAAATAGACTAATAGAAATTCAAGCAAACTTTACTATTGTGAAACAAGCATAAACTAATATTACACCATGTTTTCTTCACTAAGGTTTAAGCCAACAACAGAGGTCTATGTGTTTAGAATTTTTATGATTTTGCCTCTCCGATTTGATCATGTTATATTTTTTATATTAATTATTATGGAATTTGTAGTTGATTCAGTTTGTTTATTATTGTTTGACAAATTTGAAGTTAGTTTGGCATCTCTTTGACAAGGCATTGAAGCTCTTCCATCGTACTTTATTGAGTCTGATTATTATTGTTTGACAAATTTGTAGTTAGTAAATTCTTTAACTCCGTTGACTGAATTTACTGAGTACTCAAAGAAATTTGCCGAGTGCTAAGAGAATTTTGCTAAGTATCAAGGCATTGAAGCTCTTCCATGGAAGCAGCTCTGCAATTTGTGTTCCATTAGGATTTTTACTTTGTAATAGGTTTATATTTATTTTTCTTAGTTGGTATTATTTTTTTTCCTTGATTAAGTGTTATATATTAATATTACTTTGTTAATTGAAATTTTTTATGCATTTTTACGTTTTACTTAGTTATTTTACAAAAACTCGGAAAATTTGTTGACTACTCACAGAAATTTGTTGAGTACTCATAGAATAAAACCGAGTACTCAGTGTTTTGGTTGAGCGTCATCAGTTACTTTGTTGACTACTCAGTGATTTTGGTGAGCAACATATTGACTAGTCCTAACATTTTTATTGTGAGTATTTGGTGATTTTGCTGGTGAATTCTCTAAGTAGTGATTATGCTGGTAAATTCTCTTAGTTGTGATTTTGTTGGGAAATGATTTGGGTAGTGATTTTGCTGAGTACTATTTGAAATCATTGAGTATTTTTTAAAATCACTAAGTATTATTTAAAATCACTTAATATTAACAAAAAAATCTTTGATTATCAATGCAAAATCACTGAGTATTACACTGTATCTCTAAGTATAACACAAAATCATTGAGTATTACGCAAAATAACTAAGTATTAACATTAAATCACTTAGTATTACAAAAATATTTTTGTGTACTAACAAAAAACACTGAGTATTACACAAAATCACTTAGTATTAAAAAAAATCAATGAGTATTACACAAAATCACTCTTTAACATAAATCACTGAGTATTACACAAAAATGGCTTATTGATGTTGCGAAAATGGTGATCGGCTTGATGTAAAAATAGAGTTCAAATGATGCATAATTAGAGCTCAAAAAGTACGGAAATGAAACTCGAAAAGCTGCAAAAATGACTTGACCCATAATATTTTATTGGCCGCTTTGAAAAAAATAGTCACACCTTCTTTATATGTCTCAAAAGTAGTCTCCAAAACCAAATAGGTCAATCACCCGAAATTATAATATTTAACTAAAACTTAAAAGTTATAACTTAAAGTATATTATAATCATGAGGCTCAAGCAAATTTATATTACTCTCTTACTGTTGTATGAAAAAAATATGTACAACTATCGTTTTTTAATTTTTTTTTTAATATTTATTCATTAAATATTTTAACACTTTTATCAAAACCTTATACATGATATTTAATAAAAAAAATATTTTACAAGAAACTATGATCAAGAACTTATGATCTTTGTTACACATTTACTTTCAAATAATGAGTTATTGAGATGATTATTTTTTTCACGCTATTGTTTAGCCTTCCCTACTATATAATCTAGACCATATATTTTCTGAGCAACTTTATATTTAATTCCTCGGGTGTTCAATAGTAATTATATTATGTTCGCTTCGTAACTTTTTTTGGATATTGCCTGGTTTAAGTGTGACTCGTAACCCGCGAGTAAAACCTAACCCTCACGATTTAATGAACGGTGTGGGGCGAGACGGGGGAAGAGCAACGCAGGTGGACGGGTTATGGGGCTTTTTTTACGGGAAAGAGTGCAAAAATAGGTAAACTAACCTCAAAACCTCTCCATTGACATCCATAGTGAAGACTCTGTGTAATGTTTTATATATATATATATATATAGAAAGAGAGATAGATATTATAATTAATAATATATAATTAAAATATATCTCAACATTAAATAATAATATATTAATTTTGTATAATTTTTTATACAATATGAGTTATAGAAAAGAAAATAAATTTTGTTTTGAGTAAAAATGTGGTGTCCTGATAGATAAAAAATCAAAATATTTTAAGTATTTTATAAATAAAAAAATAGAAAAATAGTGAGACATTATTCTATTGATTTAATTTCTTGATATAGTATGCAAATCATATGAATATTCTAAATGACTTTTTGTTTTTTTTTAGATAAATTATTTCTATTAATATAATTTACCGATTTTTTCTATTACAATTATCTTGAATGAAAGACAAACTTTTCAAATTTTGTTCTTAGTTTTTTTTCTTTCCTCAGAAGTTTCCATTTGTTTACCAAATTGACAACTGTAAAGATAAATTCGTGACTAGGAATAAACAAAAGATGCGATTTGAAAATGCCTGGTTTTAATTGTAACTAGTTTTTAAACATATAGTGTGTTTTTTTTTTTTGATCGGCAAACATATTTTGTGTTAGTTTCATTTATATGATATGAACTTGGCCAAAAAAATATGTTGCTTCTTCCAGTTCACTCAATTCTCTCAATTAGTAAATTCATAAATTGTATGTTTCACTATGGCACTTCCCGAGAAACCAAACACTATGGAAGCTCGAGCTAAATCACCAAAGGATTTGAAGACTAAGTATGAAATTCTTTTTTTATGTTAGCAATATGTATGGCGTGAGGAGCCAAACATGTATCTCATTTTAGACATTTTGGTTTATGCTTAAGTAAGGTTTCTGCTTTTTTAAAAGTTTATTGCACCTGACACCCTGATATCACCCCTAATTACACTCAGAGATCCCTATGAAGTATGATCTACAGCATACCAATTACATTAGTCATAAATGATTTTGTTTAACTGTTTATAGCCTTTAGATGATTAAGCTTTACCGTGCTATAAAAATCATTGACAGTTTTTTAAGAGGGCATATAGTCCTTGTCTTGTATAATCCGTGCTCTTAAAGAATTCCACAAAAGGTCCTGAAGAATATATATATATTAGGTGGATATATATTCGGTGAAGTGTTTTATTTTGGTTGGCTGATTACTTAATGACGTGGCTTAATCTTGGGCGCTTGATCTTATTAACATCTAACGGCTCTCATTCGCTCGTGGGTTTTGTCTCTTATATAAAGGAATTCGGGTTGACCGAAGTCATAACCCTTACTCTCCCAACCTACGGGTTCTCTCTCGCCTCTCTCATACTCTAAACCCTAGTTTGTAGAAGATCAATCACTGATTCTTCTTGTAATCGTTTGATAGCTTCTTAGTTGTAATATCTCGTGTAATTTGTGATAATCATCTTGATTAATCACTAGATAGCCTTAGAGATTTGTTTAGGGTTCGAGAATTAGATTAGAAGTGGTATTCATTCGATTGAGTGGTTTGTATTGTAAGGTGATCTGAAATATTGTATCTCTTGTGATTTCTAGTAGCCGAGCACCTCTCATCGGAGCTCAACGTGGATGTAGGTCTGATTTGGACTGAACCACGATAAAATCTGTGTTCTTACTTTCTCGCTTTAATTCTTGTGATTGTGGTTATTGAGTAGTGTGTTTTTGAAGGTTAATTCTGATAGAAATTACAACAGTGGTATCAGAGCTTGAGTTTTAATCTTGGGCTATCAGATTAAGGTTTCAAATCGGTGTTCTTGAAAAATTAGGGTTTCGCCTAATTTCATCTTGTGGGTTTTAATTCGGTTTCTCTCCGTTCTTGTTTCAATAATACGATGACTACCTCTACAGGAATTGATATGTCCGTGTTCGATGGTAAGATGGATTTCGGTGTTTGGCAGAAAAAGATGAGGGTTCTACTCTCTCATCATAAAGTGGGAAGTGCGCTTATTGCTGATATTAAAGATTGGCGTGAGGGAGAACTTGATCGAGAAGCTCAAATCAAAGAAGAAGCCTATAATATCCTCTTCTTGAATCTTTCTGATTCTGTCATTCGACAGGTTGATGGTGCTGATACAGCTCTCGAGCTGTAGGGTAAACTCGAAACTCTCTATGCTTCTAAATCTGTTCCTAATCTTGCTTTCTTGAAAGGTTCTTTGTTTAATTATAAAATGGATGTTTCTAAATCTATTGATGAGAATTTAGATGAATTTACTAAGATGTCCCTTGTTCTGAAAGGAACCACTATGGCCTTAGATGACACTAGTAAATGTATGATCCTTTTGAATGCTATACCTGAATCTTTTCAAGTTGTGAAAGATGTGTTTCAATATGCTAGTACTGTCCCTACTTATGATCAAGTTGTTACCGCACTTAAGACCCGAGAAAATGAATTAAAGTCCCTTAAGAGAACTGGAATTAACATGTATGTTAACCCTAGAACAGATACTACTCAATCACTTGACTTAGCTAAGAATAAGAAAGGAAAGAAAACCACTACTTCTAAGAACAAAGAAACTAGGAAGTGTTTTCATTGTGGGAAGGCTGGACACTTAAAGAAAAATTGCTGTAAGTTGAAAAACAAGATTAACAATAATGAATCAAATATTGCTAGTATGCCTAAGACTACTGATGATATGTTTGAAGTCTTGAATGTGAGTAACTTGTTTGAGCATGCTAGTTGGATTCTTGATTCTGGTTGTACCTTTCACATGTGTCCTATACTTGAACTATTTCATGACTTGTCTTATGTGAACAATGAAACTGTATATATGGGGAACAATAACACTTGTGAGGTTAAAGGTATTGGGAAAGTTAAACTGAGAATGGGTTCTGGGAAATGCATTGAATTGACTAATGTTAGATATATTCCTGATTTGAAAAGAAATTTAATTTCTTTGGGTGCTTTAGATGATCTTGGTTGTGTTTCCAATGTTTCTAAAGGTGTTATTCATGTTTATAAGGGTGGTAAATTGTTATTATCTGGTGTTAAACATGCTGGTTTATATGTTCTTGATGGTACTCATATAATTGGTTCTGTGAATTCTGTTACTAATGCTTCATCTCAGGCTACCACTGAAAAGTGGCATTTAAGGCTAGGGCATATGAGTCAACAAGGACTTAGTGTCCTTAGCAAACAAGGTATGCTTGGAAAAGACTCAGTTGGGGACCTTCCCTTCTGTGAGACTTGTGTGTTGGGTAAACAACATAGGGTAAGTTTCAAGCCTGGAACTCATAATTCCAAGGCTTGTCTTGAATATGTTCATGCAGACCTTTGGGGTCCTGAAAGGTATGATGCTCATGGTAATTACAAATACTTCTTTTCTTTAGTTGATGATTTTAGTAGAAGGGTTTGGACCTTTTTACTTAAAACTAAAGATGAAACTTTTCAAAAAATCAAAGAATGGAAGTGTTTGGAAGAAAATCAAACTGGTTTAACTTTAAAGGTTTTGAGAACTGATAATGGTCTTGAATTTTGTAACACTGAGTTTGATTTATACTGTAAGACTAATGGAATTTTGAGACACAGGACAGTTAGGCATACACCACAACAAAATGGTGTAGCTGAGAGGATGAATAGGACACTTCTTGAGAAAGTGAGATGCATGCTTTTCACCTTAGGCTTACCCAAAGATTTTTGGGGAGAAGCTCTTTACACGGCCACATACCTTGTTAATAGGAGTCCAAACAGATCAATTGGCCTTAAAACTCCTATGGAAATTTGGAAGGGCCAGAAACCAAACTTATCATTTCTTAAACCCTTTGGGTGTGCAGCTTATGCACACACAAAGGAGGGTAAGCTTGATCCTAGGTCTATCAAATGCATAATGTTTGGTTATCAAAACCAACATGGTGTAAAGGGTTATAGACTGTGGGAAAAAGATAGTAGGGGTTTCAAAGTTATTGTTAGTAGATATGTGATCTTTGATGAACTAACATTTCCTTTCAAAATTGGTACAGGTACAGGTGATGATGCTTTGCCTAAACCTGCACAACCTCAACAAGTGGTGGGAATTGAGAAAGAGGTGGAGCCTGAGTCTTCCAGTCCAGTTGATAACCATGGGGATGATCTGAACCCTCCCCATGATGAAGCTGAAGCTACTGAGGACAATGAGGGTGAAGAACATCCTCCTGAGTCTTCAACAGGGCAACTTCAAAACTATCAACTCACTAGAGATAGGACTAGAAGGGAAACCAGAGCACCATCAAGATATTCTTATGCAGACCTTGTGTATACAGCTTTGAATGCTTCAATTGAGGTCACAAACTCTGAACCAACATCCTACATGGATGCTATGGAGGCAGAGGACAGTAAACAATGTGAAAAAGCTATGAATGAAGAAATTCAGTCCTTACATGAGAATAACACATGGGTCCTCACTGAACTACCTCATAAACAGAAGGTAGTGGAATGTAGGTGGTTATTCAAGCTCAAAGAGGGTATATCTGAGACTGACCCTCCAAGGTACAAAGCTAGGTTGGTTGCAAAAGGCTACACTCAAAGGGAAGGTATTGATTTCAATGAAATTTTCTCTCCTGTGGTTAAATTTAAAACTATTAGGGCCATGTTAGCTTTTGTTGCCTGTTATAACCTTGAAATTGAGCAATTAGATGTTAAGACTGCTTTCTTGCATGGTGACCTTGAGGAAACTATTTTCATGAGACAACCTGAGGGTTTTATTGACCCTAAACTGCCTGATCATGTATGTTTATTGAAACAATCTCTTTATGGTTTAAAACAGTCCCCTAGACAATGGTATAAGAAGTTTGACTCTTTTATGCTTAAATGTGACTATGTAAGATCTGATTATGATGCATGCTTGTATCTATCTGTTAAAACTGATCATCATGTGTATGTTCTACTCTATGTTGATGATATGCTCATTATTTCTAAGTCCCTTAAGTATATATCTGAGTTAAAGAGAAAACTTAGTAAGGAATTTGATATGAAAGACCTTGGAAATGCTAAGAAAATCTTAGGGATGATGATTGATAGAGATAGAGATAAATGCATGATTAAGCTTCACCAGGAACCTTATTTGAGAAAAGTAATTACAAAATTTGGTAGCTTGAATTGCAAAACTGTTATGACTCCTTTGGCTGGTCATTTTGTTTTATCTAAACATTTGTGCCCCAAGTCACAGTCTGATATTATTAAGACGAATTCTGTCCCATATGCTAATGGTATAGGGTCCCTCATGTATGCTATGATTAGTACTAGACCAGACTTGTCTTTTGCTATATCCTTATTGAGCAGGTATATGTCTAATCCTGGTTGGGATCATTGGTGTGCTCTTAAACATGTTCTTGCATATGTTGGAAGTACTTTGGGAGTTGGACTGTGTTATGGAAATCATAATATACCTTTTGAGTTAGTTGGATATGTAGATTCAGATTTTGCTGGAGATAGAGACTCAAGAAAGTCTACTACCTCTTACTGCTTTACTCTTGGAGGTAATTGTATTTCTTGGAAGTCTCAACTTCAACCTTTAGTGGCTTTGTCCACTACAGAAGCTGAATATGTGGCTATAACTGATTCAACAAAAGAAGCAATCTGGCTTCAAAATTTGCTATCTGAAGCTTGTATTGTTAAGGGTAAGGCTACTATATTTTTTGACAGTCAAAGTGCAATTCAACTGAGTAAAAACCCAGTATATCATGAAAGGACCAAACACATTGATGTTAAGTATCATTACATTAGAGATATATTGGCTAGTGGTGAAGTTAAGTTGTTGAAAGTGGCTACTGAGGATAATCCTGCTGATTTTGGTACTAAAATTGTTACTAATGTCAAGTTCAAGCATTGCTTGGATTTGCTTTCTATTGGTTAATGTTTTGCAGGTATTTTGGGCTGAGATGATGATGGAGATGGCTTAGGCTGGCTAGGAATCACATAAGGTGCAGTTTCAGGTGGAGGTGGAGGATTAACACTTCAAGGTGGAGATTGAAGAATATATATATATATATATTAGGTGGATATATATTCGGTGAAGTGTTTTATTTTGGTTGGCTGATTAATTAATGACGTGGCTTAATCTTGGGCGCTTGATCTTATTAACATCTAACGGCTCTCATTCGCTCGTGGGTTTTGTCTCTTATATAAAGGAATTCGGGTTGACCGAAGTCATAACCCTTACTCTCCCAACCTACGCGTTCTCTCTCGCCTCTCTCATACTCTAAACCCTAGTTTGTAGAAGATCAATCTCTGATTCTTCTTGTAATCGTTTGATAGCTTCTTGGTTGTAATATCTCGTGTAATTTGTGATAATCATCTTGATTAATCACTAGATAGCCTTAGAGATTTGTTTAGGGTTCGAGAATTAGATTAGAAGTGGTATTCATTCGATTGAGTGGTTTGTATTGTAAGGTGATCTGAAATATTGTATCTCTTGTGATTTCTAGTAGCCGAGCACCTCTCATCGAAGCTCAACGTGGATGTAGGTCTGATTTGGACTGAACCACGATAAAATCTGTGTTCTTACTTTCTCGCTTTAATTCTTGTGATTGTAGTTATTGAGTAGTGTGTTTTTGAAGGTTAATTCTGATAAAAATTACAACAGGTCCCATAGGTTAATCTTGTATAATTAATTGCATATATAGTTCATGTGATCTTCCTAATGAGATCTGATTGAATGTCGTTATCTGAAGGCTGCTGACATTTTTATATATTGCAAGTCAACTTGAGAATACTATTCTACTCTCTTGTTAACAGGGCCGGTCCTGATAATTTATAGGCCCTGGGCGAAACTTAAAATTGGGCCCAAGTACGACAAATTTAGACTAAATTTTAATGGAACCATACATTTTCATTTTATTTAGTACATATTTTATAATAAATATTAGATTTATTGAAATAACTAACTATACATCTAACATTTTTTTTCATTTTTTACGTGTCGAACAAAAAAAAACATATTCTTAATATAAGAACAATTCATAGTGCACTTTGGAGATAATGTTGATCGTAACTCCCGTTTCTCCTCTCTTAATTAGGGGGTTCCATGATTTACAATTAGAGTGAAAAGGTATAAACACCAAATGGGTTCGAGGCCTCGCTCTAAAATAATTAGTTTAATTTCTAGTTTGGGGAGGCCTTGGGGGCAAACCTCTATTTTTTGTAAGGGATTTCTGTTAAAAAAATCATGTTAAATATTTTCAATGCGTTCCGAGATCTGGGTGGCGACCCCCTACCTCCCTTGGATCCACCCTTATTTTTAGCTCAAATCAAGACTTGACCCTTATAATAGTGAAATAAAAATTAAAGTAAAATAAATTACAATACGACAAAACCTTATGTTGGTGAATAATGAATATATAAATCTGGCGAATTTGAATGAGTTTAACATATACGTAATGTAATATAAAATAAATTAACTAATACCAAAATAATTTTTTAAATAATAAAAGAAAAAAATATAATATTCTTTAAGTAATAATATTAATCTATTCATATTTTTTGATACATTTTATTATTGTTCGTATAATTAAAAACTTAAAATATTTTATTTCTTTATCATATTTATAAAAATTTAAACTCAAGCAAAAGATATTTTATATTACAATTGAAATATTAAAAAAAAAAAGTGTTGAAAATTTTAGGTGTAAAAAATAATTTATCAACTTGTATCAATTATATTTTAAAATATTAAAATTATAAAGTTAAATAATTTTCTGAAGTAAAGGTTATACAAATGTTTGTCCAAAAAAAATTGTTATACAAATAAACAATTAAGATAAAGAAAAGTTTGTTTTTTCATTAAAATAAGCAAAGAAACATTGTTGCAAGTAGGTGGGTTCGAACCTGGGTCAACTTAAAAGACATACTACAACCTTACCAACTAAGCTAAGAACAACACAGTGCCTAGATAAAGAAACTCGTACTACTTATCCGCAACTAAATATATATATATATATACATCTATACCTAACAAATTAGGGGCCCCCGATCCGCTTGGGGCCCTGGGCGGTCGCCCTGATCGCCCATGCCCTGGGCCGGGCCTGCTTGTTAAATCACATTCTTATCTTATTATATCATTAGTAACAAATATGAATACCTCTCTCAAGATTAAAGAATATTTGACAGATGCGACAGCAAAAAAAAAAAAACAATTTACATCAGCTTTATCTACAACAGGGTCCATTCTGTATATATCTAGATTGTCAAATCGACTGCTAACTAGTCTGGTGACGTTTCCTTAAAGGACTTTCTGAGCTTATACTCGAAAAAATCTTGGCTGGAGAATTATACCCAGAGTGCTTGTGTCCCGGACCAGGAGAACTTGCGGAGCTTCTACTAGTAGAAGTCTTGGAGTTTGTGTAGCTGCTCGACCGGATCTTAACGTCCATGAGATCGGCAACTATACCAGGTTGAGATATTCTGATGTTTGCAATATTAAGTTCGTTCGTCAACATTTTATACGCGGTGGACATGCTTGGCCGGAGCTTGGTCATTTCTTGAACGCACAGGAGGCCGACTTTCAAGAATCGCATCGCTTCTTCGTCGTGAAATTGTCCGTCTAATACCGGGTCAACGAGATTGATGAGATCCCCTTCCATGTACATTTCCCAAGCCTACAAAACCCGTTACAAATTGGTTTTAGCGTGGATTGTAAGCTTTTAATAACTATGCTCAAGGATAAATCTTAAATGTTTTTGCCTAGTTACATTTAAGAGTGATTTGCATAAGAGTATACTTAGATTCTATAGTTGACTCTACAAATTAGAAGGTTAAGTGCAAAAACATCCCTCTATTATACCAAAAACCCTACTGTTACCCCTGTACTTTTCTAACTACTAAAGACACCCCTCGAATTAAATTGACAATGACTCCCATTTGTAATTTTCGATTAGTGTTGTCTAACGAAAGTGGGAAAAAAAGACTATAATGCCCCTTATTAGTTTTTATTTTTCTTCCTCCATTTCTTCACCACCAGCAATTACTCTATCTCCGGCCACCATCATCTTGAAAGAGCGACCATAATCCTTCGGCTTCAAAGCTCCAATGGAGCTTTGGTTTTGTAGCTAATTAAAAAAACTTTTGTAAATGAGATTTATCTAGGTCATTTTAGGTGACAAATGAATTAATTGAAAATTTTATATCAACTCCATTCCCCATTAATTCTAAGGATTTTGACGGAAGGGGCTGATCAATATCGTCATCATAGTAGAAGGGGGTATCTTTAGCAGTTAAAAGAATTCAGGGGTAAAAATAATTTTTTGGGTATAATTTAGGGGGTGTTTTTTAATTTAGCCTCGAATTTTTAGGGGTAAGCGTTGAACATTTAAAACTTTGTTACCTGATTAACAAGGAAATACTCGCCTCGTTCCAAATCAAAATGAACAACTGGCTGCCCACTAATTATCTCCAGAAGTAACACGCCGTAACTATAAACATCCGATTTGCGCGTCAAACGTCCCGTTACAGCGTATTCTGGAGAAAGATAGCCCCTATGGCATTAAAATTTCAAGAAAAATTATTAGCTAAGCATTAAAACTTAGAATAAACAATTGTAAGACATAAGTATTCAGCAAGTTTACTTACAATGTTCCGGCTACGAGAGTACTTATATGAGATTTATCATCCCGTAATAGCCTAGCCAAACCAAAATCTGAAATTTTCGGTGTGAAATTCTCGTCAATAAGTATATTGCTTCCTTTAATATCACGATGGACTATGTATGGATTGACCTCTTCATGGAGATATGCGAGTCCTCGAGCTACACCTATTGAAATGTCTTTTCTTAGTGTCCAAGTAAATCTGTTTCTGTTCTTCATTCCACCTATTTATCATATACAAGAATTATCAAGACAAGATGAAAAGAATTTGCACCCAAGTCCTTGTATTTTTAGAAAAATACACTAGTACCCCCGGGCCATGGCACCATGTTATTAAAATTGCACCCACAGTCCCTGTATTTTTTTTTAAATGTACAAACATACCCTTGCAACAATATATTGCGTCTTTAATAACACATGGGTATATTTGTCTAATTTGGATGACACATGGACTAATGATGCAATTTACATTGCATATTTGATTTATCAACCTATATAAAAAAACAAAAATTACCCAGAAATGTATGTGAAAGGCTATTGTTTTCCATGTAATCATAAACAAGAAGTCTTCTAGCTCCATCAATACAACACCCTCGAAGATTAACAAGATTCTCGTTTTTTATATCAGATAAAGCAGCTATCTCGGATATGAATTGTCTCTCACCTTGTAACGATCCAAGCTCGATCGATAGAGCTTTTACCGCCACAAAAGATCCGTCTTTTAGTTGACCCTTTACCACAAAACATCCAAATTCAACATTCATATTAAAAAAAATTAACTGCACAATTGTTCCCTATGTTATGTAAAATAGCCAAATATACCCAAAAATTTCAAGAAGTTGGTAAATTTATTATATTTTCGAATACCATAAAGGTAATTTGCTGCTTCTCGAAAGACACTGGTAGATTCGGCTATTTTGCATGACTAGTGAAATTTCAAGCTACACATTCAGACAAGGTACCTTGTAAACAGAACCAAATCCACCCGCTCCAACCTTATTCGAGGACCTAAATCCTTGAGTAGCAACTTTCAGTTCATTATACGAGAATACACGAAAATTTCCAGAAGTACTAAGTCCACCTGTGCTAGAGTCATGAATTTTATTAGAAATTCTAATTTTAATGAATAGACAACAAGAATCTTAATTCGAAATTAAAAGTTTTACCTGGTGAAAGAATCAAATCATCAGATGTAGAGCCGAAACAATTAGTTAAAGGTAACAAAAATTTCATGATGTTTTCTTTTTTGGATGTTTATGTGTTACTAACAAATACTATGTTTCTGTTAATGATATATTGAAGACGTTCATAGTGGGAACAAGAAATGGTAGTAACATACTAGAAAATGAATATAAAAATCTATTATAGGCTATTGCCCGTGGAGTATGGTTCTTGGTCAACCTTTAAGATTCCAACTTGGTGTACCGTTAGGCGTTAATAGTGTATGGATTTTGCCTTCGGTTACTATCTTTATCACGATATTTCTAAATTTACATAGATTTTTAGAATTCTTATGGAAAGAAATTTATTTGTTTGTTTGTAACTAGAGTGGGTGACGATTTGGTGGATGTACTAGACGAAATCTACGTGTACAGAATCAGGAATTTTCATTAAGGATACAACAGGGTTTGGAGCCAACGTTTTTGAAAGAAAAAAATCCCTACTTATTTTTATTTTGGACGGGAAATCCCTACTTATTTGCATTTTAGGTTTGTATATTATGCAAAAGTATCATATAGGTGCTTATGATATGCAAAAAATTGCACTATACATCTAAATATTAGATTTTTGAAATTGTTATACATAAGGTGTCGTTTGATTTTTTTTAAGTGATAAGTTTTGAATGCTGAATGCTGAATAACAGTTGAATAAGACTTGTTCTGTTAAGTGGCAGCAGACTCTGAATGAATCAGACTTAATTTTAAATTTTGATGAAACACACCATTTAAGAGTTATTCAGACCTGAATAGGTCAGTAAAAACAAACAGTCTTATTGATCCAATATCTTAATGAATCAGATTAAGATCTCATTAAGTGAAAACAAACACCCCTAAGTCTGTATATTATACAAAATAACCTATTTTAACAGGTTGGATTTATGTCCAAAAAAAAACCGGTTGGGTTAGCTTAACTATCCATGATCTTGTTGATTCTTCTATACTTAAAAATGGTGTGAAGTGAGAGATACACGGTTCGAATCCCCTCCTTGAAAATTGGCAACCTAGTTATGATTTATATGGGATATGAATGGAGAGACGTGCATATTCCTTGTGAAATTAGTTGCGATGCGCGCAAATTAGTCGGGACCACCCACATACCAAAAAATAACCAATTTTATTATAAGTGAAATAAATATAAGCTTAATTATATAACTTTTAAAAATCAAAGGACAAAAAAATTTAAAACTATAGGAGAATCAAAAGTTATGATAAAATTTCTTGTGTAATTGACCTATGAGATTTCGGAGATAAATTTAGTGGCCTATAGGAAACATGTGGTTAGTTTTTCTTCAAGGAGGCCACCATCCAATGTTATGGGTGACCAAATACTAAAATATCCTTAAATAAAGCAAAAATCACATAAAGACAAAAAACAAATGGCAATAATCATAAATCACCAAATCAGTGAGTCACTGAGTATCAACTCATTGAGTATTGATACTTTTCCGCTCCGACCACCTCCCACCGACCAACACCAGCGTCGCCGGAGATTTTACTAAGTGCTCGGAGATTTGACTGAGTGTTTGGATTTTATTAGGTGCTCAAATATTTTACTGAGTGCTCGGATATCTTATTAAGTGCTAGGATATTTTAATAAGTGATCGGATATATTGATAATTGATCGAATATTTGACTGAGTACTTAGACGAATTCGCTGAATACAAAAAAACACAGCATATACTCAATAAAATCTCCGAGTATACTCTGAATTTCACTGAGCATGCTTAGTGAATTCTTGAGTGTGATACAAAAATTACTGAGTATTTATCAAAAACACACTAAGTACTCATCAAAAAACACTAAGTATAAAATGAATAATGGATAAAAATTCATTTTCATTAACATATAAATAAAATTACACTTAACTAAGGGAAAAAACACAATCATAATTAAAGAATATACTGAAATCCATTCCTAAAAAACATTGTGTAATCCAAAGAATGCATGAAATTCGTTTCTATAATCCACGATATAATACAACATTTAACCACTAGCTAAAAAATAAAAAACTATTTAAAATCTAATATCTAAAACAAATTTTGCTATTACAGTATTCAATAAAATTCAAAAATACAAAGAAATAAAGTACCTTGTTGTTCAGCTATTAGAATCCTTTTCTAAAGGACCCCCCAACTCTTTCAACAACTTGTTCACGTATGGAACCCCTTTCATTTTTTATTTCTACACATATAAAACACATGAGAATTAATAAATGGGAGTTGTATATTTCTGCTTTTGGCTGACAATTGCTTAGGACGCCAATCACCATACAGCGGTTTCATTATTATGTGAGATAACAAATAAGCAAGATGTTTATCTGATGCTGCTTAAACTCAAAGTCCAATGCAAATCCAGGCAGATCTCGAACACTACTTAAACTTGATGTCAATGAAAGTTTCGGGAAGCTTAAACTCGAGCTTTGAAATCAATTAATGGCATATCTCATTTGAGGGGAGAGGAGAGCTCAAAAATGTCTTGAAGTTATGGGTGCTCCGAGAGCGAGAGAGAGAGAGAGAGAGAGAGAGAGAGAGAGAGAGAGAGAGAGAGAGAGAGAGAGAGAGAGAGAGAGAGAGAGAGAGAGAGAGAGAGAGAGAGAGAGAGAGAGAGAGAGAGAGAGAGAGAGAGTAGAACAAAATTTAGGAGTTTTAAAGTTTATTGGTATGATAAAATTTATATAGTAGTTAAAAAATAATAGATGGTATAATAAGTAGTGGGAAAATATGTTAAATTAAGTCTATAGTGTTAAATCTTATTTGTAACCTTTAGTAAGAAAAGTAGATTATGTAGAGGTCTTTGCGTCTAATACTTTTTGGATGTGTGGCTCTTTGTATTGGGCACCATGATTGTTAGGAATGAGAATGCCTCTACTTATGCTTATATTGATGAGTCTTTACAGATAGGTGTCATGATAAATTAGGACACAGAAGAGTTTCATCTAATACAAGGTTGAAATTATTTTGATTAATACATGTTCACAAAATTAATGATTTTGTTGTATCAAAAATATGATATTCCAAGCATGCAAAAAACTTTGTAAATCAATGATTACCAAAGAGACTAAATTGTCAAAACTAGTGTACTCCAACTTAGCCAACTTTAAAAACTCTAATAGTAGAAGAGGTAAAATGTATTATATAACGTTTGTAAATGACTATTCTACGTACACTAAAGTTTACATCATAAGATTTAAAATAAAGTGAAATAAATATTTTTAAAATATAAAGTTGATGTTGAAAACCAATTTGATAAAACAAATTAAGAGACTAAGGTCTAATAGGGCAATAAATATAGTTTTTATTCTCTTAAGGAGTTGTGTAAAACTTACATGAACTAATTTCCCTATACACACCCCCAACAAATTATCATAACGGGAAGAAAAAATAGATTTCTTAAAAATGATAGATCCCACGTTAGTTATTCAAATTTACTAAACAACATGTGGGGGAGGAGGTCTAGTTTGTCTACTTGTCATGTACTGAATAAAGTACCCTCATAAGAGTATATACATACCTTTATGAATTGTGGAAAGGATTTCCACCTAATCTGAAATATTTAAAAGTGTGGAGGTGTTTGGTCAAAATAGGGCTACCTAACTTTAAAAAGCATTAGACCGGAGATCGTAGATTCTAATATAGTTCTTTAGATATATTTTTATCCTTAAATGATAAAACTATGAATCATTAATCCATAAATACCTATTAAAAAACTTATTCGTTAAAAACATCCTCCAATAAAATTATTTATTAAAAATATCCCTCGACAAAAATACCCTTATATAATCTTTTTAATTAATCTATTTTTTATCATAAATATCTAACCACCCTATTACAACTTTCTACAACCGCCAAAACCACAACTACTACCACACCACCACCACACACCACCACCACACACCACCCCCACAACCACCACCATCACAACAACTACCGCCATCACCACCACTACAACCAACCACAACCACAACCACCACCACCACATACTACTAATTCCATCAAACGCATGCGTTCCGGAATTCTTTTTAAAATTGTCATAACTAATTCTAAAAAAATCAAAAAAGTCAAAAAAAATTACATTTTTAACTAGACAAATTAATATTTATGTCTATGATTTTTTTGAATGTTTTTCGAAGACATGAAATTCATTGTTTCAAACAGTGAATTTCATGTTTGTGAAAAAAAAAATTAAAAAAAATTATAGACTTATTATATTAATAAAATACAAATTATTTAATGTTTGATTTTTTTAGAATTAGTTATGACAATTTTAAAAAAAAAATCCCGGACGCGCGGGTGTGATATAGAATTAGTAATCAGTGGTGGTGAAGGTGGTGGTGGTGGCGGTAGCGGTGGTTAATTTTTTTTACATTGTGGTGGTGGTGCTAATGGTGGTAGAAGTGTCACATTATTTGTTTAATATTAAAAAATAAATATTGTATTAAAAATAAAATAATATGTTTAATAATAATGGTAGTAAAGATATACAAAGATAGAGGGGGTGTTTTTTATAAATAATTATTTCATTATGAACTTTTTTATATAATAAATTATTAGAGACTACTTTTAACAATTAGCTACTTTTATTAGGATTTTTTTAGCAATATCCCCAAATCTATATGTGAATGCAGGTTTTTTAGAGAATGTATTTCCTTTAAAGGATAGCGTAAATGTTAATGCTTCTTCCACTATTATGTCTGATGATAATACTACTAGTAATGATATGCATGTTAGTGATACTACCCCTACTAGTCTTTCTTTTTCCCTAGGTATGAAAATATTGATGCGGTTCCGCAAGGTCGTTGATTTATAATGAAATCACTAGAGATTACTTACGTGACACTTATCAAGTAAATTTGTATTCCTTATTACCACTTTCGTGGTGCCAAGGGTCAAACCACTAAACACCATGGGTACCTTAACTAAGTTCTTAAAAAGGGATTTTTAAGAGTTTTGTTGAGATTAATCAACAAGTAGTTTCCTATGCGTAAATGCATATGGGGGAAATCTTCAAATAAATGTAAGCATCATGTATAATTTATTAAATATAGATTCTACTTACTTGTTGATCCAGGATCACCTTCTCCAAATCTCGGGAGGGAATGTATGTTAGGCATTCACAAATGGTTTCCAGTCATTCTCCGACGCAACTAGTCATGCCTTGTTTGTGTACCTAGACCTGAATTTGAACCTTAAGTAAATAGCTTGTGACAATACAATTGACCATTGCAGGTTGAATTATATTCGATAATACTGCTTGAGATCATCTTTACTCATTTGACTAATTCCGGGATCAACTTTGTGATGAGGGAAATAGCTTGTACGAGATAATAATAGATCTAAAATTAATTAATTATTACATACACGTACACAATGTCCCTAGATTGTCACTTTAAGTGACGAAGTCTAGTTGTCGATCTGGGATCAAAAAACTATGGTATGTAAATTCTTAACTGAAACGTTCATTCCTTTTCCTTTCGTAAATAAAGAAGACGAAAAGAAATTTGCAAACGTATATTATAGATTCAAATATCAAATCTAACTAATTGTCTATAAAGAGTAATTATCTCTTTCGTGTTCTGATTATCATAAACTCTTTTTAGACTTCAACTCTTCAGTTCTTTGCTAGTTTTGGAGATAAGATTGACTAGCCAATTTTGAATGGTGGGGTTTGATAAGATACAACTAACCACTAGAGGAATAACAGCTCAGCAACAACAAGATGACAGCTGCTATGTTAGTTAGTTAGTTAGTTAGCAGAATTGGTTAGCTTAGTTATGTATGTATAGTATATGTAATGTTTGCTATATATAACATATATACGTGAATGTAATACACAATTCAATCTAATAAAAACTCCTAATCATATCTCTCTCTTCTCTCTTCAATATGGTATCAGAGCTAAAGAAAGAACAAGCTCTTTAAATCGCCATTAATGGCGACTTAAACCAGAAAACAACTAGAGCTTTGCTATCTTTCGCTTATCGATCTTCCGCGTTTCTCAAAACCTTTCTAAATGACTAAATCATCGTCTTCAACACCTCATATATCATCCAGCTCTGAAATTCCAGCTGGATTGTTACTTCTTCGGCGAAATTAGGCATCGCTTGTTCAAATCAAGCTTGACTCTACGAATTATGTTGTTTGGAAAGCTCAGCTTGAAGCTGTTTTGGAAGCTCATGGATATCTCGATCATGTCACACGATCCGAAGCTCCACCTTCATCGAATCATCCTACATACTCTACTTGGATAATAGAGGATCATCAATTGAAGGTATCTCTCCTATGTTCAATGATTCCCTCTGTATTTTATCAAGTAGTAAGATCCATTTCCGCTCATGAGGTATGGGTAAAACTTGAAGAACTATTCGTAAATCAATGTCGTACACATGTTCATCAAATAAAAATGAAACTGTGTAACATTATGAAAGGAGAAAAATTGATGACTGAGTATTTAGCTAACATACAAGACATATGTGATGGATTAGACACAGCTGCAGCTTCATTACCTCTCGAGGATGTTATTATGTATACATTGAGAGGTTTACCTTCTGAATACAATCAATTTAAGTCAAGTATTCGGATAACAAATTCACAAACATCAACTCTTAGTTTTCATTCTCTTGGTAGTCTATTAGTCTCTAAATAATTACATATGAAAATGTCGGATTCAAATGATTCTTTTGTGCATCATACTGCTCTCTTTACACCATCTGCTATGAATTTCTCCTCAAATAATTCAACTCGTGGTCGAGTACCTTCAAATCGAGGCAGAGGTTATGCAAACAGAGGTCGTGGTAGACACTTTTCACAGCAAAACAACTCTGTTTTAGGTGCTCCTCTATCACACAATTCTGGTATGAACTTGAATACTCCTACTTGTCAGATATTCACTCGTATAGGTCATATTTCTCTTGATTGCTGGTATAGAACTGATTTTGTGAATTATCCATCACCTAAATCTCAAAATCGAGTTGTTTTAGCAGCTCACTCTAACTATACACCTCCTCAAACTGCTCAACATCAACTTTATGACCCTGGGATGTGGTATTTAGATAGTGGAGCTAATAGTCATGTTACAAATGATCCTCACTTTCTTGAGACTTCTCAGCCTTATCATGGTTCTCACTCAGTTTCAGTTGGAAATGGTCAAAATCTTGACATTGCAAGTGTTGGTCATAGTAAGCTACACATCTCTAATTCCTCATTCTCTCTGAATTCTGTGCTTCATGTCCCATCTATATCTTCTAACTTGTTATCTATTTCAAAGTTTACTAGTGATAACAATTGTATTATTTCATTCAGCTCAAAATCAGTCTCTATACATGATTCTTGCTCACATAAATTGCTATTTCAGGGCCCTTGTAGGGATGGCTTATATCCACTCTCATCTGGTACAAGCTCATCATCTGCAAAGGCTGATTTCTATACAATTCAACCCTTGAAATGTCTCTCTTCTAAAGTTGAAAATTCATCAGCTGTTTTTTGGCATTTGCGCTTGGGACATCCTTCATCTCAGGCTTTAATTCCCTTGTCTTCTATCTTAAATAGTAAACTAGATCATTATGGTGTTAAGTGTAATTCTTGTGTTGTATATAAAGCACATAAATTTCCATTTTCTTTGTCTATTACCCAGTCTAAACATCCTTTTGATATTGTCCATTCAGATGTGTGGGGACCAGCTCCTATCTCTTCCTGCTCTTCTTTTACATATTATATCTTGTTTGTGGATGATTATAGCAGGTTTAGTTGGGTTTACCCTTTGAAGCATAAGTCAGAGGTATGTGAAGTATTCACAGCCTTTAACACAATGATTAACACACAGTTTAATACACAAATTAAGTGTCTATGATCTGATAATGGTGGTGAATACATAAGTACTTCCTTCAAATTATACCTTCAATCATTGGGTGTTATTCACCAAAATTCTTGCCCTCACACTCCTGAACAAAATGGGGTTTTTGAGCGCAAACACAGGCACTTAATTGAAACTACATTAGCTTTACTCACTCATGCTTCACTCCCTATAAAGTTTTGGTGTGAAGCTCTAGCTGCTTCTGTCTACTTAGTTAACATTTTGCCAAGTCCTTCTCTTCACAATACAAGTCCTTATGAAATGTTATTTTCAAAACCTCCAAGCTATAATCATTTAAGAGTCTTTGGGTGTTTATGCTACCCTTGGACAAAACAATATAATCAACACAAATTTGCCTTGAAAGCTGAACCTTGTGTGTTTTTAGGTTATTGCTCTTACTCTAAAGGCTATAAGTGTTTCTCTACAACCTCTTCTCGAATTTTCATTTCAAGACATGTTCAATTTAATGAATCCTCCTTTCCTTTTGCATCTAAACCTTCAGTATCACCTCCATCTATACCTACCACTTATACTTTTACTGATATCTTTTCAAGTATTAATCTATCCTCTCTTTCCCAGCCTTTTCTACCTTTAAACTCTAATACCTCTTCAACTCATTCTTCTACATCTATGCCTAACATACCTAATTCAACCTCTCAACCTTCTACCTCTCAGTCGTTAGCTCCAAATATACCTTCACAACCTAATATTCAACCTCATCATCCTATGGTTACTAGAAGACAAACTGGTTCTCTTAAACCTTCATATAAATGTCAAACTCCTATACAATCCCCAACCTTACTTGAACCATCATCATTTAAAGAGGCAGCTAAGTTTTAGTGTTGGCAAGAAGCAATGCAAGAAGAATATAATGCATTGATAAGCCAAAACACTTGGACACTTGTACCTGCACCACATGGCCGCAATCCCATCACTTGTAGATGGATATACAAGGTTAAACATCATGTTGATGGTACTATAGCTCGCTATAAGGCAAGACTTGTAGCTAGAGGTTTCTTACAAGAGTATGGCTTGAACTACATAGAAACCTTTAGTCATGTGGTCAAACATCAAACTATAAGAGTTGTTTTAGCCTTAGCTATATCAAATAATTGGGCTATTAGACAACTTGATGTGTCTAATGCATTTCTTCATGGTGAGCTTGATGAAGAGGTGTACATGACACAACCATAAGGCTTTGTTAATTCAACCAAATCATCTTATGTGTGCAAACTGAACAAGTCTTTCTATGGTTTAAAACAAGCTCCTAGAGCTTGGTATTCTCTGCTACATTCTTTTCTTGTTCTTCAAGGATTCAAAGTTAGTGTTGCTGATTCTTCTATGTTTGTAAAAGGAATCTCTTCATCATTAACAATCATCTTAGTTTATGTGGATGATATACTAGTAACTGGTGCAAATGCAGAAGCTATTTCAACAGTTATTTCTGCTTTGAAGAACAGATTTCAAATGAAAGATTTAGGTTCTTTAGCCTATTTTCTTGGACTTGAAGTGTCACATTCTAATGGCAATATAATTGTATCTCAAGCTAATTATGCTTTGTCTATACTTAAGAAAGCTGGCTTGAGTGAGTGTAAGCCCTCTACAACTCCTACTCTTACTAAAAATAGTGTTTTATCAAACTATCACAAGCAATTGTATGAAGATCCTTTCATGTTTAGGAGTTTAACAAGTGCTTTACAGTATCTAACTATTACAAGGCCTGTTATTTCTTTTGCTGTTAATCAAGTGTGTCAAGCAATGCATAAGCCAACAAATGCAGAGTTTGAAGCTTTAAAGAAAATATTAAGATATCTCAAAGGAACATATCATTACAGTTTACAATTCTCTTCTTCACCTTCTACTCTTCATGCCTTTTCTGATTCAGATTGGGCTAGGAATATTCAAGACAAGAGGTCTACAACTGGCTATTGTATATTTTTAGGCAACAATTTAGTTTCTTGGGGATCAAAGAAACAAAATACAGTCTCAAGAACTTCAACTGAAGCTGAATATAGGGCTCTTGCTCATGTTTCTACTGAGCTCAAGTGGTTCACATTCTTACTTCAAAGTCTTCATATTCCTATTGTAACTCCAACTTTATCTTGTGATAACATGTCAGCTTTGGCTTTAGCAACTAATCCTGTCTTTCATACAAGAACAAGACACATTGATGTGGATTTTCACTTTGTAAGAGAACAAGTAAAGTCTAAAGCACTTCATCTCAGACATGTTTCATCTTCTAATCAACTGGCTGATATTTTGACAAAAGGACTTGGAGTTACTCAATTCACATCACTTCTTACCAAGCTTCCCATGATCAACATGCTTAGCTTGAGGGGGGATAATAAGATACAGCTAACCACTAGAGGAATAACAGCTCAACAACAACAAGATGACAGCTGCAATGTTAGTTAGTTAGTTAGCAGAATTGGTTAGCTTAGTTATGTATGTATAGTGTATATAATGTTTGCTATATATAACACATATACGTGAATGTAATACACAATTCAATCTAATAAAAACTCCTCTTCATATCTCTCTCTTCTCTCTTCAATGGGGTTTTGACTGGCCGTGAGTTCCTTGTGTTTATACATCTAAAGTCCTTTAATATTAGCTTGAGGTCTAACTTTTAAAAAAAAATTCAGCTACTAAAAGTAGTATTTCTGGGAATAGCTTCCAAATAACTTTTTATATCTCATGTTCTCCCAAAGGTTAGAATTCAACTTATGCTTGTATATATAATACTAAGATAAGAATAAAATCGAGATAAGGATAGTAGAAATTTTTATCATATTATCTGGACACATTAAATAACCATGATAAAAATCCAAATACAAGTAAGAAATATAGGACTGAGTCTAATTTTGACTTTATCGCTTCCTTAAGCTAAATACATCAAATATCCCTGACCAGAGATTTTCACACATAAGACTCTTCCATTGATATCAATAATAAAACTATTAAATTATGTAGTTTAAGATTGAAACTTATAACAAGTTTAATGTTACCGAATACAAAAGACAAAACATATCAAAAAAATGAAATAGTGTGGACAAACCCACTAATTTAAGAACGATTTTTGGCACGATTGAAGTGTTAAATTGTATTGCTACTAGTCGTCCTCCAAGGTATTAGTACTACCTCCCTCATATGTGTCCACTCACATAAAAAAGAATGTATCTTGTTTTAAAAATGTTTAAAAGAATTTTAGAAGACTTTTAATTTGGACTACTTTTTGCTATTGTCTGTAAAGATAAACCAAAAAAGTTTCTGTAACTTTTGATAAATAAAGGGTGCAAAGTTAATTTTAAATTAATTATGAGCAAATTCATTATCTATGACCTAAAACTCTTTTAGGTCAAATATTTCAAAATACTATTTTTAAATCAAATATATTTAATAGTATTATTTTTAACTAACTGTATTTAAAAATATTATTTTTAAACTATTTTAATAATTTTGCGAGATATTTCATAAATTTTAAAATTAATTTAAACATTTTAAATAGCATTATTAATGTGTAATATGGTAAAATAAAAACATAGTTTATATGAAATATCCTAATTACTCTTAATATTTATGAAATATTTTTAAAAAATAGTAGACTAACTTAGATGTCGATTGTTATTTTAAGTGATAAGTACTGAATGTTGAATGAACAGTTGAATAGAACTTATTTTGTTAGCATACAGTGTCTGAATGATTCATACTTGGTTTGAAATCTTAATGAAACAACCTAGTTAAGAGCCATTCAGATCTGAATTGGTCAGAAAAAATAAACTGTCTTATTAATCCAGTAACTTAATGAACCAGATTAAGATCTCATTAAGTGCAAACAAACAGCCCCTTAAAAATAGAACGTATAAGTATATTCGATTTAAAAATAATATTATTGAAATATTTTTTATGAAAATACTTTAAAACCATAAGTTATAGCCAACAAATAATGAAATTTTCTCATGAATTATTATAAAGGATACCCACCGCGAGTAAAAAAGAAAAGAAAAAAAGATACCCACTGATGTGGGAGTACATATTTGACAAATGCTCAAGAGATGCTGCAAGGGAGATCAAAGTGGTATTTATTTTCAACGACCTAAACCTATTGACAATATTAACAAAATTCCCCCATTAATTATATCTTTGGAACCCAACTAGAAAGATTGAAAATGACCATAAAAACCTCCCTCTCACATCTATTCACAGTGATCTTTGGAATCCTAAAACAAAAGACCTATATGGGCTTTGTTTTACCGTTATCCTTTTCTCTCTGTTCTCTCTCTCTTCTCCTCTCTCTTTTATTTGTTCTCTCTTTTCTCTTCAGACTCATATTAGAACAAAAATAAAAAAGAAATCTCTTAAGAATTCACCTTCTCACATTCTCACCTTCCAGTTCTCCTACACAAAAAACAACTGCACCTTCCACCTTGTCGCTCTCCTACACAAGAAAACTGCAACCACTAGTAGATCATTATCCACCTTCGCACCTTTCCGCTCTCCTACACAAGAAATACGACGCCATTGTGGACCATTCTCCACCATCCGCAAGGCGACTTGCAAAGAACCCAAATGAAGGTAAAATTCTCCTCACCATTCTTCACACTTAGATTTGTTTTTGTTTTTTGATCAAATGCGAGTGTGAAACAGTGAGGGTGAAGAGATTTTCTTTTTGTTTTTTGTTCCAATGCTGAGTGTGACGAGATTTTGTTTTTGTTTTTTGTTGCAATGCGAGTGTGTAATGGTGAGGGTGAAGAGATTTTTTTGTGTTTTGTTCCAATGTTGAGTGTGAAGAGATTATGTTTTTGTTTTTTGTTCCAATGTGAGTGTGAAACAGTGTTGGTGAAGAGATCTTCTTTTTGTTTATTGCTCCAATTTTGAGTGTGAAGAGATTTTTTTTGTATTTTTCCAATGTGAGTGTGAAGAGATTTTGTTTTTGTTATTTTTTTATTATTCTTATATTAATTTTATTAAATTGTTTTTGCAGTAAAAAATCGTTTGGCACAACTGTTGGAGATGGTCCAACATAACCCATAAAGATAATTTTATAATTTGAATTAGGTATGTACCTAGTTGATCTGTATGGATACGTACCCAGTGGAGCTGTATGGATACGTACCGAGTGGATCTATATGGGTACCCAGGTTGAACGGTACTTTTTTTGTTATGGAAATAGTTATTTGTTACGTACCCAAGTAGTTAGAGTTCTACTTGGGTATGAGCTAATTTGTAATTAGCTTGGAATTCTTGTCATTTTCTACATCTACTTTCCCTATACTTTAAATTGGGTACATACCTAGCTCGGTATATACCCAACATAGATATGGACTTTGACATGGACAAAAATCAATCGGGGTTATACCCAAATGATAGTAGAGACCTATAATGCAATTTATATAAAAATAACTTTATAACAATCGTAAAATAGACATGGGTACGTACCCAAATAATATTATAACCTAAACAGTATTTCAGCAAATGCATACCCCATGGGTACGTACTGAATTAAAATATTATACGTATAATGAATTGAAGTTAACAACTATTGGGTACGTACCCAATAGGTTAATTTACAAAAAGAGATGTATGAACACTAATTGTATATCTACCTAACGAAGAATCTGTCACTTTCTCTCTCCAGTAAAAAAAATATAAAAGTAAAATAATCAAACTATAAAACTAAAATTAGAATTTTTATAGGATTATTTTGATTAGACTTTAAAAAATTAAATTTGTGATATTAGAGTCTTAATTTGTAGACTTCTCTATATCGAAAGTCACAAACTATGTTTCTTTGTAAAAACAATGTAAATAAAAATATTATATAATATATTGGATGGATTCTTAGTGCCTGTTTAGAAGTATTTTTTTTAGAAGTACTTGAAAATATTTTTAGAATTCAAAAGTGTTTAAAATCTTGAAAAATATTTTTAGGAGAAACACCAAATTGGTATTTTTTTAAAATAAACCACCTAAAGTAATTTTAAATTTCAAAATTTAATAAATTTTTCAAAATTAAAAAATTTATTAAGAAAACTTTTTTTTTATTCTAAAATAAACATTTTCAAATAGACTCTTAGAATAAGTCACGGATCTAGAAAAATATTCATTTATTTATATTTATTCTCTATAAAAAGAAATAGAAATTGTTTTACTTTATTCCAAGATTGCCTTCCATGAAATAGAAAAATGTACTTATATGTCCCTATCAACCCACACGAATTTGGAACAAAAAAAAAACAACCCACACGAATAACTTCCGTTCACATCACGAAATAATCCATTAATATATTTCGAAAATGTAAGGGAACATAAAAAGTTAAAACAATTAACCTAAAGAATCATGTCCAAAAAAAAAAAAAAAATTAACCTAAAGAACTGCATTAGATGGATAAGGAGGGGCTTAACGTTTGTCATGGGACATGGCCCACAATCAGAAGAAGACCAGGGGGGCCTCTAGGTGGGGAGAGTCTTCTATACAATAAACATTTTTTTTATTTAATTAGTAAAAGTCAAAAATACCCTTTTAAAGTATGATATAATAAAGTAGAGGGTTTGTTATCATAAAGTATGTATCTAATAATAAAGCTGATTAACTTCTGACACTGCATGCCATCTGACCCTATAAACTAGCCTTATAAAGTAGCTACTACCCGTCAAAAAAAAAAAAAAAACTAGCTACAGATTTTTTTTTTTGTTTATTAATTACATTTTAAATCGCCACATATCTTATTTCTTTGAGTTTGTCATTTGACTTTTCTTTTGTTTTTCTTTTGGACGGATGATCCTTTCATTTTTTTTTTTCTCTTTTTATGGATTTTAATTTCCTTTTTTTGGATTAAATTTTAACTTTTGTTTTCAAATGAGACATATATTTTATTATAATTATATTTTTATAAAAAAAATTCTTCACTTAATTTAATCCACATAGGTCAAAATTAAAAAAACAAATTATAGCTAGTCGTTAATGCTTGTAGGCGAAGGTGGTGGCGGTTATCAGAGAACGCCGTTGTATTACTTGGGATTTTTATAACACTAAATCATGTTTAATATATTTTGTAAAAAAATTCTATTATATTTTAAAAGTAAATAAATTAAACGCTAATATTCGAACCCTTGACTTTTATTATATCCTAAAATATTAAAGGTATTAAACCACCAAGCTAGATGGACTTATGTATCATTTAAAGCCTCCAAGCTGGGTGGTGGTGGTCAGCGGAGAATGCTGGAAGAAATGGTGGTGGTGGTCAGCGGAGAATGCTGTAAGAAATGGTGGTGGTGGTGGTGGTAGGTAGTGGTGGTGGCGGTGGCCAAATTTTAAAACAAAAATAAAATATTTATTATGAATATATAAATAAATCTTTAAAAAATTTAAAATAACAATAAGGATAATTGTATTTGTAATATATTTTTTACTTTTTATGCTAAATAAAAAATATATTTAGTAACTTATGATGTACAAAAATTCATCCATACTAATTAAAAATAAAAATTATTATTAAGTATATATTATCTTAATTATATATATTTATAATAGTAAATATATTTTTGTATATATATATATATTTCTTTTTATACTTTTTTATAATAATTTAATTTTATTTCTAATTAAAATTATAAATATTTAGGTTAAAAAAATTATTTTTGATACACAAATATTCAAAAGTAAATGCAAATAATTTATCTTATATCGTAATATACATATATGATATATGATATATCAATATTATAAGTATAAGGATAGTATGGTAATTAACTAAAAGTAAGATATAAAAGAAATGAAAATAACATACTTTTTGCCATATGTCGTTTGTTTAGTGGGTTAGCCATCTAATCACTTTATCATTTCATATACCATTGTTGTATGGAAGAATTTTCCCTCTAGGTGATCTGTTCTTGCCTACCGCGTCTATTTGCAACTTGTCAATACTCAATAGTCATTGGTAGTACGTCAAGACTATTGATAAAGGACTTTCAACTAATAGTGCACTAATTATAATTCCTTAGTCAAATGACTACTTGACAAAAAAAAAAAAATAGTCAAATTACTATATTCGTCCATGAGAAAATGTCTTTTTTTTGTTCAAAAATGAGAAAATGTCAAACCAAACTCTAAAACTGTTGTTCTTTTATTGTTACATAATTGTGCTCTTGGTTTTTTTTTTTAGGGAAAATAGACAACAAAGAAAAGCAAAAAGAAAGTCAAAAAACATTACACACTTAACCAATAAGGAAATTCCATTTTTAGGCCATTACCTATGCCCTAAACACAAATTTAGGCCAAACGTTTGAAAGTGTCCATTTTTAGGCCAAACGTTTTAAAAAATCCCATTTTTAAGCCATCTGACTAACACCATCTAAAAACTAACGGAAAAAGAGGGTAAAATTGTAATTCAATAACACTTTTATTTTTTTCAGACAGCAAAGCTTTGAATTAACAAACAATAACATAAACGTCTCCAAAATACTAGATCGTTCATACGCCATTCTTCTACTCTTGCAAAGGAAATTGATAAGTTGCACTCATATTGCTATTAAATTCTTGAAATCTCAGATAATCAAAAGGTATGTAATTATTTCTATTTTTTGTTTTAAAGCTAGGTATTAATTATTAATTAAACTTTAGGTGTTAGGGTTTATCAAAAAATTGATTTGGGGTTCTTAATTTTTAACCGTGCTCCATTCATACTCTATCTGTGTTTCTTATACTTCTCTTTTAATATGTGTTGATTAAAAGCTATTATTAAAAGCTATGTGTGCTCAATTATTTTGATCGACAACCTTTTTTTTCACAGATCGACAGCCTTTTGTTGGGTTTGTTTTTTTACATTTGTGTTCATTAATCCATTATTATCTTTGTATTATACTGTATATAACTTTATGTTTCTAAGATTTTGTTCAATAAAAACACACATAAAGTCAAATAGCATACTTAAAAATCCTTAGCCTGCTTTGTATTATTTTTGTTTAATCACAGAATTGTTAATTGGCAGGGATTTTGTTTTCATACATTTGCATTCCCTTAAGCTTTTGTTTAATTACTTTATAAATACTGTCCTTTTATTCTTTGTATCTTCAAATATATAATTTAAACGAAGCTGAATCAACAAATGGCTGTCATATTATTTCATGGGCTGATTTAACATTTTATCCTAATTTAGTTGTTGAATCGATTATTTCTTTTTGTTCACTGATCATTATCATTTGTAATTAGTGTGTAGAATGGAAGATGATTTAGATTATTTAAGGGGAGGTTCAAACAATGAGGGAAGTGAAGAAGATGATGGTGATAGCTTTTCTGACAGACTGTATAACTCTAGTGATAAAGATGATGAAGACGACACTTTGTTTGATCAAAACATTGACTCTACGGTAGAATTTGGAGGTGTTGTAAGTTTGCAGAAGGGTTCAAATGTGATTAATCGTGTAGAGGAAGATGTTCACATTAATTCGGAAATAGATTCAGATGAAGATTTGGTCAGTTTGGATAGTTCTGATGTTGATGATGAATCGGGTGATCCGAGTAAGGGTAAAAAGACACAGAAAAAACATTTTAGGAGATTTAAAGAGGCAAGTGAAAAGAATAATCCAAAATTTGAGATAGGGATGATATTTAGTACAAGAAAAGAGATGAAATCTGCAGTTAAAAGGAATGCCATAAATTCGATGAGGAGTATCAGATTTGATAGGAACAGTCCTACAAGATTGAAGGCTGTGTGTAGGATTACGCATTGTCAATGGTATATTTATGGAAAACATGTTAAAGAAAGTGGTGCCTTTCAGATTTCGAGCATGAATCTGACTCATAAATGTGGAAAACAGTTGAATAAAAAGATTGTGACAGGTAGGGAGTTGTCTGACATATTTTTGGATGAGATAAGACTGGGATTGTTTAACAAGAAGACAATTTTCAAGGCGTATGTTAGGACGAGATTGGGTGTGGATATTACTAAAAGGCAAGCAGAATCTTGCTTTGATATCGCTAGGGAAAAGATAGAGGGACATTACAAGGAACAGTACAACCAACTTTGGGACTATTGTGAGGAATTGAAGAAGCAGAATCCAGGTTCTACTGTTATTTTAGAAACAAAGTACGATGAAGATTTTCAAGTGGACAGATTTTGGAGACTTTATATTTGTTTAGAAGGGTGTAGGAGGGGATTTATAGAAGGATGCAGACCAGTTTTGGGGTTGGATGGATGTCATCTTAAAGGGGATCATCCCGGTATTATTTTAACTGCAGTGGGTATTGATGGAAACAACTGCATATTTCCAGTTGTTTATAGTGTGGTTGACAAAGAGGATAAGGAAAATTGGACTTGGTTCTTGCAGCTCTTAGTCCAAGACATGAGCATCCATGACCCAAGAAAGTGGGTTATCATCAGTGATAAGCAAAAGGTATACAATTAAAATATTTACTAATTTATGATATGAATATTGTGTATTTACTAGTAAAGTATATTTTTTATGTGTAGGGTCTCGTGCCTTCCATTGTTGATATATTGCCTGAGGTAGAACACAGACACTGTGTCAGACACTTATATCAGAATTTTAAAAAGCAACATGGATCAATTTTGCTGAAAGATTTACTGTGGAAGGCGGCAAAGGCTCCATATATTGAGATGTTCAACGGGGCGATGGCAGAAATTTAAGAAATGGATCCAGCTGCATATGAATGGCTTGCCGCCAAACCAGCCATGAATTGGAGTAGATCACACTTTAAAACGGTTACAAAGTGTAATATACTACTCAACAACATTTCCAAATCCTTTAATTCCGCTATATTAGAGTATAGAAATTGTTCTATTCTTGTGATGGTGGAGAAGATTAGACAGTATATAATGTTTAGAATGGAAACAAAGAGAGCCTGGATGATTGAATATGATGACGAAATCACCCAAAAAGCTAGACAGTATATGAATTTGATGAAGACGTTGAGTGCTCCGTGGATGCCCAACTATTGTGGAGATGGACATTTTGAATTTATTTCGTTGACAAGCACCAAACAGTATGTTGTGAACCTAAATGAATTATCCTGTTCTTGCCGAAAATGGGAATTCCATGCCCTCATGCAGTGTGTTGTTTGAGCTACAAGGGAGTAGAGGCAGAAGATGTTGTCTCAGATTACTACAAGAAGTCTTGTTACATGGCAGCATATAATCCAATATTGTACCCTATTAATGGACCAGATCTGTGGCCAAAATCTGGTTTGGGTAAAATCAGTGCCCCAAAAGCCTTTAAACTTCCAGGAAGACCAAAGAATGCAATGAGGAAAGAAGAAGGTGAAGCAGAGAGTATGAAGGTTAAAAAGGCAAATTCAGTGAATCGAAAGACAACAAAAGATGGTGTAATTTAGAAATTATCCAAGAAAGGTATGGAAATGTCGTGTTCTGTTTGTAAAGAAGAAGGGCATAATAAAAGAAGATGTCTATCTTTGAAGGCCAGTGGATCACAATCCAATGTAAGTGTCTTGTAAAATAACTTGAATTTTTTTATCGTATGGTTAACAACATTGTTTTTTTATATAGCCTATTGGAGAAGAAACTGAACACGGTGCAAGACCCAAAGAAGCACAAGTCACGGTACAGGAGAATGTTAGTCAAGTTAGTGAAGTTAATGTAGGTGATTTTAATTTGTTAAGTCAAGTTAGTGAAATAGTTGATGATGTAATGGTAGAGGATGAGGGTATTACTATTAATGATGCTGAGGGTACTGAATCAGTAAGACAGGTGCATGATATGGCTGATAAGGTGGTTGTTCAAGAAAATGAGGAAAAACAATTGATTAGCAAGAAAAAATGTAGTTTATGTAAAAAAAACAGGTCATACACTTGCGTCATGTACTACAAAAACTACAAAACTGTTGGTGTCGCCTAGGGTGTGATAAAAGAAACTACGCACTCTCACCCTAGACAGGCACAGTACTGCAAGTATTACAGGACGTATGCAAGTTTTAATGATAAATAGAGTTCGTTCTCAGGGACTTAAGTGTGTTAATTGCGTGAGTAAGAATATCGAGTAAAAGTTAATAATTAGAGAATATAAAAGTAAAGGGAACAGAATTCGAAATTATGAAATTAAAACTAAGAAAATAAAGACAGTAAAATAAAAGATGAGAAATATGAGATGAGAAGTATAGCTTAGGTTTTGCTAGTATGCACTAATCCTTCTAATTCTATCTATAAATCTAGTTAATAAGGGAGAATATTAGCTCTTGGTATACTTAGTCAGGATTCTAAATTCCCATACCTTAGACCTTGAGAGCGACTAAGGGGGCTACGTCACAACCAAGAAGTGATTTCAAATAGGGTTATTAAACGCCACTAAGGCCCTAAGCAAATACTGCAATCTTGGTGATACGGTGGTTAAAACAAACCCTAATGACTATCTAGTTAGAAGTATGTTTTGTCAGAACTGCTATTGACACTAGACATTATGTGGTGGTTCAATAGTTAAACACCCTGTCAAGGAGACCATCTAACTACTATTAAAACAATCCTAAAGTGATCAGTTCTAGGAAAGACATTAAATCAAAACACATAAACAAATATAAAGTAAGAAGCTAATATCAGATTAAAACATATAATTCCCAAAGAAACTTAGATAGAAGAATTAGAATTCATAGATTATACATTATGCAAAACCCAAGCTATGGGGAGTTTAGTTCATACCTGAAGGAAATAAACTAAAAGAAATTACAAAAGACATCATCTTGCTCTCTACAATAAACTGGAAGAATAAAACCTTAAGAACTAATTACTATGAGGCAAGGATTATGAGAGGTGATATAAGGGTGTATTTATAGGTGTTTAGAAGACCTAATTCGTTTTCTTGAGGAAGAGTTAAGGTAATGGACTTCTAGCCCAACTCAAATTCGTATGGAAATAAAGATAAACACTGCTGCACCGTTTTGAGCATATCTTCTTCGTTATTGGTCGGATTTTGCTCCATAAGATACCAAAAGAATCGCAACAGAATTATCTTGACCATTTAAAAGAGAAATTACCAAAATCGGACTATTTCTTAGGTAAAAACGCCTATCTTTGGACGTGTATGCAGAATCCCAGATTTAGGCAGCTTTTCCTTTTCCATCTTTTTAGCTTTTGTTTCCTTATCTCCAATTACCATGCAAATCTCTTTCCATAAGTTGTTGTCTTTGACTTGGACTCTAATTAAGCTCCATAATTATCTTTAAAGCTACACACTAAATAAACAATTAAACCCAATATGCTCTAAAAATATTATTTCTACAAATTAAGACTCAAAATAGGAAAGTGCACTAAAACTCAAGAAAATCGACATTATTGACTTCTAAATCACTTAAAATGATGTCTCATCCTAACATTAATCTATCACAAATGAGGAGACATCAACTGTCTAAATATCATGCAAGGACTAGATCAAACATTCGAAGAGTGCAACAATGTGTAAGTTTCAATACATTTTATGTGTCGTTGAATTTAATAAATAACACCTAATAGCATACCTTCTTTGATCTACAGGATAAAGCACTAAATCCACAAGTAAAACGACCTTTCTTGCCTGCTGGATCTGGAACTTATATGAGAGCACCCACTTATGGATCTGGTTCATCTATAGTACCAGGAACAAGTATGTGTACGCAAGCCTTCGAGTGGAGGGGGAAACCGTGTGTGACTCTCAAGACGCTCCAACAAGCATCTTCAAGGATCAAAGAGGTGGACAAAAACAAAGAAAAAGTAGTGGCAAACCCTGCAGATCTGGACAAAATGGAATGAAATATTTTTAATTTTATTTTGCTATTACCACGAGATAATTATAATGTGTAATATTTTGGTAGTATTTCTGTAAGAACAAAACATAAATGGGTTGTTAGTTTTTGGTAGGTTGGATGTTAATGAATAACTTGTAATGAATGCTATTTTGTAGAAGATGATGTAGCATCTATATGCAGTATTGAATATTAAATCAGGTTTTTGTGGTCCAACATATTCTAGACTGACCATGACAGATTTTTCAAATTTTTGTCTCATTTTGGACTACTAAAATGCAATATTGTATGTATATGATATCCTAAAAAGTTAGAAATGAAAATATTCCTCTAATATTTAATTTATGGTCAAGTCAGTCCCTATTATTCAAAATTTGCAAAAGTGGTCCCTGACAATGTAAACAGATAGTCAAAAAATTCTCTTTCATTAAATTGTGAACTTGATCCATTATTTTTTCTTTTTTCATCCCAACAATTCTCAGTTATACAACAGTAAAACTTTCAATTAGTAAATCAAAACAACAAATATCCAACACAAAGAGTATAACTGCAAAATTATCTTTCATTATACTGTTAATGAGTTTGAAGATGTAAATAATGTTTCGCATAAATTCTACTTAGATAACACTTTTATCCATTACGTTGTTTACCATTGTATGCGTCAATAAAGATTAAACTGCAACCATTTGATCTTAAAACACTAACCCTATTTTAAAATTAAAAACACAAATAAACACAACAATTAACACAAATGAACACAATAATTAACCATAATTAGAAAAAATTAAGCATAACTTCGTACAACGAAAAGAGCACTATCATTTGACTAGTTAAATCCTAAACAACAGAACAATAAAAACCAATAACAACAGTGAACTTCACAAGAATTCAATTCTAAACAACAATCTCAAATACTAGAATCATCTAAACAACAACAAACCATGCTTGAAGCCTACTAATCAACAATATAAAAACTAAGAACACAATTATAATCTGCATCCACTTCATCTTCAATTTGATTTTTTGGACTTCAATTTCAAGTTTTTCTACTTTACTATTCAATCCGGGTATAATTTGCCTGCTCCCGCTCGCACATCGGAGAGTCAAACCATAAGAAAAACCCACAAGCTTGCAACTTATCAATTTTCTTTGCAAGAGTAGAAGAACGACGTATGAACGATCTAGTATTTTGGAGACGTTAATGTTATTGTTTGTTAATTCAAAGCTTTTCTGTCTGAAAAAAATAAAAGTGTTATTGAATTACAATTTTACCCTCTCTTTTCGTTAGTTTTTAGATGGTGTTAGTCAGATGGCTTAAAATGGGCTTTTTTAAAACGTTTGGCCTAAAAATGGGCACTTTCAAACGTTTGGCCTAAATTTGTATTTAGGCCATAGGTAATGGCCTAAAAATGGAATTTGCTCCTCAACCAATCTTCTTGAAAGTATCGATCAAAGAGATCCCAACAAAATCAAGAAATTTCGAAGTGGCTTTGTGTCTATCTTTTTTTTTCGCAAGTTTATATGCTTGACCATGTAACTTATTAGAGATATGTAGAAAAATTAAAGGATCAAATTCATCAGTCATCTGGATGATCTTCTGAATTGTCGGGTTGGATTTTCAAACTTACTGCTTACACTTGCCTAATACCTTGGATCTAGGGCTGAGCAAAACAAAACCGAAAAACTGAACCGACCCAAAAAAACAAAAACAAAACGAACCGATAAAATCGAAAACCGACATGACCGTTCGCTTTGGTATAAGCATTTTAAAAACCCGAAAAAAATACTAAAACTAATTTATGTCATTAGTTTTTTTTGAGTTTTGGATGACCTCCCTTATATCCTTACTTAAGTCGCCCTTGACTTTCTTTGATATTTTTAAAAAGTATTATGATTAAGGGAAAGTATTATGATTAGGGGAAGAAAATTGAGTAAAAAATTCAAAAAAAATGCTCACAAATGATATGTGACATCCCTTATAAAGTCATAATGTGAAAATTATGCATAAATCATTAGTCGGTATATTTAAAGAGATCCTTCGTTTATTAAAAAAATTTGAAACTAAAACATACACATTAAATCATATAACTATTTTTCAATGATTAGTTGTTTATAACTTTATGCATAATATTTTAGTTCCAAGAATACAATTTTCTTATATCATCGAACACACACTCCATATATTAATTTGTTAAAAAATAAAACATTACAAGTAGCCGTACTTGAAACCTATCCAGTTTCTGAACCAAACACATATAAGAACCGATAATTAAACCGAATCAAACATATACAAAACCAAAAACCAATAAAACTGAACCGATAAAAACCGTTCAGTTCTGTAACAACACCTTTAAAACCAAACCATTCGGTTTCTGTTTTGGCCAAAAACCGAGTCGAACCGTACCGTGCTCACCCCTACTTGGATCACATCTATGTTATCAGAAAAAACAATCTTCGCCTCCTCTGGGTAGATTGTGTCTTTAATTTCAACTTTTCTACTCATATCCTTGTGGCACTGAACAATTCCAATCCAAGTTGCTTCGTAGGGGTTGTCAAAAGAAACATCACAATATATTTGATGGTATCCTCACTAACTTGGAGACTATTTACTTGATTAGGATCTTCATATGGAGAAGAATTATTAGGAATGTTAGGTTCATTCCAATTTGCACCATGAAGTTCGCACATAAGCTTATTAGTAATAAAAATAATTTTGTCTATGTCAGTGATACTGTTATCGTGGACTGTTTTCATCTTGGCCTTCCAAATGGTCCACATATATATATCATAAGATTTGATTGAATTAAATAGTGTCGTGGTATGTTATTTTCTTTAGTAAAAAATTCATTAATTAAAAGCCAAAAAAATACCAAATACAAAAGTTTATCTTATTCCAAAAGGTTTAGTGTCAAAAGCTAAGAGTCTACCTAACTGAGGAAGGGGAAAAGTCAACCAATGGTTGAAAAAAGTATCGTATAGGTTTTATTATACCACCCAATGAGTTATATGGTTGTTCTTTCTAGGGCGATTGACCTATAAGGTTCGTAAGACAAATTTAGTGGTCTATAGGAAACATGTGGTTATGTTCTTCTTCGAAGAGGCCACCACCAATCGTATGGATGACTAAATGATAAAATACCCTCAAATAAAACAAAAATCACAGAAGGACAAAAAACAAGTGGTAATAAGAATGTATCAACTTACTGAGTATCGGTACTTCTCAGCTCCGACCACCGCCGGCGCCGCCACCTGGGGAGTGCTCAGAGATTTTCATTGACTATGTGGAAAGTTCATTGAGTATCTGGAAATTTCAGAGAGTATAAAAAATGTTTCACCGACTATCTGGAAATTTCACTGAGTATTTAAAAAGTTCACCGAGTATAGTCCAAAAACACTAAAGTCCAAAAACATTAAGTACTCAAGGCTGAGTAGATTTGAAAAATTAAATATAAAGAAAATAATAAAAGAAACAATAACATAGATTGTATTTTTATAATAACAAATTACAACAGTTGAAGAATATTAAAACAAACATCTTATAACTAACAAAAATTAAATTATATACTAATATTCGAAAAATAAAAGGTAAACTCAATCATACAGTTGCTAATATTCAAAACAAAAAGAATAATTCGTCTTCACCACTCCACCATGTTGCGAACCCAAAAAATCACACCACCAACAAAACGCGTGTCTGTTGCTCGAATCATGAGGTAAGAAGTGAGTACTCAACAGATTTTACTGAGTACTCAACATATTTTTACTAAGTACTCATCACATTTAAACGTGTACATCAACCATCGAAGCTGTTACGCAAAAATAGAGCTTGAAAAAACGAAGCTAGTTCGAGATATCCATTACTTAATACTATCTTCATAGCCTTTGAACCAAAACACAAAACTCGAACCAAAACACCATCTCTTCGGAGCAGATCACCGAAGTTCAAGACTTCAATGCTGAAGCAGCAGATAACCATGGAAGCTCAAGCATAGGAGTCAAATAACCAATAACAAAAGTTATTCTTCTTCATCGAAGTTAGAGTCTTCAACGAGTCATTAATGAGCACTCGGTACTTTTCTTCCTCGCTTGAGATACGAAACAACATAACATAGGTTACCAACGGATCTGCGAAGCGTCTACCATGGAACTTCATGATTGATGCTCAAAACTGATAACCATGAACAAGGCACGAACGAAGCCACAAACAAGCGATGAGCTGGATATTTATTTTACTCATTCATAGCTCCAATTTGGAGCTTTCATTTCCTCGCCTGAAAAGCAGACCATGAAAAAGATGTGGGTCTTTGAACAAAAATAAAAAAAGTTATCAACATGTGTTAGGGTTAGGGTGGAGAAAAGAGAGATGATAGAGATTTTTAAAGTGTTTCTAATTTAGTGCGTATAATTTAGTATATCTAGTAGTTATAAAACAGATAAGAGTGTAATGGAAAGTCGATAAATATTGGGAAAATAGTCTAAGTGTTAAATCTTATTTGTGGCATTTAGTAAGAATAGTGGATTGGGTAGGGGTGTTTGAGTCTATAGGAGGGACCTTCAATACCCGTTGAGTAAAAATCTCTTCTTTTGACTTAAAAAAAAGTTATATTACACAAATCCCTATAGAATTTCATCTCTAATATACAATTACATAATCTTTTATCGTTTTTAAAACTTGAATCCCTAATAGTTTATATAACATTTCTACAATCATTTTTTGCGGTGATGAAATCTATTGGATAATGTTCCCTCCAAAATCACAACATACCACGCCCAATTAAAGAATTAGTTCAATTTTCAAATTTTATACATGTTTTATTTTTTATTTATCAAATATCATTACTATTATAATTTTTTTTACTAATTTTTTTACTAGTTTTTTACTAGTTTTTAAAGAAAAAAAATGAAATTTTAATGTAATACTTTAATAAAAAAAATTATCTTAGAAAATTTTATATTAAAAATCTTTGAGAAAAATAATAATACAGAACATGGTATAATTATAAAAAAACTAAAAAAACATGGTATAGTTGCAGATGACTTGTTGCTGTTTGCGGAGGCTACAAAGACCCAAGTGGAACTAATTAAGGAGGTCTTAAGGGTTTTCAGTGACAAGGCGAGACAGACGGTGAGCGAAAAGAAATCCTTGATCAAATTTTCAAGGAATGTGTCGTATGATTGAGCAATGGTGCGTGTGGAAAGTAGTGGTTTCACGAATAGTGGTTCTTTAGGAGTATATTTGGGAACACCAATTAGATCCCAACGACTTCCTAGACTTCTTAGAGGTTTTTTCGAAGGGTCACTTCTAACATGCAAAACAAACTTTCGAATTGGAAGAGTCAAATTTTGTCACTCGCGGGAAGGATTACGTTAGTGCAATCGATTTTAGCAGCTATTCCGACTTATGTAATGTAGACGATGAAGCTTCTGATACATATATGTGATGAAATAGACATAATTATTCGTGACTTCATTTGGGGGTCGTCAACGGAGGGGAGGAAAATTTATTGTCTCTCTTGGGAGACATTATCTCGGCCTAAGAAACTTGGGGGACTAGGTTTGAAGAGTGTGTGCAATTACAATAAATCTCCATTGGCTAAATTAGGGTGGAGAATTTTACAGAGTGATCTGGCATTGAGGGTAAGAGCGTTGATACAGAAATACTTAGGGATGGGTATATGGATCATGGAGTGAAGCTTTCGGGTTCTAGGATGTGTAAGAATATTCTAGTGGGTCGAGAGGTTCTAAGGGGTGGTGTCACTGAAGTGTTGGATGGGAATGGTAATTACTTTAAATAAAAGTTTGAGAATTCAGGTGTTTTTTTAGCCAAGTCTGCGTATAATAAGGTATTAGTAGCGGGAGGAGAAGCAAATTTCAATTGGGATTTAGTTTGGTCCCTCAAATACCCGACGAAAAATCAAAGTGTTGTTGTGGCGAGCGATATGGGATTGTTTACCGACAAGGGGGTATCTTGTTTCGAGAGGGGTTGAGGTGAAGTCGATGTGTTAGAGGTGTGGTGTGGAAGACGAATCAGCTGTTCATTTATTTCAAAATTGTAGTTGTTATAGAAGAATTGTAAGTATGTGTATTGGAGCGGCTGTTGGGACGAGTCTGGGTACAATTAGAGATCCCGGTTTGAGTAGCGTTGGTGGACAAGGGGTGAGTCGTGGTGGGAATCAAGTAGGTACGGTTGGGAGAATAGGTTGGAGCTGCAACTTGCGGCAGCTTGCTGGTCAGTCAGCAGGGAAGGAGGGCGACATTGCGTTTGTAAAACTACAGCAGGGACTACTGTGGGGAACAGGAACCAGCTACATGGACCGCACCCGAGTGAAGATGATGAGGGGCAAGTGAATCATCTGCACAGGTTGGATTCGAATGGCTGGTGGCTGACCTGGTGTCCAGCAAAGTCCTGGTTAATGGGATCGTACCCTCCCTAAACATAGATAACCTAGTTTTGATTTACCTAAGAATATACATGGAGAGGCGTGTATATCTTTTATGATTAGTTGTGGTGTGCGCAAGCAACCCTAGATTATCCATGTAAACAAAAAAAACTACCTAACTTATCTCTAACTAATGACTTACAAGATCAATTAATAAATCCAACACAAAGCTTCTCTACCTTTAACAATATTTTTTCATTTTTGTTTATCAAAATTCAAAGCAAAAATTCTCTTTACAATCTATTTAATAAACTTTTTTGTAATTTTTCATAACTGTGCTTCGTAATTAAAAGCTACCATGACTATCATTGTAACACACAACCCTTTTCTTCGCTCCCTGCAACACCACTAAGCATTGCATCAACCTCTTTCATTAATGATGTCATTACCACTCCTTTCCAATAAAGAAATTTTAAACCACCAAATTTTATAGGGTATTAAGAATTAACATATAACTACTGTGGTTTACCTTTACTTATGCTATCTTTTATATCTTGTATAAAATTTCGTCAAAATTACTATTAACACCTTACTTTATCTCTTCTCTTTTAGATTATGTATTGCTTCTCTTTTAATGTTTGTGCTGGAAATACTCTGTATCATTAGTAGAGTTTCTCAAGATCACTATCAGAGAAACTTTGTAAGTCTATCACAAATATTCGGTGTTCACTTATAAATTTCTTTTTATTTAAAAATAATTTAAATCTTTTATAATAACGAAAATGTTAAGAAAATAAGTTTTCCTTACAAACATCCTCTTAAATTTAAATTGATTAAACACCCTTAAAAGTATTATGTGGGAATAATATTTTTATTATCAGAATATTTTTGACATAATTTTCTTTTTATTAGAATCTTGGTGTAAAAAAGGAATAAAAAAGAGTATATATAACTTATAATGTTATTCTTGAGGGAAACAAAGATGAACGCGCAAGGTAAATGTATTAAATGTGTGTTCAGACTGCAATCTACAGGATATATGGAATCTTGACCTTAATATTTGAAAAAAACAAAAAGACATTGACCTCCAGGAAAAAAAAATACAATTTTGGAAGACTGACCCAATAAAAGCAGTTTACCTAGTCGTGAAATTGATTGTTCTTCTAGTAATTTAAAAAATCTTATTGATTGTAACAAAACGAGATTACAACTAAAATTTAACCTTAACAAACACAACAAGAACAATAGATCGTATTAGTAGGAGATTCGGAATAGCTGCAAAAATAACCTTTTAAAGGACCACTTTAAAAGAAAAAAAATGTACTCTTCAAAGAATTTTGAAGGGACTTGAATAACATCTCACTTTTAACGATGTACTAGACTAACCTTACTTTTATTTGTATTCTACGATCCTTCCGGATCTCTCTTGTAACAAAAAAAAAAAAAAACATTTCACTTTATACAATTACTTTTAATTAATATATATATATTTATTAGTGTAATATTTTTAGATGATTAAGTTGTCGGAGCAGGACTTCTTAAAAAAATTGAACTTGAATAACTTTGTTTTTTTGAAGAAGTCGTCATTTTCTATCAATAACGCAATGTCATTTACAACCCCGGTGTATTTCAGATACTTGAAGGCACTGTTGACCCGAAATGTTGTAGAAAAAATCTTCTTTATCAATTAATTAGGAGTAATATTTAAAAAGTAGAAAAAAAGTGTTTAAAGAAAAAAGAATATTAGACACTTTCTCTTACAAAGTTATTATAAAACAAATAAAATTAACAAAGAAAATATTAATTACTATCATCTTATAGTCAGGATAATGATATATGTAAATTAAATTATACTATATATATTAGAGTAATGATTATTATCACATTTTTACCCACCCACTATATATTAATTACTATCATCATTCCTTGGATGCATTAGAACATGAGTTTTTTCCTCCAAGTCAGCAACACTTTAATCATTAGGTTACATCCAGGGGACTGCTGCAACTAATATTCAGTGGAGGTGCGAGGTTAACAACACTTCTAGCTTTGTTGAATGATCAGTTGGTGACCCATTTTTGCTGCTGGAACAAGATTCAGAGGTAAGAATACCTCGGCATCAGGTTTCGCCTGTCTTGAGTCACTTAACTTGCAGCTAGTGGAACAAGAACTTAGTGAATAGGAGTTTATTTTTGGGCGTCTTTTGGAATGTGTTCTTTGGTTCTTTGATAGAGGTTATTTGGAAGGCTAGAAATGAGGTAGTCTTCAATGGTTGCGTATTCCCCGAGGGTAAGATTATAGTTAAAAAAGCAACAACTTTAGAGAATAGCTTTGTAAGAGCTTGGGACCCGGTAGACCAATCTCTCGATAGAATTATGTTAATCTGGTTGGGTGGACTGAAACCGAACCACGGCTTAAAGTTGAACATCGATGGTAGTTTTAATAAGTGGCGCCGTATTAATGGCGGAGAAGGGATAATCCGCGACAAGGAAGGTAATTGGGTTCGGGGATTTTCCTATGAAGATTGATCAGGAGATGCCAAATTGCCAATAATTACAGACATTATCGTATATGAGGGTCTAAATTTATTGGAAGAGATTGGGGCAGTGATTGTGGAAGTGGAAGTGGATTCATGAGAAACCATATAAGTCATCCAAAGCGTGGAAGAGGATAGAGGACCGGCGGCACAATGGATCCACCAAATACGAATAATTCTTGGGAGAAATAGGCTTTTCTCTCTAAAACGTATATATAGAGAAGCTAACGTTTGTACAGATTGGCTTGCACATAAGGGTATATCTCAGAAAGAGGATCACGTTATTCATACCGATCCACCTAGAGGATTATGAAGCCACATTACGCGTGAGAGGTTGGGATGGAAGAAATCGAGACTAGTTCACAATCCAGGATTGCTTAATGATGTACTAAATTATCTTTTCCACGATCCTTTCGGATCTCTTTTGTACCAAAAAAAAAACATAGGAGTAATAATATTTTTTTTTTGTTTTACTTTTGTATCATTTTCTACATGAAAAATTTAAACACCAATAAAATCATATATATTTCTTAATTATCAATTTTCTTCTTTTATTTAATATCACATAACATAACACATAGTATAAAAGCTAAATTAAAAGAATGATATACATTGCTCTTTAAACATAAAGTAATGCTGGGTATCACCCAAAAAGGCATCACCTAAACATCACCCATGATGTGGCGATTAGGTGGTCCAATCATGGATTTTCTCTTTCCAGATTTACCTTTTTCTCTCTCCTGCATGATTGGACCACCTAATCGCCACATCATGGATGATGTTTAGGTGATGCCTTTTTGGGTGATACCCAGCATTACTCTAAAAGATATTTGATGGGAGGTTAACCCGTTTGACTTATATAATTAGGCTTTTACCTTTTTCTATGATAGTTTTGGGATTTGGTTTAGAGTTTTACTCCCAATCGGGCTTTGATGATGGTTTGATTTCAGCTAGAGTCTCTAGGATGGTCCAATTTTTGTCTATCTTGGGCTTTGGCCTAATCAATTATTTGGTCTTTTACCTGTCGTGGCATAGTCCTAATCGACTTGTCGTGTTTGGTTGTATTCTTGTATCTAATAGGTTGGGACTTTTAACATTTATGTTTCTAACAAGCAATTCTACCTCTTCTGAGTACATAAAAGGAGAAAATGCGTCGCACAAAATTAGATTGAATTATGAAATTAAAAATTTAGAAATAAAGGCACTAAAAATATATTTGTAGACTTAATTTCTGATTTGTCCTTATTCTAAAAAATAATTACGTATTTAAAAAAGAAAAAGAAATTGCACTCTCTCGTCAATACCATTATCTCCCATCCCAACTTGGCTATCGGATCGGTCTGGACCGGACCGGCCGATTCCAAAACCGGAATCGAACCTATGCTACAGTGACGCGGAGAGCCGGTCCAAACCGATATGGTTTCGATCCGTCCGGTTTAAAAAAAATATATAACGGTTAAAAACCGGTCCGGACCCATACGCAAGTATAATTTCTTTTTTCTTTTTTTCATTTACTATACACACCAAACCCAACGCCCCTTTAACACTCACCCTCTCTCGTCTTAACTACATCTACCAAACCACGACCCCAATTCATTACTCCCTTATCCCATCTTTACTCTACTTTCTTCTATAATTGCTTCACTAATCTATGATTCTGATTCTGTAAATTATGATGGTGGTGGTGTGATCTATCATCTCTCGTCTTAACTACATCTACCAAACCCACCACCCCAATTCATTACTCCCTTATCCTATCTTTACTCTTCTTTCTTCTGAAATTGGTTCACTAATCTATGATTTTGGTTCTGTAAATTATGGTGGTGGTGGTGTATATTATCATCTCTTAATGGGTTTGTATCTAGTTATTGATTATATCTATTTTACACTTACTACTTTGGGTTTTACTATGAACTCATGTATACCGATTTCTGAGGATTATGATTTCTGAAATCTAGGCCTCTATGTCATGATTTGAGGTTGATTTTAATCAAGTAAGACATCATTTCTTTCATTTTATATTTTTCTTTTGAATATTTCTAAATTTAATATATGGTGTTTATGTTTGCATGTGAATCTTTTGGGGATTTGATGAAAACAAAATCATCTTGGTAATTTATGATGGTTTAAGTAATGAGTCAGTGGGCAAGTTGATGGTTATTGTCCCTTTCTTATTCGAAATTGGGGATTTGGTTATGTGGGTTGATTTTTAATTGAGTAATCTGGTCCCGGGAGTATTTGAAATTGATGATTTAGTTTATATTTTACATCTAATTGGTGGTATTAGTCCCTATACTTTTTGAAAATCAGTATGTTTGATGGCTTAAGATCATGTGAATTATTGTGATTGATGCAATTGATGGATTTAGTCCCTATACTTTTCAAAACAAGAGTTAAAGTGATTTAAATTTTGCAAAAAAAAAACCTTCCTTTATGCAATATTGTTGAGTTTTTTTTATGTGTTTTGATCTAGTCCCTATTGTGGCTCTTATTTTCAAGGATTAAAATGGTTTCAGGCTCTATTGTTTTCGAAAATGAGTATGTTTGATGTTTTTGATCATGTAAATTATTGTGATTGACGGAATTTGAGGATTTAGTCCCTATATACTATTCTTGATTTACTTCTCATTGTTTCTCAATTTCTAAGTTTATAATCCTAAATGGAAACTCAATAATTCTTAAATTTATGATAGATTTTTCTTGTTCATGTGTTTTTATGATTTTATCTAGATTCAAACATGGACAAGAATCTAAGACCAACTGATTGAAAAATAAGTATGTAATAGCGAGATGACCAAAATATTTGTTGTAACACAATTTAACAAAAAGTAGAAAAAATAATTAGTTGATTGTAGTGGTGTGGTAAACTACTGATTTAATAAAGATTTTGGTTATACTAGAGGCTAAGCAAATTGCTATCGACCGTATTTCAAGGTATATCCACTACGTCTCACATAAATGAAACTTGCTCGTAAATCTTGCTCAGAAATAAGAGAGGAAGAGAAAGAATTTTTAATTGCTTTGGAGGCATTCTACATAGTCTGCATATCAGGGGCCTGGTCTTCAATTCTTCTCAACTCTAATCTCTAATGAGTTTAAGTGTTCTTTCTAGTATTTGTTTATGGAGGTCTGATTCTCATCATTTTTTGTCTTCTTCAGTTGACTAGTCTAAACATTCCATATTTTAATTTTTTTAGAAGCCCAGTGCTAGGTTTTTAGTCTATTTTTCAATATCCAATCTCTCATTCGTCTTCTTAGCTACCTAAGCACCCACTATTCATCTTGTAAGCTCTCAGCCTTTATCTTCCATCTTCTTTTTCTTCTCTAAGCACTCTTTCAACCTTTATCTTTTTAGCTCTCATTTTCTTTTCTTTATCTCTCTCGGTCTATCATTTCTTCTTCACCTCCATTGTCTTCATACTTCCTTGAACCTGCAAACTCTTTCAATCTTCATATGTTTGGCTCTCATATTCTTTTCTTTATCTCTCACGATCTATCATATTCTTATTCATCTCCATTGTCTTCTTACTTTCTTGAACTTGTAAATTACACTATCAATCTCGTTTTCATCGTTATATCATGCATGTCCAATATATATTATTTTATTACCATCATTATCTAAAATATATCCTTTCGTCTAATACTCTAAATTTTTCAAATATCATAGTTATCAAAAGAGGGCAAAAAGGAATATATACCTTTTGGCAGTTAAGGCCGAAGTTTCACTATAAAATACTAGATTCAAATGACGTGGTAGCCGAGGCCTCACAGGAGCAACCAACTCTCAGATAATCAAGCGATGTTGAAAAGGAGAAAGGTGTACATATTATGAAGGTGATGAAGAAAATTTTATGAGTAAATGGGATGAGATATGAATTGCAAGAGATATATGTGATTGGAAATTCAGTCGATGTTGATTTTGATGTGAATGAACCTGGTAAAGTGTATGTTATATGTCTTTCTAAGTCACGAGATACTATTGTTCTTCCATTTGGACATATTGTAATATCTCTCTCATCTAGACGTAAGGTAATCTATCACTCTCTCATAAAGACATATGGTAATCTCTATTTACCTTTTCGAATCCAACACAACATTAACACACCACAAGAAAGCTAATGAAAATGAAGAATTTTCAAAAAAAAAAGAAGCACAAGATTCAGTCAAAAATCAAGAAAGAAAAACAAAAAAGGAACAAAAAATTATAGTAGACACAAAAATGTAGGGTGCTAATGATTCTATAGTAGGAAATCTAAAAGACATGGAAATATAGACTAAAAGTGAATATATAACTGAAAAGTGGAGTAGTGATTTCAAGATCCAATGAGGATTTTCCAATCATTATGAAGACACAAGAAACCACACAAATTTTCAACGGCAAAAAAGATTTGCACTGGAATAAGATAAAGCGATACCTAATCCAGCCAATGAGAGATCAAGAATTATGCTTGCACTTAGTGGCTGACAATGGCTGCGAAATCACCAATCACACAATTATGACTTAGATTATGCCCAATAGAAGAAATATCAGCGCTGAAGGAAAAAAATGTAATCTAAAAAAGGAAAGTAAGTCGATATTATTGGAAAAGCACTAGAAAAAAAGTACAAAAAGGCAAATGACGATGGTAGATAATGGAGTCAGTTAGGAAAAACTGGAAATTGGGATTCGGTAGTGAGAGACAGAAGAACAAGGGTAGATAATCCATTAGGGTTTCAGGATTTCAAGTTTGAGTTTTCTCTCTTGTCAATTAATAAGAGGAGAAATAATAACCCTAGAGACTATTTATTTACTGCAATCCCAAGTTAGCAAACATCACAGACTATTTAGCATATCCATTTGATACTCGTAGATTGTTTGTCGCTACACCCTCAAATTAACTAACAAGTTTACCCCTACATTTCCTTCCATATACATGCATAATAACTAGTACAATTTTATCGCTACAAGAATGTCTGAATCTCCCTTACACATTTACACTAATCATAAATGTACATCTTGGACTCATCGAGTTTAATGCAAATTCAAAGAACTCATTATTATTCGCCTGTACATATATGAAACATACATATTTTAAATATTTATCGAACAATTATTTTATAGTTTCGAGCTGCAAATAAGAAAATATATCTATCAAATATGATAAATCACAAATCTAGTTAATATGTTAATTCGAACAATATGTAGATCGATATAACAAAATAGAAATAATACTGATATTTAGGACTTTAGATTTTTTTTTTTTAAAAGGAATAATTGCATAGCTACCCTTTACGCCACCCCACCCACCCCACCCAAACTAACCCAACCCAACCCAACCCAACCCATCTTCATTAAACATCATTTCATTGTCTTGTTGTTACCATAAAAAGGAAAAGCTTCTAAATTTCTCAAATGTTCTCCAACATCTCTTTCTAAAACCCATTTCCAATTATTTAAAAAAAAAAATTAAATTAAATTTTGTATATTTATAATTTATTAATTTAATTAAATATGGGCAACATAGGTAGCACCAACGTAAACGGCCGGCGAAGAACCATGAACGGTCATACTCACAGCAACCACCACCATCACCACCACCACCACCCTCCTCCATCTCCACCTCCATCACAACCTCCACAACCAGAATTAACAGCCAACCGTTACGTTTTCGCTGCTGCTACACCATACCCACCACCGCCACAATACCCTAACCCTAACATTAACGCTCATCTTCCGTATTATCAGTACGCAGGTTACTTCCAACCACCACCTACTACCGCGCCACCTCTACCTTCACCGTATGCTCACCTTCACCACCACCCCAATTGGATTAACAACCGTTACCCTTCTCCACCAGTTATACAACAACCTCCACCACCTTATGTTGAGCATCAAAAAGCTGTTACGATACGTAACGACGTTAATCTCAAGAAGGAAACGTTAAAAATCATCCCTGATGATGAAAACCCTGGCAAATTCCTTGTCACCTTCACATTTGATGCCACAGTACCTGGATGGTATGTATGTATATATCATATGTTGCATGAATTCATCTACATGTTTAAAACTCCATTTCTCATCATTTAATTTTTCATTTGAAATTTTGCATTTCCCAGTTATTGATTCATCTGTATAAATTGCACAATTATTCCATGTGTACCCCTCTGTTACAAAGACAGCATATAAGTTAGCTATTTTACTGATTTGGAGGGGTCAATTTGCAATGTTAATGCATAATCAGGGGGTTCATCAATAATTGATGATTAATTTTAATTATATAGCAATATCTATTAAGGTAGTTTCAGATTCTCCAATACTCAATCAAAAAACCGTTTATTCGCGCGCGAATCTAACAAATGACTAATTTACCCTTGTACACAGCATAACAATCATATATTTCGCAAAAGAAGATCAAAACTGCACCTTAACACCAACAAAACAAACCTTACAAACACCAATAAAAGTGAATTTCGAAAAAGGATTAGGACAAAAATACAAACAACCTTCAGGAACAGGAATAGACCTATCAATATTCAATCAATCAGAGTTATCAAAGGAAAGCGAAACAGGTATATACCCACTAGCAGTTAAAGCCGAGGCTTCACCGGAAAACACCAGATATGGAGGAGGTGGTGGTGTTAACAACTGTCAGATAACTCAGGCGGTGTTTGAGAAGGTAAAAGGTGAAGATATAGTGAAGGTTATGAAGCAGATTTTATGGGTAAATGGTATGAGATATGAATTACAAGAGATATATGGGATTGGTAATTCAGTAGATGGTGATTTTGATGGAAATGATGCGGGTAAAGAATGTGTTATTTGTCTTTCTGAGCCTCGAGATACTACTGTTCTTCCATGTAGACATATGGTAATTATTTTCTCTCTCACACACAAACACACACATATAGTGTAACTCATTAAAAATATTAATATTGGGACTTGTAGTGTAATTTTTGCGTAATATAGGGACTTGTAGTGTAATTTTTGCATAATATAGGGTCTTGTAGTGTAATTTTTGCATAATATATGGACTTGTAGTGTAATTTTGAATAATATAGGGACTTGTAGTGTAATTTTTGCATAATATAGGGATTTGTAGTGTAATTTTTGCATAATATAGGGACTTGTAGTGTAATTTTGCATTATATACGGACATGTGATGCAATTTTTGCATAATGTAGGGACCTGCAGTGCAGTTTTTGCATAATTTAGGGACCTGCAGTGTAATGTTTGCATAATATAGGGTCTTATAGTGTAATTTAGTATAGGGACATATAATGCAATTTTTGCATAATATAGGGACCTGTAGGGCAACTTTTGTATAATATAGGGACCTATGGTGTAATTTTTTCATAATATACGGACCTATGGTGTAATTTTTTCATAATATAGGGGCATGCAGTTTAATTTAGTATAGGGACCTATAGTGCAATTTTTGCATAATTAGGGACTGCAGTGCACTTTTTGCATTATATAGGGACCTCCAGTGCAATTTTTGCATTATATAGGGACATGCAGTGCACTTTTTGCATTATAGAGGGACCTGTAGTGCAATTATAGCATAATATAGGGTCCTCTAGTGTAATTTAGTATAGGAACATGTAATGCAACTTTTGCATAATTAGGGACCTGTAGTACAATTTTCGCATAATATAGGGTCCTATAGTGTAATTTAGTATAGGGACCTATAGTGTAATTTTGCTAAAGTTAATGTATTTTCCTTTTTGATATGCAGTGTATGTGTAGTGGATGTGCAAAAGTATTAAGGTTTCAAACGAATCGTTGTCCAATATGTAGACAACCAGTAGAGAGGCTATTGGAGATAAGGGTTAATAATACAATTGAAGAATAAAGAGGGATCTAACTGCAATAATATCATCATCTTCTTGTTGTTGTTGTAACATCTTTTTCTTTTTTTTTTTATTTCCTTAAACTTCTTCTCCTTCTCTCTTTTGGGATGGCATGAGATAAACTTGGATATAATGCATTAGCCTGTTAATGGAAAACTGTAAAAAATTCGGCTAAGGGCTTAATGGAGTTTTTTTAAAACTTATGTTACTTATTTTACATAGTAGGAAATTCTGAAATGATTCGGCTTTGGGTAATTAAGATTACATGATTTTATAAACTTGGATTCTTTAGAGTTTTAGCATATGCCCCTTTCCTACCGAGCAGTGTAGTTTGAAATTAACCGGTTTATTTTATTTTATTTAAGGGTAGAAGTCTTCAAAAAAAAAAAAAAACATTGCAGCTCTCCCCTAATTTAAATTTCGGTCTTCCTTGCGTTAAATTAAGCTCCCAAACCTTAGATTTAGCCTCCTTCAAATCCTGGATCTGCCCCAAATGTTGTAGCATAGATGGTGTTTGTATTTCTTGGATGGGTGTTGGTTTTGCAATTGGGTTTTTTATGTTTGATAATTGGTTTGCTTTAGTCTTTTTATGTTTGTATGTCTTGTTTGCTTTAGTAATGAATTTCTACATATTTTCAAACAAAAAAAATTACTTAATTTTACATCTATATGATAAATTATAGAGTTAAGTGCTCAAAGTCTAATAACATTTTTTTTAGTCTCAACAAGTTTATATATTTTTTTTAACACATAAGAGCTAATTTAGACTCAGAATTATTTTGACTCCAATAGGATTGCAGAGTTGTCTAACCACCAGACTAACTATCGATCTTTCAGGTCCATATTAAATAATTGATTAGTTATCTTTATCTCTCTTTGAAGGCATAATATACTAAAATGTCACAAAAACATGGATAATATATCAACTAGGATTATTGCAAAGATTATAACATTCTTTGCCCAATAAAAATATTATCTATATTCTGTAAGAGGTGGCTAATGGAATGGCCTGCCCGTTGACCTATCTCGGTCCGGCTTACTCGTCCTTTGAACGGTCTCTTTTAATGGGTGAGCCGAACCTAGGCTAATGTTTACAAATCGTGGGTTGTCTCATGAAATAGTGTCTAATTAGGTAATCTTGGGTTGTTTAGGTAATTAAGATTACTTGAATATAAGTGTTTGATTCTTTATAGATGTAGCATGCCCCCTTTCCTAGCATAAACAGTGTATTTCTTGGAAGAGTGTGGCTTATTTGTTTTTTCTTTTTTTAATCATTTTAATACATTTGTGCTATTTGGGTTTTTATGTTTGTTGATTTAGTCTTTTTTTTTTGTATTGTATGTCTTGTTTTTCTCTGTTGTGTGTTAATTTTATGAATTAGTGCGTGTTTTCATAAAGAAAATCATTACTTAAATTTATATCAATATATTTTCTTCATTTTATAATAATTGATATTTTAGCTAAAAATTTATTATGGCACATGTAAAGTTTCAATAGACAATAAATGATTTTTTTTTCTATTATACCATTTTTTCTAACATTTCTTATGGGAAGAATAGTGGTTTAGGTGGTATAGTGAGGATTCTCTTGTGATAATAATATAAATTTTTGTACTTATGATTTAAAGAAGATAGTGTGTATAATGGGCCGAGTTGTTTATTTTATTTTAGTTTTAAAGGTTTTAATGTAGTAAGGAGGAATGGGCCTTTAAGGTATTATACTCATACTTAGGCTTAATACTTAAAGGATCTTAGTTGTAAAGACATTTGAAGTTGAGGTTTTAATGATATAAAATTGATTTGATGATAAAAAAAAAATAGTGGGTATGAAGATCCTCCAGGCTTCCTATAGAGCAGCATCACGAGGGATAAGAGTGGATGCGCGAGTCCAGAAGTGTAATAGCTTCTTAGTAAGATTGTATTGTTTTAAAATACGGCTTTATGCTTCAGATGTATGCATAAAAAAGATATATAAAATATTTTAATAATTATGTAATAATTTGAATTTTACAAAGTTATTTTTTAGTTTTCTACAATTAGAATGTAATAGTTTATTCATTAATAGTTCGTACGCATGAAAAATGGGGCAACACCCAATTAATTACACTGAGAGTGTAAAAAATTTCAATTAAATACAATTTCAACTTAATTTCTACATAAGCACAAAAAAATAGAAGATTACAAAAATACCCATAGACAATTAATTAATTACTTTAATTATAATAATATTTATTTATTTTTATTTTTTGATTTTTTTTTCAAATTTTTTTTTTCAAATTCTTTTTCAAATTCTTTTTCAAATTCTTTTTCAAATTCTTTTTCAAAAATTCTTTTCAATTTTTTTAATGTGTTCCATGAACAAACAATCTGAGATTTGTGTGTTGCAAGAACACACAAAATATGAGCAACCAAAATCAAGTTTTATGTATTCCAAAAATATAGAAATTTGAGTTTTATGTGTTCCATGAATACACAAATATGAGATTTGTGTGTTCCAGGAATACACAATTTTACGATTTGTGTGTTCAGGAATACACAATTTGGCGGTTTGTGTGTTCAGGAATACACAGAATTGGAACAAACAAAATCAAGTTTTGTGTATTACATGAATTCACAAATCTGAGATTTGTGTGTTCCAGGAATACACAGAATTGGAACAAACAAAATCAAGTTTTGTGTATTCTAGGAATACATAAATTTGTTTTTTATGTGTTCCAATTTGAGATTTGTGTGTTCCATGAATACACAAGTCTTATATTTGTGCGTTCTAAGAATACGCAATTCTGAGATTTGTGTGTTCCAGGAATACACATAATTGGAATAAACAAAATCAAGTTTTGTGTGACCTGGGTCACACAAAACCCTAAAAAAAAACACACAAAAATAACAAAAAAGTGTTTGACAAAATGATAATATATCAAGATAGTTAAAAACGAATAAAAATAGGGTATATGCAATTAATAAAGAGAAAAAAACAATTTTGTTAAGGAAGAGAATCCTTTAGATCAATTTTATGACTTTGTGTGTTACAGAAACACATAAATCTATATTTGTGTGTTACAGCAACACATAACTCGGAATTTCGATTTAAAAAAAATTGTAGAAATTTTTTTTAAAAAAAAAATTAAAAAATCATAAGGGTAATAATGGAAGGTAAATATGACAATGTGTTTAATTAGAAATTAAGTTGAAATTTTTTGAGTAAGTAAGAAGTAATCTCCTTCTTCCTTTTTTTTTTGGAATGAAAAGTGAGGAATTGTAATTAAATTAGGAATTATCTCATGAAAAATTTCCAATTTCTTGTAATGTTATTATTTACTTAATCTTAGCTTGATTTCTATAATTGATAAAATTAAGTTATATTCAAGATTTTATTCAACAAATTAATACTTATTTTATTTGATTTATAAAAATATAAAATTATTGAAAATATTAAATAAAATAATATACATATGTATGCTATTTTTGTCGGCTATTACATACGAATGAATTAACTGTAATATTTTTGCGTTGATAAATAATATTAAACAATAAAGTGAATTTTATTTTTATGATATGAACTATATGAATTATTGATTCATCAATAACTTATATTTGTTAACGATAATACTTATATATCATAAATATATTATATATAATATATATATTGCATATAATTTGTAGGTATAACGATTCGAGAAAATTATAAAGTTAAAGATTCCATAAAACAATATTATATTAGTTTCATAGAAATTTTTAACAAGTTATAGGTATATTAAAAATCTTAGTTTTGTTTCAAGTAAAAATGAAATTCCATATTAAGAAAAAATTTAAAAAATATTATATAAATACAATATAAAGATTAGTAGCTATCTCTGACAAAAAAAAAAAGAAAAAAAAGATTAGTAGCTATCAAACCTCCTTGCCTCAAACTTTTTAGACTTGTAGTTAAATTTTTTTCTTAGATACTATTCTATTCACCAGCTAAACAATATTTGTATCATGCCTATTGCATATTTTTGTTAATTCTTGTATAAATTTTTTATTCATGTAAGAGTCAAATTTAAAATTTCGTTTAGAGTTTTCAAAATATTCATGTTCGAACTTATATATGAATCTTTGTACATATTCGAAATATACCTATATAGGCGTTGTTAACAGAATTTCAACTCTTGAATTGCTTTTGACATTAATGACACGATGGGATACCTATCCGTTACCTTCTATTGACTCCCTCGATGACCACCCCGCCACAGACTCACAAACATATAAAGGTCGTCTTAATTCAATTCACTTTAATTCTACTTAGTGAGAATAAGGAGGCGATAATGGAGTTGGGTGGCTATTGGCAGCGGAGATGGATTAAAATTCCATGGAAGAGGTTAGATTATATTATTGACCATTATTTCTAGTTAGAGGACATAGGGTAATAGCCCTTCATATAACTCTTAATATTTTGAAAGTTTTGGATAAAATTTTAATTTTTTTTATTAAATACTATATTCGAATAATACATTGTCATAAAAAATTTGAAAAAACACTTATTTAGTTAAGTGGTTAAATATTTAAGAATTAATTAATTAAAAGGTTAATGTTGATGAAAGTTAGTTGATAATATTTTTGATATAGTTTTTTTAATTATTTGTATTTTTATTTATAAGATGATAAAAAAAAGTAATCCCCTCTTTAAAGATGACATCTAATTTTGACTTTATATAATTTTAATTTGTCTAAAGCTTACAATTTAATATAAATTCATTTAAAACTAATATAATATTATAAAATTTTATGATATATTTTAATTATATTATTTTGATAAATCACTAAACACATAAATAACATAAAATATAGATATAAATACAAATCATATTTATAATAAAAAAATATTTATCGATATATATTAATTAATGTTAAAGTCTTAACGAAACCGATCAATTAAAAGTCATTCAGATTTGAATTGGGTAAGAAAAACAAGTTGTCTTATTAATCCAGAGTTTTAATGAACTAGATTAAAATTTTATTAAGTGCAAACAAACACCCTCTTAGCTTGAAATCTTAATGAAACAAACTAACTGAGAGTCGTTTAATTTTGAATTGATAAAAAAAATCTGTTATTTTTTTTATCTTTTTTGATAAATAAACAAATTATCTTATTGATTCAGTATTTTAATGAATCGGGTTAAGATTTGATTACGTTTAAACAAACACCTCCTAATATTACTTATTTTATAAGTGTTTGATTCTTTAAAGGAGTAGTATTCACCTTCCCTAACATAAATCATGTATTTCTTGGATGAGTTTGCAATTTGTTCTATTTTGTTAATTTAATACATTTGTGCAAAGAATAAGCAAGAGCAATTATCGATCTTGCTTAGGGATGGCAATGGTTACGATTTTAATCCGAAACCGACGGATTACCGAACTGAATAAAAACCGATTATGTAACCGTTGTTAAATCCGTTAGGGTTTGGTTAAAAAAAGTGAAACCGATGGTTAAAACCGTTAGGTTATGGTTTTAGATTAAAAAAACCCGAAAAATCAAAAATCCGTTATATATATTTATATCTCTGATTTTATTTTACCTACTAATGGCTAAAATCCATGTATTTTTATATTTTGATGTCCATCTTTCTTATATTTTTTTGATTTTTAATTACCAAAAGGCCAAAAGTCTCAACCCAACTATAGATAAGGATGGAAATGGTTATGGTTTAAAATCGATAAAAAATTGAACCGATTAAAAATCGATTATGCAACCATGGATAAAACCGTTAGGTTATGGTTTCGAAAAATGTAACAGATGGTTAAATCCCTTAGGTTAAAATTTTAGATAAAAATAAAATCGAATAACCAAAAACCCGTTTATTATCATCTATTTTTGTATATTTTATAGTAATATAGATAAAAAAGTATTTTCATATCTCAAAACTAAAATCTAAATATTAGAATTAACAAAAGAAGTAACAAAAACGTTATTTAATTAAAGATCAACATAATATTGTATATATTGGAGATTTTTCATGTATTTGTGATCTTGTTTCAATATTTTCAAAATATTTAGAGAGTTATAGTTTGGCATGTCACAAGAGTAAGGCGAGGTTAGGAATCCTTCTGCGAGAGGGACGCCTTGCGAGCCGGGTTATGGTTAAAATCCGAAAAACTGTTTAAAAAACCGAATTCGAATTATTCGGATATGGTTTTGAAAAGTAAGTTCGATGGTTAAATCCGTTAGGGTTTGGTTTTTGATAAATTAAATGGATATGGACATGGTTTTGGATTTTTTTTGCAATAATCCGATCCGTTGTCATCCCTAATCTTGCTATTTGGGTGCTAATTGGGTATTTATGTTTGTTGCTTTAGTCTTTTTCCGTATTATATGTCTTGTTTTTCTCGTTAATTTTATGAATTAGTGTGTATCTTCTTCATAAAGAAAACAATTACTTAATTTTACATCTATATATTTCCTCTATATTATAATAACTGAAGTTAAAAAAATTCATGAGATTATTATTTACGGGGTCTTGAAAATACCGCTCTTTGCTCTTTCTTAACCCTATTTTTTATTGTTTTACTAAAGACCTCGAACAAAATTTAACACTAAAAACCAAAATCCAATTTACATTTTCACCCCTTTTTATTTTTTATTTTTTATTTCCTATATATACTAATTTTGGCCAGTTTTTTTTATAAAACCCTAAAACTCATTACTCACTTTCTCTCTCCTCTATCTTTACTCTTCTTTTCCTTTAACCACAGTTCTCTCTCATTCGCTCACTATTTTATCTTCTCTCGATATCGAAACCGTTCGTGATTCGAGTTGTTTCGCGCAACTTAACAACCGCAAGATAATCATTAGTACGACATAAACTTTTGAGAACGAAAAACAAAAAAGAGAAACTCGATCGGTCCGGAGGAAATTCTCTATCAGGGTTTACAAACCCATCTTATTCATGCTACTAACTTCCTCACATATGGTCCTTGAAGCAACTCCACTTAAGAGCATGACCAATGGGGTCTTTATTTTAGGTATTTAAATCTAGATTTGAAGGCCCAATTTAAAGACCCATTGTTAAAATCGGGTCTTTAAATTATTGTCAACACCAAAGGTTTGGTTTTAAATTTGAGTTTTTATATAAAAAATACTAATAATTATATACATTATTTTAATTTCATAATTTATATTAATAAATTAATTTAATATTAACTAATTTTATATAGGTAATAATTTTTTTATTAATATTCAGATGTAAAAAAAATTTGGATATATATTTAAAAATTGGCTAAAAAGTTAATTTTAATTTAAAAATCGTATTTTAAATTTAAATATGATATTTAATTTAATATATTTGACGTCATATTTATTTAAAATCATTTATCATTTATATAATTTTAAAACTAAAATTTTTAAAAATCTCATTAAATGAATAAATTATATTACCTATATAAATAAATAAAAGATATAAGATAATTCATTAATCACTTAAATCTATACTATTTTAATTTATTTAATCACTCTAATTTAATTTATTTTTTAATCAATTAATTAACTATTTAATTTTCTTAATTCAAAATTAATAAATCTTTCTAATTTACCATATATTGATTTTTCTTTCTTTTGATGATCTATAAATAAATCTATTTTTATTTTTTATTTTACTTTTTTTATATTAAATCTACACCTTGTGTAATTTGATAAAATGTCAAATATGTATACATCTAGCTATATTTGACAAAATTTATACATATTGAGTCTCTATCTTTATATGTGGAGAGTCTTCAAAAACACCATTGGTGTTGCTTTTTAATCTATTTTAACTTTTAGATCTTCAAATTTAACATTTAAAGACCCCATTGGTCTTGCTCTAACCCTGCCATATTTAAAAATATAAAAATTAGTTAATTAATTATAACAGAAAAAGACTTCATAAAAATGTGTGATGAAAGAGATAAATTAAGGTGGGTAGGGAGAAAATGGTATATATACTTGGAGCAGTCAGTCAATTGAGGGACTGATCTTATAAGAAATGTTGACACTGCATTTTCCTGGAAGTGCCATGTGGTGCAACTACCACCATACACAATAGAACCAAGCAAGCAACCTTGGCACCTATTCGTCGAAGAGACATTTTGATTTTTTGATTTCTAAAAAGTAATTTCCTCATTCTCATTCACTCAAAAATCATTCCATAACATATATCATATGTATTTTTTTTTATTTTTTTTGGACATGTAAAAGATCAAACCATACAAAACAAAAAGCAGTAAATTAACCTATTCCTAATTTCGAGAAATTATTCTCCAGAGAAAGAGCCGCTTGTTGAACTTGTAGTGCCTTGTGTCTGGCGTCCTTTGCTAGAAGATCGGCCCCAGTGTTAAATATCCGTGGGATATGTTTGAAGAAAACTGGCCCAGATTCTGATGCCAGTTGTCGGATATGATTGATACACGGCCTGAGTTCCCATCTAGCTGCCGACACTTGCTGGATACCTTGAATCAGTTCAAGGTTGTCGGAGAAAATCGTTTTCTCTGTGTGCTTCCAAGATTTTCCTAACTCGAGAGCTGTGACAACTGCTTGTGCCTCCCCAATGGAACTGGTGATACAGTCAGTCGTTAATTGAAACTTGACACGTGATCCGTCAGATTTGTTATGCTGTATCACTCCAATCCCCGTAGGAAGGTGTTCGTGTCTGAATGAGGCGTCACAAGAGAACGCTATTTCTGTATTGAATTCGAGATCCGTGCTCATAGGTGGTCGGGGACTGGTTTGTATTTGGTGCTCGCTACCAGTCTCAAACCAGTCCCTGCCAAAGTGTTCTGTAACGTTGGCCGTTGTAAGATTAATGACGTCTGTTGAGTCAACGTCGAAATTTGAGTGTCTACTTTTCATTTTTGCTTTCCAAATGTTCCAAATCATAAGGAGTAAATAGGCGGTGACTACTTCTTTCCTCCAGCCCCCCGCGGTAAATGATTTGATCGTATTCAATAACCTGTCGCCCATATTGTCCTCCTGTGGCCCAACATGTATTTGTAATGCTGAACCAGCCCAGATACTTTTATATAACCCACACGTAAGAAGGAGGTGTTCCGTGGTCTCTTGATCCGAGCAACACCATCTGCAGTTGCTTTGGACATCGCACTTTCTTTTCTCCAGATTAGTACCTGTAGGGATAGCATTGTTGCACACTTTCCAAGTAAAGATTCTAACCTTAGTCGGGACATTTGACCACCAAACCGCTTTCCAAAGTGCACTATCCGTGGGGACACCTGTTGACTGGTGTGGTGCCTCATACATATTGTGGTCGGAAAGTACCTTGTATCCCGTTTTTGTTACATATTCTCCTTGATTCGAATGTGGCCAGATAAACTTATCTGGTAAGTCTGTCGGGAACACCTTTTGTCGTAGAATAGTAGGGATGATGGGAGTTGGGAAGATATCATTTAGTAACTCTGTATTCCATTGTGTTGAATCGTGATTCCAGAGTTCGTTTAGCTTTTCTATTTTACACCCGTCAGGTCGTTCCAACGTCCATTGTGTATTTAACCATTTATCATTCCATACATTAATAGTTTTACCATTTCCTATTTGGTACCTGCCATATTTTTTTAACATATCCCTACCCTCGAGAAGACTGGCCCATGTTCATGTTCGAGATTGTCTTAACTTAACATCTAAAAAATTAGTTTTAGGAAAGTAAATACCTTTAAGCAAGCGGGCTGCCAGAGTGTCTGGATTTTGAAGAATACGCCAGGCTTGGGCAGCGAGCAAAGCAGTGTTCATACGTTTCAAATCCTTGAATCCCATCCCTCTAAGGAGTTTGCTCATAGCTAGTTTTTCCCAGGCTAACCAATGAATTCTTGATTTTTCTCCTGAGTTCCACCAGAAATTCGAGATTGCCGATATAAGTTTTGTACAGAAGGATATCGGGAATGAAAATACAGACATCGAATAGGATGGTAAAGCCTGGAGGACCGCTTTGATTAATACTTCCTTGCCCCCATCTGACAGGAGTTGCGCTTTCCATCCTTCTGTTTTTTCGAAAAAGCGTTCCGCGATCCATTGAAGCGTCTCCACTTTCGTTTGTGGCACAGAGGTATGCCCAGGTACTTTTCCAGATCCACTGTTTCTTTTATTGCTAATCGAGATGTCACTTGTCTTCGCAATGGTTTTGGCGTATCGTTGCTGAAACACACCGCAGACTTTTGGAAGTTTATTCGTTGACCTGATCCTTTGCAATATTTTAGAATGCATTCTTCGAAATAGTCAACAACATTATCCTGTAGCGTGAGGAAGAATAGAGAATCGTCTGCGAAAAGTAGGTAACTTTTCTATATAACCATTTTTTTTAACCTCTTTTAACAATTAGATATTTAATTTTCTCTATTATAAATAAAGAGATATTGATCATTTTTAACTAATCTTCCCTACCTTTCAAATTTCTTAATATCTATAAAAAACTCTAAAACATTACTTAAATCCAAGAATTCTTTAATCACTGTATGATTATTTTAACTAATAAAATAACTTATCAATCTTAATTTTATAATATATCAAATAGGATTATCGCATTAAGATATAAATTTCACCTTTCAAAATACTCACCCACAAATACTAAATAAACATTTATAAAAAAAAAAACCCAAAATGGAAGAAAATCTTGGATTATTATTCTTAAACGATGAATTAGATATATAATGTTTAACAACCATCTCAATTCTCATACTTACAAGGCGATTCAATACTTTGCTTCCCAAAATCAAATTAAATCCTCTCCTCTCTCATAAGCAAAATATTCACCCCTCTCTATACACAAACATTAAGTTAAAAAAACTTCATCTCTTTGTTAAAAAAAAAAACTTGGAAAATAAAAGTTAATTAATTAAAATCTGTTCTTCATTTACTTCACTTTCCCACTAATAGGTAACTTATTATCCTTCAAACTTGTACTAATAACCAAAGTGTCCAAATTTCCCGAAGATTGATTATTTTCATTAAAACCAGGTCTAACCCATATTTTAATATGTCCTTCTCTACAAACCGAAAGAACTGATTCTTGAGTAAAAGCTAATCCGGAAAGAGGTTCCGTGTGGACTCTATGAGCGACAAGTGGCGATAATTTAGGGACGTTTTTCATACTTGGGGCGGGTCTTAAAGTACCTATAGGTAAAGTGTCCTCCCAATTTGATGATGAACTTTCTGTAAAAGTGGGGGACCCACATGATGGTCTTCTTACTGGGACCACTATTTCGTCCATTTCTAGATCCCATAATAGTAATTGTGCGTCCTGTATATACAATAAAAGGGTAGATTAGTCATTTGGTAAGTTTAGTTCCTTATCTTTTCGTGTTTTGACAGTTTCGTCCCTTATCTTGTAAGATTAACATTGTGTCAATTTTGACAAGGGACTAAATAGCCAAAAAAGTTGTAAATAAAGGAGCAAATAAATTTACGAAATGATCAAAGATTGAAAAAAGGGTAAATTCTTTCATTTAGTCTTATATCTTTTCACATTTTGACACTTTAGTCCCTTATCTAGTAAAATTAACATTTTAACCCTTTACTTTTAAACAACATTAGTCCTTTATCTTTGATATCATAGGCGTTAAATTTTTAATGTGATATATGACTAAAATACCCTTAAGATTTGTGACAACATCTTTTGCATTTAAATTGTTATATAAGTATTTTTATATTTTGGCATTAACACATGGCAATAACAAACCGACACTTCCAAGGGTATTTTAGTCGTTTATCACATCATAATGATTTAGTGACACCTAAAATATAATGAAAAAAATACCAAAACACTAAAACACGTGGCAATAGCTATATGACACTTTCAAGGGTATTTTAGTCATTTATCATACAACAAAAACACGAAAAAATAACTACAATTGTCACAAAATCAAATAACAAAGGACTAAATAATCAAAAAAGTAAAAAAAAAAAAAGGACCAATTTGCAAACAATTACCTGTCCAACAGAGCCAAATCGATAAACAACAGTTTCATCACCAGTTTCATCTGAACTTGGAGGAGACCAATAAGAATCAAAAGCTACTCCACTAACCTGTTAAAAAAATATATAAGGGTATTTTAGTCTTTTACTCCACTAAAAACTTAAAAAGGGTATTTTAGTCTTTTTACTCACCCAAGAATTATGACCCTCGCCCCATGCTACAACTTTGCGCTCTTCCATACCCCAAACTTGAACAAGATCATCTTCACCTCCCGTTAGAACATATTTTCCATCAGAGCTGAAAATATTCGGTAAATTACACAATTATAGAAAATATATTGCGTAAATTACACATTTGGTCCTTTTACTTTCCATCTTTTAGTCCCTTATCTTGCAAAAAGCATCATTTTAATCCCTTAAATTTTGATTTTGCGGCAATGTTAATCTCTTTTTTCGTACTTCCTTTGTGCTAACACATGGCAATAGGAAAATAACATGTCTAAGGGTATTTTAGTCTTTATCACATTGACGAAATAGTGACACGTGGATTTTACGCCCAACAAAATGCACAAAATCCAAAGATAAGAGACTAAATTGTCAATAAGATCAAACATTATAATGAACGTATGAAATATATTATTTCTTGACCAAAGAAAATATTAATTATGCATTTAATGGATTTAATTTAAATTTAAAACTTACCTCCAAGCACAACATAATAAAGCTCCATAATAACTCTTTCCACCACAAATTAGTTGCTCATTTTTGTAGTCAAATACTCGAAGATAACCTATAATTTTACATTTACTTTTTATCCTCAGTAACTAATTTTTTACCATAAATAAGAGAATAAAAAGAAAAAGAAAAATACCATCCCTTCCTACTGTGGCTATATAAGCCCCATCTGATGAAAAAGCGATGCTATTAATTGAACCTTGACATATATGCCACCTGGCTACAGGATTCTGCAGAAAATCACACGAAAAATCAAGTTTATTTTTGCTTAAATAGTCCCCATCTTTCAAAAAGTAACATTTTCATCCCTACTATTCCTTTATCTTTGATCCCTAATTTTTCGACTGTTGGCATAATATGTAGAAATAGTAACATAATACTTTTGAAGGGTGTTTTAGTCTTTTATCACATGAATGAGTTAGTGACACGTGAGTATATAACTCTTATAATGTAAAGAAAAAACAAAAAAATAGACTAATTTGTCAATAAATCAAAAGATAGGGACTAAATTGTCAACTGTGGAGAACCAAATAAGTTATTTACCCTTTTGGGGGTGTTAATACAGTATATTGAAAATAGAAGGGCTTAAAAGGTAATAAAATAAAGAACATACCTTACTGTAACGAGCATGTGAAACAGAAAACTGAGTTGGATCCTTAATAACAGGAAATGAAGGATCATTCGAACCATCTTTATTCTGAATATTAACAAAAAAAAAAAAAACACAAAATCATCTTTTAAAATGTTTTAAAAAATTCTATAAATTAAAATTCATATAATAAAATTTAAAGACTCACCTTTTCATATATGTAAAAATTTCCATCAGCATGAGCCGCAACAAAAGTACCTTCACCTTTTGGGACCCACGCAATACTAGTGCATCGACTGTGACAAAAAAAATAAAAAATAAAAATCATAAGTTTCGTAAATAACTTATTTAGTCCTTTATCTTTGCTTGTTTTAACAATTTAGTAGCTTATCTTTTGATTTTGTAACAACATGAGTCCTTTTTTAATATTTTCATTACATTATAAACGTTAATCCACGTGTCATCATATTATTGATGTGATAAAAGACTAAAATAACCTTTAGTGTTAATGAAATTACAAAAAAAGGACCAACATGGTATAAAATTGAAAAAGATAGGGACTAAAATGTTAGTTTTATAAGATAAGGGTCTAAATTGTCGAAATGTGCATAGACAAAGGACCAAATAAGTTAAGTTATTTACCTGATTTACCCAACTGAAATTATATCAAAATAATAAAGTAAAAGCAGAGATTTGATAAAATTTATGATCTATTTTGTTACTTATTCAGGAACGATAAAAATACAATTAAAGAGATACGGCGTTTCGTGTTAGGGACTAATTTGCAAAATAAATAAACAAATCTTACCTACTATTAACCGAACCATCTTTATTATAATGTTGAGCTCCAACTAGTTTTTTTCCAACATCTTGTAATTGTTGCCTTAACGAGACAGAATAAACTAGATAACACAAACAAATCATGTTAGGGACTTATTAGCAATTAATAAGTTATAGATACAGAATTAAATTTTTTTACCATCTCCAGAAATTAAACCGATTAATAAATCATGTCCATCTTTAGAATCTGGATCAAATGCGTGACATATCGGAGTAGAACTAAAATGTAAAGATTTTATTGGCTCCTATAAAAAAAATTAAATATTCAATAACTTTTCAAGCTCGTAAATTGAATAAAAAAAAGGGTAAATGTTTTTGAGGTCATTAAACTATCGGAATACTCTTGTTTAGACCACTTAACTTATAGAAATTACTAATAAACCCATTAGTTTATCAAAATAGTTCCAAAATCGAAAAACTTATTCGGAAAATGGTTTATATTTGCTAAAATAAATGTAACATTTACCATTATACCCTTCGATATGCACGTGATTTGCGTGTCTTTTTAACGGTTAGCTAACAAAATGGTTGATTTGGAATAATTTTGATAAACTAATGGTTTAATACACCCCAAAACATTGTGTAAAATACCAAAAAAACCCTTAAGGTTTGACGAAGGGTCGAAAAAACCCCTATAGTTTCCCAACTAGTGATAACAAACCACTATAGGGGTTTTTTCGACACGTTATCAAACTATAAGGGGCATTTGGTTAAACATAATACCGTAAAAAGAAGATATATACCTTATCACGAGAATTTAAATCACTAATATAAACAGCTTCACTCATATTAAACACTAAATAAGATCCTTTTCCATCGAAATTCGAATTAGCAATGAAATTATTTGTACTCGAAGCTCCTAAAGAACCGATTTTAATGGAGTTACCAGAAACTGATTTTCCACTACCATTACCACCAAAACTAAGAGCTCTTCCACCATTTCCGCTACCAAGAAACTTTGCTGCGGCGGATTTCATACCACTACTCACCCCAAAAGTGGAGGAGGAGGAGGAAGAAGAGGAGGAGGAAGAAGATAGTGGTGGCGCCGCTTGTATTGGCTTATCTTTCAGATGAGCTAAAGTTACCTAATCATTGGTAAGTGAAATTCACACAAGAAACTTAGCTTTTTGTATGATTTAGATGAAAATTTGTTTAATTGTGCAGTTTTTTGATAACCATGTATTTTAAAATGTAAATCGATCAAAACCCATGATCAATTTTTTTTTTTTTGTAATTTAATAAAATCAATTGAAATTGTGAAATAATCGAAATAATCGAAATAAACGAAACGAAACCCCAGTTTAAATTTAACATCACAATCCGATATTTAGAAATGGGTCAACATCAAAATCCGATTTTTTGAAATGGGTCAACATCAAAAACCGATTTTAAACGTGATATAATAACGAAAAACGTAATAGAATTAAAGATAGCAGAGTAATTGAACCTGGGTAACTGTTTTTCCATGGGTATAATGAGGAAGGCCAGAAGGAGGAGTCTTTTCATACTGAAACTTGTATTTTCCTTCTGGGGTCTTGAAATAAGTCTTCAAACCAGTCGATTGTGACTGTGAATTGTTTGCAGATATTGATGATTGTGAATTGTTTGTAGAATTGATCATTTTACTCTCTCGAATATGGAAGCAAAAGTGAGTAATAGAAAGAAAAAACTTTGTTAATTGTCACTCTTAGTTATATATATATATATATATGTATGTACAAATGGGGATCATGAAATTAGAAATTGCAATTCGGGTCTTTGTTTAATTTTAGAGGTTTAATATGGGTCTTAAGTTTAGGTTGGGAAAGTGGTGTACTGTTTGATGTTTGTTTTAGGATTTCTTGTAGGGATGAGATTGATTCTTCAGATGTAATGGACGGTTGGGATCAAGTCTACTTTGGTTGCTTTTTCTTATTGAGGATATGTGGGCATTGAGTTGAGATTTTTGGTTTAGCGTTTGGATCATGTTGGTAATAATAATATATATCTAAGTCGAAATTAGTAATCAAATATAATTTTCTTTTAATCTTTAAATGAAATCATAATCGATAAAATAGACATATATACTAAATCTCAAGTAAAATAAAAATAATGGTTTTTAGAATCCTTTTTTGTTCTTTTTTCTTTCTTTCATTCATGTTCTTTTAAGTTACTTGTAATAGTTTTCTTGTTTGGTTTTATGATAAACTGAAATGTTTAACCAAAGAAAAAATAACAAGTCTTCCTTTTAGAGGATCTTGATACGGGTAAGTTTCAATTACTCTAATTAATCTGTATACTGATTTGCTTCCTTATATTTTATATAAGTGATATAGCTCCAGATATCTTGAATTTTCTCCACTTAATATTACATTAAGATCTCCCCATCAACGCTTATGACATCTCTCGAATCCATATCTGCACATAAGTATCTTTGTCTATATAGCTTTCGCATAGCAATACATGTACCTTAGCCACGATGATCGTGGTTGGATCCTGTACATAAGTATCTTTGTCTATATAGCTTTCGCATAGCAATACATGTACCTTAGCCACGATGATCGTGGTTGGATCCTGCACATAAGTATCTTTGTCTATATAGCTTTCGTATATCAATACATGTACCTTAGCCACGATGATCGTGGTTGGATCCTGCACATAAGTATCTTTGTCTATATAGCTTTCGTATAGCAATACATGTACCTTAGCCACGATGATCGTGGTTGGATCCATGTTGCTTGGAGACCTTCTTATCCATAGTTGGAAAAAGTCATATGTACTCGTACTACCTTGGGGAATATTTTCATTTTAATCCATAGTAAGTTTTACATATACCTTTAGTTTCAACCATATAATTAGTAATGACTGAGAATCCTGGACATGCCCATCGTCATATCACTTTCGCCATACACATAAATAATCACCCAGTAGACTTTTATCACTCTCACCTTGGCATATGACTTAACTGCACTTATATCAAAGACAATTGCCACAATAAGTACATATGTGCAATTAGCAAGACACGTTATTCGATTTAATCTCATGTGCGGTTAGAGACATATTTACTAATTCATTTTCCAAAAAAAGGTGTAGCTTTAAATTCAATCCAGTCATTTGATCTTTAGGGTATCTAGTGAATCATCCCTATGAGTTTTTTTAGTAGACTTAGATATCTATTTAAAAAAAAATCATTATAAATACATGATGTTATATTGTATTACACTAGTTTTTTTTGGTTTTATACACATTTACCCCAAGATTTGGGTTTGAATGTAGAATGTTGATTAGAATCTTTTTATTATTTTGATTTGATTTTTAATCAATCTCATATTATGATCCGTGTAATATTTAACAATGCAACTGCTAACGATGTTTCAAAAGGATGATTAAAGTGATAAAATGTCATTGTTGGTGCAATTGAATTTGTTGTCCATTCTCTGGGAATTGTTATGTATATACAACAATGAAACTGCTTATGATGACTATAAAAATGTTCCTTTTTAGGCTCTCTAGGTTTTTTGGTTATTGTATAAAAAGTTAATTGCTAAAAAGGTCCTGGAATTGGATTTCCCAACCTTATAGAGTCCATCACTTTCCCCATTAAAGTTCCCAACTAATTATACTAATACACATGTCGATACTTTAATTAATGAAAAAAATACACATTACTTTCTTTGCATAACAAAATTTCAAATTAAAATCTATAATAATGTAAACGGGGGTACGGATGTCCTGGTTTTGTGCCCATGGTGCGGATCTGTGAAGAAAATGATATCCACCTTTTCAAAGAGTAGCATGGTAATTAGTATGTAGAAATGGGTTAAGAAAGAACTAGAGTCGTCACGACAATGGGAAATTAATTGTCTGAATACTAATAGGAGCTGGAACGATGAAATTTTGAATGGTTTGTGGTTGGGTGAGGTTCAAACTCGAGTTATGGAGCAACCTAACTATAGCATGAATGGTACAAGCAACTCAAGTTGGTATTTAGTACAGTAAGCGGTGAGAAGGCTAGAAAGTGATAATGGTACTCCAGTGCAAACTCGGGACAAGGACCTATTTTTACAGCTTCACAATTGTTACACTCATCTAATAACTGGCCTTACATCCAGGCTTGCAAGGAGTCAACTTCAGAGGCCCACGATTCACACCATCAACTGTCATATGAAGAGACGGGTTTCCACAACAACATATATGTAAATGTTTTTCAATTTGGAAGCTTCGAGAAGCCACCTAGTCATACTATTAATGGGGGCATCAACTAGATTATGAGGCAACCATGGAAACCTAGACTTTTACAACATTGAATTCTTGCCAATGGTGTAACACATATCTTTTGGGTACTTGGTTATTTGCTGGACTCACTTGGAATATCTTTTTTGGCGCCTTAATTAGGGTGATATAGAGTGTAAGGAACAATATAGGTATGCTCCCAACCAACGAGGTTCTATTTAGGAGATCTAAACAATTAGATTTTGTATACACCTGAGCTTGGAGTAGTCAACCAGGTACGTTTTGAGTAAAAGAAATTATGTTGAGTTGATTGGTTGGCGTAAACCAAGTTGTGGGCTTAAGCTAAACACATATGGGAGTTACGTAAGTAAAAGTCATATAGGAGGAGCAAACAGTGTTTTTCGTGGGTAATTGGTTGTGGTTTCTCTATGAGACTGAGATGTTCTTTGCCGGTGTTTGTGGAATTAGTCACCCTTCATGCGGGTTTAGGATGGCCGATGAGATCAAAGTAACAGTTTCATGCATGGAAGTTGACTCGCATGAGGTGTTGGAGGTGTTTTCCCAAGTGGAGCTGAGAAAGGGTCGGCTACGCTCTGGGATGAAGGTATTCGAGATTCTTTGGATAGGAACATGTTTCATGTATTTAAGAGTATTTTATGGAGGTTAACATGTGCGCGGATTGGTTGGCTCAGATGTGAATATATTAGGACTCCTTATATTCTTGCTTTATGACTACTCACGCACCATCGATTCAGTTGGAAATCACCAAAGATGATATTCAGTTTGGGGATTAGTTGACGAGTTGAATGTAAACTAGTTTAACCATTTCCACAGTCCTAGGACCTCCCTTGTATAAAAACATGAAAACTTATCCTCATATGTGTGGTATGACCTAGTCAGATGATTCTCGATTTTTTTTCGAATCATTCGTCGAACAATAACACTTTAGTTTATTCAAACCTACATACGTGGCTGTTACGATTTCATTTCCAGGTATATTTTTTCACCATTTTTTTAATTTTTCGTTTTCAGTTTATCATTTTTGTTTTCGATGTTCCACTTTCTATATGTGCATCAAATTTCTATGAATATTCTTCACAATTATTTTTTTTGTTTTTTTTTATTTTTAGTTTATCATTTGTGTTGTCTACATCAAATTATGTTGTTAAGAGTTCTACTCTCTAGGTGAGTTGTTATACATTGAGTTGACATTCAATGAAGGAGGAGAGAAAAATGGTAATGGAAACGAAAGAATGTCTATTTTTTGTCTTATACATACCTTGAGGGTTTTTTTACCCACACGGTTTCAAAGGCTCCTTTTAAGAAAACTAGGTTAGAATATTCCTTCTAGACAAAAAAATGGTATTTAAGACTCCATAACTAATTCTCCCATCAACTTATGGTTTTGGAATCCAATTTTAGAATTTTAGAATCCAGAAACATGGGTTGTAACTGTATAATTGGACTAATGAAGTAAAATAATATTCCAAAAAATTGTTAAACTTTTTTAAGTAATAGATGTAGATCTAAACAACTTTATTCTAAAAATAACATTAATTTAATTTATTTTGAATTACTCAAACAGTCTAAAAGTTGTTAAAAAAATCCAGTCATAGATATGAATATTGGGTACTTCAATATGCCAAACAAGATTTCCACTTTTTTTGAATTTATTACAATTTATTTACAATTCTCCAGTAAGTGGTGGACAAAGATGACGTGTCGGAGTTGGCCAAAAGTGATGACAGAGATGGTGATCAGAGATGGCAGATCAAAAGTGGCGATTGATAAAAAAATTATATATATATATATATATATATATATATATATATATATATATATATATATATATATATATTAGAAAATAAATTATTTGGACATAGTGTAAAATTGCTTACTTAATTTGTAATTTAGTAGGAAGAAGAAAATGTCTTCCTATCTAATAAAAACAAAAAAATATTAATAATACACTCATATGACATTATTCTATATATCTAAAAATAGAAAGGTTTGTAATAGAAAAACCAACAAGCCTTAAAGAAGTCATCAACCAAACCATAACTGGCAATAAATGAAAGTTCCAACAAATATAAATTCGCATTTCCAAATTAGACCGCCATACAGATAAAATTTTGACAAAAGTACAAAATAGAAATACAACAAGAAATAGTGTCAAGACAAGTCACAAAATCCACCACCGCCTCATCATCCACCGATCAATTAATTGCAATCAACAACACACCATTTTGACATAAGATAATGAACTAAGATTGAATGAGGAACACCCTTTTTCTATTCCCACAAGTCGATAACACAAGGACAAATAATTATGAATCTTATGACAAGATTGAGAAAGCAACGGAAAGGTGTGATACCAAACACTAACCATTACGGTAACTCCAATATCTATCCCACAACCACCTCACCAAAAATAATGAGATAAAAAAATAGATCAAATAATACACAACAAAGACATTCCGCGATTTTATCAGTGTCACTGATAATGGCGGACTCAAGGTCAATTAAAAGTGGCTTGAGCCAATCTAAAATAAGAATTAGAGAAGATTTGTTTATATAAGTTTACTTAATTTGATATAGGCCTACCAAAAATAAAAATAAAACAATTATATATTAACCTAAACCCCTTTGTCTAACACTCCCTTATCCAACAATTACTTTATTCTTATACTCCAAAATTTGATGAGATTATAACCGAATGGGTCTTGGATCCTACCTATTTGGTCTCAAACATAACCTACAGTTTATATATTATTCAAAAAGTCCTCCACTAATATTTAAAAAAAATACTTTATGCTTGTTCCATAGCTTATAGCCTAATGGTTCTAAGTGGTAGAGATACATGGTTGTTGATGTCTTGGAGCTTGATAATAGCTCGAAGACAAAGCCCTCTTTAGTGGCGTAGCTCAATGTGGTGACAAAGTTTTGCTTCTAGTTCGAAATGGTAAGTTACCATGTCAGTTTTGGTGGTGTAGTGGGATGACGGGGATCCATAGCTAAGAGCATCAATCCAATCTCAAAACCCTCAGTATGATTGGAGCTCAGCGTTTTACATGGTGGATACTGATTTGTGAATAACGGGTGACGCCACACTAAAAACATCCAGAGGCTATTTTTTTTGTTGCCAAAGCCTGTCGTTGCTGAGAAGTCTTGTTAATAATTATTTGTAAACAATTAATTTTTTATCCAATGGTATTTTTGTGATCAGTGTTGAGTAAAAACCTGATTAGTGTATTTTGCTCATTTTTAATAATTTCATTGATTAATAACGACTGAATTTTCCGCATAGTATTTTTTTGTTCAACTTTTGAATTTGAATTCCTCTATGTATGGTTCTCAATTTTAATAATTGCATAAATTAGTTTTCAATGTAATTTTTGCTTAGTGTTATATGAAATTGCTCAGTGTTGTGAATTTACTCAATGTTTTTTGCACAAATGTGCTCAATGTTTTTTTCCAGAAGTTTAGACGAATATGGTCAGTGTCGGCACCATCCGTGCTCAATGTCTTCTGTGCTTAGAGTGTACACCAATCGTGTTCACTGTGACCATCGATCATGTTTAGTGTCACTAGTCGTAACCAGAGTTAGTCTTGTATACTTATTGTGGACGGTGTCATAGTTTTTGGATTTGAGTTGTGAAAAATATTTTATTTTTACCTGAATGTATTTTGAGTTTTTTACAACCCCTTATCCTCTTAGAAAATAAATTCAATCCCATAGCTTCCTTTTATGAAAATACTCACACATAGGAACCTAAGTGTCGAAGAGCCAATTTTGATATCTCGTACCAAAATATAACACTTCATAACTTTGATACATCAACTCAATTTAATTTACTCCCTAATTCAACACCATATCAATTATTTACTTATTACACAATTATAATAGATAATTATATGTACAAACTTAACAACTTTGAAAACTAAGATAAAATCTCCAAACCATATTTACCACACGCCGACAATTCCCATCACGATGGCCATTGTCCTACCCCAACCATCCACAACCACCTCCATTATTTACATCTTTTACGTGTTGTATAAGATTATGATAAGATCTCATCCTATAGTTTCAAAGTGTTTTACTCTTGTCATCTAAATCTTATTTGTGTCTCTGTGACCTGACAAATTTGGTGTATGGGCCCATTTTGGTCCATTTGGATTTATTATGTTTTATGGTTCCACATGTACCATGCAAGTTGGTCGAGTCTAAATGCTCATGATCCCTGGGACCGTATCCACACCATTTTCTCTATTATATATAGAAATAGAAGGTTACCAAAATTTGAATTAACAATAGCACGTTTTTGTACCTAAATATTTGTATTCAGATACTCCTAAGAACAACAATAATAGTAGTGTAGTCTAGAAGGTACAATCATAAAAAAATCTCGTAAATAGTCATATATATAAAAACAATATATACAAAAGAAAAAAAATTTAATTTTATAAAACTCTCTGATACCATTTGTTACAAGATATCAAAAAGAAGAGTTTAGATAAATCTTTTATACCACAGAATAATGATCTTTGATTTGTTAGTCCCAGTGGTGTTGTAAACAATGTTTTCTAGATTATAAAACCTAATAAAAAACTTTAAACAAAGCAAAAATTGAGAAAAAAAACTTTAAAGAAAAGAAAAAGATAGAAATACTGATATGTGCAATGCAGTAGATCGAGGCTAGGATTGGATCCTATATTTTTAAAGATTTATTAGCCACACACTTGTGTCTTACGTTTTAAAGGCTTCAACCTCCAGGAGATAACAACCTTATTATGTAAATACTAACACTTGAATTGTACAGAATTTTCGAATTCCTTCATTAACGGTTCGTTATTCCTTCTTGAATGGTTTGTTATTCCTTCTTTATGGTTCGTTATTCTTTCTCTAATGGTTCGTTATTCCTTCTTTAACGGTTCTTATTCCTTCTTTAATGGTTCGTTATTCCTTCTTTAACCGTTCGTTATTCGTTCTTTAACGGTTCATAATCTTTTTTCTACGGTTCGTACTTTTTTCTTTAATATTATTTAGTTTAAGTACAATTTTTTTATAATTTATTATTAAGTATATTTTTTAAAATATATGTTACAGGTTGAATTAATATATAGATATATGACTAAATATGGGTAGGAGTGTAATTTCATAAATTTAAATTTATTGGAGGAAGTAAAATTAAATTTAGGAATAAAATACCCATAAATTAAGCAAGGTTATTTAAGATAAATCACTATTTCTTAATTTAAGAAATTACATTAATCTAGTAAATCAATCACACACATGACACTTTTGAAAGAAAAAAAACCAGTTACATGGCACTTTGTTATTGGATATTACTGGTATATATAATACGCGTATGATAAAAGAGAATTCCATATATATATATATTTTTTATAGTCACTTTGTTTTCAAATTACCTTTAGAGATTTATTTCCAATATTTTAAATATCAACTATGATGTACAATAAATTTTTTAGTTTTTGAAAATGAAAGTGATACATTTTAATATTTGCAATGAAATAAATAACATATTTCTAAATATTATTAATATTTACAAAAAATAATTATATTTGTAATTTGAATATTAAAATAAATTCTAATATTTTTGCTATGTAAAATAAATTTTAATTTTATAATAAATAAAAAATGATTATTTAAAATTAAAAACTATTAAAATAAATTTAAATATAAAGCTTGTAAATTTGGAGATGAAATTGGAAAGATGTTGGAGTAAAACTGTTACAGGGAGTTAATATTTGAGAAAAGGTAGCTATTTGACTCCCGATTCTAGATAAAAAAATCAAGAGATGTTGGACTTAGCCTAAATATTAACCTTATAAACAATTTTGCTCTAACAACTTCCTAATTTCAAAAAAAAAAACTTATTTTTAATATATCCTAATAATTTCCTTAAATCAATTAATTTGTAAAGAAAACAAAATTAATTTTATAACACTCACTCTCTGATACCATTTGTTACAAGAAATTAAAAAACAAGTCTTATACAAATATTTTACGTAACAGAATAATGTTTATTTTTTCCTTATTAATGATCTTAACTTTATTCAACAATTTCCTTAAATTAATGGGGCAACGCCCAATTAATTACGCGGAGAAGGTAAGTATTCCCTATTTATTACAACTTCAACTTAATTCTCATTAAACACAAAATATTACCCAATTACCAAAATATCCTTCCACCTATTATTAATTACTTTAATTATATATTTTATTAATTATAGTTTAATGTTTATTTATTTTCTTCGAAATTTTTTTTTTTCGATTTTTTTTTTCGATTTTTTTTTTTCGAAAAATATTTTTTTTTTCGATTTTTTTCCCCGGAATTTTTTTCCATGATAACATGATGTAGGATTAGTATATATGATAATTGTGTGTTAAAGTAACACAAAATCATATGTGTTGTGTGTTGCATGAACACCCAATATGTATAATATTGAGTTGCTTAAGCACACATAAATAACAAATTGTGTGATACATGAACACAAAATCAGACAGACAGAATATTTGTACACTAAGGTATAGAATAATGTATATGTAGCCATGTAGGCTGATTATGTGTTCATGCAACACGCAATTGCTGGAAGTATGTGTTACAATAACACACAACAATATGGTTTTGTGTTGGTAAGATACACAATGCGTTTATTATTTACAGTTTTGCGTTGCTTAAACACACACAAATAACAATTGTGTGTTGCAGGAACACAGAATAAGATATACAGAATATTTGTACACAGTAATAGATAATAGTGTACAGATAGTCTGAACATCTGATTGTGTGTTAATGTAACACACACATGCTTTATGTGTGAGTTACAGTAACACAAAACAGTATGGATTTGTGTGTCATTTACAGTTTTGCGTTGCTTAAACACACACAAATAACAATTGTGTGTTGCAGGAACACAGAATAAGATATACAGAATATTTGTACACAGTAATAGATAATAGTGTACAGATAATCTGAACATCTGATTGTGTGTTAATGTAACACACAATTGCTTGATGTGTGAGTTACAGTAACACAAAACAGTATGGACTTGTGTGTTAATGAAAAAATCTTCGAAAAAAATTTTAAAAAAAATTTCGAAAAAGTTATTAAAAAAAGATTATTTAAAAAATTGAAAAAATAAATTCAGATATTAAATATAAATATAATATAAATATATAATAAAATAAAAAACCATATAAGGGCAATAATGGAAGGTAAATATGACCATGTGCTTAATTGAGAATTAAGTTGAAAATTTGTGAGTAAGTAGGAAGTAATTTCCTCCTTCCTTTTTTTTTAGAATGAAAAGTGAGGAAGTGTAATTAATTGGGAATTATCTCTAAATTAATTGATTTTTATTTTTTTTAAAATTCTCAAAAAATTATTTTTTTTATTATTTTATTTTTAAATATATTATAAAAATATTCGAAAAAAAATCTAGAATGTGAATATTTAAATTATAATTCTCAACGGAATAATCAAGCAATTTTTTTTATCAATATTAATATATGTTAGTACTATTTTATAAATCATGACGATATGATTTATTTTTAATTGATTAGACTTTTTGTTAAACAAAAATCTTAACTCCAATCAAAAGTAACGACAGATCCAATTTTTTATTATAAATGAACAAGTCTTCTACAAATTCCTCTACAAAAGCAAAGATTTTATAAACTCCAATCAAAAGTAACGATGGATCCAATTTTTTTCATTAACTATTTTATTTTTATTCAGTTTGTTATTATTTCTTTATAATAGTTAATGACCACGAGCCTTTTTTTTTTTTTTTTTTTGGTTACATGGGTTCCGGGCTAGCTTGCGCGCACCCGACTAATCCCACGGAGATATACATGTCTCCCCATATATATTCTCACGGAGAACGAGGTTCGAGCCTTGCACCTCTCACTTTACACCCGTTAGGGAGGGGATTCGAACCATGGACCTCCCCTTTAAGTGCTGAAGAAATAGCAAGGCTCTGGCCAGTTGAGCTAACCCAACTGGTTACCACGAGCCTTTTTGACTAGTTAATGGGATTGGTTTGATTATTTTATATTGTTTGTTGGTATTATCATATTTGTTTCTATGTTCAAAACGTATAGACAATTCAATCCCCTTTTGTATTTCCCATTAACAACCATGAATGTATATGTAGTCTTCACTATAAGCTCTGGAACAAAAAAAAGATCGTCAATATAAGCTATTCGTTTTTGTTTTACAATTTTTTATAATTCATAAATAATTTTTTTATTATTCTATTGTAGTCCCTAAGTTTCTGTATTCTCCTGATACTGCTCTATGAGTCTGTTATTTGTCTAATTTTACGGTTGGACAAATCAGCTTAAATGAGGTTGTGTAAATCACATATTAACTTAGGTAGCAATAATCTTATATGGGGTTGTGTATATCAAATTATTGCTTCTTGCAATTCACGAAAGCATATATCTTAGATTCATAATCGTAGAATAAAAAAAAGTATTCAATATGTAGCCTTTAACACCACTTCTACCTAATTCGATAAAAAAAATTATATAAATCATGGGGACAAAAGAGCAACTAGCAGCCGTCAATTTTTAAGTCCATATAATGAGGTTGTATAAATCATGTTTGTTGTTTAAGTACATAAGTATAATTAGGTTATGTAACTCACCCATACATCTATTACGTAACGTATTATTTACAAAGTTACATAATCACAAGACATTTGAACCGTTAGAGAAAAAATCATATTATACTTTTTGATTCCTTAAATATTAAAATATACACATAGCTCCCTCCACTTCTTCTCCATACTTTGATTTTAAAGTCACTAGATTTTGAATTATTTTATTTGTATAAGTATTTTTTTTCATAATATAAATAGGTTATTTATGTTGTCAGGTTCCATCAATTATTGTAAAATATGATGGTATGGGTTAGAATGTGATTGTAAGGGTTCATATTTGAACAGTTATCGTAATCGTCATGGATCTCATTCTCAAAATATTTTGGTAGCTTGTAACTTTGATTTAGAATTAATTTATGTTCTTAGTGGTTGTGAAGTTTCAGCACATGACTCAAAAGTATTACATGATGCATTATCTAGGATAAATGGATTAGAATTGTTGCAAGGTAACTTTTTTATTATATTTGTTTAATTAAGCACTAATTTTTTGTATATGACATACTAATTGAAATGTATTATATTTTCAGGAGAATATTTTTTAGTTGATTGTGGTTACGCTAATCATCGTCGGTTCTTGGCTCCATTACGTGGTGTACGATATCATCTCTAAGATTTTGGCATTCAAGTTCGTCATCCTCACAATTCAAGTGAGTTGTTTACTCTTTGCTACACATCATTGAGAAATGTAATTGCAAGACTATTTGGTATATTTAAGTCTCGTTTCACAATTTTTAAGACTACACCTCGTTCCCCTTTGAGACACAAACAGAGTTAGTGATAGCTTGTGCTGGACGACACAAGTTTCTCCGTAAAGAGTGTCGTTCTAACGAATTTCTTCCTAAACCAGAAGATGATTCATCGCCTATGGATATAGACGAAGAAAATTATGATTTCCTTTTTCAAACTCAACAACAATAAAGAGCATAAGCTAATGCTTGAAAACTTGTCATAGGTGAAGCTATGTGGAATGATAGACCTCAAAATGGTACAAACGGAAGCCAATATAACGACACTCAATATAATGAAGAAGAAAGAGACGACGATAACATTAAGAGGATCAAATATAATAAAGTTGATGATTATTGGTTTCGTTTGTATGGGTTTATCAATTGAATTTATGGATAATTTTTTACCGTTATACATTGAAGTTTATTACAAAAGTGTATTTATTTTTTGGGACTATAATTTTTTTTGGATGTATTGCTTAATTATAAGAATGGAAGTATATTTTTTTTTTGATGAAAATCAAAATTTATTAAAATCTATTAAAATATTGACTTAAGAATCCGTCAAAATCTATATAGAATTAAATAGAATCTTTTATAATTCGATTTGAATAACCCCCATTTGTAGTTTTTTGCTACAATTAAGCACCTATTGAACTCAGCCTAAGTATATATTATATATGAAAAAGAGGATAGATGATTTATGTAGAAATTGATGCTTGTTGTTTTTGTTAAAATATATTTTTATATATAAAAAAGAGTCCAACAGAAATACTGCATCTTCTCCGCAAACAAATTTTTTATTCTCTTACGCGCAAAACAATCATATATTACTATTTTTTCTCATAAACAATCTCATATGTATAGAAGTAATTGTGACAAAAAATTAAAAAGAAGATCTTAGACAAACCTCTTACGCAACAAAGTAATAATTTTTGCTTTCTGGTCGTGAACCCAAATTACAAGAAGTAAGTAATTTGTTTTCACCACCTAAATGTCTCTAAATTATTTCTAGATATGTATTTATATATGGAAGAGAAGATAGATAGTTTATGTTGAAATTGATGTCTATTTTTTTTTTGGGAGGGAAAGAGTCGCTTGTTTGTAAGTGCATACTTAGAGAGTTGATTTCTTAATTGATAAACCACTCTCTCCACTCTCTTCACTCCCTCCATTATCTTAATAGGTAGTTAACAACGATAACTCTTATTGTACGTTCATGTCACCCCATCATGGGTGACATGTAATAATTTTTTTTTATTTCCTTCATTCTCCCACTCGCACGTGATGAGGTTACAATCATACCCTACATACATGCATTACAATGTCTCATACATAAAAAAATCTCTTCATATACACACTTCTACAATAATTCATTGTACTTTGACAAATAGGTCATGCGACCGACAAGCATACGAGCATACGTTACTATTAACCTGTTAGGGTACATATTGCTCAAATGAAATCTCATTACTTACGTATATTTTAATACCTTAAACTAATAATTGTTGTATCATATTACAATAACTCTAACCTCTTTAAAAAAAAAGCAATAACAATTGTTTAAAACAATGAGAAATGAGCAATTGAATGTTTGCTTCAATTTATAAATCATAATTGTGCGTAATATATGATACTGCTGGCTATGGGGTTCGAACCCATGCGCACTTGTGTGCAGAAGATCTTAAGTCTTCCCCCTTAACCACTCGGGCAAACCAGCTCTTTTGTACTATTTAAAGTCAACAATCTAGTTCAGGGGGAGAAATATATGATCTAGCATGATATATATTTTGTTATAAATAGAAAATTGCTAGACAATTGGTTGTGAATTGACCTAATATGACTTATCGACATACAATTTTATACATATATACGGTCATATTTAAAAAATTCCAACTACAAATCATGAATACCCTCATTGGTCAAAGACCAAAAACATCCATTAATATATTGTAACTTGTGCAACATAAACTATAAATGTTCCACCATTATGCATAAAGATGATATCACGAACAAATATGAAAATTTATTTTCAATCTACAGTGATTGATATATATCTTGGGCTTCCCACATGAAAAATATGTATACTGAAATACTATTCATAAAACAAGATTATCATGGTAAGAGGAGAGCTGGAAAATATTTTATAAACTGCATCCTCATCCTCGCAAATAAATAATGAGCTCAATGTACAAAGAAGATGCATTCACAAGTGATTAAGTCACGTATTCAACTGGAAAAGATCCTGCTCAAGTTAATTTCATTCGAAAGAAAACACATTTCAACACGTAAAGCGTGGTCAACCAACCAGTTCCAAAATAACATAAAATTGAGCAGTATGAGCAAGTTGGTACTTTTCAAATCACAATGAAATAATGTAGATAATATAACTAAAAAATAGTACTCTAAAGGAGTATCAGGTACCTGAATATTTCTCATTATTGAGAAATTGAGATAAAAGAATTTCACTCAATCATATCACTACAGAAAATATATGAAATCGAAAATAATATGTGCAAGTGATCATGTAAAAGTTACTAAATAAAAATGAGAATCTTGAATCGAAGTCCTTTCTATAATGTCGACTAGAAAAATTAATTGGCCAAATATTAAAAGACACGGTCATGCATAATCATACTCACATAGTCAATGTGAATATATGAAGTACAGTTTTGGTGGAAACTATTTGCCTGAAAATTTCATATAGAACTTCAACTACGTCTTATGGTAAAATTAAATTACCATTATGTATCGTGTGATACAAAAAATCACATGAAAGTCTTTAGGAGACTAAAAATGCGTATACATAAATTCCTGGATATATTTGAATAATATTTGTATAACTTTGATTGTTTTTTATATATTGTCATGTAATGTGCATATATTTGTTTTATATTTCGTAAGTATAATATATGTTTATTTATGATTACGTGCATGCATATTTATTATTCTAAATTTTTACACGAGTGTATTTTGTGGATAATATCAACGTTATATGACAATACGACTGCATATAATGTTTAATTTGAATTATAGTTACTCTTATGTTAATGTTTGAAATACTGAATATCAATATCATATTTAAAATTGAAGATCATCATTGATATGTTTACATGATGGGGTGAACAACACGTATTGCACTCTTTTTTTCTTCGTCAAGATTTTTTCCCACATGGTTTTTCTAACAAGGTTTTTTTAACAAGTTAAATCAAAAGCATATTACAAAGATTATGGGTTTTATCCCACGTGGTTTTCCTAGTAAGGTTTTAACGAGTCATATCAATAAAAATTTGGTGGATATTCAACTCGACTTGGTCAAATTAAAGTTCACAAGGCAAGCCCAAGATGCAAAGTCCAAGATGAATATCATGTCAATATAGTTTATTGGTTGCACTTTATAATTTTATGTAAAGATATTTCCACTTCATGAGACAAGGCGATAATACTAATGATCAAGATACTTTGTCCACACATTCACGGGGGATGCATACGCGTTGCATTCTTTTTTCTTGACTAGTTTTATTTATTGGTTTTACTAACGAGATTTTTAACGAGGCAACATCATATGCGTATTTGAAATAATACACAAAGGGGAGTTTTATGAAATATTAAAAAACCAGATCTACAATCTGGCCGCCGTCGCTGGTGGCTTCTTGCGGCTGGTGATGGCGGCCCCCCTAACCCTTCCTTTCGTTTTCCTTTTCTTTTCCTTTATTTGTCTTGGGCTGTTCTCCTCCTTATCTTTTCCACAGCCTTGTCGCACTACCTCTTTTCCTGGCGCCGGTGATTTCGTTTTACTATCTTCTCCGTTCAGTTTCATCAAGGCAGCGCTAAAATGGGCTTCATGGGCCCATTACTTTGATTCCAAAATTTTGAATAGCAACGCTTGTAAGGAAGCCCACCAACGCTGCGCCACTATTTCCCAGAGGAATTTTTTGATGCTGCTTCCTATTTCTCTGTACCAGGCTATTCCATCTAATAATTCAGGTATTGAATTTTGCTCTTGTAAGTTTGCCAGGTTCTGGTTTATTAGGGTAGAAGAAGCGCTGGAATTTTTTTCAGATTGGGCCGATTACTTGTTCTGGAGTAGAGGTATCTTTGACGCTGTGACCTTTTGGGCTGTTTTGGGCTCCCGGTTCAGTAATCAGGTAGTAGAGAAGGTTTTTAGGAGGAGTTGCAGGTTTGTTTTTTGGGTCCTAGGCTTCCGTTCTCCCTCACTATCGTCTTGTGGTGATTCACATTGGGTTATTTTATATTGTTCATTAGTTTTCGATTGTTGGAGTTCCGGGTGTTTGCCGTTCACTCGGCACTTTTTCATTTCGATTCCTTCTTGTTCGATTCTAATAGCTCGCGCTAGTGTAGGGCTACGGTTGATGTGTTTTTTGTGTGGTCTTGTGTGTTGGTGTTCCTCCGTTTTTTACAGTTTTCATACAATCGCGGGTGGTGATTCATTTGTGGCCATGGTAAATCATTCAGTTGAGTTTGATATTAGAAATTTCGGGTGTTTGCCCTTCAGTCGGGGTTTCTGGTGTTTGGACCATCCTTGTTTGGTTAGCTTGGCTTGCGATTATATGGTTTGGCTGGAGAAGCAGGGTTTGCGCTTTACGTTTTGGTGTGTTGTCTCTCGCTCATCCCTTCCCGTTATTATCACTTGGGCTAGTGATACTCTTTATGATCTGAGGGCTATCAGGACTTTCATTTTTGTTAACGCAACTGTCGTCTTAGCTTATGCCTTGGGTATGAGAGTCTGCTTCGAGTTGGTAACCATGGGAGTTCGTTATATGATAGTCGATTTACTTCCCCTCGCTTCGAGGCTTGAGTTTGTCTTTCTTAAGGATCATGTTTTTACAACCCTTTGCGGTCTAAGCCTGCTACTTTGGTGGCACCTACAGTTCTGGTTCACTTTGGGAAGGAGGTGCGGCTTGAGAGTCTCTCGCCTTTATCTTGTTCTAGTTGTTTTAGTCTTTTGCTTTTTAGTCATTTGTATTTCTTTATTTGGGTTTGGTTGGACAAACCCGAGTATTTTGTAATCGTTAATTTTAATACAAGCTTTTGGAACAAAAAAAAAGACTTTGTAACTTCTCTCCTTTATTCTTTGTAACTCTCATATTTCATCCTATATAACGTTGTAGTCGGCTAGTCCAAAAATCCATAATTCTCTATATAAAAGCTAGTTGATCATTGTTTTTTCTATACCTTTTGCATAAAACTTCTCCGTTATTTTTATACTTTTTCTTCTTGTTTTACAACAGATACCACAATCAAATTACATCTTTCCATAACACTCTAAATTGATATACTAAAGGTAGAACAGAAAAAGATAAATCGCAGGATATAACTTAATCTAGTAAGATTCATGAGTTGTCACCATTAATCTCATCAAGAGAATTCATTTTTCAATCACACATAATTACGGTATTTGTTTATATTAATTGAATTTCCTATTTATAATAATCGTCTTGATTTTTATTTCCATTTTCATCTTAGTTCTCCATTTATGATTTTTAATCAGATTTTGGGTAACTTTAGTACGATCCCATGTTGATTGGAGAAATTTTCATAAGCCGGATCAACGCATCTGAATTCGGAAACACCTAGAGGCGTATGAGTTTCATAATCAACCTAATAACTTGATCCTTACCAGTTCTGCGACTGCATATTAAGAGATGAGAAAGGGCCACTGTATAAGTCTTTTGGGATTATAAAGACAATCACCCTTAGATTGGTTCTAACCTGAATAACTAAATTAAATAGAAAAGAAATACCAGATCATTTCATCCACAATCTTCATGTTGTTTGCATTGCATATATTATCTCTATCCATCATTTACTAGTAATAATAAAGTACTTTACTAATAATAATAACTAACATTTTGTCAATATTATGGAGGGATGTTACCGATCCAAATGTGCCCCCGTGTTGTTGAGCTTTATCTCCATGTTTTGTATATTTCGCGTGTTATAACTTATATGTTATCTGCTTTAAGTTTTTAACCACTAAATTTTTTTTGCATATTTAAGTGTATTTTATAATTTTGATCCTCAGTGTTTTTTATCTATATAATAATAATATTCCAACCAAAAAAAAAAAAAAAACAATGATTCTAAAACCTGCTAATTAGCTGTTTTGCCTCCCATTCCAAGCAAACTAGTTGCTCTATGAACACCATCAAACTTATCTTGCCACCTTAAAAAGCATCCTTGCACCTAACTATCCACTCAAAACCATTTCATTCTTTTCAAGCTTTTATTATAAATTCCATCACACTCTTTCATTTCCACAGAACAAAAAAAAGCTCAAAAATGGCAAAAAGTATCATGATCTCCATTCTTTTGCTATCATTCTTAATCCATTTCAGTAACATTCTTGCTCAAGCACCAGCAATAGCACCTGCACCACCAGGTCCAACAAACATCACTGGAATACTCGAAAAAGCCGGACAATTCACAACTTTCATTCGCCTTCTTAAAACCACCCAAGTGGCTGATCAAATCAATACTCAACTCAACAATTCAAACACGGGATTAACTATGTTCGCTCCAACAGATAATGCATTCTCGAATCTAAAACCCGGAACTTTAAATTCCCTCACTGATCAACAAAAAGTTGAGCTTATTCAATTTCATATCATCCCTTTATTCTTCACGATTTCACAGTTTCAAACAGTGAGTAATCCGATTCGAACTCAAGCTGGTGGTAGTGAAGGGCAATTTCCATTAAATGTTACTACTTCAGGGAATCAAGTGAATATCACAACTGGATATGTTAATACAACTGTGTCTAATAGTTTATATAGCGATGGAAAGATCGGTGTTTATCAAGTGGATCAAGTTTTGCTTCCTCGGAGTTTTTTCGTCTCTCCGGCATCATCTCCGGATACTTCACCGCCGAAGCCTAAAAAAGGTGTTTCAGATTCGGATTCCGATTCAGGGTCTGATCAGGATAGTCCTGATTCATCTGATGCAACTCCGATTATAAAAGAAATGTTGTATACAGTGACATTTGTGTTTACTGTGTTTTTTAGTTTGTGCGTATGAGTTGAAACAAAACCAGCTTCATATCGTTACATGTTTTCTGTATGGCCTGATATATATATGTATGAAATATATAAGATGAGAATTATATAAAGCTATGCTAGTTTTTCGACTTATCATTGAAAGATAATTGTTTAAGGTGAAATTTTAAGTGATAGCACCGGTATGTGCCTATAAGCGCTTTCCGTAAAATATCTTGAGCGTTTATCTAATGACTAGTGTGGTGTGGCAAGCTAACAACATTGCCAAGTATCGTTGTAGTGGAAAAAATACGACTAGGTTCAAGAATTCTAAAAAAATGATCGCCGTCCTATTAAAAGAAATTCCGACTTTTAAGAAAGATAACGATACTGGAGTTAGACAAACCCATAAAGGTGTTCGGTCGGTTAAGAATAGGAAATTATCCTTCTATACGGGCTAGTGATATATTACTTGTGGATCATGGGAAAATCTATCCAATAACCTTATAGTTTGGGCTTATGAGGGGAGTTTACTAAGGTTGCTAGATAGTGGCTTAGAGGACAAGTAAGTCACGCTTATAAATATTCCTTCGCATTGAGGTAAAAGACACATTGATGTACGAAACCCCAAATATTATACTCTCAAAAGATCCCCTAGCCATTCCTTACGCTCCCCTTGATTCTTCACCATATCTATGAATTCATACTTGTAGCAAGTACCCAGTCGGAAGGATTAAGGACCCCGACCTTTGATCCATATTGTAGAATCTCACTCCTACACGTGCTCCTCTCACTAGCTCCCTCGAGTGCATTTATTAAGTCTTCGGACCATTGAACACGAGAAGGTTGGGTTCACGTCTTTAACAAGCTACATTCTTTGACCATTTGTTACACACGATTGATATAGTCATCGGAAACTGTTAACCTATGATTTTGAAGTACATATTGTGACTTGTAGGTACGATTTGTGTCATTCTAGTATGTAAATACTTGATCACTCTTTTTTACTTATATGAGGTAATTGATTCTAGGGTTTCCGATCCATAAGATTTTAAGGGAGATTATTTTTATATTTTAAAAGTGAAAGGGAATAGTATTCTCGTTATTGTTTCTAATTTGGTATAAAATGAAAAATAACCTTAAATATGACAGATCTAAGCAATATTCTCGACAACGACACTAAGCAATTTTGGGGGAACACTTAGCACTACCGAATAGAAGTCGGTGATGACACTGAGCATCTAAGTAACACTAAACAGACTAATGTCATCGTCGATGTGTGACACTGAGAATCTATAAGTAACACTGAACACTTTAATGTCACCATCGTCGATGTGTCAACCCTAGTGGTAACATTGAGTAATTTTGACACTGAGCGTGATTATAACATTGAGTATCTCTAGCAGCGATACTGTGCGCTCAATGTCGAACACTGAGAATAATGTTCAATGTTGAGCTCAATGTTCGAAAATGGGTGTATTGTTGCCCAAGAATAGTCCTAGATGGAGGTTTTGAACATGACCCATGTGAAATAAAATTAATCTAACACTATAGACTGGATTCGAAACTATCAAAAATCAATATTATTGAATTGTAGATAGATCGGGTGGAGGTACACAAGAATTATGATATATGTTGAAACACTCTACGAAACATCTAAGGAAAATCTAGGGAGGTCGGGACCTGAGACTCATTGAGAAAAATGTCCAATTTTTTTAGTTGGAAATCCTTAAGAAAAAATAGACTCCCCCCCAAAACCTAAAATTCGCCTCCAATCTCTCCCCAAACCCACTAATTATTCTAATTTTTTGTCTCCCCCACCAAACCCACCCCCCAAATATCCATCCTAGATCCGCCCATGTCAAGCAATTAGTATATTACTTAATTAAAGATTACTAACCAATAACCTAAGAGACAACTAAATAAGTACCAAGTATGCAAATATATATGCCTACGATATATAGATGAATATTAAGGCAATCGAACACATGGCATGTAGACAAACTAAAGAGATATGGAAGAGAAAACAAACACACAATTTAGAGTAGTTTGTATCCTGTAGACTTAGTCCACCACCCAAGGATTCAGAACCCTTAGGATTTGAAAGACCCCTAACTAGAATCTTTCGTGTCTCTCAAAGGATTTTTTATCAATTTTTTATCTAAAAATACTAAAAATGTATTTTCTAGACAATGATTTCTCGAAGAAAGATACAGAGACATGTCATATTAATTATCTTTTCTTTAATGGGTAAAATAGTTTTACATGTTCATATGGTCTTAGATGCTCTAGTTATTGCAGTGAGAGTTTATAATCTAATTGACAAAAAAACCTTTCAGTGAATTTTTTGCATGATTAGATAGACCAATTAGATAAATCAGTTTGACTACAAATCCATTTGAATGTTACGCTATGTTTCTAGGGCATTTAGATGATCAATATGGCGATGTATGGTGATGTTGAAGATGATGTGGTAGTGTTGAATAGGCGTAATAATGGAGAAGACGGTGACATGTAATGGATGAGTATAATGATGTGAGGTTATCACAGTTGCACGAAGGGAATATGGTAGTTGTGGTGTCATGATGGTTCAAAGTGGATTGGGTTGGACGTGAATAATGGTGTGATGGTGGTTTTTTAGACAAGTGGGGATGGGTGCAGTGAAAATGATAGGGGAGAGGGGGGGGGGGGGGGAGGTGCAACACAGAAAATGAGTGAATGTGTTTGGGACTAGTTTAAAAAGAATAAAAAGTAATAAATGATCAAATTTAAATCATATTGGATATGTGTCATACCTCCAAGGAATAATGTACTCTTTTTACCTTCATCAAGTTTTGTCCCAATGGGTTTTTCTTGATAAGGTTTAAATTAGGCATATCCTCCAGCGAATATCTAAGTGGGAGTGGTATACAATATTTATTTAAGTGGATATTTCAACATATCCAAGAGAAGTAAGGGTTTATCTTCAATAATAAATATACTGACGATATCGTATGAGCATATTGTTTTTGTATCACACAAATTCAAAATGGCTATAAAATAAGCGACAAAATGAAACATATATCACCTATAGAAGAATAGAGATTTTGACATTCATCAAATACAATTATGTAACAGTATAGATGATTTGGTCACCAAAGTATTTTCAAACACAACATTCAAGAAATTGATCCACAATATTGAAATGCGACAACTCAGGTATCTCTTGCCAGTATCAGGGGGAGCGTGAACAATACATTGTACTCTTTTTCCTTCGTCTAAGTTTTTATCCCACTGGATTTTTCTGACAGGTTTTAACGAGGCAGTATTTAAAGATAATTAGTCTTATGTATATGTATTCTTTCCTTCGACCAAGTTTTTTTATCCAATAGGGTTTTTTCTTGGCAAGGTTTTTAATGAGACATATTTCATAAGGAGTGGACATCCAAGGGGGAGTATTGTAAATTATATATTATAAGTGGATGTCCTTTTAGTTTCTAGACTTCTCCAATCCCCATCTTTATAAAAGACACTTATTGTATGAGATGAAGGGTCATACATCTCCTATAAATATGACATTCATCCCCATTGTATTTTTACACATATGTTGAAAAAATAAAAGACATTATTCTTTCCATACTTCTACATCTAGTTTAGATGTTCTTTCCATAATTTCTATCTCTTTTAGTTTATATTATTCTAGTTTAAAACACTTTTATGATAAATATTTAACAAAATTGAGAATTTTTCATATATATTGAAATTATTTTTTAATTAAGATTAATTAATTTATGTTTGTTGAAATACTTATTCATAATAAAAAGAAATTATTTTTATATTTAATATTCTATGATTTAAGAGAATTATATATAGTTAAACATATTATATTATTGATTTTTATATTTGTATTAGTTTTATATAGGTTTTAGTAAGTTAAATTTTTTAGACAAATCTAAATTTATTTTCAAATAAAAATGAAATGTTAATAACAATATTTTAACCAAAAAATAAATCAAACAAATCCAAATAATAATGAAAATATCATATGTAATCCAATCTTTAAACCTTTGGAACATCGATCATTTATTAATTCAAACTTTCTAAAATCGCATCTATTTCTTATATTTATTCCATTCATCAAATAAACCATATATTTTTTATATCTATTAATTATGTGCTAAATCTCTAATATAAAATATAATACATTAGACTAATATAAAACTTTGTGCAGATCCTTCAAATTAATCTAATCGGTCTCATAAGATATCAAAATTAGATACAACCCAAAAACTATTATATCATCAATACCTTTCTGTGACTTTATTCACGGACTTTGTAAATGTAAATGTATAAGTATGTTAAATCTGTCATTGATTTGGTTTTGCATATACCAAGTCTTGATAATTTTATTCACGGGCATTTACAGTAGTAAATGTAAATGTATAAGTACCTGTCACAGTTATTATTAGTTGCTTCACCTATCTCTAGGGATAGGTTAATTAGTAGTTTTTCCTTTGTAATGGATTTTAATTTTTTTAAAGCTTTTGACAAAATAAAATATTAAATTATTGGTTAAACAAGGAAAAGTAATTAAAATAAAATCAAGTTTTTAAAACTTAAACTAAGAAGCCAAAGCTTTATGACCACATTGTTCCCAAATTTGACACCAAATAAGGGTGGAAGGAGAATTTCCAAGAACAGAATTCTGAATTCTGATCTTTAGGTTGATTATTCAATTTGTACCTATATTATTTCTGCCATACTTGTTAACGCCTCTACCTATAATATTAGTGTATAAAGCCGTGTGAGTTTTTGAAAAACAAGTTCAGAACTAGAACAGTTAGGCAGTTATCTACAAAGACTTCAGAAGTTAAATATTAAGTTTTCAAATACTAAAGAGAACTAAGTTGTTGAAAGTTTGGAGCATCCTTCTGGCATCTAAGAGATTGCTACAAGATACTAGACAATTAGACAAAAAAGTAAGAAAACCGAATTTACCAGTGAAGTTTTGCTAGGATCCATAGTTACAATCAACTCTTCTTTCCTATCAAGTTAGAATCTACTCGGCTTCGAGGAGGTACAAGACCTCCCCTCTCGTCATGTCTCCACTCTCATGGTAAATCTTCAAACCTTGACCATTATCATGAAGTTCGGTGCTAAATTAGATGTTCAATCTCTATCGCTCCATGAGGTGTGACTTTCGTAACAATGTATGGACCCGCCCAACAAGACCTTAACTTACCTGGATAGTTTGAGAATCTCGAATTGTATATGAGAATTTGTTGTCCTATCTCGAACTTCTTCATGTGAATTCGCTTGTCATATCACTTCTTTGTTTTCTCCTGTAGAGACGTGAGTTATTATAGGCATGTAAACAAAATTCGTCAAGCTCATTCAACTGCATCATCCTTTCTTTTACCGCCAATTGCTCATCTAGATTCAAATATTTTGGAGCCCAATATACTCGAGTTCTAATCTCGAAAGGAAGATGACACACTTTGTCGTAGACCATTCGATATGGAGATGCTTTGACTAGTGTTTTGAGCGCTATTCTATAAGTCCAGAGAGAATCAACTATCTTTGTTGACCAATTTCTTGGATCAATAATATTATTATGATTCAATTAAAAGAAGAATTCTAGCAAAAATATTATGGTTTTGTAGTATATACAAGATCAAGTGTTTTTGTATAGTAATTGCTAGGTTAAAGTACTCTATGTATCTTGCTTCTACAATTAACTATTAATCTTTTAATTTGAATTGCATTACTTTCTTAATGCTATAGTCTTAAGGTAAAATTTATTATTTTACTACTAACCAAATATTTATAGTCTTAATTGATTATATATCTTTCTATTAATCATTAAAATTAAAATTGTAGGACATTTGATTAATTGATGGTGTGATTTGATTATCAAATTGATATACGGTCATCTGAAATGATGGTTCTATATTTCTTATTTCTGCCTCTTACCAGAGGTATATTTATCTTTTCACATATATAAAGCAGTAGCTATCAATAACTTTGTATGTGCATATTTCACCATACGTCTCTAAAATCAAACATGTCTTGCTTTGAAGTCTAGAGTAATTAATTATGTTGAATTCAACTATATATCAGGTTGATCTACTCACTCTTATTATATATATTTGTTTGTGATCTTAAGATTAATTTCCTTATTATTGCAATTTCCCAGTTTATTTCTTGGTCAAGCTGGAAAGACAACTATTACCCAATTCATCTAAAGATGGGAATATAAGAAGTTCTTTGTTCATAGAAAATTTAGCATTTTAAAACTATATCTAGAGAAGGTTCTACCATGTTTATTGTCCCTCTAATGCATGAAATGAAAAAGGATTTTTGTAATGTTTTAAGTGTTGGGTCGTGAGTAACATTTAAATGCTGAATTTGGCATTTGCAAGATGGTCATTTGAAGTTAGAGAACCACTTGCTTCAGATAGTTAGTTACATATTGGCTTTGTTCAATGTATCTTAAAAGTTATTAGACTTAAGATATTATGAAGTTTTAATATTCGTGAAAAAAATTTGATAAATTAATATGGTTATTACTAACCTTTGGCTTGTAATGTTCGTGTTTAGGTGTTAAGGCAATATCAAGTGATCGAATGCTTAGAAGCATCAGGATATATTGTGGCTGACTTGCAAAACCCAACAAAGATTTTCTGAACCAGACATTTTCAAGGTAGAATAGGTGATAGAATGAGAGTAATTTCATTATTAGCTTTACAATTAAAAGAGAATAGGATGACTGTTGAATAACACGAGCGACCTCTAGATGTACTTGACGAGAGTGTATGCAATTAAATTTTGATGTAATATTTATAGTTATCGTCAACTCAAATAAATTAAAGCATCTTGCCGCAATTCCAGTCTTGTCCTCGATACACGAGTCACTAAGATATGACTACGTGTATCTATTTGACTTGATGGAATATTTTAGAATGGATCTAAGTCTTTTTATTGTATTGTTATCCTTGATATAATATTCTATTGCGTGTAGAGATTTGTCTTTGTGAATGCAACATAGTCAAATAGGTCCCTATATAAAACTCTTGATTAAAATCTTTGGTAAATCAAAATGGTAAATATATTGCGTATATATTATTACAAATGAATTTTGTGTAATTGGTGCAATGATTGTTGTTTTGCTACATGATATAGCTAATATATATATATATATATATATATATATATATATATATATATATATATATATATATATATATATATATATTTAGCTATTTTGCATAATACCCTTTCGTATCCATGTCATTCAGTTTTAAGGCCCCAACTCAGTGTTCCAGTTGCTTACTCTTATTATAAATGAAACATTCAAGAGTTACAACATACAGTCGATGAAGTACACACAAAGAAGTCTGACCGACGATTATACTTGCAAGTAGTCTCAAGGCTTTGGACAGACTTTTGATTTGCAGATATGCCTAGGAAGTTAATTCAAGACTACTTTTCAAGTTGTTCTATTTGCAATCTCTGATGGAGCTGCTGATTAAGATGATTTGTTTAGTTATAAGGATCCCACCTGAGTATTATTAAGTTGTCTTCTGAAACTTAAAAATTGGGATTTTTCCCTACTTTTTATTTTGTTTTATGATTAATTTATATTATTAATAGTTTATGCAATTTAGAAATTTAGTAAATATTGTGATTGATAAGTTAAGAAAAAGGATTGCCATAATTATGCTATTTCAATGTTATATGTATAGTTTTTTTTAGAAAAAAACTGGAGAAAATTTATACTCAAACTTTTCTATGATCAATTATTTTCGACAGTTCCACTAATATGGAGTGTGGTTACTTGAAAACTTTAATTTGAATAAATATTCAAATAGGTTATTTTATCATTACTAATCAACTTTATGCTTCTGAAATGACCCAACTAAACTATTTTAGTCAATTCAACATTATCTAAAAGATAATCTCGAATAGTAAAAGTCATATAATATATAACTTATTTAGAAGAATAAATTTCATATAACTATTGCATTCTATTCTCTTTCATATTGTTAAAAAATACTTAGTGCCCTCAGGCACGGGTTATCTCTAGTGTGTGTGTGTGTATATATATGAAATGTTACTTAATAAAAAGGGGAAAAAATATCTTTGATTAGAAAATCAAGAAGTCGTTTGAATGTGAAAGTGTGAGACGGAGCAACAAACTTTGATAATATGGCCAAATTTGTCACAAAGTTGGCATTGTATTCGTGGATAATTTTGGCCTCGTTCTTGAGAAAGGTATGTGCAATTTTGCTGTTGGAATCCATATGAGGGTATCGACGATGAAATTTTTTTGGTACCTAGAGTAGAATGGGTTGTGTGAGGTTAGCCACGACCACGACCACAGTTTGTCACATGAGCAGTGAATGTTGTGTTGTTGGATTCATCTTGTTGATGAAAGGTTTCTTGATCCGTCAATGTGTCGCAGAGATCTGGAAAAGTGATAGGCGTATCCGAGCTTGTATAGCGGTACTTATTTCTCGGTATTCACTTCCAAGGCCAAATATCACATCAACTACTAATTCGACATTAGTTAATGGCAAACCTGCCAATGCAAGATCATCGACAATGGACTTGATTCGTTGAATATATTCAGTAGGAATGGTTGGATTTTTTAGTATGGACTAGTTTGTTGCGAAGTCCGTAAATTCTAGTAAATGGAAGTGTTTGTATAGATTGTAGAAACTTTGTTCCATGCATCCGCGGAGGTGAGAGTTGAGGTGACCATGTGGTAGATGGTAGGTTCGACTAAAGCAATAATGGCATAGGGAATGAAACTATCTTGACGCTTCTAAGGAAGGTATGCAAGGTTGGGAGCGAGTTGTTCATCGAGTTTTATATGGAAAGGAGGACATGGAAGAGTGACATCGATATAACTCATAAGGTCATAACCAAGAAATGAGTGCAATAAGGTTAATGGTGATAAGAGGAGGAGTAATGAAATTTTCGGTAGAAGAGTTATTTTGAATAGTTAGGTTGAAAAAAATAGAAATTGCATAACAAGAGAATATGAATTTTTTTGGAAAATTCATGAGAAAAAAATGGCATAAATTTTTTAAGAGATGTTGAATGTTCTACTTTGTATGGCTCAATACTCTATCAAAGATATAATTTGTGTGCTCATTACTAAAAGAGTAACGATTTATACCACTTAAATTTATACCACCCAACATACTACCCACGACGTGGCGTGATTTGGTTGGAAGTAAATCGTTGATTATTAATTTACTCGATTTGATTAACGATTCATTTCCAGCCAAATCACGCCACGTCATGGGTGATATGTTGGGTGGTATATATCATTAGCCCCTACTAAAATATATAAAGTATATATATAAATATTATTGTCTATTCTAAATAATTGTTTTACTCAAATATTTTATTTGATATAATTTGGTATAATTTAATATAATTTGATATAATTTCTTATCTTGTGTTTTACTAATTTATGCTAAAATTGATTTAGTGTTGACTTACTTAATATTTTATTTAGATGATATAATTTTAGGTGGTATATATCATTACTCAATACTTTATATAGGTTATAAAAGAAAAAATATTGCTTTAAAAAATAACATCACAAACACAATAATTTAACGTTAGAAAACTAGTAAAAGCTCAATCATATCTTCTTCACCACCCACCTTACCCCTTACGGCTACTGTCCTACTCGACGCATCATAACCACCACCATCAAGCTGGAGATAATTCTACACCACCATCAACACTGCTACACCATCTACTAGAAAAGATATTCTCTTTAAAAAAAACGGTTTATAAGGTAAATTTTCAATTGAAACCTAAAAAAACATAATGTTATTTTTTTTAATGGAATGTTAACTTCAAACTATTAAATCCAGTTTCCTATTTTCTTGTTTAGATTTTCCCTAAAAAAATCTCTTTTTTTTGTTGATGAAACCGTATCAATGTTGTGTATAATCATCAGCTTTGAATATTTGATGCAACATGGATAACTTTAATTAAGTCCTATATGTAATCAGGTGAATCTGGTGTGGTAGTTTTATTATTGTTGTAGTTTTTCATTGATATGGTGCTTGTGTTGAAGATCATAAAAGTTTTACAATGCTTTCTGAGTTACCTTTCTGCCGGAACAAATAATACTAGGCTTCCATAATTGATAGTCCACCTGAAATCTATTTATCTTCCACAAACAGTTTCGATTCTCTTTTCCAGAGATGGTTCCTTAGGATTTTCGATTCAATTAGAAGAAAATTTCTAGCTAAAATATTGAGCTTTCCAAAATATTATTAATTGATTGATATATTACATATATTTACACATTTAATTTGCTTTTTTGTTAATCAATTATATCACTAAAAAGAGCGTCATGGCTTGTTTTGTAAATGCATGCAGGCAAAATAATAATCATGGCACCAAAGTTCTTCAGTTGGATTTCCCATCTATTAAGTTCAGTTACAAGTCATTTTAAGACGGGTTTTGGTCATTTTCCAGATGATATTTTGATTAATATTTTGAGTAGACTTTCAGCTGACGATGTTAAACGATGTCGTATTGTATGTAGTCATTGGCGAGAATTAACTTTATCAACTTATTTTGTGGAATTGCAAAGTAAGAGAGCTCCCAATATGACTCTCGTGCAATGTTATAATAAGCACAACGATAAAGAGGAACCAAGTTTTTATGTTTTGGATAAGATTGCCAAAAAGTTGAAGAGGGTTAATCTCAAGTCTGGGGCCTCCCTGTGGAAACATCATCCACAGCTTTACATGTCCTACTCTGGGCTACTCCTTTTCCAGTATCACAGTATTATCACTATTTTTAATCCTGTTACCCAGGAAGAATGGAAACTACCTGAGTTAAGTTATTGTTTTGCTGGTATATACTTCCATCCATTAGCAAGTGAATATAAGATCTTATGCCTCAAGTACGTACCCTTATCAATATTACGCATATAGTTTTGCATCCAGGGTAAGCACAAACATTGCTTCCAACCTTTCTTCATTTTTCCATGTAGATGGGTCATGTCCAGCCATTCTGAACCGTGCCTTGCATTATATAGTTTATCATGATAACACTGGAGTAACTGGCATAGATCCTTGCATGCATACTGTGATGGTCTTCCAAATGGATTCTGAGCATATATCTACATTTCCTCATCCAAGAATTTCTTGTAACTATGGGAGTAGCCATCGGAAGATGAATTTGTTTGTCAAGGATGATGAATATTTATCTCTTTGTCATCTTAGTGATATGCATGGAAACATTGATATATGGATATTAGAGGATTATGAAAATCGTTTTTGGGTTAAACAGTACAGTGTCACTCTTGGCATTGATAGGTATTTAAAATACAAAGATTGTTATGGAGGGGGTTACGAGATAAAGGCTATGAGCATAGGGAAGGATGAGCTATTAATTGATTGGCGTAAATATGGATTATTTATATCCAACTTAACAAAAAGAAGTGTTAAGCAAATTGATGTGCCGATTAAAGGCGGATATCATATGTATTCTCCTGTTGTTTACACCGGCAGCCTTGCCACCCCAAGTTTGTACTCAAAGTTGTAGTTTTTTCTTTTTTTCAATGCTATTATTTTACATCAGACTTATAGTTTTTTTAATGTATTGTTTGACTGACTCAATTTATAGAAGCTATCTTGACAAACAAACAAAAATTGAAAACAACAGGGAAATAGAGGCTTAATTTAGAAATATCAGTGCTTAAGTTTTAATGTATTGTTTGACTAACTTAATTTAGAAGCTTTATCGAGCTTAATGGAGATCATATGATTTGACAAAGGTTGATCGGGTCCGAGAGAATTGCAAAGGCGGTGATGGAGATCACGCAATTCTATCACCATCAACTGGACGTCTTTGTTAGGATCCTACTAGCAACAACAAATTCATTTCTTGGGAAGGCATCCATGAATGCCTCTCGGCCTAAGAAATTGCCTCGAATGAAATGCGACTCTAAACACAATATACGTATACAAGTGGTTGGAATTTATGGAGCATATGTTATTTCAATGTTCATGGACGTGGGGTTATGTTTTTGTCACACCTTTCCCGACAATCACACCTTTTATAAGGGAATTACATATTGACCGGTGGCGTAGCACATAATGTCGAATGTATGAAAGCAGGATGCATCAATTTATAATATTTTTAAGGGTTAATGCTCAATAAACCCCTATAGTCTTGTCCACTCTCTTTTAAAAGACACTGTCTTTTTTAAAGAATAGTGAGTTATGGAAAACAACCCAAAACTCAATATCAAAACTTCTCATAACTCAAAATTTGAGTTCTGGAAAGTTTCCTATAACTCAAATGACTATTTTTATAGGCAAAAAAAGGAAAAAGTAAAATGTATGATATCTTTTATGGGTAAAAAAATAATGATTGTAGTGAGAGAGAATTAATTCTAACTTGAGGGGTTTCTTAGGCATTAAACCTATTTTTTAAACCCGTTAAAAAAGAAGGTTGAGACAGTGAAATCCCGGATCTCTGAGATGAAAATTAGACGGAAGCCTAACCAATTGAAGTTTGGAGTTGTAAAGAAGTTAACATCGGACCTCCAAGAAGCAGACTAGAAGAAATGTCTAAACTCACTTGAGATTGAAGTTGTAAAGAAAAATAGTCTGGACAACCCCATTGGAGAATGAAATGCGAAGAAGAAGACGGTATATTTGCAGTGTTTAGAGGTTTATATTTGCAGTATTTCCTTTTAGTTTTTCTTTAATTTTGTGATTTGAGGAAGAAACAGTTTATGTAAATAATAGAACTTGGGATAGATGAAACAAGTATATTGGTGATTTTACCCTTGTTAGTTAAACTAACGGAATGTAACAAAAGTGGCTTTTGGACCATGTGCATCACAAAATTAGTTTATTGGGGAGCCAAATGGTAAGGATCGAACATTAAGGGGCAAAGTGTTGAAAACTCCTATACTTAAAAGGACTTAACAAGCCATTAATCCTTATTAAGTACTGAAGAAAGTAGGGCCTTTTTTTTCCAGGAAATGGAGACAAGTACTGCAAAACACAACACAGGCTAGATGAACTTAGCTTGGCAGCAATTAGATTATATATTATACCATAGCTATAATATATATAATTGATTATATCATTCATATTCTTTTTTTGAGTACATGACAGAGCCATTTGGACTCGGAGTCAATTTGACTCCAATGAGATTCTATCCCAGGACCTCTTGGTCTCTGCGGAGTATCCTAACCACTAAGCCAACTATCGATCTTATATCATTCATATTCTTGTACACGAATATACAACATCACAATTGTGAGGTTTTCAGTCTTGAACATACCTTGGCAGGAAAGTTACCTCCATAAGCTCTCACAACCTCTTCTAACCTCAAAAGAGGTGCAATATGAGGATTTGCTTGACTAACAATAAAATGATTAACATTAAAAAGCTCCTTTAGTTGTATCATCGGCAAATCAATCTCCAAACTCCCATATCTCCATCTACGAACAGAAGTACCTGAAGAATCCGGATCTAAATTAAACGTTGGATGATACGGCACAATTTTCCCACTCCTATCCTTTGCCATAAGCTCCTGCACTTCAAAAAGACCCGGATACGCACACGAAGCAGTAACCGCACTCCATATCACTTGAGAAGACTTCAGAAGTTAAATATTAAGTTTTTCAAATACTAAAGAGAACTAAGTTGTTGAAAGTTTGGAGCATCCTTCTGGCATCTAAGAGATTGCTACAAGATACTAGACAATTATTTATGAGTTTGAATTTTGGACAAAAAAGTAAGAAAACCGAATTTCACCTTGAAGTTTTGCTAGGATCCATAGTTACAATCAACTCTCCTTTCCTATCAAGTGATGATCTAAATCTTATCAAAACTTATAAATTTTACTCGTACAACTCGAAAATATATATCTCTAAAACCATCCAAAAATGTAAAATCACTGTACCCCATTAAAGAAAAGGTAACTAACTTTCTTCGATAAACCATTGTCACCGGAAACATTTCTCCGATCAAAAATTGAAACCAAAACCACCACCACCACCACCAAATCCACCACCACCGGGAAAACCACCTTCAAAGTGAAAAGTATGACCAACTAGCAAAGAGCTTAACGTAAATATATATAGGGTGAATTATACTTAGGGTCTTGGAGACCATCTTTCTTCTTTATAGAGTATGGTCCAGGAATTCCCTCTTATTAGAGACCTCTGTTTTGACAAATGTCTTTCCTACCCTTACTAACACTAAAAGACAAAAAAGTGTGATGTCACTGTTTCTCTCTCCACTACCTACCACTACCCACTTACCTCCGACCTCCGACCACCTACCACCGACCTCCGACCTCCGACCACTGACCTCCGACCTCCGACCACCAGTCACCGGTCACCGGAAAAAACATAGAGTATCGGCTAAATTTGATGAGTATCGGAAAAAACTATGGAGTACTCTATAAATTTGATGAGTACTCTATATATTTTAATGAGTACTCCGGATAATTTTGATGAGTACTCTGATAAATGTGATGAGTATTCCGTAAATTTGATGAGTACTCAATCAATTTGATAAGTATTATTAAAAATCAAAGCATAAATAGTCAAAAAAAATCTTCATTCATCTTTAAATCTTTATTACACATTTTTAAATAAATTACAAATCAATATACAATTAAAAATAATAAAATTAACCTAGCTACTTTTTTGTTTGACCAGATCTGGTCAAACCAGATCTAGATCTGAAAAAAAAAAGCAACGAAATCATCCAGCTTCTTCTTCGGCGCAGGAATGGAGATTTGTAACGAAACCTGCAATAGTCTTCATTTGTGCTCCGGCGAAGCAACGAAAATCTGCGAAGCACCCAAAAACTTCTCCATCTTCGATTAATACTTCCATGGACGAGCAGATATGCTCACCGGAGTTGTCCACCTCCGTGAGAAGCGGCTCGCTTGAGAAGGAATCAAGACGGCATAGGAGGTCCGCCATTCGAAGCTCAACTGGAGGAGCCCATATTCGCCTGGCTTCACCTGCTGCTGCGATTCTTCACTGATCTTCGCCTGGCTTCAGCTGCTGCTTTGACTCTTCACTCTGCTCGGCCATGGATGGAGAAGTGGTGCCGGAAAACACAGACCAGCATCGACGAGGGGGGGGGGGAAGAGGTGCCGGAAAACCGCAGCGGTGGAGCTTCATCTCGGAAAACGCTGCCATGGCTGCAAGTCTTCTGCTTCCACCAGATTTGCTCTAGTTTACAAATCGGAGGTGTGATGCTGCTGTGCTGTGGAGCTAGGTTTCAGTGCAGTGGTGGTGGTTCTTGTTGGAGAAGAAGCAGCTGGAGAATGGTGGTGGTGGTGCTCGGCTGTTTTGAAGAGAGAGAAAAAATAGTACATAGTTTAGAGTGACGGGAATGAAATGGATTAATGGTTTAGAAAAATACTATAATTAATATATATAGGAATAAAAAAACAAAAGAGGGTATAATTGTAAATGGGATATTAGGTCTCATGTGTTAAATCTTATTGGAGGTCTTTAGTAAGAAGAGAAGGAAAGAGGGGTTGGGATTGGAAAAGAGGGGGTGTCTTCAAGACCTTAAGGCTTATTTTCTCATATATATATATATATACTCGAGTATGATGTTGAGGGTTCGCCGGGCTTGTTTGGAATGAAGTAAATTTACTTATTTTTTCATACATGTGAGGCTTAAAAGCCAGAGTTAACTAACAATAATTAACTACATCCTCACTGAGGTTCTAATACTAGTCTAGGAATCACACAGCCACTCCTGTCTCTAGTTATACTGCTCCATAGATAACGTGGAGGATCTTCAAATACACTCGGATCATATCTTGACTAAGCGCCTTCTTTTGCCAATAAATCTGCACATTTGTTGACTTCTCGATAGAGGGAGTTTATCTCAAAACCTGGGTTGTTCTTTAGCATTTCACTACGATCCCGCCCAATATGTCATTCCAACTTTTAGAACTTTCACCGCCCTTCACTTGTGCATGAAGTTCTCTCAAGTCGGCCTCGACATACAGTTCTTAAATGTCCCACTTCACCACCCAACACAACCCATAGTTTAGCACCAACAGTTCTGAGTAAAATGGAGATTCCACTACGCAAGGTTCCAAAAACCTGGCAATACAAGCACCATCCTCATCTCTAAGCAAGCCTCCTATCCCATCTTTTTTCATAACTAAATCACAGCTTCCATCGATATTTAATTTAAATTTACCTTACGGTTTAGCCCAATTTATTAACGTACTCCTTGCCGACTTTACGATCCCTCTGCCACACTCTTTATCCCACGACATAGCAAACTCGCACGCCATCCTCAACATAGCTCGCTTCGGCCCCTCAGTGTGTGAAGTCAGTGAAGAATCATTGAATAATATATCATTTCTCCCCATCCAAACTAATTTCTGCAATAAAAACCAAATGTCAATCAAAGCTCCCATACATGAATTTTGCACCAAGGTGGGCTCCAACCCAATTCTTCATAGTGGACCTCATCATGGCTGTCCCCATCTGCTCATTATTACCAACCGCACTACATAATCCCTCCCTTGTCCATTCGACCAATTCTAGGTCTTTTCACTAGGGATAAAACACCTGCTTCATTCGAACCATTCTCATGTGCTGCACCAGGAGAATTAATTCCACTTAACTCATGCGAATGAATAACAGTAGCAGGTAGTAGCAGGTCCCAGGAGCATTTCCACAGCAGGTACTCTTTGATTTCTATGTCGTTGCAGTCCCAGTTCGGCCCATAAGGCTGTAGCTATTTTACAACTTATAAATACATATCTCACGTCTTCCTTTTCGACACCACCTACCTTCTAGACAAATTTTGTGGTGGTGGGAAGCCGATCGCGCACCATCTGCCATAATAACATGCGGCATTTTTGAGAGCATTTAGCTTTCCAAATACGTTTCTAATTGAAAGTCAAATCAGGGGCGGTTTCTTCAATACAAGCAAACGCCGACTTCATCGAAAAATGACCCAACGGTTTGTGTTTTCATTTATATCTAACCCTCTCCCGCACCGCCATCCACTATTACCCCTTCCTTAAGCAATTCTAACCCAGCTAAGATAGCTTTACAAACGTTAGAATTACTATTCTTTTTCTCCCTCCTTTTGAGGCCATCATTAAGATATTTATTATTGAAGACCTTTACCTACGCAATTTTCTGATATTTTAGCAACTTCCATCCAAGTTTTGCTAACAGCGTCAAATTACAATTTTTTGCACTTTTTAAAGCTAATCCAGCTGCCGATTTTGGTTTGCACAATTGTTCCCAAAAGACCCAGTGTATTTATCTCTTCTCATCCAAGAAACCACATATAAAAAAATTCATTATCCAGTCGTGCCAGTGTAACACGGCCCACTAATGAGAGAGTTTCCCATATGCACGGAAGGAAGATGGTGGTTATAACGACACAATAGTTCAGAGTGGATTAATTTGGACGTGGGGATGGGTGCAGTGAAAATGATAGATTGGACGGTGTAACAAAAAATGAGATGAATAATCTTCGTGGATTAGTCGGATGCGCGTCAAGCTAGCTGGATAATTCATATAAACAAAAAAAAGTTGAATATATTTGAGGTTAGTTTAAAAGAAATAAAAAAATAATGAATTATAAAACGTAAAATGTCCCGGTTGTTAATGAGTACAAAAAATCAAGAACCACGTTATCATTAATTGGTTGTAGTATTAAAAAAATTTATTCATGGATTAACGGTGGTCCAAAAAATAAGGTAAAAGATCATTGAAAATTTTTCAAAGTCCAAATCCTCAACTAGTAAATGAAATGAGTAAGGTTGGTATCATTTAAAAAATATTACTAATATCTATGATAATGTTTAGATGATATTTTTTTAGGTGATACACAATATTACTCTAATAAAACACTTCATAGATTATTTGAAAAAAAAATCTCTCATAATAATTAACAAGTTCCAATATTTTTTTTTATGAATAATATTTAACAAAATTATGAATTTTTCATATATTGTAATTATTTTATAGTTAATATTAATTAATTTATGTTTGTTGAAATACTTATTCATAATAAAAGAAATTATTTTTATATTTAATATACTATAATTTAAGAAAATTATATATAGTTAAACATATTATATTATTGATTTTATATATTTGTATTAGTTTTCTATAAGGTTTTAATAAGTTATAAACTTTAGACAAACCTAAATTTATTTTCAAATAAAAATGAAATGTTAAATTAGAAAATAATTTAATAATATTTTAATTAAAATATAAATTGACCAAGTCGAAATAATAATGAAAATATCCTAGGTAATCCTTAAATCTGACCATCGATCATTTATTAATTTAAACTTTCTAAAATCGCATCTATTTCTTATATTCATTTCAAACATCAATTAAACCATATCTTTTTTACATCTATTAATTATTTGCTAATCTATAATATATAATATAATAAATTAATGAAACTTTGTCCAGATCCTTCAAATTAATCTAATCGGTCTCCTAAGACATCAAATCGGATACAACTAAATAACTGTTGTATAGTTTATACCATTTGAACTTTACCCAACAAGCCATGTCCGCTTCGATTTCGTGTGGCTTTAATCCCAGGCTTTAACAATAGGAAATGTCTGTTACTACTTTGTTAGGCTAACCCGAATAAAAAAATTAACTTTATGTCAGGTTAAAAGACTTAACCCGACCACCGACTTTTTATAATAGAAAATAATCCTATATTGAAATATAAGGTATATAATCACTGATTGGAATTTCCTTTTACTTGTGTAAAAATAACAGTATATAATGATCAAATTTGTACATACTAATATAAGGATAAAATTATTAAAGTGTGGTATGATTTTTTTTTAAATTATAATCATGCTCACAACTAAATTCTCTTCCCTTGAATGCGAATAGGTAGACTATAAAATTTAGAGGTTAGTAAAAATCTAAACCCGATACTAACCTAGGTCATGCTCTACCCTAACGTATACCAATTCTAGATAATTTTATTTAATGAAGCTAGACTTATTATTATTGATCGAGTCATAAAACAATAGTTACTAAACCTTCTCTCTAATTAGCAAGTTATTAGTTGCTTCAAATATCTGTAGAGGGATAGGTTAATTAGTAGTTTTTCCTTTGTAATAGATTTTAATATTAACTTTTTTTAAAGCTTTTGACAGAAAAAAATCTTATATTATTGGTTCAACAAGGAAAAGTAAAAATGTTTTTGTAACCTAAACTAACAAGACAAAGCTTTATGACCAAATTGTAAACAAATTTGACACCAAACAAGTGTGGAAGGAGAATTTCCAAGAACAGAATTCTGAGCTTTAGGTTGATTATTGCCTCTATTCGTACCTATATTATTTCTGCCATACTTGTTAATGCCTCTACCTATGTGCCAGAACTTTTTGGTGTATAAAGCCGTGTGAATTTTTGAAGAAACAAGTTCAGAACTAGAACCAAATATCTGCAGAGATTGCAGAAGTAAAATAATAAATTTTTCAAATACTAAAAAGACTAAGTTCTTGTAGCATCTAAGAGATTGCTACAAGATACTAGACAATTTATTTATGAGATTGAATTTTGGAAAAAAAGGACAAAAAAAAATTAAGAAACAGAATTTCAGCAGTGAAATTTCGCTAGGATCCATAGTTACAATTAACTCTCCTCTCCTACAAGTGATGATCTAAATCTTATCAAAACTTATAAATTTTTACTCGTACAACTCGAAAATATATATATATCCATAAATGTAAAATTGTTGTACCCCCATTAAAGAAAAGGTAACTAACTTTTTTCGATAAATCATTATCACCGGAAACTATTCTCCGATCAAAAATTGAAGCCAAAACCACCACCACCACCACCAAATCCACCACCACCGGGAAAACCACCTTCAAAGTGAAAAGTATGACCACCACCACCAAAGGGGTCAAAACCAAAACCACCACCACCACCCATATCCATACCCTCAGTATCTTGACCGCTATCATATCTGCTTCTTTTTTCATCATCACCAAGAATCTGCAACAATTTTGTTTTCAGTTAATTGCACTACAAGTCCCTATATTATGCAAAAATTGCATTATAAGCCACATTATGTATTATCTGTCCCTATATTAGTTTTCTTTATTTAATTACACTATACTATAGATCCCAATATTATACAAAATAAGCTATATTGTATTATAAGGAAAAAATCATTTGTGGACTTAATTACACTATAGGTCCCTATATTAGTTTTTTTAATTAATTACACTATAAATCCCAATACTATTCAAAATGACCTATAATTTATTATGGACTTAATTGAACTACTGGTCCCCATATTATGAAAAAAAATTGCACTATAGGCCCCTATTTCATGGAAAAATTTGCATTATAGGTCCCTATATTATCGAAAAAATTGCATTATATGTCCCTAGATTAGTTTTTTTGAATTAATTACACTATAATCCCAATATTATTTTAAAATAACATAAACAAAAAAAAGATTTGTGACTTAATTGCACTATAGGTCCCTATATTATAGAAAAAAAGTATCATGTCCCTGTATTGGTTTTTCTTGAATCAATTACACTAGATCCCAATATTGTGCAAAATAACCTATATTTTACTATAAGATAATAAAAAATTATGGACTTAATTGCACGGTAGGTCCCTAGATTATGCCAATATTGCACTATAGGTCCCTATATTATACAAAAAAATACACTATAGGTCCTGATATTATTATTTTTGGAACTAATTACGGTATAAGTCCCTATATGATATTTTATTATATAACTAAAATATACTGTTGTGGAGAAAGTTTAGTGTGCACTATTTTAATACAACAAGGGATAGGGTGCAGTTTTGAGACCTCAGGGGTAAGAGTGCACTTATTGTAAACCACGAGGAGGTAATATTAAATAAAAAGAAACAATAGTAAAAACAAACCTCATATGCAGCTGCTATTTCACGAAATTTAGCTTCAGCTTCTTCTCTATTTTCAACATTTTTATCTGGATGCCATTGTAAAGCAAGCTTTTTATAAGCTCGTTTAATTTCAGATACTGTAGCACTTTTTGATACTCCTAAAATCTTGTACCAATCTTTTCTTTTGCTTAACTTTAATGCTCTTTCAGCTCTCATTAATGCTTCATGAACTATCCTATCCTGTATAATAAAAAGATATAAATAAATTAATTAATGCTATATAATTAAGATAATTTAAGCGAGATAAAACAAACCTGTGGTGACTTTTCAGCTGCTGATTTCAAATCAGATACAGCTCCTTCCCAATCTTCTATCAAAAGTTTAGCTTCTCCTCTCTGGATAATTGAAAAAAATTTAAGTAAAAAATATTATACTTTTAGAGGAAATTTTACAGAACAATCCTTTAAAGGTAGTTAGGGGGGCTAAAAGTTAAAAAACAATTTTAACAAATGGGGTTGATTTCTATATATACGATACTGTATGGGGGCACAAAATACAAATTATCAGGGCCTAGGTGTTAAAATAGTTAAAAAAAATTGGGGTTAATTACTATATATAGGTTAGGGATAAAAATTATACAGATTATCAGGGATAAATTTATGTCATGTGGATTAATCTTATATTTTACTCATTATATTTCCCCAAAAAAATTCATAAAAGCTAAATTTATGTCATATATTTTTAGTCCTGTTTTTTTCAAAAAGAATCGTTATTTTTCCCCTAAAAGAAAACTATAAGAGCTAAATGTATGTCTAATATATTTAATTTTTTCCCCAACAAAATGGGGTAAATTTACACTCAATATTTTTCCGTACTTCTGCAAGGGCTAAATGTAAGTCTAATATATTATTTTTACGCAAATTCACACTGATTTTACCCTATAGCTACAGTTAAAACAATATAAAACTAAAAGTGTCCATAAACACAATTTCGTAAATCTAGGGACTAAATTGCAGTTAATAAAGTCGCAACAATACCTGAGTAAGAGCTTCAACTAATTCCTCATCAATTCCAAGAGCATCTGAACAGCTAGTAACTGCATCTTTACCTCTTCCAAGTTTCACAAGAACTTTACATAAACCAAGATGAAGATTTACATTATGTGCAGAATGACCCGGATCTAATGTAAGTGCTGCTTTATAATCCTCTACTGATACACGTAATTTCCCTTTACTTGCATTATCTTCTGCCTATATTAAACATTTTATTTATTATAAGGTCGTTAATAAATCACAAGTTTGGTTCTTAAGGTTTAGTGATCTTACAAGTTTTGTCTTCTTGAGAAGGGTTTTTAATCCGAAATATGCTTTCTTTAGTTCACTGTGTTCTGGATCTAGACGAAGACCCTTTTGATAATGCCTGAACAAGAAAATATAAAAACATTGCATTATAGGTCCCTATATTATGTACAAGAAAAAAAGCATTATGTCCCTATTGTAGTTTTTTTGAGTTAATTACACTAAGATTCCAAATATTATTTAAAATTTATAGGTCCCTGTACATGGGACTTAATTGCACTATAGGTCCCTATATTATGAAAAGATTGCATTATAGGTCATCCTTATGTTATGTTAAAATGAATTATATGTCCCTATATTAGTTTTTTTGAGTTAATTACACTATCAATCCTAATATTATTCAAAATAACCTATATTTTATTGTATAAAAAAATATTTATGAACTTGATTGCACTATCGTCCCTAGAATATAAAAAAATTGCATTATAGGTCCCTATATTAGTTTTTTTAAGTTAAATACACTATAAATCCCAATCTTATTCAAAACAACCTATATTCTATTATAAGAAATATTTTCATGGACTTAATTGCACTATAGGTCCCTATATTATGTAAAAATTGCTTTTTCCATTATAGGTCACTATAGGTCCCTACATCCCAATATATATTCAACTAACCTATATTTTATAATAAATAATTTTTCATGGACTTAATTGTACTAAAGGTCCCTATATTATGAAAAAAATTGCATTGAAGGTCCCTATAATATGAAAATGGTTATGAAATACCTTGTAGCAACATCATGATCAGCTAAGTAATAATATGCGCGACCACGTAGTAACAAAGCTTCTAGATTATTCTCATCTTCTTTAATCATATATCCTGATTCAGATATTGCACCTGAATAGTCTTTAGATGCTATTAATAATCTAACTTTTAGAATTCTAGCCTGTACATTAAAGTGAAATGATTTAAATAACATGACAAAAAAATAAGAAATGATTTAAATAAGTACCTTTGAGCAAGCTGGGGAGAAAACAAGAACAACTTTATTGAGATAACCTAAAGCTTTTGAGAAATCCCCAGATTCGAAAAGATTAATAGCTGAATCAAGAGCACTTTGAGCTTGATGTAATTGAGAAAGTTCCTTTTCTCCAGCTGTATTTTGAGGGTCCAATTCAAGAAACTTTTTGTAGCTTTTTTCTGATTCCTCATATCTACCTTAATTAATTTTTCAATATTATATTTAGATGATGAGACCAAATTATTCTGAAACATTATTAGTTTTTTTTTTTAGTTTCTAATTATAACCTGCATAATTGACGAAGAATAGATGCTTGATGATAATATGCTTCTGAAAATGCTGGATCTGCCTCAATAGCTGTGTTTAAATCATTAAGAGCTTCGCTATATTTCTTCACTTTAACATTTTCTGAAACTTTCTCGAACAATGCAGCTCCAGGTTTACCATCTGTAAAATTAACAATGAAAGAAAAAAAAATTAATATATGCTAAAAAAATCATAAGCCAAAAGGAGTAAGAAACACGGTAGATGGTTAGATTAAGATTTAGAATCATTTTACAAGGAAATAACGATTATTGACGAATGTATAACAGAAAAAGCTGAAATTTATAGATACTACTAATTATTGAAGGTTAACAAATCATACACAGGTAAAAAACAATAATGAAACAGAAATTAGCTCAAATTTTACCTAGGGCAGAAACAAGAGGTTGAAGAAGAAGCAATTGGCAAACGAATACAAAATTAAGCATAAATACAATGTAAATACAGCCTCTCCAGGCTACGAAATCCATTGCAGACGCTAATCCCCATAGCCTCGTCACCATTTCTCACTCTGTAATCGCACTATAACTGTATCTGTGTAGAGATATAAATATATATTATGTGTATGTGTATGTATTGTATAGATTTGGGAAAGAGAGTTGTGTATGTGAAGTTTTTAGTAGTGTGTGAGAGCTTCATTCCACGTTAGAGTGGCCTATGGTTGATACCCACGTGTAAATATTGACGTTGAGTAGTCGTAACTAAACCAATAACAAAATGCCACGATGGACGCTAAATTTGCTTTTCCAAAAAAAGTTTTTGACCAAAACAAAACGGAGTTTTTAATGATAGTTTGACAAGTGGAAATTTCTCATTGATAAATTTGGGGTTTATTTTGATTTTATATTATATTTATATTTCTTTTTGTTTTTTATAAAAAAAGAAGGAAGAGTCATTTTATTTTCATACATCGGAGGTTTATAGTCGTAAATTAAAAAAATTTACAATCCCTCAAGGGGCAATCAAAATAACTCTCGGTACCGAGCTTCCACTCTTGTCCCTTGATATTTATTCCACAAGTAATCTGGAGGATCCACCATTAGTCTCCTTCTTTGCTAACAAATTCGCACACGAGTTTTTTCTCGATAGATATGATTAACTCCATAGCCCTTTGTCGCTGAAGTATCGCAATCTCTCCAATATGACAAGACCTATCCTAGAGGCTACCATCACCCTTCACTAGCGCATAAAACTCTTGCGAGTCGGTCTCAATACATAACTCGGTAAGACCACGATCTTCCGCCCATGTCAATACATAATGTAATGCCAACAACTCTGAGCGAAACGATGATTCCACCACTCAAGCACCCATAAATCTGAAGACAAAAGACCCATTGGGGTCTCTAATAATGCCTCATATGCTAGCCACACCTAAGTCTGATAAAGGAAATGTCATTTACCTATGGGTCTTGGAGATTATCTTTGTATCTAATATGAAACGTATGGATATATTTTTTACTAAAGTAGCTATTAAAAACTTATGAGTCAAAAAAACCCATTAGGGTATATATAAGCCAAAAAACATGTTTTTCTCTCCCATTTTCTCCGTTCTGTTTCCTATCTTCTTTCCTCTCCCCCGTTCCAAACTTTTTCCAGCAACTATTCTCTCATCTCCTAGCAAGGAAGGTTCATCCATGGCTTTCATCTACGGCCATGACTTTCATCTCTGTTCGAGTGCACATCTTCAGCCATGATTGAGTTCGACCCACCTTGAAGACTCTAACTCCGGTGAAGAAACATTCTATCTCCTCTCTTTTCTATAGCAACACTAGTGACGACAAATATATGGAAGAAGAAGAAGATTTGTGATTTTTTTAGAGAACACTCAATGTTTATATGTAATACTCATTGATTTTACGTTAAAACTCAATAATCAACTATAATTTCTGTGATTTTGAAATACTCAATGATTTTGTGTTAATACTCTGAGATTTCGTGTTAAATACTCATTTACTACTCGGTAAAATCATTGAGTACTCAGTAAAAAACACCGAGCACTCAGTAAAATCAATAAAGAACATATGGTGAAGAATGATACTCGTACTTAGTAAATTTTCTAAATGCTTAGTAAAAAATTCATTGAGGTGTCAAAATCAAATTATTGAATTTACTAAGTACTCCGCAAATTCATTGAGTGTTCATTAAAATCAATTTCCTAAATCCACTAAGTACTTAGTAATTCACCGAGTACCATTCAAATTCACTGAGTATCATTTAAATTTTCTAAGTATTGACACATAATCACTAAGTATAAAACACAAAACATTGAGTATTAACACAAAAAACATTGAGTATCAAAAAATCACAGAAGTTACGATAGATTAATGAATATTACATAAAATTAATGAGTTCTAGATGCAAAATAATTGAGTATTACACAAAATTTACTGATTATCAATACAAAAGCAAAGTTTTCACTTTGTTTTCTTCGTGAACTTGAAGTTTTCCTACCACGAACTCGAAACTTTAGCCACAAATCTGCTGGAGAATCCATGACCACAAATTTTCTACTATGGATCTTCATTGGACGGGAACAGAGCTCATGAAACTTCCATGGCCACGGATCTGCTACTACGGGTTTGCTAGGGTAGCCATGGACGGAGGTTGAATGAAAAACAAAATGACCTCAAGCTTCTTCATCGAGAGAAGTGAGAAAAAATTTATATATATATATATATATATATATATATATATATATATATATATATATATATATATAGAGAGAGAGAGAGAGAAAGAGAGAGAGAGGGATATTTTAGGGTTATGGGGGTATTTTTTTTTTTTTTGGACATTGGGTGGGTGCCTAAGCACCCATTAACACTCTAACCTATCAACCTATCCCTAATTTACTAAAAACCGAAGACAAATCGAAAATACTAGACGTATTTCGATTGACAAAAGTTGCCGCGTGCCTAACTTTCTTCGCCAATTTATCCGCATTTCTGTTGAGCTTTCTATTGATGTGTTTGAAAGAAACTTGCCCAAACTCTTCAGCGTTGTGGATAATTTTTTGTAGGAAGGTTATGGGGGTATTTATTTAACATATATATAGTATAGCATGTGCATGAAGGCACTTAAAAAAATAATTATGGAAACTCACAATATTTCACTTAAAATTTTATTATATCACATAATAAAAGGGTCGATTATATAAATATATGAAACATAATTAACTTTAACGACTTAACAACTCCTTGAGTCCTTGTGAAACAAAGTGTCATACTTCTTTATAAAAGTTTCCAAAACTATATTTTATATAATTTTTAGAATTTAAATTTTCTCCCACTTTAAAAAAAAATGTCTTTAGTCTTTATAATTCAACTAAAAAAGGTCAAAGTTGTATTTCAAAATATATTTTTTTGTTTTCTTATACGCGACTTTATCCGCTTTCGGAATTTCGCCTTGTACATTTCATGTCTATTTATGTGTCTTTACTTCTTAGATGCATATATTTCAATAAAAATTTAATGATAATTATTTTGGAATGGGTTGTGTTGAGCTCTCAACTAAAACATGACTACTAAGGACTAATTCAGTTAAACAATTGCAAAAACAGGAGATCCTCTATCGATAGTGGCAGCCATTAAACCATTTGCTAGAAGTTCACTAAAACGATTATATGGATGTAGTGAAAATATTAAGTTGTTACCTAGTAATTATTGAAATGTTGATATAATTCAAGTTTACTACCAAGCATTAGGGACAAAGATATTTTTGTGGACTTGTTTTACTACTTAGTATTAGTATTACTTGCATATGCTCACATAAGCTTGTGACAATTTATGCAACATAAGTATAACCAAGAATTGTATAACTACTAATCAAATATCAATTACTTAAATCCATAATGAATTGTATAAAAAAGATGATAATGTACTTTAATCGCAAAATAAAGCCAATAGTGTACTATTGGTGGGTCCAGGGGTGTTATAAGATTAAGTACTAAAATAAAAGGAACCACAGTACCGCAAGTGCACGGTTGTCCAGGTAATATCCGATAAATCGGTTTTCGTTCTCAGGGACAGATTAGGTTCAACTCAAGTATTAATCAAGTAGTAGAAATAATTGTTTGACAGAAAAATAAGATAAAAGATTTTTGTTTGGTTTTCTAAATTAAAAGATGCAAATAAATAAAGACTAAAAATAAATAACTGAAAAGAAATAATGCAAGTAAAAGGACTAACTTCAGAGATGAGAGATACTTGAGTCTCGCAAGGAATCCACCTAATTAACCTACTCTATGTTATGTTTAAGGGTAGAATTGGTATTATTATATTAGTCGGGACTCTAATGTCTCCTAGCCCCCTGTCGGGTGGACCTAGGAGCTATCCTAAAGTACTATAAACCCCTATATGGGCGAATATACCTCTTCGGATGATATGTATTTACCTCTTTGGCTATGTAATTAGTTAAGCCTGTCGGTCAATAACGGACATTACACGGGTATTACCTAAGACTGTAATCAAACCCTCATGTCGGATGATCACTTCGCCACTAAAGTGAATAGCCCAATTGCTATAACCTATTTCTAATTAGCTAGTTCAGAAATAGTAAATAAGAACAAAGTAATATCCAATATAAAATACCCAATTCAATTCAAATCATAACAATCCCAAATTCAAAACATAGAATAAATTAGTTAAGGTTCATCCCTTTATTGCGATTCTCATTTATACGAAAGTTTAACTTATAATCAAATTAAGGACTGAAATTAAATAAATAAAAGATATCATGTTCAGTTATAGAAAAGAAAATAGATAACCTAAAGGTTCGGTTGGTTGTTGTTGGAAGAACAGAATTCGTCCAGCTTTAGCTTTGCCTCTGCCTTCTTGCTCTGACTTGAAAATATGAAGCCTCTGATGTAATTCTCTGAAGTGTGTGTGAAAATGAGGCTAAAGGGTCTATTTATACTTGTAAAAACGTTTTAGGGCTTAGGTTAAGAGGATTAGGTCAAATTATAAAAAGCTCAAGCCCATCTTCTTCTTTAATTCCCATAACTGGTGTACAACCCTTAGTAAAACGGTTGTAACTTTTTCATAACAACTCCAAATGGGTTGATTCAACTTGGAGAATCTTCCTAACTCAATAAGGCATCAAACTATGTTTCACTTCCCAAGGCTAAATACGCTCCTAAGTGGCCCAAAAACAGCAATTAGTAACAGCCTTCCAGATCTGCAACTCCCCTGGTCAAGTTCTTGGAAATTCTATTTTCCTTTAGCTCCTCCACTTGATCTAAGACTTTAATTCTCACTTCTCCTCCTTGTATTGGTTCTCCATATAATTCATGAACCTACTAACTTTTCACTAAAACAAACAAAGTAACGCACAAAAGCTTTAAAAATACAAATAATCTAATTCCAAGGGGAGAAAGTGTAATATGACAAAATAAGCATAAAAGTCTATCAAATAAGTCAAATGCTCACCTAAAATGATGTCTCCTAAGGGGTAATATTTAGAACAAATAGGGAGACATCAACTATACACACTTTCAAATTATAGCTTAACCATACTCAGCATGGAATCTTGTAACTATACAAATCATCTCCCAGCTCCATCAGAATTTGCAAATAGTTCAGCTGTATAAGTGGTCATGATCCCACTTCCTGGTGTCATCTCTACAACTCAAAATTCCTTTCCAGATCCTCGATACTGTGGAAAGGTACTTATGAATATCAACATCACTTAAATTTTTGTATGCATATTTTATTGACATGATCACGATACTCTTCCAACACACTGAACAAAGTTGAGCCATATGTTTCTCGATCACCTTGGCAGATATTTGATGGTCATAGACAATCCACTGTGAGCTATTAATTTCTTAATAGCCAATTGCAAGACAGTCATGATGTCCATTGGCTTACCAAGAACTGGAGCTGGAGTAGGTGCCTCTGTAGGAATAACCTGTTCACTGCAAACCATCAAAATTATCATAAACATCATTGTAAACAATGAGCGTATATGGGACAATACTACACAAATCTCCAATTTGTGTTCATAACGAAGTTAAAGTTACATACCCCATTATATATATCTTATAAAACTATTCTTTGTGATTGAAATCTGTAAAAATTAAAAAATTGCAGAATATTAATCAAAATGAGGATATAAAAACAAAAAAAATATTTTACTTCAATTATATTAAGTTTCTTTTTATCGTCTAATCAAATATTAATTAAAAATTAAAAAAACGTAGGCTGCTAGAGCCCAAGGTTCTCATACAGTAAAAGGCTTCCAATAGATAATTCTTGTTATTTATAAAATATTTGATGAAACATAATGTCATTAACAGTTCATGTTGTCTAACCTTAATATGGGTTTTCGGATTATTATCAGTGAAGCCAGATATGTGAAGCCCTGTTCAGGATACTAACCTCAAATTCTCGACATCAAAGAGCAAAGCTTACACCAAATGGATATTTACTGCAAAAAAAATGCATCACTTAAATAGTCGCGGTAAATCATAGGAACCACAAAACTCACACTCATATATGCTATTCTCAGCACACCACTTCTCATGTGGTAAAAGGCTTCCAACGGGCATAAAATAGCTATTGTATGATTTGTGTAAAAATATAATAAACAATTATATTTCAATCAGATAATTAAAAATGGTAAAACTGATGAGATCAGGTTAAAATAATTCAATTATTTAGAGTTTGAACGGTAACTTTTTTTAATTTTAATTTGGGTTCTTCGCCAAGCCAGTTGATGATGGTGGAGAATTGTCCACGAGTAGCAGAGTTTTCTCGTGTAGGAGAGCGGTGTGTGAGGGTGAGTGTTGTTAGCCATATAGGATTTGTATAAAATATAATTATCAGCACGAGTGTAATTATATCGGCCATGGTAGGATTTGTATAAATAACACGAGTTAACTATAAAAGTAATGATATTAGGTTTAAAATAAAAGGAAAATGATTAGAGAAACATAAGGAATTCTTAATGTGATATTTTAGTTATATTTAATAGGATTAAAAGGGACCCACATATAATAGATCAATGACTGAAAAATATAGAGGAAAATTCAGATATTTTAGATCATCAATCTAATTTGAACAATATGAACCGTTAATTAAAATTGATTTAAAGACCAAAAATCACATAAAATGAATCTGATGGTTAGAAAATATATAGGAAAATAGGATATATTTTGGACTGTTGGCCCTTTTACCATATTCTATATATAATAGATAAAAAGTATTTAAGGGTACAATGGGGAGTGGAAAAACGGATTACAATGTAAAATATTCTTGGTGACCTTTGGTAAAATGAGTAGATTGGGTGGGGGTATTTGGGTCTAGAGGAGGGGTCTTCAAAACCCCGTACTGAAGACCCCGTACGTAATTATCTCAAGTTTGAATAGATTGCCATCCGTCTTTTGTGAGTGCACACATCTAACGTATGTAATGGTTATACCTTGGGAAGCGACCGACGACCATATAGTTTAGAACCCAAGATGTATTGGAAATCTTTCTTAAGGCAGTGATCGAGTCACACTATTACAACTATTCTAGTTTGTTTTGTATTTTATATTTTGTTGTTATAACTTATTTTAAAGTTATAAACTCGTACTATTATTAAAAATAATATTTACAAATTATTTGTACATTCGGTATTTAGTCCATTATTTCTAACAATTTAAGAATGCTCTCAATATCTTTTCTAATAATGTTTGCATTTGGAATTAACGTGAATCTGACATGAGAAGTAAGGGAAATCGTTGCGAAAATGATCGAAGCAATTTCTCTGAAGATAGATTATGGTCTTGGGAACGTCAAAACACTTATGAACCAACAAGAAGACTTTCCATGAGTCCAAGGAGCTTGTTAATGAACGAATGCGACCATATATGAAACTCAATCAAGCCTGCAAATCTTGCAAAAGGAAATGTTTTTCTAAAAAATAGTTACTGGGAAAAAATATCTTGTTATATGTGATGTGGTTATTTTTGTTTCCCTCGTAATAGATTGTATCAATTTTCCTTCTAAATATGGCAGGACTGAAACTTTTTTTCCGGTAGGGATAACAATCACCAAATAGTATAATAAGTGTGATCAGGGTCCCTTTATTCTAATCATTGTTTCCAAAGTACTATTCTTATATTTCTGAGTCATTTAATTTGTGGCATGTTTGTCATGTAATTGTTAAAATTATTGAAGGGCTAAATGCTTTAAGATTTACATCGACTAACATAATTGTTGATTTTGTCAAATGTGAAAAGCCATAGAGAGAAAAGAGTGCTTCAGAACCTTTTAATATGTAACACTAAGAGACCTAGTTATTAGAGCTAGTGTTGTATGACATAACTATCTTAAAATATTACCGTTACTATAGAAGATAAATGTACTCGAGGTACATCATTTATTTACATCTTAAAGATACACAATTTTTTTTATAAGATATAAAGATAAAAGTCGATAAGCAACTTATAGAAAGCCAAGAGATTTGGGGACAGAAAATATAGTTCCACCTTCCTAAGAGGTTTTTGTTAAACTTATAGGATTGAACCCGAACTTAGGACCCCTTATACACCCTATTATGATGGCATGGCTAAAAGAATAAATATATCTTGTAAGATTTGATGAATATCATGTTAGCACATTCAAGGTTACCTATATGTATGTGGGGGGGGGGGGGGGGGGGGAAGCGGTCTTATAAATTTGTTATGTGCTAAACATGTTAACCCATAAGATTTTAGATAAACCCCTTAAATTATGGAAATATATTATAACTAACCTAAAATACTTAAAAATATGGGGGTGTTTGGCAAATGGTGCCCTACCTGACTTTAAGAGAGTAAATAATGAACCTACAAACTATAGATTTTACAACTATATGTAGATTCATACTATAATGTGATACGATGTATATGTGAATCTAGAAAGGTCTAAACATATTTAAGCTAAGAATATGTTTCATACAAAGAAGAGTGTTAATGCTTCTTTTGTTGTTATTATATATGTTAGTGATAACACATGTTCTAGTTTGTCCTTCCTTAGTTATGAGATTATCACTCGATTTGAACACATAAGGAGTAAGAGTTGTTGCCGATAAAAAAAAGGAGTAAGAGTTGTAGAAGGGTACAACTTTGGACTATACCTTATCACTCTCCTCATATTTGAGGATTTCCCCATACATATGCTAAGTGAAAAATAGTAGAATGGTCTCTTATTGAAGAAGCTTCTGGAATATTTGATAAGACCATGCAATCGCTGAATGCTGGTTCTGGTAAATAGCTATTAATTGTGAAATAAAATCTACTACGTCAAATCAAGCCTAGGTTTTGACTAATTTATTTATAGGTAGTAAACTAATTAGTAACAAGTAAATATTTTAAGAGAAAGTTGAGACCTGGTGATTCAAGAGGAAAAATTAAAGTTATGTAACTTGAATCTTCACCAAAAAGAAAACTTTACCAATGGCAGTGACGTTGATGGGGATAGGGTTAAAACCCATTGATGAAGGACATATTGCAAACGAGCCCATATGCTGCAATACCTTCTCGTCCCTATGACATACATAGTGCAAATGAGTCTGTAACTCTTCATTAATTTATAGGCATTAATTGGTGGTCTTATCGAGATATACTTGATTAATTCACATACTGTGACTAAAGGATGAGTTTGAAACTTATAATGAATCCATATCTATTAAACTGGGATCTTGTTAAAACACTTGAGGAATTCACCGACCATTGACTTGAGGATGAGTTACACTCTTAATAATTTCATAGCCAAGTGGGGCGGTCCTAGTCAAAAGACTTGATGAATTCACTGACCATTGACTTGAGGATGAGTTACACTCTTAATGATTTCATAGCCAAGTGGAGAGGTCCTAGTGAACAAAATTTATGAATATATTAAGGACAAGTCTTACACTTATTAATTCATAGTCTAAGAGGGCGGTCCTACTGAGAACATACTTGATTATCTTATTGAGGTTGACTATTTACTCTTAATGAATTCATAGCCTAAGGAGACAGTTCTAGTGAACTAATTTGATAAATTTAATAATGTACCGTGAGCTTGAGCCTTATGTATCTTAATGATATCAAGACCCCATTGGGGTATTCTAACCAATGGATACACATTCTAAAAGATAACCTATGTGAGTATGAAGGTGGTGGCCGCTTTCTATAAGAGAAAAATTAGTCTTGGTGTGCTTATAGGAACCAAGGTTTGGGCATATGGCCTTTTAAGTGCAAGTACATAGTGAAATATATGGAAACCCACTGGGTATAGTATGTGTTGTGGGGGTCTCAGTTGAGGAACGTCATGTTCAAGAATATGTTCATTTAATAGGATTTTGTTTTTGCCTCGCTTCACTGTGTGACAGTTCAAATCAAAAGATATTGACACTTAAGTACTATTCACCCATTAGTAGCTCGCTCAAAAGTATTCTTTCACCCTATCCTTTTTGGTTCATTTCCTAGTGCTTGTGTGGGGGATTGTTTGAGAGTTCATTCAGTGTGAAGGTCAAAGGAATAGTCTTTTGTTAATGGAATACAAAGAGTTCTTTTATCCCTTTTCCAACATTGGAAAATCAAAGAGTTTTACTTCTTTATATATTCTTTTACTTCCATATAATTCTAAATCTTATACTATAAGGAGCACTACCACTTGCCTGACAAGTCGAGTTGGGACTAGATGTGACGTGATGTAGTTGTGAGTCGTCTGGAGTTGGGGAGACTTGGGGAATTTAAATATAAAAATAATAGGAGTCTTGCTACCAGGGTTTTATAGGAGTATTATCTACTAGTCTTTTCAAAGTCTATAAACGTATTTTACATCAAAAGTTGTTGACTCCTTTCCACGTATTCCCATGTTTTTCACATGATTTGAACGCTTTGGAGGTTGTATTGTCCGTAACATTTAAACTTGAATGCCACAAACCACTCCCCTTATCTCTTTATAGTGATAAGTGTTTTTGTGGAGTTGGCTCTTTGTTGGTTGTATATACCAATCATTCTTCTCTCATTTTATACACACCAAGCTACAAGTTATGAAATACAATATCATAAATGAGAGTTAAGAGCAAGTTATTCTTCTCCTCTTTACGAGTGTTTTGAGCAATTATGAGTAAATTTAAAATTTTCTTTTTTGGGTGCACATATTTGACGTATACAATAGTCATACCTTGGGGAGCGGTGGTGAAAATACAGTTTAGCACCTCGACTGCACTGACAATAGATCTTAAAACAGTGTTCGAGCCATGCTATTACAACTTTTTTGTTTTACAATGTTATATTATGTACTTTTAACTTGTTTTAAAGTCATAAACTCATATTATTATTATCAAGAATATTTATAAATTATTTTTATATTTTGGAGTTAGTCCATTAATTATAACAAAACCAAAGAAAGATGATACCATAGTGTGGTGTGAAAAGTCCATTTTGCGTTGAAGAAGAAACATCTATAATTGGATACCTAACGTAATCATTGACCATCTGACGTCCATAATAAATAATTATTATTTATAAATAAATCTATCTTTTGATCTATTTTGAGCTTGTAAAGTTAACTCAAATCTCTTTTCTTCTCTACTTGTCACAAATTTGAGCATACGCGGTTAAACGGAAACCTTAACACACCACGGTTGTAGAATATGAGCAGCATAGGTACCAGGAATAGCACCATTCTTTAACGTCCTCACAAGTGTAACCGAGCCAGGTAGCTTTGGCACCGTGATTGCACCAAGAGTACCAAGATAACTAATTACATGTATCCAAATTTGCCATAATTATTTTTTAATACATCAAAGAGATCCCACTTTGGAATCGGAGTCACTGCCTCAGCTCGAGCCTATACTTAGAAAGAGAACCAAGGTGCCGTTTAAGCTAACCCCGACTGGTTAAATTTGCTATAATGATATCCTCACCAAATCTAAACTCATCTCATATCAAACAAGAGTTATTAACACTATCATTATTTTCCAGTCTCATGAATCCCATTAATGAGGTGTATGTAGTTTTCTTTATTTGTTAAGAAATATAGACACCGTATTCCTTAAAAAGATTTAAACTTCTTCCAATTATAAACTTTGCAATGGATCCATCTAGTGATCTCTCCAACTAATTAATCTCCTCAGATGAATTCTAACATTTCTAATGATAAAATTTCTACTGTTTTCATCGCTAATGATAACTCACTAGCGACGACTTGCGCGTCGTCGTTAATGATCTGGTCGCGAGTAATGCACGTTCTATTAGTGCCAACTAATTGATCTCATTAAGTTCATTCCCCTCCCCGCATAAATTCTAGCATTTCTAGCTTACCAAATCAGATATACATTAACTAGTTAAGATTAATCCAAATGATCTACACTTTAGTGGAAGTAACCAAATCACATATACTTTTTGTGACTTTTTTGTCTCCGTTAACCTTGATCTTTTTGGGAAATTTTTATATTTTTATTTTTTAATCTCATAGCGACGACTCTACCATTACTAGTGATAACATAGAGTTTATTCCCTTACCCACATGAACTCTATCATTATTGGCTTACCAAATCACATATACATTAACTAGAAAATATCAATTTCAATACAAATAATCTACACTTTAGTGGAAGTTAATAAATTATTATTGATAGCACAAAATTACAATTGAGAGTTCAATACAACAATCCCATAAATAAAAATAAAAATACAAAGAAATATGATGATCAAGCCACAATATATGAATACTAGGGAAATCATGCAATCCAATTATTCGTCACACATAATCAAATGTAGCATCAATACTATTTCCAGAGCTCGTTTTCGATACATGGACGACAGATCGCAAGGTCGCACAATTCTGTACATTCAAAGAGTGGCTCATCTACCAGTTCCGTGTTACAACACTTGCATTTGGTATTGTACCTGATTTTGATCCGACGACAAAATTCTAAAGGATGTGGATGTTTTTCTAGTTGAAGAGTTCCACCAAACTTGATATTCGAATACATATCGTACTCAGGCATGCAATTTGGATGGAAAAAGTTATCACATTCACCACAATGGTAAAACCATTGAGGGAAATTCATCTCAAATTCACATATCTCACAAAAGAATACTTCGGGAAGTTCCACGTCAGCGCGAGATATTAAAGAAAGGGGATGGTCATCCCATGGATGGCGGATGGATGAAGACCACAAAACACTATTTGAACATATTACATAAAGGGGGCAAGAGTTACATGTGTATGCAAACCCAGTTTCATGATATATTAAGCATGCTTCGCAAAAATATGAAAATATATATGATATATAAAGTAAATGCTTATGAGCATTGTGGAGTATGACAGAAGGCAATAAAGCACATTTAACATCAATAACAAACTCACGAGATTCCTTATAAACGGAAGTCTGGTTCGCGCGACGATATAGAGGCCCGTTAGTCTGTCGCTTGCATTGTTTGCACGAAACAAGTTTATAGAATGATTCATTTCGAGACAAAATGGAAGTACTATTATATTGCCAGGGGCGAAGGGGTAAATTAATTTGTAACGGTAATCTTGAGCAAATTTCATGAAGTAAGAGATCGCATGAAGGATGGACTGGATCGCAGCTGTAAAATGAATTTTCAGGTAAAATAGGTGTTACACATGCATTGCAAAATAGCGTCTTTTCACTGAAATGATTCGGTTTTTGCAGTTTTAAGAAGATTTGGTCTTTATGATAGAGGCATGTCAATGAAGTGGTCGTATTCAGAATGTTTGTAGCTTTTTTAATCATGAAATCTAGGTGAGTGGTAAGAGGAAACCATAAACGCTTTGATGCAATAATTTCTTGTCTTGACCACGGATTCCTGGAAAATATTAAATAATTATTGAAATATAATTAGTTTTGAATTTTTTTGAACCTTAACTGTTTTGTAACATATATTTCCTTCATTCCTTAATATTTAACACTTTAACCAAAAGAATCTATTCTATAATATATGTCATATTTGGAGTTTCAATTCAAAATAAATAATTTATTTCAACACCTAATTATTTAATTTTGTCTCTCTTATAAATAGAGTTATATTTTTTTATTTTTAATTAAATCTTCTCTATATTTTAAATTTTTTAATATGTGTGAAACACTATAAATTATCAAATATTAAGAAAAAAAGGGAGTATTGCAATTTGCTTCTTCTATCACTCTCAATGAAAGGTAGAGAACCCTATATATGCTTGGGTTCACTTATTAATGAAATATTAAAATATGAAAATTATAGAACACAAAGGTTGACGTACACAAAAGTCAAGCACTGAACCCCCCCTCTTTATAAAGTTATTCTTTTTCTAGTAATGTTGGGTATCACCCAAAAAGATATCACCTAAACATCACTCATGATGTGGTAATTAGGTGGTCCAATCATGGAAAAGAGAGAAAAAAGTAAACCTGGAAAGAGAAAATCCATGATTGGACCACCTAATTGCCACATCATGGGTGATATTTAGGTGATACCTTTTTGGGTGATACCCAGCATTACTCTTCTTTTTCTTTAAATAAACTATGTAATATTATCATACCACGTCAACTTCTCAAATTTGTTTATGGGTATTAGCGTTATGTAAGAATTCTCTTCCATGAAAAAAGAATTTCCTTTTTCTAGAATGTGGTTATGACATACCATGGATGATTCAAGATCAAACAAACCAATTAACAATGGTAATTATATAAATGTATTAAGGCACAAGTATTCAAACATTATGTTTTAGATATTCTCAATGATTTTAAACCAGTGATAACTATTTCTATGAAAACTATAAATATCCATAATAAGTTTCTCATGTGGGACGATTAGGTTTCCTGTTTCAGTTTTTCTTTTTTAACATTATACTCTATTATGTAAAATGGATTGTATATTATAAAATATTAGGTTGTATGTGTAAAAACTTAAATGGTTTATTGTAATATGTGAAAAAAAATTTAGATTGTATGACATGATAGGTTGTATGTATAAAATTCTGGATTGTCCACTATAATATTTGTAAAAAATATGGGTTATATGTTCTCCGAAAGAAAAAGAAAGACTTGGTTTTAGAGATCTAGGTGAAATAAACAAAGAATTACTCATGAAAATGTTGCGGTGGATAAAAAAGATCAATTTTAGATCAAACAGTTACACGGGAATATTAAAAAGATCAAAGTATTTGGATGTGGGAAGTAACTCGAATGGATTTAATTCTTTTGAAAGACGTGTAGAAGTTGAAGGATGAGATTGATATTTCTCTTGGGAATGTGGAAGGTAGAAAAATGTTATCAAGATAATTTTTCCCCGCCAATGATCTTCTGAGTGGTAAGTCCTTTGCTTTATATAACAAGGCTTATAATACTTTCAAAACCTTGTACAAATATTGTATACGTGGGAGTTATGCGTGACTCCTAAACATGCAACCATCATTTGGATAGCGCTATAAAAGAGACTAATAGCTAAGGATAGGATGATGTACAGAGAACTAAATCCACTTAGTAGATTGTGTAAAGAATATTTTAAGTCAAATAATCACTTATTTTTTTAGTGTGCTTTCTCTTATGTGGTTTGGAATAATGTGAGAAAATGGTTGGGTATGAAAAAGAAATGAACACTATCTTGAATTCGTTCAAATAATTCAAAAAATTAAAATTCCGCGAAATTTAAATAAAAAAGCGTAATGCATTGCCTTTATTCCAATGATTTTTCATATTCGGAGAGTTAAAACAATTTTGTAATGAAATATATTAAACCTTCAAAAAAAAAATGATTCTAAAAAAAATATAAAAAAATTGCAAATTTTATTTGATTTGTACTTTTATTATACCTTCACAAATGATAGTAGGTCTCTTATAATCGAACAACGAGATATTGATTAGCGCATAAATAGATATATTTTTCCATTTGAAAAGACCAACTTTGATATTTTAAAAATTAAGTTGAGTTTCGTTTTATTTTTCTATTATTATTCTATTAGAAACCTCTACATCATTCACTCGGAACCACATTCTTCTCCATTTAAATAAGAATCTTATATAGTACGAGCTAATATTTTGAAAAGTTAATTGCTTAAAAGCTCAAAAAATATGTTTAATTCGTCTTAACAACTTCAGGTTTATTTAATCTTCCTCAAAAAATTCAGTTATATATGGGTTATCTTTTTTTTTAGTGGGTTATAATTTTTATCTAATGAGTTACCTATGTTTTTAACGGGATGTGTGTATTTTTTAAGGATTAATGCCCAAGAAACTCCTTACGTTAAATTTTAATATTCTTTCACCACAACCGTCATTTATTCCCCCATAAAAGAGACCATACATTTGGTTCTTTTCTTTTATCTCTTTTTTTACCACAACCGCTATCGACCTTAACAGCTGCTTCTTTAGCAACAATATCTTCATTGTTAGCGTTTTTCACATGACTCAAATTTCTTCCAAACAAAAGTAACTATTCGGATCTCATTATTAATTTCTTAATAAATCAATTAATTTTCCATCATGTACCAATGTGAGATGTTACGCACATAACACAATCAATAGCACTCCATGGTGTAAGTATTTGATTGTATACACGCATATGCATATATCATATATGTAATGAGAATTTTTCAGTTGGACACCTTAATATTTGAGAATTAGCAATCTTGCCCCTCAAGGTTTGGGAATTGATATTTGATCTTCAAATCATTTGGATGAGACACCTTAACTAGTTAGAATTGTAGGCGAAACTCAGATTCTAAGTTTGACGAACAGTTTGAGTCTTGAGAATTTTTTTGAAACTTAGATTATGAGTCTTGAGAATTTTTTTAAAACTCAATCCATTCTTCTTTTTTGTTGTATTTTTATCTTGTTTGAATTTTTTAGTGCTTTTTTGTTGTTTGTGATGTAATAAAAATAAATATGTATCATAATATATGATATATACCGTTTTTTACCTTTGCTTTGAAAAATAGTCGAGTTTTGGGAAAATTTCTCAAACTCAGATTCCGAGTATTGGAAATTTTCTCAAAACTCAAATTGTTCTTTTTTTGCTGTATTTTTATCTTGTTTGGATTTGTTAGTACTTTTTTATTGTTTGTGAAGTGATATACAATAAATATGTATCATAAGTTAAGGGTGAAAATCGCAAGGAACGGACCGGAAAAAGGGTCTTTCGGAATTTTTAATTTCGGAATAAATTTTTTCCGTTCCAATTCCGGTCATATTTTTCATTGAGTAATGCTATATATCACCCCTTCATCCTTATGTGGAGCCTATGTGGAGATTTTAAAAACCAAACATGATGTTTCTCTTTCTTAAATGATTTTTTTCTCTTTCTTTTATTTAATGTCACATAGGCTCCACATAAGGGGTGAGTGGGTGATATATAGCATTACTCTTTTTCATTACTGGAAAAAAATTCTGAATTCGAAATTTTAGAATTTACCGGAAGTTTTGGCTCGAAAGTTTTGGTTCAGAAATTTCGAAACTGTTGGTTTGGAATTTCAATAATTCTGATTCGCAAATTGCGAAACTTTTAATTCAGAGTTTTAAAAATTTTGTTTTGTTGATGGCGTAGCCAAGCCAGGTTGATGTTGGTGGAGAATGGTCCAGAAGTGGCTGCGGTTTTCTTGTACTGGAGAACGGCTTGGTAGAGCCAGGAAGGTGAGACCTGAGTGTGAAGAGATTTGTTTTTGTTTTTGTTCTAATGTGAGTGTGAAGAGATAGGTTTTAGGTTTTATCATGTTTTATTATCTTTCTTTTTGAACATAAACAAATATTTTATTGTTTTTCAACGTTTACTTTTTCTTAATATTTTTTGTTATAATTTTTTTAATGTTTTTGGTTGTATACTTTTTTCTTTATCTTTATATTTATTATCTATTTAATATACATAAATATAAAATTAAAAATATAATTCAGAAATAAAATCAGATCAAAAATTTCAGAAATAAAATCAGATCAAAAATTTCAGAAATTTATATGTAGTTCTAATTCCAATCTTATTTTTTGAGAAAAATCGAAAATCAGAATTTCGAACCTTAAAAATCTGTTCTGAAATCAGAATTTTCGCATCGAAAAAGTCGGAAATCGGAAATTTTAGATCCAATTATAATCCTTATATCACATATATTATATATCTTTTACTTTTGATTTGAAGAACATTTTGAGTTTTATAAATTCTAAAACTCAAACTATTCTTTTTCTTTTGCTACATTTTTATTTTATAATTCTAACTATTTCTACTACTAATGAAAGGTCAATATAGTATTCAAATAGTAAATCCTTCATTTATGAAATTATGAGAAACAGTTTTACACTTATATAACTACTAAATGTTATTTAAAAGTTGTTGACATGTTGTTTAAGTATTATACTGATAGTAAGATATAGTCAATATAATTTGTTGATTAGGATCAATTATCTATAGTTTGTATGTAAATATAGAAATGGTTTGTTACTGATAGTATCAAATGACTTAGAAGCAATAAAGCTGTTGAAAGAGAAGATCGAGTAGGCTGCGGTAAAACAGAGTAAAAAAGACCATACCTTTTACGGAATTATATACAAGGCTGTAAAGATTTATTGAGCATTAATTTTTTGTTTTTAGATTATGTCTACTATGAATATGCAATTATGCAATTAGTATAAATTTTATTTGGCAACATTTTTCTTACGTAAACCCATTGAATCAAGCACACTTTTGCAAGTGGCAAATGTATATCTTTCTTTAGTTGGGATCAAAAGACAAGTTATTGTTTAAAACACAAAAAAAAAATCAAACGTTATTGGGAATTGGGATCCAGACATCTTACGGAAAATAAATAAATAGAGGTCAAGTTCTATATATGTTATTCAATTGGGGATTAAAAATCAACAAAAGAAAAAGTTATACTTCACGAAGGGTCATAAATTTCTCCTGTGGGGAATAAAGGGATTTTTGGGTCACGTTCTTTCTCAAATAAATTTTTTTCTTGACAAATTCGTACAACATTCCCCTCACCTTCCCCGCCCTTCAAAGGGTTTTGGTGTATGCATTTTGAGACCATAGGGGATGGTCTTGTTTCTAAAGCACAAGGAACTTTAATGACTAAAGAGAAAATATCTATAAAGAAAGAAAAATACCATGGTGGTGATCCTAAGGCACACTTAAGGTGGGCAACAAATTCGCATTTGGAGCAGAAATACCTCCACCCAGCTGATGGCATTTTCCCGTCACATATGCCACATTTAGAAAAATTAAAAGTTATAGATCGCATTTTTCTTAATTCCACAAAAGAGTATACCAATGCGAGAGGATGAAGATGATCAGTATGATTGATGGTGATTGGTAAGTTGACACACTTATTATGGACAACGAAGAAGCACGATCCACATATATAACAATGATCTGTTTCTTCTTCTAAGCAAGCATCACATTTGATTGTCATCTTTCTCTGAAGAAGTAACAAAGAGTGCTTATGACTGGGGTGTATAATACCAAGTTTTTTTGAAGCACAAGACAAATGCACGCAGAAACTACATTCTTCACACTTATAGGAAATTCCAGCTTTATATATAAAGCAGAACACACAGTCAGAAAACGGTGTGTACTGTTCATCAGAAGAAGGTAATATAGAGATGACTGTGTAACTGGTATGGCGAGACTGCTCATGGTACTGTTTGATTATAGAGGGAACTTCTGCACAAGCATTGTGAAAACTAATATCACATTTTGGACAATTAGTCCATGGACCCGAGATTATTGGCTTTTCGCACTCAACACATAAAATTTGTTTATCACCCACATCTTTTATGTCTTTTTTGAAAACGAGGGGATGATCATGTTCGATATTCAACATTTTTTCAATTTAATGGCGGTTTTCGAAAATACAAGGTTGTAGATGATAATAATTATCGTAATGGATAAATATATATAAAAAGACATGTATGGAATGACTTGATTCTCACTCAATGTGCATAGTGAAAGAAACGCACAAATGTGTGATCATCCAACAATACAATACTTTGCTTGTAGCTATTAGAAATCTGATACAATAATATTACTTGGAGCTATGAGGAATCTCATCTTTTGAACCAAATTCATGATTTTCATTCTTTCTCCTCACATTGGGTAAGAATGATACCCTTCCTAGATTCGCACAAAAGAGAAATAAAACATATACACAAACATCCTAAAAACCCCTTAGGGAAATAAAACATGTCATTGTTGTGTTAAGACCATTATTTTAAGATCGATAGTTGGTCTAGTGGTTAGACTACTTCGCAGAGAGCAAGAAGTACTGAATCGAATCTTTGGAATTTAAATGATTCTTATTGGAATTTAAATGATTCCAAGTCAAAGTGGCTCTCAAATGTATTAAAAAGAAAAATCATTATTTTAAATTATGTTTATATTTTAAGATATCTTTTACTCGAATCCTTTCTTAGTCTTTCAAATTACTGAATTAGAAAGTATTATTACAGTCATCTTTTGCCTATATTTGTTGTTGATTGGTCAAAATTATGATCTTACCAAAGAATATGACTCGTTCATTAAAAAACCGGGCGAAACAACAAGAAACCATTCATGAGAGTTCGTATATAATGGCTTATAAAACACCCGATCACTCCATGGACTTTATTTACCGAGTAAGAACATTAGTCCTTTATGATATATCAAGTTCTAAAAGCTAAGTGAGTTCTGCTATGACTGTGAGTGAGTCCTACTGCATACTCATTGGACTAATCAATGGCATCAAATTCCAATCCATGAACCCATTCAAGGGTGAGAGTCACAGGTGGCGGCAGACTATGATAGATTAGGAGGTTCAAATATAAAAGGGAAGAGACAGCAAAATATAAGTCGCAACGTGTCAAGGAATTTACATTGCACAAGAGCAGAACTATAATGCTGTCAATCCTAAGATTGGGGTACAACCATTACATTGTCCTTTTCTGGTCCCTCTAATATGACTGAATATCTACTGCTCAAACCTCCAAACTGTACAATTAACTGTCTATAAATAATAGCATTTCCTAACCATTTACACTTAAATTATTTCATTCTCCAAACACACACACATTAATTCTAGCATTTCTAGCTTACCAAATCACATATACATTAACTAGTTAAGATCAATCCAAATAATCTACACTTTAGTGGAAATTAATAAATTATTATTGATAGCACAACATTACAATTAGAGTCCAATACAACAATCCCATAAATAAACATAAAAATACAAAGAAATATGATGCGCAAGCCACAATATATGGATACTAGAGAAATTATGCAATTTAATTATTCATAACACATAATCAAATGTAGCATTAATACCATTCACAGTGCTTGTTTTCGATACACGGACGACAGATCGCAAAGTCGCACGATTCAGTACATTCAAAGAGCGGCTCATCTACCACCTCCGTGTCACAACACTTGCATTTGGTCTTGTACCTGATCTTGCTCCGACGACAAAATTCTAAAGGATGTAGATGGTTTTCTAAAGGATGTAGATTGTTTTCCAGTTGAAGAGTTCCACCAAACTTGATATTCGAATACATATCGTACTCAGGCATGCAATCTGGATGGAAAAAGTTATCACATTCACCACAATGGTAATACCATTGCGGGAAATATATCTCATCTTCACATATCTCGCAAAAGAATTTTTCTGGAAGTTCCACGTCAGCGCGAGATACTAAAGAAAGGGGATGGTCATCCCATGGATGGCGAATGGATGATGACCACAAAACACTCTTGGGACATATTGCATATTGGTAGCAATAGCGACATTTGTATGCATACCCGGATTCATGATCTTCTAAGCATGCTTCGCAGAGATGCCAAGATAAATATGCTAGAAAAAGTGAATGCTTATGAGCGTTGTGTAATATGGTGGAAGGCAATAAAGCACATTTAACATCACTAACAAAGTGCACGCTTTGATACACAGGCCCGTTAGTCTGTCGTTTGCATTTTTCGCACGAAACGAGGTTTAAGAAGAACTCATTTCGAGACAAAATGGCAGTACTAGTATGTTCCCAGTCAAGCACGCATCGATCAATTTGTAACGGTAATCTTGAGCAAATCTCATGTAGTAAGAGATCGCATGAAGGATGGACGGGATCGCAGCAGTAAAATGAATTGTCCGGTAAAATAGGTCTTATACATGCATTGCAAATTAGCGTCTTTTCACCAAAATCATTCGGTTTTTGAAGTTTTAAAAAGTTCTGGCCTTTATGATAGCGGCATGTCCATGAATAGGTCGAACTCGGAATGTTTGTAGCTTCATAAAGCATGAGATCTAGGTGAGTGATAAGAGGAAAGCGTAAACCCTTTGCTGCAGTTTCTTGTCTTGACAACCCATTCCTGGAAAAGATTAATTAATTTATGAAATATAATTAGTTTTTACAATTTTTTAACCTAACTGTTTGAAACATATATTGCAATTTGCTTCTCTTATCGTTCTTAATGAAAGGTAGAGAACCTATGTATGGTTATGTTTCATTACAAGAAAGATTAACTTGCCAAAAGAAAATTGTCACTAAAGATCTCGATTTTACCCCTAATAAGCATTAGCAGCAAACGTGCTACTATTTGGCCACTGTAATAAATTCATCTCTAAAACCATCTTTTGCAATAAACCATTTATTTTTTACTCTATTAACCTTTTCTTTTGCAGCAACTATTAGCGTTTAAAATATAATTAGAGGCTATTTTAGTGTTGCCGTTGAAAATATTATTAGAAACTATTTTAGTGTTACCGTAATATATATCGTCTCTAGTGATAGTATTTGTTGTAGTGAAAAGTAAAATTCGAAGAGTTAAATACAACACACCTCCTTGTGGATCAATCTACCAAAGTAAGACGAAAATTTCAATGAGGATGTATGATTGTGTATACACAGCAAAGGGTTGATGCACAAGAAAATGATCAAGCCCTTAACCCTCCGATTTACAAGTTATTTTATTTTCTTTATAATTTTATAAATTATGTAATATTTATCCTACCACAGAAAACTAGTCTGGTGATAGTTATTTTAGGAAAACTTTAAAGATCTATACTCTGGATTAGTTAGTTCCACAGGAGCAGTGATTAGTTTTTCTTTTCTCAAATTTTGTTTTAAAAAAATAATTATAGCCTGTAACGATGAATTATAAAGTATAAAGTGGTGGGAGGTAACCCGCAGGTCAACTAGTCAAAGTCTTGGATCTTTTACGGGTGTATTCAACTGGAAATTTGTGGGTGTATTCAACTGGAAATTTGTTAGAATCTTTTGAATTTTTAAAATCTATTGACTTTGCAAACTCTACGGATGGTTTTAATTCCATATGAATGAAGTTTATGAGATTTTTTTTAATTCCATATAAAATCTAACGGATTCTTATGTAAAGATTTTAATAAATTTTAATAGATTTTGATTAAAAAAAAATGTTTCTCCACAATGGTGTCCTAACGGTAACGAGGAATGGCCTACACCATAATAGGGGATCCGATTTTTATTTTTGATTTGTAAATCCGATTTTACTTTATGAATATTAAATAAATAAGTAAATTTTAAGCTAAAAAAAGTATACATCTGCAAACGTTGAAAAAATTCAGAACAAAAAAAAAGGAAAAAATAAACGACGAAAAAAAATAAAACTTTTTATTATTAAAAAAATACAATGAAACATGATAAAACCTAAAACCCATTCCCTCACCCTCATATTATAAAAAAGAAGTAATTCCGATAAGCTGAAAAATTTCAAAATAGCTAGAAAAAAAAAAAAAAAGTAAATGATGTTTCCAAAATAAATACAATGAAATATGATAAAATCTAAAACCTATTCACACTCGATATGGAACAAAAACCAAAAAGTAATCAAAGAAAGGAAAAAAAAAAAGTAAACCATGTAAAACATTTTTTTATGTTATCAAAAAATACAATGAAACATAAAAAAACCTAAAACTCATATCTTCACCCTCGCATAGGAACGAAAAAACAAAAAGAAATTCCTTTACACTCACCTTTTTAGTAAATAAAATAAAATGACTTAATATGTATATTAACTAGTTTAATCTCAATCTGTTTAAAACATATGGGCGTGAATGATTAGATATTAGAATAATTATGATATAGCCTATGATTTTTTTTACCTCGATTGTTATTTTGGTTGGAGTTTATAAAATCTCTACTTCTGCTGAAAGATTTTTAGAAGACTTTTTTATTTATACTTAAAACCTTAAACTCCTATAAAATTCAATGACTTAGAAAGTCTAATGACTTTTGAATGTCCTAAAATTTTAATGGATTTGAAAGAGTCTTGATTGAATACATCTAGATTTTAGAAGAGTTTTTAGAATCTCAATTGAATACCTCAAGATTTTGAATACCTCGGACTTTAAAAATCCAAAAAAATCCAACAGACTCACAGTTGAGTACACCCGCCCCCTTAAACTAAGTCAATGTTTTGAATCTAAATTGGCTTTCCAATGTTTAAAAAAAAATTAAAGTGATTGGGGTGTACGTTTATAATTTTCGGTTGTACACTTATGTAAAAAATTTGAATTGTCCACTATGATATTTGTAAAAAAAGGTCTAAATTGTCAAATAAATTATGATAAGTGGTACTATATAAAATAATGGGCTGCATTAATGTAAAATTTTTGGAAAGAAAAGGGTAGAAGTGGTTGTTTTTTTATTAAATTTGAGGGTTAAATTTATTTATATTTTTTTTAAACTCGGGGACTGGCCCCAGCCATCACCTGGCTCTGCCCTTGAGATCCTGTCAATTTGGTTTTTGAATTTTTGAATTTTTTAAATAATAATAATTATTATAGACATGTTAATATAGAAGTTTTTATTTTAAATATGTTAATGAAATACTTAATTATCGAATATAATCTTGGGGCAATGCCAACTAATTACACGGAGAGTGTAAAAATTCCCAATTAATTACAACTTCAACTTAATTCCTACCTATAAATTTTTTTTTCAAATTTTTTTTTTCAAATTTTTTTTTTCCAATTTTTTTTCGAAATTTTTTTTTCCGATTTATTTTTCAGAATTAGTTTTTTCCCCGATTTTTTTATGTGTTCCATGAATACACAATTCTGAGATTTTTGTGTTGCAGGAACACATAATTTTGCGAATTGTGTATTCAGGAATACACAAAATTGGAACAAACAAAATCAAGTTTTGTAAATTTGATTTAAATGTGTTCCATGAATACACAAATTAGAGACTTGTGTGTTCCAGGAACGCACAACCCTGAGCCTTGTGTGTTCCAGGCACAAACTAGAGACTTGTGTGTTCCAGGCACAAATCAGAGACTTGTGTGTTCCAGGAACGCACAAATCTGAGACTTGTGTGTTTCAGGAATACACAGAATTGGAACAAACAAAATCAAGTAATACATAAATTCAATTGGTATGTGTTCAATGAATACACAAATTTGAGAATTGTGTGTTCCATGAATACACAAATCTTATATTTATGCGTTCTAAGAATACACAATTTGAGATTTGTGTGTTCCTGGAATACACAGAATATGAATAACATAAAACCCTATAACATAAACACAAAAAATAACAACAAAGTGTTGGACTAAAGATGAATAAAAATAAGGTATATGCGATTAATAAATATAAAAAACAATTTTGTTAAAGAAGAGAATCCTTTAGATTGATTTTATGACTTTGTATGTTCCATGAACACATAAATCTATATTTGTGTGTTACAGCAACACATAACCCGAAGTTTCGATTTTTTTATAAAAAAAATCAGGGAAAAAATTAAAAAAAAATTCGGGAAAAAATTTCAAAAAAAAATCGAAAAAAGAAATCTGAAAAAAAAAATCCGATTTTTTTTCCTGAAAAGATAAATTTGAAAAAAAAAATCGGAAATAAAAAATTAAAAAAAAATCGAAAAAAATTTAAAAAAATCGAAAAAAATCTGCAAAAAAGTTTAAAAAATAAATATAAAAAATAAAATTAAAAAAATAAAAAAATCACATAAGGGTAACATTGGAAGGTAAATATGACAATGCGTTCAATGTGGAATTAAGTTAAAAATTTATGAGTAAGTAGGAAGTAATTTCCTCCTTCCTTTTTTTTTGGGAATGAAAAGTAAGGAAGTGTAATTAATTGAGAATTATCTCTATAACAATTTATTTTATTAAAAAATTTCTCACTGAATTAAATATTCGTAGAAATATCATATCTATCTTTCCTATCTTTCGATACTTAAACTATTCTTATTTTAAATATAATATTTATTTACTTTTTAATATGAAACAAATAATGGACTACCATCACCTCCAGAAAATGTCATCACCACCACCATCACCACCATCCGTTTTTTTTTTAAAAAAATTTAAACTTAATTTCAACCACCACCACCGAACACCATAGCAGCCACTACTATCGCACAACCATCTATTCCGAATTTTTTTTTTCCGACAAACTATTTTCTCAGACATGAAATTCATCGAACAATGATTCATTGTTAGAAATACTATCCTGCATACATGATTTTTATTGTTCGGAACAAAAAATTCATTTTCCAAAACAAGAATTTTATTGTTAAAAGCAGCGAAATTCATTGCTTCGAACAATGAATTTCTTGTTATGGACAATGAGTTTCATATTTCGAAACATTAATTTTGAGCACTTGACCATATATCTTTAAAAAATTGGATAGATTGTTGAAGGCGGTAGGATTGGTCAGTGGTGATGGCGACTAAAAAAACTGATTGGATGGTGTCCAAATTTTTTTTAGACAAAATTGGACGGGAGTGGTGGTGGTGATGGTGGTTGTTGCTTGGTCGGTGGTCGTGTCCAAAAGTTTTTATAAAAAAAAAAAAGGTGGTGGTGGTTGTGGTGGTTGCAGCGGTGGTTGGTAGCAATGCCCGAAATTTTTCAAAAGAAAATTGGATGGGGAGGTGGTGGCTGCAGTAGTGGTCGAACTTTCAAAAACCCAAAATGCCGGGAGGTGGTGGTGGTGATCCGAGGTTGTAATAGGGTTAATTAAATTTAAATAATTTTTTATATAGCTAAATAAATAATAATGTAATTAACTGATCAAATAAGATTTTTTTTATCAAGAATGTTTTGATAAAGAATCTAATTGGAGGTTGTTTTTAACAAATAAGTTTTTCAAGGATTGTTTTTAATAAACGACTCGTAATTATATCATATATAATATATTATTTTTAGAGTTAATACACTATATGCGCCCTGTACTATAACGCGATTGGCAGATTGCCCCTGACTTTCAAAAACGTGTCATATTACCCCGTGTAGAAAAATTACGTGCTAGTTTACCCCTATTAACGAATTCCGTCCAAAAAACCTGTTAACTTATTATTAAATTAATTTAAATTATTTTAAATCGTTGTTTTTATCCATAAGTTTGAAAAAACATTAAATCCCCAAGTATTTTTAATTTTTTTAAACACTCTCAAATCCTTATTTTACGCTTATTTTGTTTACTATTAAAAATAGGGTTAATTCTCAATAAACCCCTACATTTTTGTCCACTATCCCGTAAAAGACACTGTTTTTTTAAAGAACGGTGAGTTATGGGAAACTTTTCAAAACTCAAAATCTAAGTTTTGGGAAACTTCCCATATCTCAAACTACTCTTTTTATGGGAAAAAAAAAAGATCAAAATATTTGGTGCCTTTTATGGGCAAAAAAATGATAGATGTGGTGAACAGGAATTCATTCTAACTTGAAGGGTTTCTTGGGCATTAATCCTTGAAAATACCCCCTTCCACCTCCACCTCCTTTCCCCTTATACTTCACTGTTATAATCGAAATAAGACAACATAAAACCTAAAATAAAGTTCAAACATAGAGATTTACATCTCCACATAAGCCAACAAAATCCACACATCTTGATTCCATAACATTGATAAAATTATCAATCCACAAAACCATGACTTTTTGTTTCCTTAACCTTATTTTTAAACCTTTCTTTGACAAATCAATCTTACATATTCTTTGATTCTTTACAATATCCATTTGCTTCTAAACCTAGGTGTTGTTGATTTCTTTCTATTTTTGCATAAACCAAACCTACATGCTTCTAATTTCTCTTTGTTTTTCATTTATAAGCCAACAAAACTTATGTTTTGGCTTTGTTATACATGTCATTCGTTATTGGATTGTGGGTGAACAATAATATTAAAAAAATCTCATTAGTCATACTAGATTTATGCATATTATTACTATATCGTCTTGTGTAGATTTGTATATATTGTGAATGTAGCTAAATAGCTTAATAATACCATACATGTTGGACAATATAATGTGTTGTGAATTGTGATTATCTTTTTTAGCTACCAAACTTTTCGTAGTCTCGTTTTAATTCGTCATTTTTTCAATTTCTTTTTTAGCATATGAGCATAATAATACTTCATTCAGCTATGGATTCGAGCAAAGCCATGTTCTAGATGCTTCCTCATCCAAAGTTAAGTTTTTATTGCTTCTGAAAGAGGATGCCTGATTTAAAAAAATAGTTGACTTTGAATTTTGTGGATTCCATGATTATTTTGTAAAGAACATTGGATGTGTGAGTTTTGTCGTTACATGAAGGTTATTTTGCATATCGTTGATCTTTTTCCATGAATTTTTCTGGAATTATAGTAGGTGTTCTTGGAATTATTGGTATTTCACCAAGAACATTTACTAAAATTGCAGAAAAAATCATAAATTTATAAATTTAAAGAAGAAGAATATGGAATTTTTCTAATTTTTGGGGATTATTTGAAAAAATCAAAATATTTTGAGGATTAATTTTAATTTTTACAAATTTATGGGTAAAAATAATAATTAAATTATTTAAAATGATTAAAAAATAATTTAATTTACAGAGTTAAATTGATAAAATCCGCCCATATAGGATAAACTAATATAGAATTTCTATACATAGGGTAAAAAACATGTTTTAAGAAGTAAGTAGTAAATTGTCAAACGTCGTCATAATACAAGGATGTGTGAATATATTTACTCTTCATTTTATATAAAACTATTAGATAAGGATACTCTTCATTTTATATAAAACTATTAGATAAGGATATATTAGGTCTATTGATAACAAATAATGGAAAAATAAGAGTTTTTGAGACAAACAAAAAAGCTTGATTAATATATTTATGCAACCGTTACTTAATGAAAAAAATACTTTTACTTATAAACTCATATGTGAATATTCTATCTCATGAATTTATAGTCAATCCCATGAATACTAGGGTTTAGGGTTTCTATTCTCTATATATAGGAGTCTATACTTTATAATTCTATACACTTCTGATAATCAATTCTCTATTATTCACTCTGTTCATAAAACTTTTTGAGTTTTTTTCTTGAATGTCTTTTTTTTTTTTTTACTTTTTCGTATATTTATTATGTAAAAAGAAGTATTTTTGTTTCGCATTAATGTTTATTAACACATTAGGTTTTGCATGGCTTTATTTTGTCATTTGAAAAGACTGAATTTGATATTTTAGAAATGAAGTTGAGTTATGTTTTCTTTTTCTATTTGTTATTCGATTACAGACCTCTACATCATCCACCCCAAACCACATCCTTCTCCATGAAATAAAAAAATATCTTAGCGAGACTATAGTGCAAGCTAATCTTTTAAAACCCCAAAAAGAGTGGCAGATGTAGAAGTTTTCTTTGGTAAATCTAACACCATGTATGGGCCATAATTTTGTATTAGAAAGTACCTGTAATTTATTTATGTATAGGAAAGAGAAACATAATATGCTAGTGTAAATGTATGTAATAATGTTATTTTTTAAAAGCTTTAATTATATGTATCAATATTCAATTTTTCTTGGTTTGCTACTTTTCTTAAAGCCCGCTTATAAACTAGAATGTTAATAAATTTATAAAAAGAAAATTACTTCGTAGATATATATGTTTTACGATTTAGACAAATAAGTACCTAATATTAAGACAAACAAGTATCCAACATTCTGTTTTTTTACCTTTAGTTAGTACCCGACGTGAAATTTGGCGTTAAATGTCACGTATAAATAAATAAGACTAGTGCCCTAATTGTAAATAAAGAACATTGGGTACTTGTTTGTCCACTTTTGTAAACTTGAGTATTTTATTTTGGAGGGAAAAGGTAGCCACGTCATTGACACGTGACATGTAACGACAAATTTCATGGTGAGTACTAACAGAAAAAAAAAAACAGAACTAGGTACCTATTTGTCACTTTTGTAGATTTTCCCTTTCTAGAAATAAAAAACAACAATTGATCCAGACATCCTATAGAAAAACAAGGGAAAATTCCCTCGTGGATACCCAACGTTACAGAATCTGGACAAAAGTGTCCACGTTTTCAAAAATGACAAATAGATACACAAATTTACATTTGTTGTCTTCCGTTAGTACTCAGCGTTACTTTTGACGTTAACTGGCACATGACTCTGGTTTTTTTGTAAATATCAGTTGTTTTAGGGATAAAGTATTTTCTCCATATCTATTAGACAAACACGTGTGTAAACTTGTGTACTTATTTGTCAAATTTTGAAACACTTGGGTACTAACGGAATCGCCACGCATTTGGCACATAATGTCAAAAGTAACGATGGGTGCTAACAGAAGACATAAAATAAAAACTTGGATATTTATTTGTCATTTTTTAAAATTTAGAGCATTTATTTGTCAATTTTTAAAAGAGGTTATTGTTGATAACATCCTCATTAAACTCTCTAATTGTTTTTTTATGTCTTCAATAATTTATTTATAAAAAAATGCCTAATGAAGTAATTATTTATAGAAAACATCCACTTTATATTTTCTATATCTTTACTACCCTTATTATTAAATATATTTTTTATTTTAATGCTATATTAATTTTTAAATATTAAACAAATAATAGGGTACTTCTTTCACCACCACCACCACCATGTATGTAACCACCACTACATCCACCACAACCATCACCACCTCCACCACCACCACCGCCACCTACTTCTACTAATTCCATCACACACGCGCGTCCGTGAATTTTTTTTAAAATCGTCATAACTAATTCAAAAAAAATCAGAAAATTAAAAAAAATATTTTTGAATAAATCTAATTAATATTTACGTATATGAATTTTTTTTGAATTTTTTGAATTTTTTTTAATTTTTTTTTCGCAGACATGGAATTCCATGTTTTAAACCGTGAAATAAACATGAAATTCCATGTTTTAAACATTCTGCGAAAAAAAATTAAAAAAATCAAAAAAGATCAAAAAATTCAGAAAATTCCGAAAAAAATCATAGACGTAAATATTAATTTGATTTATCCAAATATAATTTTTTTGATTTTTTTGATTTTTTTTGAATTAGTTATGACGATTTTAAAAAAAATTCACGGACGCGCGCATGTGTTTATTAGTTTTTTTCTTATTTTTTAATTGTTAATTATAAAAGTAATTTGGAATGAAGCTGTTTTCAATAAATAATTTATTTTAGGCACCTTTTTTTAAATAAGTTTTTAATAGACATCAATTAACAATTGGCTCTTTTAATCCGAAGGTATTTTCCCTAATAACAAATAGAGGTTTACTTCTATATATGTTATTCAATTAGAAATTAAAAATCGACAAAAGGAAAAAGTTATACTTCAGGAAGGGTTATAAATTTATCTTGTGGGGAATAAAGGGATTTCATGGTCACGTTCTTTCTCAAATAAATTTTTTTCCTGACAAATTCGTACAACATTCCCATCACCCTTGCCGCCCTTCAAAGGGTTTTGGTGTATGGATTTTGAGACCAAAGGGGCTGATGTTGTCTCTAGAGCACAAGGAACGGTGGTGATATTGTGGTAAACCAATTTATGGATGGGGTGTAATTAAATCAACCTTTAATGACTAAAGAGAAAATTATAAAGAAAGAAAAAAAAACCTTGGTGGTGATATTAAGGCACACTTGAGGTGGGCAACAAAGTTGCATTTAGAACAAAAATACCTCCACCCCGCTCGTGGCATTATCTTGTCACATATGCCACATCTAGAACCAGAAAGCTTGACAGATTGGAAATTCCTTAATTCAACAAAAGAGTATGCCAATGCGAGAGGATGAAAATGGTCAGTATGATTAATGATGATCGGTAAGTTGACACACTTGTTATGGACGATGTAAGAGCACGATCGACATATATAACAATAATCTGAATGTAATTCTAAGCAAGCATCACATCTGATTGTCAACTTTCTATGAAAAAGTAACAAATGGTGCTCATGACTGGGGTGTTTAATACCAAGTTTCTCGGAAGCACAAGACAAATGCACGCAGAAACTGCATTCTTCACACGTATAGGAAATTCCAGCTTTAAATTTAAAGCATAAAACACACTCAGAATCCGTGTGCATTTCATCAGAAGGATGTACAGAGAGGACTGCGTAATTGGGATGACGAGACTGTGTATGGTACTGTTTGATTATAGAGGGAACTTTTGCACAAGCATTGTGCAAACTAATATCACATTCTGGACAATTAATCCATGGTGCGGAGACTATTGGCTTTTTGCACTCAACACATAAAATCTGTTTATCACCCACATCTTTTATGTCTTTTCTGAAAACGAGGGGATGGTGATGCTTAATTTCCATCATTTTTCTATTTATTGGTGGTTTTAAATAGTAGAAGGTTGTCGATTAAAATATTTATCTTAATGGATAAATATATATAAAAAGACATGTATGGAATGACTTGATTCTCACTCAATGTGCATAGTGAAAGAAACGCACAAATGTGTGATCATCCAACAATACAATACTTTACTTGTAGCTATTAGGAATCTGATACAATAACATTACTTGAGCTATGAGGAATCTCATCTTTTGAACAAAGTTCATGTTTTTTATTCTTTCTCCTCACATTGGGTAAGAATTATACCCTTCTTGGATTCGCACAAAAGAGAAATAAAACATATACGCAAACATCCTAAAAACCCCTTAGGGAAATAAAACTATCTGTCATGCTGTGTTAAGACCATAATTGTAAATTATGTAGATATTTACCATCTTTTACTCGAACCCTTTCTTAGTTTTTCAAATTACTGAATTACAGAATCGAGGGTGAAGTAGTCAGTGTACCTATAAATATACTAGATGAACTTGACCGAACTGATTGAAATGATAAAATATTAGAAAGTACTGCTACAGTCATATTTTGTCTAAATCTGTTGTTGATTGGTCATAGATATGATCTTATCGAAGAATATGACTCATTCATTAGAGATCGGGCGAACAAGAAATCATTTATGCTGTCAATCCTAAGATTCGGGTACAACCATTACATTGTCCTTTTAGGTTCCTCTAATATGAGTATGACTGAATATCAGCTACATACGAGACAAATTAATTTCTTATCTACCCTTGTATCTGCTAATGTACTGTTGATACCCCCAATCAAAGAAACTAATCTTGATAATAGTATACCACTTACTACTACTCTTTTTGGTAACCTTATTCTAATTCCTAATGATCAGATATCATCTCTTAATCGTACTAGTGAGAGTGATGCAATGAACGCTAATAGAGGTCTAGTTACCGTACGAAAAAAGTGCTTTTACCTTCGTCCAATTTTGACGTTAAAAATCGATATTTTTTAAATTAAAAACTATTTCTAATGAATAAAAACTAGAAGCAACAAAAAACCGTCAATAATAAATAAAAAAAGGGAGACAAAGGTTAGAGAAACACAGAGTCGTGAAAGAGGGTTAAATGATTCCTAAAATAATCAGATGAAAAGCACATTATGTTCTTCCATATAAACAATGTATACAAAAGAATCAGAGATACACTAGTAAAAGAAGATAGTCTAGTATTGGTGTGACAAGTCTTAGTTGCATCGTCGAAGAAGAAGAAGCAAATACTATTGGACTCCTAACATAATGTTGACCATCTGATTATAACAATTCTCCGAAAACATATTTATCTTTTTATCTCTTTTGAGCTTGTATAGTTGACTTAAATCTATTTTCTTCACCACTTGTCTCAAATTGAAGCATACTTGGCTCAACAGAAACATTAACACGCTAAGGCTTGAGAATACGTGCATCATAATTCATGGTACCATGAGTAGCAACAGTTTCTTCCTTTGTTAAGAAATTATACAGACACCACATTTGGATGATCTGGATTCAAGGCATAGTATTAACAATTCCGCTTTTTAAGTAGCGGAAACCCATCATTACAAATTTAATGTTAATGGTTAAAAATTTATCTCACTTGCAATCTCTGCTGTTTCATGCTCTTCAAGATTTGTAGCAGATTCCTTATCTCTCGTTTATACGAGTAAAATATCGCATCCTTGGCCTTTTCTACATATATCACCAATTTTAGCTACCAAAAATTACATATTTCAAGCAAAAACTAGGACAAAAAAGAAAAAATTACCTTAGACCCTAATTCACTATTGACGTGTTACATATCCCTTATCAGACTCATCAGGAAACCCTACCCATTATGTGATCTTGGTATTTAAAAATGGGATAAGGTTTATAAATATCCATCTAGTGATCTCTCCAACTAATTGCTCCTCATTTAATTTATCACCCCCACCACCACCACCACCACACACACACACACATGAATTTTAGCATTTCTAGCTTACCAAATCACATAGACATAACTAGTTTAGATCAATCTAATCAATAAATTATTATTGATAGCACAACATTTCAATTGAGAGTCCAACACAACAATCCCATAAAAAGAAATTACAAAGAAATATGAATCGCAAGCCACAATATAAAGATACTAGATAAATTATGCAATCCAATTATTCATCACATAGAATCAAATGTAGCATCAATACTATTCCCAGCGCTTGTTTTCGATACACGGACGACAGATCGCAAGGTCGCACGATTCAGTACATTCAAAGAGTGGCTCATCTACCAGTTCCGTGCCACAACACTTGCATTTGGTTTTGTACCTGATCTTGCTCCGACGACAAAATTCTAAAGGATGTGAATGTTTTTCTAATTGAAGAGTTCCACCAAACTTGATATTCGAATACATATCATACTCAGGCATGCAATATGGATGGAAAAAGTTATCACATTCACCACAATGGTAAAACCATTGCGGAAATAACATCTCATATTCACATATCTCGCAAAAGAATTTCTCGGGAAGTTCCACGTCAGCGCGAGATATTAAAGAAAGGGGATGGTCATCCCATGGATGGTGAATGGATGAAGACCACAAAACACTGTTGGGACAAATTGCGTATGCGCAAGAGTCACAGGTGTATCCACAGGTGGATTGATGAGATATTCCGCATGCATAGCAGAAAAACCACAAGAAGTTCTTTAGAACAAGTGAATGCTTATGAGCGTTGTGTAATATCGTGGAAGGCAATAAAGCACATTTAACATCAATAACAAAGTCACAAGAACCGTTAGTTTGGTGCCCGCATCTATACACAGGACCGTTAGTATGTAGCTTGCATCCTTTGCACGAAACTAGTTTATAGAAGGACTCGTTTCGAGTCAAAATGGCAGGAATACCAGCATGATCCCAGTGACGCAGGCGTTGATCAATTTGAAACGGTAATCTTGAGCAAATTTTGTTGGTAAAAACTAACAATCACCGATACAGTAAAAATTGTTTTCATATAAAAATATTTAGAAAAAATGTAATACTACAACTATTACAATACAATGGAAAAATGGAATATAAAGGTATCCCAAAAACCGTAATACAACAACTATTACAAGAAATGGGAAAAGAACATACATGGAAATATCAAAAAAAATTACTAGATACGATTACACAAAACGTGCATCGTTGAAAAAGATATTCCGGGAGTACCGGTATCTCCAACAATCGTATCCCTCTTCTACTCTTATCTCTATGTCAAAATAATTTGACTAATCATTGAGAATAGAGTGTTCCATTTTCTGAATTTCTAGAATAATATATCATTCTCTTTAGAATAATATTCTTTCTCACTAAAAGTATTTTCCTATTCTCTCTATAATACCATTTTTCCATTCTTTCTAGAATTACATTTTTTCTCTTCTCTTGAAAAGCAAGTGACAAAGTCACTATTTATAGAGAAAATGATGAGACAAAGGGAATAAAAAAACCGTCACATAAATGCCTCTTCAATGCTTTTTAATGCTAGCCGTTTTTTTTTATCAAATTCTTGTAACTCCCATAACCACAAATATATAAAAGAAAACTATTAATCCTCCATCAAGAATAAGGAATTATTTGAAATTCAATAATTCCAATAGTTTTTCTTTTTCATTTTCTAGGTGGGATTGTTTAACACATATAAAGTTTACCCACTTTTCTTAAGAGAAAGAAAGAATTAATAAAATAAAACTCTTTAATTTTACTAATTCCAACAATTTCTTTCTCAAATTTTTATGTGGGACTATTAGTACACTAATAGTCTTTTCCACTTCTCCCAAGAGCATGAAAGAATAATAAAATAAATTGTCTTTTATTAAATAATTCCAACAATCCCCCACTCAGGGTCTTTGGGAGAGAAAGTGAACAGGTTTTTATAAATATCAGCATATGGGTGAATTGTACTTAAGTGGCAATATCTTTCGATTTGAATTGACACGTAGTGAAGTGAGGCAACCACCAAATTCCTGTCAAGTGAACGTACTCTTGAACTTGACGGTTTTCGATCGAGACCCTCACAACACATACTCTACCCGGCTGATAGTTACAAATTCCTCAAACATCACCTTTTTCTTACACATAGGTGATCTCCAAGAGCGTCTAGCCTCATTAGCCGACCCCTCTCGGATTTCAAGATCATTAAGAGCAATAAAGCCCAACCTCATTATGTGTCTCGCGAATTCATCAAGTCCTTTCTCTTTAGGACCACCCTTATGGGCTATGAATTTGTGGTGAGTTTAAAAACTCATCCCTTGGGAACATCAAGGACGTCTCCTTAAAGTCATATTATGATCAATATACAACAACCTCAATGGTGAATTCATCAATTTAATCTCAATAGGACCGCCACACATGGCTATGAATTCATTGAGTTTAAGCAATATACAAACACCTTCAACGGTGAATTCATCAAATCCGTCTCGATAGGACTACCACACATGGCTATGAATTCATAAAGTTTGATATATGTACAACAACCTCAACGGTGAATTCATCAAGTCCATCTCAATAGGACCACCACGCATGGCTATGAATTCATTAAGTTTGAGAAATATACAACGACCTCAACGGTGAATTCATCAAGTCCATCTCAATAGGACCACCACGCATGGCTATAAATTCATTAAGTTTGAGAAATATACAACAACCTCAACGGTGAATTCATCAAGTCCATCTCAATAGGACCACCACGCATGGCTATGAATTCATTAAGTTTAAATTTTCTCATGTATGCACAATTTACACTATATAGATAGGAAGTTAGTGCATCATATATAATCATTAGTAATAGGTTCCCTATTAATGGGTTCTAAACCTATCACTCAACATTTCTAGGATTATTCTCCCAATTAAGTCTATTAGTAAAAGAATCACCCATTTATTTCATCATTTATATGAGACCAAGTTTGCGTAACAAAAAATCTTTCAAGAACTACATGAATTATTTTAAAACGCAAATTAGATCATTAGTACTCTCTCGTACTTTATTAAATGACAAAAAATAATCCAATGTTCAACACTTGAGTCTCTTTACAATATGGAAAATACCAAGTTGAGTATAGTTCATTTATAACATCATAGTCCTTATAATTATTTCATATTCATCAAGGGGTGCACACCCCCACAATTCTCTTATTCATGAATATTTGTATTATAAGGAGTTTTACCATACATTATATCAAGAGAGTCAAACATTTCCACCAAAAATGAGACTAACTAAGGTAAATTCCATTATTGACTAATGAATTTCATCCTTATGATCAGCTTCCCCCACATCTTTTATATATAAAAAGAAGATTGGAAGCAGTAAGCCCCATGAAATGGAGTACCAAAAGACAATCATGTCATACACCTATTGAAAAAAGTGTAACACAACCTGATCTATCTTTTATTAAGGTACTATTAGCAAGGTGCATGTTTAACAACACAAAACGATGTTCTAAGTTTTCATACTTTATCCCTTTAATCCAAAACCACCAACCCTTCATGTTGCAACATATAGATCTCTTCATATAGATCTTCATTCACACATAGATTTAATATCCAATTGAGATATAATCTATGAATGATATTTAATGCATCAAGAGTTAAATAGTTGTAATAGAAAGGGGAAAAGTATTCCTTAAACTTATATAAACATGGAAAATTAAGGACTTATCTTTGAGCCGATTCACTTTTCTGACTCGTATGGGACCGATTGGATCTTTTTGGGTCATTCCCAAGTGATGTATTTCTTCTCATCAGACTCATCACCCTTGTAACTTTTCTAAACCGTTTCACAGATAGTCTTTATTGACTTCTCAACGGCACACAGATAAAGGCGGGGTTCGTCACATTATCCAAGATCAATTCACTAACCACTGAATTTTCTGTCTTGAACCCAACTTCAAGAGCTAGGATCCTATCATAGTGTTCTTTGGTAATTTCCACATTGCCTTCAATGGCGGGGAGTACCTCGAGAACAACAAGATCTAGTTCATATGGTTCAAGGAATATCAGTGGCTTTTGTGCCCAACGTTTGAAGTTGGAACCATTGAAAGGATCCAACATAATCACGTCGGTAATGGCTTTTGCATTCAAGGATGAAGCAGCCTCCGAAATAGGAAAACTATTTTACAATCGGTGATATGAAAATATCTTTTTCAAATTGTTGGTAAAAACTAACAATCACCGATACAGTAAAAATTGTTTTCATATAAAAATATTTAGAAAAAATGTAATACTACAACTATTACAATACAATGGAAAAATGGAATATAAAGGTATCCCAAAAACCGTAATACAACAACTATTACAAGAAATGGGAAAAGAACATACATGGAAATATCAAAAAAAATTACTAGATACGATTACACAAAACGTGCATCGTTGAAAAAGATATTCCGAGAGTACCGGTATCTCCAACAATCGTATCCCTCTTCTACTCTTATCTCTATGTCAAAATAATTTGACTAATCATTGAGAATAGAGTGTTCCATTTTCTGAATTTCTAGAATAATATATCATTCTCTTTAGAATAATATTCTTTCTCACTAAAAGTATTTTCCTATTCTCTCTATAATACCATTTTTCCATTCTCTCTAGAATTACATTTTTTCTCTTCTCTTGAAAAGCAAGTGACAAAGTCACTATTTATAGAGAAAATGATGAGACAAAGGGAATAAAAAAACCGTCACATAAATGCCTCTTCAATGCTTTTTAATGCTAGCCGTTTTTTTTTTATCAAATTTTTGTAACTCCCATAACCACAAATATATAAAAGAAAACTATTAATCCTCCATCAAGAATAAGGAATTGTTTGAAATTCAATAATTCCAATAGTTTTTCTTTTTCATTTTCTAGGTGGGATTTTTTAACACATATAAAGTTTACCCACTTTTCTTAAGAGAAAGAAAGAATTAATAAAATAAAACTCTTTAATTTTACTAATTCCAACAATTTCTTTCTCAAATTTTTATGTGGGACTATTAGTACACTAATAGTCTTTTCCACTTCTCCCAAGAGCATGAAAGAATAATAAAATAAATTGTCTTTTATTAAATAATTCCAACAAATTTCATGGAGAAAGAGGTCGCATGAAGGATGGAATTGATCGCAACAGTAAAATGGATTGTCCGATATAATAGGTGTTACACATGCATTGCAAATTAGCGCCTTTTCACCGAAATCATTCGGTTTTTGCAGTTTTAAAAAGATTTGGCCTTTATGATAACGGCACGTTGATGAATAGGTCGAACTTGGAATGTTTGTAGCTTTTTCAAGCATGAAATCTAGGTGAGTGGTAAGAGGAAAGCGTAAGCCCTTTGCTGCAGTGTCTTCTCTTGACAACCCATCCCTGAAATGATTAATTAATGAATGAAATATAATTAGTTTTGATGATTTTTGAACCTGTTTGAAACATATATTGCAATTTGCTTCTTCTATCATTCTCAATGAAATGGTTGTTCCACTTATTAATGAAATATAAAATTTGAAGAGTCGCTACTAAATTGCGGCTTTCTAGTGATGAAATCATTAACGACGACGCAATGTCATCGCTAGTGATTCTTTGTAAGGGGGACTTACGCGTGTTACCCCTGTTAGTGCCAAAAAAAAATTAAATCTGATCATTAACGACGTCTAATATTGTCGCTAATAATTTGTATTACTAGCGACAAACACACTCCGTCGCTAGTAGTATTAACAACGATAACTTTTTATATATGAAAAAATTCAAAAAATAAAATTATCTTTAGCGATGCCATTGTTCGTAGCTAAACATTCTTTCTTATTACTGACTATACAGTCGTGTCTCATAACATCATTAGCGACCATTACTTAAACTTTAGCGACGACTTGTTGTCGTTGCTAAAGAGTTACGAGACTCAAAAGCTGCAGATTAGGAAAATTTGAACGATAAATACACGATTAAAAATTTCCCACCCCAAACACAAAATTCTAATCCTAATATACATATTTCCCATCACCAATCCAAGTTACCGAAGATCCGCTTATCCATTACTAGAGATTACAACTTCTTCCTCCACGTGTGGGGCTCATTTGAAATCAGAATACCCACTAAATATTTTGAAAAATTGTATTTTTTCAAATTTAATCTTTTTCGAATATATTAATTTTGTAGATATATATTGTGTATTAATGTGGTTTATATTTAGTTTGGATATTTTATATTTATTTATGGAATAATTTTACAGAACGTTATTTTGATCGTCGCATTTATACGTTATTTGTTTTATTTAAATTAGTCCCTTCTCGGCAAGGGTTGGATTAAATCTACGAATACTACAAATCGTGAATATATGATCGGGGTTTTGAGTATTATTAGGTTTGCGAAAAATAATGTGGATAGTATGGGTTACATTTTTTGTCCTTGTAAGCGTTGTTTAAATAATCGAAAGCAACGTATTTCTTATGATCAAGGGCATCTGTCAAGGTACGAAATCTTGCCAATGTACGATGATTGGACAAAACACAAAGAAATATTACAAGTTCCTGTAAACAATACTAACCCTAATATAGTAGATAAACAAATTGTTTATAGACCTTGACAAGAACTTGTTCCTGTAAACAATACTAACCTCATTGATTAATAAACAAATTGTTTATAGACCTTTACAAGTTCCTGTAAACAATACTAACCCTAATATTGTAGATAAACAATACTAACCACCGGGTTTATAAACGAGAGTGTTCCGATTAAAAAATGAGGTTGTTTCGATACTTGTTTCAGGAAATGGAGACTGAGTTGTACTCCGACTCCACATCAGTGGGGTCTTTGAATTTCATTGCTAAGTTGATGCATGTCAAAGTGAAAATACAAGTGGACGATTACCGCTTTCACTGAACTCCTGCAACTGTTGGGTCGTATTTTACCATAAGGACATAATTTGTCTGCATCGTATGATGAGTGCAACAAAAAGTTAAAAAGTTTAGATATGAGCTATATTACGATTGATATTGTTTGAATTATTGTGTATTGTATTATAAAGAGAATAAACATTTCGAGGCATGCCAGTTTGTGGTGAATCCAGGTGGGATCCGAAGAAGAGTAAGAAAGTACCTCATAAGAAACTGCATTACTTCCCTGTTGCGCCGAGATTACAATGATTATATGCTTCAAGGCACACCACGAAATACATTATTTGGTACCATACAGGTAAGTCTGCAAACGATGAGGTGTAATGTCATACAGTCAATGGTATAAGTTGGAAACATTTGACGAGCAGAATCCCGAGTTTGCTAGTGATCCTCGAAATATGTACTTGGGTTTGACCATATATAGGGTTTTCCTTTCTCCATGCAAAACAAATCATATAATATGTGACCAGTTATATTGACCGCCTACAACTTTCCACCGTGGTTAAGCATGAAGAATCCACATTCATGCTTAGTTTACGGATTCCAAATCTGCGCTCTCCTGGTAAAGATATGGATGTCTTTCTACACCCTCTTATTGATGAGTTGGAGATGTTGTGATCTACGAGGATACCTACGTATGATGCATACTTACAAACTAAATTTATCATGAAGGTTTGTTTGTTATTTACGATCAACGATTACCTGGCTAGGTCGTATACTTTGGGGTGGCTAGGTCAAGGTTACGAAACGTGCCCAAAATGCATGGATTCTACACCATCGATGTGTGTGTGTGTGTAAGGGTATAGTTTATATTGATTATTGTCAGTGGTTTCCTACACGATATCGTTTTAGAAATAACGTGATTTCATATGCAAAAAACGAGAACAGTCTACCGCCTTCAAAACATAGGCCCGTAGATATTCAGACGCAATTTGATGGGTTTCTTTTTGTGTTCCTAGGTAAACAAGATAATTTTAGTGGTAAGGTGAGTAAGTAAACATGCCAAAAAGATTTCAACTGGAAGAAAATAAGTGTTTTCTTTAGATTACCATATTGGTCAAAAAACCTTCCAAAACATAATATTGACGTTATGCACCGTGAGAAGAACATGTGTGATAGCTTGCTTGGTATCGTCGTTGGCCTCGAAGGAAAAGTAACCAAAGATGACACAAAATACAGGTTTGATTCGAGAGATTTGAATGTCAAAAAAAAGTTGTGGTAGTTCGAGAACGAGGTTAATTGATACGGTAGCGTGCAAAATTTGCGTCCTCCTCCGAAAAACGACATTCTTTTCTTGATTGGTTAAAGGCGAAAAATTATTCGACAAGTTTACGTCCATATTAAGGAATAACGTTTTTAGAGATGCACTAAAAATTATAGGAATGAATCACATGATTGTCACATAATGCTACAGTTTCTATTTGTGGAAAGTATTTCAGTATTGATTTACGATAAATCGGTAATCGATTTGATAATAGGGTTATGCAATGTGTTTAAAACAGTTTGTAAAAGAAACTTAAGCATGACCGAACTTGTGAGAGGAAAATGGAATTGGTGTTTCTCATGTGTAAGCTTGAAATGATATTTCCACCTACTTTTTTTGACATCATGGTCCACCTTTGTCATTCATTTATATGAGGAATCCCGATTAGGTGGCCCTATTCACATGTGTTACATGTACCCTTTTGAAAGGTATTTGAAGAAATTTAAAGAATATATGTGAAATCCGACTAGGCATGAAGGATCTATCGTATAGAGATACGTTGTAGAAGAGTCATTGACATTTATATCACGCTATCTACGAGAAGAAAAAATCAAGTTCAAACAACAAACAGATATGGTGATTAGATACCAGAACCAAAACAAACATCAGTGTTTAGGATCGTGTGTTCTGCTAATGGGTAAGAAGGAGATTTGCACTCTCGTCTACAAAGAAAAGGAGAGAATTGATTGGTACATTCTTAACAATTGTGACAAGATCCAACCATATATGATGTAAGTAATTCTAAATTTCACTTTCCTTATTGTTAAATATTATTTACACGATTTCCTTTTATAGCGAACACATTACGGGTATTTTCCACGGATGTAAGAAGAGTTCACCGATTACAATTTGCTAGGTGGTTCACTTTAAAGGTATATACAAAATTCCTATTTTTTGCATTATCCGACTCTAATAGAACTAATATGATTTCACTTCTGATTTCTGGAATGCGGTAGGTCGGAGAAACATGTGTAACACCAGAACTTATTGTGTTTGGAAACAGTTCACAGAGTGTCGTATATAGATTCAATTTTTGCGTTATAAATGGGGTAAAATGGGTTACACGTGCAAAAGGTGAACAAAGATTTACACAATATTATGGTGTTTGTACAGTCAGAGACGAAGTAACGTTTTGTGGTGAGTTAGTCAAAATCGTCAAGGTCGAATTCGGTGGTGGTTATTCGGTTTTTGTGTTCGAATGCAAGTAATATAACATCGACGAGAGTAAACAAAGAGAAAGTGGGAACATGGAGCAACCATGATCAACAAATAAGGAAGGTCTTCTATATAGAAGAAATAAATGTAAAGAAGTACCAAAAAGGGTGAAAATTTGTATGGAAAGTAAACAACCATTATGTTGGAATGTTGATTGGTGGGGTGCGGAATCCATATCGCATACTACATATCCGAGCTCCATTCCTATAATTGATACGAATATCTTAGATGACTCTCAATTACATTTGATTAGCGGAGAAGGCATGTAGGTTGATCCAAACTCGTTGGGGCACGATCCCTTGAACAACAATGCTGATATTACTTGACAATACATGGGATGATTATGGCGATGACTCCGACAACCCATCTCGTCAACCAATATACACCGATAGCCATTGGGACATAGTTTACGATATTTATGGTTATGAGAAAGATTAGTAAGTTTTTTCACTCATTTATGAGAATTTTTACATTTGTTAACTTGTAAGGTGTTAACATATATATGTTTGACAAAATAGGTGCAAACAAGACGTGATGTATATACCTCAAGATCACTCTTACGCTATTTGACACTTGCGCACGAATTTATGACTTGTTATGTTAAATAATATAATATTTTGCATTTTGTTAACTAAATGTTTTAGCAATGGTATAATAGTACTGATTATTTAGTGGATTGTGTATTCAACATGTAGAAAAAATTACGGGATTAAGATATTTAAAAAAATTCGTAAATTTTCTAAATTGTCATTAGCAACACATTGTTGACGGTAAAGACAACGAAGAACTCGTCGCTAATGATCACTGTCATTAGCGACGAAAATCATCATTTTAGCACAAGTTTTTCATGAAGAACTCGTCGTTGATGATCATTGTCATGGCGACGATAGTTTTCGTCGCTAGTGACATTTAAATGAAAAAGATTAAAATTATCACTAGTGACAAGATATGTCGTCGCTAGTAACCCGATTTCAATTTTTGAAATGAATTTTGGTTGCCAAATTTTTACGTGTCAATTTTCAAGATTAGCGACGCATATGTCATCGTGTAATGACAATTCTTAATTTTTATTGTAATTGTCTGTATGGACAATATTTCGATGTCATTAGCAACGATATAATGTCGTCCCTAAAGACTAGGCTTATAAAAATCAAAGTAAAACTTATTTTCTTCCAATTTTTCTTCCAAATCGAGTAAGCAAGGGTTGTTGATTCATTCAAGAACAAATCAACTCTGAAAATACACAAGTAAGCAATTTGATTCACTCAATCTTCCATTCCATTTCATTTAATTTTTTGTATAATTTTGTTATATATATATATTTCATTCCATTTAAGCAAAATTAATCTTCCAAAGGAGGTAGACAATCATTCCAAATCATTCCCGATCAAATCCAAAATAATATATAGGTTGTATGTGTAAAAAATTTGAATAGTCTTGTTTCTAAAGCACAAGGAACGTTTGTGTAATTTTGGTGAACCACATATGGATTTGGTGTATTTAAATCAACCTAAAATGACTAAAGAGAAAATATTTATAAAGAAAGAAAAATACCTTGGTGGTGATTCTAAGGCACACTTGAGGTGGGCAACAAATTCGCATTTGGAACAAAAATACCTCCACCGCGCTGATAGGATATCCTCGTCACATATGCCACATCTGATTAAAATAAAAGAATAGATAAACGCCCGAATAGTTGTTACGTTTCTTAGTTCTACAAAAGAGTACACCAATGCGAGTGGATGATGATGGTTTTGATTATTGATGGTGATCGGTAAGTTGGCACACCTGTAATGGACAACATACGAGCACAATTGACATAAATAACAATAATCTGTTTCTTCTTGTAAGCAAGCATCACATTTAATTGTCATCTTTCTGTGAAGAAGATACAAGGGGTGCTCATGACTAGGGTGTATAATATCAAGTTTCTTAGAAGCACAAGACAAATGCACGTAGAACATGCATTCTTGACACCTGTAGGAAAGTCCAGCTTTATATTCACAACATAACATACACTGACGAAACGTCGTAGTCTTTTCAAAAGAAGAAGATAAAGAGAGGTGTAGTAGGTAATTGGTATGGCGAGACTGCATATGGTACTGTTTGATTATAGAGGGAACTTCTGCACAAGCATTGTGCAAACTAATATCACATTCTGGACAATTAATCCATGGACCCGAGTTTATTGGCTTTTTGCACTCAACACATAAAATTTGTTTATCACCCACACCTTTTATGTCTTCTCTGGAAACGAGGGGATGGTTATGCTCGATTTTCATCATTTTTCTATTTAATGGCGGTTTTTAAAAGTAGAAGGTTGTCGATTATAATAGTTATCGTAATGTATAAATATATATAAAAAGACAAGTATAGAACAACTTCATTTTCACTCAATGTGTATAGTGAAAGAACGCACAAATGTGTGATCATCCAACAATACAATACTTTACTTGTAGCTATTAGGAATCTGATACAATAATTACTTGGAGCTATGAGGAATCTCAACTTTTGGACCAAGTTCATGATTTTTTCTTTCTCCTCACATTGGGAAAGAATTATACCCTTCTTGGATTCGCACCAAAGAGAAATAAAACATATACGCAAACATCCTACAAACCCCTTAGAGAAATAAAGTATAAGGTTCCTCTAATATGACAGGATATCAGCTACACACGAAACAAAATAATTTGTTATACCCCCTATCAAAGAGACTAGTCTTGATAATAGTATACCACTTAATTACTACTACTCTTTTTGGTAACTTTAATCTAATTCCTAATGATCAGATATCATATCTTAATCATACTGTTGTGAGTAATGCAATGAACGCTAATAATCTTGATGACTTAATTGAAATAATTAAGTTATTGGAAGATAGAGGTTTGGGTACCTAACTTTTCAAAAAGTTTTCTATTGGTACCTTCGTCCAATTTTTGACATTAAATGTCACGTGACAGTTAAAATCGAGTAAAACTGATATTTTTTAAATTAAAAACTAACTTTTATTTTTTTTTAAAAAAAAAAACTAGAAGCAACAAAAAACAGTCAAAAATAAATAAAAAAAGAGAGACAAAGGTTAGACAAACACAGAGTCGTGAAAGAGGGTTAAATGAGTCTTAAAATAATCCGTATGATCAAAAGCACATTCTGTTCTTTTCATATAAACAACGTATACAAAAGATTCAGAGGTAAGCAAGTAAAAGAAGATAGTCTAGTATTGGTGTGATTAGTCGTAGTTGCATCGGTGAAGAAGAAGAAACAAATACTATTGGACTCCTAACATAATGTTGACCATCTGATTATAACAATTCTCCGAACACATATCTGTCTTTTGATCTCTTTTGAGCTTGTATAGTTAACTTAGATCTATTTTCTTCTCCACTTGTCTCACATTGAAGCATACTCTTAACAAAAGTGTGACCCCGTGATTGCAAGATACCAAATTGCCAATAATAATATCTTCACCAAATCCAGCCTCTTCTATATCGAACTAGAGTCAGATAACACCATCGTCATTTTCCAGCCTTATAACTCCCAAGAATGAGTTGTCCGTAGCTTTATTTTTTTGTCAAGAGATACAGACACCATATTTGGGTGCACTGAATTCAAGGCATAATATTATCAATTCCGCTTTTTTAGTATGGGAAACCCATCATTATAAATTTAAAGTTAATGGTTAAAAATTTATCTCACTTTCCTATCTCTGCTGCTTCATCCTCTTCAAGCTTTGTAGCAAAATCGTTATCTGATGCGAGTAAAATATCGCATCCTTGGCCTTTTCTACATATTTCACCAAGTTTAGCTACCAAAAATAACATAGTTAAGCTAGGACAAAAAGGAAAAATTACCTTAGGCCCTAATTCACTATTGACGTGTTACATATCCCTTATCAGACTCATCAAGAACCCCTACCCATTAAGTGATCTTGGTATTTAAAAATGTGATAAGGTTTATAAATATCCATCTAGTGATCTCTCCAACTAATTGCTCCTCATTAAATTTATCACCCCCCACCACCACCACCACACACACTTGAATTTTAGCATTTCTAGCTTACCAAATCACATAGACATAACTAGTTTAGATCAATCTAAATAATTAAAACTTTAGTGGAAATTAATAAATTATTATTGATAGCACAACATTACAATTGGGAGTCCAACACAACAATCCCATAAAAAAGAAATTACAAAGAAATATGAATCGCAAGGCACAATATAAAGATACTAGAGAAATTATGCAATCCAATTATTCATCACATAGAATCAAATGCAGCATCAATACTATTTCCAGAGCTCGTTTTCGATACACTGATGACAGATCGCAAGGTCGCACGATTCAGTACATTCAAAGAGTGGCTCATCTACCAGTTCTGTGCCACAACACTTGCATTTGGTTTTGTACCTGATCTTGCTCCGACGACAAAATTCTAAAGGATGTGGATGTTTTTCTAATTGAAGAGTTCCACCAAACTTGATATTCGAATACATATCATACTCAGGCATGCAATATGGATGGAAAAAGTTATCACATTCACCACAATGGTAAAACCATTGCGGAAAAAACATCTCATATTCACATATCTCGCAAAAGAATTTCTCGGGAAGTTCCACGTCAGCTCGAGATATTAAAGAAAGGGGATGGTCATCCCATGGATGGTGAATGGATGAAGACCACAAAACACTGTTGGGACAAATTAAATATCTACAAGTACTGCATTCGTATTTAAACCCGGAATCATGAGACATTCTGCATGCTTGACAGAAATACCAAGAATCTGATAGTTTTATTTCAAGTGAATGATTATGAGCGTGGTGATTTATGTAGTCAGTCAATAAAACACATTTAACATCAAAAACAAATTCACTGAAGTTCACATAACGGTTAGTTTTGGGGCCGCATCTATACACAGGACCATTAGTCTCTCGCTTGCATTTTTGGCACGGAACAAGTTTATAGAAGGACTCATTTCGAGACAAAATGGCACTTGGGTACCCATTTACATTAAGTTGTAACGGTAATCTTGAGCAAACTTCATGGAGAAAGAGGTCGCATGAAGGATGGATAGGATCGCAACAGTAAAATAGTTTGTCTGGGATAATGGGTGTTAGACATGCATCGCAAATTTGCGCCTTTTCGAAGTTTTCTTTGAAATCATTAGGCTTTTGCAGTTTTAAGATCTGGCCTTTATGATAACGGCATGTAGATGAATAGGTGAAATTTGGATCATTTGTAGTTTTTTCACGCATTAAAACTAGGTGAGTGGTAAGAGGAAAGAATATTATTTTACATAACCTCTTTTCTTCCACAGACCACTTATATCTGAACTCATGATAATATCCATCTGATATTTCACTTTTTCTACTAGTCCTACAAACAAACATGAGATATAGGGTTGAGTTGCACTTATTAATGAAATATCAAAATTTGAAAAAATAGATACACCCCACCACCTCGTGGATCTACCAAATTAGGAGGAAAGGGTGGATGCACTCGCAATTTAAGCCCTTAATCCAGTAATCCTACTCTTTACAAGTTATTTTATCTTCTTTATACTTTATAAACTGATGTTATGATTACCCTGATGTTTATGGGAATATTATAATTTCTCGAATTCTTTCTACAGGAAAAAAATATGAAGACCATTACATATAACAGATGATTTAAATTGAGGAATATACCTTTTTGAGACCTAAAATTCAAAAAAGAGAATTTTAAGGGTCCAGTTATTTTTTATGTTTTTTAAGGGCCTAACTAGAAATTTTCCGGGTTAGGTTCACGTTTTTAGGGGATACACACCCGCTATTTTTAATTTTTTGGGAGTAGATCCCCCCTATTTTAGGAGGTACACACCCGCTATTTTTAATTTTTTGGGGGTAAATTCCCCCTATTTTAATTTTTCGGGGGTACACGCCTACCGTTTTTTAAGTTAAGTCCATATTATTTAGAGTCCATATTGTCCAAGGTAGTCCAAAATAAACAGCTTAGTCCAAAACAGAGGGGACATACCCCTAAAATTTCAGTTTACCCCCTAAAATATCGGATTACCCCCTTAAATATCGAATTACCCCCTAAAATATCAGTTTACCCCCTAAAATATCAGTTTCCCCCCTAAAATATCACATTACCCCCTAAAAAATCACATTACCCCCTAAAAAATCAGACTAAACCCTAAAATAAACTGGTTGGTGGTGTGTTGCTTGTGGGGTTGGTGGGGTGTTGCTGGTGGGGTTGGGAAGCTCGTTGGTGGCGTTGGGAAGGTCACTGCTGTGGTGGGTGGGGTTGGGAAGGTCACTGCTGGTGGGGTTTGGAGGTTGTGGTGGGGTGTTGCTGGTGGGGTTTGGTGGTGGTGTTGCTGTGGGTCTCGAACGTGGTGGTGGCCTCGAACGCGGTGGGTCTCGAACGTGGTAGTGGCCTCGAACGTGGTGGTGGGTCTCGAACGTGGTGGTGGGTCTCGAACGTGGTGGTGGGTCTCGAACGTGGTGGTGGCCTCGAACGTGGTGGTGGGTCTCGAACGTGGTGGTGGCGTCGATCTGGTTGGTGGGTCTCGAACGTGGTGGTGGCGTCGAAATCACAGCAGCATATCGGAGTGACCTCGATCTGGTTGGTGGGCCGATGGTGGTTGGTGAGTAATTTTTAGGGTTTAGAAATAAAATAATTAGTATATATAAGAAATAAAAACAAAAAAGGGGTCAAAATGTAATTATTTTTTAGATTATACTGTAAAATTTTCTTGAAGGTCTTTAGTAAGAAAATAAGGCAAGTGAGGTTGGGAAAGAGAATAGGGGGTTTCTTCAAGACCCATTGAATAAAAATCTCTTATTAGAATTTTAAGCCATGTAATATGTATGTCTTATTTCTTCACCATTCTATCATACTTGTAGTATTTTAAAAATTAAGTTGTGTTTTATTTTCTTAGTCATTGGTATTCTCTTATTGTACAAAAAAATCTATATCCACAGTTATCATTTACGTCTTTAGCGACTAACCTTTCAACAATCACTCAAAATGGTCGCTAAAACGCATTTATCAACAATCGCTCATAATCGTTGAATGGTTATTTGAAAAAGAACTAATAAAATACGTAGATTCTGGACTAGCTTTCGTGCACCCAACTAATCCACGGGGGGATATGCCAACCCTTCCCAAGCGTACCCCAGGCACGTCAGAACTAGAGTACCCATGTTCACAGAGGAATTTAAACCATGTAACTTTTGGTTGAGAGACAGAGCCCTGGCCAGTTGCGCTAGGGTGGTTGCTAAAGATTTTAATAATAAAAAAAATACATTTACAGACCACCTACGTAGGCGATAAAATACCTACAATTAAATTTGGCAATCAAACTCTGCACCCCCCCCCCCTTCCCCCGTGTTTTAAGTAACATCCTATACCGACCACTTACTTAAATTCTAATGATCGCCTAATGGTCGCTATAATTATTTAAAAAATCTTTAACGAGCACCCGCGTTGTCAGTAAAATACCCACAAAAAAATTTAGCGTCAAACTTTGCACGTCTATTTGAAGTAACATCCTTTACCAACCCCTTGCTTAAATTCTAGCGACCACCTAGTGGTCGTTAGAGGTCTAAAACATTATAAAACCTATAACGGATTTCAGTCTTCATTTTAATTAGTCTTAACCCCCCCCCCCCCTCTGAATCTTCTTCCTCTATGTATCTGTAGTTTTCCATCGCGGTTATCAATTGCCGTCTCTCACCACTGCTGACACTCCTCTTGATATTAATATTAATGTAACTTTTATCGCTATACATATATATATATATATATATATATATATATATATATATATATATATATATATATATATATCCATTACCAAAATACAAAAAATTATAATTCTATGTGGACTTAATGTGTAATATAAGATTTACTTCGTTAGTTTGTGTGTGTTTAAGAGACTATTATGCTTAAATTTTGAAAGTATAGGGTATTATAGGATTATTTTGAGTAATTTTGAGAATAACAGTGTTAAATTTGGAAAGTATTATGGAACTTTAGTGCAATTTCGATTAAATAATTTTTTTGTTTTATTATTGTAATTAGTGTAGGGCTAATATTTTTAGAAGTATAAGGAATATTTTTGTTAAATTATGAATATATATATATAAGGAATTAAAGGTGCAGTTTTGACTAAATTTTGGCCTTTTTGTGAAGTTTGAGTAATATAAGGACAAAATATTTTCAATTATAGGAACCTTTAGTGTAACTGGAGAAAGTATTAGGAACCTAAAATGCATTTTAATTACATAGTGTCTTATTTTGGTATTTTGTATAGGGACCCAAAATAAGTTTTTTCGAAGTATAGGGACTAGTTTTGCATAATTCAAATATTTAAGGGTATAAAGTTGAATGTGAATAAATTTTGATTTATTTGTTAGGTTTTGAGTAATATAGGGATTAAAATGAAATATTTACAAATCATATGTAACTTTAGTTTAAATTTCGATAGTATAATGGCCCAATAGTTCAATTTCAAATAGTGTCTTATTTTGCCTTTTTGAGCAGCATAGGGTCTAAAAACCAGTTTTCTCATAGTATATGGACTAGTTTCGCATAATTTTAAAAGTTTAAGGGTCCTAAAGTTGAATTTTGTATAAATTTGGAATTTTTATTAACTTTTAAGTAATATAGGGATTAAAATGAAATATTTGTGAATTATATACAACCTTAGTATAAATTTCGATAGTATAAGGACCCAATAGTATAATTTCAAATACTTAGTGTCTTATTTTGCTTTTTCGAATAGTATAGGGACTAAAAAAATAAGTTTTTTCGTAGTTTAGGGACTAGCTTTGCATAATATTGAAACTTTATGGGTCCTAAAGTTGAATTTTGATTAAATTGGACTTCTTATTGTGAATTTGTTAGTAATATATGGAATAAAATGAATATTTCCAAATTATAGGGATATTAAATTTAAATTTAGAAAGTATAAGGGACCTTAGTGAAATTTTAAAGACATAGTGTCTTTTTTAATTACATAGGGATTAAGTTGTGTAAACTTTAATTCTCAAGGGGAGTAAAAGTTTTACAAAAAATTGCTTAGGAATTATTCAGCGAATTTAATGGTATTTACGATTTTAGTATGACTTTTAAGAATAATAGGGACTTAATGTGCAAAATCTAAAAGTATAAGCGCCCTAAGGGGATAATCTTAGATTTAACCCTTAAGTTATAAAATAATTCCAATGAAGTCCTTAAAATTTAAAATATTTACTAAATTTAGTCCCTAAATTTTAAAATAATTGCAATTAAGTCCCTATATTTTAAAATAATTGCAATTAAGTCCCTAATTTTAAAATTATTGCAATTAAGTCCCAAAATTTTGAAATAATTGCAATTAAACCCCTAAAAGGTTAAATAGGTCTCATAGTTCCCTAAATATAGAAAAATTACACTTTCACCTTAAGATTTTACTTGAATACTTACTTGAGCGGCAGATTATTATGGTTGATGTCATGTCTCGTGGACAAGACAACGGTGAGGGACGAGAACTACCCTGAGGTTCCACTAGTCTAGTTTCCATTTGTAACAAATGTAAAATGTACTTAGTTATTTGTTTATTTTAACGGGTATATGTATTTGTTTATTTAACGAGATTATTTTACAAAGAACAAATAAGGAAATTACGTGGATAAAGCGTACTCTGATAGACGGAGAAGGAAAAGAGAAATTTAAGGAAATTCTTCTTGTTTATTTTTGCATCGAGGACATCACGTGGAACTCTGTTGGAAACGGGGAACTATTGACACAGGTGGTAGAAAATACAATTCGGGATCACATTCCCAAATATTATCTCGAGTGGAATCACATTTTCCAGTGTCACGGCGATCGGATATGGACTAATCTTGGAGTGAATTCCTTGTTTGTATATTTTCTATAAAATAAATGTTTTGGTTAATTTCTAATTTTTTGCAGTTTTATTTTTCTATCGAGGGTGGAGACACAACCCTGGCTGGACAAATACAGAAAAAAACGTCCAAAAAATGTTTGTCCAGCTACAATGGTCAAAGGGGGACCATCTACAAAATAAGGATCTCTTCTGGTGAAATTTATGAGAATATGAAACTAAAAGAATGATAGTTGATGTTGGAGATGTGGGCTAGCGCTCAATTTAAGGTAACTTTATATTGTAAGAAGTTATGATACTTTACACAAATATTAATATTTTATTTATTTTAAACAAGATAGACGGGGGATAAAAATAGAGAGAAGTGGGGACCAGGAAGTGGTCATGGCTCGGCCATCCTATAGCGGACCTGTCTCGACCGGTGGAGGTAATGTTTCTCAAATTTATCAATGTTTGATATTCAAAAATGGTATTTATCTTTTTAAATCGTGATTTTGTTGTTTCGTATGACGTAGTGAAGGATCCCGAAAATATTGCTCCGAAGGTATGAGAATATGAAGTCTTACATCTACACCCTAAATTGGGCAGAAGACGAATCCCCAGACAATGGAATATATAGCAAAATTAGATCAAGGAAGTTAGAAAATTGGAGGAATGAGCGCTTCTACCAATAAGTTGTGGACTTACATTTATATCGATATTATGTAATATATTGATTTGAGGGCGAAGTTCCATCCGCCAGAAGTGAATATTTTTTGGGAATTCTAACAAACCGTCATTGACACAACAAGATTTGATTCAGACGGTGATCGGGGTGACAAAGAACCATATGGATCCTGCACAAAAGGGTTGGAACCCAGGTTAGACCGTTGTTTCTAATTATAGCCAGAGTTAGACCCGGAATCCAAAAATGTGTAACGCCGAGATGGATGGTCGATGGCTGGAAGACGATAACTGGGTACATGAATGAATATGTCCTCCGAGCAGCCCGATCACGAGGATCGAGCCAGATTCCACTGGCACTACGGGAGACACAGCATTTTATTTACCCTTAAATCCCGAGGATTATATGCAGATGGTTGAGCAGATCATCGGTTAGACAATACGCAACAATTGTCGACGTTAAATATTATTCCCACTACTCCATGCATTCGGCATGTCACTCGAGTGTTATACATACATGACAATCACTTAGAGATGAGACGGATCTTGATAAGATCTAGCTCCCGAATCAAACTCTCTCCCCCTGATTTAGTCCCCTACTTGTTTGTATTAAGTATTAACACAACTTTATTTTATTCGTTTTGTATTCAACCATTTAGTTTTGTGCTTTTTTATTCGACTATTTTCTAATCTATCTATTTTTGGGATTACTTAATTCGGTTTGGAACATATTTTTGCGACTAATTATTTCTATATGTGTAATGTATTTTTTTAAATAAAATTTATTTACCGACCGCATAAGTGGTCGTTAGATAAGGTAACCTTTAAAGATCACAAAAGTGGTCACTAGATAAATGTAACCTTTAGAAAACACCAATTAGTCACGAGTTCAAGAAATGTTTACCGACCATTAGATGGTTCGTAAGAATCACCAATGGTAGCTAATTCAAGGAACTTTTACCGACGACTTGATGGTCAACAAATGTTAAACCTTTAACGACCACCCAATGGGCGTCAAAGATGGTGGTCGACATTGATAACGTGTGGTAAGTTAAAACTCTTTCTAACGACCAAACACTAACAACTTAATTTTAACGACCGCTAGGCTATGTTGTAGATCTCCGCCTAGGCGTCTACTCCTCCCCTCAGCCGCTTACGTCTAGATAAAACTCTAGGCGTTTTTTCCTAGTGCCTTAGTTGTCGTGGAATAGGCGCCCAACCCGCCTAGGTGCCGATTAATGGCAAAAAAATGGCCGCCTAGGCGCTGGTTAATGGCAAAACATGCCCGAGTAGGCTTTCTTGTTATTTTCTTTATTCTCGAAAATTATTTTAATTGATTTTATCACTCAATTTTTAGTTTTTTTATATTTACAATAATGTTGTTAGATGAATTTTATGACTTAAATAGTTAAAATTGATATAATTACTACATATATATTACTAAATATACAAAATTACACATCGAGATTCAAAACCGTATAATTCCGCCTAGACCCCGTGTAATCCTGCCTAGGCACTAGGCCCGAATCGACCGTGTAAGACGTAAAACCGAGATCTACAGCATATACGTTAAAGGATGCTAAAAGTATAAATATGTTTTTTAAAAATCAATTTACGTGCCTCTAACAATCGCCAAAGTGGTCGCTAAATACCTTAATTGTAGCCGTGACCCCAAACCACATCCTAATTCATCAAAAAAAATCCTTTAGTACTCCCACCATAGTGCTTCTTTTTTCTAAGCTAAAAAAAAAAGAAATGGTAACTTTTATATATGTCACTCAATGGAGATTGAAAGTAACAAAAAAAAGAGTAATGATATATACCATCTAAATTCATACCACCCATATGTCACCCAATGACGTGGCGTGAATTGGTTGGTTACAGATCTTTAATCAAATCAAGAAAATAAATGCATTAATAATTTGTAACCAATCAATTCACGCCACGTCATTGGGTGACATTTGGGTGGTATGAATTTGGGTGGTATATAACATTACTCAAAAAAAAAAATATAATTGAGGAAGGGTTATACGGTGAAGAGTGAAGAAATTTTTTGGTAACCTTATTTCTCAAAGAAATTTTTATCTGGGTAAACATTCTTGGGTCAATGAGGGCATCCCCCACTACCCTCCCGACCCTACAAAGGATTTTGGTGTATGGATTTTAAGACATGAGCTGGTTTTGTTTCTAGAGCACGAGCACGAGGACTTGTGGTGCTATTTTGGTAAATTACATAAGGATTTGGTGTAATTTAACTCAACTTTCAATGTCTAAAATAAAAAGTAACGATATATATCATCCATTATACTAGGTGTAATTTGAATGGAACTAAATCATTAATCAAATAAAAAAAAAATATATTAACGATTTACTTTTACTCAAATCATGACACGCGTTCTCTGTAGTATAAATTTGAATGTTATATATCGTCACTCAAAATATGTATTGAAGAAAAAGAAAATACCTTGGCTTTAAATTTTTAGCACACCCTAGGTGGGCAACGAATTTGCATTTGGAACAAAAATACCTCCACCTCGATAATGTCACTTCAAAATCACATATGCCACATCTAGGAAAAATATAATTTTGAAATTCGAAATCTGTTAACTCTAGAAAAGAGTTTACCAAAGTGAGAGGATGATGATGTTCAGGATGATTGATGGTGATGGGTAAGTTCACACACTTGCTATGAACAACATACGAGCATGAGCGACATAAGTAACAGAGATCGGTTTCTTCTTCTGAGCAAGCATCACATAATATCTTCATCTTTCTCTGAAGAAGAAACAAAGGGTGTTCATGACAGGGGTGTATAATATCGAGTTTTTTGGAAGCACAAGACAAATGCACGCTAAATATGCATTCTCGACACTTATATGAAATCCCAACTTTATATTTACAGCATATCACACACTCACGAAACGTGTCCAAACTCCTCAGATAAGCAGAAGTTTGTATGAGGACTGCGTAACTGGTATGGCTAGACTGCATATGGTACTGTTTGATTATAGAGGTGATTATAGAGGGAACTTCTGCACAAGCTTTGTGTAAACTAATATAACATATATTGGACATTCAATCCATGGACCCAAGATTATTGGCTTTTCGCACTCAACACACCATCGTTTATAACCCACAATCATGTCTTCTCTGAAAAGAAGGGAATGATTATGTTCGATATTCATCATTTTTTCAATTTAATGGCGGTTTTCGAAAATACAAGGTTGTAGATGATAATAATTATCTTAATGAATATATATAAAGACATGTATGGGATGACTTGATTCTCACTCAGTGTGCATGGTGAAAGAAACGCACAAATGTGTGATCATTCAAGAATACAAAATCTCATCTTTTGTCAAATACTTTACTTGGACATGTTCATGATTTTTATTCTTTCTCCTCATATTGGTAAGTATATACCCTCTTAGATTCGCACTAAAGAGAAATAAAATATGTAAACATTTAAGACCATAATTTTAAAATATGTAAACATTATCTGTTGTGGATTGGTCATTTATATGATCTTGCACTACAAGAAATAATAGCATTAGCGGGGAAACTATTGCGGCAACAACTAAAATGTTCTCTAATGATATTTTTAAAAACCAAAATCGCCTCTAATTATACTTTTAGCGGCAAGTTAATAGAGGCAAAAACAAATAATTTGCTACTAAAAGTATCTTTAGCGACGAACTTATAGAAGCGACAAATAACGACTATTAGCGGCAAAATTAAAAAATTTAGTGTTAAATTTTTTGCCGCTAAAGATACTATTTCTTGTAGTGTTATCGAAAAATATGACTCTTTCATTAAAAGATCGGACCAACAAGAAATCATTCACGAGAGTTCATATTTTATGGCTTATTAAACGTCCGATCATTCCATGGAGCTATTTACCAAAGACTTAATTTCATTTTTAGTTCATTACCTATGGCCTAATAACATTTTTGGGCCACATCTTTTAAAAGTGACAATTTTAATTATTCAGTGAGAAATGTCATTGATTTAAAGGGTTATTTGCACATTTTAAATAAATTTCCTAGTTTGGTAACTTCAATCTTAATTCCTAATGATCGGATTATCATCCCTTAATCTAACTATTGAGAGCAAAGCAATGAACGGTAATAATCTTGATGTTTTAATTAAAATAGTTAACTTATCTGTTGTTACTCTTGTTAAAGATCCTACTTTAACCTCTACTAATAAATTAAGTACTTGTGTTATGGCTAAGCAACAAACATCAAAAAATTGAAAACTCATTTATGAGGGAAGTGGAGGCAGTAGTGAAGGTGTCAATGGCGATTATAAATCAAAAACTTATCGAACCATAGTCTTGTGTCATTACAAATTTAGAATTTAAAAGATTAAAAACAAATTTAATGTTGCAACCTAGAGGCATTGAGGTTTATATTTTATGACTCCAAAGCATTTCGAAAATGTGTATTCTGTCTAAACGAGAATGAAAAGAAGTATATCTAAGAAATTTCATATAGGCAGCAATATAAGGAAGAGGGGGTTACTGCATATACTATTCAACAAATATTTCAAGAGATATAGACTATACGAAATTGATTGATGCTTCTTCCATATTTCTTCTTGGTTGGGTTAGCTTCTAACCATCCCATTTGGGTGTTTTTCGCAATTTCGTTATAGTTTAGAGGGTTCATTGCAACATCATGTATACATAATCACTTATAACATAATATTGATTATAGATTATTAAAAATATTTGAATAAATTGTGTTGTTAACAAATAATACTTTTACACGCAATTAACGAACTCAAAAGAATTTTTTAAGCTCTAGAGATTGAAATTTAAATGGAAAAATTCTTCCGTAAATACCTACTATTTCGCGATTTAAACAAATAGACTTAAGTTTACAAAAGTGACAAACAAGTACCTAACATGTTATTTTTTGTTTTTTTTTGTCTTCTGTTAATACTCGCCGTAAAGTTTGGCGTTTAATGACACATGTCATTAAATAACACAAAAACTCTATTTGCAAATAAAGAACGTTAGGTACTTATTTGTTTATTTTTGTAAATTTGGATATTTCATTTTGGAAAAAAAAGATAGTCACGTCATTGACACGTGACATTTAACGGCAAACTTCACGGCGGATATTAATAAAATGCAAAAAACAAAACATTAGGTAATTATCCCTTTTGTGTATTTATTTGTCAAAATCTGAAACACTAGGAACATTTTCTCAATTTAAATTTAAAACTTAAGGGGTTGAAATTTGGATTTTTACAACCTTCTTGATTGAAAATGGAATGTTATAAACAAAGCAAAGGGATTTTTCGTGGCTAGGGTAGTTTGGGTCTCTTATCTCTAGTAAAATTTAACAAAGTTATGATGAGAAGATGTGTGTGGCTAGTTTTGATTACTAGAGGGATTTCTTGTGCTCTTAACCCAATTTTTTTTTAATACATCAGAGAGTTACTTTGTATTTGGAATTATTGACTGAGTTCGATCAAACCTGTTAATAAGAACCAAGGCCATGCCCAGTTAAGCTAATCCCAACTAGTTATTAACTCAATAGTTAAGGAACACCTTACTACTTCTTGAGGTATATACCCTACTGGTGTAAGCTAAGCAACTTAATTTTTCTTATAATAGTCGAGATTCTAGAGGTGACCCATAAGAGAGCAAGAAGTAGAATGAGAAATTATACAAACAAACTATATTGATATAAAAACACAACAAATCAAACTTCGTAGTTAAAAGATCGTCATTAAACAGACAAAAAAAATAAAAAAACATCCCCAGATTCTCCGAGTTTATTGAGCAAAATCAAACAAAACACAACAAACATACAAATTAATACGTAGCCGTTCACACCACTTCTTAGGTGTCGTTTGTTTTTTTAAATAATAAGTGCTGAATGCTGAATAGAACTTATTCAGTTAAGAGGCACTGTCTGAATGATTCAGACTTAGTTTGAAATATTAATGGAACAGACCAATTAAGAGGCATTCAGATCTGAATTGGCCAGGAAAAACAAACAGTCTGGTTGATCCAATGTCTTAATGAACCAGATTAAGATCTTATTAAGTGCAAACAAACACCCCCTTATACTTCAATACTGCAATACATATACACGCCATTATAATTAAAAATTATATAAAAAATACACAGAAAAGAGGAGTTTAAAAAAATAAAAATAAACAGAAAAAAAACTATTATTGATAGCACAACATTACAATTGAGAGTCCAACACAACAATCCCATAAAAAAGAAATTACAAAGAAATATGAATCGCAAGCCCCAATATAAAGATACTAGATAAATTATGCAATCCAATTATTCATCACACATAATCAAATATAGCATTAATACTATTCACAGCGCTTGTTTTCGATACACAGACGACAGATCGCAATGTCGCACGATTCAGTACATTCAAAGAGTGGCTCATCTACCAGTTCCGTGCCACAACACTTGCATTTGGTTTTGTACCTGATCTTGCTCCGACGACAAAATTCTAAAGGATGTGAATGTTTTTCCAGTTTAAGAGTTCCACCAAACTTGATATTTGAATACATATCATACTCAGGCATGCAATATGGATGGAAAAAGTTATCACATTTACCACAATGGTAAAACCATTGCGGAAAAAACATCTCATATTCACATATCTCGCAAAAGAATTTCTCGGGAAGTTCCACGTCAGCGCGAGATATTAAAGAAAGGGGATGGTCATCCCATGGATGGTGAATGGATGAAGACCACAAAGCACTGTTGGGACAAATTAAATAATAACAAGTACAGCATTCGTATTTAAACCCAGAATCATGAGACATTCTGCATGCTTGACAGAAATACCAAGAATCTGATAGTTCTATTTCAAGTAAATGATTATCATGAGCATGGTGATATATGTAGTCAGGCAATAAAACACATTTAACATCAAAAACAAATTCACTGAAGTTCACATAATGGTTAGTTTTGGGGCGGCATCTATACACAGGACCATTAGTCTCTCGCTTGCATTTTTGGCACGGAACAAGTTTATAGAAGGACTCATTTCGAGATAAAATGGCACTCGGGTACCGATTTACATTAAGTTGTAACGGTAATCTTGAGCAAACTTCATGGAGAAAGAGGTCGCATGAAGGATGGATAGGATCGCAACAGTAAAATAGTTTGTCTGGGATAATGGGTGTTAGACATGCATCGCAAATTTGCCTCTTTTCGAAGTTTTCATTGAAATCATTAGGCTTTTGCAGTTTTAAGATCTGGCCTTTATGATAACGGCATGTAGATGAATAGGTGAAATTTGGATCATTTCTAGTTTTTTCACGCATTAAAACTAGGTGAGTGGTAAGAGGAAAGAATATTATTTTACATAACCTCTTTTCTTCCATAGACCACTTATCTCTGAACTCATGATAATATCCATCTGATATTTCCATTTTTCTACTAGTCCTACAAACAAACATGAGAGATAGGGTTGAGTTGCACTTATTAATGAAAAAATTTGAAAAAATAGATACACCCCACCACCTAGTGGATCTACCAAATTAGGAGGAAAGGGTTGATGCACTCGCAATTTAAGCCCTTAATCCAGTAATCCTTCTCTTTACAAGTTATTTTATCTTCTTTATACTTTATAAACTGATGTTATGATTACCCTACCCCAGTCAACTTTTATGTTTATGGGAATATTATAATTTCTCGAATTCATTCTACAAGAAAAATTATGAAGACCATTATATATAACAGATGATTCAAATTCAACAAAACCATTTGAATGTTCAAGAATGAACAATATGTAGATCTATTGTATCATAAGGATATAATCACTATGTTTTAGAAACGTTCTGGTTATAAGTAATTTAGAAAAACCATGAGGATCTATTACTTTGTGGCAAATCATCTAATCAAATTATGGCAAATCATTTTGTTGTAATTTGATGGTTTGATTTTTGATGGAATGTATCATTATTCTAAACTTAACTACATCACCAATTCTATTAATAGAGTGGTTAAATTTAAATGATAAATAATAAAATAATTAAAAAAAATTATATAATAATTTTTTTGTTAAAGGAATGTTTTTAATAAATAATTTTGTTAGGAATATTTTTAGCAAATAAAATTTTTAATAAGCATTTGTAGATTAATGGTTCTTTTGAGTTCCTTTTAATTGTTTGTTTTTTTTCATATTATTGTTTTACGTTATACTTTTTAATTTATTAGAAAGGTGAATGACATATTGGGTCCCAAAGACTGGAATTTCGTCCTATAAAAACTAGTGAAAATTTTATTTTTTTAAAAAGTACTTAAGGATGACTAAATACTAAAATACCCTTATATAATACAAAAACCACAAAAAGACAAAAAATTATTGAGTGTTGGCACTGTTCATCTCCGGTATCCGGACACCGATACTCTATATTTTTCCGGTACTCTATAATTTGTTTTGTTACTCTATGTTTTTAATTTGCTGAGCACCGGAAAAAACATAGTACCGGAAAAAATAAAGTATCGGCATAAATAATGGAGTATCATAAAATAATATGGAGCATCGGAAAAAATGATGGAGTATCAAAAAATAATTTGGAGTATCGGAGTTAACGAGATTAAAATATAGGGTACTCATTAAAAAATAAAGAATACTCATTAAAAAATAAAGAGAACAAATCCAAACAATATTTTTTATTAACTTTTTAAAACTAAACATTTTGATTACTAAATTTCAGTCATAAATTTTAAAAACCAATATATTACAATAAAAACAAAACTAACTAATTATTACACTACAATGCAGACTACAGCTACACGGTTTAAAAAAAGAAAAAATATCTGGTCTGACCAGATCTTACAAACAAACAAAAAAGCAAACGCTCATCTTCATCGAGCACAGGCAAACCGCCCTCCACCTACTTCATGAGATCAGATCGAATCTCGAAAAAGAACAAAAAAATCCATGTCTTAAGAGTTTTCGATTTGATCGGCTTGAGAGTTTTCAGCTTGGTGGTTGGATAGAGAATCAAAGACTGTGTTATGCCCGGAGTTTTACGTTCTATTGGTGAACGTATCAAGAAGCATATCAGAGATCTTGTTGTATTCAGCATAAAATTTGGCATCTCCGGAAATGGAGGTAGAGGTGGAAGAGATGTTGCCAGCGCCAGAACCGATGGAGGTTGGATTTGAAGTGAAGTTGAAAATAGTCGGTTGTGACGGTGGCGGAGGAAAAAAGGGTGTGTAGAAATCGGTTTGAGGTCATCTAACGGTTCAGGTTTTGGAACAATTAATGTTGTGGTGTTGGCGGTATTGAGCGGACCAGCAGTGGCGGAAGGAGAGAGAGTAGGTTTGAGGAGGTTTATCTAACGATTCGGGTTTTAGAACAATTAGGGTGAAGGTCTTGGTGGTAGAGGACGGACTGGCGGAAGGAGAGAGTGTATGAGAGTGACAAGAGAGGTGGTTGTGTTGGCGGTGTTTGCGGTAGCGGGCGGACCAGCGGTGGCGGAGAGAGAGAGAGAGAGAGAGAGTAATTTAGGGTTTAGAAATAAAATAATTAAGTTGTGTTTTATTTTCTTAGTCATTGGTATTCTCTTATTGCACAAAAAAAATCTACATCCATAGTTATCATTTACGTCTTTAGCGACTAACCTTTCAACAATCACTCAAATGGTCGCTAAAATGCATTTATCAATAAGCGCTCAAAATTGTTGAATGGTTATTTGAAAAAGAACTAATAAAATACGTGGGTTGTTGACTAACTTTCGTGCACCCAACTAATCCACGGGGGGATATGCCAACCCCTCCCAAGTGTACCTCAGGCACGTCAGAACTAGAGTACCCATGTTCAGAGAGGAATTTAAACATGTACCTTTTGGTTGAGAGCCAAGGCCCTGGCCAGTTGCGCTAGGGTGGTTGCTAAAGATTGTAATATTAAAAAAAATACATTTACAGACCACCTACGTAGGGGATAAAATACCTACAATTAAATTTGGCAATCAAACTCTGCCCCCCCCCCTCCCCCCTTGTTTTAAGTAACATCCTATACCGACCACTTACTTAAATTCTAATGATCACCTAATGGTCGCTATAATTATTAAAAAAATCTTTAACGACCACCGGTGTTGTCAGTAAAATACCCACAAAAAAGTTTAGCGTCAAACTTTGCCCGTCTATTTGAAGTAACATCCTTTACCAACCCCTTACTTAAATTCTAGCGACCACCTAGTGGTCGTTAGAGGTCTAAAACATTATAAAACCTATAACGGATTTCAGTCTTCATTTTAATTAGTCTTAACCCCCCCCCCCCCCCCCCCCCCCCTCTCAATCTTCTTCCTCTATGTATGCGTAGATTTCCATCGCAGTTATCAATTGCCGCCTCTCACCACTGCTGACACTCCTCTTGATATTAATGTAACTTTTTATCTCCATACACACACATATATATACATATATATATATATCCATTACTAAAATACAAAAAAATTATAATTATATGGGGACTTAATGTGTAATATAGGGTTTACTTCGTTAGTTTGTGTGTATTTAAGAGACTACTATGCGTAAATTTTGAAAGTATAGAGTATTATAAGATTATTTTGAATAATTTTGGGAATAAAAGTGTTAAATTTGGAAAGTATTACGGAACTTTAGTGCAATTTCGATAAAATAATTTTTTTGTTATATTATTGTAATCAGTGTACGGCTAATATTTTTAGAAGTATAAGGAATATTTTTGTTAAATTAGGAATATATAAGGAATTAAAGGTGCAGTTTAGTTTTGACTAACTTTTGGCCTTTTTGTGAAGTTTGAGTAATATAAGGACAAATTAAATATTTTCAATTATAGGAACCTTTAGTGTAACTGGAGAAAGTATTAGGAACCTAAAATGCATTTTATTACTTAGTGTATTATTTTGATATTTTGTATAGGACCCAAAATAAGTTTTTTCGAAGTATAGGGACTAGTTTTGCATAATTCAAAAATTCAAAAATGTGAATAAATTTTGATTTATTTGTTAGGTTTTGAGTAATATAGGGATTAAAATGAAATATTTGCAAATCATATGTAACTTTAGTTTAAATTTCGATAGTATAATAACCCAATAGTTCAATTTCAAATAGTGTCGTATTTTGCCTTTTTGAGTAGCATAGGGACTAAAAACCTGTTTTCTCATAGTATATGGACTAGTTTTGCATAATTTTAAAAGTTTAAGGGTCCTAAAGTTGAATTTTGTATAACTTTGGAATTTTTATTTACTTTTAAGTAATATAGGGATTAAAATGAAATATTTGTGAATTATATACAACTTTAGTATAAATTTCGATAGTATAAGGGCCCAATAGTATAATTTCAAATACTTAGTGTCTTATTTTGCTTTTTCGAATAGTATAGGGACTAAAAAAAAAAGTTTTTTCGTAGTTTAGGGACTAGCTTTGCATAATTTGAAACTTTATGGGTCCTAAAGTTGAATTTTGATTAAATTGGACTTTTTATTGTGAATTTGTTAGTAATATAAAGGAATAAAATGAATATTTCCAAATTATAGGGATATTAAATTTAAATTTAGAAAGTATAAGGGGCCTTATTGAAGACATAAGGTCTTTTTTAATTACATAGGGATTAAATTGTGTAAACTTTAAATCTCAAGGGGAGTAAAAGTTTTTAAAAAAATTGTTTAGGAATTATTCAGCGAATTTAATGGTATTTACGATTTTAGTATGACTTTTTATTAATAGTAGGGACTTAATGTGCAAAAATCTAAAAGTATAAGCGCCCTAAGGGGATAATTATAGATTTAACCCTTAAGTTATAAAATAATTCCAATGAAGTCCTTAAAATATAAAATATTTTACTAAATTTAGTCCCAAAATTTTAAAATAATTTCAATTAAGTCCCAAAATTTTAAAATAATTGCGATTAAGTTCCTACAAGGTTAAAAAGGTCTCATAGTTTCTTAAAAAATAGAAAAATTACACTTTCACCTTAATATTTTACTTGAATACTTACTTGAGCGGCAGATTATTATGGTTGATGTCATGTCTCGTGGACAAGACGGCGGTGAGGGACAAGAACTACCCTGAGGTTCCACTAGTCTAGTTTCCGTTTGTATCAACAAATGTAAAATGTACTTGATTATTTGTTTATTTTAACGGGTATATGTATTTGCTTATTTAACGAGATTATTTTACAAAGAACAAATAAGGAAATTACGTGGATAAAGCGTGTTCTCCGATTGACGGAGACGGAAAAAAGAAATTTAAAGAATTTCTTCTTGTTGATTTTTGCATCGAGGACATCACGTAGAACTCTGTTGGGAAAACGGGGAACTATTGACACATGTGGTAGAAGTAACAATTCGGGATTACATTCCCAAATATTATCTCGAGTGGAATCACATTTTCCTGTGTCACGGCGATCAGATATGGACTAATCTTGGAGTGAATTCCTTGTTTGTATATTTTTTATAAAATAAATGTTTTGGTTAATTTCTAATTTTTTGCAGCTTTATTTTTCTATCGAGGGTGGAGACACAACCCTGGTTGGACAAATATAGAAAAAAACGTCCAAAAAATGTTTAACCAGCTACAATGGTCAAAGGGGGACCATCTACAAAATAAGGATCTCTTTTGGTGAAATTCATGAGAATATGAAACCAAAAAAATGGTAGTTGATGTTGGAGATGTGGGATAGCGCTCAATTTAAGGTAACTTTATATTGTAAGAAGTTATGATACTTTACACATATATTAATATTTTATTTATTTTAAACAAGATAGACGGGGGATAAAAATAGAGAGAAGTGGGGACCAGGAAGTGGTCATAGCTCGGCTATCCAATCGCGGACCGGTCTCGACCAGTAAAGGTAATGTTTCTCATATTTATCAATGTTTGATTATCGAAAAATGTATTTATCTTTTTATATCGTGATTTTGCTGTTTCTATGACGTAGTGAAGGATCCCGACGACATTGCTCCGAAGGTATGAGCATATGAAGCTCTAACCCCTACACCCTAAATTAGGAAGAAGACGAATCTCCAGATAATGGAATATATAGCAAAATTAGATTAAGGAAATTAGAAAATTGGAGAAATGAGCGCTTCAACCGATACGATATAAATGTGAATTCGCTTATAGTTCAATAAATATTATTGTGGACTTACATTTATATCGATATTATGTAATATATTGATTTGAGGGCGAAGTTCCATCCGCCGGAAGTGAATATTTTTTGGTATTTCTAACAAACCGTCATTGACACAACAAGATTTGATTCAGACGGTGATCGGGGTGACAAAGGACCATATGGATCCTGCACAAAAGGGTTGGAACCCAGGTTAGACCGTTGTTTCTAATTATAGCCAGAGTTAGACCCAGAATCCAAAAATGTGTAACACTAAGATGGATGGTCGATGGCTGGAAGACGATAACTGGGTACATGAATGAATATGTCCTCCGAGCAGCCCGATCACGAGGATCGGGCCAGATTCCACTGGCACTACGGGAGACACATCATTTAATTTACCCTTAAATCCCGAGGATTTTATGCAGATGTTGAGCAGATCGTTAGTTAGGCAAGACGCAACAATTGTCGTCGTTAGATATTTTCCACTACTCCAGTGCATTCGGCATGTCAGTCGAGTGTTATGCATACATGACAATCACTTAGAGATGAGACAGATCTTGATAAGATCCAGCCCCCGAATCAAACTCCCTCCCCTTATTTAGTCCCCTATTTGTTTGTATTAAGTATTAACAAAACTTTATTTTATTCGTTTTTTATTCAACCATATAGTTTTGTGCTTTTTTATTCGACTTTTCTAATCTATCTATTTTTGGGATTACTTAATTCGGTTTGTAATATATTTTTGCGACTAATTATATCTATGTGTAATGTATTTTTTAAAATAAAATTTCATTACCGACCGCATAAGTGGTCGCTAGATAAGGTAACCTTTAAAGATCACAAAAGTGGTCACTAGATAAATGTACCCTTTAGAAAACACCAATTGGTCACGAATTCAAGAAATTTTTACCGACCATTAGATGGTTCGTAAGAATCACCAATGGTAGCTAATTCAAGGAACTTTTACCAACGACTTGATGGTCAACAAATGTTAAACCTTTAACGACCACCCAATGGGCGTCAAAGATGGTGGTCGGCATTGATAACGTGTGGTAAGAAAAAACTCTTCCTAACGACCAAACACTAACAACTAAATTTTAACGACCGCTATGTTATGTTGTAGATCTCCCGCCTAGGGGTCAACTCCTCCCCTCAGCCGCTTACGCCTAGTTAAAACTCTAGGCGTTTTTGCCTAGTGCCTTAGTCGTCGTGGAATAGGCGCATAACCCGCCTAGGCGCCGATTAATGGCAAAAAAATGGCCGCCTAGGCGCCGATTGGCAAAACATGCCCGAATAGGCTTTCTTGTTATTTTCATTATTCTCGAGAATTCTTTAATTGATTTTATCACTCAATTTTTAGTATTTTTATATTTACTATAATGTTGTTAGATGAAATTTATGACTTAAATAGTTAAATTTGATATAATTACTACATATATATTACTAAATATACAAAATTACACAACGAGATTCAAAACCGTATAATTCCACCTAAACCCCGTGTAATCCCGCCTAGGCACTAGGCCCGGGTCGACCGTGTAAGACGTAAAACCGAGATCTATAGCATAGTCGTTAGGAAATACTAAAAGTATAAATATGTTTTTAAAGATCAATTTACGTGCCTCTAGCAACCGTCAAAATGGTCGCTAAATACCTTAATTGTAGCCGTGACCCCAAACCACATCCTAATTCATTAGAAAAAATCCTTAGTACTCCGACCATAGTGCTTCTTTTTTCTAAGCTCAAAAAACAGAAATGGTAACTTTTATATATGTCACTCAATGAAGATTGAAAGTAACAAAAAAAGTATAATTGAAGAAGGGTTATACGTGGAGAGTGAAGGAATTTTTTGGTAACCATATTTCTCAAAGAAATTTTTATCTGGGTAAACATTCTTGGGTCAACGAGGGCATCCCCCACTACCCTCCCCACCCTACCAAGGATTTTGGTGTATGGATTTTAAGACACATGAGCTGGTTTTGTTTCTAGAGCACGAGCACGAGGACTTGTGGTGCTATTTTGGTAAATTACATAAGGATTTGGTGTATTTAACTTAACTTTCAATGTCTAAAATAAAAATAATGATATATATCATCCAATATACCAGGTGTAATTTGATGGAACCAAATCGTTAATCTAATAAAAAAAAAATATATATTAATGATTTACTTCTACTCAAATTATGATGCGATAGTATAAATTTGAATGTTATATATCGGTATTTAGGGCTGCAAATGAACCGATACTCTCACCAAGGGCTCGAGTTTGAGTTTGCTAAGGGTTTGTTTGAGTTCGGCTCGTTACTTAAACAAGCCAAGCTCAAGCTTTAAATTCAGGCTCGTTTACTAAACGAGACAAACTCAAACCTATATAAGCTCGACTCGTTAAGCTCGTGAACAGTTTGGTAAGGGTTCGGTAAGAGCTCGTTAATAGTCTTGATAGATATATTCAATTAAAAGTTAAATATATATATATATACAAAAAGTCAAAACTACGTAAAACTTTTGTATGTGTAATTAATCGTAACTAAAATATTTTATATTTAATAAGTATATTTTTTATATATCTAATAAATATACTTCTAGTATCTAGGGTTTCAAATGAACCGATACTCTCACCAAGGGCTCGAGTTTGAGGTCGCTAAGGGTTTGTTTGAGTTCGGCTCGTTAATTAACAAACCAAGCTCAAGAAAGCTAGAGTTCGGTTCGGCTCGTTTCTTATCAAACTCAAACCAAACTCAAGCTCACTAAAATATTAGCAAACAAACTCAAGAAAGCTAAAGTTCGGCTCTGTTCGGTTCGTTTGCAGCCCTAGACGGTACTCAAAATATGTACTGAAGAAAAAAAAAATACCGTAGCTGTAAATTTTTTGCACACCCTAGGTGGGCAACGAATTTGCATTTGGAACAAAAATACCTCCACCTCGAAAATGTCACTCGAAAATCACATATGCCACATCTAGGAAGAATATAATTTTGAAATCGGAAATCTGTTATCTCTAGAAAAGAGTATACCAAAGTGAGAGGGTGATGATGTTCAGGATGATTGATGGTGATGGGTAAGTTCATACACTTGCTATGAACAACATACGAGCATGAGCTACATAAGTAACAGAAATCGGTTTCTTCTTCTGAGCAAGCATCACATAATATCTTCATCTTTCTCTGAAGAAGAAACAAAGGGTGCTCATGACAGGGGTGTATAATATCGAGTTTTTTGGAAGCACAAGACAAATGCACGCTAAAAATGCATTCTCGACACTTATATGAAATCCCAGCTTTATATTTACAGCATATCACACACTCACGAAAAGTGTTAGACCTCTCAAAAATATCTGTATATATGAGGACTGCGTAACTGGTATGGCGAGACTGCATATGGTACTGTTTGATTATAGAGGTGATTATAGAGGGAACTTCTGCACAAGCTTTGTGTAAACTAATATTACATTCTGGACATTCAATCCTTGGACCCGAGATTATTGGCTTTTCGCACTCAACACACCATTGTTTACGACCCACAATCGTGTCTTCTCTGAAAACAAGGAAATGATCATGTTCGATATTCAACATTTTTCAATTTAATGGCGGCTTTCGAAAATACAAGGTTGTAGATGATAATAATTATCTTAATGAATATATATAAAGACATGTATGGGATGACTTGATTCTCACTCAGTGTGCATGGTGAAAGAAACGCACAAATGTGTGATCATTAAACAATACAATACTTTAATTGTAGCTATTAGGAATCGGATGCAATGCCAACAAAGTTCATGATTTTTATTCTTTCTCCTCATATTGGGTATGTATTATACCCTTATTAGATTTGCACTAAAGAAAAATAAAACATATAAGCAAAAATCCTAAAAACCATTTAGGGAAATAAACTATCTGTCATTGTTGTGTTAAACGGCAATTTCGATATTTCAAATAAAGTTTATAGTTTGTCATGTGACCAAATAAAAATATATAGTGTCTTTGAAAGTTCCTTATTTTGCTACTAATGTATTGTAGATACCCGTATCAAAGATTATCCCTTAATCTTACTATTAAGAGCAAAGCAATGAACGGTAATAATCTTAATGATTTAAATAAAATAGTGAAGTTATCTATTGTTACTCTTGTTAAAAATTTAACCTCTGCTAATAGATTAAGTACTTGTGTTATGGCTAAGCAACAAACATCCAAAAATTGAAAACTCATCCATGAGGGCAGTGGTGAAAGTATCAATGGTTATGGCGGTTATAAATTCAATATTTATCAAACCATAGTCTTGTATCATTACAAATTTAGAATTCAAACGATTAAAAACAAATTTAATGTTGCAACCTAGAGGCATGAAGGTTAATATTTTTATGTCTCCAAAGCATTTCAAAAATGTTTTAGATACAAACCCAGAGCATGTGTTTTGTCTAATCGGGAATGAAAAGAATTAGATCTAAGAAATTTGAAACTAGGCAACAAAATAAGAGTGGGTTAGTAAATACTTTTTACCAAATACTTCAAGAGATAGACTAAACGAAATTAATTGATATTTGGTCCATCTTTCTTCTTGGTTCGTTACCTTCTAACAATCCCATTTTAGAAACATATACAATTGGTGTTTTTGCAATTTCCTTATAGTTTAGGGAGTTCATTGCAACATCTTGTATACATAATCACTTATAAGTTATATCATAATATTGATTATAGATTATTAAAAATATTTGAACCAAGTGTGTAGTTAACAGATACCACTTTTATGTAATAAATGAACTCTGAAGAATTTTTTAAGCTCTAGAGATTGAAATTTAAATGGAAAAATTCTTTTGTGGATACCCAATATTTCACGATTTGGACAAATAAGTACCTGAGTTTACGAAAATAACAAGTACTCAACATTTTATTTTTTGTCTTCCTTTAGTAGGAGAAGTAAAGTTTAGCGTTTAATGTCACGTGTCCATAAATAACATAAAGACTCTTTTTGCAAATAAAGAACGGTAGATACCTATTTGTTCACTTTTGTAAATTTGAGTACTGCATTTTGGAAGGAAAAGATAGTCATGTCATTGACATGTGTCATTTTAGAAAACAAAAAACAGAAAATTGGGTACCTATTTGTCACATTTGAAAAGTTGGGTAATTATTTGTTAAAATTTGAAACACTGTGTATCCACGAAAAATCCTAATTTAAATTTAAAACACAAAGGGTTAAAATTTAAATTTTATAAACTTTGTGGATGAAAATTGAATGTTATAAACAAAACACAAGGATTTTTCGTGTCTAAGGGTAGTTCGGGTCTTTTATCTCTAGTAAAATTTAACAAAGTTTTGATGAGATGATGCGGTGTGGCTATTTTTGATTACTAGAGGGGGGTTTTGTGCTACTAACCCAATTATTTTTTAATGAATACCTTACTACTTGAGGTATATACCCTACTGGTGTAAGCTAAGCAACTTAATTTTTCTTACAATAGTCAAGATTCTAGAGGTAACCAATAAGAGAGCAAGAAAGAGAATGAGAAATTATATAAACAAACTATATTGATATAAAAGCATAACAACTCAAACTTCGTAGTTAAAAGATCATTAAACAGACCAAAATAAAAAATAAAAAACTTGCCCACATTCTCCAAGTTTATTGAGCAAAATCAAACAGAACACAACAATTTTAAACATACAAGAACATCTTAAAACAACTACAAAGAATGCAAACATATAAATTGATACGTAGTTGTTCACACCACTTCTCTTACTTCAGTACACTGCAATACATATACACGCCATTATAAATTAAAAATTAAATAAAAAATACACAGAAAAGAGTAGTTTAAAAAAGAAAAAAAAACTCACTTATATAAATAAGCTGCAATTCCGAGAATTATACATAGCAAAATAATATCAATACAGAAATTTCGACTTGATCTTAGCTGTAAAGTAGCAGTAAATTATAAAAATATAGTCTGAAAAAAATATTCAAATCTTCACTTACCTGATTAACTGTGTGCTTAAGGCTCACATTAGTATTCTTAAGGTCAGATCTAGCTTTATCTACCTGTAATTTGATAAAATTAACAGTGATTTATAAATGGGCCTGGCCCAGTAAAACTAACAAAAACTAACCTTAGTGTCAATCTCATCCATTAATGGAACTTGTCTATCCATTTCCTGTAATAATTACATAATAATACATTTAATTTTTTATTTAATTTAATTTATGAATTTTTAAAAGAAAAAAATAGCGAACCTCATTCATATCACTAGCCATGTTTTTCAATGTACCTAAACCTTCAGATATTATATCAAGCCCTTGATCCTGCGTGGAAAAAAAAAACATAAATAAAAATTCGAAAAACATGTTTAAAAAAGACATGTACTTGTTTCATTTTTCGCATTTCATATTCTTGTCTGAATTGACTTGATTCTTCGGTTTGTTGAAAATATTCATTGTTAAATTGTCCATCACTTGAATCGAATTTAATTTCTGAACGTGGAGCTGAAGATCCCCAAAGTCCAGATGGTTTTGGGGCAGATGAAGAACCATCTGGTATAGTTTGAATCCTTTCGGGCAGTGCAAGGACTAAATCATTTCGGGCAGCTAGTTCTTCGCCCGAAAGTCCTTTAACCTGAAAATATAGGGACTTATATTGCAATTTACTCTGTTAAAGGGAAAAACGCAACTAACAAAAATGCTTCAGGGTTACATTTTGCTACGTTTTGAGAAATATGGGTGTATTTAGTTATTTTGCATAATACAGGGACTTATTGTGCAATTTAAGTAAATAAAGCAAACCTTTTTCACAGCTAATCTCTGCAACTTGGGAACTTCTTCAAGTAATCTCGCTTTTGTTCTTCGAATTTCAGCATTGATCGCTACTGCTGAAGCTCTACTTTTCTCCGATGTTGATGATTCCGCTTTCTAAAACTCAAATCAATTGATAAAAATTCAATTTTTTAATAGAAAAAAAACCCTAAATCGTAATAATTTGAAGTTGAAGTTGAATAATTAGGAACCTGAAGCGCCGCTTCGATGTCTTCGTCCACGGAAGCGTAAAGGCGGGCAAAAGCATCGTCGCCGGAGACATTAGCGTCGTTTTGTTTTCCGACGTCGTATTTGTCGTACTTCTGACAGATCGAATCAACACGTGTTAAAAGATCAATCACACTCATCGTTTTACTGATTTCACAAATGAGCTCAAGTACAGAGATTTAAAAGGGGCACCAGATTGAAATTATGAATTCTTAGTAGTTTTACTTTTATTTAATGTCAAAAGGTCCTTGTGTTTTTCTTTTTCTTTTGTCAAATCAAAAGGGTCATAGTCTAAATCTCTAATGTTGGTCCAAATAATTTTCTCTTTTTTTTTTTTCGAAAGGTCCAAATAATTTTCTCTTAATTACGGACTTTAATGATCTTTTAGGGGTAGAATCTGAGGAATATACCTTTTGAGGCCTAAAATTCAAAAAAGAGAATTTTAAGGCCTCATTTTTGTTTTATGTTTTTTAAAGGCCTAACTAGAAATTTTGTGGTTAGGTTCACGATTTTAGGGTACAGACCCCCTTTTTATTATTTTTCGGGGGTAGATCCGCCTTATTTTAGGGGGTACACACCTTCTATTTTAATTTTTGCGGGGTACCGTTTTTTAAGTTAAGTCCATATTGTCCAAGGCAGTCCAAATAAACACAACACGTTCGTCCAAAACGGGGGGTATATACCCCTAAAAATCATGTTTTACCCCATAAAAATCCTGTTTTACCCACTAAAAATTCTGTTTACCCCCTAAATTAGCAAAACGGGGGGTATATACCCCCAAAATATCCAAATCTGCCAAAAGCTCCCCTGAAACAAAAAAAAATTAAACCTAAGGAAAAAATCAGATCTAATGTCGATGTGGTGTTGAGTGGTTTAGTGGGTTGTTGCTGGTGGGGTTGGGAAGGTAGCTGGTGCTGTTGGGAAGGTCGTTGCTGGTGCTTGGTGGGTTGGTTCGTCATGGTGGTGGTGGGGTGGGTGCAGTTGACGTGTGGTGGGTGGTGGTGGACCTCGAGCTCACGGCGAGGGCTTGGTGGTGGTGTTGGTGGACCTCGAGCTCGCGGCGATGGCTTGGTGATGGTGGCTCGTCGTGGTGGTGCACGAAATAACAGTAGCAGCTTGGTGGTGGTGCCTCGTCGTGGTGGTGCTCGACATCACAGCAGCAGCGGAGGTCGTGGTGGTGGTGGATCTCGACGGCAGCAGTGTTGTTCCGGTGGTGGCTCGTCGTGGTGATGTAGTGGTGGCTCGGTGTGGTGCAAATCTGGTGCTGGATCTCGAAATCACAGCAGAGGACATGGTGGATCTCGAAATCACACCAGAGGCGGGGTGGTGGTGGTGGCTCGGAGAAGAGAATCAAGGTGGTGGTGATGGGGCTGGAGAGGAGAGCAGGGTGGTGCTGGTGGTGGCGCCGTCGAGAAAGAAGGGTGAGGGGTAGGTAGGGCGGCGACGGAGGTGTGGCTGCAGGGGGAGAGCAAGAGACAAATGGGGAGGGGGGTGGGGTTTCTGTCGATAGATGAATGGAGTGGGTGGGGTGGCTTATATGGGTTTTGTTGGTTTTATCTAGTTGGATCCTAACTAGGGTAATGGAGGCCCTAAAACAATAAACCAAGGTGCTCTTAGGCCCTTTTTGCTCTTTTACCCATAGAATCTTTGAATACCTCCTACGGCTCCATTTTCTTTGGGTGAATTATACATAGGGTCTTGAAGATAAAGATTCTTCTCTATAAAGTATGGTCCAGAGATTTCTTCTTATAAGAGACCTCAAATTTGACAATTGTCTTTCCTACCCTTACTAACACTAAAAGACAACAAAAGTGTGATGTCACTGTTTCTCTCTCCACTACCCACCTACCGCCAACCTCCGACCACCTACCACCGACCACCGACCACCGACCTCCGACCACCATTCACCGGTCACTGGAAAAAACATAGAGTATCGGAAAAACATAGAGTACTCTATATATTTGCTGAGTACTCTATAAATTTGCGGAGTACTCTCTAAATTTTTCGAGTGCACTAATAAAATCTCGGAGTACTCTTAAAATTGGTGAGTATTTTAAAACAATTGGAGAGTAATTTAAAAAAAATCAATGAGTCTAAATTAAAAATAATGAGTATTATTAAAACAATTATATTATTACACAATCAAAAAAAAGGAAATCTATTTGGTTTGACCAGATCTAGATCTGGTCAACCATGTCAAACTAAAAAAAACTGCATCGTGAAGACATGAAAGTAACTCGAACACGTGACAGCGCTGCACAGGTTCGAGCTCCATGGATGAGTGCTCTTCTTCTTCTTCTGCTGATGAACGGTGCCGACGAGAAGAGGTGCTCCGCCGTTCGCAACTATGGTTCAACGTCTTCTGCAACTCCGGTCATGTTAACAAGCTAGTACGGTGGAGGAGCGTACATAGTACAGTACACAGTAACAAGGAAACTGCTTCTTCGAGCTACGCGAACAGATCTAAGGAGCTTCTTCTCCATCGAACCTGCAATGGAAGCTTGAATCTCCTTCGATCTGCAGATCTGGTACATTGCAGCAGCAGTCACGAAGGCAGCTGTGAAGCTCCATGACTCCTTCGATCTCTCGGCGCTGGTGCTTGTTTCGTGGAGGTGTTATGGTGGTGGTGGGTTTAGCGGCTCCATTCACCGGAGAAGAGAACTGTTTTCAGCAGCAACCTTCGAGCTAAACATTTTCGCAGGTTTTCCAGTCAAGACGTGGTAGTTGTGGTGTTATGGTGGTGGTGTTCGCAGGTTTTCCAGTCAAGACTTGGTGGTTGTGGTGTTATGGTGGTGGTGGTGTTATGGTGGTGGTGGTGGTGGCGGTATTGAAGAGAGAGAGACAAAATAGAGAGTGTTTAGAACGTGAATGAAATTGTAAATGGGAATAATTAGTATATATAGAAATAAAAAACAAAAGAGGGTATAATTGTAAATGAGATTTTAGGTCTCATGTGTTAAATTCTTTTTGAGGTCTTTAATGAGAAGAGAAGGTAAGAGAAATTTCTAATTAAAAGAGGAAGGTGTTTTCAAGATCCTAAGTTGTATTTATGTATATCAACTAAGATTTGTAGTTAAAATAGGACTCTCAACTTGTACACTATACGTTCTCCATAAATATAATTATAAAGAATTTTTGAGCGCACTATTTTCTTCTATTGAACTCTCATATTAAGTTATACAAAATCTTTTCAAAACTTAAATGTGTACTTATAGCATAAATTTGAATAATATTATAAATTTATTTACATATAACTTATACTAACTATTATTGATTTAATATTGTAGTACTTTTCTCATAGTAAATATATATTTATATTATATACATATATGAGTGTGTGCAAGGCCAGCCGAGGGTATAAATCCAAGAAACCATCATTACTGATTCCCAAAATGTTGACGTTTCAAAAAATGAAGTTACATATTTGAATTTAGTACAAATGATACATTTTTTTTTTAAATCATTTTAATCTCTTATATATAGAAGCTAAGAGCCGGTTACTATGACATATAAAGAAAAGGCAAATATTTCTAATGTAATCTAGAGATTTTTAAAAGATAATTGAGAAATTTAAAAGATTTTATTGAGCATGTGATTAAATCAAATTCGCTCGAGAAGTATAACGATCTTTTAGTTAAAACAATTTTAGTAAAAAAGAATTAGAATGCAACCAATATTCGTACAAAAAACTCAAATGTCTTTAAAATCTAAACATATATATAAGAGTTATATTGTAATATTTGTTTCAAACCTCGAATATGTCTGAACCGAGTTTGAGCATGTGTATTTGATACAATATATAAGTATAGTTACTTAAGAGAATGATAGATTACTAAAAGATATTAGAAAATTCTGTTATATTATATTAATTTCATGTAAGATTTTCGTAATTATAAAATTGAGAAAAATCTAATTTTTATTGATAATGAGATGTCATGTTAGGAAGTAATTTAACATTTTTTTTTACTTTAAAAATGAAACTCAAAATACGAAAGAAAATATTTAAATATTATTCATTGACATTGAACCCTTAACTTAAATTTCACAAGTCTACGATTGATTTGTTTTTTTAATCTGAATTCAAAAACTTAGATAAAGGATATCTTTTTCATAATTTCCGACACTTTATTTTAATATTATTTTTACCAAATGTCCAACTTAAAGTTTCGTCAAGAATTTTTAAATTCTTATGATCGAGCTTGACAAAATGATACATAGTATCATTAATTAGTTCCTAGTCACCGTTTCCTCGAACTTTCCAAAATTATATATACAGTAGACTATCACAACCTTTATTTAAATGTAGCCTCCAAAAGATTATAAACACGGTCATGCTTAAACTAATAGTGTTGCTTTATGATGAGGCTAAAGTATCATCATATAAGTTGATCATCATTGATAGACTTTAGAAACCACTAAACCGGTTTAACCAGTTTAACAACCAGGGTTGACTCTTTTAAGTTTTAACTATCAGACTAAAAGGATTACGTATTCTCATGCAAACAGTTTGGAATAAACAAATTATGAAAAACATCTAATTAATTTTAACGTTGCTTTTTTACTTATTAAAACTTTGATTGCATGTAATTTATTAATTTACATGCTAACTTTGTTTCACATCTAGTGAATACTCCTCCCCTTAGTTATATATGTAATGATGTATCAAAGTTGGTCTCCATATTCACAATGATATTTGATTCAATATAGACACAATTTTTAGTCAGATTTATTCCCATACCATTTCTTTATTCATCTATGAACCACCTATGCGCTAAACTTTTCGTGATGTTAATTGAATAATTAAGTATAAATGTATAATTTCCTATCATAAATATCAAAGTCTAATGAGTTCTCAATAAAGCAAAATTAATTCATTGTATAGATCAAAACAAACAAGAGAAAACACAACACGTTGGAATATGTATAACCAACTATTCATCAAACTTTAAAAAAAAAAAAAAAAAAACTTGCTTAAAAAGTCAAAAATTGCAAGCATAAACTAGATTAATTTCAAATCTCCAATAAAGAACTTAATTATGCAAAAATTATATTGCACTTTGACCCTCCAAGTGTAAGCTAGCTTCCTTTAAAGACAATAATTCCTGCGTAGGAGCTGCAAGCTTATCCATATTTTCTTTTTTAATCTTATCTGGGACCTTCTCCTTATACGCTAATCCATTCACAATCTTTGTTAAATTATCATGTTGCCTTAGTATTTAATCTTAATCCCAACATCACCAAATAAATTCAAGCTATTTATGAGAACTTTATTGAGTTTTTATCTCCTTTAGAAAGAAGTATTAAATCGTCCGCAAACGCAAGGTGAGTTATCTTTGCCTTTCCACATTTCGGATGGTATGTGAAATTAGTACTTGTATTTTTCTTCAATAATCTAGAGAAATATTCAAGGCAAATGATAAAGAGACAAGGATAAATAGGATCACCTTACCTTAAGTCTTTTTCGCCTTTGAAGAAACCATGAATTTCTCCATTTATAACCATCAAGTAATACGGAGATGATACACAAGTCATAATCCAATCCACAACTTTTTTCGAAAAATGTAATATCTTAAGTACTCATATCCCAAGAAATAGAATCATACGCCTTTCGAAAATCAATCTTAATTGTGCATCTCGATGAGCTATTATTATTATTATACCCCCTTAAAAGCTCTTGCATTAAGTGTATGTTCTCAACCATAGCTCTTCCCTCCACAAAAGCGTTTTGGGATTTATCAACAAGATATGGGGCGAAAATGATCAACACGTCGGATCTTAAATCTTTGAAATTAAAGCAATTATAGTAGTGTTTAATAGACGAAGCAAAAAATAGGAGGTGAAAAATTCACGTAACATTAATATGACATCTTCCCCAATAATATCCCAAGAACGCTTAAAGAAAAGAGGAGAGAATACATCGGATCCGGGCGCTTTATCATTTGCTAATCGAAGAATAGCCTCTTTGATCTCAATATCGGTTATATCTTTACACATTTCAACCCTTTTCTCATTAGAAAGAATATTCCCCCAATTAAAAATATCGGGATTTACATGTGATGTTGTATCCTTAGTTCCCAATAGAGCTTGAAAACGATCTAGGTAGGCTTCATTTACTTGGGTACTTGAAGTAGATAATTTCCCATTTGCACAAATAATATTTGGTATAAAACTCTTCCTTTGCTTACTTTTAATATGACCATGAAATAATTTAGAACATCTATCAATCTTGAGGGAATAGCCAAGTTTAGCATTTTTTGTGGAGAAAGCTAATCTCGGCTTTCTCAAGAGTTCTCGCCTTATTCCAAAGCTCAACTAAATTGTCAAAACAACAATTATTAGTTAAGTTGTGTTGAAATATTACCTTGGACTTTTCAAGATCCTCCTTTGATTTCTTTTCTCTTGCGGAAATATGAGAAAAATGGTCCTTATTAAGCTTCCGCAAATCAAATTTCAAAGCCTTGAGTTTTTGGCAAAGAATGAATTGTTTAGTGCCAAAAATACCGGCCCTATTCCATCCATTTTCCACCAAACTTTTAAATTTTTCATGCTCCACACATATTAAAAAACCAAAATGGAACAACTCTATTGACATATTGTAGGAAAATATTTACCACACAAGACGAGTGATCGGACACGCTCGATTTTGGTAAAAACTCTGCATGAATATAATGATTTGATTCATCCAATCTTTGATTTCCAAGGCTCGATCTATCTTACTAAGGACATGATTATTGTCCCATGTGAAGTATTGACCGGTATATTGAATATTTGCAAGCCCAAATAATTATAACAATCCGCGAATTCTTCAAAATCACCCATGGTTACACTTTGAACTCTAATTCTCTCATTCAAAACAAGAATATTATTAAAATCACCCAAAAGAAACCACAAATCATCAAAAGTAGCGGCAAAATCGATAAGGTTTTGCCACAAGTTTCTACATAAATTCTTATCAATTAATCCATATATAAAAGAAGTGTAAAGGCTTAAAGAAGTAACCTTGCACACTACTTTTCAATGAATGACTTAAAGTGTTCTCTCTAAGACCTCCACTTGCACTTTATCTAGGTTCCAAACAACTAGAATCCTCCCATGTCCAACAAGATCAAAATTATTTACACACTTCCAACCTCTGAGCATACTAACTCGAATCATATTGCTTTTAGTCTCCAAAATACCAAGACTATCTATATTTTTACGTCTTATGAGATCGACTACCCCTCGTCTCTTATGGGTTGAGCCGAAACCCCTAGTGTTCCAAGTTGTAATAATCATTAAGAGCGCTCGGACTTATTTGTGCTTATAAGTTTAACAATTCTAGCTTTCCAATATTTCTTTTTTGCCACGCATATTCTCGTCTAGCAAGTGTGAGCTTCTTGTAACTCGATTCGCGTTTTTCGTTTTCTTACTAACTACCATCTCAAAAGGATGCTCCTTTTTACCCTCTATCTCTTCTTCACGCTCTTTTAAAAAATTTATCGCTTCAGATTCCGAAAAAATAACCATAGCGGCGGAGCGCGAATTCAAACCCACCCGGGAAGTACGAACCTCACAACTACTATCAATTTTCGGAACGGAATTAAGGTCTAACGATTTTTCCCGAGCCCTAGCTGCAGTTTTTTGAAATTTTTGCTGCAGAAAAACTGTTTCCGGGGAGGTTTGAACAACAATAACTGCACTGTCCAGAAAAATCTGATGCGCCTAGACTGCTGCATCATTTTGTTGTTTGGTTGTACTTTGCAGATGAATCTGTTGTTTATGCTTGGGAGTAAAGAGTTGTTGATTTTTATTACTCAGCTGCAGCACTTTAGTCTGGACAGTAGCCATGTGTGGTACTAAAGAGTTGACCGCATCACTTAGGGTTTGTTTGGATTAAGGGGGGATTCTTTAGCAAAGGAAAGGAAGAGAGAGTGTAATAGAGGAATGGAAATGAGAGTATTAGATTTTGTTTGGATTGAATAAAAAGAGAAGGGAACATTTTATTAAAGGATTATATGTATTCGGTGTTTGTATTAGAGGAATAATAAGAGGAAGGAATTCTTTTTATAACTAAATGACTTATATACCCCTATTAAAATATTTTATAAAGAAATGAGAAGGGTAATTTAGACATTACGACATAATAAATGGATCCTTCCCTCCTAATCCCACCGAATCGAAAGGATTGAATATATAAGAAAATAAGGTATTCTAAGAATCATTTACTAACATTTTCCTTTCACTCCTGTGTAATACAAACAAATGAATGGATTGTTAGATCATTTAATATAAGGGGTATTTGCTAAAAGAAACCTAATAAAATTACCTAATCGTTAAATTAAGCCTTCAATAATTTATTTTATAAAAAAATGTCTAATGTAATAATTATTTATAGAAAACATTCCTTTTATATTTTTCATACTTTTATAACCCTTATTATTAAATATATAATTTTATTTTTAATACAATATTTATGTTTAAATATTAAACAAATAATAGGGTATTTTCACCACTATCACCACTACCATGTATTTAACCACCACTACAGCCACCACAACCATCATCACCACCACCACCTACTACTACTACTAATTTATTACTCACACGTGTGTCTGTGAATTTTTCCAAAAATCTTCATAACTAATTCTAAGCCTCACATAGAGCTAAAGATAAGAGATAACCAAGTACGGTAAAACATTTGTGTTTTAGTAGATAGATTAGCTTTAAATTAGTGTCATGTAATAATATTATTCTTGGCAAGAAATCAAAATATTGCAAAAAATCAACTTTTAAAACCAAATAGCGCATACTTCGATACCTATTTCGTTTGAGGTTCTCACTCTGATCGATCAAATCAACCAATACTCAACTCAACAATTCTTGCCATCTTTGAAACTCAAACCTAAAACTTTAAATTCCCTCACTAATCAACATAAAATTGAACTTATCCAATTCCATAACATCCATGTAATCTTCACGATTTTGAAGTTTCAAACTGATTCGAACTCAAGCAAGTGGTAGTTAGGGACAATTTTCGTTTAATCATACTACATCCAGGAATCAATTGAATATTATAAATCGGATTCAGTAAACCAACCCCACACCTATATTTCGTGACAAGAAGGTTTTGAATCCACATTGCTCAGTATTTCATGAACATACAAAACATAAAGAAATAGATGGGCACTTTGTTCGTGTTCGTGTTCGTGTTCGTGTTCAAGCTCACCTGCTTCAGCCTCGTCCAATTTCATCATATATCAACTTGCACGTATTTCACCAAAACCTTAGGATGTGATTTTTCTTGGGCATTGCTCCCTCCATGTGCCACCTTGAGAGGGAGTATTGGCATATTAAGATAATGATTTATTATTATCAAGATGTATAGCTTATCATTATCATCGTTATATTGTATTTATGTATATCAACTAAGATTTGTAGTTAGAATAAGACTCTCAACATGTACACAATAAATTCTCGATAAATATAATGATAAAGAATCTTTGAGCGCATGTTTTCTTCACATTGAGCTCTCATATCAAGTTATACAAGTGATGATCTAAATCTTATCAACACTTAAATGTGTTATATGTGTACATATAGCACAAATTTTAATAGTATTATAATTTATTTACATATAAATAAAAACTATTATTGATTTAATATTATAGTACTTTTCTTATCGTAAATATATATATATTAATATTATATACATATATATGAGTGTGTGCAAGGCAAGCCGAGGGTATAAATCTAAGAAATCACTATTACGGGTTCCCAAAATGTTGGCGTTTCTTAGAATCTTTTTTTCAAAAAATGAAGTTACATATTTGAATTTAGTAATATATAAATCATAAACTAGCCTATTACTAAAATATTATATGGTTTTGTAGAGATTTTAAGTTTAATTATCAAATGATACATTGTATTTTTAAATCTTTTAAATCTTTTATATATAGAAGCTAAGACCCAGTTACCACGACATATAAAAAAAGGCAAATATTTTTAATGTAATTTAGAGATTTTTATAAGATAATTGAAATATTTAAAAGATTCAATTAAATATGTGATTAAATCAAAGTTTGAGAAGTAGAATGATTTTTTATTTAAAACAATTTTAGTAAAAAGAATCAGAATGCAACCAATATTCGTACAAAAAATTCGATTGTTTTTAAAATTTAAACATACATATAAGGGTCCTATTGTGATATTCGTTTCAAGCTCTAAATATGTCTGAACCGGTTTAAGTGTATGTATTTGATACAATATATAAGTATAGTTACTTAAAAGAATGGTAGATAACTACAAGATATTAGAAGATTCTATAATTGACAAAAAAAATTAGAAGATTGTATAATATTATATTAGTTTCATGTAAGATTGAGACAAATTTAACTTTTATTGATAATGAGATGCCATGTTAAGGAGTAATTTAACATTTTTTATTCATTTTATAAATGAAACTCGAAATACGGAAGAAAATATTTGAACATTTTTAACTATATTTTATTGACATTGAACCCTTAACTTAAATTTCACAAGTCTACCATTGATTTGTTTTCTTAATTTGGATTCAAAAATTTAACTAAAGGGTATCTTTTTCATAATTCCTGACACTTTACTTTAGTATTATTTTTACCAGATGTCCAACTTAAAGTTTTGTCAAGAATTTTTAAATTCTCACTTGAATAAGGAGCTTGTTGAAAGTGTTTGTATCTTCAGTGTGGTGTATTATCTTCAGTGTGGTGTATTTTATTTTGTAGTTATTTTTGTTTGTATTGAAGGTGGGATAGTGATCCACGCGCTTTTATTTAAAATATTGAGTGGTTAATTTATTAATGAAAAGACTTGCTTACCAAAAAAAAATATAATCGAATGCTCAACAAATAATGATTTTTGATCCCAATAAAAAATGGTTTTAACAAAAAAGGGAGAGAGTAACCTTATTGAGGACTTGACAAAATGATACATGTCATTAGTCCCTAGTCACCATCTTCTCAAAACTTCCAAAATTGTATATAGGGTAGACTATCCCAACATTTGTTTAAATGTAGCCTCCAAAAGATTATAAACAGTCACACTTAAACAAATAAATTAACATTGCGTTTTTACTTATTACTTATTAAAACTTCATTGCATCTTTTAATTTACATGCTAACTTTGTTCCACATCTAGTGAATACTCCACTTAGTTATATATGTAATGATGTGTTAAATTTGGTCTCCATATTCACAATATAGAAACAATTTTTTGTCTGATTCAATCCCATACCATTTCTTTATTCATCTAAAAAAACCACCTATGCTCTAAACTTTTCATGAGTTCATCAATAAAACAAAATTAATTCATCGTATAGATTAAAACAAACAAGAGAAAACACAACATGTTGGAATAACTATAACCAACTATTCATCAAACTTGCTAAGAAATCAAAATTTGCAAGCATAAACTAGATTAATTTCAAATCTCCAATAAATAAGTTAATTATGCAAAAATTATATTGCACTTTGACCCTCCAAGTGTAAGCTAGCTTCCTTTAAAGACAATAATTCCTGCATAAGAGCAGCAAGCTTATCCACATTTTCCTTCTGAATCTTATCTGGTACCTTTTCCTTATACGCTAATCCATTCATAGTCTTTGTTAAATTATCATGTTGCCTATTTTAAACAAAATATTAGTAACAAAAAATAAATCAAAATTCATAATATTTAACTTACTTTTTAATATCTTCCATTCTTTTCTTTAACCTTTCACGTTCAACTTCCACATCAATAGTTCCTTGTACATTAAGAAAAACTTGAAGCGATTCATTCACAATCGCTACTTTACATCCACCTGGCTTTGCATCATTCTCGTTCAACACCTGGTAAGTAAACAAGGGTAAAAACGTAAACTCAAAAAATATTTTAACAAATATATATATATATATATATATATATATATATATATATATATATATATATATATATTCGAACACAAACCTGCAAAGATGATAAACTAGCAAGTGTTTTAATCTCGAGCTCATGGTTTCTAATAGTATCTGCTCCATCATTCACTTTACCAAGCACAAAAGCTTCTCTCCTAAAAAAAACAAAAAAAAACATTTACTAACCGGAAAAAGAAAAAGAAAAACAAAATTACTACACGGGGAAAAAAAATTTACTGCCCCAAAAAAAACAAAAATTACTATGCGAAAAAAAAAAAAAAAACCATTGACTACCCGAAAAAAGGAAAAAAAATTACTACCCGGAAAAAGAAGAAAAAAATTTACTGCCCAAAAAAAGAAAAAAAAAATTTACTACACGGAAAAAATAAAATTACTACCCGAATAAAAAAGTTTACTACACAAAAAAGTAAAAAGAAAAAAAAATTTACTACCCGTGAAAAAAGAAAAAGAAAAAATTACTACCCGAAAAGTAACAGTAAAAAAATTAATTTACCGAGTATTCCTTTCATCAGCAGGGAGAGAAGCTCGAAGTGACCTTAATTCCTTCACAACAGACTCAACTAAAATCATCTCCTTTTCCACTTGTTCATTACTCCAGCTCTACATAAAAAAAAACTCAAAAATTAAAAAAAAAAAAAATCATAATGTGGACCCCACGTGATATACCCGTGGGGTCCACATTATGGCAAAAATTTAAAAAAAAATTAATTTACCTTGATAACGGAAGGATATTCGGATATCATAATAGATTCCTTTTTCAACTCATCGTTTCTCATAGGTAATCTTTGCCATAATTCTTCAGTAACATAAGGCATAAAAGGATGAAGTAATCTTAATCCATTATCTAAACATATCCATAAAGTATCTTGCGCGTATTTTCTTTCGGATAAATATTCTGAATTGTTGCTAAAATATGGTTTTATTACTTCGATAAATACGTCACATAATTGGTATTGCCAGAATTTATGAACAGCTGTTGTTGCGTCGGAGAAATTGTAGTCTTCGAGGGAAGCGTTGGTTTTTGAAATGGCGGTGTTTAATACCGATAATACCCATTGACAAGTGAAGGGCATTTGTGTTGGGTTTATTTCGGAAGGAGGGGTATAATCGTCTCCGAGTTTACTCATGGCGAAACGTATAGCGTTCCATAGTTTGTTACACCATTGACGGTATCCTGATACTCTTAGTATATCCAAGTTTATTTTATCTGACTGGTAATAGAAAAAAAAATTAAAAAAGTTAGGTTGGAATAAAAAATTAAAATACAAAATACCCCCCATGGTTTGACAAAAGGTTATATAGTTCTTAAAAGGGACCGATACTCCCTGTGGTTTTTCAAGTCACAACTCAAGGCATGATTGCACTATAGGTCCCTAAATTATGCAAAAATTGCTTTGCAATTTGCAGGTTCATATATTATGACAAAAATGTACTATAAGTCCCTATATTATACAAAATAACCCTAGGGGATTCGGGAGGCAGTGTCCCCGGATTTTTATTAGTTAATTGCACTATAGCTCCCTATATTATGACAAATATGTAATATAAGTCCTTACATTATACAAAATAACCCAAGGAATTAGGTGGGGCAGCGTCCCCAATTTTTTTTGCAGTAATTGCACTATAGGGTTATGAAAAGATTCAGTATAGGTCCCTATTATGGAGAAATTGCATTGCAGGTCCTATATTATGACAAAAATGTACTACTAAGTACCTATATTTTATTCAAATTAGTCTCACTATAGGTCCCTATATTATAAAATAGTTGCACTGTAGGTCCCTAAATTATGAAAAAATTGCATTACAGATCCCTACATAATGCAAAAATTGCATTTCCAGTCCCTATAATATGACAAAATGCTCTACCTATATTTCTTTTTATCGGGAAAACAAAATATTCACACAAATAAGATAAATAGAAGCCTAATAAGAAAAAATTTAGGGGGGGCAAGCAAGGATTCTGAAAATTACAGGGGGTGCCATAAGACAATAATTATATTGTTGTAGGGTGCGAAAGTGTTTTTTCCAAACCATAGGTTTTTTTTTTTATCTTTTGTTAAACCACGGGGGTATATTTGGTATTTTACCCAAAAACAAATAAAAAAGAAAGAGATGGGGGAAATTTATGAACCTGAGCAGTGTAAGAAACCAAGGCAAAACGAAGAGCATCAGCACCACATTCAGTGATACCATTAGGGAAATCTTTCTTTTGTCCTTCTATGGCAGTCTTTAATTCATTTGGGTCCAAATTACCCTCATTTAATCTCTTATGAAGCCCTTCAAGTGAAATTCCGTTTATAACCTCAAGAGGATCGATCACATTGCCCAAGGATTTTGACATTTTACGCCCATGTGCGTCACGAATCATTGGATGCAAATAAACCTGCATTTAATTAATTAAATTAATTATACATAATAGAAAAAGTTAATGAAGTAAATATTTATTTGATTTTTTCGGCATGGTGACATTTAAAAGGTCTGTCCCTATTATTATGCAAAAATTTGATTACAAGTCCCTATATCATAACAAGAATGTTCTATAAATAGTGTGCAAAACTTGCACTATAAGTCCCTATACTTTCTTTTTTAAATTGTTTAATTCCCTGTATTATACTAAATAACCCAAAGAGCTTCGGGGGTAGAGTCCCTGATTTTTTTTAGTTAATTGGACCATAAGTCCCTATATTAAGCAAATATGCAATATATGTCCCTATATAATGAAATAAATGCATTACATGTCCCTATATTATGAGTCTATGACAAAAATGTGCTATAAGTCCCTATAGTATGCAAAACTTGCACTATAGGTCCTTATATAATGAATAAATGCATTACATGTCCCTATATTATGATAAAAATGTACTACAAGTCCCTATATTATGACAAAAATGTACTGCAAGTCCCTATAGTATGCATAACTTGCCATATAGGTCCCTATATTATGCAAAAAAAGTACTCTATCCTCTTTATTAACGAAACTTTCATCTCAATTATAATAAATTACTGACCTTTCTAAAAGGTACATCACCACCAAGTTTAGTACCCAACATAACCATACGAGCAACCCAAAAGAACAAAATATCATGGCCCGTTTCAAGAACAGCTGTAGGATAAAAGGCCTTCAAATGTTCTGTTTGTTCGGGCCAGCCCAAAACAGATAAAGGAAAAAGCCCAGAAGAAAACCATGTATCTAGAACATCAGGATCTTGTGAAAGTTGAAATTTTTTTCCATTAAATTTTTGATTTGCTTCTTGAAAAGCTTCTTGTTCATTTCTAGCTACTATCCATTGTGTGTTATTTGCACCTAACTCCTTTGATTCATCATCTTCTAGTGTTACGTACCAAGCTGGGACCCTGTGGCCCCACCATAACTGCCTTGAAATGCACCAATCACGTATGTTTTCTAACCATCTGTAAAAAGGAAAAAAATTATGATAAAATAACTGTAAAATTTGAGGTTTTTGATGGTTCAGAATGTATTTTATGCAAAATATAGGGACCTATGGTGCAATTCATTCAAATATATAACCTAGTTTACACAATATATGGACCTATAATACATTTAAGCAAGATACAGGGACCTACAGTGCAATTAACTCAAAAAAAACATGTCGAATTAAAATAAATATACCTTTTCCATTCGGCATTATATTGTTTAGGAATAATTTCAATCCTTTTATTATTCTCATCGGTAACAGCATCAAGAGCTTCCTTAGCCATATCTTTACAATTAACATACCATTGAGGCTTAATAAGAGGCTCAACCACATCATTACTTCGTGAACAAATCCCTAAACGCATTTCATTTGTTTTATCCCCTCTATATAAACCCTGAAAATTAACCATGGTTAAGTTTAAAGACACACATGGTTAATTTATATATATATATATATATATATATATATACCTTCTGTTTTAACGCTTCGGTAATGGCAACACGAGCGTCGAAACGTGGCATGCCTTCGAAGTGGGACCCACCATTGCTGTTTATTTTTCCATCATCAGTATATATATTGATGAATTTTAGATCGTGACGCTTTCCTACTTCGAAATCGTTTGGATCGTGTGCTGGAGTTATCTGAAGGACAGAAATTGCATTATAGGTCCCTATATTATGTAAAAAATGTACAATAGGTCGTAATATCAATTTCTCTGGATTAAATACACTATAAATCTCTATTTTACTATAGAAAACATATTATTCATATGAATAAATAAATATAAGCCTAATAAGAAAAGCATAATCAAGTTTCGGGGAGCCATAAGCTAATTAAATAAAAAAAATTAATTGTAAATGTAAATACTATAAGTTCCTATATAATTTTCTTGAATTAATTCCACTATAAATCTCTATATTATACAAAACAACGTGTATTTTACTATAGGAAAAAAAAACTTTTCATACAAATAATATAAATATAATCCGAAATAAAAATATTTAAGAGTTGGAGTGGGACAAGGAAGATTCTGAAAATTTTGGGGGGGAATAAGCAATTTAAATATTTAACTTTTTATTGTAAAAGTAAATACTACAGGTCCCGATATTAATTCTTTTTCTATATTATACAAAATAACCCATATTAATTTTTCCCTTTTTTTGGTTATAAAGGTACAAAATTCTTTTCACAAATTTTGGGCCCTACCCTTCACAAGTTGAAATACCACAGGGGAGAATTTGACCTTTTTTAAAACCATAGGGGTGTTTACGACCTTTTGTCAAACTACAGGGAAAAAAGTAAAACTGATATACCTTAACACAACCAGTTCCGAAATTCATATCAACAAGTATAGGATCACAAATAATTGGTAATTTTCTTCCATTAAAAGGATGAATTGCAAATTTTCCATGAAGATGAGTATATCTTGAATCTTCAGGGTGTATAGCTATTGCTGAGTCACCAAGCATAGTTTCAATACGTGTAGTTGCTACAACTATTTCTCCTAATCCTCCTTCTAATGGGTACGCAAATGACGTTAATACCCCAAATTCAACTGGCTTTTCATAACCTGGTACTTTTAGTGGGGTCCTCTCTTTTATATCTATATAATCCACCTTCAATAACAAAATTTATAATTTATTAATACATATATATATATATATATGTGTAGGTGTAATTACTGAAAAATTATACCTCAATTTCAGATATTGCTGTTCGTAATACACAATCCCAATTCACCAATCGTAGATCCCTAATTTAAAGAAAAGAAACATTTTAAATTAATATAGGGACTTATATTGCAACTTTTGTATACTATAGGGATTCAGAGTATAAATTTTCATAAAATAGGGACCTATAATGCAATTTTAGCATAATATAGGAAAGTATAGTGCAACTTCTGTAAACAAAAAGGGAATTATAGTACAATTTTTTATAATATAGGGACCTGTATTGCAATTTTGCATAATGTATGAGACTATAGTGCAACTTTTTAATACAAAAGGGATTTATAGTACAAATTTTTATAATACATGGACCTGTAAATTGTAATGCACTTTTTGCATAATATAGGAACCTATAGTGAAACTTTTGTATACAATATAATTTTTTTTCGCCCTCATATTTCGCAATATCTTCTAAAAATGGCCTGATCTTTCAAAATGTGCCTAAAAGGACATATCTTTCAATTTTGTGTTTGAAGTTAATGATTTGATAATTATTAAATGAAATTAGAAAAGACACATTTAAGTTTTTATAATAGCATAGTCTAATAAAGGATACGAGAAATAGAAGATATGAGCTAGGATGCACATTTTGAAAGATTAGGGCATGTTCAAGATAACACACGAAAGATAAGGGACTTCATTGTGCAATAATTAAGCATATTATATCCATACCTGTATATAAGATCTTCCTTATATAGCCTAACAAAAGCTTCAGTCACAGCTTTAGACCTTTCTTCATCCATAGTGAAACACTGGTTTTTTAAAGAATTAAAAATATTAATAAGATTATAATAAACCACCACATATCAATATAAATTAAGTTAATTGCACTATTAGTCCCTATGGTCTCCGAAATATGTGTCCGTCCATTAATCCATGTGCTCTAAAAATCCACAAAAGGTCATTTTAAAGCATTTTTGGAGCACAGGGACTAGAGGACACCTATTTCGGAAACCACAGGGACTAAAAGTGCAATTAATAAAACATTAAAGAATACAAACCTCACGAGACCAATCAAGGGAAGCACCTAAACGTCTTAATTGTGTCAAAATTGTACCTCCATATTCTTCCTTCCATTTCCATACCTATCATAAAAAGTCCCTGAACTTTTAAACTTTCCATTTTATCATTTTATGTACTTAAATTCACTAGAAAATGATTTTTTCAATTAATATAAAATAATAATTAAATCAAATTACTCACTTGAGATACAAATTCTTCACGACCAATATCATGTCTTGTTAATTTCTTTTCACGCATAATTTTCTTCTCCACAACCACCTTTCACATAAATATTTTATGAATTTTTAGTAAAAACGCAAAAAAAATTAAAAGAAAAAATGAAAAAAAAACTAACCTGAGTTGCGATTCCAGCATGGTCAGTTCCTGGGACCCACAAGGTATTATACCCAGACATTCTTCGCCAACGAATAATTGTATCCTGGAGCAAGTAAATAGTAATAAATATTAGGGGCTTAAAAGCAAATAGATGAACTTTCGAGATCTCAAACATTGATGTAAGACCCACCTGAATTGCAGCAGTTAGGGCATGTCCAATGTGTAAAGCTCCGGTCACATTAGGTGGTGGCAAAACCTGTAGTATGGGATAAATAAAACAGTTAAATTTTCTCCATGATCACATAATTTTAAGTAAATATTCAAGAGTTAATTGCATAGCTAGTCCCTGTGCTCTACAAATGCTACTAAAGGTGCATATGGTCGATATTATGCACAAAATTTAAGGCCTGATTTACAAATTTAGAATTTGCAGGGACATGAGTGTGATTTCACAAAATTTAGGGAATGCTTTGCAATATAAAACCTTTAGGGACCTGTTTTGTAATGTTTAGAAAATTCAGGGACCTATTTGCAGTTTTAAATTTTCAACCACCTAATTTAGAATTTCAAAAAATTTAGGGCCTAATTTACAATTTCAAAATTTTCAGGGACTTGTTTTGCAATGTTTTAAAAATCCAGGGACCTATTTGCAAATCTAAATTTTTCAGGGACCTAATTTGATATCGACCATACAGACCTTTCATGGAATTTTTATAGCACATGGACTATATGAATCCTATTTCGGAGACCACAGGGACTAACAACACAATTATTTAAGGGTTAATTGCACAGTTAGTCCCTGTGGTTTCCGAAATATGAGTCCTGTAGCCACTATACTCTAAAATGCCACGAAAAGTCCCTATGGTTGATATTTATGAGCATCACAGGTCCTTTCCGTGGCATTTTTATAGCACAGGGACTAGAGCAACCACAGGGACTAAAGATGCAATTAACACATTATTCAACTCTATTGACCCTTATAAAAACTCACAATCACAAAAGGAGGTTTTGAACTGTTTGGATCAGCCACAAAGAAATTAAATTTCTCCCACCATTCATACCACCTGAAACATAACTTCAAATTAAATATAAAAATAACAAATTAAAGGTAAAAAAAAAAAACTCACGCTTTTTCTACAGCACTAGGGTTATATGCTTTAGCCATTTGAGGAGCAAGTTTTTTCTTCTGTCCTAAAGGAGTTTCTGGATCAACACTATCTTCTATATTTTCTTCTTTACCTTCTCTTTTAGCATTCTTTTTCTTTGCTGTTTTACTTAAACCAGAAGCTTGTTGTGCCTAATTATATTTAAATAAAATAAAATATTATTAAATTTAATCCATACATTGCTTTATAATTCATAATTCATACCTGAAGCTTAGCTGCTTCTGCTTTTTGTGCTGCTTTTTGTTTTTTAAGTTCTTTCTCTCTAGCCTATCAAGCAAATAAACAGCGAGTATGAGTGATTTATGTAATCAAAATTCAAAAAATAGCAAATACGCCCTAGTGGAAGGGTAGATTTGGTACTTTCCGTAACCTATGGTAGCTACATTATAGTAGTTTAAGCTGAAAATACCTTTTCTTCTTTCTTCTGCTTCTTTTCAAGCTCTTCAGGAGTCAAATCCTTTGTCTAATATCAGAAATTAAATCAATTTTCATTAAAAATCAATTGAAAATGACAAATTTCATATAAATATATAGTTATACAAACCTCGATTTGCTTTTTATTCTCCACATTTACATTTGATTCCGAGTCAGTCTGTTCAATAATAACATTAATTTATACTTAAAAAGCGAAGAACAAAAAGATCGTATCGATACAAGTGAAGTAACTAGTTTATACCATTTTTGCGTAAAAGCGTGGAGCTAAAGCTTGACGGAGATGACGAAAATGGCTGGCGTTTGATGGAAATGAAAAGTGTGAGGTTGATATGATAGATAGAGAAGAGTGTAAAACCCTAAACATACGATTACAAATTCTGAAAAATTGTCAAATGATAAGATTAGAGTTTCAATGGTAAAAAATGATTTTTTTACCTTAATTTGGATTCTCGAACGGTCTTTTAGTGTTGATGGCGTAGCAAGCAGTGTTGATGATGGTGGAGATTGATCCCTGTGTGGCGGCGAAGTGTGAAGAGATGATTTTGAGGTTTTATGTTCCAAGATTTTTCAACGTTTGACGTTAATATATACTCATTTTTTATCTAGAATATTTACTATCTCATTTCGAGTTTTTCTTGGGTTTAGCATAATTTTAACAAAAAATTAGTGATTTGGCACCGGAACAAAAATAATTATTGGCACAAAGGCGGTCGTCCTACCGCCCTTAATTAAATTTGAGATTAAGTTATTGACCGCCCTTAAGTTAATTATAAATTTAAGTAAGGGCGGCCCCTTGACCGCCGCCCTTTTCACGCAGAGGATGGGCGGTCACTTGGGGACCGCCCTTCGCCGCAATTTAGGTTAAAAACACCTCTTCTTTCTTTTCATTCCATTTCAATACCCCTTTTCTCTCACACACTCACCCTTCCCTTCAAATCACATCCAAAATCTTCAATTTTTTCATCAAATCCTTGGTCCATTCATCTTCAAGGTAATTATTCTATTCATTTGTTTTTATATATACCATATATATGTAAGAAAAACTAGGTTTTATTAGTTGTATATAGTAGGTGTGAGTGTTAATTAGTTGTAGGAGTTTGTTTCTAACAATTATTAGGTCAAATTTTTTTATATATTGTATTTGATTTGCTATTGATTATGTTGTTTGTATTGGGGGTTTTAGGTAGTTATGAGTTTTATGTGGATATATTTTTATGGAGGTGATATTGTTCGTAGTAGTAACGGTGTTGTTGAGTATTCCGGGGGAAATTTTAAACCATTTATGACCGGAGGAGATATAGGGTTGATTGGTTTAAAACAAGCCGTGTGTTCGACTTGTAATTGGAATGCAAAAGAAGTTATTTTCGATTTGAAATGGCGATGACCGATTTCGTCAAACCCTCCACGGTATCATGCTATAGATGTTGGGGAGGACACGATTAATGCGATGATTTGTGGGGCGAGAAACGGTCAATACCATGCTATTAAGATTTACGCCGAGATTAAAGAAATTCGTGAATCGCAATCTTCTACTTCGCGTGAAAATAGTAAAAAAAAAATTATGAGTTGGGTAACACATCTACACCTCTTGAGCCGATTCGCTAGACAATTCGTGAAGATTATAGTGAAGATGATGACAATAGCGAAACCGAATTGGAGGTATCTGATGAAGAGGGCTTTCATATTTCTAGTGATGAGAACGAAGATAGTGGTAAGGACGACGATGACGATGACGATGATGAATGTTCTAATCCAACTAATAACAATCCCTAGTTTGTAAAACTAGAAAAATGGAGTTCCAAAAGAAAAACAAAAGATATTTTTTAATTAAAGTAACACTACACTATTACAATAAATTGAAGATAACGAAACTTACACGGAATATACGAGAAAATAACTATTACACGACATGTAAAATGGCGTAAAAAGATATTACGGTCGTCCCGGGTATAACCACTGAATTAGATTTCTTGAACTCGCTTCAAGGGCCGGAAACCTAGCATATAGTTCTTTGGTATATTCCCCATTGGCCTCAATGGTGGGGTACCTCGAGAACGACAGGGTCAAGTTCATGTTGTTCAAGGAGATATCAGTGGCTTTTGTGCCCAACGTTTGTAGTTGAAACTATTGAAAGGCTCCAACATAGTCACGTCGGGAAAGGCCTTTACGTTCAATAATAAAGCAACTGCCGAGATAGGAAAAAACATTTCTAAAACAATCAGAGATATAAACTAATATCTTTTTAAATTGTTGGAAAATAACCATCACTGGTTTGTAAAACTAGAAAAATGGAGTTCCAAAAGAAAAACAAAAGATAGATTTCAATTAGAGTAACACTACACTATTACAATAAATTGAAGATAATGAAACTTACACGGAAAATACGAGAAAAGAACTATTACACGACATATAAAATGGTGTTAAAAAGATATTTGGTCGTGCCGGTCATCTCTAACAGAATTTCTACTACATAGAAATACTAGGTATAGCCCGTGCCTGAAGGCACTCCAAAAAATAATATTCCAGTTACTTGTTCATTTACTGTTGATACATATGAAATGTTTAAAAATTAGAATGATTTTTGGTATTGAATATGTAAAAACTGAATTTATAGATAGTGTGTTATACAGAAATTATAAAAAAAGTTTATTATAAAATTCAAATGAACATAAATATGTGTATAATTAATCAAACAACTAATAAAGAAGTTGAAATACGAAAAAAAATTAAAAAGAAACAGAATCGAAAATACATATATGATCATTCATCTTGTGTGCTTACTTATAATTAACATTATATTAAAACTTCAGGATATACAATATTAGTTGTTGTTTGTTCACCATCCAAAAGAAATACACTTATGCGATCATAACTCATACATCTTGATAATGCAACATACAATTGTCCATGACTAAATACTGGTGTTCGCAAATCGATCCCAACGAATTTCACAGATTGACTTTGTGATTTATTGATGGTCATGGCATAGGCTAAACGCACAGGAAATTGTCTCCTTTTCATCACAAAGGGTATTTCCGAGTCAGAAGGCGTCAATGATATTCTTGGAATGAATACCAAATTATCAGATTTATCTCCATTCAAAATGTTGGCTTCAATAACGCGTGTTGAACATCTGACAACCATTAACCGCGTGCCATTACACAATCCATCCTTCGGGGCAATATTTCTTAACAACATGATAGGAGCACCCACTTTTAATTGAAATTTTAACGGAGTTAGCCCACTTGGATTCAGTGAGTTTAAATACTCATTTGGATATCGAGATGTTATAGATTTATCTACTTGATCATCTTCAACCATCTTATCAGCTGCTAGATACGTCTTCTGGATTCCAGGAAAAATCTTAAGTGCAAGATTGTTGATCTCACTAACATCATCATTTCTCGCGGACAGTATAGTGCGTTCATTGAGATATGTGTTAGTTACAGTTTCAAGGTCATGCAAGTTAGGATATGTGGTTGACATCAAATTTTTCAAATTTGTGCACTTGCGCATTGTTGTTGGGATCTCCATTAATTCTTTTGAAGCCAATCTAGAATGATTAACAAACACTTAAATTTATGAGTATAAAAAATATTTATAACAAAATTTAGAGCCATTCAAATTACCTTTAGTATGAAGTCGGCAAAATCAGAGTTCCCGCTAATTGAGTCGTTGAGACGCATATTAACATCTAATGTAAGCACGTGAATTTTCCTCCAAAGTATAGAACGTCTTAATGAGGCTCCGACTATTTGTTCGCGTACACCTTTTGGTACAACTGGTAAAATTTGTCGAAAATCACCTCCGAGAACAACAGTGATGCCCCCGAATTGATTCTCATTTTTATGTATATCTTGTAACGTTCGACTAACAGGCTCAACACAATTTCGATGTTGTATCGGAACTTTATCTCAAATTATGAGACTTGTTTTTCGTATCAACTCAGCCTGGAGGGATTGTTTAGAAATATGACAAATAGGATCTTCCACAATATTCAGTGGTATCGAGAATGTGGAATGTGCAGTTCGACCTCCAATCAATAACAAAGATGTGATTCCTGACGAAGCTACATTAATCAAAAAATAATCTAAACTCCGACATTTTGTTGATATCGTATTGTATAAAAAGGTTTTTTCAGTTCCAGCACCTCCATTCAAGAAGAAAGTTACACCTTTACTATTAAACACGGAATCAACAATCTTATCGTATGCGCACCTTTGTGCACTGTTAAGTCGATCAACGTTTATATCTGCATCCCTATCTTTCGCTTCCCTTTGAAGTTGTAAATGTTCTCTTATCAATCGATTTTCCACAACCAAGTTCCAATTCATGAGTTGTGGATTTTGTTTCAAAATTGGAGCACGGTTTATTGCGCGAGTTGTGTAGACAGTCATTTCGATTCTTTTATTTTCCAGCGAATCCTGTATAATAATATCACTTATGTATTAGTTACAATATTATGAAATTCGTGTTGTGTGTTTACTTATAATATACACTACTTCGAAACTTCAGGGTATACAATATTAGGTGTTGTTTGTTCAACATCAAGAAGAAATACACGTATTCAATCATAAAGTGAAATTATAGGCTTACTTGAGGTCTGTAAACTTTTACATTCGATTGGACTCGGGATGCACCCATTTTTGAGACCTTGTTTTTGTTATTCGATACGCTCGTCATTTGATAGTACAATGATCTAAAAATATGAGGATTTATTAACATTTGGTAAATAAAACGATCAATCTATATTACATGTTATACAAATGAAACAATTAATCTAGTAATACATATACTGAAATACGACACACGTAAGTATAATTTTAATAAGTTCAACTAATTTTTTTCAATACATAAAAAAGTAGTTCTCAAATACAATACAATTATTATCGAATCAAGAACAATTTATTACAAATGACTCCCTAAAAACGATTATTCATGAAAAAGTAGCAATCCAATACCATAAATTTATTGTCGAATCTAGACTAATTTATTAAAATCCACTCCCAAAAATCTATTACATTGATAAATAACGACCATTCGAATATAAGGTACCCTGCTCCATGTTAGCAAGGGTTAAATCTGCTAGCATCGTAAACTCAATATCATCAAGTAAAACTTTCAAATCTCCATATTTGCTATTGGCCAATCTTGAGGAAGTGTGGCAATGACATATAACAAGGGGGGCAGATCTAAAGGAACGTTTGTACTACTCCTAAAGGAATAATAACTTTCTTCCTTTCGTTTAATGTGATCAAGCACAAATTTAGTTGAATTCAGTCCATAAAAGGGTTATATTATCGATTTCACCATATTCATCGTATGAATTTGTTGTAATCTTAGTTAGCATTTCGAGTGTGTCCACTGTATTTTTTTGTTTTAGCCTGCAAAAAATAACTATGAATAGAAAAAATTATATGTAAATATTTGTATGCTATATTTTTTAAAAGTGAGTATTCGAAATGGAAAATATTATCTACAAACTACTCAAATAGTAATATGATTACTAATTAAAATATTCAGATTCTTTTTTTAGTTTATTAACAAAAAATAAATAGGATTTTACGATTTTATAATAAAAATATAGATATACTAAATGCCACAAATATTAATTATTGATTTTAGTAGTATTTTAATTATTTAATTATCAATTATTTTAATATTTTCATGTCAAAATATAAATATAGAAAATATTTTATTGTTTACTAAATTATTTGTATTTTCTTTTCTTACAACTTTTTTCTTAAACCCACGTAAATTCCATTTGTTTTATATTTTTTTATATTTTTTTTATTAAACCCAACAGAAATTATTACGTATTCTTGTACAAATGTAAAAATTTTAAATATATTTTTAAAAATGTAAAACTTAAGAATATATTTTTGTTCTATGATGCAACGTTTTGATTGGGGATTTATGGGTAAAAGTTTTTTTTTCAAACGATTATAGGATATATAAAATGAAAATAAAAGAGAAGAATGAGGAAATTATGAGATGAATGAGGGAATTATGAGACAAATGGGGAAATTATGAGATGAATGGGGAAGTTTGAGGATAAATAGGGAGAGTTAGGTTTCATTCTGCTTTATTATATAGATTATATCAGAATATTTGAGAGAGAAGTAGAATAGTCTTTTCTAATTTTTAGTTTTGTTCTACATTCTATTATATTATTACTCTAGAATAATTTTTTTCTTTTTTCTTTCTATTCCCTCTAGAATAGTTTTTACATTCTCTCAAGAATATCTTTTTTTTCTCTTATTTAGAAATGCAAGTGACAAAGTCACCATTTATAGAATAAATGGCAAGACAAAAAACCGTCACTTAAATGCTCTTCAATGGCTGGTGATAAATGCTCATCAATGCTCATTAAAGCTAGCCGGTTTGTTGACCGAACTTTGTTAACTTACGTAACAAATAAAATAAATAGCCATTAATCTGTAGTCAAGAGCAATTAAGTTGTCGTCAAGTAAAGAAAAATATTTTACGTATATTAAATAGTTTCCAATGTTTTTTCCTCAAATTCTAGTGTGTGACTATTATTACATACATAGTCTTGTTCACTTCTCCCAAGAGCATGAAAGAATTAATAAAATATATTGTCTTTTATTTAATAATTCCAACAATATATAAATCAACGCTAAGGGAAGAACTTACCCTCAAGTGTACGGGGTGTTGGCAAGTAATAAAGATAAGTAACTGGGTATATCGTTCTTACATGAACTATTAAGATTATAATAATTGTGTTTACGAGTGTAATAGTTTTGTTGCAAGGTAAATGAAAATAAACATATATAATCTTTTTGTTTGGATTTTCGTAATTAAATATAAAGATAAAAAAGAGGCAAGTAAAATGCAATAATAAAGTACGTAATCAGAAATAAAATGTAATTAAATTAACAAAAGGATTGATCATGAGAGAGATATGCTCGAGTCTTGATAGTAATTCCAAAGTCCACTAAATAGATGTTTTTTGATATAAGGGTAAATTAGTTATTTCACATTAGTCAGGATTCAATGGTCTTCCCAATTCCCTCCCGAGTAGATAGGAAGCTATCCTACGGTATTAGACCTCTTTCGGGTGACCTTACAATACTTTTGGATGTTTCAAGTTCAAACCCTAACAACTAATTAACTAGCCAATACCTTCTGGCTCACTAACCCACACCAAGTGCCTATATATTATATCCGTAACCCGGACCCCCTCCCGGAGAATAGTCTAATTACTAATACTACCCAATACGTGATCAAGATATGAGTAGAAATCACGCACAAATATATAGTCAAAAAAATAGACTCAATTTGTTTAAATAATAAAATCAATTTAATCAAATAAGGTTTATCCACAAGCAATTCTCAAGCAAAACAAAGTTTAGCTCATACTCAAATAATGAAAAATAATATATAATAATACTATATTCATGTTTAGAATGAAAAACTAAATAAAATTAACCTAATACTTGAATGGAAACAAATAATGGATGAGGAAGAATGGTGGAATCGGATGTAGAAACCCTTCTCCTTCTATGGCTCCAGGCGTTTTCTCTCTTCCTTGGGTATAATATTTCCACCTTGCTGAGTGATGAGATTCTAATAGGCTTATATACTTAGCTAAAAATGTTTGGGGCCTCATGGGATCACTTAATCGGGTTAAAATAGCCCAATTCGTTTTTATCTAGTGCTGGACAAGTTTGAGTCACGGTTGAAGCAAATAACATAACTTCTTCATCTAAACCACAAATTGATTTCCCTCAATTTGATGTGTCACTGACTTTAAGCTCTATCCAAATCAAAAAGAACTTTGTTCAAAGCTCTAACCAATTATTCGTGGTGACTAAATCAATAGGCGTCAAGGACTTTGCTGGTAAACGTTTTAACTGCTCCAAAGTGACATTTTGCTCATTTTACGCCTTGTATTGGGTTTAAGCTTGACTTCTTGACTCTTCCTCATTATCTTGGTACCTTATGTCAGACATGTAACTAAAATCCACACACTTAACACACAATTAAGGCACAAAAGCTCTATAAATAGATTTATGTCCAAAACAAGATGGAAAAGTAAGATATGTCGAATGTTAGAGAAAAGTCCCTGACTTAGGCCCAAATAACCTCCAAAAAGATGTCTCGTGATAGGATTAATTCATTACACGAATGAGACATCAATAACTTTTTCCACAACTCAAATATTTTTCCCTAATTTGTTTGCATTATCTGCAGATTGGTAGAGGGGATGAAGTTTATGCATTTGGATCCAAAAAGTTGTAATGTGTGAAATATCATCTCGTGTTGTTGCTTTTTTATTCCACTTTTGGATAATAATGTGTTTTTCAGCCAGTTTCCAAGGGCTTCCTTTGTAAATCTTTTCATAGTCGGTTTCATTTTCACAAGTAATGAAGACTGGGTTGATTACCTTCTATTCTGATATGATTTTTCCTTCAAGACCACTTGATTTCATCATAGTCTTCCTTAGAAGACAAAATTGATTGTTTTGTTTAAAATGATTCTTGCTAGTAATTTAAGTTGTTCAAAAACTGCATAAACTGAGTTGAAATCTGGCTTTAAGACGCTATCTTCATCGTGATTTGTTTTTGTGTTGAGCGACACAAATTCCATGTTTTTAGTAGTAGACGGTTTTGTTTGGGTTTTAATGTTAATGATTTGTTATTAGTAATGAAATTTAAGGTTGTGGGTATTTATTGCTGAAGCGGGTGAGAGGTAACTAATGATTGAAATTTATGGTGATGCTTTTAAATATAAAGAATCGTGAGGCAAGTTGGTATAAGTTGAGGATAGTTGTTGAGAGATAGACGAAAAAGAAGGATATGATTATGGTGACTGAATAAAAAAACAAACCTGTTGTTGTTGACGGGTAATTTAGGCGGTGGTTTGTGGTAGGTGGTGGTTTTGGGTTGGTTAGGGTTATTCATCTCTTATTGGGAAATGGAGTTTCATTGCAGATAATAGCCTGATGGGAAAAATCTTCTTACTAAAAGCCACAACCAATCTTATGAATGTCCAAATACTAAAATTCTTTTAAATAAAACAAAAATCACATTAAAAAACAAGTGACAATGATCATGAACCAATAACTGAGCAAGTCATTGAGTGAGTCAGTAATTATCTGCATTGTGCATCGTCAACCATTGATCACCAACCACAACCGAACCACCACCCAGGGCATACTTAGAGAGTCAGTGAATATGAATTTTCTGAGTATAAGATTCCCTAAGTGTACTTAGAATTTTTTTGAGTATACTCAACAAAATTCTAAGTAGACTTTGAGAAATTCTTTGAATATGATATGAAATTTTTGAATATACATCGTAAATCACTAAGTATACTCGAAAATTAAAAATCAACTCAAAATTACAAGGAATAATTACGCATAAATTATTTTTATGACACAAATATATTACAACACATAATAAAAGAAAATATATTCTACCTAAAAACATTATAAAACAATCCATTACAATATTACAATTACTAAAAAAAAATTCAAATTTACAAAAATACACCCCAAACAAAAAGACCTCCTATCTTTATTTTTTATTTTAAATAACCTCATTGCCTATATATAAATCTCATAACTTATACATAAATTACATTTAATTTTTTTACATTAATATAAAAGGATATAAATTAAATTTTATTTAAAACTATCTTTTCCTTTTTATTATAATTATACTCTAAACAAAAAATATTACTTTCCTTTGTTTTCCTTTCTTATTTATTCTATAGTTTTCATTCTTTTCCTTTTTACTTTCTACCTTCCAAACAATACATTTAATCAAAAATGTCTTTTACTAAGTTTTAATCTCACAATTTTAGAAGTTTATTCAAAAAAATAATACCATTTATAACCCATTTATTATACAAATTTTGGCTAATTATAAAAACCCTTAAAAGATTACTTATTTTAATCGTTAAGCATTCTCCAACGGTCCACCACCATAACTTAAATTTGTTTTCCTTGTTAAGTTACCTCAAAAATAGTAACTTAACCAATATTTTTCTTTTTCCACTCTCAAATTAAATTTCGAAAATAATCAAATTATCTTTTGTAAAAGGTAAAGAAGAGAAAGGTAATCACACAATAATACTTTTTTTTATCCTTTTTAAATTTTGTAATCACCTCAGACTTTTCAAAGTCACTTAATGCACGGGTAATTAATATTTAGTATAATTTTGCTGGAAAAGAACGAAAAGACAACTCAAAGTAGCAGCTATAAATACCACCACCGTTCTTCTTGTTCCCAAAAAACTCTTTTTGCGTGTGGAGCTATCTCTATCTCTCACCTATAATCGGCCGCTCCGGCGCTCCGATCATCATCACCGGTGCGTTTCTTTTACAGCTAGTTTCACCGATCATCTTTTATTCATCAAATTAACCTGATTTTTGTTCAAATTCTACGTTTTTGTCCGTTGATTTTGGTTTATATACTGTTTATTGGTCGTTTGATTGTAGGTTTTTAATAGATTTATGTTGAAAGATGATATTTTTAATTAAAAAAAACTTTTTTTAATAATTTTTGGTGCTTGAATGTTACAAATTTTTGTGTTTATTTTTGAATTTAATTAAATTTAAATCTGAATGTTTGTTAGCAGTTACTGTTGCTATAGCTTAGATGTTACTCTGTTGAATTTTATTTGGGTTTAAGTTAATTGCACCATTAGTCCCTATTCTATTGAATTTTATATGGGTTTAAGTAATTTGCACCGTTGGTCCCTATTTTATTGAAGTTTCACTCACTAAATGGGTAGATTTGCAATTAGTGTATTTGGGTATTTCATGTAAGCTATAATATTGTTTCATATACTCTATTTATCTCAATGTGGTCAGAAACTATAGTTGCAATTAACTCTTTATTTCATAATTTCCAGGTTTTATTCACTCACTATGGAGAATGAAGAGTTATTTGATCCATCAGACCTTTTCAATACTGAAGCTTTTCAATGGGATTTTGATCTCGGACAAGATTATCTGCAATTAGGTATTAAATACAGGGACTTATATCACAATTCTTACATATTATAGGGACTTATATGATAATAATTTAATGTAATGTTTTAATGCAGAGTTACCAAATCTACCTACTCTTCAGACAAACAACAATACAGTGAATGATTCATTGAACTTTACGCCTCAATGGAATCCGGGTCCCACTGAAACTCCGCAATTGCAACCAGGTCCCTTTACTGATCCTATATTACATCATATGGTGCAGGAGCAGGGGATTAATACTCACCATGCATCTTCATCATCTCACCATGGAGGTTTAGAAAGTGGGTCCCACAAGAGAAAAAGCCCTAGTGTACCTATACCACCAAATTACAGAAATACCCATAGTCTTAATATTCGTAATGAAGATAATACTCAAAGGAATGTGAGAAGCAGAGGTGTGAATGTGAATGATTTTGAAGCAAACTTATCTGGGCCCGGGTCTCATTTATCAAACCCTACTGGTCGGGCCAGTTCTGGCCCGATTAGTATACCTAATTTTCAAACGGGCCCAAGTGTTTGGTCCAGCTTGAGCCCATTTACAAGGGAATGGAATAATAACCCTGTTATTCCTACTACTCATTCGAGAACTGTTGTATCAGGTAATTTATAATATTACCTTTTGGCCCCTCAAGTTTTCCAAAATCTTTACTTGGCCCCCCGACTTTTATAATGCTATTAGGGTTTAATTTGTATGAATATAGTGTTATTTGCATGATAATAAATAGGTTATTTTGTATATTATAAGGACTTATAGTGTAACTATATCGGAAAAAATGAATATCGTGACTTATAGAGTAATATTCATATAATTTAAGGACCTATAGTGTAATATTCACATATTATAGGGACTTGTATTGCAATTTTCACATAATATAAGGACCTACAGCGTAATACTCACATAATATGGGGACTTAAAGTGTAATTTTTGCATACTATAGGACCTATAGTGCAATGTTCACACAATATAGGGACCTACATTGTAATATTCACATAATATAGTGACTTATATTGTAATTTTTACAATATATAGGGACTTATATTGCAGTTTTCACATAATACAGGACATATAATGCAATGTTCACATAATATAGGGACCTACAGTGTAATATTCACATAATCCGGGGACTTCTAGTGTAACTTTTGCATAATATAGGACTTATAGTGCAATGTCACACAATATAGGGGTCTACACTGTAACATTCACATAATACAGGGGCCTTCAATGTAATATTCACATAATATAGGGACCTAAAGTTCAATTAACTCAAAATCGTATACTAACATCTCTTCACTTTACTAAATTGCAGAAACTAATCCCTCGAGTCATGGAATGAACCTTTTCAACATAGTAAGCAATATTACTTCTTCTCCAAGTGCACCTCCTCCTCCACAAATTGGTGGGTCCCACAATGATTATACTCCTCGACATGCTACTAATATAAGTCATCCACCAGTACGAGCAGTTCGAACAATCCATCATCATCATCATCATACTCATAGACCAGGCCCATTATCAGGCCCATCAGGCCCAATTGCTACAACGGGCCCAAGTTTTAGAGCCTCCTCTTCAAGTAACTTATTAGTACCTGGACAAGAAATTGCTCCAAGATATTCAAGGCTAATTATACGTGATAGGGCTCGACAAAATAGACTCTCTCAAGTTGCTCTTCGTGAGGTAAGTATATTATAGGGACTTATATTGCAATTTATTAGAAATTATTATATATATAGCTCACTGCATTTTTTGTATAGTATAGGGACTTATTAAAAATAGGTACATTGCTTCCAAACCAAAAAAAAAGTTTTTAAAGATTTTTTTGCATAATATAGGGACATAAAGTGCAAATAATTTTCACTTGTTCCTCGGTTTTTTTAAAATTAGTTTTATAGGCTTTGATTTATTTTTGTTGTTTCTATGATAAAATATAGGGACTTAACTGCAATTAAATTGAAAAAAAAAAATTATATAGGGAGTCTGCTGCAGTTTTTGCATATGGTATAGGGGCTTTTAGTGCAATTATATTATGCTATTTTGTTTTATCTTAATACCTTATGATAACCACAATTTTTTTATGCATAGCTCCAAAGGCCCTTCATCTTTCGTCTTTTTTTTTTTTAACATTCCCCTAACCTTTCAAAATTTGCATTCTAGACCCTTTCTTTCATTTTTGTCCTCATCATTAGTGAACCATTTATTGTTAATTTCATTAAATAAATAATGCTGTCACTAAAGTTTGGCCGGAAACTGAAAGATATGGTCTAAAATGCACATTTGAAAGATGAGGGGCTTTTTTGTAAGATAAATAAACATTATGGTCTGTATGTTTTATTCAGGGACTTGTGAATATGGATCGATCTGCTATAGCTAGAGCTTTGATAGATCAACACAGAAACATGAGTCTTGATGTAGACAATATGAGCTATGAGGTAATTTACATAAAATTTCAAATATGGTCCTTCATGATTTTACTAAAATACCCTTTTTGTTTTTTTATAGGAACTTCTTGCACTTGGGGATAGAATTGGAAATGTGAACACAGGGTTGTCTGATAGTCTTATAGCTAAATGTTTGACCGAGTCAATTTATTGTTCGTCTGATCAAGCTCTAGAGGAAGGAGAAGGAAAATGTGTTATCTGCTTGGTAAGATATTTTACTCTCTAAAAATTACCTTATTGCCCCCCCTAAAAGCAAGTCCTATAGTGCATATTTTGCATAATCTAGGGACCCATAGTGCATATTTTGCATAATCTAGGGACTCACAGTGCATATTTTGCATAATCTAGGGATTTACTGTGCAATTTTAGTATAATATAGGGACTTACAGTGCAATTTTAGTATAGTATAGGGGCTCATAGTGCAACATTTTCATAATTTAGGGACCCAGAGAGCAATTTTTGCAATATATAGGGACCTAGAGCACAATCTTTGAATATTTCAGGGACCTATAAGGCAATTTATTAAAAAGCTTCTAATTAAATTTCTAATACTTGCAAGACCTATAGTGCAATTTTCGCATAACATAAGGACCCATAGTGCAATTTTTGCATAATCTAGGGATCTACATTACATTTTTCAAAATCTAAAGCCTGTAATAAATAGTTCCCATTTTGCCCCCTTTTTTGTATAATTATCCTTCTAATCTTTGATTCATTTTGTTTATATGAATATTTTATTGTTTATATGATAAATAAATTATTTTGCATATAATATAGGAACTTAATAGATAATTATTTCAAAAGATAATTGGAACCTAGAGCACAACTTTTGCATAATACAGGGACCTATAGTGCAAATAATTAAAATGTTGTGATGTTAACAGGAAGAGTATGAGCATATGGATGATGTGGCAACGTTTAAGATTTGCCGTCACGATTTTCATGTTACATGTGTTCGCAAATGGCTTTCCATTAAAAACATGTGTCCTATTTGCAAACGTGCTGCTATTGATGATAAAACAAAGCACATCTGAGTTGTTGTTTTTTTAATTTATTTTATTTCAAACTTTTGTAGATTACTATATATTATTATAATATTTTCTAATATCATTTAGATAATTGCTAAGCAATTTAAGATGAGAGAGGATTATAGTTTCACATCTTGTTATGTTTTGTATGCGGATTTCAGAATTGTTCAATCATGTTGTTTTTGTACCTTAATTATACTTAAAATGCTCCTTTTATTTATTTACTACTGTTTTTTAAGTTTTTATTTCTAGTATTTGTCTTACAATGTATATGTGATGTTCTAAAATGATTGAAGAAAAGGTGAAGTGGCCAAATATGAGTTTGAAGGATTAAGTCATCTTTGAAGGCTACTTATGCCACAAGACTCGTATACAAATTATACTATAGTGACGAAACTAGTGGCTGATCCTAAACTATAGAGATATAGACTTTAGAACTCAACTGGCTAACGGTTCCGGTTCTCCGGTCCGCCGGACCGAACCAAACCAGTCGGTTCTGGAACCGAGACCGAACCGGTGGACCGGTTCGGTTCTCAAAAAAAAAAAAACCTAACATTTGAAGTGGTCCGGACCGGACCGATAAGCTTTTTTTATAACGATAAATAGTAAAACCCATCTCACTTACCCTTCACCACTATACGCGTTATCTCTAGCCTACCCAAACTTACCGACCCATTCAATTCAATTCACCCCACTCCACCCTCTCCATCTCTCCTAAGCGTTAATTCGTTTCACCAAACCCACTTGTCCTATTCAATTTTCATCTGAAAACAACTCTAATCTTCATTATGGAGAAATTACTTGGTGGTGGTTTGATTTATTGAGGGTGGCTTGATTATTCGGTGGCTTTGGTGGTGGTTTCGGTTCGTATTACGCATGGTGGAGGGTGGTTTGTCTAATTCTTGGCTATGGTGGTTTGTCTAGTTCTTTAATCTTCAATTATTCAATACATTCTGACATTGATAAGCTTTGATTTTTTGTTTTTGTGAGGGTTTATGGAATTGTTCTTTTCTTTAATCTTCAATTCGAAAATCATAAATGTAAGTTATGAAATGAAGGTTTAAATTTACTTGTTTTATGATTTTTATTAAGTTTCTCTAGTGATTACACTGTTTTTCCTTGTTGGCATGTTGAAATTGGTACTGTTGATGAAAATTGGAGTTATTGTCGATGGTTTATTTACTGACTACTTTGGTAAGTTGAAGGTTTTGAACTCTGGTTTATATGTTCTGTTTCTGAGGTTCTCTGAATATTCTGCAATTTGGTACTCTCGGTTTCGAAAATTAATTCTCTGGTTTTTGTTTAATTTGTTGAGTTAGTCCCTTATGTTATGCAAAAATGATTGTGATGTCACTGTATTTTTAAAAATTGACATGGAAAGTCCATATTTTGTGCTAAATTGGTCCTATTGGTGCTAAATTGTTCCTGTTTTGGGTGAAGTTGTTTAAATTTGTACAACTTATATTCGAAAATTGCACTTTTAGGCCTTGTGTTATTTGAAAAATATATAGAAAGTGTATATTTTGGGTAAAATTATTAGAAATGGTGTCTGAGTTAGTTGATTTGAGACTATTTTATGACTTACACATTGTAACTGATACTTTGATAGTAAAGATTGTATTTCTTTCAAGTTGCCAATGCGGATTCCCTTTGATTATTGAATTTACAAGATTGATCCCTAAGAAATCCTAATTTGCGAATTGAGTGAATTAAGAAAATTGTTAACTAAGGACCATATGTTTGAATAATTTGCATATGGAAGTTCGTATGTATTATTGATTTCCGAATTCACATTGTAAGATCAAGTGGTTCTAAGAATTGATGGTTTAATAGATTTAGTCTGTAAATTTTCAAAACAACCCCTTCTTTAAGCAAAAAATGATGATCAAATGTAATGGAAACCATCTTTTATGACAAAATGACCCTATATTTTTCATAAATTTTGGATGGGTGAATTATACTTAGGGTCTTAGAGACTATATTTTTTCTCTATAGAGTATGGTCCAGGAATTCCTTCTTTCAAGGGACCTCATGGATGACCAAATACTAAATTACCCATTCTAACACCAAAAGACAAAAAAAAGTGATGTCACCGTTCCTCTCTCTCCACTCCCCCCACTACCCACCTACCTCCTACCTCCGACCTCCGACCACCGACCACCGACCACCGACCATCAACCTCCGACCACTTGTCACCGGAAAAACATAGAGTATCGGAAAAATGTGTTGAGTTATCGACTAAAATTGCTGAGTATCGGAAAAACTATGGAGTACTTTATAAATTTGATGAATACTCTATAAAATTTGATGAGTACTCCCGATAATTTTGATGAGTACTCCGATAAATTTGATGATTTACTCCGTAAATTTGATGAGTACTCCATAAATGTGATGAGTACTCCGAGTATTATTAAAAATCAAAGCATAAATAGTAAAAAAAATACTTTATTCATCTTTCAAATATACATTTTTAAATAAATTACAAACTAATAAAACAATTCAAAATGATAAATAACCTAGCTAAATTTGGGGTTGACCAGATCTGGAAAAAAAAAACAAAAAACCTACTCTATCGGCAATGGAAGCTCGAAAAAAAAAACCAACACCGGAGCTCAACGAAACAACTAGCGAAACTGGCAACAGCTAATACAATCTCTTCATCGAAACAACCAACGCCTCCTTCTGCGCTGCTGGAGTGGTGGAGCTCGAGAAGAAGAATAATAAGAGCAGCCATGGAAGAGCAACGAAGTAGTGGTGGTGGCCTCCTTCTGCGCTGTTGGAGTGGTGGAGCTCGAGAAGAAGAATACTAAGAGCAGCCATGGAAGAGCAGCGACATAGTGGCGGTGGCCTCCTTCTGCGCTGCTGGATCTCGCAACTCCGGTAGTGGTGGAGCTCAAGAAGAAGAAGAATAAGAGCAGCGGTGGATATGAACTGAACTGAAGCTCGACATTAATGGATATGAACTGAAGCTCGAGCTTGAAGGCCTGACTTCACAGCACCGGTGGATCTAATCTCCCATCGGTTTTCACCAGCTCACGAACAGAACCGGCGAAGCTGCTTCCATGGCTGCTCATAAACTCCGGAGACAGCGCGAGAAGGCAGCAGAAGTAGGAGCAACAACCGCCTGGATCTCGAACCACTACAGTTATTACAGATCTGGAGCTGTCGGCGCAGTGGTGGTGGTGCTTGTTGGAGAAGAAGAAGCTGGAGAATGGTGGTGGTGGTGCTCGACTGTTTTGAAGAGAGAGAAAAAAATAGGAGAGTGTTTAGAGTGATAAAAAATGTTAAACAGGAATGAAATAGTTTTAGGGTTTAGATAAATACTATAATTAGTATATATAGGAATAAAAAAATAAAAGAGGGTATAATTGTAAATGGGATTTTTGTCTATAGTGTTAAATTCTTTTTAAGGTTCTTTAGTAAGAAGAGAATGAAAGAGAGGTTTGGATTGGAAAGAGGGGGGTGTCTTCAAGACCCTGTGACTCATTTTCTCATTTTGGATTTAGATAAAAAGGAATTTTACAAAAGCATATCTACCTTCAAAATGATGATTTCAAATCTGAATTTTGGCAATTTAGTCCCTCCACGATTTTGATTTTCCTTTTTTGCACCAAATTATCACTTGGGCGGTTTTGTTGATGACAGTGCATTACTAAATTGAATTTAAGTTTAGAGTATTTTCAGTGTAACATGAATTGCCAAGTTGTTGTATTTCTAACATTTAAAAAATATAAATGGGGTTTAAATTTTCTGATTTGTAAATTAAAGCAGGGGTTTGTTTGAATTTTCTGAACTGCTATTAAATGTGGTTAATTCTTGTCACTTTAAAATGAGTAAATATCTTTTGTGATTATGGTTTTGATAGAAAAAGAAGTCATATTTTCAGCATTGTATTTATTCTCTTAAAAAATCACATCTCATCTACTAATTTCATTCCAACTGCCATCTTTAAACACCTTCCTTTTGCCTATATACGTGTGTCTCTTTCTTTGTAATACTCACCTTGCAAACATAACTTTACTTACGAAACAAAAGTCTTCACATTCTAGTTTCAAATTTTAACCTTCAAGTTTCTTTTACAACTTATTCAAATATGCAATTGTATTACAAACACCACTAGAAGGTAATTTCTTCCAACTACTTAACTTTGTGTATTTAGTGGTGTGAAGAGAAAATGTTAGAAATGTTTCTTTACTTTGTTTAGAAACCGTTTCTAACAAATTTTCTTAACACAAAACAGTTTTTTCTTAACCTGAGACTTTGATATAACCACTTAGTTGTGAAAATAAATTTTTTAGGGGCTAAAATCCTTTTCTTTGTTAAAAAGAATATGAAAGTAAAGTACAAATCTTAACCCTTTACTTTCAAAAATGTGTAAAAAGACCCATTACTCTTTGTAAAGAAAGAAAGTTAAGTCTTAAAACAAGTTTGAAAATGTCCTTAAGTTTCGAAAATGCTAAAAAAGACCCTAAATTTTTTTATGCAAATAAAAGTTAAGTTTAAAACAACATTGAAAAATGTTACTAAGTTTCGAAAATAATTATTAGGCCCTAAAATCATTTTTGTGCTTAAAAAATAGGAAAATGTAGTTTATTAATGAACCCCTAAGTTTCGAAAATCCTAAAAAAGAACCCCTAAGTTTCGAAAATATTATTTTATACCCTAAACTGTTTTTAAAGAACGAAAAATAAGTTTATAAAATGATAAAAAGACCCCTAAGTTTCGAAAATATTATTTTATACCTAAATTGTTAAAAGATGAAAACAAAGTTTAGAAAATGCTAAAAAGACCCCTAAGTTTCAAAAATATTATTTTATACCCTATTTTTTTTTAAATAATGAAAACTAAGTTTAGAAAATGCTAAAAAGACCTCTAGGTTTTAAAAATGCTAATTCTATCCACCTTTCTTTGAACTCTATCAATTACTTGGATTACAAGGCCTATCATCTACTTCAAAGATTACTACAAAGGCTTTCACTACACACCAAAACAGATATAATTTTATTTATTACAATTATTTTATCTTTCGAGTTATTTTAATTCATTTAAACGGGTTGTAACAATTTTTTTATTTGTTAAGTTTTGAGTTTTGTATTTTTCTTTTATGGTTTGTTTTATTTGTATGTTTCCACACTAACGAACACTAAGTTATCGTTTATTAGTTTACTAGGTTATCGTCTACTAGTTTACTAGGTTAGAAACCCAAATTAAAATTCAACTATGAATTGATATTCAAACTCAAATTCAAATTAAACTTTTGAAACATAGATAATTATTTAAAACTTCAAATCAACAACTACAAATTAAACTCAATCTTAAATTATTATTTAATTTAAGTAGGTAAAGAAAAATATAATTTATGATTTAAACAAACAAAAAAATTAAATAAAACTCAAATTTGAATAAATAAAATGTTTTAAAAACTATCTTTACAAAATCTCTCTACTAAATCAACTTTAAAAAATAAAAAAGTATTAAAAAACTCTATTTATATATTAAATCATTAAAAAAACCAGTTGGAACCGGTAAGACCCGGTCAGGATCGGTTGAACCGGTTTTTCTTATCGGTTAGTAACCAACACCATCCTAACCAAGAACTGGACCGAACCGGTCCAGTAAAAAAATAGACCGATAAGCCGAATCGGACCGATAGCCACCCTAACTTACCACTAAAGGATAAACCAAGACAATCCTTTTTTTGTTTTACAAGTAACCAAGACAATCCCACTCTAGACACTAAAACATAAGCCTCGTTCCAAACAAACTAAGGAAAGGGGCTTCTAGTGATAGAAAGAGAAAGTCTCTAACTTATCCATTCCACCGCTTAACTTCATCATCTTCATTCATCACAAGACATCAAAATTATTGATGAAACACACGATTATACACCTAGTTAGATAAGATAGCAACATATAATAACATGAATGAATCCTCGGATGGAGCTAGGAGTATTAAAAAACTTTATAGAACGAGTCTTATATGGATACAAGGTATTTTGGATAGCTGGTGTAAAGAGCCCTCTTGGCGCATGACACAGACACATAAAAGGGATGGTACGCGACAGGGATGGTACGCAAGAAGATGGTATCTATGTCAGGCTCTTTTTAAGGATGAGAAGACACGAATACGGAACACTGGTATGGCTGAATCTCGAACTATGTTAGTTAATTTTCATATTATATATGATAGATGCCGGAGAAGCAAATATACAACTAAAAGACATAATAACAAATATGTTACCAATGAAATACATCTGAGTAGTACAGACAATCAGGAAAGTAATAGGAGTGAAAGGGCAGGGGGTAATAAAATTGTGAGGGTGATACAAAGTAAGAGATTTATAACCGAACCCTATGAGGATATATGGAAGATGGAAATTACAGAGAAGAGTTTTCGAATTCATAGAAGGAAAATCGACGACCTGTGCAAGGTACAGATGTTCAGAATGGAAATGGAAAACACGAGTAGCAGGTTGGGAGGCATTGTTGACCCGCGCGTGACAACGAGTGTCCTTGAGCAGGAGCTCCAAGACTTCGTCGATATTCTCAGTGGGGCAGATCCATATAAGGTTCCCGGTGGCTACGCGTTCGTGGTGTGCAAGGACCGCCGTGATAATCTCTATGTCGAAGAAGGATTTTTGTTTAATGGAAAATTGTTGAAGTTTGATAAGAGAATTAGAAGCATGGAGTTGGCAATTGAGGATCAATTGGTTTTTCTGTGGAAGAAGAGGATACAAAGGAGAATTTTGGTTCTGCTAACAAATGAAATGAAGAAGATTATTCATTGGATTACTGTTGGGTTTAGTGCGCTTTGTTGGAGGAAGAAGGACGACATAGTGGGGTGGAGTGGAATTGGGCTTTGGGCTTGGTGGGCTAATAAAGGAGATAAGTATAATTGGGGAGTTTGGGTTCACAAAGGGAAGGAAGATAGTGGGCCTGACCATGTAATTATAAAAGATACTAATAAGACTAAGATGGATTGGGTTAAAATTAATAGAAGAGGTGAAAATTGGGTTAAGGAAAAATTAAGTAAATTATATAATATTAGTAGGAGAGGTGGTTTGATAAGGGATATCCGGACTGTCCCCAAGACGTCCGAACACATTAAATGAATACGCTAGTTTGGAACTGTCAAGGAATTCGGGCACCCTTGACATCGTCTAGTATAAAGTCCGTTATTAATAGGTTTAAACCAGGAATCGCGTGTTTTTTCGAAACGATGTTACGCGAGGTCGATGCTCCCGATGTCTTAAAAAACTTTAAATATGCTAATAATTATATTAGGGATCCAGTCGGGAATGCTTATCATTCCGGCGGCATTTTGGTACTGTGGCATGCAGATATTAGGCTAGAAATTACTATGTCTAGTCAGTATTTTGTAATTATATATATTAATGATGCATATTTTCCGTATTATATGGTGTGTGTTCATGCTCCGACCAAACTAGAACATAGGATAAAGTTATGGGAAGAAATTACTATCTGGAATCAAAATGTTAATAAACCTTGGGTTCTAATAGGCGATTTTAACGATATACTTAAACAATGTGAAAAATTAAGTAATACACCTCCCGATAATAGAAGAATACATGAATTTAATACATTTATCTCGAAAAATAACTTAAGTGAAATTCGTTCTAAAGGTTGTTATTTTACATGGTCTAACCATCGAATTGATAAGCCAGTCAAGGTCAAACTTGATCGGGCATTTGCATCATGTGATTGGTTGCACAGGTATATTAATGCACAGGTATATATACCCCCAGCTATTGGTTCGGATCACTGTCCACTCATTTTGCAACAGGAAAGAACGCACAATAATGGATTGAAATGGTTCAAGATTGAAACAATGTGGATAGAACATCCTGATTGCGAAAATGTTGTTAGAACGGCATGGGGAGAAACAGGAATGATAGAGTCGTTACCGATATTTTTAGGAAAGAGGGACAACACAATTACAGCATTAACAGGTTGGAGTAAGAGGACTTTTCGTAATAATGCATTAAAAATCAAGGAATTGACAAGGAGACTAGAAGAGTTGGAGAAAATAGAACCTACGAAGGACACAATAGAGGAGCAGGCCCAGATAAAGGAGATTATGAAGCAAACGTATATTGCAGAAGAAAAATATTGGTATGATAGGGCAAGGCAGAATTGGATTAAATATGGAGATAAAAATACGAAATTTTTCTACTTGACAACGATTAAGCGTCGACATTTAAACCGAATTTTACGTATTAAGAAGGAAGATGGTAACTGGACGGAAGAAATATCGGAAGTTAGAAACAGCTTCCAAAGTTATTATGAAAACCTATTCGGAGAAAGGAATTTAGATGATATGGAGGAGGCAACGGAGGCTATACAGAAGAAGGTTACAGAGGAGATGAACGAGGATCTAACGCGGATACCAAACTTGGAAGAGGTTAAAAAAGCAGTTTTCGACATGTCACCTTCTAAAGCACCGGGCCCAGATGGGTTGAATGGTAAGTTCTATCAGGAATATTGGCACATAATACAACACGATATTCTCTTAATGGTTCAGGATTTCTTCTTAAATAATATATCTCTCGAAAAGCTGAATGAAACGTTGGTAACTCTAATACCGAAAGGGGAAACCCAGGAAGGTATTGGGGATTATCGCCCAATTTCGTGTGTGAACTTTGGATATAAAATAATAGCAAAGATATTGGCCAATAGATTACAAGGCATAATGGATATTATTGTTTCTCCGACGCAAACAACTTTCATAAAAAATAGGGCAATTCAGGATAACATTCTGATAGCCCAAGAGATATCCTTTTATATGAAACGTAAACGAAAGACACCAAAACCAATGGCTGCAGTGAAGCTAGACATGGCAAAGGCGTATGACCAGGTACGTTGGGATTTTCTTTTATTAGTACTATGTAAAATAGGTTTTTGTGATAAATGGATACGGTGGATCTCGAATTGTATATCTTCGGTAACTTTTCAGCTTAATTTTAACGGTGAAAGACTTCGTAAATTCAAATCTGAAAGGGGTCTTCGACAGGGGGACCCGCTGTCTCCATTTCTTTTTTCCCTTATGTCGGAATCCCTGATCAGTCTCATTGAACAGAAAGTTGAACAAGGTATGATGAAAGGGATTCAGATTACAAGAAATTGCCCGACTATAACTCATTTGCTTTTTGCGGATGACTCTCTATTTTTCTTAACACTTGATGATCTCGAAATACAAACGTTTCGAGAATGTGTCTCTAAATATTGTGCAGGATCTGGACAACGAATCAATTTCACGAAGTCATCGGTTTGCTTTAGTAGGGACACACCAGAGGAACGTAGATTAGAGGTCTCATCATTTATTGGAATACAAGAGAAGGAGGACCTTGGAAAATATTTAGGAATACCATTGTGTCACAAACGGTCAAAGGTACAGTCACTTCAATGGATAGCGGAGAAGGTTTTCAAAAATACAGAAGGCTGGAAGGCACAACTATTATCTGATGGCGGAAAGGAGGTACTTATTAAGGCAATTCTACAAGCAATTCCGATATATGCAATGTCAATTTTTTCTTTTCCTATTACCTTTTGTAATAAATTAATATCGGCAATCTCGAACTTTTGGTGGAACTCTGGACAAAAATCTCGAATACACTGGTTAGCATGGGAAAAGTTGGCAATAGGCAAGCTGATAGGAGGGATGGGTTTTAAAGACTTTAAGAGAATGAATACAGCTTTACTAGCAGCACAGGCTTGGCGAATTCTAAATAATCCAACCTCGCTGGCAACCAGGCTTCTTAAAGGTATATATTTTCCTAAAGGTAACTTTCTCGATGTAAAATTAAGGCAATCTCGAACTTGGTCATGGGCAAGCCTGTTAGAGGGACGGGATTTTCTACGAAAGTATGGTAAATATCAAATAGGCAATGGAGAAAATATTAATATCTGGACGGATAAGTGGTTAGATACACCGTGGAAGCTAGAGAAACCGGAGCATTGTGGGATTTATAAGGTTAAAGAGCTGTGGAAGGTTGGCACGTCAGAATGGGACATAGAAAAGTTGGATGAGTTATTTCCGGCTCCGGTTATCCCGATTATCTTAAGGGAAAAGGTTTTCTGGACAGACACTCCTGATAAATGGATATGGCCGTACACAAACAGTGGCGAATATATAACAAAGTCTGGATATAAGATAATTACGGAGGCAAGGATCACGGAGGCACCAGGACAATCCAACATGGTACAAAAGGAAAGTAAGCTATGGGTCACAGTTTGGCACTCTAATCTACCTACGAAGGTCAGGATCTTTGTTTGGAAGGCTTGCAATAACGCTATACCAACCGGAAAAAATTTGGTTACACGTCATTGCGAGGTGGAGGCGGATTGCCAATGGTGCAAAATGGAACAGGAAACAGTTGAACACTTGTTACTCACTTGTGATCTTGCTAAGCTCGTTTGGGCAGGCTCGGCTTTACAAATCAATATGAAACAAGAGGTTGAAGACCTGGGAGAGTGGATTTTAGCAATTATTGACACGTTTGTCCAAGGAGGATGGAGAAGAGAAATAGTTATATCTTACGTGCTAACATTGGTCTGGAATTTGTGGAAGGCAAAAATGAAAAGTCGGTATGATAAGTATATAATCGACACTGATGACATCATTAGATCGGCAAATAAGCATATGGTTGAACGCTTTGGCTGCGATTGGGCGGTGGGACAGACATTAACGAGCGTCACAAGGGATACGCGGAATATAATAGCGAGTGACTTAGACTTCCAATCAAATGTAGCATATACTTGTGATACATCGTTCGAGCGACCGCACCTACCAACTGGAATCGGGGTTGTACAAATAGTCAAGGATACGGGTCAAAGAACGGATTACTCTTCAGTTACTATGTGTAATACAAGTGTAGAGGGAGAAGCGCAAGCAGTGATAGTAGCGCTAAATCGGGCAATACAAGACAAACACGAGGGGATTACTATCTTCTCGGATAACCTTGACTTAGTTCAGGGTATACAGCAGGTGTCGGCTGCAAGTTGGAAGCTGCGACCATGGATTAGGCAAATTAACAGGCTGGCAACAAGAGTAGCTCCAGTTGTCTTCAAACATATACCACGCCAATTCAATAGCCGCGCAGATAACTTAGCTAAACAAGCCAGACACAGGGCACAGAAGGAAGAAAGGACTACTTCTGATCGACTTACTTCGCTATTCTCTCGACTAGGAATTGGATAAGAATCGAGATAGGATTATGTAGAATTGTAGTAAGCGTCCAAAAAAAAAAAAAAAAAAAAAACAAACTAAGGAAAATCATATTTTTTCACACAATTTGACTGACACGGTGAAACAACACAATGACCAAAGGATCATTAACAACACGTGGATAACTTAAAAAACTAAGGAACATAATTATGAACAAAAGATCAAATCACCAATATGACAATACTCCATTAGTAAACAGAGATTTCTAAGCCAACAATCATACAGAACATGGAATAAAGAAAAGGAAGTCAATTCCTAAGTCCTTGGTCAATACTAGCACTAGCCTCAGATTCTAGCAAAACCCAAAAAGAAACACACACTAAATCATAACTTTTAATGCAATCTTTGTTACTCAACGCTATTTATTGCGCCCATATGAAATAAGATGAAAAAGAAAATTACAAAAATTTAGGGGCATTCCGAGAATTGAACTCGGGACCTCTTGCACCCTAAGCAAGAATCATGCCACTAGACCAAATGCCCAAAGATGTTAATATTTCGATAATATATGTAATTCTACTATTAATAATTATATACAGATCGAATTCCAAAAATAAGCTTCTATTTATAGGGTTAATTCATTTTTATGTCACATCTCTAAAATAAGTGTAATTTTTTTAATTTTTTAATCGTTTTTTTTTGCCACTTCACTATTTCATCATTAGATATTTAATTGATTTGAACACTAAAAAACTAAACTATCATCATATTTGAATTATAAGTCAATCTCGGTATCTTTCAATTATATCTATCATATGTGAGTAAATTTCATACCTCATCTGATGGATTGATATAAATAGAGTAAACATGGGCATGGTATGCAACGATCCACACACACAATAACTTCTTTATAGATTTATTTGATCATAAGCGCTGTTTCTTGTCTGAATAACCCGAATACTTTCAACCCATATTGCACTAGGTCCCATCCCCCGAATCACCCGTGCCATGCCTCTAAGTCCCACATCCACTCATAACTCTTTGATGCTAGTTTCTTCAACCATTCTCAAACCCTCAAACAATGCCACTAGTTCTACAATCACCAGCAAATCACATTCGTCTTTCATCAAAAAATCACTAATCACACCACATACCCTTCTAAACGACTCTTATTGTTGCAGGGTAATATTATAACCTTGCTTAGGTTTACACCACCCAATGAGCTCAAAAAAATTCTTTCGACGTGTGACTTCACTCGAATGATTTCCCCAACCCTTACGAAGTTGGTTTCTTGGTACATAACTTTCTTAATCATCACAACACCACTCAGAGATGCATTATCATTAAAACAAACCATGTATCTCCTTCCAAAAGACCTCTATTAAGGCTCCATCAAACACATTAAAAGGTACGTCGACAAAAAATGTTTATTCAAAATTTGTTTGTTCAACCAGTCACACGTGCTTAACGATGATAAACGGTGCAAGCTATCATTAGCGAACGTGACCTACATATGTTGGAAGAAAGTAACTGACATGGTAACTTGAGAAGGTATTGAGACTTCCCGAAGATCAATTCTTCCGACACCAGAACAGTCCCTGTTGGCCTTAGATGCTATTGACCTGTCAAGACCGGTTGTTGCAGAAAGCTAAGAGGTTCACCGTTCTGATATAGAGTACATCAGTGCAGTTGCTACTGGTCTCAAAATAAAGCATCACACTGCTATAGCTGCCGAACGAATGGAGAACTATTATCAACTCCCAAAATAAGATTATAAGCCCATGTATACTTGCCTTCAAATTGCTTGCCTTCTCCATGGATTATCTCGCTCAAGCTACTGTAACTTTCCGAATTCCAGGTAAGATCGGTGGTGGTGGTACGATCCTCAGCTAGCGTGCACGACCTCGACCTCAATAAGTTCCTAAACGTTTTTAACCTTCTCACACTCTCTAAACAAATGGATTTAATTTTTATCACAACACCACAACAAGGGAGATTACTCAGAATCTCCATGCCATGCTTAATTAGATTGGATATAGTAGCCATTCTATCAAGAGACACATCCCAAAGTAACACTCCAATTTTTTGCGAACATTGTAATTTCCAAATCTCATCCCATTTTAACTCTTCATTACCATCCTCTGGCTTAGTGCACCATGTTGCCCACTTCACCGAATACACACCATATAAATCATTTCGCCAATACCAATAATCACATGATTCGATAGCACAAGTAACATTCACCCCCGTGACTTTAAGTAATTTCACAGCCGGAAGAAGATTTTGAAATCGATTCAATCCCACGAGCCATCCTTCTACATAATCCTTTACCCTCTTGATATTTTAATGTTAACAACACAATTCAATCAATTATTTACGTTATTAATACCAAAATTAAACAATACTATCGCACCATTTTTTATCGTTTTGGTGGTAGTTAAAAAAGTGAACTATATTGTCCATTTCACAAAATTATATCTCTGAATACGAACAGTTTTAATATATAGTATTTAATCCCTTCCCTCGAACTTGTATACGATTGATTAGGACTGTTTTAGATTTCTGCACTAAATTTTACATATTGTTTTGTTAAAAATGCTTAGAGAAATCTGGTTGATAAGAGTGGTGATCGACTTAAGATTGTATTGTTAATTAAAACTAAGATTTACGAGATTTGTTTGACATGTTTGTCGTTAAAAAACTATCTCGAAGCGAGAATCATCATCGAGAATAAATGTACTCAATTAAACGAATCATATGATAAAATATTCTTTAACCTTTATTTATATTTATTTGATATTTGAAAAGTATAAAGATGCTACGTGGATCTTTTAAATTACAACCATTATTTGTTAAGCGAACTATTCACCATGTATTTAATTGGGTAGTTTATAATATGTATTTGTTTTTATCTAATTAACAATTTTTTTATAGAATATGAAAATTTACTGTGCGATATTAAAAATTTAAATAATCAGCTGGGTTAGAAAATATTTTAGTGTATTTTTAGTTTAGGGATGACTAATATTTAAGTTGAAGAATTATTATATTTTTTAAACACTTTTTTTAATATTATACACTACACCTTGAAGTCGAGACTACATTTAGCCTGACCAATGGTCCGTTTGGGACCGATCCAGACCGGTTCTTACCAGACCTTTTCTTTATCGGTCCGTTTTGGTCCGCCGGTCCGATTCTTTGGAGGAAAAGTTTGGAACTGAATCGGTTATTAGAACTGGTGGTACCGGTTTCAGTCTGGTTCTAACCGTTTCCAAACCGATTCCCTTATTGTTTTTTATTATTCTTAATAGTTTAGGCAGATTTTAAAAAAAAAATTATATTATATTATGAGAAAATGCCACTTAGGGTCTTGAACACACCCCCCTCTTTGAGATAGCACCCCCACCTAGAGCCTCTTCTTACTAAAGACCTCAAAAAGAATTTAACACATGAACCCCAAAATCCCATTTACAATTATACCCTATTTTGTTTTTTTTATTCCTATATATACTAATTTGGAACCCATAATATTATATTTTTAGTTCCACTTCTCTCACCTCTCTCTCCTCCCCATTTTTCTCCTCCGTGAGCTAGGTAATAGCTCCCCCAAACCACCACCACCACCAAAACACCACCACCACTACCATAACACAAGAAAAGCTCTGATGGCCTCTATAGAATGAGCAGCAAGGTAATAGCTCCGTGAGCTAGGCCGTTCGTGATGCACCGTTCAAAAGCTCCGATGGCCACCACCATAACACGAACACCACAACCACCATAACACCACAACCACCACCGCGAATAGATCGGAGTAGCCACGAACATAAATGATAGCCACGAACAGATATGATAGCAGCACCGCAGCATCGATTGTTGCTTCGAGCGTGACCTTGGTGCTGCCATTGTTGCTGCTTCGAAGAAGATGAGACAAGCCAAGCCATGGCGGCGCTGTGGTGGTTCCTTCGAATCTCTCCTCCTTGGGCGCCGATTTGAAGAGACGAAGAGGCCTGCAGATCTGGTGTTCCTTCGAGCGTGACCTTGGTGCTGCCATTGTTGCTGCTTCGAAGAAGATGAGACAAGCCACCTGCAGATTCGCCGGAGAAGGGAAGCTCGGAGCCACCTGCAGATTCACTCGAGGAAGCCACCACCACCACCTCCACTTCCGACGAGTCTTGATCCACAAACAGAAGGCCTTCACTGCAGCGCTAGAATGAAACGGAGGTCTCTCCTTCATCTTCAACGTGATGGCAGCTGTTTTTTTTTTGTAGAAATTGTTGACCAGATCTAGATTTGGTCAAAGGTTTTTTTTTCTTTGTGTAATAAAATGTGTAAATGTGATTATTTTTCATAATACTCAATAATTTTATTTTTTTAGCATTTTTCAATTATACTCTTTGTGTGTTTTAATAATACTCCCCAGATTTTAAGAGTACTCCGAGATTTTCTTAGAATACTCTGAGATTTTATAGAGTACTCCGAGATTTTCTTAGAGTACTCAGAGATTTTCTTAGAGTACTCCGAGATTTTCTGGCGGCCGGAGGTAGGTGGTTGGAAGTCGGTGGTTGGATATATAGAGTACTTATTTAAATATATAGAGTACTCAGCAAAATTGTCGGAGTACTCAGCAAATTCTCGGAGTACTCTATTTCCGGTGACCGGTGACTTGTGGCCTGAGGTCCTTGGTCGGAGGTCGGTGGTCGGTGGTCGGTGGTCGGTGGTCGGTGGTCGGTGTTAGGTGGTGGGAGGTTGGAGGTAGGTGGGTAGTGGTAGGTAGTGGAGAGAGAAACAGTGACATCACACTTTTTTGTCTTTTAGTGTTAGTAAGGGTAAGAAAGACTATTGTAAAAAATGAGGTCCCTAAGAAGAACAAATTTCTAGACACTACTATATAGAGAAGAAATAGTGTTTCTAAGACCCTATGTATAATTCACCCTTATATTATAGGTCTGGTTCGGTCCGGACTAGTTCTAAACCTTTTTTTTTTTGCAGAACTGAGCCGATAAGCTAAGGACCGGTCCGGTCCGGTTCCCTACTATACCTCCGTCTCGGTTCTGGTCCTAGAACCGGCCGGTCCGGTCAGATCCGTAGAACCGGTAAAACCGGTCTAATAGCCAAGCCAAGACAAGACCCGATTTTCCTGAACAATAATCTATTGAGATTGGAAAATAATTATTTTAGAGGATATTATATAGTTTACCGACAAATAGAAAAACATAGACACTTTAGAAATAAATTGTCAAGTAGAGAAATACTAGATGTTAGTGTATAATTTTTTTTTTGTTCGAAAGATGTTAGTGTATTAATGGTTGTTGTATTTACTTTTTCTTTTCTTGTCGTGAATGCTTGGTGCATTAATAGATGAATAGAAAACAATCTACAACATGTCAGTTGTATGGTTGTAAAAACAGAAAATAAAAGTGGGGACGATACTAATTTACTTGTCATTTACTATCAAAGATGTGGAAAAGAGGTTCTCTAACTCAACACCACATTCGCCTTTGTCTAGGGACCCCAACCATCAACATCTTCATTCCCTTACTTGTCCATCGCCAACCCATATATAGCTTCTTCATATACAATTTTAATTCTTATTATGTATTAGTAGAACCCGTGCATTTTGGCTTTTTTTTTTCAATAAAATAAAACTAACATACATGTCTGGTACAATCCGAATATACATTATTAATAGAAGCATAGAACTCTACTGACGACCTAGTAGGACAATTTGATACGTCAAGATTAAGTCTAGTGCATTTCGCCAGGATATCCGCTACCTCATTGAATTTTCTTCTTATATGGTTGACTTTCCAATCCGGGAATCTTCCTATCCACCTCCATGCCCCAGAGATCATGGGACGGATCCTCCAATCGATTCCACCACGTCTATTAATACCTTGAACTACCTGAAGGTTATCGTGCATTTTGGCCCAAAAAGAGAAGGAAAAAAAACATGCCTACACAAATTATATTTTATCAATCAATTCTTCTACGGTCGTAAAGCAAGAGATACAAAGTTTGAACTATTCCTTAAACATTAATAACCTAGTTTTGATTTACCTGAAAATATACATGAGGAGTCTTGCATATTTCCGTGAGATTAGTCGTGATACGCACAAGCTGGCTTGGACCATCCACATACCAAAAGAAAAAAAATTAAATTTTATCCTTATCATAATGATATAAATTAAAATGTATAAGACTAAATGTTCAAAGAAAAAGTAATTATTGTGAAAAAAATCTTATAATATAATAGTATAAAGTGCGAACGTTAATCAATTTCATATTAAAAAATAACGAAACAACAATTACCATAAACAAACCAACAATTTATAGTAATAAATTCATATTACATATAATTTTTATTACATAATTTCATAACTATGTTTGCGATAACAATAAAGTTTGAAACTCATTCAACATTGATAGCTAAAACTAGAGGAGTCCAAGTTGCCTGAAGAATGACGTCTTGTTTTCCTCAAGATTGAGTTACTATAGAGAATGATTGGCTCAAACTCATATCTCAAATCAACTCAAGCAAAACCTCTCCCGTCTGTAATAGTATTACTATTTTGGTTAATTATAAGGAGATTAAAACTTGTAAAATCTCTTTTTGTATTAAATTCTCACATATGAGGAAAAAATGTAATTCAATAACTGATTAGGTGGCTAAACAAATGCTAAAAAATAATTTGTTTAATCTTTAATCTTTCTCCCAATTAGCTAAACTATTTTAAAAAAACCAAGATTTCTTAGACATTGAATAATTGTATTTTGATTTTCTATTAATAAATAATATTACTTTCGACTAAAAAAGCATCGATATCTTGATTTCCTTGTCTTATTGTTTTGTGACCTAGCATAATTTCGATTTTTCAAGACTTTTCTCTTTTTAGTAAAATAAATAAATAAAAATACTTTTCTCTTTTATTCTTTTATGAAATTCTTTTATGCACTTCAATGATTTGTTTGAAGTAGTGAGTAGACTTGACCTAAAGATCAACATCAACAACTTGTTTTAGCTAGTTGTTCTTATCCCTACTTCTTATAACCAAGCATAGTTTCCAAATATTCCTTATATTTTCTCATCACAACCATATCATTTTGATCCAACTAAATCTAATAACATTCTTGAAAAAAAAACCATTCTCATCTACAACCAACATTACATTTCTCTTTTCCAATATATTTGCTACGTTTTCTGAAGAAAAAAAATGGCGGTAGATAATTATGGAACATGTTTATTAGATGTAATGGATCGTTTATGGTTTCATGATTTTAATCTTTTTCAAGAAGCTCCTCATCCTCCTCAATCACTAATCAATAGTTCTTCTGAAAGTAGTACAGACAGCTTGAATGTGTTTGAATCATTTGCGTACACATCACCAAACAACTCTCATGCTTCATCGATACAAGAAGATGATGATGAAGAAGAAGAAATTTCATCAGCTGCTCCAGATGCAATTACTTATCCACAGGTAGTGTTTTGTTACTAGAGAATGCCATTTTTACCCTTAAATGACTGTTAAAAACCAAGTTCTAAATATTTTGTTTGGTATTTTGTTCTAAAATTTATGTTTGTCATTTAATTAGGATGATGAAAGCAAGAATAATGAAAAATCAGAGGAGAAAACACCAACACGGTTAAACACCTTCAAGGGCTACAAAATCAGATCACATTCATTATCATCGTCAACACAAAAACGTTCAAAGCTCTACTTACAATACACTCCAGAAACAATGTTATTACACAAAACCATTAGTTCCAAGAGTTTATGGGAACTTGAAGCTGAAGAAGTCAAAGGTTTCATGGATTTAGGTTTCACTTTCAATAAACAACACTTTGATAAGAGAATCATAACTGTAATCCCGGGTTTACAGCGATTAGACCATGACATAGACCTCACAAAGAACACTTTTAGCGACGACAATGAAATTGTTGCGGAAACTAAATGCGATAAACTAGAAGAAAACGAAGAAGATCAAGAAGCAAAAGTTGAAGAACATAATACGATAATGAGGCCTTACTTATCAGAGGCGTGGCTTATAAAGAAACCAGATTCACCATTATTGAACCTTAGAGTACCGAGAGCTTCTGCTGCAGCTGATATGAAGAAACATCTGAAGTATTGGGCTAGAACAGTTGCTTCTGTTATTCATCAAGAATCTTGATAAGGGGTTAGATTCCGATGGTTTTGACTCTCTATAAATTTGATCCTACTTAGAAGAAAAAATAATCTTTTTCATTTTCACCTCACAATTCGCAAATGTATAAAGTGAGGGTTAATTAGTTGATTAAGGTGATAATGAATAAGAAAAATGTAAGTTTTTTTGTGGCCTGTTAAGTGAATAAATATGGTCTTGAATTTATTAAGCTTTATATTTGTATAGTAAAAACCATAATTTGAAAATTATTGATCAGTTTGGTTGATTAATAATTGAATCAAGAACTAAAACGATTGATGCAATATGTTAGACTAGAGTGGGAAATATTTAAAATAGAAATGGAATCGCCAAACAAAAATGACTATCATAAGGTTAGTGATATTACTGGACGTGAATAGTTTAGATTAGGGTGTGATAAGGTGGATGATCTAACTCAATGTTTTAAAGGTGTAATGATCTCAATTTAACTTATACTACAAAAAAAGATATTTTTAAAGTTCAAGGATCATCTCTTCTTACTTGTGTAAACTCTCCCATGAGTTTACAGTGTGATTTTATTATAAACTCACACTGAATACAAATAGATTAGTAGAGTCTCAAGTTAATGCCGATGCAATAGTATATCACTAAAGGGGATTATATGCATTGATCATATAAGAAAACTAATTCTATAAGAATTAAAAAATGGTTTTCCAATTCTCGAGTTTTCTCATCTTATCATACTCTTGAGACGTGGATAAGTTAAATTAAGGTGTGGTAAAATTATATTGTATAACTGAGGGAACTGTTAAAAAATAGTCAATAATGATAAGAGTAATGGCAACTACTCTAATATAGTACGAAAGTAAATTTAATGTTACTCCCTCCGTTTCAAAATGTTTGTCCACTTACTAAAATTAGTGTTTCAAAATGTTTGTCCACTTAGTATTTCAAGACACTTTTTCTCAATTTTTTCCATTACTACCCCTATTAAAAAATTAAAATTTATATTTCCAATACACATTTAAGATATCAAGACACTTTATGAAGGGTAATTTTGTAATAAGGATTGTAATCATTAATTTTCTTAATTCGTGTGAAAAGTAAAGTGGACAAACATTTTGAAACGGAGGGAGTATCTTTTAAAAGATTCTAATGTCAATAATATCGACGAAGAATGATTTTAAATTAATAATATACTTCACAGATCAGGGGTGGGTCTGAACACCTGGCGCGAGACTGCAGGTCCATCGACTCAGCTTGGGAGTCAGCTTCAGCGAGGGAGAATTGCCATCAGGTAACAGATAACAATGGGTGGTGGATCAAAAATCTGTCAAACAACAAACTTTTTGCCGGGATACACTGGTGTGTGTTTTTTAGTGCTATGCTAGACACGATATGGAGGCTTCGCAATCACGTGATTTTTAAGGGTGAGGCATTGCCTAATGAGTTAACGATTTCAAATAAAGCGAAACATCTTGCATTTTCGATTGTAAAGGCATGGGGTCAAGTGCCGGGCAGGGTTAATACAAGAACGAATAAAGTAGCTCTTGTTGGATGGACTAAGCCCATTAATGGTTATAAGCTTAACACGGATGGAAGTTGTAATAGCTACCGGAAGATAGGGGGAGGTGGAGGCTTAATACGGGATTGTGATGGTGATTGGGTGAGTGGATTTCGTATGAGGATTTCTAATGATACTCCGATCATGACTGAATTAATCGCACTTTATGAAGGAGTTAGTATGGGTGAAAGACTGGGCATCATGGATTTAAGTGTTGAAGTGGATTCGTGTGAGGTCATTGACTTGGTCAGAAATACGGATAATGGAAGGGGGGCTGGTGCGCAGTGGATTCGTAAGATACGAGCAATATTTGATCGGAATAAAGGCTTCTCATTACGCGGTATATTTCGAGAGACTAACTCTTGTGCGGATTGGCTAGCAAAAGAAGGGTGGAAGTAGTGACGACTATGCTCTTCTCGGAGATCCTTCTGATGGTATTTGGAGTTTTCTTACGAAGGATCGAATAGGTTATAGAGTGCCTAGATTAATTTATAATTCTCATTTGATCAATGATGTACTAGATTAGCGTGTGCTTTGTTCTTGTAATGCGATTCTTAGGATCTCCGATGTAATAAAGAAAAATATATCTTTTTCTCAATCAAATTAATCAAAAATTATCTCCTATAGAATCGAGTCACAACATGGTTGCTATATAAGAACAAGAAAATTATATGCACATTACATTACAAACAGCATTAACGCCAAAGAAAATGGTCGATCAACAACCATTTAATCTTTATCATTTAGGATAACTATCCCACCAGCTAGTCTCGCATTTAAATCTTCTCATTATAGCATGACATTACAGGAGCGAGAATTGATTTGACCAAACATAAAAAAAATACAAGAGAGTACTAAAGTGATAAGATAGTTTCATGTGGGAATGAGAAATTCTTTAGTCTAAGTGCATTTAAAATGTCGGATTTTTTTTGCCTTTAGAAAAAAGATTGGTGGACCTTTGCAATACTTGAAATCATTGCCGCACACGTAAGAAGGGTTACTCTAATGGGTAAAATAGTTGTTGATTAAGATAAGAAATTAATAAAATTAGAACAACTTATTTCCTAAATAGCATCTTGAGATTTAACTAAATTTATGACTAATTACATTATTTTATTTCCTTTATCATCATGCATTACTTGTCACGCTTCATTGAATAATAAAAAACCTATATCATCAAATTATACATGACAAAACATTCCAGGTAACTAGGAATGACAATGGTTACGGTTAAAAACCAAACCGATTGAAAACCAAATTATATAACCGTAGTTAAAATCATTAGGTTATATAAAACCGTTAAGTTATGGTGTTCGATAAAAATAAAACCGAAAACTGTTTATTATCATATATATTTTCAAATTTTATAATAATTTAGGTTAAATTAGATATATTGAAATTCTAAAACCAAAATCAAAATACTAGAGTTAACCAATTAAATAATAGATATGCAATTTAATCAAATACCAACACAATTCTTTATAAACCTTGTAGTTTTCTTTTACATGTGTGGTTTTATTTTATGAAATTAATATATTTATTAAAATATCATTTTAATATGTTTAAAAACCGCAAAGCTGTTTAAAAGACCGAAACCAATAATGCGGTTATGGTTTTGAAATATGTAACCGATGGTTAAAACCGTTAGGATATGGTTTTTCATTATAAAAACGGTTATAATTATGGTTTTTGGATTTTTTTGCAAAAACCGATCCGTTGCCATCACTACATGTAACAGTAGCAATTGGATAGTTTGTGGAGGATATTGTTATCCCTACATCTTGTTCTACCATCTATAAGGAGAATTTAAATGATGTTTTTACCGCAATTTTTTTTCTTCTCATTTTTGCTTTCGATATTGAAATTTTTTTAGAACTGGATTATATTTGTTTTTTTCTAGATATTTTTACACAACAGGTGTTAGAAACATCTCTATAAACTTAAGCATTACTACTCAATCCAGTTTTTTTTACTAAAAACTACTATTTTTTTATGCTATACATTTATTTTCCACTTTTTATTAAACTTTTAAATATTTTTTTATCTACTATATATATATATATATATATGTATAAATACCCTAAAAACCCTAAAAACACTTTTCTCTCTTTATTATTCTTGTCTCACTTCCCTCAATGAAGAAACTTGTTCCGCGACCTCCGTCTATGTCTACCCCAGCAGATTCGTAGCAACAGACAGTGGCCATGTAAGCTTTGTGAGCTTTGTTCCGGTCCAATGAAGATCCGTAGAAGGAAATTCGTGGCCGTGGAAGCTCCAGCAGATTTGTAGCTAAAGCTTCGAGTTCGTGGTAGAAAAGTTTTGAATTCATGAAGAAGATGAAGTGGAATTTTCGATTTTGTATTAATACTTAGTAAATTTTGTGTAATACTCAATGAGTTTGCGTTTAACACTCAGTAATTTTGTGTAAAATTTATAAATCAATTGTAATTTCTGTAATTTTCCTATACTCAATATTTTTTGTGTTAATACTCAGTGATTTTGCGTAATACTCAATATTTTGTGCTTTATACTCAGTGATTGTGCGTTAATACTCAGTGAATTCAAACGAAACTCAATGAGCGATACTTAGTGAATTCAGACGATACTCAGTGAATTACTAAGTACTTAGTAATTTATACAGAGTATTCGACACTTATTGAGTACACAATGAATTTTAGTAAATTCTTAAATTTAATTTAAAAAATACTTAGTGAATTTATGGAGTACGGGTATACTTATTGACAATGGATTTTCTAATTAGTTTACTATTTAGAGTATTTAGATCTTAGAAAATATTCTTCAAGAATCTTTAGAATATAATTTGCGGAAACAAAGCAGAGTCGGATAACAAAGATAAGTTTGGAAATAAGATTTTTTTTGTGTAACTAGCTCATTTAATCATGTGAAGTTCTTGGGCCAAGTTTGGTGCGGATAATAAACTTGGACTAACCGGTCTAACTCGAAGCATTCTATGAATTTTTAATTTATTTTAACACCTCAAGTCAAAATTACGTTTTGTCCAATAAAAAGTCAAAATTACATGGACTTTCTTTTTATATTTACTAAGATTTTTTTGTCATTGAAAACCTTGTCAAACAATTTTAGGATCACCGTATGAAAAATATAATTTGTAGATTAAATTATTTCAAAAGTTTTATTTTTAGATCACTTTACAAATTATGTGAGATATTTTATAAATTTTAAAGATAATTTGAATATTTTAAATAAATTATATATTTATTCAGTAACATTACAAAATAGTAATATTATTTAAAATATATAAATTATTTTTAAATTTTTTAAAATATCTCATAAAATTAATAAAATAAACTTAAAAATGATATTTTTAAATATATTTAGCCTAAAACAATACTTTTGTAAAATGTAACCTACAAATATTTTTACACTAGGAGATGATCTAAAAGTAGTTTTTACTCTAAAAAATTAATTTGATTCTATTTATTTCCAAAACAATATTTTGAATAGTGTGACCTCATTTCAATAGGTAAATTTCTATATTCTGATGTTTAAAATCACATTTAAAGATAATACTCATAATCATAATGATTATATCTGCGAAACATATATAATCTTTTACACAAGAATGAATTTATAAACCTATATAATTTACATAATTGAATAATTGACATCATTGATTTTATAAATTATACTTTACATTTGAAAGACACCTTTGTATTTGTATAAGTGTGTATAATATTAAATGTTCATCGCCTTTTATAAGAACATTTTACAAAATTTAGAAATATAATTTTTTCATATCGCAAATAGATTGGAAGATGTATGGATGTCGAGTCATAACAAACCGATAAAAGTCTAATCAATTATGCTTCCACCTCTTACGTGTTTGTTTAGTAGATAAAGTAATAACTATCGGTTGTCAATAATATGTTTTGTTATGTCTTAGAAATCACTCAAGTATATAATACGATATATGTTATACTCTATCCGAGTTTTTTTTGGGATTAACAAAAACAATATGTTAAACAAACCTGAAATTACAAACAAGCCAAGACAAAAAATAACCGAATAGTTGAAAATACAACGAAAAGAAAAACTACAATTAACTATTGAACATAAGGATGTAAAGCATAATATACTCAAAGGTCATGATCCAGAATCCCATGAGGCTGCAAGCTAAAGCCAACAAAAATGACCAATACAACTCCATCAAAGTAATTAAAAGGAAAAATCAATTAGCACAATCAAACTTGCAGTAACAACCACACAAGGAACAAATAGCACCTATGAATTAGGTAACGAAGATCAGTACGTTCATCAGACATATCAAAGTTGGTAGAAAAACTCAGCCAAGAAGATTTGAACAAGGGAAAACAATATCAATCTAACGTCTCTACGTCAAACGTATGTACCAAGCCCACATGATAACAAAACTTGTGCCATTACAAGAAAGTTATTCGAAAGGTACTCACAAACACATAACGGTTTGTCACCACTACTATCGAGAAAGACACCACCCTGCACCACCACCAGATCACCCCCACCATATCGATAACTAAAAGTAGACCACCTACCGCTGATAGGATAATAAAGTATATTTGGTGGTAGTAGTATAGGAATTGAACCACATCATAACTTGCCATTTTTTCGATCTGATAAGTGCTACAATGATAACTTGTGCAAACAAATAAGTGCATTAGCACCCCTAAAATTAAGGATCTAGATGGTACACCAATACTCAAGGTAGTATTGGTTATGATTGCACGCTCTAGATACAATCTGATGATGATAAGTTGTAAAGAACTGTAAAGGATACAATGGAAAAGGGTAGAATGAATCAGTTACCTCGCCCGTTTCACAAAAGAAATTTATAAAATCTAGTAAATGTCTGTATGGTAGTTAACACGTGTATCTGGTTGACCGGAGGTCAAGACAAGTAGCTTGCACCCCATTTACACAATGGGATGACCCACATTCTATCTAGTGTAACTAATTGTGTTATGGACAATTGAAAGTATAGAATAATGATATCCTGATAGAAATAATTGGAACATAGAATTACCTCTACAGAACGAAACTACTACTCCATGTACTTGCAACTTATGTGGCATATTGATATGATTAAAAAGTGGTGTGTTTGAGGTTTGTTTACCTAAGAAATATGTGACAAATTATACCTATCAACCTTGATGTCTACAACTCCATAACCAACCTAAACTCTAACCAACTACATCTTTCATCAGATTATGTGGTAAAACTTTTGAGTCAAATGACTATCAAACCTCTGATTGTGCTTTTCCTAATATTATGTGGAACGATATGAGGAAATGGTAGAATATTAAGAAAAAATAAAGGCGATCTTGAGTGCACTCAAATGATTCAAGAAATTAAAGACTCGGAAAAATTGGAGAAAAAGAGCATGGTGTATTATCTTTCCCGCTACAGTGTATCATATTTGGAAAAATACGGAATACTAATTTAATTATGAAAAATGTTACATCTTCTAGAGATACGATTTTCACGAAAGTTAAAGTTGGTTTATTATTATATTTTATTTGTTTTGTAGCCACATCATACATTCATAAACGATAACGAGATATTTAAAGTAATTAATTAAAATATGTAATGTCATAAAAAAATACTTAAACTTTTGGGCTTTAATGAAAAATCTCTTTATATCTGGGTATATATTTTATTTTTCCATATTTATATCCTTGTTTACCGAAAAATAAAAACCCACCACCCCCACCAAATTTTTCTCCATAGCGACCCCACTAACCACGAAAAAGTAAACTTTCCACTATTTAAACTTTATTTCACGTGCCATCCTCTAAAATTCACCGTTAACTTTCACTCTTTTTTTATGAAAATCATAAATTTTTAACTACACGACAAAATCAAACACATACTAGAGGGGACCCAAAAAGCCTTAAAGTCAGAGCAAATTCTGGCTTTATTTATCACCGAACATGAAAATATTACCGTTATAAGTATCCACGTGTCATCCAATGGCACCTAATTGTCCACTTTTGAGTTCATCACTACTAGTACGACGAGTTTCTTTTCTCAGACAAAGATGATCAATACCCAAATGGGATGTCTTAAAACCAAACAATGACGTCATTTTCCGACAACTTTTCTATCATTCTCTTACTGTCTTTTTATTATCTCAACACTGTTTTCACGACTGAAACAACCGAGTTTGATTTCGCAACGTTAACATTAAGCAGCTTAAAGCTGCTAGGAGACGCCCACTTGAGCGATAAGAGCGTGAAGCTCACCCGTGACCTCGCCGTACCCAATTCCGGCGCCGGGAAAGCCCTTTACTCAAAACCCATCAGGTTCCGGCAACTGGGTAATGATATACCAGTAAGCTTCTCTACATTCTTCTCATTTTCCGTCACGAATTTAAACCCATCTTCCATCGGAGGAGGGTTAGCTTTTGTCATCACGCCGGAAGATGAGTCTTTAGGTGACGCCGGTGGGTTTCTTGGTGCAATGAATGCTACACAAAACGGCATCGTGGCTATTGAATTCGATACTTTGATGGATGTTGAATTTGAAGACATTAATAGTAACCATGTGGGAATAGATCTGAATTCAATGGTATCAATTGAAGCTATCAATTTAGATTCTGTCAACGTTGATCTGAAAAGCGGTAACCAGGTTAACTCATGGGTGGATTACTCCGGATCAACTCGGATACTAAACGTCACCGTTTCGTACTCGAATCTCAAACCCAAAGTACCTACTCTAACAATACATCTCAACCTTGAAAAATATGTTAAGGAGTTCATGTTTGTCGGGTTTAGCGGGTCAACTCAGGGTAGTACTGAAGTCCACTCCATTGATTGGTGGAGTTTCACCTCGTCATTTGATAATTCATCGTCAAGATCATCAGGTTCTGTTACATCACCACCACCACCGCCACCACTTCCACCACCACTTCTACTTACTCCTCCACCACCGGTGGAGAATCCACCACCACCTTCAGTGGCGCCAGCTGAGTCTAACGATAGTACATTGCCCGAAAAGAAGAGCGATAAAATAGGTACTGGGGCAGTTCTTGGGGTAGTGACAGCTAGTGCGTTTGTTTTGGCCTTGTTTGCCGTGTTACTAATACTCTTATACTCGAAAAAATTCAAGGGTAGAAAAAAGTCAGAAACTTTAGGGACGGAGATAACTCGATTGCCCAAGGAATTTACATATAAGGAGTTAAAATTCGCGACAAAAGGGTTTAGTTCCGCGCGAATAATCGGTCACGGAGCATTTGGGACGGTTTATAAAGGTATATTACCCGAGACCGGTGATTTTATCGCGGTTAAAAGATGTAGTCATAATCGTGGACAAGGGCAAGCCGAGTTTTTATCAGAATTATCTATAATCGCGACATTAAGGCATCGTAATCTCGTTAGGCTTCAAGGGTGGTGTCAAGAGAAAGGCGAGATTTTACTAGTTTACGATTTAATGCCTAACGGGAGTCTTGACAAAGCGTTGTTCGAATCAAGAATAGTTTTGCCGTGGCTACACCGAAGAAAAATCCTATTAAATGTTGCTTCGGCGTTGGCATATTTGCATCAAGAATGTGAAAATCGAGTGATTCATAGAGATGTAAAGAGTAGTAACATAATGTTAGACGAATATTTCAACGCTAGGTTAGGGGATTTTGGGTTAGCGCGACAAATCGAGCATGATAAGTCACCGGATGCGACTATAGCTGCCGGTACAATGGGGTATTTAGCGCCGGAGTATTTATTAACCGGTAAAGCGACGGAGAAAACCGATGTGTTTAGCTACGGTGCGGTGGTGTTAGAGGTAGCTAGTGGAAGAAGACCGATTGAACGAGAAATTAATAGTCATTTCAATTTAGTTGAATGGGTATGGAGTTTACATAGAGATGGAAAGTTATTAATGGCTGCGGATTTAAAACTTGAAGGTGAATTTAATGAAGTTGAGATGAGACAAGTATTGTTGGTAGGGTTAGCTTGTTCAAACCCTGACCCGATGGCTAGACCGACCATGAGAGGTGTGGTTCAAATGCTGATTGGAGAATGTGAAATTCCGATTGTGCCCATGAAAAAACCGGCTATGAGTTTTAGTACTTCTAATCTTTTGTTGAATTTGCAAGATAGTGTTTCTGATTTGAATGGGTTGATTACTATTTCAACTTCTTCTTCGGAATGCAGCTTTATTGGTGGTGGAGAATTGGTTTAATACATCATCTGGTGGATTTCCGTTGGGGGTAAAGTAGTCCCCCAAAGTTTTCGGGGGTATTTATATTTGTTATATTTATTATATTTATTATTATGTATCTAAACGAAATAATAACAAAATGTAAGCCTATCTAGGTTTGGAGGGCGAGTGGATTATAGTTGGGATTATAGTTTTGTTTGTGAGGGTGTCGTGTATATACGCCTAAAATTTTATTGAGCGCCCAACGCTAGAAAAAATGTATGAACAATTTGAGTTTGAATATTTAATTAAAAAATAACCAACACCTATTACTAATTCTACCACACGCGTGCGTCAAAGATTTTTTTCCATAATAGATGTTTGAAAAATATGTTGAAAAAATATGTTTCCATGTTTTTTACTAAAAATAGTCATTGACAAAAATACTCTTATATAATTTTTTTAATTACTCTATTATTTATCATCTATATTAACCACCTTATTACAACCTCCCAGCACAACCCTACCACAATCCCACCACAACAATAACCACCGCCACCACCCTATCACTATCACCACAACCACCACTATAACCACCATCACCTCACCACAAGAACCACCACCACCCTATCACCACAACCACCACCACCGCTACAACCACAACCACAACCACCACCTACCACTAATTCTATCACACGCACGCGTCGAAGATTTATTTTTTAAAATCGTCATAACTAATTCAAAAAAAATAAAAAAAATAAAAAAATTATATTTTTGGACGAGGCAAACTAATATTTATATTTACGGTTTTTTTGAATTATTTTGATTTTATTTTATTTATTTTGATTTTTGATTTAACAATAGGTACTTTTATTAGGCATTTTTTATAGCAAAAACCCCTATTTTAAAAGTAATTACGACCCTTAAAAATATTTTCAAAAAAGAAACAATAGGTAGATGCTTATTAAAAATCACTTAGAATATGTTAGATCTCAACATATTTTTAAATAATTTTTATTAAAAATCTTTTTAATTCTAAAATAAGCATTCCTAAATAGGCTTTACTTTCAAAATGGTGATCCCGTTAGTACACTGGTGGGTCTTGGTGTGTTATAAAATAATGCAATAAAAGTAAAGGAATAAAGGATCCACAGACCGCAAGTGTACGGGTCGTTCCAAGTAATAGATAAGTAAAGTCGTGATTTAAGTAGTTATTCTAACTTCGTGTTCAATATTAGAATAGATAGTTTTAATTGTCTTAATTACAAAGATAAGCAACAAAGGAGTTTGTTTTCTAATTAACTAAATAATAAAATAAATAATAAATAATTAATAACAAATAATTATGCAAATAAGATAAAGGAGATGCAAGTATGAATCTATCCAATTGAATATTAATTACTAAGAATAAGGGTGAATGAGAAATTTCACAATACTCAGGACTCTATAATCTCCTAACCCCCGTCAGAGTGGACTTAGGAGCTACCCTACCGTATTACAACCCCGTCAGGGCGATTATAAGATACAATCAGATGATTAAGAAATTACCAAATTGGATACGTGGTTAGTCAAGCCTGTCAAGATCAATGACAAATACCACTCGTCTATATTCTAGTTCTGTAATACAACCCCCATTCTAGATGATCACCGCCACTAGTGAATAGCCTAATTACTAAAACCCACCCTTGGTTTGCGACGTTAATGATAGTAAACAAGCACAAGAATATAGTAAATAGAAATTAAGAACCAATTCAATTAAATACTAAAATCCCAAATTCAAATTAAAACAGAAAACCCGTCCAAAAAAAAAAAAAATTAAAACAGAAAAACAATAATTAATGGTTCATAAAATTACAATCCTAAAGAGAAATTAGGCATACTACAACTCTTGAATAAACAGTTTAGAAATACCTCATAGACAAAATAGATCTAATAATACTAATGTACCCAAAGAATAGAGATGGAGAAGTGTTGAATTGATGTAGTTAAACTCTAGCTCTTGCTTCCTCCTCCTCTAGATACTCCTGATTGCTTCTATAATGAATTATGTATGTATATTAAGCTTATGCCTCCAAGGGATGATTTTATATGGTTTATAACTGATATATATAGGTGCTAGGTCGAAATCTTGGAGTAGGGATCAAGTAAAAGAGTCCAAACCCAACTCAAATTCGTAACCTTAAAATATAGAAAAGGTAGAAACTGTTGCTGTCTTGTTTTGGCCGTAAATTCTTCGTTTCAACTCTGATTGACGTGTTCTTTATATCGAAATTGATCATCTCGGAAAGCTCTATACTTTAGCTTCATACCATTCTTCCAAATTCCCACCCAATCATGAGTTATGATCAATTTAATGGACGTAGCTACTGAAATTCAGATTCATTTGACAACTTTATCTTTTACTTCCTTATCTCCAATTTCCATCATTATCTTCTTTACTTTATCTCTTGGAATTGATTTGGCATCTAATTATTTACAATATATCTTTAAAACTTCACATTAACACACAAATTAAACCAAATTTTGCTCTAAAAATAATAATTCATCAAATCAAGACAAGAAATAGGAATATTACGAATTAAGCACAAAGTCAATATAAAAAGACCATTTTCTACCTAAAATGATGTCTCCTAAGGGCTTATATTTAGAACAATTAGGGAGACATCAAGATCCCCAACTCAAAGTTGTATCGTCCCGATACAATAAAAAATAAGAACATAGGGAAGTGTCTAAAATATCAGCTAAGTCAATTAAGCGCAGGGGAAAAGAAGATAGCAGAATATATAGAATAAACTCAAAGCAACTACTCAGAAAATTTCATGTAATAATATTTGCAAACAGCATACCTACACACTTGTCATATCTACAATCAACACGTCTTGAATTCAAGATTGGATTAGCTTCGCAATGTAAGATGGAGAGGATCTTTACTCAGTTTACCAAGGAGGCTATAGATTGTTCATCGAAGTTCACTAGTATCCAAAGATCCACTTAATTACTCTCTAACGGCTCAATCACTTCTAGATTACATAGCAAAGAATCAAAAGGTCTTTAGGGTTGTAATGTTGGCTTAGGGACAGTATGGTAAGTATATTTGGATAATTTAGAGTGAGCTTTTGGTTCTCTCCTCACTAGCCATCAACGAATCGCCCTAGAGCTTGAGTTACTTTCGTAAAACGTTCTCACTCAACCCAATGAATTCCTTGATGCACTAGATAGCATCCCCAATAACCCACTTAAAGCATAAAGACGTCACATAAAAATTTCACTTTACCGGTCCAAATATATATATTCTTTTCATATCAATTATTTTTCTTTTGTATATTGGTGGTCCTTTGTGTGTTCTAAAATAAATACAAAAGTAATCTAACCACAACCGCAAGTGTACGGTTGTCCCAAGTAGTAATAAGTGATTCTAGGATCGTTCGCAGGGACGGTTTGGTCAACTACAATGCTTATCGATTAATGAATGATTGCACTTATGAAAGCAAGTAAAAGTTTTAATGATTGATTGTTTGTTTTTATTATTTCTAAGTAATGAAATACTAAATGGAAAATGCAATTAAATACTAAGACGCAAGTAAATAAATGTAAAACGCAAGTATGAGAAGGTAGCACCTGAGAACGCAAGGGATCTTCCTAATTCTATTTCATAACCTATTATGTTTAAGGGTTAAATTGGTCAATTACAATGGTCGGGATTCTAAATTCCTTATACCCCCGTCAGGGTGGACTATAAGGCTATCCTAGAGTGTCACTAGTCCCGTCACGGTAAATATGATCCACTTTTAGATGATTAAGCAATTTACCACATTGGCCCTAAAATTAGCTAAGTTCGTCAGAATCAATAGCTTCTATTTTAGATTTAATAATTAATTCCGTACCTAAACCCTCCGTCAGGATGATCCACACGCCACAAATGTGGAATAGCCTAGATACTAATACCTGTTCTTAGTTCGCGACTCTAAAAACAGTAAATAATCTCAAATTATCAAAAAGAGTAAAAGACCCAGTTTAATTTAATTTAACAGAAACCCAAATTCAGGACATGAAATTCAATAGAATTGGGATTCACCCATAAAGCATTCTCAAGTACTATAATGGAATTAGCTCATAATAATTGAAAAGAAAACTAAATTAAAAGTAATAAGACTCATATTGTTTTACAGAAATAAAAATACAGAGAAACCTAATTTCGGAATTGGTTTGGCTGCGAATTGGAGATATAGACAGTCTCCAGCTCCAAGCTTCTTCTTTTCCTTGTTTCTGCTTCTTCTCTGGACACTCTCTTCAAAGGATGAATTTAATTGAAGAATAAAATGAGAGGTACTGAATAATGAGGTCTAAAAGCCTATTTATAATGATAAAATCGGATTAGGAATTTTACTTAAGGTTTAAGTGAAAATTAGAAAAGCCCAAGTCCACTAATTAAGCCAAAATCCCGTAACTGCTGCACCACCTCCACTAGAACAACTCTAGCCGATTCGTTATAACTCCGATTGACCTCAAATCACTTGCTAAATTTCCGTAACTCGATAAGGAATATAATCTCTTCAAAGGTCAGCGGCTAAATCAACTCATAAGTGCCTCAAAATCAGCAATCTTTGGCCTGTTTTCCAGATTTGCAGCTTCAAAATATAATTCTTTTCGGGATTTCTCTTCAAGCTTTGACTTCATATCACGATCTTTGACTTTATTCTCGTGTTCCTATCCTAGCTAATATTCAAAACCTACAAACTTTTCATTAAAATACACAAGATTACGCGCAAAAGTTTAATAAATCAAAAATACTAGAATTAAAAGAGGAAAATCGGATTATTGCATATTTAGCCCAAAAGTCTATCAAATTAATCAAATAAATACCAAAAATGATGTCTCCCAAGGGCATAAAATTAGAACATTTAGGGAGACATCATATATCTATAACTCTCCTTTTGATGTTGAGATATCATGCTATTATTTTCTAATATATTTTTTTCTAATATATTTTTTTCTTTTCTTTTCATGCTTTTCAGCTTTTTTTAATTTACTCATACCCCGGCAAAGGGTTACAATATAATAAACCTGTGAATCAGCATCAAAATGTAGAACATAGCACTATTAATAAGCTCAAAATACCAACCCAATAATATTTCCCATAATGGTGGACCCACCACCCCAAACTCAAGCTCTAAAGCAATTGTCTATGCATTGCGATTTGAGTGCGGGTCATATGAAAGTCCTATAATCTAAAGGGATATTACTTATAATGTGGCTAATAAAAAGGCTTAAGAAAGGCTATAAGGGGCCGAGAAGGATATATAATATAATAAATGGACTACAAGCTAAAAGGCAACAAGGGGCTTATGAAAGATCCGCCTTAATCACTTCTAAACCATGTAATTTTGTCATTCTCTTACCTTTAGCACGTTCATTAAATGGGTTTATCAACTAGCTTGGATCTCACGGCCTACACACCACTCATGGATCCCTGAGACCGAACATACTTTCTATCACATTGCTAACTAATCTTTTCTTTACTATCAATGTGTGTTTTCCTGCAAATACTCAAAGCATACAAAATAAAGCAACTCATAAACATATTACTTTCTATGATTAACTTACTAGGCTTATGATTTCAAGCTATTAAACACACTATACATCTAATCCATCTTTTAAAAATTTCAAATTTCTCTAAAAAAAAACAGTAAAACACATAAAATGGAGATGAGGGACAACGAATCCCCACACCCCCAACTCAAAAATGAGTCTTGTCCCCACATCTCGGAACATACTCGATAAAAAAAACTAACTAACACATATATTGCAAATAGATAAATGGTAGGGGAGAAAGAAATCATACTCTTCGAGGCTATTTACCTTTCCTGATCAATACCCGGAATAGGGTGCAGTGCCTTTCATGTATGTAGACTTCATGTATCACCAATTTCGCTTTCCCTTACATCCTTTTATGCTCAATCCCAATCAATCACACTCTAGAAATCTTTTATGTTTACCTTTTTCTAACTCCTTTCTCAAATTCGTGTTGTGATAGCTACTAGGGCCCTTAGAAACTTCACTTGTTTTCCTCTTGCTCTCACCCAATTCCTTTTTTCTAACTTGGATGAGAAGGATTTAAGAAAGTGGAAAAGGATTTCGAAAATTTTGGTTTTTATTCTTCGATTCTAGGTATTTTGGAATGATTTGAGATCTTGATTCATGTTTATAGGAAGGTAGGGAAGGATTTGGATATGAATTTATGGTGATTGGGTAGTGTTTTGATGTTAGGTGAAGGTTTGTTGAAGCTTTAATGGAGTTTGGTGAGGTTTGGAGAAGAAATAGAGGCTTAAGGATTGAAAATTCGTAGCTATATACTAACCTCTTTCTTCAAACCCAATTTTTTTTCTTCTTTCCAGCGGCGGCGGTCGGCATACCGGTCCTGGTGCCGGCATACTGGTCCCAGACCGTGTCGACACTTGCACCCACGGTTTTTCCAACTTTGTCTCGGTAATGAACCCGATTCCTCGTACCGTGCCATGGTTTTTCGCACACCGTCATACCGGCCATAGGGGCGGCATACTGGTGAACAAATTTTTTCGAATTTCTTTGTCTCTGGAAGGTACCTAATTTGGGAAACCGTGCCACGGTTTTCTGTCCTGCGGTGCACCGGAAGGTTGGTGCGGTGTACCACATGTCTCTTCTGGTTTTCAAAAAATATTACATTTTCTATTTCATCTCCAAACCAGGTTTTTTCCACTCCACTGGATATCACTTGAAAAAATATGCGGTTTAGACTCAAGAAAAAGTGAATACCGATACCCGATCACAAAGTTGCGCCAGTTTTGAAGTTTTGGCCAATTTCTATCGCTGAGAGGTGCGGTGCACTGCGAATACCTGTGGTGTATCATAAAATACTTATGTCCAGGGCTTTTTAACTCCGAAAATTTTCCATTTTTTCACCCCAAACTCGAACCCTTGCATACCTACACATCAAAAACACTAATACCTTTCTCAAATAGGCAATATCAACTAAAAAATACGTAAACTAACTAATACACACTAAAAAAACTAAACTAATAAGGCAATTAAAACTTGGGGGTGTCTCCCAAGAGCACTTTTGTTTAACGTCTTTCAAAGTTAGACGTGTCACCTCCATTATCCCTTGAGTATATAGCCTCCCCAGCAGTGGGTGAGGCTATGAATGTTTACAATTCGCTGCCTTTGACCTCTCGAAGGTTGTATCTCTATTAATTTTGTTGTCACCACTCGAGTAACAACAAAAGACCCCATCCACGCATTTTTGAAACCTCGTGGCCTATTCTCTTGTTTGGAGGCCTTCCAAGCAACCATAGTTCCAACCCTAAACTCATTTTTAGCTCGAATCTTCACGGGTTCATGGTGGTGGTCCTTCTCTTTAACCTGTTTAGATACTTCTTGTACAATGGGGAACTCAAGTGGCACCTCCTCGAGCTTTTTGTCCAAAACAAGGGATGTTTTAGACTTTTCTTTTGTTATGAGGGCCACGTTTTCAACCTCCATCTCTACACTCGCATTCTCATTTGTTTCCGTAATAGCTTATGTGAATACTTGTTACGGTATGAGTTCTTTTGTATCACCTTCAAGCATTTGGGTACATGTTTTGTCTTCTTTGCACATCTCTACAAATGCTTTATTGATGTCACCTTTTGAATGATTTGTCTTCATAAGGTTGGGTGGTGACATCAATGGAGTACTAGGTGGCGAATCCATACTAGTATCTTCTTCTTCTATCTCTTTTTTAACCAAGATCTCAAAATTTGATTCCTCTAAACGTGGCTTGGCTTGGGTTTTCCATGGATGTAATCTTCCCTTCACACGGTTTAATTTCAACTTCGACTCGATTATTAACAGCTATCTCATTTATGCATAGCGTGGTTGGTTCTTCTATCGTTGGAATCTCCAGTTCATTAGGTGTAACTTGTGGCAATTCCTTTACCTTCTCTCGTTGAAGGATAAACTCTTCAACCACATCGACCCAGACATCGCTATCTTGACCGGCCTCATGATTAATATTTGTATCTTGGCCAATTTGCACAGATGGTCTTTATTAATTTTAAAAATTAAAGAAAATAGCTACCACATAGACCCTTAACGTTTGAAGTAACTATAACTGCCAATACGAGCACTAATTTAGAAGTATTAGTATTACGAAAGTGATAATACTCAATTTTATCACATTTATCTAAATGATACCTATTGTTTCAACAACATTAAAATACATAAATATAGTACCCTATGTTTATTAAAGTTGGTCGATATTAAAATTTGAGTTTTTCTTAACAAAACGAATTGGGCCACGCCTTACATCCATTCAAGAACAGTTAACAAAATGGAAAGTTGATAGTTTGGTGACCTTAATAAAAAAAAGAACCTTAGCATCCAGATTAAGGGGCATCTAGAAAGCTCTACACACTTCTTATAACTACCTGCTTTGTCGCTTGGGTATTCGGTTAATGAAAGAGTATGAGAGTGTGATGGAGCAAGAGGAAAAATATGTTTTCAGAAATCAAAAGAAAAATTGGTTGCTTCAGGAGACACACCCTTCTATCATCTCTTAACGATTTTAAGGCTAAAGAAGTCATGTTTCACAAGATTATTAGGCACTAATGATGAATAGGTTAAATATGAGGAAGAGTTAAGAAATTTGGTCTATGAATATTTTGAGCAGTTATATGAGGCGCCTGATGTTCATAGTGAGGTCTTCTCTTTTCCACGAATTAGGTGTATCGAGGGGAAGCGATTTGGGATTTGAGTGCTCCATTATCAGATGAGGAGTTTCGAGATGCGGTGTTTCAGTCAAGCCCGATGAAAGCACCAGGCCAGGATGGTTTGTCTGCAACGTTTTATAAGAAATGTCGCGGAACGATGTGATAGTCGATATGTGTCATGGCTCAGGAAGCTATAGAGACAGTTTGTCTTCCACCAACTCTAAATAGTACACTCATTCACCTTATTCCAAAGGTTCTGGTCCTATCCGAGTAATTTTATTTCTACCAATAAGCCTCATAAATTCCCCTTGAGAATTTATTGTGAAAGCTATGGTCAATAGACTTAGGCCCTTGCTTGTTGATATTATTGGTCCTTGTTATGGTATTTTTCTACCAAGAAGGTCCACCACAAATAATATTGTGCTAGTTCATGAAGTTGATCACACATGTGCCAACTCAAGGGGAAAAGAGAATCATGGCGGTAAAAAATTGACCTAGCAAAATCATATAATCCGTTGGGAGTTCATTAAAGATACAATTAGACACTTTGGTTTGCCCGTGGGATGGGTGTCTCTTATCATGTCAAGCATGTTGGAAAATGAAATGAAGATGTTATATAATGGAGAACCCTTTCCATCATTTAGACTGTGCCGGGGTATTCGACAAGGGGACTCACTCTCTCCCTACATATACATCATGTGCATGAAGAGACTTTCCCTTATTATAAATGAGATGTGTGGTAAAGGAAGATGGGAGCCAATTCGGATGGGAATACAAGGTTCTAATCTGTCTCATATAATTTTTGATGACGATTTAATTCTTTTTGGAGAAGCCTTTGTTTCACAGGTGAATGTAATACACGAGACGTTGGACATATTTTGTAAAGAAGCCGATCAAATTATAAGTCCAGAGATTCACCTATATATTTCTCAAGAAATGTTTTGGTGACGGTTCAACAAGAGTTGGCGGATATGAGTGGTTTTTGCCTTAACGAGTCCTTCAGAACCTACTTGGGAGCGTCTATTCAATTTAAATCTGGGAGTCTGCCCAACAGATATTTATATAAGGGTCATGGAAAGAATGAGTAAATTAGCGACATGGAAGGCAAAAACGTTGTCGCTAGCTAATCGAGTCACATTGGCACAATCGAACTTGTGTGAAATACCTATTAACCAAATGCAAGTGATGAAACTTCGGGTATATGTGTGTCATGAGATTGACTGGATTGTTAAGGATTTCATATGGGGGCCCTCGAGTGATAAGATTAAACTACACTGGGTCTCGTGGGAGAAAATTTGCAAACCAAAGTCGGTAGGTGGGATAGGGATATGTGGTGCTAAAAATTATAACATTACGTTCCTAGCGAAACTTGGATGGAAACTCCTTCAAGACCATAAAGTGGAGTGGGTTGAGGTATTTAAGAACAAATATTTCAAATTTGGGTTGTTACAAAGGGAAAAAAAGGCCAGTGACTCGAATGTGTGTAAGGCAATCCTCATACGAACGAACTTACTAAAGGAGGGTGTGGTTGAGAAGGCGGGTGCACATGGCACTAGATATAAGTGGAAACATGAGTACTCAGTCCAATTATCTATTAAATTAGTGTTCAAATATATTGAGAATATCCCGATAGATGCGAGTTTTAATTGGGGAAGGATCTGGAGAATAAAATGTTCACAGAAAGTTAGATTCCTATTGTGGAGAATTGTGAGAAATCAATCCATTCTGTTTAAATCTTTTCAATAGGGGTGTACTCGAGGATAGGGGGTGCATCATATGTGGTGGGGAGCGAAGATGTGCGCCACTTGTTCGTGAGTTGTGGAGTGGCAAAATCTATGTGGCATAGCTGGGATTGCAGTTGTCATCATCTGGGCGCAACAACACAATTGACTCGGGTGGTAATGAAAATACTGGCGATGCACCGAGTGATGTTGAACGACGAATTGAATTACCCGGTAGTCTCCTGAAAATACACCAGAACTTGGTGCTGTGGACAGGACAACAGAGTCAAGCAGCAGTGAAACTTTAGGACCAGAGGACAGTAGTGTTGTTGATTTGACAATCAAAACCTGGTTGGAGGCTCATCTAACTGCTGGTTTTGTTTATGATGGATTGGAATGACCAATTGTATTTGTAGATGCTCTACGGGTAATATGGAATAGGATGAATGAATTTGTATTTTATCCATCTCTTTGGACCCCTCAAATTGATGGATTAAGGAGAGACACTGTGAGGTTGGCTATCGATTTTGTACTAGCATGGAGAAATGAGCGCGATGATGGGGTTATTGTTTCCGCGAAGAATTCTTTGGTTAGATGGGTGAAACTTCAAGGCCGTAATAAACTAAATGTGGATGGTACTTGTGACTTGGCGAAAAGGAAAGCAGGGATAAGATGGTTACTAAGAAACGTCGATGAACCGTTCTTAGCTGGATTCTCTGGTCCTTTTATGATAGTCTTCATTTTATTCGAAAGCCTTAACGCTTCAGTATGGGTTGAGATGGACGGTTAAGCGAGGTATTAAGGATCTATGCATTGAGACTGATTGGAGGGAACATCATGCGTTAGTGAAGGGCGGTGGTAGTTCCAAGATCTGGACTTGTCACATCGGACGTGATTGCACTAAGATCCTACGAGAAAACTCGAAATTTGAGGTGAATCACATTTATCGTTCGGTGAATTTGTGTGCGGATATGTTGGCAAAGAAATGAACAGAGTTACTCAAGACCCATGTGAGTGTGAAGACCCCCCAAAGTATATATCGTGCAGTATAACAAGAGATGGAAGTAGACTTGCGATTCCTAGGATTATTTGACTTCCTCTGAGGGTGTTAATTAGTGTTAGCTAACTGCTATTAAAGCCTACTATGTACGAAAAAAATTGATACAAAATGATTAAACTAAACTTCATATTTCCTAATTACGAAAAGTTACGATTACGCAAAGTTTAATCATGAGAATATTCAATGGTGAAAAGGGACAGAGGAGCTCGAAATCCCCTCCGAATCATGGTTGTGGAGGTGAAAGCGAGGAACAATGCAATTTCGATTTATCTAATAATTTCGAGAGTGCTAATTCTGCTACAAACAAAAGGGTAAAAAAACTAGCGATGATGAGACATCTTACACAACTCCTTTGTAAAGAACCAGCAACTTGCGACGCACTCCCATCAATATAAGTTGGAGCAATGCTGTTATCAAGTGTTGTATAATCCTCACCCCCATCAAGATAAGGTGGAACAAGGCTTTCCTTGTAATTGTAAAAACGAGGGAAATTCGAACAATCATATAATTTGCAACCCACGATTTTAGAATAATTTAAACTATACAAAATCACAGAGTTACCCGTATGAAGTAAAACATCACCATTCTCTGTCACAAAGAAGGGAGACAATGGCCATTTACCAATTGTAGTAGAGAATAGAATCGACCCCAACTTAGTCCATGACTCCTTTTCAACACCATACTCTTTCATTACCCAAATATCCATAATCTTGTTATGATCAGCAAATGAATAGAGGCGTCCATAAGACTCTACTAAAACCCATTCCACAGATTCACAGTCACCATATCCATGGTTAGGATGGGCCACCTTACCAAATTCCTCCGTCACCATATCTAGTGAAATAAATTCATTACCCGTGCTGCCATATGTTTCCCAATGAAGTTTTCCCGACACAAAAACACCACGTTCTCTTTCAATACTTCTAAAAGGCTGAATTGGGTGGCTCTTTATGCTTCTCCAACAACTGTTCTTTATACTGTAAATCTTACCCTCAATATACTCAACACTATTATCAAGAAGTATAACGACTTTATAATCATCATTAACTTCATCATACCCAAACCCACGAGTCAAAATGTACCCGGTTTTACCAGGTAACGGCAATTCATAGAACTTTTTCAAAGATGGGTTGAATATTGTGTATGTATCTAGAAGATGAGTTACACACAACAAGCCATTACAAGAACCAATTAGGATTACACGGAACCTGTCAACGGGTACACTCGTTGGAAAATCGATTTGTTTCATATCATTCATAGAGGATGTGGGTTCATAGGTAATAAAGTTACGAGAGAAGGCATAGTAGGTGAAAATATGGGTAGGTGAGTTTATAGTCATTGCAATGTGGTTGGTATTGAAGCTTTTTAGCAAATGGGATTTTATAAATCGAGAAGATGAGATTAGCGAAAGCCATGATTTGCAAACACACCTGAATTTCAATAGAGATTTCACGGGCAGCCTTGTGAGTATCTCGTCAACGATGATATCTTCTGGGAGAAGATGATGATTCGGTTGCTCCACGATGATCGTTATCAATGGTGACACTTGCAAAACATCTTCACGATGACGACGTTTTACTCCACCTCTCTTACCTCCAAGCACCATTACATTTTTTTTTTTAGAGAAATAGCAGATGTGATTGAGTATCTGCAGCTGAGTTGAGGAATATTAGTTAAAGATATTTTAAACAACTTTGATAAGTTTAAGGAGTTATTGTTGAGGTTAAGAAGTCCTGTACTCACGTATTTCTTTTTTTTAGTAGAAAGTGACCAAAATAACCCCATTTATACCTAAATGCGAAATCTAGTCAAATTATTTTGTTTTCCAAATTAGTTCAGCTTGAGAGGTAAGCTCTTTACCCTTCCTTGTTCATATTTTATAAATTCATTTAAATTCAATTTCATTTATTTACTTGCATAACTGTCTTTACTTTAAATCACGTCTAATGAGCTTTTGAAGACTAATGCAAAAGCACTAATACTAATGCCTCAGCCTCATGGTTGGTTGATTGCGATATATGTGAAGAAGAAGAAGGAATAAGTTGAAATTTGCCTTTAGCTACTATCCTGATGGTGATTTAACAGTAGATATTGCATTAGAATAACTTTAGGGGGTCAGTACTATAACTTCATCTAAATCTTACATATGTTTCAGCTTGACAAGAGGCTCGTGGTGTTCTTGAACCATATTGGTCGATAGTTTTACTGTAACCTGTTCTACATAATCTCAAATAATTGTCTTAAAAGATTTACTTGTAAGAGTTCAAATGGAGTATAGCGTTAAACATGGGGAAACAACATATACCAGATTCCTATTACGAGAGTAAAGAAAAGGAGTGGAAACTGTATTGCTGACCAGCTTTCGTTTGACACGACACACCTGCACTATCTTTTATTTGTTGAATACCAGCTTGTTTCCATTTAGATATTGCAGAGCAAAAACCAAAGGTGGATCCTGAATTTTCAGTTGGGGATTAATATTCACCCAAAACAATTCACTGTAACTTTTAAGCTGGGGGACTAATTTTTCAGTTGGGAGGCGAAAGAAGGGGGATCTGTTGGGGTTGCAGCCCCTTCATGGAAAAAACTATAAGAAATATAATAATGATAACGACAGTAAAGCAAGAGTATATTTTATGAATAAATCAAACGGAAAGAGTAGAGAGCATTACAAGATAAATAAACATAACATATTTGGTTCCAAAAACTTAATAACCAAAACATGGTGTAACGAGAATCATGATGAGGGTAAAAACACAAAACCTATGAACGATGAAGGACAACCATTATTATAGTAGTGTTTCAACATCAAAATGAACCGAATCTTCAAGTATTCACCAAAAATCAGTAAGCATTTTATAATTATAACCCCCATCAAGATAAGGTGGAACAAGGCTTTCAATGTAGGGTTGAAAACTTATATAGGAATACGAACCACCATATAGTTTGCGACCCACGACTGTAGAGTACTTCAAACTATACCAAATCACAACGTTATCAAAATTAAGTAAAACAACGTCATTCTCTATCACAAAGAATGGATACAAAAAACTCAATTCACAATTATCGATAGACGAAATGGAGCCCAACTTAGTCCATGAGTGCTCTTCAACACCATATTCTTTCATCTCCCAAACATCTATACAATCCTTGTTATGAACACGAGCAAACGAATAGAGACACCCACAAGACTCTAATAAACACCATTCCACAGTTCCACCATCACCATATCCATGCTTAAGATGGGCCACCTTACCAAACTCCTCCGTCACCATATCCAAACTTAGAAATTTATTACACGTGCTGCCATATTTTGCCCAATAAAGTTTTCCGGACACTAAAACACCACGTTCACGATTACTGGAAAAATCCCCAAATTGATGGTTTTTTATGCTTCTCCAACAATTATTCTTGAAACTATAAATTTTGGGCTTCTTATAACTTTGAGCAGCACCACCACCACCAGGAAGTACTACGACTTTGTAATCATCATTAACTTCATCATACCCAAACCCATGAGTATAAGTTTTCGGTGAAAGATTATCAGGGAACTGCAAATTATGGAACTTTTTCAAAGCAGGGTTGAATATCGTATATCTATTTGGCAGCCCGGATACACACAACAAACCATTACAAGAACCGACATGAATATTACTTTGCAACCTACGTGCCATCGTTCGTGCCATCGATCGAATATCAACTTGTTTTATAGCAACATCATTTATAGGGGAAGTGAGGTGATGTCTCCTTAATTGTTCGTATTTTCGACCCTTAGAAGACATCATTTTTGGTGTTTATTTAATCAATTCGATAGACTTTTGGACTAAATATGCAATAATATGATTTTCCTCTTTTAATTCTAGCATTTTTGATTTATTAAGCTTTTGCGCGTAATATTGGTATTTTTAGTGAAGATTTTACAGGTTTTAGATGTTAGCTAGAAGAGGAATCCGAGGAGAAAGTCAAAGATCAAGAGATAGAGTCAAGACTTGAAAAGAAATCCCGAAGATATTATTTTTAGAGCTGAAAATCCATTTTCCAGGCCATAGATTGCTGATTTCGAGATGCTCAAGCGATGATTTAGCTGTTGACCTTTGAAGAGAAATCATTCCTTATCGAGTTACGGAACTTTAGCAACTGGAATGAGGTCAATCGGAGTTGTAACGCATCGGGAAAAGCCGTTTTAGTGAAGGTGTATCAGCAGTTACGGGATTTTGGGCTTAGAAATTGGGCTTGGACATTTAATTAGTGTTTTATTATTAGGTCCAAGCCCTAATCCGTTTTTAACCTTATAAAAGGAGATTTTGACCTCAGTATTTCTCACCTCTCAATTTATTCTTCAAATCAAAATCATCCTTAGAAGAGAGTGTCCGGAGAAGAAGCAGAAACAAGGAAAAGAAGAAGCCAAGAGCTGGAGACGGTCTTTATCTCCAATTCGCAGCCAACCCAATTCCGAAATTAGGTTTCTCTGTATTTTCTTTCTGTAAACAATATGAATTTTATTATTTTTAATTTAGTTTTTGTTTTAATTAGCATGAGCTAAACATTTATTAGTGCTTGAGAATGCTTTATGGGTGAATCCCAATTCTGTTAAATGATTTGTCCTGAATTTGGGTTTCTGTTAAATTAAATTAGATTGGGGCTTTTACTCTTTTCGATAAATTGCGAATATTTACTGTTTTTAGAGTAGCTAACTAAGAACAGGTGTTAGTATCTAGGCTATTCCACATATGTGGCGTGTGGATCATCCTGACGGAGGGTTTAGGTACAGAACCATTTATTCAATCTAAAATAGAAGCTATTGATTCTGACGAACTTAGCTAATTTTAGGGCCTATGCGGTAATAAACTTAAACATCTAAAAGTGGATCATATTTACCCTGACGGGACTAGTGACACTCTAGGATTGCCTTATAGTCCACCCTGACGGGGGTATAAGGAATTTAGAATCCCGACCATTGTAATTGACCAATTTAACCCTTAAACAGAATAGGTTATGAAATAGAATTCGGAGGATCCCTTGCTTTCTCAAGTGCTATCTTCTCATATTGGCGTTTTACATTTATTTACTTGCGTTTAGTTATTTGATTGCATTTTCATATTAGTCTTTAAATATCTTAGGAACTATAAAACCAAACAAACAACTCTTATAAACATTTATTTGCTTTCATAAGTGCAATTATTCATTAATTGATAAGCATTGTAGTCAACCATTCCGTCCTTGGAACGAATCTGTTTTATCAGTTATACTACTTGGGACAACCGTACACTTGCGGTTGTGGTTCGATTATTTATTGTATTTATTTAGAACACACAAAGGACAACCAAGTTTTTGGCGCCGCTGCCGGGGACGGTAGCGTGTGACCACGGTGTTTATCTTTTAGTGATAGTTGCATTTATTTTTATTTTTCAGTTTTACGCTTGTGTTTGTTTTGTTTTGTTTTTACAGGTGCTTTATTCAGGTAATGATCAAGAAATTTAATTAAAGATGTATAGAGGACATTACCCAGATCCCGATCCATATGACTATTGGGAAGACTCTTCGGGACAACAACAATGGGGTAGTAACTTCTACCAACAACCTTATCAATACCCGCAAGAGCAAGGATGGAACAATCAATGGATCGAAAATAATCAACAACAAACGCCATATCACTATCAACAAGAACAAGTATGGAACCACCATTGGGTTGAAAACATTCAACAGTATCCACCTCATCAAAATCAGCATGATATACTACTAGAAAAAGCCAATCGCCTACTCGAGGAATTTCAGGCAGGAGAGCCAGAACGTAAGAAAAGAGACGAGGAATTCAAAGCCACCCATGCACTCATACAACAGAGCTTAGATGAATGGGATGCCCGAAACAACTCTCTTAACTTAGCTGAAAGTGGTAGTAAGTCTTATGAAGATTCCACTTCCCCGAGGGATGGAAGAGATCAACTGGAAGAAGTAGTTGAGGAGGAGGTGTTGAAGGAAGATATTAGTGATAGTGATATGACCATCATGCCGGTTATAAATGAAGACCACCATGTGGTTGACAATTCTATTAGCATGGTGGAAGAAGGAATAGCAACGAAAATCATAGAAATTGAAGCTGATACCGCTATTCCTATGGTGCGTGCACCTGATCAATATACTGAACGCGAACAAGAAGAAGAGGTGATCGAGATTAGCAAGATTCCACATCAAGAATATTATGAGGTAATAGTGGAAGATTGGGTTGAAAGTGAAGACGAATGTGAAATGGTTGGAGAATCAATTGAAGAATTGAAAGTTAAAAATAAAATAGAAATTGAATATCCGCCACAAGAAGTTCACCAATCACCATCTCTACCACGAATCATTATTAAAGATGAAAAATCAGAATCACCTCGACTACCACAAATAACTAAGATGTGTTATACAAGCAAGGTGCCACACCGCGAGAGCAAAAAGGCAAGAAGAAGCACCTACCCACCACATTTTAAAGATGAATCTGAGATTGAAACAAGGAATAAAAATAAGCTTATACCGTTGAGAACGGTTATCTACTCCAATGTGGTGGAAAATGAGTTTCGTCATGAAAATAAAAAGGCGAAACGAAGTACTTACCCACCTCCTTTTAGAGATCGATTGAATAATATTCAAAGGGGGGAGGTTCTTAAGCTTTTACGTCAAGGAAGAGGCGAGTTTAAGCGGAGGAACACCGCAAGGGCCTCAATACCATCTTCATGGAAGGTAACGCGTCGAACTTAAAGACGTAATAAACAAAAGTGCTTCTTGGGAGACAACCCATGTTTTAAATTGCTTTCATGTCTTTTAAATTCTTAGTGTGAATTAGAGTAATGTTTATTTAATTGAGTGTTTATTTTTAAGAAATGAGAAAGGTTGGTGTTTTTGATGATTACAGGAGTAAAGGTCACGAGTTTGGGATACCTAGAACGAAAAAGAATGAAAATTTTGGGTTCCAATATAGTAGAAACCGGGTACCCGCATTTTCAAATGCGGGGACCCGTTTTTGGTGCTGTACCCCAGGTATCAAAACTTCGAAAGATCATAACTTGACGCTCGGAGGTCGGAATTAACTTTTTCTTGAGCCTAAACCGCATAATTTTTCGAGCTCTATCCAATGGTGAAGTCAAAAATTTCGTATGAATAACTAAAAGTTTCTGTCCCAGCGTTTTGAGACCCGCCATTAGTTGCGTTTTGTGGTTGCGTCTCCACTTAACACCATTGATGACGAACCAAAGCTCCAAAAACACTAAAATTTCATCATCAAAACACCAAAATATCACCAATTCGTCGCTCTAAACATCATCCAAACCCATAAGCATACAACAAATCTTCCAAAATACCAAAAATTCACACTTTAATCCGATTTTTTCTTTCACCAAAGCTAAAGTTTATCCGTTAAACCTTTCCCAAACCTTGAAATATCCATGACCCAGCTCTAAACAATCCATAACTCATATCCAAACCTTCAAGATCACTAAAATCACAATTTTTATCCAATACTTTTGAGGGTCTTGAAGCTTTGAGTTTGGGGTCATCGGAGATGACCATGAAGGTTAGGAAAGGTACGAAGAACATGGTGAAGAAAGAGAATTGGGTATTGAGGAAGATTTTTTATAGAAGATATGATGCTTAGAGGGCGAGTAATAAATGAAAACGTGGGAAATATGACATGAGAGTTCGAAGTAATGAAGAACACTTTATTCAAGATGAACGCAACAAACATGATCTTTTAAGCTTGATAAAGAAGTATTCAAAACTTCAACATGAGACTACACGTAATCGGCCTAGTGCCGATACAGATATGTTTTCCTATCCTTTCTCGTTTAGTGTATATTATTTTATTGCTTTGAGTCTTTTCGAGTCGTGGGGACACGACTCATTTTTGAGTTTGGGGTGGGGTTCGTTGCCTCATCCCAGTTTTTTATGTGTTATTTGTTTTATTTGCTTTCAATAAAATAATTTTCGGAGTTGCGTTTGACTGTAGAAGATTTTAAATGTCCCTTTAAGCATACTTTTGATGAATCAATGATAGTAAATAGTGGACTTTAGGGATTGATATAAAACGCACTTACAATTGCATGCGAACATAGGTAATTGATAGGAAAAATTAATGAACAAAGCAAATGAAGTAAGCTTGTACTCAAGGAATATGTTTGGTGTGTAGAACGTGAAATCCTAATTAGTAGAGAACCCACCTAGATATGAACTAAAGACAAGCTATGTACTTAGGAAAATGATAGGGGCAGTTCTTTGTTAGCCATTTGTGCCTTTTTAGCCTTCTATCCCTTGTATTAATTATTATCCGTCTTAGCCCACTTTGAGCCTTTAGCCTTTTCTTTGTAGCCACGATATAAGCCATTATCCCTTAGATTATTAGGCATGACCATATGACCCGCACTTGAATCACAATCCTGAGACGTGTCTCGAGCTTGAGTTTGGGGTGGTGGGACCACTTATGGGGAATTTAATGGGTTGGGATTGATGTGCTTTGTATTGTAGCACAATTGCAGATGATATATACTTGTAACCCTTTGCCGGGAATGAAAAAAAAATGAAAAAGAAAGAAAAAAATGAAAAAAATTGAAAATTCATACAGTAGGAAACGGGAACCCGGATTCATCAAAACCGGGAACCCGGTTTGTTTCTGTACAAAAAAAAAGAGAAAAAGAGAAAAGAAAAAAAAAAGAAAAAAAAATATGAATGAATAAAACATCCGGCAAAGTGGAATTTTCTGAAAATCATCTTATTGATAGTGGGTAGACATGGGACGCAACATTAGCGCGACAAATGGGTGAGTGAGAACATTTTTTGAGCATAAACTCAAGCTCGAGGACATTGTTGATGGTAAGTGAGGAGAGAGCCAAAAGCTCACTTCAAATTTACCAAATATACATCCATACCGTCCTTAAGCCATTATTAAAACCATAAAGACCTCGTGATTCTTAAGTACATAGTGAATTTATAATTCTGTTGATAGGGAATATATTAGGTGGAGCGTTCAAAGCGAGTTAGGATTAATGACCACCCTATAGCCATCATACAGATATGAGTACAAGTGTAACCTTCAAGCATTGCGACTTTAATTTTATGATTGAGATTACTTATGTTTGATGTTGTATGATTAGTGTATGTATATGTTAGTTCTTAAAGTTTTGCTATATGAGATTTATCTTTAGAATTGCTTTAGGTTTATTTGCTAAGCTTCTATTCGTTCTTGCGTTCACTTCTACCCCTTGTTTTGTTTTGTTTTGCTTTGTCGGGACGACAAAGGTTTGAGTTGGGGGTCTTGATGTCTCCTTAATTGTTCGTATTTTCGACCCTTAGAAGACATCATTTTTGGTGTTTATTTAATCAATTCGATAGACTTTTGGACTAAATATGCAATAATATGATTTTCCTCTTTTAATTCTAGCATTTTTGATTTATTAAGCTTTTGCGCGTAATATTGGTATTTTTAGTGAAGATTTTACAGGTTTTAGATGTTAGCTAGAAGAGGAATCCGAGGAGAAAGTCAAAGATCAAGAGATAGAGTCAAGACTTGAAAAGAAATCCCGAAGATATTATTTTTAGAGCTGAAAATCCATTTTCCAGGCCATAGATTGCTGATTTCGAGATGCTCAAGCGATGATTTAGCTGTTGACCTTTGAAGAGAAATCATTCCTTATCGAGTTACGGAACTTTAGCAACTGGAATGAGGTCAATCGGAGTTGTAACGCATCGGGAAAAGCCGTTTTAGTGAAGGTGTATCAGCAGTTACGGGATTTTGGGCTTAGAAATTGGGCTTGGACATTTAATTAGTGTTTTATTATTAGGTCCAAGCCCTAATCCGTTTTTAACCTTATAAAAGGAGATTTTGACCTCAGTATTTCTCACCTCTCAATTTATTCTTCAAATCAAAATCATCCTTAGAAGAGAGTGTCCGGAGAAGAAGCAGAAACAAGGAAAAGAAGAAGCCAAGAGCTGGAGACGGTCTTTATCTCCAATTCGCAGCCAACCCAATTCCGAAATTAGGTTTCTCTGTATTTTCTTTCTGTAAACAATATGAATTTTATTATTTTTAATTTAGTTTTTGTTTTAATTAGCATGAGCTAAACATTTATTAGTGCTTGAGAATGCTTTATGGGTGAATCCCAATTCTGTTAAATGATTTGTCCTGAATTTGGGTTTCTGTTAAATTAAATTAGATTGGGGCTTTTACTCTTTTCGATAAATTGCGAATATTTACTGTTTTTAGAGTAGCTAACTAAGAACAGGTGTTAGTATCTAGGCTATTCCACATATGTGGCGTGTGGATCATCCTGACGGAGGGTTTAGGTACAGAACCATTTATTCAATCTAAAATAGAAGCTATTGATTCTGACGAACTTAGCTAATTTTAGGGCCTATGCGGTAATAAACTTAAACATCTAAAAGTGGATCATATTTACCCTGACGGGACTAGTGACACTCTAGGATTGCCTTATAGTCCACCCTGACGGGGGTATAAGGAATTTAGAATCCCGACCATTGTAATTGACCAATTTAACCCTTAAACAGAATAGGTTATGAAATAGAATTCGGAGGATCCCTTGCTTTCTCAAGTGCTATCTTCTCATATTGGCGTTTTACATTTATTTACTTGCGTTTAGTTATTTGATTGCATTTTCATATTAGTCTTTAAATATCTTAGGAACTATAAAACCAAACAAACAACTCTTATAAACATTTATTTGCTTTCATAAGTGCAATTATTCATTAATTGATAAGCATTGTAGTCAACCATTCCGTCCTTGGAACGAATCTGTTTTATCAGTTATACTACTTGGGACAACCGTACACTTGCGGTTGTGGTTCGATTATTTATTGCATTTATTTAGAACACACAAAGGACCACCATGAGGTCATAGACAATAGAGTTAAATAAGTACACATAGGAGATACACTTGTGGGCAGTTACTTCTATAGCATGTATAGACGCCCTGTGCTTGATAAAATTGCTGGAGTTGGAGCTTTTAATAAGATGGGATCTGATGAATTGGGGCGATGATATTAATGAAAACCATATTTTGCAAACACACCTAAATTTCAACAGAGATTTTACGGGAAGCCTTGTCAGTATCTCGTTAATGATGACGTCTTCTGGAAGAAAACGATAATTCAATTGTTCCTTTGATGAGATCATCAACGGTGGCGCCGCTGAAACTTCTACACGACGATGTTCTATTCCACATCCTTTAGCTCCAACCATTTTTCACAGGGAGATTAGATTAGAGGAAAAACACATGTGATTATTTGTTGAGGTGAGGAATTGGAGTTGAAAGGGCCAGGTAAACAAAATCAAAAGAGTTGAAAGAGTCGTTCATGTACAAGGTTAAAAGATTTTTGATAAGTTAAGGAGTTGTTAAGGTTAAGGACTCCTGTTCCTATATGACTACTCTACTCACGTTTTTTCATTTAACTTTGATCAAAAGGATTTGACCTAAAATTTAACTGCCAATTTTTTTTTTTACAAGTGAGCCCTAAAAGACCAGGAAGATAAAACTTCTAAAATCATTGACTAGCTAAGTGAACACGAGATACAGCTCAACCATATCGATCTCTAGCTAGCAATCTCCACAAACCTGGTGGGTTCCTCATACGGAATCGGTCCCTCCGAATTAATCGTCCCATATTTAGCCATCAAATCCACACTTTATTAGTTTCGCGGTAGCTCCAAACCAATTCAAACTGCTCATTAGATGCCAAGATATTAGGCTCCTTTTGTCACACCCAAGAATTTCCAAGTAAATCTTGGGACAAGACCGCCGCAAGCATAAGAGTAATATTCCTAAGCTTGCAAGGCCACCTTTACTTACAAGTATTTTAAGTCTATTCAATAAATAAAATTAAAATAACTCATTTGTCTTAATAACTTTCAATAATCTTCCAAAAATTTCATAATAATATACAACTAAACTTTTCAGAATTAATTACTCTTGGCCAAACGATCAACTCCAACCCTGGAGCTCGTGAACCATCATTATTTCATGATATTTCTATGCTAAAGATACTTTTTTATCACACTCATGTGAATGTGGAATAATGATCAATCTGAAACAAAAAAATGTAACTAAAGTTAAGGTAGTACCTGAAAACACAACAAACCAATCCCAACAATCAGTCGTAAAGTTGTAACTGCATTTAAGTCGTCAAAATCCAATCAAAAACTGCATTTAACCCGTGCAGCTCCGGTCAAAAACTACATTTAACCCATGCAGCTCCGGTCAAAAACTACATTTAACCCGTGTAGCTCCGGTCAAAACTGCATTTAACCCGTGTAGCTCTGGTCAAAACTGCATTTAACCCGTGTAGCTCCGGTCAAAATTGCATTTAACCCGTGCAACTCCGGTCAAAATGTATCCGAGACATTCTATGTCTGGGGTAAGAAACCAAGGAAGTCCGATCCCACCGTTCCTATCATCCACAACCTTTCACATCACAAAGTCCCTAAAGAGAAGATCCATGAAAAACCTGTGGATACTGAGCCAAAGATTGAGTTTGGGGTCGGCCATGAAGTTCTATGGAAAGCCCACAAACCAGAGAATAGGCCACGATGGGACCACTCATAGTCACTAAAGTTGTTTCAGCTAAGGTGATAGAGATCAGGCCTAAGAAGGGCATTAAGTGGTGATTAGTAGACGTTCATAGCCTTGCTCGTTGCTGGGGAGACTATATTCGAAAATCTTGATAAAGGTATTGCGTCTAACTTTAAAAGACGTTAAGTAAAAGTGCTGTACGGGAGACAACTTGCAATTTTTTTATGTTTTTATGTTTTAATTAATGTTTAGTTTAGTTGTTTTTAGTTAATATTGTATATTTGAGAAAGGTATTAGTGTTTTTGATGTTCAGGTATTAAAGAAATCGAGTTAGGGAGGAAAACAAAATTTTTAGGTACATTCTGACCTACCCATCGGTATGCCGGCCATATGACTGGTAAGCCGGCGGGACAAAAACACGTGCCCACGGGTTCACGCGTCGGGTTCTTTGCTGAGAGATGGATTTTCGAAAATTGCCGCACCGGTATGCCGGCCATACCAGCGGTAAGCCGGCCATACCAGCGGTAAGCCGGTCGGACAAAAACACGTGCCCACGGGTTCGCGAATCAGGTTTTTTGCCGAAGCGAGTCTTTTCGAAGAACAGCTCACCGGTATGCCGGTCACACCACCGGTAAGCTGGTCCGCGCCGCTGGAGAGAGAAAATTTTGAGTTTTTTTTGGTTATAAAGAAGAGGAAGGTTAGTCTATTACGAATTTTACAATCCTTAAGCCTCTCTTTCTTCTCCAAACCTCGCCCAACTCCATTAAAGCTTCATCAAACCTTCCCCAAACATCAAAACACTACCCAATCACCATAAAAACACATCAAATCCTTTCTCCACATCATTACAAAGAAGATTCAACCACCCAAATCTTACCAAAACACATTGAATCCAAGAATCAAAAGCCTAAAATTTCAAAAATTCATCCTACAATTTCTTAGATCCATACCAATCCATCAAGAATCCATCTTACCCATATAGAAATTCATCATCAAAACACCTTTCCTAACCCAAATTAGCTTGTTCAACCAATAATCAAGAGTTTCAAATTTCAAGAGTGGTTAAAGCTTTGAGTTGGAGGTTAATTGAGATGACTAAGAGAACAGAGACATTACCTACTAAGAGGGAGATGAAGAAAAACAAGGTATTGGGTTCTATTGAGAAGAAATCAAGTGAAAAAAGTTCTAGTTCCAACACAAAGGGTAAGATAGATATTGTAAAGAGAGGTGAGCTAGCTGTGTTTAATTAAATAGGCAAAAAGGTTCCACTTTTCGTAAAGAAGACAACACAACCTCTCCAATTCAAAGGCCCTACACCCGAAGAGAAAGAGAACGCTTCAAAGGCCTTGATAGCTTCTGAAGAGAAAGAATTAAAGGAACTACCTTTTGCTTATGAGAGAGTATTGATAAAGAAGTTGGAAAAGGAGAGTACAAGAGATTCTTGGAGCTTGGTGAAAGATTGGGTTGGTCTACATTCATGGTAAGACTTTCTGACTTATGTCATGAATTAGTTTCAGAATTCTATTTAGGCCTCTTTAGCCGAGATAGTGAAGGTTGTGTTCCAGTTAGAGTAAAGTTAGTTCCTTTTAAAGTTGAAGAAATTAGAAACCACTTCCATTTTAAGAAATTGGTCGGACCATGCAAGTATAAAGAAGCGGTGGATAGAAAGAGAATCTTCGATTGGAATTTACTTTTTGAGCATGTCTTAGATAAGGAGAAAGTGAAATCACATAAGGGAGAATTAAAGGCACCTTGGCCTTACAAATATCTTCAACCGGATGCTAGAATTTGGCACAAAATCCTTATCCCTAACGTCTTTGGAAACACAAGAATTTTGGACGTAAGTAATAAGAACGCTATCTTGTTGAATTGTATTTTGAGAGGAGAAGAGGTGGATGTGGCACAGTTGATCTTTGAGGAGGTGATGCGATTTTTGGTCTCTCCTATTTCGTTATTTAATATGAAATATCCTACTATGATCATGTGTCTTGTGCGGAAAGCGAATGTGATTTTGGGTGAATAAGAGAAACTAGAGTTTAAAACGAGTAACAATATTGACGATGCTTGGATCATGAAAGTCTTGAGAGGAGCGGAATTTACACAAGTCTCAAAAGAAGAAAAGGAGAGTAGTTGGCAAGAGAAGATGGAGGAGCGATTAAACAAAGTCGAAGCAACTCATACTTCCTTAGCCGAAGATGTGGCACAAACCAAAGCCAATCAAGTGCGCATCATAATACTCCTTGAGAAATTAAAGAAAGATCCAACAAATCCTATATTGGATGTCGATAATGTGAGGCAATAGCCTCGAGAGTATGTTCTATTTCTTCCTTACCATTTCTGTAAATGCCTTATTTGCTAATTTTAATTTCTTTTTCGAGTCTTTTTCGAGTCGTGGGGACACGACTCATTTTTGAGTTGGGGTGTGGGGATCCGTTGTCTCTCATCTCCATTTTTCTGTTTTTGGGTAGAAATTAAAATTTTTGATACATGGGAATTAGATGTAGAATGTGTTTAATAACATGAAATCATAAGCTCAATAAGTTAATGATAGGATGTAGTATTTTTATGAGCTATTTTATTTTGTATGCTTTGAGTATTAGCAAGAAAACACACATTGATAGTAAAGAAAAGATCAGCTAGCAATGCGATAGAAAGTATGTTCGATCTAAGGGAGCCATGATTGGTTTGTAGGCCGTGAGATCCAAGCTAGTTGACAAACCCATTTGATGAACGTGCTAAAGGTAAGAAAATGACGAAATTGCATAGTTTAGAAAGTGATTAAGGCGGTTCTTTCATAAGCCCCTTGTTTCCTTTTAGCTTGCTGTCCAAAATTATATTTTTATATTTTTCTCTGCCCCTTCTAGCCTTTCTAAAGCCTTTTTAGCCACATTATAAGCCATATCCTTTTAGATTTTAGGAGTTTTCCATATGACCCACACTCGAATCGCGATGCATAGATAGTTGTTTTAGAGCTTGAGTTTGGGGTGGTGGGTCCACCATTATGGGAATTGTTATTGGGTTGGGATTTTTGAGCTTATTAATTGTGCTCTGTTCTTTATATTGATGATGATTCACAGGTTTATATTGTAACCCTTTGCCGGGGTAAAAGTGAATGAAAAAAGCTAAAAAGCATGAAAAGAAAAGAAAAATCTATGAGAAAAATAGCGTGATATCTCAACATTAAAAAGAGAGTCATAGCTATAAAAAAATTGATTTGAAAAGAATATATATTTGGACCGGCAAAGAAGAATTTTTATGTGAACATCCTTATTCTTTAATTGGGTTATTGGGGATGCTATTTTGTGCATCAAGAAAATCATTGGGTTGAGTGAGAAACGTTTTATGAGAGTAAGTCAAGCTCCAGGGCGATCCATTGATGGCTAGTGAGGAGAGAGCCAAAAGCTCACTCTAAATTATCCAAATATACTTATCATATCGTCCCTAAGCCAAAATTACAACCTTAAATACCTTTTGATTTTTTGCTATGTAATATAGAAGTAATTGAGCCAATAGACAGTAGTTAAGTGGATCATTGGATACTAGTGAAGTTTGATGAACAATCTATAGCCTCCTTGGTGAACTGAGTAAAGTTCCTCTCCTTCTTACATTGCGAACCTAATCTAATCTTGAATTCAAGCCGTGTTGATTGTGGATATGAAAAGTGTGCAAGTATGTAGTTTATAAATATTATTACATGAAATTTTCTGAGTACTTGCTTTATGTCTATTCTATATATTCTGCTATCTTTCTTTCCCACTGTGCTTAATTGACCTAGGTGTGTATTTAGAGACTTCCCTTTGTATTTATCTTTATTGTATCGGAACGATACAACTTTGAGTTGGGGGTCCTGATGTCTCCCCATTTGTGATGATTTAATATTAGTTGGAGACATAATTTTTAGTGTTTTAGAAGTCTAAATACCCGATTTCCCTATATATTAGTGCACTTCCCTATTTCTAGTCTTGATTTAATGATTTATTATTTTTAGAGCATATTTGGTTTATTGTTTGTTAATTGTGAAGATTTAAAGATATATAAGGTGATTAATTAGATGCCAAATCAATTCTAAGAGATAAAGGAAAGAATATATGCATGGAAATTAGAGATAAGGAAGGAAAAGATAAGATATGGAAAGATAAAGTTGCCAAATAAATCTGAATTCCAACACCTACGACCATATAAGTGATCATAACTCAAGATTGGCTAGGAATTTGGATAATGGTGTGAGGCAAAGTTATAGAGCTTTCCGATACGATCAGTTTTGACTATTGGAACGCGTCAAACGGATAAGTATTGAAGGAGTTACGACCAAAACAAAACAGCGACAGATTATTACCTTTTCTATATTTTAGGGTTATGAATTTGAGTTGGGCTTGGAGTCCAAACTACTTGTCTTCCACTCCAAGAAAACGAATTAAGTCTTCTAAACACCTATAAATACACCCTTTAACCTCTGTAAAATAATCCTTGCCTCCCATAATATAGTCCTTAGGTTTTATATCATTAGAGTTATTGAAGAGAGCAAGATAACATCTTTGTATCAATCTTTTAGTTTATTTCTTTCAGGTATGAACTTATTTTCCCATAGCTTGGGTTTTGCATCTTGTGTAATCTATGAATTCTATTTTCTTTCTATCTAAGTTTCTTTGGGAGTTATATGTTTTAATCTGATTCTAGCTACTTAACCATATATTTGATTTATGTGTTTATATTTATTGTCTGTCTTAAACCTGATCAATTTAGGGTTATGCTGATAGTAGTTAGATGGTCGCCCGGAACGGGTGTCTAATTATTGAAACACCACATAAACGCCTAGAATAAGGAATTGGTCCTGACAGCACCAGCCTAACTAGATAGTCATTAGGGTTTGTTTTAATCACCATATCACCAATTGAAGGAATTGTTTGCTTAGAAACCTAGTAGCGTAGGATAACCCTATTTTAAACTGCCTCGTGGTTGTGCCGTAGCCTACCTATACGCTCTCCGAGTATATGTAGGAATTTAGAGTCCTGACTAAGTATCTAAGAGCTATTAGCTCCCTTATTAACTGAAATTGATAGAAAGAATTAGAAGGATTAGTGCATACTAGCAAAACCTAAGCTATACTCTCTCATCTCATATTCTCTCATATTTATTTTATTGTCTTTACTTTTACTTAGTTTAATTAATCATCTCTCAATTATTCATCTTTAGTTTCTGTCTTTTAATTAATTATTGCTACTCTGTATTAGTGCTCATTCGTGTAACACACTAAGTCCTTGAGAACGAATTCAACTTATCATTAAAACTTGCATACGTCCTGTAATACTTGCAATACCGTGTCTGTCTAGGGTGATTAGTGCATTGTTTTCTGGCTTTTTTTATCTTATTTTTATCACACCCTAGGCGACACCACATTGTGAGGTTGGCTAGCGATTTTGTACTAGCATATGAAAACGAGCGTGATGATGGGGTTATTGTTTCAGCGAAGAGCTTCTTGGTTAGATGGTGAAACTTCAAGGTCGTAATAAACTAAATGTAAATGGTAGTTGTGACTTGGTGAAAAGGAAGGCGGTGATATGAGGATTACTAAGAAACGACTATGAATCATTCTTAGCTGGACTCTCCGGGCCTTTTGTGATAAATTCTTCTTTTTATTCGAAAGCCTTGGCGCTTCAGTATGCGTTGAGATGGACGGTTAAACGAGGTATCAAGGATCTATGTACTGATACTGATTGGAATTTCATGCCTAGTGAAGGACGGTGGTAGTTCCAAGATCTGGATTTGTCACATCGAACGTGGTTGCACTAAGATCCTACGAGAAAACCCGAAATTTGAGGTGAATCACATTTATCGTTAAGTGAATTTGTGTGCGGATATGTTGGCAAAGAAATGAGAAAAATTACTCAAGACCCATGTAAGTGTGAAGACCCCCAAAGTATTCATGGTGCAGTATAACAAGAGATGGAAGTAGACTTGCGATTACTAGGAATATTTGACTTCCTATGAGGGTGTTAGTTAGTGTTCGCTAACTGCTATTAAAGCCTACTATGTACGAAAAAAATTGATACAAAATGATTAAACTAAACTTCATATTTCCTAATTACGAAAAGTTACGATTACACAAAGTTTAATCATGAGAATATTCAATGGTGACAAGGGACAGAGGAGCTCGAAATCCCCTCCGAATCATGGTTGTGGAGGTGAAAGCGCGGAACAATGCAATTTCAGTTTATCTAATAATTTCAAAGAGTGCTACTACTGCTACAAACACAAGGGTAAAAACACCAGCAATGACGAGCCATCTTACATAACTCCATTGTAAAGAACCAGCAACTTGGGACGCACCCCCATCAATATATGGAGCAATGCTGTTACTATAATCCTCACCCCCATCAAGATAAGGTGGAACAAGGCTTTCCTTGTAATTATAAAAACTAATGAAAAATAAACGATCATATAATTTGCAACCCATGATTTTAGAATATTTTAAACTATACAAAATCACAGAGTTACTAGTATGAAGTAAAACATCACCATTCTCTGTCACAAAGAAGGGAGACAATTCCAAATTACCAATTGTAGTCGAGTATAGAATCGACCCCAACTTAGTCCATGACTCCTTTTCAACTCCATAATCTTTCATCTCCCAAATATCCATACTCTTGTCATGATCACCAAATGAATAGAGGCGTCCATGTGTCTCTACTAAAACCCATTCTACAGATTCACCGTCACCATATCCATGGTTAGGATGGGCCACCTTACCAAATTCCTCCGTCACCATATCTAGTGAAATGAATTCATTACCCGTGCTGCCATATGTTTCCCAATGAAGTTTTCCCGACACAAAAACACCACTTTCACCTTCAATACGTCTAAATGGCTGAATTGGGTGGCTATTTATGTTTCTCCAACAACTATTCTTTATACAGTAAATCTTAGCCTCAGTATACTCAACACTATTATTACCAATAAGTATAACGACTTTATAATCATCATTAACTTCATCATACCCAAACCCACTAGTCAGAATGTACCCGGTTAGTTTACTAGGTAACGGCAATTCATAGAACTTTTTCAAAGTTGGGTTGAATATTGTGTATGTATTTGTAAAATGAGATACACACAACAAGCCATTACAAGAACCAATTAGGATTACATGGAACATGTTAATGAGTGTACTCGTTGGAAAATCGATTTGTTTTATATCATTCATAGAGGATGTGGGTTCATAGGTAATAAAGTTACGAGAGAAGGCATAGTAGGTGAAAGTTTGGGTAAATGAGTTTATAGTCATTGCAATGTGGTTGGTATTGAAGCTTTTTTGCAAATGGGATTTTATAAATCGAGACGATGAGATTAGGGAAAGCCATGATTTGCAAACACACCTGAATTTCAATAGAGATTTCACGGGCAGCCTTGTGAGTATCTCGTCAATGATGATTTCTTCTGGGAGAAGATGATGATTCGGTTGCTCCACGATGATCGTCATCAATGGTGACACTTGCAAAACATCTTCACGATGACGACGTTTTACTCCACCTCTCTTACCTCTGGCCACCATTAGAGAAAATTTAGAGAAATAGCAGATGTGAATGTGATTGAGTATCTGCTGAGTTGATTGACTGTAGTTAAAGATACGTTTTAAACAACTTTGATAAGTTTAAGGAGTTATTGTTGAGGTTAAGAAGTCCTGTACTCACGTATTTCTTTTTTCTAGTAGAAAATGACCAAAATAACCCCCATATATACCTAAATGCGAAATCATCTACCTACAATTTTTTTGTTTTACAAATAGTTCACTCCCTCGTCCTGTTACATAACTTAGTTTCTTAAGGTTCCATGCAATAAGCTTGAGAGGTAAGCTCTTTTTTCCTTGTAATAATTTAAAGGTTACTTTTGTAATTTTGATAAAGAGAGTTATATAATGAAAAAAAGAAGAAAAGAAAGAAAGGGGAGAGAGAACCAGGAGAGGGCTTTATTTTTATTCGGGAAACGCTCAGAAAGGAAAAAAAAAAGAGGATAATAGATGAAGAAGGAGCCGAAATGAGAGGGATGAAAACCCTAATTTTCTTGGTAAGTCTACTCTAATGTATACAATGGAGGTATGCCGTAATTTTCTCTCAAAAAGGGACTTAGAAATAGAAATGCATTTATGTAGGTTGTGTTATTAATTATCCTCCTTTTTGAATTAGTCCTCTTTATCTTACAACTTTGAGTTTTTACTACCATGAACTATCATGTGTTTCCTTTAAGTTTTACTTTGAAATAAAATCTCATATCGTTCTTTTGAAGTACTATTTGGTAGACAACAGTTGTTAGACCATGTTCCAACTGACCATTATGTATTTATAGAGTAACACCGATAGTTGAAAATGTATGTTTGTGTATGTCCAAGATTTTTGAAGGTCATAATTGTAAGTTGTGGATGATGAATCGTAATCACGTTCTGATCTTTTTGACTGCCGCTGCACGGGTTAAATGCAGTTTTCGACCGCCGCTGCACGGGTTAAATGCAGTTTTCGACGCCGCTGCACGGGTTAAATGCAGTTTTCGACGCCGCTGCACGGGTTAAATGCAGTTTTCGACCCCGCTGCACGGGTAAATGCAGTTTTTTACCGCCACTGCACGGGTTAAATGCAGCTTTTGATCAAAATTGAACGTGTATGATTGAGCTATGGTATTGTAGGGATAATTTGTTTTTTCGAATATCTTATCTTATATTCTACACTAGCCGGTGTATTTCTCAACCGATTGATAGTTGTATGTCTCGTATAAAAGTCTAGCATTCATTTTCGTAACTATAATATTTTATATTTTTATTCTTTGTTTTGGGTTTTCTAAGAACTGAGCATTAATTCGATCATTTTCGCTTTTATCATTCCTTTTGCATAGCGTGGAAAATTACAAATTTTGAGTATAGAGAAGTATTTTTGTTTTCTCGAACTCTAGGTTTGGATTTTTGATTGAGTGGAGGTTAATTATAATAAGGCTAAAGAAACAAAAGGCTTGCGGTAGTCTCGTCCCGAGTTTTATTTGATAGAATTTCGGGGCGTGACAAAGACCAATCTTGAAATATTCACCAAAAAGCATCATAAAGCAGCAAGTATTCATAAAAGAAACTAGTTTCTTAACTATTGCTAACTGTGCAATAGCCAATACACTACAAGAAATAGTAGCATTAGCGGGGAAGCTATTGCGGCAACAACTAAAATGGCCTCTAATTATATTTTTACCGGGAATATTTGCCGCTAAAGATAAAGTTAATAGAGGCAAAAACAAATAATTTGCTACTAAATGTATCTTTAGCGAGGAACTTATAGAGGCGACAAACAACAAACTATTAGCGGTAAAACTAAGATTTTTAGTGTTAAATTTTTTGCCGCTAAAGATACTATTTCTTGTAGTGATAATATAATCAATATCCTTCAACCACCCAGCAAAAAATTATGTTATAGATGGGAAAGAGGATCAGGACATGAATGATGATGGAATTTATGTTACTGTGCGGAGAAAGTAAGTACTCCAAAAAGACAAATGAACTATTTTGAGATTGTAAGAGACTTAGTTTGGTCGTCAATGTGTCAACAAGCGTATCGGAGAATGAAAGACTGATTTAAAAAATATAGAACTGAAAGTAAGATTGATAAACTACGTGGTTGACGTGGGATCTTCAAGCAGAGAGCATGACGATGTGAAAGAAAAGAAAATACGTAAAACTGAAGGCGTAAAATGTATGATTGATGATGGATAAGAAAAAATTGGAAGACGCGAAAGTGGATATTTGAAAACTACCTGAAACGTTACAGGAAAATGGCATTTTATTTAGTAAACAGAATCGGTGCAAGAACATGTAGTTCTGACAATTTGTTGATGACTTCTCTAGTCAAGTGAGTCTGGTAAAAGAACTTATTGTCAACTTACTATTTTCTTTCCAGAGCCCAAGCTCGATCACCTATGGTCTTTGCTAGTGTTTCATGAAAATGATCAGTCTCAGATGAAGAGAAATTTATATGTTCCAATACTAGTGGAATTAGTCTCACACAAGATGGTGTCATCAAAAAAATTAATGCCAGCATTCCGCAGTGGCACCTATATGAGCGTGAATGTGCATGATAACCTTTTTGTTTGATTTCAATAGTTAATCGAGAAAATTTGATGCATTATAATATAAAAATATAGGGATTGAAATGTGAAGGTAAAGAAGATAGAGACAAGCAAAACAAATCTGGAGAGTATTGGAAAGACGGAAGAAGCACAAGACAGCGACTAGGACGGAAACAGAGTTCTGCCACTACCGAATCTCGTAAAAATTGGTAATTATGGGACAGAGTAACAAAGGGCATTTGTAAGGAGTCTTGGTAAACTAGTTGCGCAAGCTAGGAACTTACGCAACTGAAGAGGAAGCTCAGACTCATCTTGAATGACTGAATTTGAAATTTGTAAGAAAATATTATTGTCTTTCAATTTTAAAATAATTACTTTTAGTTTGTGAATATGATTTGTATCTTTGATTTTGACGAATCTTGCGTCAAATTCCTCTTACGAGAGCAAAGAAAAGGAGTGGAAACTGTGTATTACTGACTAGCGTTCATTTGACACGACACACCTGCACTATCTTTTATTTGTTGAAAGCCAGCTTGTCTCCTTTTCAATATTGCAGAGCAAAAACCAAAGGCAGATCCAGGATTTTCAGTCGGGTATTAATATTTACTCAAACCAATTCACCCATGTGCTGTAATTTTTAAGTCGCGGGGACTAATTTTTTGGTTGGGATGCGACAGAAGGGAGATCAGTTGGGGCTGCAGCCCCTTTATGCAAAAACTATATGAAATATAATTATGATAACGACATTATAGCAAGAGCATATTTTATGAATAAAACAAACGGAAAGAGTAGAGTGCATTACAAAATAAATAAAATAACATATATGATTCCTAAAACTTAATAACCAAAACATGGTGTAATGAGAATCATGATTTACTTGAGATGATGAGGGAAAAAACACAACCTATGAACGATGAAGGACGACCATTATTATAGTACCGTTTCAACATCAACATGAACCCAATTTTTCAAGTATTCACCAAAAATCAGTAAGCATTGTATAATTATCACCCCCATCAAGATAAGGTGGAACAAGGCTTTCAATGTAGGGTTGAAAACCTACAAAGAAACACGGACCACCATATAGTTTGTGACCCACGACTTTAGAGTACTTCAAACTATACAAAATTACAGAGGTATCAGTATGAAGTAAAACAACACTATTCTCTATCACAAAGAATGGATACAAAATACTCAATTCACAATTATCGATTATAGACGGAATGGAGCCCAACTTAGTCCATGAGTGATCCTCAACACCATGTTCTTTCATCTCCCAAACATCCATACAATCCTTGTTATGAACATGAGCAAACGAATAGAGACACCCACGAGACTCTAATAAAACCCATTCCACAGTTTCACCATCACCATATCCATGCTTAAGATGGGCCACCTTACCAAACTCCTCCGTCACCATATCCAAAGTTAGAAATTTATTACATTTGCTGCCATATTTTGCCCAATAAAGTTTTCCAGACACGAAAACACCACGTTCAAGACTACTGGAAAAATCCCCAAATTGATGGTCTTTTAGGCTTCTCCAACAATTATTCTTGAAACTATAAATTTTGGACTTATTATAACTTTGAGTAGTAAGTATTACGACTTTATAATCATCATTAACTTCATCATACCCAAACCCATGTGTATAAGTGTTCGGTGAAAGATTACCATGGAACTGCAATTTATGGAACTTTTTCAAAGCAGGGTTGAATATCGTATATCTATTTGGAAGCCGTGATACACACACCAAACCATTACAAGAACCGACATGAATATTAGTTTGCAACTGACGTGCATTCGTTCGAATATCAACTTGTTTTATAGCATTCATAGGGGAAGTGAGGTCATATACAATAGAGTTAAATAAGTACATATAGGAGGTGTACTTGTGAGTAGTTACATCTATAGCATATATAGACGCCCTGTGCTTGATAAAATTGCTGGAGTTGGAGCTTTTAATAAGATGGGATCTGATGAATTGGGACGATGATATTAATGAAAACCATAATTTGCAAACACACCTAAATTTCAACAGAGATTTTACGGGCAGCCTTGTCAGTATCTCGTTAATGATGATGTCTTCTGGAAGAAGATGGTGATTCAATTGTTCCTTTGATGAGATCATCAATGGTGGCACCGCTAAAACTTCTACACGACGATGTTCTAATCCACATCCTTTAGCTCCATCCATTTTTCACAAGGAGATTAGATTAGAGGAAAAACATATGTGATTATTTGTTGAGGTGAGGAATTGGAGTTGAAAGAGCCAGGTAAACGAAATCAAAAGAGTTGAAAGAGTCGTTCATGTATAAGGTTAAAATATTTTTGATAAGTTAAGGAGTTGTTAAGGTTAAGGACTCCTGTTCCTGTATGACTACTCTACTCACGTTTGTTTTATTTTGCGTACCCCACAACTAAGGAATTGTTAGTTGATACACTAACAATCGGAAGTAATCTACCACATATTTCGAATACACCTTGTACTTTTTGAAAATTACAAAACCCCACCCTTTTACCATTTGCAATACGATCCATTTTGTTTTTTGGTAGTTGACCAACTTCATTTTATTTTAATAGTTTGGGTAGTTGCTTGACGAACCAAAAAGGCCGTTTCTTGACTCCAATTCCTATTAACAGCTAAGTTGAAAAAATAAGTCTTGAAATATACCTCTTGAGCTCGACGTTTTGGCTTAACAATAAGCACCTATTACAATATTTCAATAAAGTAAGCCTCAAATGTCAAGTTTCGGCTTTTTCTTATGAGTATTGTTCTTTTCAAATAGGATATAAATACATCTATTGAAAAATAAAAAATAGTAAATTACAAATGTACAAATAACGGGACACGCCATTCTAAAAATAAAATAAAATTGATCAACAGCTTAAAAAATTACCTAATTGAAAAGGGGGTCAAATATCTGATTGTCAAACAACTCACACTCGAGTGATTGTTATGCAACCCAATCAATAGTGATATTTTTTTTTCTATAACTTTCAACTCACGAGTCAGTTTCGATAATGAGGAAAGTGAATCTCCGACACACACTTCTATCATCTCTCAATGATTTTAAGGAGAAAGAAGTCGTATTTCACAAGATTATTATGCACCAACGATGAATGGGTTAAAGAGGAGGAAGAGTTAAGAAATTTGGTCTATGAATATTTTGAGCAGTTATATGAGGCGCCTGATGTTCATAGTGGGGTCTTTTATCTTCCACAAATTAGGTGTATCGGGGAGGAAGCTATTTGGGATTTGAGTGCTCCATTCTCAAATGAGGAGTTTCGAGATGCGGTGTTCCAGACAAGCGCGATGAAAGCACCGGGCCCGGATGGTTTGTCTGCAACGTTTTATAAGAAATGTCGCAGAACGATAGGATAGTCGATATGTGTCATGGCTCGGGAAGTTATAGAGACAGTTTGTCTTCCACCAACTCTAAATAGTACACTCATTCACCTTATTTCTAAGGTTCCTGGTCCTATCCGAGTAAGTTTATTTCGGCGATAAGGCTCATAAATTCCCCTTGAGAATTTATTGAAAGATATGGTCAATAGACTTAGGCCCTTGATCGTTGATAGTATTGGTCCTTGTTATGGTTTTTTTTCTACCAAGAAGGTCCACCACAAATAATATTGTGCTAGTTCACGAAGTGCATTACATATGCGCCAACTCAAGGGGAAAAGGGATCATGGTGGTAAAAAAAGTTGACCTAGCAAAATCATATGATAGAATCTGCTGGAAGTTCATTAAAGAATACAACACTTTGGTTTCCCCGTGGGATGGGTGTCTCTAATCATGTCAAGCATGCTGGAAAATGAAATGCAGATGTTATGGAATAGAGAACCCTTGCCATCATGTAGACTGTGTCGGGGTATTCGACAAGGGGACCCACTCTCGCCCTATATATACATCATGTGCATGAAGCGACTTTCCCTTCTTATAAATGAGATGTGTGTAAAGGAAGAGGGGAGCCAATTCAGAAGGGAAGACAAGGTCCTAATCTGTCTCATATATTTTTTGCTGGCGATTTAATTCTTTTTGGAGAAGCCTCTGTTTCACAGGTGAATATAATACACGAGACGTTGGTCATATTTTGTAAAGAAGCCGATCAAACTAAGAAGTGTTTTGGTGACGGTTCAACAAGAGTTGGCGGATATGAGTGGTTTTTGCCTTAGCGAGTCCTTCAGAACCTACTTGGGAGTGTCTATTCAGTTTCAATCAGGGCGTCTGCCCAAAGGCTTCTATAAGAGTCATGGAAAGAATGAAGGGTAAATTAGCGGCATAGAAGGCAAAAACGTTGTCGCTAGCTGGACGAGTCACATTGGCGTAATCGAACCTGTGTGCAATACCTACTTACCAAATGCAAGTGATGAAACTTTTGGTATATGTGTGTCATGAGATTGATCAGATTGCTAGGGATTTTGTATGGGAGTCCTCGAGTGATAAGAGGAAACTTCACTGGGTCTCGTGGGAGAAATTTGCAAACCAAAGTCGGCAGGTGGGCTAGGGATATGAGGTGCAAAAAATTATAACATTGCGCTTCTAACGAAATTTGGATGGAAACTCCTTTAAGACCATAAACTGGCGTGGGTTGAGGTGTTTAAGAACAAATATTTCAAAATTTGGTTGTTAAAAAGGGAAAAAAAGTCAGTTACTTGAATGTGTGTAAGGAAATCCTCATAGGAACGAACTTACCAAAGGTGGGTGTGGTTGAGATGGCAGGTGTAAATGGCACTAGATATAAGTAGAAACATGAGCCTTAGGCCAATTCTATGTCAAATTAGTGTTAAAATATATTGAGAATAGCCTAGTAGATGCGAGTTTTAATTAGGGAATGATCTGGAGAATAAAATGTTCACAAAAAGTTAGATTCCTATTGTGGAGAATTGCGAGAAATCGATTCATTCCGCTTTACTTTGTTCAGTAGGGGTGTACTCGAGGATAGAGGGTGCATCATATGTGGTGGGGAAGATGTGCGCCACTTGTTCGTGAGTTGTACAGTGGCCAAATCTATATGGCAGGAGCTGGGATTGCAGCTGTCATCATCAGGGCGTAGCAACACAACTGACTCGGGTGGTAATAGAAGTACTGGAGTTGCACCAGATGATGTTGAACGACGAAGTAAATTGCCAGGGAGTCTCTTGCAAATACACCAGAACTTGGTGCTGTGGACAGGACAACGAAATTCCAGCAACAGTGAAACTTTGGGACCAGAGGGCAGTAGTTCCGTTAATTTGACAATCAAAACCTGGTTGGAGGCTCTAACTGCTGCTTTTGTTTATGATGGTTTGGCACGGGCAATTGTATTTGCAGCTGCTCTACGGGTAATATAGAACATGAGGAATGAATTTGTACTTAATCAATTTCTTTGGACCCCTCGAATTGATAAATTAAGGAGAGACACTGTGAGGTTGGCTAGCGATTTTGTACTAGCATGGGAAAATGAGCGCGATGATGGGGTTAGTGAATCCGCGAAGAGTTCTTTGGCTAGATGGGTGAAACTTCAAGGCCGTAATAAACTAAATGTGGATGGTAGTTGTGACTTGGCGAAAAGGAAAGCACCCTTACGAGGGTTACTAAGAATCGACGATGAGTCGTTCTTAGCTGGATTCTCCGAGCCTTTTGTGATAGAGTCTTCTTTTCATTCGAAAGCCTTGGTGCTTTAGTATGGGTTGAGATGGACGGTTAAGCGAGGTATTAAGGATCTATGCACTGAGACTGATTGGAGGAAATTTCATGCGCCAGTGAAGGGCGGTGGTAGTTCCAAGATCTGGACTTGTCAAATCGGACGTGATTACACTAAGATCCTACGAGAAAACCCGAAGTTTGAGGTGAATCACATATATCGTGAGAAAAATTTGTGTGCGGATATGTTGGCAAAGAAAGGAGCATAATTACTCAAGACCCATGTGAGTGTGAAGACCCCCCAAAATATTTACGGTGTACTATAACGAAAGATAGGAATGAATGGACATGCTATTCCTAGGATTGTTTGACTTCTCATGAGGGTGTTAGTTAGTGTTAGCTACCTGCTTTTAAAGCCTACGATGTACAAAAAAAATTGATACAAAATGATTAAACTAATCTTCATATTTCTTAATTACGAAAAGTTACGATTACACAAAGTTTAATCATGAGAATATTCAATGGTGAAAAGGGACAGAGGAGATCGAAATCCCCTCCGAATCATGGTTGTGGAGGTGAAAGCGAGGAACAATGCAATTTCAGTTTATCTAATAATTTCAAAGAGTGCTACTACTGCTACAAACACAAGGGTAAAAACACCAGTGATGACAAGCCATCTTACATAACCTCTTTGTAAAGAACCAGCAACTTGGGACGCACCCCCATCAATATATGGAGCAATGCTGTTAGTATAATTTTCACCCCCATCAAGATCAGGTGGAACAAGGCTTTCCTTGTGATTATAAAAACTAATGAAATACAAACGATCATATAATTTGCAACCCATGATTTTAGAATACTTTAAACTATACAAAATCACAGAGGTACTACTATGAAGTAAAACATCACCATTCTCTGTCACAAAGAAGGGAGACAATTCCAAATTACCAATTGTAGTCGAGTATAGAATCGACCCCAACTTAGTCCATGACTCCTTTTCAACACCATAATCTTTCATCACCCAAATATCCATACAAATCTTGTTATGATCACCTAATGAATAGAGGCGTCCATGTGTCTCTACTAAAACCCATTTCACAGATTCACCGTCACCATATCCATGGTTAGGATGGGCCACCTTACCAAATTCCTCCGTCACCATATCTAGTGAAATAAATTTATTACCCGTGCTGCCATATGTTTCCCAATGAAGTTTTCCCGACACAAAAACACCACTTTCACTTTCAATACGTCTAAAAGGCTGAATTGGGTGGGTCTTTATGTTTCTCCAACAACTGTTCTTTATACTATAAATCTTCTTTATGTTTCTTTATACACTTTCAATACCATATGTTTCTTTATGTTTCCACTCCAAGAAAACGAATTAAGTCTTCTAAACACCTATAAATACACCCTTTAACCTCTGTAAAATAATCCTTGCCTCCCATAATATAGTCCTTAGGTTTTATATCAATAGAGTTATTGAAGAGAGCAAGATGACATCTTTGTATCAATCTTTTAGTTTATTTCTTTCAGGTATGAACTTACTTTCCCATAGCTTGGGTTTTGCATCTTGTGTAATCTATGAATTCTATTTTCTTTCTATCTAAGTTTCTTTGGGAGTTATATGTTTTAGTCTGATTCTAGCTACTTAACCATATATTTGATTTATGTGTTTATATTTATTGTCTGTCTTAAACCTAATCAATTCAGGGTTGTGCTGATAGTAGTTAGATGGTCGCCCGGAAGGGGTTTCTAATTATTGAAACACCACATAAACGTCTAGAATAAGGAATTGGTCCTGACAACACCAGCCTAACTATATAGTCATTAGGGTTTGTTTTAATCACCATATCACCAATTGAAGGAATTGTTTGCTTGGAACCTAGTAGCGTAGGATAACCCTATTTTAAACTGCCTCGTGGTTGTGCCGTAGCCTACCTATACGCTCTCCGAGTATATGTAGGAATTTAGAGTCCTGACTAAGTATCTAAGAGCTATTAGCTCCCTTATTAACTGAAATTGATAGAAAGAATTAGAAGGATTAGTGCATACTAGCAAAACCTAAGCTATACTCTCTCATCTCATATTCTCTCATATTTATTTTATTGTCTTTACTTTTACTTAGTTTAATTAATCATATCTCAATTATTCATCTTTAGTTTATGTCTTTTAATTGATTATTGCTACTCTGTATTAGTGCTCATTCGTGTAACACACTAAGTCCTTGAGAACGAATTCAACTTATCATTTAAACTTTCATACGTCCTGTAATACTTGCAATACCGTGCATGTCTAGGGTGATTAGTGCATTGTTTTCTGGCTTTTTTTATCTTATTTTTATCATACCCTAGGCGACACCACACTGTGAGGTTGGCTAGCGATTTTGTACTAGCATATGAAAACGAGTGCGATGATGGGGTTATTGTTTCAGCGAAGAGCTTCTTAGTTAGATGGTGAAACTTCAAGGTCGTAATAAACTAAATGTAAATGGTAGTTGTGACTTGGCGAAAAGGAAGGCGGTGATATGAGGATTACTAAGAAACGACGATGAATCATTCTTAGCTGGACTCTCCGGGCCTTTTGTGATAAATTCTTCTTTTCATTCGAAAGCCTTGGCACTTCCATATGGGTTGAGATGGACGGTTAAACGAGGTATCAAGGATCTATGCACTGAGACTGATTGGAATTTCATGCCTAGTGAAGGACGGTGGTAGTTCCAAGATCTGGATTTGTCACATCGAACGTGGTTGCACTAAGATCCTACGAGAAAACCCGAAATTTGAGATGAATCACATTTATCGTTAAGTGAATTTGTGTGCGGATATGTTGGCAAAGAAATGAGCAAAATTACTCAAGACCCATGTAAGTGTGAAGACCCCCAAAGTATTCATGGTGCAGTATAACAAGAGATGGAAGTAGACTTGCGATTACTAGGAATATTTGACTTCCTATGAGGGTGTTAGTTAGTGTTAGCTAACTGCTATTAAAGCCTACTATGTACGAAAAAAATTGATACAAACTGATTAAACTAAACTTCATATTTCCTAATTACGAAAAGTTACGATTACACAAAGTTTAATCATGAGAATATTCAATGGTGACAAGGGACAGAGGAGCTCGAAATCCCCTACGAATCATGGTTGTGGAGGTGAAAGCGAGGAACAATGCAATTTCAGTTTATCTAATAATTTCAAAGAGTGCTACTACTGCTACAAACACAAGGGTAAAAACACCAGCGATGACGAGCCATCTTACATAACTCCCTTGTAAAGAACCAGCAACTTGGGACGCACCCCATCAATATATGGAGCAATGCTGTTACTATAATCCTCACCCCCATCAAGATAAGGTGGAACAAGGCTTTCCTTGTAATTATAAAAACTAATGAAAAACAAACGATCATATAATTTGCAACCCATGATTTTAGAATATTTTAAACTATACAAAATCACAGAGTTACTAGTATGAAGTAAAACATCACCATTCTCTGTCACAAAGAAGGGAGACAATTCCAAATTACCAATTGTAGTCGAGTATAGAATCGACCCCAACTTAGTCCATGACTCCTTTTCAACACCATAATCTTTCATCTCCCAAATATCCATACTCTTGTCATGATCACCAAATGAATAGAGGCGTCTATGTGTCTCTACTAAAACCCATTCCACAGATTCACCGTCACCATATCCATGGTTAGGATGGGCCACCTTACCAAATTCCTCCGTCACCATATCTAGTGAAATGAATTCATTACCCGTGCTGCCATATGTTTCCCAATGAAGTTTTCCCGACACAAAAACACCACTTTCACCTTCAATACGTCTAAATGGCTGAATTGGGTGGCTATTTATGTTTCTCCAACAACTGTTCTTTATACTGTAAATCTTAGCCTCTGTATACTCAACACTATTATTACCAATAAGTATAACGACTTTATAATCATCATTAACTTCATCATACCCAAACCGACTAGTCAGAATGTACCCGGTTAGTTTACCAGGTAACGGAAATTCATAGAACTTTTTGGGTTGAATATTGTGTATGTATTTGGAAAATGAGATACACACGACAAGCCATTACAAGAACCAATTAGGATTACATGTACACTCGTTGGAAAATCGATTTGTTTTATATCATTCATAGAGGATGTGGGTTCATAGGTAATAAAGTTACGAGAGAAGGCATAGTAGGTGAAAGTTTGGGTAAATGAGTTTATAGTCATTGCAATGTGGTCGAAATTGAAGCTTTTTAGCAAATGGGATTTTATAAATAGAGACGATGAGATTAGCGAAAGCCATGATTTGCAAACACACCTGAATTTCAATAGAGATTTCACGGGCAGCCTTGGGAGTATCTCGTCGACGATGATGTCTTCTGGGAGAAGATGATACTTCGGTTGCTCAACGATGATCGTCATCAATGGTGACACTTGCAAAACATATTCACGATGACGACGTTTTACTCCACCTCTCTTACCTCCGGCCACCATTAGAGAAAAATTAGAGAAATAGCAGATGTGATTGAGTATCTGCAGCTGAGTTTACGAATATTAGTTAAAGATATTTTAAACAAACTTTGATAAGTTTAAGGAGTTATTGTTGAGGTTAAGAAGTCCTGTACTCAGGAGTATTTCTTTTTTTTAGTAGAAAATGACCAAAATAACCTCCATATATACCTATATGCGAAATCATCTACTACAATTATTTTGTTTTCCAAATTAGTTCACTCCCTCGTCCTGTTACATAACTTAATTTCTAAAGGTTCCATGCAACAAGCTTGAGAGGTAAGCTCTTTTTTCCTTGCCCATATTTTATAACTTCATTTGAGTTCAGCTTGATTTATTCACTTGCATAACTGTCTTTACTTTAGATCACATCTAAAGAGCTTTTGAAGACTAATGTAAAAGCTCAAATACTAATGCCTCATCCACCTGGTTGGTTAATTGTGATACATGTGATGACATGATCTTAGTAGAAGCCTTTAGGGAGCAACAACTCTATCTACATCTAAATCTTACGAATGTTGCAGCTTGACAAGAGGCTCGTGGTGTTCTTGAACATTAGTAGATGACAGTAGAGGAACATAACTTGGAAAACATTTTGTTCTTTGTAGATCATTAGGCAGATTTTGGGTAGCTGAACAGAATCTTAAAGGCATTCAGATTATTTACTCTCCTGAATTTTCAAAATCTGTGTATTTTTGGTTTATTTTATGACTTGTTATCCGGCCGTCCCAATTAAAAAATCTGTTGTATAGTGATTGTCCATTCGCAGGGATTGGTCGATTTCTTGTATTTAAAAATTTAGGCAATCCTAGAATGCTACAAATTGTCACACCAATTACTAATACTTAAAATTGCAACTTAAAAAATTATGAGAAAGGAAACAACATTATAGCAAAGGCAAAACTCTATTATGAATAAAATAAACCGCAAAGAAAAATCAAGTTTCCAAGATTCATTGTAATATTCTTTCAACATTAAGACCAATCTTGAAATATTCACCAAAAAGCATCATAAAGCAGCAAGTATTCATAAAAGAAACTAGTTTCTTAACTATTGCTTACTGTGCAATAGCTAATAATATAATCAATATCCTTCACCCACCCAGCAAAAAATTATGTTATAGATGGGAAAGAGGATCAGGACATGAATGATGATGGAATTTATGTTACTGTGCGGAGAAAGTAAGTACTCCAGAAAGACAATGAACTATTTTGAGATTGTAAGAGACTTAGTTTGGTCATCAGTGTGTCAACAAGAGTAAGATTGATGAACTACGTGGTTGACGTGGGATCTTCAAGCAGAGAGCATGACGATGTGAAAGAAAAGAAAATACGTAAAACTGAAGGCCGAAAATGTATGATTGATGATGGATAAGAAATATTTGAAAACTACCACAACCGTTACAGGAAAATGGCATTTTATTTTTGTAAACAGAACCGGTGCAAGAACATGTAGTTCTGACAATTTGTTGATGACTTCTCTAGTCAAGTGAGTCTGGTTAAAGAACTTACTGTCAACTTTCTATTTTTTCCAGAGCCCAAGCTCGATCACCTATGGTCTTTGCTATTGTTTCATTTAAATGATCAGTCTCAGATGAAGAATAATTTATATGTTCCAACACTAGTGGAATTAGTCTCACACAAGATGGTGTCAGCAAGGGAATTAATGCCAGCATTCCGCAGTGGCATCTATATGAGCGTGAATGTGCATGATAACCTTTTTGTTTGATTTCAATAGTTAATCGAGAAAATTTGATGCATTATAATATAAAAATATAGGGATTGAAATGTGAAGGTAAAGAAAATAGAGACAAGCAAAACAAATCCCGAGAGTATTGGAAAGACGGAAGAAGCACAAGACAGCAACTAGGACGGAAACAGAGTTCTGCCACTACTGAATTTCGTAAAAACTGGAAATTAAGGGACAGGGTAAAAAAAGTCATTTGTAAGGTGTCTTGGTAAACTAGTTGCGCAAGCTAGGAACTTGTGCAACTGAAGAGGAAGCTCAGACTCATCTTGAATGACTGAATTTGTAAGAAAATATTATTGTCTGTCAATTTTAGATAATTACTTTTAGTTTGTGAATATGATTTGTATCTTAGATTTTGACGAATCTTGCGTCAAATTCCTCTTACAAGAGTAAAGAAAAGGAGTGGAAACTGTGTATTACTGAGTAGCGTTCATTTGACACGACACACCTGCACTATCTTTTATTTGTTGAAAGCCAGCTTGTCTCCTTTTCGATATTGCAGAGCAAAAACCAAAAGCAGATCCAGGATTTTCAGTCGGGTATTAATATTTACCCAAAACAATTCATCCATGAGCTGTAACTTTTAAGCCGCGGGGACTAATTTTTTGGTTGGGATGCGACAGAAGGGAGATCAGTTGGGGCTGCAGCCCCTTTATGCAAAAACTATAGGAAATATAATTATGATAACGACTTTAAAGCAAGAGCATATTTTATGAATTAAACAAACGGAAAGAGTAGAGTGCATTACAAGATAAATAAAATAACATATTTGATTCCTAAACTTAATAACCAAAACATGGTGTAATGAGAATCATGATTTACTTGAGATGATGAGGAAAAAAACACAACCTCTAAACGATAAAGGACGGCCATTATTTTAGTACCGTTTCAACATCAACATGAACCCAATTTTTCAAGTATTCACCAAAAATCAGTAAGCATTGTATAATTATCACCCCCATCAAGATAAGGTGGAACAAGGCTTTCAATGTAGGGTTGAAAACCTACAAAGAAACACGGACCACCACCATATAGTTTGTGACCCACGACTTTAGAGTATTTCAAACTATACAAAATCATAGAGTTATCATGAGTATGAAGTAAAACAATGTCATTTTCTATCACAAAGATTGGACACCAAATACACGATTCCCAATTATTGATTATAGAGTACGGAAACGAGCCCAACTTAGTCCATAATTCCTCGTTCACACCATCCCAAACATCCATACAATATTTATGATGTACCCTAGCAAAAGAATAGAGACGTCCACGAGATTCTAATAAACTCCAGTAGACAGATTCATCACCACGATTGTTTTTATGTTTCTCCAACAATCATTCTTTAAACTATATATTTTGGACTCCATATACTTTTCAGCACCACCACCAGTAAGTATTACGACTTTATAATCATCATTAACTTCATCATACCCAAACCCATGAGTATAAGTGTTCAGTGAAAGATTACCAGGTAATGGCAATTTATGGAACTTTTTCAAAGCTGGGTTGAATATCGTATATCTATTTGGAAGCCGGGATACACACAACAAACCATTACAAGAACCGACACGGATATCAATTTGCAAACTACTCGTTCGAATATCAATTTGTTCTATAACATTCATAGGAGAAGCGAGGTTATAATAAATAGAGTTAAATGAGTACTCATTGTAGGTGTATTTGTTGATAAATTTGTCTATAGTATATATATTCGCCCTATAATTGCTGGAGTTGGAGCTTTTAATTAAATGGGATTTGATGAATTGGGATGATGAGATTAATACAACCCATAATTTGCAAACACACCTAAATTTCAACAGAGATTTAACAGTCAGCCTTGTCAGTATCTCGATGATGATATCTTCTGGAAGAAGATGATAACTGATTTTCTCCTTTGATGAGATTATCAATTGTGGTACTTGTGAAACTTCTTCCCGACGACGCTATAATCCACATTCTTTAGCTCCATTCATTTTCAAAGGGAGATAAGTTTATAGGAAAAACATATGTGATTATTTACTGAGATGAGGAATTGGAGTTGAAAGAGCCACGCAAACAAAATCAAAAGAGTTGAAAGAGCCGCTCATGTACAAGGTTAAAATAATTTTGATAAGTTAAGGAGATGTTAAGGTTAAGGACTCTGTAACTACTCTACTCACGTTTTTTTTCTTTTAGTAATATATAAAAGCCTAAATTTCAAAAATAAAAGTTATAAAAATCTACGGGGTGTATTAAAGTGGGATTCTGTGAGATAATTTTGGATTTTTTGGATTAAAAAAATGTGGATTTAGGCTAAGTCCAATAGCTTCTCAATTTATTTGTCAGAATAGTATATATATTCTCTATCAAATATTAACCTAGTAAAACAACTCTACTCCAACAGCTTCCCAATTATAACCTCCCAATTTCAAAAAAAACTATATTTTAATTTTATCCTAACAATTTATTTTAATTAATTGATATTTTTTAAATCCTCACATAATTATTTATTTATTATTTTATTTTCAAATTTATTACAAAAAATATTTGAAACAAAAAATATATAATGTTGATATATGTTAAAATATTTATATCATAATATTAAAATAATAAAAAATACTAAAATAAATATCTAATATTTTTTAATATAAAATACAAATTTAAGAATATATTTAAAATCAAGAAAAAACAAAATATATTTAGGTTTATACAAAATTAATATTAATTTCGTATAAAAAAATATAAAAAATCATATAATCATACAAAACTAATTATTTTAAAAAATAAACATAGATTAAAAAACAAAGTTTATATAAAGAATAAAAAAATTAAAAAAAAAACAATAGGGAGTAACTCAAGTTAGCTACATGTGTTGATAAATTCTCTTGAATTGGGATCCCTACAATTGGGATCCCTACAATTAAGAAGCTATTGGAGATAGAAAAGAAGGTAGTCAACCCCCAATTGTAGCAAAAAGCTACAATAGAGAGCCTATTGGAATTAGCCTTAAGTGGCAGTTATTTTATTTAATTGTACTATAGGTTTATACAAGTATTTGGGTATAAATTCAATTAGTTTTTGACCATATCAAGGTCTATTTCTGTGTTAGTTATATATACCAAATTAGGTATGTACCCAATTCAAAGTATAGGAAAAATAAAAATACGAAGAACGAAAATTCAAAAAAAAAAAAAAATCTGCAATGAAAGACCTAATCCACCAACAAACTGCAAATATAACAATTATTAAATAAGTTCATATCCAAGTATAACTATAACCACCGACGTATGTCTCCCATAACTATTTCCATAACAAAAAAAGAAAAGAAAAAGTAAATGTTGAAAAACGATGTGGGTACGTACCCAATTCGAAGACAGCAAGTGTATGTACCAAATTCGAAGACAGCAGGTGTATGTACCAAATTCGAAGACAGCAGATGTCTTTGGATATTCACTGCAAAATAATGAAACATTTCTTTACATTAAAAACAATGAGAGATGATAGAACTGAAAACACATTTTTCACACTCGCATTGGAACAAAATACAAAAAGAAAATCTCTTCACATGGTACAAATATAAATAGGTAAAAAATATGATTGGGTTAAAAATAATTCAGTTTTTTACTTTCATTTGGGTTCCTCATAAGTCGGCTTTATTTGGACACAGATGGGTATGTATCCAATTCAAAGACATCATGTGTGTACCCAGGTGGGTACGATACCAAATTCAAATACAACATGTATGTACCCAGGTGCCTACGTACCTAACTCGAAGACAATGTGTGTATACCTAGGTAGGGTACGTACCCAATTCTCCAGTTTAGAGGGTTCAGTGACCTTTTTATGGGTTATGTTAGACCATGTTCAGTAGTTGTGCCAAACGGATATTTACTGCGAAACAATTCAAATAAAATATCAGCCCTTTGGAACAAAAAAGTAATAGAAAATCTATTCACACTTAGCGTTAGAACAAAAAAGATCTCTTCGCACTCAAGGTTGGAACAAAAAACAAAAAAGAGATCTCTTCACACTCGCATTGGAACAAAAAACAAAATAAAATCTCTTCACACTCAAATTGAAACAAAAAAGAAAATCACTTCTCATACGGTAAAAACCTTCTAACATTCATACAAAAGCCATTCTAGGATTTGTATAAAAATATAATCAGATTTTAGAAAAATTATAAAAATGATAAGATTAACTTAAAAATAATTCACTTTTTTACCTTCATTTGGCTTCTTTGTAAGCCGGCTTGATGATGGTGGAGAATGGTCCATGAGTGGTGGAGATTTTCTTGTGGAGGAGTGCGGCTTGGTGCATGAGATAGGTTGGTGCGAAGGTGAGACCCGAGTGTGAAAAGGCGACGGTTTTTTTGTGCGTGAGAGCGGCTTGGTGCGAAGTGAGACCTGAGTGTGAAGAGATTTATTTTTGTTTTTTTGTTTCAATACTAGATAGATAGAGTATTAACCGAGAGAAAGAATTGGGTTATCTTTTTTTTTTTTTGGTACATAGGTTCCGGGATTGCTTGCGCGCACCCGACTGATCCCACGGGGATATACACGCCTCCCCATGTATATTCCCAGGTAAATCAGAACTACGTGACCCATGTTTAGGGAGGAGTTCGAGCCTTGTACCTCTTACTTTACATCCGTTAGAGAGGGGATTCGAACCATAGACCTCCCCTTTAAATGCTGAAGAAATAACAAGGCTCTGGCCAGTTGAGCTAACCCAACTGGTTTTTTTGGTCTTTCTTTTCTTTTTAGTTCAGTTTCAAAAGTTTAGTTAGTAGGGATATTTGTTAGTACATGTAATAGGCCTGGGGATTGATTACAATTCTATGGATTTCGCACACGTCATTTTTCTTTATGAAAATGATATACTCAATGTTATCACATTTATCTAAGAGCTAATTATAAATTAATATCTATTGAAAAACTTATTTGAAAAAAGGTACCTAGAATAAGATACTTTATAGAAAACAACTCCACCCTAAACTATCCCTATAATTAACAATAAAAAATGTAAATAGAAAAAAAACAAAACAAAAACTAATAAACACACGTGCGTCCATGAATTCTTTTTAAAATCGTCATAACTATTCTAAAAAAAATAAAAAAAAGATCAAAAATTTATATATTTGGATAAATCAAATTAATAATTACGTCTATGATTCATTTTTTTGGAATTTTTGGAATTTTTTTAAATTTCTTTTCGCAGACACGCAATTCCATGTTTTTACATGGAATTCTGTGTCTGCGAAAAAACATCATATTTTAAGCAGTAAATTTCATGTTTTGAATATGGAATTTCATGTCTGCGAAAAAATAAAAAATAACAAAAAAAATCAAATTTTTTTTAAAAAATCCAAAAAAATCATAGATATAAATATTAATTTGATTTATCAAAAAATGCAAATTTTTTATTTTTCTGATTCTTTTTTGAATTAGTTATGACGATTTTAAAATAATTTCACGGACGCACGCGTGTGTGATAGAATTAGTACTAGTAGGTGGTGGTGGTTGTTGTGGGGGTGGTGCTTGATGTGGTGGTGGCTAAATACATGGTGTTAGTGGTGGTAGTGGTAGTGGTGGTGTGGTGGTAGTGGTGGAAGTACCCTACTATTTGTTTAATATTTAAAAATAATATAGTATTAAAATAAAATAATATATTTAATAATAAAGATAAATAAAAATATAAAAAATATAAATAAGATATTTTCTATAAATAATTATTTTATTAGACATTTTTTTATAAATAAATTATTAAAGGTTTAAATAAAATATTAGACTGCTCTATGAAAAAGTTTTCTCTAATAACCACTTTTATCTAAACGGTTCATATTGTTTCAACAACATTAAAATACATTAACATGGTACCCCATGTTTATCAAAGTTGGTCGATATTAAAATTTGAGTTTTGTATATACTATACAAAATGATCAAACTAAACTTCAAGTTTCCTAACTACGAAAAGTTACGATTGCGCAAAGTTTAATAACGAGAATTGAGAAATAGGGTATCACACAAGTAGAAGTGTAATATCCCCAATTTTCAATAAGTTTAAGCAAGCGTCCAAATCAACAGGGATATAATGGAAAATAACCTTATTCCTGGTTAACCAAATGACCCATAAGCAGAGAATGATTGTCAAAAGAAGATGGGATCTGTCCTTAGTATTATTCCCTTGATCAATAATCGAGCCAACCCAGGTTCCAAATCTAAGATTATTAGTGGGAGCGATGTGACAATGGAGGAGGGATAAAAACCAGAACTTTCTAGTCCAATCACATTTCAAAAAAAGGTGCTCTATAGATTCTTCTTCTTTAAGGTAGATGTGACACAGATCTGTAGACGAGCAAGAACGGGAGAACCTATTCTGCTCAGTTGAAAGCGCATTCATCATCACACGCCAAAAGAAGAATTTGAACTTGGGAGGAGCATGGGAATTCCAATGGAAGGACAGGGCTATCCTCGGTGATATTAAAAACATGGTTAGCAACCACAGTCATCTCCGCATCTGTGGTGTTAGAAGAACGGCGAACAGAGTCGCTGATTGGCTTACGAAGACATTTTCTAAATCTTTGTTATCTTGTAATTGGCTTTGTAACATTCCTCACGAACTTAACCTTTCTACGTGTAATGATTGTAACTCTTTTGATGCATCAGGAGTTGGCTAAACTCTTGATGTATTGTTTTAATATATTTGATTCCTTTGTCTAAAAAAAAAAAGTAATATCCCTAATTTTAAGTTGTGGGGTCAAAGTAAAATATTTGGATAAGAACCATTTTTATATCATTAGTCAAAGTTTAATTTGATAAAGGAGGATATTTTTGTAATTTACCCATTTAATATCTTCCCACTTACTTGAGGAAATGTTTATTCGATTCGGCAGAAAAAAAAAGAAAAAAGAAAGGGAAAACATTTTCAGGGAAAGATCTTGAAGAATTCGCTGCGTGAGACCAAATACCATAACTAAGAATAAGGAAAAAAGAAATTAAGGGAAAGATTTTGATCAAGCTACCAAATAATATAGTAAGTGATCAGTCAAATTCTCAAGTTTTTTAAGGTTGGTATTGCTTATGTTTTATTTTGTAAATGGGTGTTAGATTCCTCCAATTAGGAGTATTATTTTTACAAGGTAATTATATGATATAAATTTGAATTGGGTAGTATAGTGGTTGAGAAATTCCGTGTTTGTCAGTGTAGGATTCGTTAGAAGGTTTAATCTTAGAATTTGGGTTTTTATTGTGAAGTCAAAATAAGAAAACAATTAGATTCTTTGGTTTTAGTTTAATGTTATAGGTTATAATTTCTATTTAACGTGAATAAACATTAGTCAGAGAAGTTGAGACAAGATTTTCCAAAACATTTGTGTTCATGCCTTAAAAGAACAGTAGTGTTTTAGCGTTCAATATTTCTACTCAAGTATAGGAAGCTCATAAAATCTAGGTCTTATGCATATTTGCGTTTATAATGACTAAAAAAAACAAAGAAAAGTACTGGTTATATAAGATCTTAAATATCAAAAGTAGGAATTTGGGTTAGACAAAGATAAAAAAGACATGTCTGGTGGGGGCATTTGTACTCACTTTTTGACCGCCGCTGCACGGGTTAAATGCAGTTTTTGACCGCCGCTGCACGTGTTAAATGCAGTTTTTGACTGCCGCTGCACGGGTTAAATGCAGTTTTTGAATGGTTGTAAGAATCCTTCTGATATAAAAGGAAAAAAATCTTTTTGGTAATGCAGTATTTGTATATTCTTTCAAAATTGGGAATCTATCTAAATTTATATTTTTATTAATTTTTGTCGATTTTGAACAATTCGTATGTGTTTTCAAAGGGTGTAATAATTTCCGACTCCTCATTCTGAGTTCTGTATAATTCACTATAAAAGGTTCTGTTTGTTTTGCAGATAAATTTTAAGGTGTGCTTATTAGTCGAGAGGAATGTATATGGGTTTGCTAAGAATCCTTTAGTAGATTTTGAAGAGCTTCTGTAACAAATCCTTTTTTTTAAGTAGTATATTTTGTTTTGGCTAGGATAAGGAAATATTGAAATTGATATGATGACTAGGTGTGGGGTTCATTTGAATTCTTTTATTGATGATATGCATATATATATATAAAAGGCTGATTGTGTTTTTGATATATTGTGTTTGGTACTTAAACTTAATTCTTCATTTATTATTTTGCTTTGAGATCGAGTTTTTCTATAAGTTTCGTTTAAGGACCGTCATAACCTCGTATTTTCTTTATAAGTAAACTCGGGGGCGTGACAAGAAGTCTAGAGCAACTCCGGATTTCGGAAAAGCTGGAAATCCCCTCCGAATCATGGTTGTGGAGTTGAAAGCGAAAAACAATGCAATTTCAGTTTATCTAATAATTTCAAAGAGTGCTACTACTGCTACAAACACAAACATAAGGGTAAAAACACCAACGATGATCGACCACCTTACAGAAATCCTTTGTAAAGAACCAGCAACTTGCGACACTCCCCCATCAACATAAGTTGGAGCAAGGCTGTTACCAAGTGTTGTATAATCCTCACCCCCATCAAAATAAGGTGGAACAAGGCTTTCCTTGTAATTACAAATAGTAGTTAAATGCGAACCACCATATAATTTGCAACCCAAGATTTTAGAATACTTTAAACTATACAAAATCACGGATTTCTTAGCATGAAGTAAAACATCACCATTTTCTGTCACAAAGAATGGAAACAATGGCCAGTTACCGATTGTAGTAGTCGAGAATAGAATCGACCCAAACTTAGTCCATGACTCCTTTTCAACACCATAATCTTTCATCTCCCAAATATCCATACAAATCTTGTTATGATCACCAAATGAATAGAGGCGTCCACGTGACTCTACTAAACACCATTCTACAGATTCACCATCACCATATCCATGCTTAGGATAGGCAACCGTACTAAACTCTTCTGTCACCATATCTAGTGAAAAGAATTCATTAAAGGTAACGCTACATGTTGGCCATGTTGCCCAGTGAAGTTTTCCTGACACTAGAACACCATATGTACAATAGTAAGACGACCAAAGTGGGTGGGTCTTAATGTTTCTCCAACAATTGTTCTTTAAACTATAAATCTTAGCCTCAGTATACTCAACACAATTACCAACAATATTACCAATAATTATAAAGACTTTATAATCATCATTAACTTCATCATACCCAAACCCATCAGTAAAAATGTGCCCCGTTAGTCTACCAGGTAACGGCAATTTATGTAACTTTTTCAAAGATGGGTTGAATATTGTGTATGTATTTGATAAAAAAGATACACACAACAAGCCATTACAAGAACCAATTGGGTTTACAAGTAACCTGTCAATGGGTAGACTTGTTGGAATATCGATATGTTTTATAGGATTCAAAGAGGATGTGGGGTCATAGGTAATAGAGTTATAAGGGTAGGCATAGTAGGTGTTAAATGAGTTTTGAGGAAGTGCTCTGTGGTTAACATAACCGATAGAGTTGGAGCTTTTTAGGAGATGGGATTTTATAAAGCGAGACGATGAGATTAGCGAAAGCCATGATTTGCAAACACACCTGAATTTCAATAGAGATTTCACGGGCAGCCTTGTGAGTATCTCGTCATCGATGATATCTTCTGGGAGAAGATGATGATTCGGTTGCTCCACGATGATCGTCATCAATGGTGACACTTGCAAAACATCTTCACGATGACGACGTTTTACTCCACCTCTCTTACCTCCAAGCACCATTACATTTTTTTTTAGAAAATTAGCTGATTGATTATCTGCAGCTGAGTTGAGGAATATTAGTTAAAGATACGTTTTAAACAACTTTGATAAGTTTCAGGAGTTATTGTTGAGGTTAAGAAGTCCTGTACTCACATATTTCTTTTTTGGTGTAAAATGACCAAAATAACCCCATATACACCTAAGTGGCTAAGTGCGACTACTCCTAACATCTTTTTGTTTTCCAAATTAGTTCACAACTCAACACCGCTAGTCAAAATTAGGTCGTCTGAGAAGAAACGTGAACACTGCCATGCTCTCGCGCTTTGCCGCTAGTTCACCACCACCGTCAATATTAATGCGCATTCCAGAGATTCAAAGATTTGGGGTGTTACTGTTACATAACATAGCTTCTAAAGGTTCCATGCAACAAGCTTGAGAGGTAAGCTCTTTACCCTGTCCTAGTGTCCTTGTCCATATTTTATAAATTCATTTGAGTTCAATTTTATTTATTTACGTACATAACTGTCTTTACTTTAGATCACATCTAATGAGCTTTTGAAGACTAATGCAACAGCATTATTAGTAGTGCCTCAGCTTCCTGGTCAGTTGATCACAATATATGTGATGACATGATTTTAGTAGAAGAAGAAGAAGGATCAAGTTGAAATTTTCCTTTAGCTACTACCCTGATGGTGATTTGTGATCGACACTAACTTCATCTAAATCTTACTTATGTTGCAGCTTGAAAAGAGGCTCGTTCTTGACTATGTTGGTCGATAGATTTACTTTAACCTGTTGTTCAGGTTCGTCTATTAAGGTTGGGTAAAATTTGAAGAGAGGATATATATATAAATATTTGCGCGCCTGTTACATAAAGAGACACCAATGTAAGCCCAAGATTGAGTTGCATAATGATGTCTCCCACTTTTGATTAACTGTTGAGCATGAACAGGGCCAGCATCCAAGTTTTATAACTTCTATTAAATTATTCCATTTTGAATAATTAATCGTTTTTTTTAACAATCTTGGGAAAATGCCACGTTTAGTACCCAGTTAATTTGCATATGTTCCGTCATGTAAGTACCCATACTTTGAAAAGAGCCTATAAATACCCAAAGTTTCAAAACGGTGCTCCTGTTGGTACCCACTACCATCAATTTAGACATTAAGTGCCTACGTGGCAGGGAAAATCGATAATTTACAATTTAAAATAAGGTTATATTAAAACGAACAAACTTTAATCAATAGGTCTCAACTCGCCGAATAGGTTTCAACTCGCTTTAACTAAGACCACGTGGAGTATTTTTTTTTAAGCTCAGACGAGTTAAGGAAGTTCCCTCAAACAGAAACAGTCTTTTCGGCCGATTGTTAAAATGCAAAATATCTCGGGTTGGTTAGTTAGTTTGTTCTATTTTGTAAGAAAATTGATAGATATTCTGCTCGGATCCATATTATTTTTACTTAAAATGGTACACATGGTTTAAAAAAACATCACGATAGCACCTAAACTTATATTAAAGTTGGGTCAATATAGTAATCTGAGTTTGCATGTTATACGGAACGATTAAACTTTATATTGCGATTTATGATACACTATTTGTAGGTATTGATAATTTCTTTCAGATATTATACAAAATTATTTGTTATTATCATGATTGACTTACACTAGTAGATGACAACAGAGGAACATAACTCTGGAAAATACTTCTTTCTTTGTAGTTTGTCAATGTCTTAGTTGATTTATTCTCCTGTTTTTTCAGATTTTTTTTTTTTTTGTTCTAGTATTTTCAGAATATGTATACAACATAAAGATCATTAGGCAAATTATATATGGGTAGCTAAACAGAATCTTCTTGGCATTCAGATGATTTACTCCTGTATTTTCAGAATTTGTGTATTTCTCGTTTAGTTTATGACTTATTATCCCACCAATCTGTTGTGTAGTGATTGTCCATTCGTAGGGATTGGTTGATTTTAAAAATATAAATAAATCAGGCAAGCCTTGAATTGCTATGGCAATAGCAAAACTCTTTTATGAATAAAACAAACCGCAAAGAAAAATCAAGGTTTCCAAGCATCATTGTGATATTCTTTCAACATCAACGCCAATTTTGAAATATTCACCAAAAAGCACCATAAAGCAGCAAGTATTCATAAAAGAAATTAGTTTCTTAAATATTTCTAACCGTGCAATAGCTAATAATATAATCAATGTCCTTCACCCACCCAGCAAAAAATTATGTTACAGATGGTAAGATTCAGACATAATGTGGATGTTTGAAAGCTAAACTCAAATGTTTCGGGGAAAATGGCGTTTTAATTTTTGTAAAACAGAACCGGTGCAAGAAAATGTTGTGGAGTTCTGACAATTTGTTGATGACTTCTCTAGTCAAGTGAACCTGGTAAAAGAACTTCCAGAGCCCAAGCTCGATCACCTATGGTCTTTGATAGTGTTTCATGAAAATGATCAGTCTCAGATTAATAAAAAAATTATACGGTCCAAGACCAGTGGTATTAGTCTCTCACACAAGATGGTGTCAGCAAAGGAATTAATGCCAGCATTCCCCAGTGGCATCTATATGAGAGGCTAGATCTAAAAGTCACACGCATGAATAAGCATGATAACCTTTATGTTTGATTTCTATAGTTAATCGAGAAAATTTGATGCATTATATCAGAAAAAGATAGGGATTAAATTGTGAAGGTAAAGAGGATAGAGACAAGCAAAACAAATCCCGAGAGTATTGGAAAGACGGAAGAAGCACACGACAGCAACTAGGATGAAAACAGAGGTTTGCCACTGCCGAATTTCGTAAAATCTGGAAATGAAGGGAAAGGGTAAAAAAAGTCATTTGTAAGGAGTCTTGGTTAACTAGTTGCGCAAGCTAGGAACTTGTGAAACTGAAGAGGAAGCTCAGAATCATCTCAAATGACAGAATTTTGTAATAAAATTTTATTGTTATTCAATTTTAGATAATTATTTTTAGTTTGTGAATAGGATATGTATCTTTTGATTTTTTGATGAATTTCGTCAAATTCCACTTACGAGAGTAAAAAAATTGAGTGGAAACTGTATTGCTGACTAGCTTTCATTTGTCACGACACACCTGCACTATCTTTTATTTGTTGAAAGCCAGCTTGCTTCGTTTCGATATTGCAGAGCAAAAACCAAAGGCGGATCCAGAATTTTCAAACGGGGATTAATATTCACCCAAAATAATTCATCCGTGTGCTGTAATTTTTAGGCTGGGGGACTAATTTTCAGTTGGGAGGGGCAAAAGGGGATCAGTTGGGGCTGCATAGGAAATATCATTAAGATAACAACATCAAAGCAAGAGAATATTTTATAAATAATCAAACAGCAAGAGTAGAGAGCATTACAAGATGATAAACAAAACATATTTAGTTCCTAAACTTAATAACCAAAACATGGTATAGCGAGAATCATGATTTACTTGAGATAATGAGGGAAAAAACACAACCTACAAACGATGAAGGACGGCCATTATTATAGTATTGTTTCAACATCAACACGAACCAAGTCTTCAAGTATTCACCAAAAAGCAGTAAGTGTACCCAGATAAGGTGGAACAAGGCTTTCAACGTAGGCTCTAAAATCTACAAAAAAACACGGACCACCATATACTTTGTGACCCACGATTGTAGAGTACTTCAAACTATACAAAATCACAGAGTAATTAGTATGAAGTAAAACAATGTCATTCTCTATCACAAAGAATGGAAACCAAACCCAATTATTGATTATAGAGTACCAAATCGAACCCAACTTAGTCCAAGACTCTTCCTCAACACCATATTCTTTCATCTCCCAAACATCCATACAATCCTTGCTTTGAACTTGAGCAAACGAATAGAGACACCCACGAGACTCTAATAAAATCCAGTCGATAGATTCACCGTCACCATATCCATGCTTAGGATGGGCCACCTTACCAAACTCCTCCGTCACCATATCCAAAGTTATAAATTCATTAACTGTGCTGCCACTTTCTGCCCAATGAAGTTTTCCAGACATTAAAAGACCACGTCCAATACTTCTGGAAAATAACCCAGATTGATGGTTTTTAATGTTTCTCCAACAATCATTCTTTAAACTATATATTTTAGACTCCATATACTTTTCAGCACCACCACCAATAAGTATTACGACTTTATAATCATCATTAACTTCATCATACCCAAACCCATGAGTATAAGTGGGTGGTATAAGTCTACCAGGGAACCGCAATGTACGGAACTTTTTCAAAGCTGGGTTGAATATCATATATCTATCTGGACGCCGTGTTACACACAACAAACCATTACAAGAACCAACATGAGTATCAATTTCAAACCCCGAGACAATTTCACTTGTTGGAATATCAAATTGTTCCATAGCATTTATAGGGGAAGTGATGTCTTTGAGAATAGAATCATATGAGTACGCACAGTAAGTGAACTTGTTGGTAATTTTGTCCATAGTTTGTATACTCCACCTGTGGTTGACATAATTGCTGGAGTTGGAGCTTTTAATCAAATGAGATTTGATGAATTGGGACGATGAGATTAACGAAAACCATAATTTGCAAACACTCTTACATTTCAACAGATATTTCACGGGAAGCCTGGTTAGTATCTCGATGAAGATGTCTTCTGGAAGAAAATGACAATTTAATTGCTCCTTTGACGAGATCATCAAATGGTAGTACTTGTGAAACTTCTTCACGACGACGTTTCGATCCACATCAACAGATATACAAGTTTAAAAGGTTTTGATAAGTTTTAGAAGTTGTTTGAGGTTAAGGAGTCTGTTCCTGTAAATATTCTTACTCACGTGTTTTTTTGCTTTGACCAAAGGATTGTGGCCTAAAATTTAGTTATCCATAAAAACTTAAAATAGGCAATAACCGTATGATTACATTATTGGGACAATGCCCTCTTAAATTATAATACTAATGTATCTTCCCATTTAGATCATACAACAATTTGAAAGAAAACATTACTATACTACCCTTACTTTTGACAACTAATTGCTGACTTAGACTAGAATTTTTCCCATTTAAATTAAATAATATTCAAAACTAAAAACAGTACACCTCCCACGTCAAAAGCAACTCACACACCAAATACACACACAACACACACAGCATACACGCAAAAAACACACACACTATACACAAAGCAAAAACCCTCGAAATTCTTCACTGAAGAACGCGTTTTAGCTTCGATTATTCGCTTCGACTGTTGAAATCAAACTGAAATTGCATAGCTTCGACTGATTATCTCGCTTCGACGCATTTTCGTTTCAGTTGATCCCATTTCATTAGCTTCTTCTTCTTTTTTCTACTGATTTAAGGTAATTTCTGATGTTTTTTTGTTTTTTTGTTTATTATTCATCTACGCGATTACAATAGTAGCTTTATGAAAACAATGCATTCTAATTATAACCGATTTCTAGGGTTTAAACTATTATATGCGTGATATAGAACAATCTGAAATGGGAGTTGATGAATTAGATGAAACGGGACTAATACTAGCTCGCTATTACTGTATTGAATGTTAGTTGTCCAATTTAGGTTTAATAAATTGATATAAAATTTGAATTCAATGTGATAATTAGTGGTAAATGTTATAAAATATCAAATGGGATGGTTTGCATCTGAAAATGGTATGTGTTTATTACAACACTCATTATTAATGTGTTACAGGAACAAAAATCCATAATGAAACTGTTTGTTACTAATTAGTTACTGAATTTGACTGTTTGCTACTTATCCCATTTGATTAAGTGTTAATTTGATAAATTAGCTGTAAATGGGACTGACTGCTAGCTTGTTATCAGTGTATTAAGTATTAGTTGTTCAATTTAGTGTGATTAATGAACTGAATTTTAATGTTGTAATGTGTGTTAAGCATCCCACTTACTGTAGATAAGTGATATATTTGTGCACATAGGTGATGGGACAGAATCCCATCTAACATTGCTTGTGATTTGGTTAAGAATTTGGAAATCACATGTGAGATGGGACAAAGTCCCATCTCAACTTTGTTTGAATCTGTTTTTTCGATGTTGACTGTACTTACAGTTGTGATTCTTTGTACAGATATGACTACATACGAAGTTCGATCTTCAGTTGATGGGCTATTTACAGAACTGAAACAACCAAACATCACTAAGGCACACATACGTGCCTGCAAACCACTCCCGTTTTATCTTTTAATCAAAGAGATTTACAGGCAGACTAAAGAAAAAAAAGCATTACGAAAGGACAACACAGCTATCAACTATATTGTACAGACATATAACCCTACTACTAGAACATTTCAAATAGCAAAAAAAGGTATTAAGATTACCGAAACAGATGTCCGATTAATAATGGGCGTAGAAGGTGGACATAAGCCATTACCAACTTACAACCGAAAAGATGTTTTGTCTACTAGATGGTTTAGAAGACAATTTCCAAACCATAGAGGTCAACTGAGTCCAGGTGCACTGAAAATTCGACTTAGAGAAATCGTAAATTCAGGGGATCTCAGTGACAAAGCATTGAAGAATTTTGCTCGTTTAATAAGTATTTTAGCCCTACATACCTGCTTCTACCCATATAGAGCAGGAAGAATAGATTGGACAGCCGTGGGAATATCAAGAAACCTCAAAAAGATGAGGAAATACAATTGGGCAGGTGATATGGCTGATAACCTCATGACATCAGTCAAGTTACGAAAAACTTCGGCTCTAAAAGGACCTGGATGCATGATTTTCGTAAGTTATTTACCTTTTTTAAGTAGTTTACTTTTAGACAAACATTTACTAACTTATAAATGTTATGTTCTTTAATGTAGCCATTCTTTTTTGAGCACGTAAATAGATGGGAACCGTCTGACAAATATGTGTATCCACGTTATTTCAAGTGGTTGAATGTTATACCTGCCAAAGATGGCGACAAGTTCAAGAAACAATATATCGACACTGTTAAATCAAAAAATGTAAGTGTAAAGTTTAAGTTCAAAACAGTTTTATCGTTAAAATCATGCGTACTAAAACTTTATTGCTTTGCAGGTTAGAGAAGATGACCTAGTGCTTGAGCCATCAGAGGATCAAACTATTGAAATGGCATATGGAGATGAAGATAGTGATGAAGATAGTGAGAAAGAGGCTGATGTTGAAGGAGAGGAAGAATCACAAGATGATGAAGATCAAGAAGAGGAAGAACAAGACTATGAAGAAGATGAGGAAGAAGATAATGAAGAAGAAGAGTATGATGAAGAAGACAAAGTTGAGACATTGAATGAAGATGATGAAGAAGATATTCAGTATGATAATGATGATGATGAAGATGAAGACATGGGATCCGAAAAATCTGGGGGTGGAGATGAAGAAGAAGCTGCAAATACAACAGCTGACGATAATGTGATGTTTGATGAGAGTGTCCCGTATGATGACAATTCAAGAACTGAAAAACCCGAGAAAGTACTTAATGAAGAACAAGAAAAAATTCAAGACCCTGAGACAGAACAAGAGAATCCGATTTCAGAGGCCGAGAAAGAGAATCCAATAGATAGACAAGAGAATCCGATTTCGGAGGCCGAGAAAGAGAATCAAATAGATGGACAAGAGAATCCGATTTCAGAGGGAGATAATCAAATAAATTGCCAACAGAATCCAATCCCCGAGAAAGATAATCAGGATGATGTCCCATATAACAATGAGACCGAGGCAGAAATCACTAATGATGTCCCACATAACGATGAACCAGGCTCGCAAAATGGGACAAGAAGCAGCTCGGATTTACACTTATTTAGCCTTGGATTATCACAAATGGATAGTGATGTTGAAACAGCTGTGAAGTATGGGTATAATGAAGGAGAAAGCAACAAAAAGGATGAAACTGAAACAGTTGGAAGGAAGGAAGAGACAAAAAATAATGAAACAAATAATGTAGACCCATTGAGTTCAATGGATGAAAAGATAACTTCAATGGAGGATAAGTTGTATACTGTGATTGAAGAGAAAGAGAAAATCAAAGCCGAGCTGAAGATAAAAGAAGAAACAATAAAATCCCTAGAGGATCAGTTAAGAGAAGCAATGGATACTGAAAAGTTTGCAAGAGAGAATGCAGAAGATTATAGAAAAAAGTGGGAAAGTGTAAAAGAATTGTATGCTGAAGCTAATAATGAGAACATATCACTAAAGCATGAAGTTGAAGAGCAAGAAATAGAGATGAGGGAACTAAGAGTGAAACTTGATAAAACAGAAAAGAAGCTATCACATATGGAGCCAGATGTGTACAGAGAACACTTAGAAGAACTTGAGGCAAAGCTGAAACAAGAAGAAGGTTATAGAAACGAATATAACAAAACAATGGTCATGTTGGGTGACGAAAATGAAAAATTATTTGAGCAAGTAAATAAACTACAGGCAGATTTGGATATGTTCTTACAAGAACCAGAAATAGCTGTACCACTTTCAGAAATTATACACCCAAATGTTGAAAAAGACATACCAACAAATGTTGAAGAAGAAGGTGAACCAGCAAATGTTGATCAACAACTCAACAAAAAGGGATTTAGAACAAAAATGATGGTTTCTAGGAAAAAGAAGAAAACACAAACAAACGAAGAAGACACTCAAGAAAAGGAGCCTGAGGTTGAAAAGAATGATGAACAAAAAGAACCCGAAGATGAAGAACCACCAATCGCTGAAACTGGTGAAAACAAAAAGAAAAGATCATCGGAGAAAAAAAGAAAGGCTGAGGTTGAAAAAAATGGTGAAGAAAAAGAAGCTGAAGATGAAGAAACACCAATCCCTGAACCTGCTGCTACAATAAAAAGAAAAATATCATCCGATAAAAAAAGCAAGGCAGAAGAGAAGAAGAAAAAGAGAGCGCGAAAAGATCCCGTTACGCCTTCTACAATGGTGAAACGAGTAAAGGGTGATCGTAGAGAAGGGAGAGAAAAAGTGATGGGAAGCTCATTTGTAACAGAGGCAAAAAAGAAGAAGCTAGATAGTACCTCAGTTGGGACCTCGAAAGTTAAAAAAATGGGACCTTTAGCTTGTTCTCAAAGCACATTTGATTTGCTTCAGAAAATGGGAAACACAAAACCTGAGAATGTGAATATCTGGGAAGATGAAGATTTAAGCATCAAAGTTTCCGAAGCAATGCACCTTGCTCGAAAAGGAGAAGAAATATCTGAAAATGTATGGGATTTTTTAATATCTAATATTATATAATAATAACTGTATATATTACTATTTACCTCTAATGGGATTTTGTATATTAGGTAATTGCTGGACTCTTGAGAATGATGCGGAAAAAGTATAACGAAGGTGAAGGTGTCGCTGTACACATTGACATTGGAAATGAGGTGAGAGTGATAATTTGCAAACACTAAGAAAAAACTAGTCTTGAATAATCAAATTTACAAAACATTGTTTAATTGTAGGTGTTTCGAAACGAAGAAGATGTTGATGGACAAGACAAATATATAATCGAGCAATTCAGGACTTTTATCGGAACACATAAATATGTATTAATCCCATACAAAGTAAAACATGGGAGTGTTAATTACTGGTCAATAATTAGTTACTCCAAGCAGGGAAATATGTTTTTTGTCCAAGACACAAACAATGGAATTGCTGCAAATAAAGCAAATATGGTGGCAGAAAGAATACTGAACAAACTTGTTGATGAAGTGCTAAAACCTGAACAACAGAAGAAGAAGAAGAAAGAACGTCCACTGCTTATAAATGAGATTACATCATACGAACTTAGCGTATTCCAACCAAGGTCAACCATCAACGATTCCGGGATTTATTCCCTTATAATTGCTTCTGAAGTATACAAACACAAGTTAGTTTCCCCGAGTTACAAAAAAGGAGAGGCAGAAAAGTGGCGCGTGTGTCTTCTGAATTGGTTGATGAATGAAGATTGTGACGAGAATATTTGTGTATGCAAAAATTTGGATGAAGACTTGCATATCTATGACAATATGTAACAATTTAGTTTAAGAGATTATGTCCTATTAACTATTACTCTATATTTCTCTTTATTATGTTTGTGTGATAACTATTTTAAACTCTGAACTATGTGTGTTAGCTTTTTTAAACTCTGAACTATGTGTTTTAGCTTTTTTAAACTCTGAACTATGTGTTTTTATATTAGTTTGTTTGTGTTTTATATACATGTGTTTTATAAGTAGGCATATTTCAGGGAATCGTCCCATAAAGATAGATGGGAAAAATGTCCCATATAGATAGATGGGATTTGTCCCATTAAGACAGAATAAATCCCAGAATGCAAAACACAAACAAATCTTACAAAAAAAATAAAAAAAAGGGGACAATTTTTTTTAATGGTAGCATGCAGGATTCGAACTCAGGATCTCAATAGTAAAGTGTTAGCGTTTTACCGCTAGGCTATGTTTATTCGTCAAACATACTTGGTTAATATTTATATATAACAAGATAACACTAACAAAAATATTGACTAAGACAAAGACACTAGGAGTTGTCCCATTAACACAATAGTTTATGATGAAATCTAAAATCACCACACAATTAAAGACAGAAACTCATCAAACACAAAAAAATCTTACAAAAAAAAAAAAAAGGGACAATTTTTTTAATGGTAGCATGCGGGATTCGAACTCTAGATCTCAATAGTAAAGTGTTAGCGTTTTACCGCTAGGCTATGTTTATTCATCAAACATACTTGGTTAATATTTATATATAACAAGATAACACTAACAAAAATATTGACTAAGATAAAGACACTAGGAGTTGTCCCATTAACACAATAGTTTATGATAAAATCTAAAATCACCACACAATTAAAGACAGAAACTCATCAAACACAAAAAAATCTTACAAAAAAAAAAAAATGGACAATTTTTTTTAATGGTAGCATGCAAGATTCAAACTCTAGATCTCAATAGTAAAGTGTTAGCGTTTTGCCGCTAGGCTATGTTTGTTCGTCAAACATACTTGGTTAATATTTATATATAACAAGATAACACTTAAAAAAATCTTGACTAAGACAAAGACACTAGGAGTTGTCCCATTAATACTATATTTTATGATAAAATCTAAAATCGCCACACAAGTAAAGATGGAAAACACGTTAAAACACTTGATCAATGCGTATGAAAGTTCAAAATTGTAGCACATATGAAAACTTAAAAGATACTCAATGTGTTCAACAACTAAAAAAATGCTTATTTCAAAAAACACTTGATTATCAATAGTTTTCAAAGATTGTGATCAAATCACAGCAGTGCAAGTGGAACGATTGTGGTAACAAAGTTGTTTGCAACGACCGCAAATCCTTCTTTTCCGAGAATATTCTACTCCAGCAAGATGACGATTCTTTTTCGGCCTCCCAGGTGTTCGTTTGGTTGAAGGAGGAAATACAGTAAACTGACTGTCATAATCACTATCATCCTGAAAAGTTGAGAGAGCTGGGATACTATGAGAGTAAGTCTCCCTGAATGAGGATTGGTGGAAGTATTTATCGACATACGCAAATCTTGTACATTTTCGAGCAGATTCTATTGCTGCGACAGCATGAACACAAGGAAACCCAACGATTTGCCAGCTGCAACAAGAACAGGTACGAGAGGATATATCAACAGTCATGATCGGATCAGAATGAACCTGGAAAACAATTTCACTAGATGGTTTCACAACCCAAGGGCGACAAAATTTGAATTTGTCCCAGTATCTAACATCTGAATCAACTGACAATGTAGTGGTGCACAACTTCGACAACTTGTGACGTTTGACCATTTGCACCATGATCAAGTTTCGAATACTATCAATCAGTTCAGTAACAGGTAACTCACGACGCTCTTTTATTTGTGCATTAAAAGCCTCAGCTGCATTTGATGTCATTTCACCATATCGCTTGCCCTTGAAAAATGCATCACTAAAATGCTCCCTTGGCAAGCTTTTCAAAAAATCAACCGCTTTTTCTGATCCCACTTTACAATATGCTCGGACACATTTATCGTACTCTGATTCGTTAACAGCATGTGCAATATCATCCAGGTAAGACATCATAGTTTTTGTAAAGCCAGTAGAACCTTTGTATTTAGTCTTTAAATTCTTCTTCAGATGTACCATGCAAAACGCATTCGGTGAAGATGGAAAGGCAGTGCGTAAAGCCAACACTATAGCCGGATGACGATCAGATACAAAGGTAATCTTTCGGTCTGAAATAAGTGGAGCAAGGAAACTCAAAAACCTAGTCCAAGACTCGCCATCCTCTGCCCGGCCAATCGAAAAAGCAACTGGAAACAAGCCTGGAAAGACAGAAAATCAGATGGGACAAAAAATATACATATGGGACAGAGTCCCATATTGACAGATGGGACAAGAATCCCATACTCAGAGATGGGGTTAGAAAAAAAAAACAGAACATACCACTGTTTGCATCCTTTGCAGTAGCAATAAGTAGTACACCCTTGTATTTGTTCTTCAGAAATGTTGCATCAATGAAGAGCAATGGGCGACAAGCTCGGAAACCCGCAATACAAGCACCAAATGCAATGTGACAATTCTCAAAAGCTTGGGTTTCAGGATGAACATTTAAATACAACTCCGTAGATGGATCAACTGCTTTTAACTTCTTAAAATAAGGATAAATCTGATTGTAAGATAGACCGGCATCTCCAAAAACAGAATTCCTTGCTTTGTTAACGGCAGTATATGCACGTTTATATGATATTTCATAACCATAGCTATGTTTTAAATGTAAAACAATATCATTTGGTCTCGTAGAAGGATTACTCTTTACTTGATCCATTATTATGCCCTTAAGGACTTCAGAACTTAGATGATCACAAGTCATGGATTTCTCGGGTACACCACACGTGTGTTCTCCTCGAAACGAACGAACATAAAGCTTTAACTTTGAAACATCAGAAGTAGCGTAAATATACCAACGACATCCTGTAGCTTTCTTGTTCTTGCAATATACACTTGCTCTAGTTGCACAATTTTGATTAAAAGTAAAATCGTATCCCGTTTCGCATGAATACTTAGCAACAGTGGACCTTAACTCCGCAATACCACCATGATATATTTCACCAACAGGTTTCAATAGCTTGTCCCAATTGGCACTAAGAAGTTTCTTCTCAGTAAGAACATGACGCTCTTTATCTATACTCCGAGATTCAGTAATTTGATCACTACCTAACAAACATAAACCAGCCGATACTACTGAAGATACTAGAGAACTTGAAGAAGCAGATGTTTGTGAAGATGTAGAAGAAGGAACGGTTGCAACACTAATCTCAATAAGAAGGTTACTAGATGTAGTTGACACATTATGATGATATAACCATACAATAGTAGCATAATCTGCTTCACCAAGCATTAAACACGACTTTTGATTGCCAAAAGTGTATCTGTATTCTAACAAGCAAACACTCAAATCTTTCCACCGGCCTATGACATAATCCTTGATCGACTGGAATGAATCGAAAAAGTCAAAGGGATACAGAGCAAGTTGATCACCATATTTAAATTCAACAATAGCATTTGATGCCATAATACAAAACCTGGAAACAATAACACACAGAAACATGAATAAAGCAATAATCCCATCTATTAATAAACTGAAACACAAATTCGTCCCACCTATAAACTGAAGAAAACATTAAAGATTGAAGCTAAGTAACACTAAACCTATAGAAGGAACTCGAATATCAACCTAGAAACTGAGGTAAGAATCAAAAAATTGCAGCGCATATCATGAATAAACAATCATGATAAAAAAAATGCAGCGCATATCATGAATAACACAATCATGATCAAAAAAATGCAGCGCAGGTAAGAATCAAACATGAATAAAGCAAAAAACACATAAAATGTCCAATCAAACAGCTAAATATATTAAAATATGCAAAAACTAACATCAACTAACACAGGACCCTAACAATTCGTAAAATTTATGAATTGAAGAAACATTGAAGAACTGAAAAACTGAAGATGGAGAAGAACGAACCTGGAGAATTGAAGATAGCGAATGAAATTACAGAATAAAAAACGAAAATTTGAAGAAGAAATCTCCTCCGCGACGAACACAGCGAATCTCGATCGTATTACAGTGAATCTCGATCGTATTACAGCGAATCTCGATCTTATTAATGGACTGAATGTTCTTCAATTGGAAATTAATGCAGTTAATAGTGATGAATTAATGAAGGAATGTTTATTAATGTGGAAGATCTTTGTAAGGAAATGAGTTTAAAATTAATGAAGGAAATGGGTATTTAAGCCAGGCGGCTGAGAGAAAAAAAAATGCTGACTTTGACAACTAAATGAAGACTTTGACTAGAAGGGTACCAATGTAATTGTATAATAGAAATTTGATTTAAATGGGAAACAACTTAATTTATTTGGGAAGAATCTATCACCTGTCAACATTTGGGCATAGACAATGTGATGTATGATTTAATTGGGCATTTTCCCTACATTATTCTCTACTCACGTGTTTATTTTTTTTAATTTTGACTAAAAGATTTCAGTACTCCAAGTCTAAAGTGACTCTCTAAATTCAAAATTGAGGATAATAGTTTCAATATTTTTTAAAATTTTATTTATTACACATTTGTCTCGTTCTATTTTGTAATTTTTACTAACTCATTCCTTCACCTACCTCTCCTCCTCTTTCTCCACCATAACCCCAATGACTTTTTCTTTCTCAACATCATGACTTGGTCACTCCCTCTTCCTTTCTCTATCTTGGGAAATAAAAAACCATCGCCTAAACGACACTGATAGAAATTAAAAAGAAAAAGATAAACTTTAAAAAATAAACAAACTTTTCTTTTTATAAAAAGTATCACATCAGAAATCAAATTTTTTTTATCTAATTTATATTAATTCCTCTAATATATTTTAAAAGACTCAACATTATAAAAACAAAAGAAGAAATGAGAATACTCCACATCAACTAGTTGGGATTAACTCACTAGGAAAGGCATTAGTCATCCAATCTAGTGGTGTGGGTTCGAATCGAGTCGTTGACTCTGAACCCAAAGTGGCTCTTCTATGTAACAAAAAAAACAATACTCCACACCGGTCCTGCCTGACCCGACACCGGCAAGGACGACAGCGTGGTGTGGCGTGAACTGGGGAAGTTAAGGAGTCTTGGGCATTTAAAAAGAATCTTATCAGAGGAGCTGGTAAGTTGTTACAGATTTTACACCAATCAATCAAATTCATCTTTCGCCAGATTCAAGAAAGAAATCTAAACTTTCAAATCAACAAAAATATTTATCATTATTGTGATCATTTTTATGTTAAGGCATTTATTGTGGACGTTTTTCTAAAAACCACTACATCTTCACCTCTATATAAACAAAGTTTGAGTCATTTGCACGTACACTAGAAAACTCTCTAACTTTTCTCATCCCTTTAGTCGTTTTCGGAGTATAGGGTGGTGATAATTTTTTGTTTAGAGATACTAGTTGCACCTGAAATAACCTTTTTAATGCAAGCATTATAGTATTATCACTCGAATTTCTGGTTTTTGTGTAATTTCTGTTTTATGTTTCAACTTCGTGTAGTCTTTGTTTTGTTTATGATTTTAAAATGTATTATTTTAGAGTAAAAAAACATTTTTCAAATAAAATTAAAATATTTTAAAAAATTATTAAAATTAATCTTGAAATCTAGAATCCTTGTAGATGTATATATTTGGTGTTTCTTGTGAAAGTGATTTTCAAAGTATGAAACATTTTTACAAATCTAAAAGTACTTTTAAGGGTTTTAAAAAAAAACACTTTCAGGCACTTATTAGGAGATGTATTTCTTGACTTCTTGTGAAAGCACATTTTTTGACAGAACTTCATATTCATTCATAAGCCACCATCCCAACTCGGCAAGTGGAGCTATATATATGCATGTTTAGCTGATTTAAAACCAAGATCACCATTCTCCCGGATGAAAGATAATCATATCTTGTCATATGTTTTGTTAGGTGAATTTTAATAGCCACTATGACTCGCCTCTTGAATTAATTCAGTTTCACTACCATTACATTTATTAACCACGAGCTTAAGTGTGCATAATAGTGTTCTTGCTTACTCTCAATAGTTAATTGAGATAATTTGATGCATGATACCGGAAAAATACAAGGATTGAAATGTGAAGATAAGAGGTCAGAGGAATAGCAAAAGAAGTCCCGAGAGTATTGGAGTGACAGCAGGAGCGCAGGACTGTAAAGGAATGAAAATAGAGGTGTTCTGCGACGGAATTTTGTAAAAACTGGAAATTAGTGAAAGGGTTAAATCGTCATTTGTAAGGAACAAAAAGAACACCACGAAATTTACAAGGCCTGACACATCATTAAAGTGAGAGAGAGTCTTTGGAAAGGATTTGTGCAAGCAAGGAAGAGAAGCTAAAGCTTGGAACTATCTTGAATCACTGAATTAGTAATAACATATTGTCAAGACTTAGTCAAACTTACTTATCTTTTTTAGTCTGTTATAGTCATTGTTTGTTTAGTTTATCAATTTATTTAGGAGTTTGTTAAGTAGTGGAATAGTGGAGCGTATTTAGGAGTTAGTTGTATTTGTTCATCTATAAATGTGTGCTTCTGTAACGTGAGAAATATTATCTTTTCTCACTTAAAATTTTTATCAGTAATAAAATTGCTTTTCAGTCCTTATAAGCTTACTGAGTTTTCTTTATACATTTGTTATCCTTTTCTTTATAAGTTGCTGTGTTTATTTACATGGTATCAGAGCTTGATGATGAATAGTGGGAATATGTCTTCAAATGGGTCCTTAGACAAGCTTGATGGTAACAATTATAGTTACTGGAGGTTATGTATGGAAGCTTATCTACAAGGACAAGATTTGTGGGGTCTTATATCTGGTGATGAATCTATAATTCCAGATGATACGACACAAAATGTCGAGTCCCGGAGGAAGTGGAAGATCAAGTGTGGTAAAGCTTTATTTGCTTTGCGAACCTCTATCAGCAAGGAGTACATCGAGCATGTTCGTGACGTTAAATCGCCGAAACAGGTGTGGGAGACACTTGAGAGGCTCTTTACTCAGAAGAACACGATGCGGCTGCAGTTCTTAGAGAATGAGCTTGCTGGAATGACTCAAGGAAATCTCTCAGTTTCAGAATATTTTCTGAAAATTAAAACTTTATGTGGCGAGATTTCAGAATTGGATACGGACAAACCCATCAGTAGTGCACGTATGCGTCGATACCTTATCCGAGGTTTACGAAAAGAATTCATGCCATTTATCTCCTCAATCCAAGGGTGGGCGGATCAACCTTCAATTATTGAGTTGGAAAATCTGCTTTCCAATCAAGAAGCCTTGGTAAAACAAATGACGAATAACAACAAAGTTTTCTCTCAGACGGAGAACGTTCTTTACAGCAAAGACCACAGGAAAAAGAATTTTTATTCAAAACAAGGTGAAGATAAACAATCGAAAGGTGAGGGTCAATCTAAGGGTTGTTATCGGTGCGGAAAATTGGGTCACTTAAAGCGAGATTGTCGGGTAAAGGTGGTTTGCAATCGATGTGGAAAAGAGGTCATATCAAACAAAATTGTCGTGTTAAGTTAGTCGGAGCTGAAGCAAATATATCACGTGAAGCTGTCGAATCTGATCAGGCTATATGGGAACAATGTTTTTCTATTGAGGATCATGTTGGTGAAACCAAAAGTACAGGTGACTCGATAGATTATAACAATGATTGGATTATTGATTCGGGTTGCTCTCATCATGCAACTGGTAATGATATGTTGTTTTCGAACATTCATCCCCATCGCGGGGGGAGAGTTATTATGACGGCTGATAATTCACTACTTCCAGTGGTGAAAGAAGGACAAGTTGATGTTAAACCGGACTCCTTAAATGCTAATGGTATGAAACTTCAAGATGTGTATCACGTTCCGGGCTTAAAGAAGAATCTTGCATTGGTGTCTCAACTGGTTGATTCTGGGAGGTATATTCTTTTTAGCCCAAATGATGTTAAGATTCTTTCTAGTGTAAAACAAATTGTTGGTGATGTTTTATTTACTGGAAAAAGGAAAGAATCACTTTATGTTTTGTCCGCAAGCGATGCATATGTTGAGAAGACAGGTCAAAATGCAAGTGTGACACTTTGGCATGCTCGCTTGGGTCATGTTGGCCATCAATTGCTGCAGAAAATCTCTACGAAGAGACTACTTGATGGAGTTCCAATTTTCAAAGAATCTCACCAGGATGTCGTTTGTGCCGGTTGTCAATACGGTAAATCCCATCGCCCTCCTTTTCCAGATTCAAAGAATAGAGCTTCCGTTGCATTGGAATTGGTTCACTCTGATCTTATGGGACCAACGAAAACTTCAAGTTATTCTGGTTTTCGTTATGTGATGGTGATGGTGGACGATTTTTCTCGATTCACCTGGGTATTTTTCTTAGAACACAAAAGCGACGCCTTCACCAAGTTTGTTCAATTTAAAGAGGTTATGGAGAAAGAGTTGGGGCAGCGGCTTAAGTGCCTACGCACAGATAATGGAGGGGAATACAGGTCAGATCAGTTTTTTAACTATTGCAAAGAACATGGGATTAGACGTCAAATGACTTGCCCAGATACTCCACAACAAAATGGAGTCGCTGAGCGCAAGTTAGCGCATCTTACTACTGTTTGCTTATCATGGATGCATGATAAAAATCTTCCAAGGGAATTGTGGGCAGCAGCTATTCAGTCCGCTTGCCATGTCATTAATCGTTTGCCTCCGTGGTCTGGAACTGAGGTATCTCCTTTCGAAACTTTATACCATCAAAAGCCAAATGTCAGTTACTTAAGAGTTTTTGGTTCTATTTGCTATGTCCATGTATCAAAAAATAGTAGAACTAAACTCGACCCAAAGGCGAAACGTTGTATTTTTGTTGGTTATGATGAACACAGGAAAGGGTGGAGATGTATGGATCCACAAACTCAGAAGGTTGCTACTTCACGAGACGTGGTGTTCGATGAAGTTTCTTCGTACAAATATGACACCAATGAAAAGAGCGATGCAATCAAGCTACAACCTTTCATCGATTTGGAAGAAAATAATTCTCCAAATTTAGCGGAAGAAAATGCGGACCATGAAGTGGTTATTGAGGATGGAATGCGAAGGTCTTCGAGGCAAAGAAGACAACCGACTCATCTAACTGATTATGAGGTTCAGTTAAATAATTGCTCTATAGTGTCATGTTTTATGATTGGAGATTCTTGTGAGGATGAGCCGCAGTCCTACAATGAAGCTAAAGGTATTTTTGAATGGGAAAAAGCAATGAGTGAGGAAATAGCAGCCTTGCACAAAAACGACACGTGGGAGCTAGTTCAAAAACCGAAGAATGTTGAACTTATTACCTGTAAATGGGTCTATAAGTTGAAGAGAAAAATTGATGGTACAATCGATAGGTTTAAAGCTCGACTCGTTGCTCGCGGTTTCTCTCAACAGTATGGGCTCGACTACGAGGAGACATTTAGCCCCGTTGCAAGAATGGCCACAATTCGAGTGGTTATTTCTCTTGCAGCTTCAAAAGGCTGGAACTTGTGGCAACTTGACGTGAAAAATGCATTCCTCTACGGTGAACTAGATCGAGATATTTTTATGGAGCAACCACATGGATTTAAGTCTTTAGAGTATCCAAATCATGTTTGTCGACTCAAAAAATCCATGTACGGCCTCAAGCAAGCGCCACGCGCCTGGTTTGGTAAGATTGCTCAATATCTTGATTTTTGCGGTTTTAAATCGTCTAATGCTGATCCGAGCTTGTTTATTAAGAAAACTTCTACTATGTGCACAATGATTCTCTTGTATGTGGACGATATGATTATTACTGGTGATGATAATGATGAAGTATCTAGCCTTAGAGATGCATTATCTGTTCGGTTTGATATGAAAAGCTTGGGTGAAGTTGGTTGCTTTCTCGGCCTTGAAGTACAAAAGTCAGGTGGTTTCTTTGTGTCTCAAAAGGCTTATGCAACTAGTTTATTGAATCGTTTTCGTATGGGGGAGTCGAAAGCGGCTGCAACTCCTATGGAACCTAGTTTGAAGTTAAGAAAAGTAGAAGGAAAAGTTCTTACTGATGCAACATCCTTCAGACAGATTGTTGGTAGCTTACTTTATTTAACTATCACACGACCCGATATTGCTTATTCTGTAGGTGTTATCGCTCAATTTATGGATAAACCTTGTGAGGGACATTTCATTGCAGCCAAGAGGATTCTTCGATACATAAAAGGAACCTTGGATCTTGGGCTTATGTACAAGCATAAGATACCATTTATTCTGAATGGGTTTGTTGACGCGGATTGGGCCGGAGATGTAAACGATAGGCGCTCAACAACAGGTTATTGTTTCAACACAGGCACAACGGTAATCTCATGGTGTAGTAAAAAGCAATCCACTGTCGCTCTTTCTAGTTGTGAAGCAGAATATGTCGCAGCTACTATGGCTACTCAAGAGTGTGTTTGGCTTAAGAGGCTTGTACAAGAAATGAGTTCAATTTTGAATTATCCGGTGCCAATTCACTGTGACAACGAGAGTGCAATTAAGCTTGCTGGAAATCCTGTTTTTCATGCCCGTACAAAACACATTGAAACTCATTATCATTTTGTTCGGGAAAAAGTCCTCACGCAGGATATTGTACTGAAGAAACTAGCAACAAATGACCAAGTTGCTGATATTCTTACGGAGGCGTTGCCCAAAAACAAGTTTGAAATTTTTCGATCGGCTCTTGGTGTAATTGGCAGTAAGTTTGCACTAAGGGGGAGTGTCAAGACTTAGTCAAACTTACTTATCTTTTTTAGTCTGTTATAGTCATTGTTTGTTTAGTTTATCAATTTATTTAGGAGTTTGTTAAGTAGTGGAATAGTGGAGCGTATTTAGGAGTTATTTGTATTTGTTCATCTATAAATGTGTGTTTCTGTAACGTGAGAAATATTATCTTTTCTCACTTCAAATTTTTATCAGTAATAAAATTGCTTTTCAGTCCTTATAAGCTTACTGAGTTTTCTTTATACATTTGTTATCCTTTTCTTTATAAGTTGCTGTGTTTATTTACAACATATGTCTTCCAATTTCAAATTAATTACTTTTAGTTAGTGAACTTTCATTTAAAACCAACCATTTGAGTTTTTTGCATTTTTATACTGTTTCTGAGAGTTGAAATCTCAGCTTTCTTACTTTGGCAGCTATCAAAGAACTGTGTTTTTTATACTATTTCCAAGAGCTGAACTCTCAGCATACTTATTTTGGCAAATAACCAACAACCGAGTTCTTGGTTTTTGTTGATCCACATATTTCTGAGAACCTGAGTTGTTGGTTTGGCCTAATTTTGCTATTCTTTTTTAAATGGGTTATATTTTGTAATACTTTTTAAAAAATAGTGTAAAAATGCAAAAAACTCAACCGTTTCGATCTCAGATTTTACTCACTCAAAACGGCAGAGTAAAAACTATTGAAAATATGACCAAAATCAAAGACTTCAAAGCAAGAGCATATTTTATGAATAAAACAAATGGCAAAAGTAGAGAGCATTACAAGATAGATATAAAAAAAATAACAATATATTCTTTCCAAAATTAATAACCAAAATAAGGTGGAAGTGGACAAGAATTTTTATCTACTAAGGATGATGAGCTGCAAACACAAGGGATAAAAACAAAGAGTAACCTTGGATGAATCTTCGTAATATTAATTGAACACATCACCATGAGAGATACTTGAAGTGAAGTATTCACCATAACTAGTAATTACTTAACTACTTCCTACTGATATTAATAATCATCACCCCCATCAAGATAAGGTGGAACAAGGCTTTCAACGTAGCCTTGAAAATAAAAATAGTCTAGGCTACTACCATATATTTTGCGACCCACGATTTTAGAATACTTTAAACTATACAAAATCATTGAGTTATCAGTATGAAGTAAAACATCCCCATTCTCTAACACAAAGAATGGGTCCAGTTCCCAACTATGTATAGGTGACAACATAATAGACCCCAATCTAGTCCATGACTCCTCGTCCACACCATATTCTTTCATCTCCCAGATATCCATACGACCCTTGTTAACTTCAAGAGCAAAAGAATATAGACATCCACGAGACTCTACTAAATACCATTCCACAGATTCATTGTCACCATATCCATGCTTAGGATGTGCCACCTTACTAAACTCCTCCGTCACCATATCTAATGAAATAAATTCATTACCGGTGCGCCCACATGTTACCCAGTGAAGTTTTCCAGACGCCAAAACCCCTCTTTGCCAGGAAGAAAAAGGCCCAATTGGATGGTTATTTATTTTTCTCCAACGTCTATTCCTTACACTATAAATCATGGCGTCACTATAATTTTTAGCAACACCAACAAGTCTTACGACTTTATAATCATCTTTAACTTCATCGTACCCAAACCCATGAGCATAAGTGCGCCTCTGTCCTTCCAAGCTATCTGAAAACGGCAATTTATAGTACTTTTTCAAAGATGGATTCAATATTGTATATGTATATGGAAGCGAAAATACACACATCAAGCCATTGCACGAACCAATAGGATGTGGCTCGAACGGGTAATTGTGTGTAGTAGTTGGAATAAATATTTGTTCTAGTCGATTATTAGGTAAATTGGGGTCATAGAGAATAGAGTTAAAAGAGAGGTAATAGTATGTGTAATAGTTTGTAGATGAGTCTAAAGTTTTTATAATCGTCTTGTGGTTAGCATAATAGTTTGATTTTGAGTTTCTAACCATATGTTTTTTTATAAACTGAGATGATGAGATTAATGAAAGCCATGATTTGCAAACACACCTGAATTTTAACAGAGATTTCACAGGCAGCCATGTTAGTAGCTCGTCGAAGATGATGTCCTCTGGTATACTTGGAAGCCTCTCCTTGAAGACGATGTGATTCGGAGGAAGAGGACAACTCAGTTGCTCCATTGATGAGATCATCAATCGTGGTAATTGCGAAACTTCTTCACGGCGACGCTTCACCGCCATTAGAGACAAAATTGATGTGATTGTTTGCTGAGATGATAAATTGTATTTAAGGAGGGCGGTTTTTATATGTTTAAGAAGTTGTTGAGGTTAAGGTGTCTTCTTACTCACTTATTAGTTAATCCAAAAGTTGGAAGGATTAAAAGTGGAACTAAAACACAATTCTGACATAAAAAATATAAATACCTGTTAGTATCCTAAGATATATTTTCTGTTTGAAACCAAGCAAAAAGTAAAAATAAATTACTCATTTTACTAGAATGATGGGTGAATTATATATAGGGTCTTGGAGATACACTTTCTTTTTTATAGAGTAGTTTCAAAAATGTTATTTTTCTTAGGGACCTCAATTTTTACAATAGTCTTTCCTATCCTTACTACAAAAAAAATGTGATGTCACTACCCACCTACCTCCAACCTCCGACCACCTACCACCGACCTCCGACCACCGACTTCCAACCTCTGACCACCGACTTCCGACCACCAGTCACCGGTCGCCGGAAAAAACATAGAGTATCGGAAAATTTGCGGAGTACTCTCTAAATTTGCGGAGTACTCTCTAAATTTTTTCGAGTGAACTAATAAATCGGAGTACTCTAAGAAAAACTCGGAGTACTCTAATAAAAATCTCAGAGTACTCTAAGAAAATATCGGAGTACTCTAAGAAAATCTCGGAGTACTCTATTAATTTGATGGGTATTCTATTAATTTAATGAGTATTATTAAAAAAACAAAGAGTAAAATACCAAAATAAATATTTTATTAACATTTCTAATTAAAAAAAATGAAACAAATGAAATTATCTCTTACATTGACTGGTCAAACGAAAACTAAAAAAATTAAAAGAATCCAAGCGTCGAGTGTACGCTGGACAAAAAAAACAAAAAAAGCAGCGCTGCAACTTGTCTTCACCGGATCTTGGTGGTTCACGAACGGAGATCTCCACGAACGCCCACCAGATCAACGTCGGAGCTCATATGACCTCCAGATCTCTTCGCTGGAATGGAAAACCGCAGTGAATGGAAGCTCCTTACCTCGCCGGATCTCTTCGCTGCAGCATCACCACGCCGGAAACTTGCTGAAGCTTCGAACCAGCAACTCAGTCTGACAGCACCACCTCCATCGAGCTTCGAACCAGCGATATGTGCAGCAGTTGTTATTCGCCGAGCTGCCATGGCTGTTCGAGGATCTGTTCTTCGCCGAGCTCCAATGGGTGTTATTCGCTTGAACGGAGATCTCGAGGAACCGCGCTTCATGGATCTGTAACGAGCTCCGGTGGATCTGAAAAATAGGTGGATGCTCCGGTGCTGCTGCTGGAGTTTTCCATGGCTGCTTCAGTTATTACAACTTCGCGTGGCAGTGACGAGCAGGGGGAGCAGATGGAAGAAGAAGAGGTGCTTGGTGGTGGTGTTGGTGGGGTGGTGGTGGTGCAGGCGGTGGAGGAGCAGGTGGTGTAGTCATTTCGGTGGTGACAGTTTTGGGAGTTCACGGAGGAGGAAAGTTGGGAGGAGATTGAAGAGAGAGAGATGAGAGAAAATAGATCTGAAATTATAATTGTAGGGGTTCTAATTTAGTATATATAGAAAAAAAGGGTATTAACATAATAAGGGTTTTGGGATTCATGTGTTAAAAAGTTTAAAAGGTTTTTTAGTAAGAAGAGACTCTAGGCCGGATCACCATCTTAAAAAGGTGGGTGTGATCAAAACCCTAGGTGTAATTATCTCTAGATTTATTAATTTTGAATCCCCTTACCTATGTACCGTATATAGGGACAATGATATTACATTCTATTTACTTTTGGACAACTGTCAAAAAAGAAAAAAGGAATTACTTTTGTATAGATCCCCTATTCTTTTTCTATGGAACTTAAATATATTCTTATATGATCCATAGATTTAAAAAAGAGAAGAGTCAAAACAAAACAAATATTAATATGGTTATAATTAATTCTAAAAAATTAAAAGAATAAATTTATATATTTGGATAAAGATTATTTTTAAAAAAATTTAAATTTTTAAATTTTTAATTTTTTTTTTTTCATTTATGTTTTGAACAATGAATTACAGGGAAAAAAATTACTATTTCAAGCAGTGAATTTCATGTTTTAAACAATGGATTTCATATTTTAAACATGAAAATCCATGTCTGTGGAGAAAAATTAAAAAAAATAATTCACGTCACGTCATAAGTAGTATACTTGGATGATATGATTTTAAGTGACATATATGTTATTACTCTTCTTTCTAACACATATTCAAAAATATAATTATTATATTTTAATTACAAAATTACTTTTTATAATGTGTTTTCATTATATATTATAAATTTTGATACTCTAACAAAAATAATAGTGAAAAAATAGAAGAATAAGAAAAAAATATTTTAATATCTTAAGTATATAAATACAAGGTACATTCTGTTACTAGAGATATTTCGACACAATCAATTTAATTTTTACATTATTATTATAATAAAAATAAATATATATTTTTATTTGTATGTGTATATTGAAGATGTGATGTTACTTTCATAATTAGTTAAACAGTAAGAGATTAAAGAGATTATAAAAAGTTCGAAGGAACTATAAGAAGTTTAGAACGATTTTAAATGTTAATCGAAAAAAAATTAAATGTATTATATTTTATTATATAAATTTGAAAACTATACTTTTACTAAGTACAAACTTTGTGAAACCAAAAACCGAGGCAATATAACTTTATACTTTGAGGAAAGGACTACCCAATTTCCTGATAAGATTCACACACATCTGACTATGTGAAATTTAATAGATCCAGCAATGCGAGTAATTTATTTTTACTTTTTGCTTGGTTTCAAACCAAAAAAAATCTTAGGATATTAACCTTAACTTTAAACTTAACCCTTAAACCTTTACACTTAACCCTTAAACCCTAAACCTTAAACCTAAAACCTTAACTTTTACCTTTACCTTCACCTTTATCTTAACTTTAACCTTAACCTTAAAAATAACCTTAACCTTGACGTTAAGACTTAACTTTAACCTTGAGCCTTAAACCTTAAACCTTAACCTTAACTTTAACCATGACATTAACCTTAACTTTAACCATGACATTAACCTTAACATTTAACCTTAAACTTTACCTTAAAAATTTAACTTTAAACCTTAAACTTAACCTTAACCTTAACATTTAACCTTAAACTTTACCTTAAAACTTGAACTTTTAAATCGTAAACTAACATTAACCTTAACGTCAACCTTAACTGTAACCTTACCATTAAACTTAACCTTAAACTAATCCTTTACCTTAACCCTCAATCCATTATCATTTTGCTAGCAAAGCTCGGGCATGGAGAACTTTTATGTTCAGGAATATCTCAAGTTCCTCACTTCTACTAGCAAGTGAGTATTAGTACATTTTTTATTCTTTTGCTTTCGTCTTTTTCCTCACTAATTAAACGTGAAATCAACATAGAAGAGTTGAAAGGAATTAAGGGTATTAAAGTGAAGAGAGCTACTTATATTCTTGAATTACGTGAAGATTCTCCTAATCCATTCAAGTCTGTAAGGTCTATATTTTTCTTTTGTATTGTGATGGATTATGGATGATAGTTTTTGTTGTTTGTTTTTAACAGCTTGACGATTTGGAAAAAATTGGTAAATCTGCGAAGTAGGTATTATTTTAAACTTAGGTAGTTACTTTTTTAACGTTGTTAGTATCAGAAATGTTTATTTTTTGAGTGATGTTAAAAAAAGAATCTCTTAATGGTTACATGTGAAAATTATGATGAAAAGGATAGTTGGAGATCTTTTCAGTTTTTTGTAATAATTTCATATGTTTTTTGTAACCAGTGATATATAAAGTAAGGACAACCGGAGATTTTTTACTTTTTTGTAATCACTTCATACGTTTTTTTGTAACTAAGGATATATGAAGTAAGGACAACTAGAAATCTTTTCAGATTTTTTTGTAATAGCTTCATATGTTTTTTGTACACAAGGATATATGAAGTGTTATTGTGATTAAATCATAAAATCACTTCATATATCTGCAGTTTATCCCACAAAGGCCAAGGTGTATGATATGAATGTCATGTAAATCTTTAATATTGCCTTTGGGAGGAAAATGCTTTTAATTGAAAAAAAAATTGTATTATATATGTCTCAAAAGTTTTGATTCAACTATACACGCGGAAGAATTGTTCATCTCAACTGTAACGAGCTAGATAAAAACTGGATTTTGCACTAAACTGTATCAGTTGAATGTTAATATTATAATTATAATTTGCAGAAAGAAGGAGATGTAAATGCAGCGGATCATATAAGTCAAACAAAAAACTGGCGTGCAGTTTGAGGTGTAGTTCAAGTTGCTGAGCTTTTAGTACAAGAAGGTGGCATGTAAGATTTGGGTTTGCTTGATTAGTGTTTATAATTTCTTTCTAATTTTGGGTGAAATTCTTCATTGGTACATGTATTATGGGAAATGACCAAATATATTGCATCGTTGGTCCCCGTTCATATTCTTATTGTTGAAATGTGATAAACCGTTTTAACTGCCTCCGTTTTCAAATTGGAAAATCTACAGGGATTAGTGGTACAACATAAATTGAATAATGTGTTTCATGCAACACTACTTGAGGAATCGGGTTTCATTGGAATGATAAAGGATGTTCAAGTGGAGCCAAAATGGGGTTGCGGTTTCATCGTATTGTATTAAGAATGAGGTGAAACGAGGAGCAGTTAAGTGCCAGATGAGATGGAGAATTCATAATTGAAAATAATGCTAGGTTTTTCAGTTGGTCATAGTGAATAAGTGATATATTTTCCAGTTGGTCATTCCACAATAAAAAAAATTCATAATGTTTCATTAAGTTAGGGATGGCTTATGTTTCACTTTTTTTTTTTTAATTCATAGTAACTCTATGGGAAATTTTGTGGTTGTTATTCTTTTTTTTTTCTAATGTAGAATTGGGTGAAAACTCACTAGAGAAAACACAAAAATGGTCCTCTTTTGATTTGTTTGGTTTTTTTTTCTTAATTTCTAATTTTACTGTACTTCTAGACATATTTCATGTTATTTAAAATAGAAAATTATATACATTTTGTAAAATGTCACATATATTCGTGGATTTTTTAAAAAGATTCTTAAATAAAATCTGAAAAAATGTAGGATCAAAGGTAAAATACGGTGGTTAAAGAAAAGTTTCATGTTCTTCATATATCACTTAAGGATTTGAGAATCATCAATATTTTTTGTTTTATATGTAATTTTTTTTAGCTCAATTCAATCATCGGCCTTTCTTATTATTGCGCAACTTTTTTCAATCATCGAAGTGCCTTAAGGCACGGGTAATACCTAGTATAAATACAAGGTACATTCTGTTACTAGAGATATTTCGACACAATCAATTTAATTTTTACATTATTATTATAATAAAAATAAATATATATTTTTATTTGTATGTGTATATTGAAGATGTGATGTTACTTTCATAATTAGTTAAACAGTAAGAGATTAAAGAGATTATAAAAAGTTCGAAGGAACTATAAGAAGTTTAGAACGATTTTAAATGTTAATCGAAAAAAAATTAAATGTATTATATTTTATTATATAAATTTGAAAACTATACTTTTACTAAGTACAAACTTTGTGAAACCAAAAACCGAGGCAATATAACTTTATACTTTGAGGAAAGGACTACCCAATTTCCTGATAAGATTCACACACATCTGACTATGTGAAATTTAATAGATCCAGCAATGCGAGTAATTTATTTTTACTTTTTGCTTGGTTTCAAACCAAAAAAAATCTTAGGATATTAACGGGAAAGTATATTCCTTTATGTTGCACAAGGGTCAAAAGAAAGTAGGCGCGGGTGATGTCTTGAGGGACAATGAGGGCAACTGAGTGAAAAGTTTTGCCATGAATATGAAGTGCTATTCGTCAATAGTCGTGGAATTGATTGCGATTTACAAGAAACTCTGAATAACAACATGTAAGGAAGTAAGAGAGCTATGAATGGAAGTGGATTTGCAGAAGGTTAGTAGTGTGATTAACCATGTGGAGCGGAATAGAGGTCCAGCGATTTTTTTGGATTAATAGGACTCAGGTGATGTTGGAAATAAATGCCTCGTTCTGAAATAGAAGTATTTATCGAGAAGAAAATATATGTGTTGATTGATTAGCGCGGTTGGGACTTAGACAATTAAATAGGTATTTATCTTTCGCTGACCACTGAGAAGTGCTCACAAAAAAAAAATACAAGTTTTGGTTAGGAGGATTTCACGTCAGAATTAATAGATTTTAAATTTGTAATAGATCGTGTTTTTTAGGGTCTTATGACATCCATTGAATTTTTTATACTTGATTAGAATTGTGTTTTAGTTATACTATTAATCCTTCCAACCTTTGGATTAACTAATAAGTGAGTAGGAAGACTCCTTAACCTCAACAACTTCTTAAACTTATAAAAACGGCCCTCCTTAACTACAATTCTTCATCTCAACAAATAATCACATCAATTTTTTCTCTAATCGCGGTGAAGCATCGCCGTGAAGAAGTTTTGCAAGTACCACGATTGATGATCTCATCAATGGAGCAACTGAATTGTCCTCTTCCTTCATATCACATCGTCTTCAAGAGGCTTCCAAGGCTGCCAGAGGACATCATCGTCGACGAGCTATTAACAAGGCTGCCGGTGAAATCTCTGTTAAAATTTAGGTGTGTTTGCAAATCATGGCTTTCATTAATCTCATCATCTCAGTTTATAAAAAACCATATAATTAAAAACTCGAAATCCAACTATTATGCTAACCACAAGACGATTATAAAAACTTTCGACTCATCTATAAACTACTACACATACTATTACCTCTCTTTTAACTCTATTCTCTATGACTCCAATTTCCCTAATAATCAAATAGAACAAATATATATTCCAACTACTACACACGGTTACCAGTTTGAGCCACGTCCTATTGGTTCGTGCAATGGATTGATGTGTGTGTCTTCGCTTCCATATACATATACAATATTGAATCCATCTTTGGAAAAGTATTATACATTGCCGTATTCAGATACCTTGATCAGACAGGGGAGCGCTTATGCTCAAGGGTTTGGGTACGATAAAGTTAAAGATGATTATAAAGTCGTAACACTTGAAAGTGTTGGTGTTGGTGAAAATTATTGTGATGCCATGATTTATAGTGTAAAGAATAGATGTTGGAGAAAAATAAATAACCACCCAATTGGACCATTTTCTTCCTGGCAAAGAGGGGTTTTGGCGTCTGGAAAACTTCACTGGGTAACTTGTGAGCCCACCGATAATGAATTTATTTCATTAGATATGGTGACAGAGGAGTTTAGTAAGGTGGCACATCCTAAGCATGGTTATGGTGAAAATAAATCCGTGATTTGGTATTTAGTAGAGTCTCGTGGACGTATATATTCGTTTGCTCGTGAAGTTAACAAGGGTTGTATGGATATTTGGGAAATGAAAGAATATGGTGTGGACAAGGAGTCATGGACTAGATTGGGGTCGTTTCTGTTGTCAACTATCGAGAGTAGGGAATTGAATCCATTCTTTGTGTTAGAGAATGGGGATGTTCTATTTCATACTGATAACTCCATGATTTTGTATAGTTTAAAGTATTCTAAAATCATGGGTCGCAAAATATATGGTAATAGTCGTTGCTATTTTTATTTTCAAGGCTACGTTGAAAGCCTTGTTCCACCTTATGTTGATGGGGGTAATGATTATTATTATTATTATAAATGGTAAGAAGTAGTTTATTAATTACTAGTTATGGTGAATACTTCATCCAAGGAAAAGCTTTGTTTTTTCCGCTTGTGTTTGCAGCTTATCATCCTTAGGAGTTCAAGATTCTTGTTCCACTTCTACCTTATTTTGGTTATAAACTTTGGAAATATATATTGTTATTTTTTTATCTATCTTGTAATGCTCACTACTCTTGCCGTTTGTTTTATTCATAAACTATGCTCTTACTGTAAAGTCTTTGACCTTTATCATATTATCAATAGATTTTACTCTGCAATATTGAGGAAGTAAAATCTGAGACAAAAATGGTTGAGTTTTTTCCATTTTTAATACTATTTGAAAACTATTATAAATATAATCCATTTAAGAAAAAAAATGGCAAAATTAGGACAAATCAACAACTCAGGTTCTCAGAAATAAGTGGACCAACAAAAACCAAGAACTCGGTTCTTGGTTATTTGCTAAAAATAAGAATGCTGAGAGTTCAACTCTTAGAAATAGTATAAAAAATCCAGTTCTTTGTTCATTGTCAAAAGAAGAATGCTGCTGAGAGTTCAACACTCGGAAATAGCATAAAAATGCAAAAAACTCAAATTGTTGGCTTTAAATGAAAGTTATTGCAGGTGTGTCATGTCAAATGGATGTCTTGGTCTCAAAGATAATTGTAATTTTTAACACAGAATTCTTCAAAATCTAAGATAATAATCATGTTCACTAACGAAAAGTAATTAATCTGTAACTGAAAGACATATTTTATTACAAATTCAGTGATTTAAGATAATTCCAAGCTTCATCTTCTCTTCCTTGCATGCGCAACTCATTTCCCAAGACTCTCTCTCTTTAATGATGTGTCAGGCCTTATGAATTTCATCGTGTTCTTTTTGTTCCTTACAGATGACGATTTAACCCTTTTCACTAATTTCCAATTTTTACAAAATTCAGTCGCGGAACACCTCTATTTTTCATTCCTTTACAGTCCTGTGCTTCTGCTGTCACTCCAATACTCTCGGGACTTCTTTTGCTATTTCTCTAACCTCTTTATCTTCACATTTAAATCCTTATATTTTTCCGGTATCATGCATCAAATTATCTCAATTAACTATTGAGATTAAGCAAGAACACTATTATGCACACTTAAGCTCGTGGTTATTAAATGTAATGGTAGTGAAACTGAATTAATTCAAGAGGCGAGTCATAGTGGCTATTAAAATTCACCTAACAAAACATATGACAAATGATTATCTTTCATCCGGGAGAATGGTGATCTTGGTTTTAAATCGGCTAAACATGATATTATATAGCTTCCACTAGCCGAGTTGGGATGGTGGCTTATGAATGAATATGAAGTTCTGTCAAAAAAAGTGCTTTCACAAGAAATACATCTCCTAATATTAAGTGCCTGTTTATAAAGTGTTTTTTTTTCTTAAAAATACCCCTTAAAAGTGTAGATTTGTAAAAATGTTGTAGACCCTGAAAATCACTTTTAGGATAAGCACCAAATATATGCATCTACAATTATTCTAGAGTTCAAGATTATTTGCAATAATTTTTTCAAATACTTTAATTTTATTCTCAAAATGTTCTTTTACTTTCCAAACAGACCCTATACCGCATGACTCACATTTGGAATGTACCTTGTACACAATGAGTTTGCTTCTTCATATGGAGAGTTACTCATGACCAATTTGCTACTGCAGATGAAGCTAAAGCTTGGGACCAGGTGCTTCTCTGTGCTAAGATATTGACACGATCAAGATAAAGTTCTTCAAGATTCGAGCTTTTGAACAAGTGATTTCAAGTTTGAGCTCTTCAGTACTAGCGTATTCTTTGTCAACAAATCTGAATTTGGTCGAGAGATCGAGAGCTCAATTGGAATTTGTCCATGAAATCCAGCACCATACAAATTCAAGTGTACCAAATTTTTCAGGTTCCCAATATTACTGTGAGCCTGTATATCATTAAATTCGTTATTTGCCAAACTTAGCTTCTGAAAATAACGCAGCTTGAAAAGATTACTTGAATTCTTAATTCCACTGATAATTGATTCATGATCGAGCTCCAGACTAATCACACGGCTTAAGGTATTGCATCTTACCCCATTCCAGTTGCAACAATCCAAGTTCACATTCCAGTGCACCAGCTTGCTGGACTTTTCTGAATCAAACTTTAGACCATCCTTCAAGCGCACCAACAGAAAACGCTGATCATTAAGACATTGACCAGAAGTCAATCCGACACTGAAGTTCGGTGATAAGATAAAGAAAAAGTAAATCAATAAATACCAACAACCTCTTAACACCCATAATCAATTTCGTGTGCCTTCTTCAGTTGCTAAATTTGTTCTTAGTTTTTGAGCAAGTAATAAGGCCCAATATTTATATCTTATAGTAAGAAAAGTCGAATATTGAATTTTGCATCAAGACTCTACCATCATAGATCTTGTGAATTTGTTTATTTAAAAGTGAGAAGAAACTAATAGTGCTTCAGGTGGTATTGAAACGTTGAAACTATTGGTCTAATAGTCAACATACATAGCTAATCGTTGAGGGATTGATATCTCACCCTGTAAATGATGAATGTGTGAACGTGTAAATTCGGTTGAGGAAATACTTAAGGATTTTGTAAACAACAAGTAGGTTGAAAGTCTAGTATCGTATGACGAGATAACCCGTAAACTAAAATTTTGCATCGAGAATTTGGCGAGCCTTAGAGAAATCGATTTCAAGGATGTTAATATTTTAGCTACCGGGTATGATCTTGTTTTGGCTGCCTGATTTGAGCTTATCTATATTCTACCTTTCCGGTCCTCCGTAGTCATCCTTTACAAACAAAATTGTCAGTCAAGCTCCAAGTGTACTATTCTAATAAAAGAAGAAAAAATTTATCTGTTGCAAAAAAAGTTATATTTAGGGAAAATCCGCCTTAGATATGGGTGTTTTAAATTTTGACAAATAGGTATACAACTTTTCAAAAGTGACAACAGGTACCCGCATTCTGTTTTTTGCTTTCCATTAAGACCCGTCGTGAAGTTTGCCGTTAAGTGACACGTGTCAATGACGTAACTACCTTTTTCTTCCAAAATGAAATACCCAAGTTCACAAAAGTGGACAAACAGGTACCCAGCATTCTTTATTTGCAAATAGAGTACTTGTGTAATTATTAATACGAGACATTTAACGCTAAACTTCACGGCGTGTATTAACGGAAGAAAAAAAATAAAACGTTGGGTACTTATTTGCCACTTTTGTAAACTTGAATACTTATTTATCCAAATCGTAAAATAGTGGGTATCCACGAGAGAATTTTTTCTTAAATTTACTAGAAACTTCTCCTATTTAGAACTAGAACCATTTATAGTATTAAATTGGAATCTAGTCAGAAAACTGAAGTGCCCATAAAATTTCAGATTAACGGTAAATATGGTGTGCAATACTAGATGGTATTCTTACTGCGTTAAATATGTCCAAGAGGGGGTGAAAAGGTGGGGTTGTGCATTAACGAACACGAGCCAGGTGTTTAGGGGCTGCAAAGAAACGTTGCAATTTAGGCTTTTTATGGCTGACAAGACCAGTGTGTCAATTTGCCTTGCAGGCGCATGGAGGAGACATGAGCTTCTGTGATGTAAGTGAGCAATGGTAGACTCAAAATTTGATGTGCATAGAAATTAAAAATTGGATAGTATGGATATGTATATTTTCTGTAACAATATGGATTATATAGTTGGAGCAAAATATTATGGTTTATCCATGGTTCCCAATGACAGCCCACCAGGTAAATTAAAATATAGAATTTTTATATTAAGCTGGTGATTATGTATGTGCTGGTGTACTGAAAGTGATGATGGGTTAATCATGTTGGCAAGAAATTGGATCAAACTCAATGTGGATGATTGTTCTAAGCGTAGTCCAGCTAGAGCAGATATTGGGGGCACTTAAATGGACACAAAGTGGTCGTTTTTATGTGGTTTTGCATGGACATGTGTGATACAATCTGCGTTCTCTTGGAGATTCGCATGTTAAAATTTTTGCAGAGTCTAATAGATTCCAACTCGTCTTTAACTTAAATCCTGTGGTGGATTATTTTAAGCTAGATCAAATCTTTTTTATGAATAAAACAAACTGCAAAGAGAATAAAAAAAAATTACAATATAGATAAAGAAACATTATATCAACAGCCAATCTCTTGTACTTGTTGCTTTGTTTGTAAAACTAAAAATCTTATCTATATAGGATGATGAGCTGTTGCTGCTGCTACTACAAACACAAGGGAAAAAACACAATTGTTGATGAAGAATGAGCATCATCGTAGTATTTTTTCAACTTTCAACATCTTTACTAACAAATCTTCAAGTGTTCACCATAAAGCTAAGTAGTAAGTGTTGATAGAATATATAACTATAGAACTACTTCCTACCCCGCAATGTCAATAGCTACTAATAATACTGAGGAGCACAGGGACTCTTGATGGCTATATTGAAGGATAATTTGGGTATTTTGTCTTTTCCGTTAGTAAAATTTATTGGATTTAAACAGAGGGGTTGTGTGAGACTCTTTTTGAGGGTACAAGGGCTTTTGGTTGAAATTTTTCACCATAGCTTGATTTTGGACGCCACAGGAACCTTTGGTGTAATTAACCCTTGATAGTTTCACGAAAGATGACTTTAAAGTAACTGGAGATTATGATTATTGTGCTTTTTGTTATCTAATATGCTTTAAACTCTTCGGTCCTCTCGTTGCATTCATATTCCACCCATCTTTTCTTGTCCCAATAAGAGGAATCATTACAAGGCGTGATGGGATATAGAGTGTATCTATAATCTATGAGAATGCAAAGCGACATTCTTAGGTGTACCGATGTAGAAAGTATAGATAGCTTGTTAAAATGAGGATCCTAAGGAACATGGACAGATGTAGTATCTTTTTTCGGGGAGGGAATATTCACCGAAAAATTCTCCAGAGGAGCTGTAATTTATTTATTTTTTGGCCGGGTTTGGGCTGTAATTTTTATTTGCTCACCTTTCTTTGCACAAAATTTGAAGGCAAATCGCACAGCACCTCAGAGGCACCCCTTCTCGAAACTGGTACATGGAACCCTCCATTGTTGATGCCGAGTTACATCAAAGAGTAAGAACAATCGAAATGAAGAACAAAGGGTAAGTTAGGGGAGAAGATGTAGAAAAGAGAGGAAAGACGATATAACTCTCTTAATGAATTAGATAACAACATTTAACTAATAGCATATTTTATGAGTAAAAAGAAACTGCCAGAGTAAAGATAATTACTAGATAGAAAAATAAATATAACATACTTGATTCTAGCTTCCTAAAATAAAAAAGTAAAAAAACCAAAACAAGGCAGAACAAAATTTTGATCTCTCCTTAGAATGATGAGCTGCTGCTGTAACTAGATGAGAAAAACAGCGTGATTTTCGAAGCGTCTTCAAATGTATCAAACAAACAAGAGTTGTCATTAATTAAGGACGACCAAAAGTTACCAAGCATCATTTGTAGTATTCATTTTTTTTTTGTAGTATTCTTTTAACAGCAAAACCAATCTTGAAATATCCTCCAATTATAAAACCAAGTAGTTAACTACTTCCAGCCGTGCAATAACTACTAATATAATCATCAGTTCATCCATCAAAATTAGGTGGAACAAGGCTTTCAATGTAGTTTGGTATAGATATATATGAACCGTAATGGACATTATCGTAGAATTTGTAACCCTCCAATTTAGAATACTTTAAATTATACGTAAGCACACAAATACCAGACTTAAGTACTACATCACCATTCTCTGTCACAAATAATGGATACAATGGATAAATGATACCAGACATAACTGTAGAGATCGGAATCGAGCCCAACTTAGTCCATAACTCCTCCTCCAAACCAGATTCTTTCATCTCCCAAAAATGTATACATTGCTGTGTATATACATGAGCAAACGCATAGAGACATCCACGAGACTCTAATAAAGTCCATTCAACGCTATCATAATATCTAGTGGGATGGGCCACCTTACCAAACTCCTCCGTCACTGTATCTAGTGAAATAAAGGCATTCCACGTGCCGCCATATGTTACCCAGTAAAGTTTTCCCGACACTAAAACACCACCTTTCCAAATGTATAAAGCCCCATCTGGGCAGTTCTTTATATATCTCCAACTATTATTTTTTAAACTATAAATCATGGCTTTAGCAGCATTATCAATTCTATCATTATCAACACCAAGTCTTACGACTTTATAATCGTCATTAACCTCATCATACCAAAACCCATTAGTAAACGTGTGCCAGATGCCTGGAAACGGCAATTCATGGAGCTTTTTTAAAGCTGGGTTGAATAAAAAATATGCATATCGAGATTCAAAAACACAAGAGTAACACAACAAGCCATTACATGAACCAATTACAAAGAAAAGGGACTCGGCTAGAGCCATTGGTAAATTAATTTGTTTTATAGCATCAATAGGGGATGTTCTGTCATACCGGTTGGATTTGGAGTTTCTAATGAGATGTGTTTTGATAAAGTAAGAGGATGAGATTGAAGACAGCCATGATTTGCAAACACACCTGAATCTTACCAAAGATTTCACTGGTAGCCTTGAGAGTATGTCCTCTCTAATCTCTTGAGGAATATTCAGTTGCTCCATTGCCGATCAACAATGATGCTACTCGTGAGTTTATCCGACTATGTTTTGCTCCTAAACCCTAAACCTGAACCGTTTTCTTAAAGAGATGTGAATATTTAGTGGGTTGAGCAAGTGTATTTATAACATAGCAGTCTTTAAAACTCTTGGACTTGAACAACATTAATTAAATAAAGGTAAAGCCCTCGTCTGCCCTCTAAGGCCCTCTAACTATGCTCAAAATGCATGGTACGCTCCTAATCTTCAAAATTACCCTTTTACGCTCCATATCTTCACCTTTGTGACACTGAAGCCCTTTTTTTATTTTTCTGTCAGTTGGCTGTTAGTCAACGCCACATGGCGCCACGTCACCGCCACCTCAGTGCCACCTCACCGCCTCGGTCTTCGTCAGCATCGTCCCTAATTTTTTTATAAAAAAAACAAAAACCTTTGAAGATTTGAATGCTTCAAACCTTCAACAATGGAGGAAAAATTAAAAAAATTCAAATCAATTAAGTATCACCACCTTCAACATAGTAATTCTTCTTCCTCTTCAATCCATACAATGGTGCACTCAATTGAAATGGCTAATCTCTTCTTCCTCTTTCTATTCTAAAACGAAGACCAGATCTACGTAAATAATATTACTGTTAAGAAGAAAAAAGTGAGACTTTTCAGCTCCAAGTAAAGAATGGATGCTTTTGCTGCTATGTTCACCTTATGGCCTATTAGTAGAAATTCACTCCTAAACGATGATCTGTAGGTATGCGTTTCAGGATGTTGTTTGAAACAGAGGAATCAAGTGTTTGTAGGTAATTTCTTTTTCTCCTAGTTGTAATATATCTTTATATTCCATATGTTAGATAACGTTCAATTTCTTACATAAGTATATTTTTGTTCAGGTACATGGGCACCATTACTGGCATATGTGATTTAGATCAAGTTAGCTGCCTAATTCACATTGGCGTTCTGTCAAGGTTTGTCCATGACATAATATCATTAATTTTTAATCACAGATCTTTTTACTAATTATTGTTAAAATTCAAATGAATGTATATAAATTGATTTTTTATGGTCATTTCAATTAAGTGCACCATTGGGTGGATTGAAGAGGAAGATGAATCACTATGTTGAAGGTGGTGATGCTTAATTGATTTGAATTTTTTTGATTTTTTCTCCATCGTTGAAGGTTTGAAACATTCAAACCTTCAAAGGTTTTTTTTTTTTTCTTAAAAATTAGGGACAATGCTGACGAAGACAGAGGCGGTGAGGTGGCGCTGAGGTGGCGGTGACGTGGCTCCATGTGGCGTTGACTAACGGTCAACTGACAGAAAAATAAAAAAAGGGCTAACGGTGTCACAAAAGGTGAAGATATGGGGCTTGTAATTTTGAAGATCAGGGGCGGACCGCGCACTTTGGACATAGTTAGAGGGTCAGACAAGGGCTTTACCCTTAAATAAATATCTTGGATTCTTTTTGAACATAAATAAATAAAAGGGTGAAACCCTCATATGTGGCCCTTATCTTTACCGAAAATATAGCGAAAGTACATGACTTTTGAATTTTTTTTGGAGATGGACTTTCATGTTCCATTTTACGACAACTGTGGTCTTTCTTTAACAATTATGTCAATTGGCTGTTAATCAACGTCGCATGGCACCACCCTAACACCACGTAAGCGCCACATCTTCTCCACCTCAACCTCAACACGAGGTCAATAACATTTGCACGTTATTAATTTTTTTTAAATCCTTCTTATCCACCATCATCAACCGGGTTTACTTCTCCATCAACAATCGAAGAACCCAAATTAAGATAAAAGAATTATTTTGATAAAAAGGAAAATAAAAATAACAAGGAAAAGATTGTTGTCATATGTATCGAGAAGAAGGATTGTTAATTATTTTGAATGGAACAGAAAAATCATAGAGGAGAGGGGCAAAAATTCAAAGGGCAAATCACTCATTCCAAACGGCCCTTCCAAATAGTTCTTGTTCATTCTCCACCATCATCACCTTCCCATACCAGGCCGCTCTCCGCACAAGGAAACCACCACTTCTCGTGGTCCATTCTCCACCATTACCAACCAGCTTGGATACGCCACCAATAATTGAAGAACCCAAGTTAAGGTAAAAAGTTAATTTTTGTCATTGAAACTCTAAAAAATTGAATTATTTTTAACCTAATCTCATCACTTTTACAAATTTCAAAATTATTCAATTTAAGTATAATAACGATCGTGATTTTTATTCTATTTTTATACAAATCCTCGAATGGTCATTTTATGTCGTGACTGTTGGGGTGAGAAATTTTGTCTCCTATTGTTTTGTTTGGATTGTTTTGCAGTTTTTTACAAATTTCAAAATGATATGATTTAAGTATAATTACAGACGTGATGTTTATTATATTTTTATACAAATCCTACAATGGCCATTTACGTTGTGGTGAGCAATTTAGTCTTCTTTTTTGCGTCAAATTGACGACTCAATATCTCATATTTGATGCAGATGTCCATAAGCGATGCTGCAAAAGATTGGAAAATGTCTTCAATTGTTGATGGTTTATCCAAGCCGGTTGATGATGGTGGAGAAAGGTTCACGTGTGGCGGTGATTTCCTTGTGCAGAGTTTGGCTTGGTTGGAAAGATGAGTGTATTTTTTTTGTTTTTACCTTAAAACTATATTCACTTTACAAATTGTTTGTTTTAATGAAAACTTGTCTTAATTTCAAAAACTTGAAAGCTTGTGTTAATAATGTCAGGTCATGGGGTGTGATTTAAGATTGCAAATCAGATGCTATGAAACACCTTTTACTTAATCATGATTCTTGAGTGATTTAATGATTAGATCAAGAAAAATAATTCTTCGATTGTTGATGAAGTAGCTAAATCGGTTGATGATAGTGAAGAATGGATACAAGTAGCGGAAATTTTTTGGGCAGGTGGAGAAAAAAGAAGAATGATTTTTTTTTTTTTAAAAAAAAATTAATGATATGTAATTGATGATGACTTCAACTGAAGTGGAGAAGATGTGGCCCTTACATAATGTTAAGGTAGCGCCATGCAACATTAATTGAAGTGGAGAAGATGTGACCCTTACATGATATTAAGGTAGCGCCATGCAACATTAATTACGATCAACTAACATAAATGTTAAAAACATAAATTAAATTCAAATAAATGATCAACGTGTTCAAGATTTAGATTCTATTTCCAACATTATCTTAACTATTTTTATGAACTCAAAATCTACATGCTATATAATCCAAATTTTGTTTAGGTAAAAAATATTATGGACACCTAATGTTTAAAATACATATCAAAGATTTCATAGATAGACAAATAAGTATCCAATGTTTTATTCTTTTTTTTAGGGTGAATTATATATAGGATCTTGGAAACCGTCTTTCTTCTCTATAGAGTAGTTTCAAAAATGCTATTCTTCTTAGGGACCTCATTTTTTACAATAGTCTTTCCTACCCTTACTACCACTAAAAGACAAAAAAGTGTGATGTCACTATTTCTCTCTCCTCTACCTACCACTACCCACCTACCTTCAACCTCCGACCACCTACCACCGACCTCCGACCACCGATTACCGACCACCGACCACCAACCTCCGACCTCTGACCACCAGTCACCGGTCGCCGAAAAAATCATAGAGTATCGGAAAAATACATAGAGTATCAGAAAAAACATAGAGTACTCTATATATTTGCTGAGTACTCTATAAATTTGCGGAGTACTCTCTAAATTTCTCCGAGTGCACTAATAAAATTACAAAGTACTCTATGAAAAACTCGGAGTACTCTAAGAAAAATCTCAGAGTACTCTAAGAAAATCTCGGAGTACTCTAAGAATTGGTGAGTATTATTAAAAAACAAAGCATACAATAGTCAAAAAAAATCTCTATTTATCTTTATTACACAATTTTGAATAAATTACAAAATAATTTACAATTAAAAAAAATAACCTAACTACCTTGACCAGATCTGGTCAAACCAGATCTGAAAAAAGAAAAAAAAACTCAATCGTACATCAACAATCTTCTATGGCGAAACACCATCACGAGTCTTCTCTGTGGTGTCTTCTTCTACCTCGCGCGACATTCTCCATTACAGCTTCATTATTGCTCAGGCGCTGCATTCCAGGGCTTGTTCTCCATTACAGCTCACTATTCATCGGAGAAACCCACCGGAGAGGATGCAGCAGATCTGGAGAGCTCGAGGATGCAGCAGATCCGGCGCTCGTAAAGGACTGTCTTACATGGCTTCTCACGCACGTCGAAGCTTCGTCAATGGAGGACTGTCTTCCATGGCTTCTTACGCAGTTCGAACCTTCGTGAATGGTGTTCGCTAGCTGCATCTCGGCGCTACAACTCCAACAAGCAGAGATCGATGCCGCCAACGGAGATGAAGGAAGCCGCTGTCAGGTTGGATGGTGGTGGTGGTGCTCGACGAGGAAGCCGCCGACAACAGAGATGAAGAAAGCCGCCGACAGTTTCCATACTCTTCTTCTCCGGCGAGACGAGAAGGGAGCTCCGGTGGTTCGAAGAATGGTGTCGGTTGTGTAGCCATTTCAGTGGTGGTGGTGGTGTTATGGTGGTGGTTGTGTTATGGTGGTGGTGGCGGCGGTTTGGGAGCTGAGGTAGCTCACGGAAGAGGGGAGTGGGGAGGAGAGAGTGGTAAGAGAAATTAGATCTGAAATTATAATGGTAGGGTTTCTAAATTATTATATATAGAAGACAAAAAATAAAACGAGGGTAGTAACGTAATAGGGGTTTTGGGGTTCATGTGTTAAAAACTTTCTGAAGTCTTTAGTAAGAAGAGGCTCTCGGCGGGGTCCCTATCTTGAAGAGAAGGGGTGTGTTCAAGACCCTAAGTGGCATTTACTCTTTTTTAATTACTACTTACTGGTGTGTTAAGTAATAACGTGACAGAGGTAAAACAGTTATTTCACAATTAAAGTAATTTAATAAAATTAATTCTTTTACCCCTAACTTTTAAAATATATCAAACTCCCCATTTCCTATTCTTCTTTCACCGGTAAGTGTTCTTAGTCATGGCATCATCCATTAGCCAATAATAAAACAAAAACAATTAGAGATAATTTCTTGGGAGGTATCTATCGGATCCGGTTTTTGATTTTTTGGTGTCCAAAATTTTAAAAGTGACAAATCAGGTACCAAGGTTTTATTTTTGTGACTCCGTTAGTACCTACCATCAGTTTCTCCATTAAATGCCACATGGAACCTACGTGGCACCCACATGGCGTCTACATGGCGGGTGGAAAATCTGCCACACACGCGCCACGCAAGCGCTATATATGCGCCACGTAGGCACCACGTAACACTTAACGGAGAAACTTACAGTAGGTACTAATAGAGTCACAAAATGAAATCTTAGATATTGATTTGTCACTTTTAAAAGAATTATTGAAACATTGAATACTTACGGATATATTTTCCCAAAAAATTATACATGATTCAAGTCCAAAAACTGGACAATAAGAATCATCCACTAGCCAATTATAAAAAATAATGAAGGAAACAAATCTTTTAGTGTTTTGTGTTTTGTACAAAAACATAAACATTGGGTATATGAATGCCTATTTTTGAAAAGTTGGTATTTATTTAAAACACCAGACATCCAAAAAGTCTTTTGTTTCAAAAAAGAAAAACAGATTAAAAACATACACTGAACAATGAGATAAACCGTGTCTTTGGAAAAAAAAAAAAAAATCAAACCACCTCAAATTATAATCGTAACCTATTAGCCGCTTGAACAAGTCTACATTCCACTGATGGTGAAAGAGATGAGTTTTAGGTGCTATGTTTCATTATTTTCTAACATTTTGGTTATATATTTTGTTTTATCTTAAAAAAAATGGAAAATTGAATGTGTGTTTATGATGTTTTCGGTGAATTCATCATAAATTTGGTCTAACACCATAGGCTCCATCTATGTTGTTAGTCACATGCAAGATGATGTTAGAAAGGGAATCAGTGCCAGCATTTTCATTTCATGGTTGTTACATCTAACTAGATTGAACATAAATGTGCATGATAATGTTTTGCTTGATTTCAATTGTTAATTGGAACAATTCATTATATGATACTGGACGAAGATAGGGATTGAAATGTGAAGATGAAGAGGTTAGAGACAAGCAAAACAATTCCCTAGAGTATTGAAAAGATAGAAGAACCACAAGACACTATGAGGTACGAAAACAAAGGTCTGCCACGTCCGAATTTCATAAAGACTGGAAATTATGGAAAAGGGTGAAGAAGTCATTTGTAAGGAGTCCACGGAAACTAGTTGCGCCAGTAACTTGCGCAATTGAAGAGAAATCTCATAATCATCTCGAATGACTGGATTTGGATAAAATTAAGAGATAATTACACTTAAGGTCTTGACCATACCCCCCTCTTCAAGATGGGGACCCGGCCTAGAGCCTCTTCTTACTAAAGATCTTTTAAACTTTTTAACACATGAACCCCAAAACCCGAATTACTAGACTACCCCTCTTTTGTTTTTTCTATACCTATATATACTAATTTCCATTTCTAATTTCATTCACGTTCTAAATTCAATACCTCACCTCACTGCGTCTCTCTCCTCTCTCCTAACCACCACCGCCACCACCTAAATGGCCACCCCCACCGCCGAAATGGCCACCACCACCGCTGAAATGGCCACCACCACCACCATCTCCCTCCTCCCCTATCTCTCTCTCCTCCCCCCAGCTCCCAAACCGCCTCGTTACAGATCCAGATCTGTGAGCTCGTGACCACCAACGAAATGGCCACCACCACTCTCCTCCTTTCCTTCCTTCTGCGCAGAGCTCCGGCGAGGATCGAGATCCCTCTGTTTGCTGCCATGGTTATTCAAGCTGCTTAGTTCTCCTTCGATCTGTAGATATGCAGCTATTAAATGTCCATGGAAGCTCCGATATGTTCCGATGAAGACTGCTATGGTGTTTTGCCGAAGAAGACAGTTGTAGTGAGCATCCATGGCGGAACCCTAGGAAGTGGCGGAACAGTTTGCAGCTCGAGCTCTCTCGCCGTGGTGGTGCAGCATCTGGAACTCCGTCCAGTGGTGGTGCTTCTGTTTACGATTTGCAGTGGTGGTGGTGGTAAGCTTCCATGGCGAAGAGAAGCTTGAAGCAGCGAATGGTGGTGATACACATGGAGAAGCTTGTCGAACAAGGAGGCTGGAGAAGGGATCCGTCGGTGGTGGAGGTGTTGAACTCGTCATCTGCAAGTCCGATCTACTTTTTTTTATCAACTTTGTTGACCAGGTCTGGTCAAACTTGTTATTAGTTTAGGGTTTTTTTTATTCTAAATGATTAAAGTTTAAATTAAAGTAATAAAAAGGTATTAAATACACTTTGATTTTTAAAGAGTATTCATTTAATTTCAAAGAGTACTCCTAATATTTTATAGAGTACTCCAACTTTTTTATGGAGTACTCCGACAATTTTGTAGAGTATTCGTTTAATCCGTTAGAGTATTTGTTTAATTCTCGGAGTACTCATCAAATTCATAGAGTACTCATTAAAATTATTCGGAGCACTCAATAAAATATATAGAGTACTCAGTAAATTCTCGGAGTACTCTATGTTTTTTTCCGGTGACGGTGACTGGTGGTCGGTGGTCGGAGGTCGGTGTCGAAGGTCGGTGGTCGGAGGTCGGTGGTCGGTGGTCGGAGGTCGGTGGTAGGTGGTGGGAGGTTGGAGGTAGGTGGATAGTGGTAGGTAGAGGAGAGAGAAAGAGTGACATCACACCTTTTTGTCTTTTAGTGATAGTAAGGGTAGGAAAGACTATTGTCAAAATTGAGGTCCCTAAGAAGAATGGCATTTTAGAAACTACTCTATAGAGAAGAAAGTTAGTCTACAAGACCCTATATATAATTCACCCTAAAATTAATTGTCTTTCAATTTCATATTAGTTACTATTAGCTAGTTTGTGAACCTGAATTATATTTTTTATTTTGACAATCTTTCGTCAAGTTCTTTTTACGAGAGTAAATAAAAGGCGAGGGAAACTGTATTCTCGACTAGCTTTCATTTTTTATAAGCCAACTCGTTTCCGTCTCGATATTGCATAGTAAGAAGCAAGGGCAGATCCAAGATTTTCAGTCGCGGCTAATATTTACCAAAAAACAATTCCCCAGTGATGTAATTTTGTAGCCACGGGGCTGATTTTTTAGTTGGGACGGGGGTGGCTGCAACCCCCTTCTATCTTCCCTGGGTAAAAACTATACGAAATATGAAAACCATAACGATATAAAAGTAAGAGCATATTTTATGAAGATTTAAATGGAGACAGTAGAGAGAACTACAAGATATTTAAATAAACATAACATATTTGGTCGAGATGGCGAGTGCGATGTTGCTTTGTATAATTTGGTGTTCATGGTTATGTTCATCGTCAGAGATGTGGTGTTGCTTAGGTAAAGGGTGGTTGATTTGTATGGTGTTTTGGTGTTGTTATTGATGTTTTGTTCATCTCGATGTAGAGTGTCTGTAGATCGCTGAAGATGCACAAGCGAGATTATCGTTTTGGGTGATCTGGAGGTGTCAAATCAGTGGGAAATAATAAGACTGCGGCCATGAGGAAGAGAATAGTATATTGAAACAGTAAAGAAAAAGATGGTGCTTGACAAATCTTTTGTCAAATGTAGCCACTAGGAAGAGGAAATTAGACAATAAAAGTAAAGAAAAAGATTGTACCACAACAAGGTGTAGCAAGAATTTTGATCTACTTACGATGATTAGGCTCCTGCGGCTACAAACACAACGGGTAAAACACCAACATAGTGTTGTTTTAATATCAACCCGAGAGAATCGTGAAGTATTCTCCACAAGCAAAGGAGAAAGTGTTGATAGAATTTACTAGTTACTTAACCACTTCCCACCTTGCAATTCCAATACGTACTTATATCAATAATCATCACCCACATCAGGATAAGGTAGAACAAGGCTTTCAATTTAGCCTTGATAATAACTAAAGTGACTCGTACATCCATATATTTTGTGACCCATGATTTTAGAATACTGTAAACTATACAAAACCACAGAGTTCATAGTATGAAGTAAAACAATACCATTCTCTGTCACAAAAATTGGATACAATGCGCAATTATCGATATTAGACAAAGGAAGTGACCCCAACTTGATCCACAACTCCTCATCCACACCATATTCTTTCGCACTGGCGGATTCAGTCACTTCGAGGGTGGGCTTAAGCCTACCCTCAATTTATTAAAAGAAAAAAAACTTTAGAGATTTTTTATTTTAATTCTTAGCTTATTACGACGACTCATTTGTAAAAAAATAAATTGCTACCAATGAAAATAATAAGTATAATAATCTCTGTAGTCTTTTCCAATATTTTTTCAGAAACTTTATTTGCCTTCTAAGTTTTATCTTACTGGTTATTTTGTATAATATAACGATTAATAATGTAATGAAATAAAAAAAAATACCATTAGCAATTTTTAGTATAAAGTAGAGATGTTTAATTTAATTTTTTTATAATATAAGGATCTATAGTGTAATTAACTCAAAATAATTTTGAGACATTGTCTCCGACCCTCCTTCAATTGAAGTCACCTCTATTTTGTTCCTGGATTCTGGATTTGCCACTGTTCTTTCATCTCCCAAACGTTCATACAACACTTTTTACTTGGACGAGCAAACAAATAGAGACGTCCACGAGACTCTACTAAAAACCATTGCAGGGTTTCACCATCACCATATCCATGCTTAGGATGGACCACCTTTCCAAACTCCTCCATCACCATATCTTGTGAAATAAATACATTATCTGTGCTTCCATATGGTGCCCAGTGAAGTTTTCCGGACACTAAAACACCACTTTCCCTACTGTAAAAAGCCCCGGTTGGGTGGTTCCTTATGTTTCTCCAACTATTATTCTTTAAACTATAAATCTTGGCTTGAGTATAATTTCCAGCACCACCATTTTCATCTCAAGGAATACCAAGACCAAGTATTACGGCTTAATAATCATCATTAACTTCATCATACCCAAACCGAGGAGTATAATGACACTTCTGTAGTCTATCAGGTAACAACAATTTATGGAACTTTTTCAATGATGGATGGAATATTATAAATGCATCTGTTTGTGGAGATACACACAACAAGCCATTACAAGAGCCAATTGCAAGCACACAGAACTTGAAAATGGAATCAGTTATTGGAAAATCAATTTGTTTAATAGCATTCACGGGAGAGCTACCATCATTGAGAATCAAGTAAAAGTTATTGGTGAAATTGTTGGTAGATGAGTCTATACTTAGTATATTCGCCTTGTGGTTGGCATAATTGTTGGATTTTGAGTACTTGATTTGATGGATTGGGACGATGAGATCAAGGAAAACCAAGATTTGCAAACACACCTGAATTTTAACATAGATGCCACAGACAGCCTTGACAGAACCTCATTAACGAGGAAGTCTTCGGGAAGAAGATGATGATTCAATTTCTCCATGGATGAGATCACCAATGGTGTCACTTGAGAAATTACTCCACCTCATTCACCTCCAACCATTTTCCACAAAGAGATTATAGAAATACTGATGTGTTTATTTTCCGAGTTGAGAATTTGGAGCTAAAGAGGAGTGTTTGTTGTTTTAATAAGTTTAAGGAATCCTTTAGGTTAAGGAGTACTCTACCCACTAGGCTGAAAGCGAGTTGGGTACCTGACCCATATGCCCAATATTAAACGCGACCCTATCATATGTCGGATCCAACAAGTTTAAGTTACCCGGGCTTATATATAAACACACATTTTTATTAGTACCCAATCGGTAGATTCGGAGTTTAGTTTGCTTATGTGGAAAGTGTTTGTAAATATGAGGAATGAATCTGGATTCCAATTTGTAGGCATTTAAAATGAGGTTAAAGATCCATTTTCTATTAGATATAATGCTACTCAGAATTGGAAAGAGAATATAGCGATTGGATGAGACATGCAATCAGCATTGTGCGACGGTAAAATGCTAACAGACCCGTCGGTGAGACATAACTCTCCATCTAATCTAAGAGGTGGCGCCGGGTGTGGCTGTCTGGTTGGGGTTTATGTTATAAATGTAGATTTAGATATCTACTATTTGGGGTTTTGACATTTGGCACATCTGCATTCCATATTTTACTTACCTGTTATATCAGAATTCCTTTGACAATCATCTTAAAATTGCTACAAATCGTCATACCAAATACTTATACTCAAAATTTCAGTTTTCAACATTAAAGAAAAATGCAAGAGAACATTAAAGAAAATTACAAGATAGATAGATAACTAAACAATAAAGCAAAAATATTCTGTTTCATTTCGAACTTGAATAAGAAGTTGATATACTTAGGATGATAAGCTGCTTCTGCTGCAAACATAGTATAAAAAACACCACTGATGGAGGACGACCTTTCTCAATATCAACACAGATCTTCAAGTATTTATCCTGAAACCGCAAGTGTTGTATAATCATCACCCCCATCAAGATAAGGTGGAACAAGGCTTTCAATGTAGCTTTGAAAGTAAATACCACCATGGAATTTGCCGCCTACGAATTCAGAAGACTGTAAATTATACAAATCCACGGAATTATCAGAAAGAAGCATAACAACACCATTCTCTGTCACAAAAAATGGATATGGGTGCATTAGCCAAAGAGGTGTAGAGTACGAAATCGAGCCCAACTTAGTCCATGAATCCTCCACACCATATTCTTTCATCTCCCAAAAATCCATACTTTTTTTTGTATGTACACGAGAAAATGAAAAGAGACATCCTTGGGACTCTAATAAAGACCAATCCATGGTTTCACCTTTTCCATATCCATGCTTAGGATGGGCCACCTTACCAAATTCCTCTGTCACCATATCTAGTGAAATAAATCCATCACAAGTGCCCCCATATGCTACCCAGTGAAGTTTTCCAGAGACTAATACACCATTTTCACTGGAAAAACGCTCAATTGGGGGGTTATTTAATTTCTTCCAACAATGATTTCTTATACTATAGATCTTGGCCACATTGTAATTTTTAGCAGCATTGTCTCCAACGCCAACAATTCTTACGATTTTATAATCATCTTTAACTTCATCATAGCCAAACCCATGAGTTTCATTGCACCCCAGTAGAATATCAAAGATATCAAAAGCCGGCAATTTATGAAATTTCTTCAAAGATGGATTGAATATTGTATATTTTTCTGGAAATGGAGACACACACACCAAACCATTACAAGAACCAATAGGATATACACTGAAACGGTTAATCTCTGAACTTGTTGGAATTTCAATTTGTGTTATAACATTCACACAGGAACTTGTGTCATAGAGCATAGAGTAAGAAGAGTGGGCATAGTAGGTGAACGTTTCGGTAGATAAGTCTACCGTTTTTACAATCGTCTTGTGTTTAGCATAATAGTTGGATTTTGATTTTGTAATAAGATGGTTTTTGATGAATCGAGAAGATGAGATTAAAGAAAGCCATGATTTGCAAACACACCTGAATTTCAGCATAGATTTCACCGGCAACCTTGTCAGTATCTCATCCTCGATGATTTCTTTTGAAAGAGTAGTTTCGATTTGCTTCATCGGAGATCTCATTAATAGTGCTACGGGCAAAACTTTTTTAGAACGCCGTTTTGCTTCACCTCCACTTTCACCCATCTTTCAGCATCAAGCCATTTACATGGAAATTGAGAGAAAACACAGATTTTTGATGATTTGAGGAATTGTATAAATCATAAGTACGCGTTTGTGAAATATTTTGGGCGGGCGTTTTTTTTCCAATGTTTTGATTTTCTTGGCGCTACTATTTTGAACAATTTTTTTTTTCTATAGGAGAGCCGCGTACTCGGAGTCATTTACTCGGTTCGAACCTACACCCCTAAATTGGTAGACCAAGGTCTCTATTAACAGAACAACTTTTTTTTTTTCATAATTTAAACAAATAAGTACTTAAATTTACAAAAATGATAACATAAGAAAAAAATAGAACGTTAGCTTGTTTGTTACTTTTATAAATTTGTTACTTATTTGTCAAAATTCAAAATAATGGGAATCTATAGAAAAAAATTTCTTTTTTTTGTCTTTCAAAATATGTGGTAACATATATAAGGGAAAATTCTCGGATACCATTGTTTCGTGATTTGGACCCAAGTGTACCAAACGTTCGATATTTGCCTTGTACATGAAATTAAGTGTTCTTTAAAATGCCACGTGATGTGGATTTCTTTTGTAAATATCAGTTTTATGTGATTTTGAGTCTTTTCATCCTACCTATTAGAGTGCATGTGTATTGAACGCTTTCTCCCTTTTATTAAAATCCATTTCTTTTTCTATTCTAACATAAAAACTTCATTACGTGATTTCTTCTGAAAAAGTAGTTTCCAACTGGCAAAACTTTTTTTAGAACGCCGTTTTGCTTCACCTCCACTTTCACCAATCTTTCAGTGTCAAGCCATTTACATGGAAATTGAGAGAAAAAACAGATTGTTGATGATTTAAGGAACTGTATCAACCAATTGTATGCGTTTGTGAAAAAATTTAGGTACGCGTTTTTTTTCAAATGTTTTGACTCTATTGTCGCTGCTAAACATTTTGGTGAATTAATTGGATACATGAACAACTTTTTTTTTTCAGTCCAATATATGTGATAAAATATATAAAAGGGAAAATTCTGTTGTGGATACCATTGTTTAGCGATATATATCCAAGTTTATTAAAGTGTACAAACAGGTATCTAACGTCTGGTTTTCCCTTTCCATTAGTTCTTAAGATTAAGTTTTTTGCCAAATGCCACATGGCATGGATTTTTTTTAATAAATATCAGTTTTTTAGGAATATTTTAGTCTTTTCTCACTACCTACTAGAGCGCATGTGTGTTGAGCGCTTTCTCCCTATTATTTAAAGTTATTTATTCTTCTCTTCTAACCTACAAACTTCATTACGGGATTTCAAAGAGCAACAATGGCAAGATTCTTTTTCTCTAAAGGCAACTTGGAATGTTAATCTAAAAGCTTCATTACGGAATTTCTTCTTCTTTTCTAACCTAAAAGCTTCATTACGAAATTTCTTCTTCTCTTCTAACCTAAAAGCCTCATTGTGGGATATTAATTTCAAGTATAACACATGTGTTAGGTGTTTAATTAAATAGATGTAGTGTTAGTTTTTTAGCTTTTGTTAGTTGATTATGATTTAGCTTTAGAGCTTAGTAAATTCTAAGTTTAATTGTTCTCAGTTGTTATTTCGTTGATATTTTTGTGTTGTGATGTTGTTTTTTAATGTATTTAAGGGTAAGTGTAAGAATATGTTGTGTTACAGGTTATTGTATAACAAATTGTTACTTGGTCCATTGAAAGTGCCATGTATTTAGTATTTCAAAAAGGTCCATGTTGTTTAAATTGTAGAAAGCTCCTTGTTTGAATATGTAAATAGGTTTTTCGACTTTGGAAAGAATACAACTTGGTCCTTGTTGTTTTATTAAAACACACTGTATTAAGTTGCTAAATAGGGCCTAAAGATGCAAAAAGTTATGTTAAGTTAATGAAATTTTATGAACAATGGCAAATTGGTCCCTTGAAGTTTGAAAATACAATCTAATTGAAATTCTAAGCCATTGGAAAGCATTTAAAGCGAGATCTAAGCTTTAGTAGGAGAATATCTTATTAGTGCAAGAAAACTGATTATTCTTAGATACAAACAAGGATTCCTATCATGTACTTGCGGAGAAGGAAAATCCAGTCACTTCTAGTCTCTCAAATTGTTTGTTTTCTTCAGACAATGAGTTGTTATCAAAATATAGCACTATCTCCTTGCGATTCTTGTGATTTATACATGGAGTGAGCTTTTTATAGTGTGTTTTCTTGTTTGTGGTTTTTATTGTGGGCAAGTCCTGAAAGTTTGATGTATAGTTTTCAAATTGTGAATCTTAATGAAAATATGATAGCATAATATGCATTTTGTTAAGAACATGATTGATTACCCCCGAATGTGTTATAATCATATATAAATTGATCACTTTGCTATAGTACACATTCTCTATAGAGCTGCACATTAGTATAACATCCTTTTTCTTCTTCTAACCATCACCTAACAAAATAATAAAAACACACATGGGTACAATATACACGACCAAGGAAGTGAGTAGCTTGCTATATAAACTTAATAAGAAAGAACACGGTAAAAAGTAACTAAAGCCAGGCTTCCGGTGGTAGGAAAAACCCACAAAGCTATGTAACTCAATATCTTCATCTTCTATGTCTCATTCTTCAATATGGCTAAAATAATTAATCAGCTTTTTACCAAGAGTTTTAAAGGTCAAGAATCTGTTAATCCATAATCCATAATGTGATCTACATGATTATATAGATACAAGAATCTGCTTCTTCATCATTAGAGTTCTATAGGTCACTGTAAAACACCAAACATAAGTGTTGTGAAGAAAAACACGGAGATAGAAGAATAATAAAATAAAGTAATGATAGAAATAAAAGAGACACAAGATTTACATGGCTCAGCAAATTGTCTACATCCACGAAGGTTCACACCGTTTCACTATAATATAGAAAAACTTGCACAAGAAGAACAAACCTCTTCAATGTTCTACAAGAATCGCTCTTATTTTTCTCACAAGTGTATCACTCACACTCACTTTGTTGGTATCACGTCTCTCTTGGTTGATGATCACACAACCCCGGTACATATTCAACCCTAACCCCTTGTGAGGATGGAATGTGATATAAAGAACAACAAATAATGGAATCCCATATATATAGGAAATATTACTTAGGGAACAAGACTAATAATTTTCTAATATATTATTACTTGAATCTCAAGTCAAGTAATATCTTTCTTGTCCTCTAAGTTTGATTAAATTATTGAGATTGGACTTCAAACCATAATCCAATAATCTACATATAACTAGTTATCCACTTCTCTTTTTAAAGTTCAGACTACTCTTTGAAAATTTATTTTTTGGTAGATTACGTTAATGAAATTCAACAATCAATGCACAAATACTAATCCAAACAAATAGAATCATATTATAACATTAAGCACATGAAAAACGTCATATTATCATTCAACTGAACTTTCATCCTTGGCCACCATGCCTTTTTTTGACAAGTAACTTTTCTTAGGCAATAATGTTTTTCTCTCATCGTCTTCGTCTCGCTCTCCATTCAATAATACACCTTTTGGAGAATCTGAACCTTTTAAAGGCTTAATTTTATAATATTCTTTACAATACAAAACCATTAATAAAATTGTATGCAATCACTATGTTTATAGCAATATGTATAAATAGATTAACTCAAGAAAGTTTAACTTATTGTATATGTAATCAAAATTTCCATTTTGACCCAATTTGACCCAATTTTGACTTCATATGTAAAGCAAAATTTACCTTGAAGATGAACACCATGATTTTTCTCTTAATCATAGACATTATTGAACGACCCACTATCACCCAATTTGAATAGATTAGCTGAGAAAAACCTTGAAACCCTCTGATGATATGGTATGTATTAAGGCTAAAACGTGATTTGAAATACCTTTAAGCTTCAAGAAGACAAGATAAGGAGAAATTTTTTGCTGCATTTTCGCCTTGAACACTTGAACTTCTCCAATGGACGGAATGGTGTAATATTTGAAGACACGTGTAGTTTTAGGGCTTGTTTTTTAAATAGGATATAAGAATGGGATGATTTGCCCTTCATTTTGGAGGAAAAATGTAATCATGTTATTGACACGTGGCAGAAAATAAAATATTTCACGCCAGGTACAAATCAACCGAATGTTGGGTACCTGTTTAACTACTTTTGTAGACTTGGGGTACTTATTTATTGAATTTTGAAACTATGGGTATCCACGGAAAAAAATTCCCTATATAAAAATAAAAGACTTAACTCAAAATACCTAAATATAAAATAGTTCGCACCCAAAAAGAAGGATGCTATAAACATATCATTGACATGCCAGTGTAAAAAGCCAATCGATCGAATAATTTGATGTTCTAACCCAACAAATGAAAATCTATATAAGCTATACCATATCCCTCTCCACGCTTCACTACAAACTACCTGATTGTGGACAAGGCTAGAGATATATAAGCTAGTGAGCTTAAAATCATAAAAATAATTTGTAACTTGTTTTTTACCCTGCAATTTAATTTTTTGTATAACTTGTTTTTGCTAGATTCTATAATTGGGGTTTTATCTTAAACATATACTGACTTACGTGTCACAGTTTCATGGTGAGCCTTTCTCTCGGGCAGTTTGCTTCATACAAATAACAGTTTCAGCAGCGCCCGACTTAGGATGTCTGAAAAAATGATATGTAAGATAGAAGGAGTTTTTTAATATTCTTATTTGGGATGGATTTATAATTAAATAAAGTAAATTTATATGTAACTTTTTGTTTCTGGGTGAGCATAAGCCACTTTTTTGTTGGTCTTATATCTGTCACTAAGTTTCTAAACATTACATGATAGTCTTGGAAAAGGTTTATGAAAGTCCTAGAGGGGGGGTGAATAGGATTACTAATAAGATTAATGCCTAATTAAAAAAAATTTGGACAATAATAAGTTTAAATGAAAACTTCTAAGTCAACTAAATATATCAAACACTAATAGGATCATGCAAAGGATAAGTTAGAGGTTTGATATATAGGTATAACAAGTAAATCAACAATCTAATATCTTACTACTCTAGAAGACTATATGTTAGATAACCTAGATAAACAATATCACAATAATCATGCTAGCATATTATCAAACATATAAGGTACGGAAAGTAAATAGAGTAGGGATAGAAAGATACACGCGATTTATAGTGGTTCGGTTTCCCTACATCCACTACCTAAGGAAGCCTCCTTAGGATTTCAAGCTTTTCACTAAGCTCCCCTGTCTCTCTTAACCGGGTCGAGAACACAATAACCTTTACAACCTCTTCGATAACACGAAGGACAAACTCTTGTGTAATCACAACACAAGGATACCAAGTATACTCCCTATACTTGAATTCTCTCTTAATCTATCTATTACAAGACCTAGACTTAAGAGGATAGAAACAAAGTGTTTAAAGGGTTGCTTATAAAAGCTTGTAACTAAACTCCTAAAAGAGTGGATATGAACTATGTAGCTTGTAAACTCCTCTTGAGTAGATAGAACCTTGTGGCTTATTTGATTAACTCCTTGGAAGGACTTATAAGCTCACTAAGATTGATTTTGACTATATATAGCTCTTGACACCTTCTTGAATGATAACAATTAAGCTCCTTAATGTTTGTAATTAGTTGGTGTAGTTGTAGCCTTCAAAGAGCTTCAATTTATAGCAGAAAATAGCTTCCAACGGTCATAAGGCTTGGGTCCAACGGATCTATTAATTTCCCAACGGATATATTCCTTATGACTTAACTTTTGTGCAGAAAAACCTTTCTTGCGGTGTACCGCAAGTTTCGTGCGGTGTACCGCACCTCAACGGTTAGATTTTCTAACTCTCTGACGGGCTGGCCTATGCACCGCGCCCTGGTCCGCATTCTTGGTCCGGTGTACCGCGCCTCTGGTCCGGTGTACCGCGCCAAGTATCTTTGAAGGAATTTGACTTAAGCTATGATGCTCGGATCAATAAATCTTTTTCACGAAAGTTGTAGATAACATCATTCTTATAAACATTGTAGTTGATCATTAAAGCTATATCTCAAAGTGCATAAAGATATGAATAGAAGTGAATGCAAAGAGTTATAATAAGAATGGTATGAAAAGTGTTTTTGATGAATAATAGTGCAAGATAGGATGAATATAATAAGAGAAATTAGCACACTAATCATAAGAGGATTTGTCACATTAAAACAACCTATTAAGGGAGGCTATATGCCAACAGTTTATCTGAATAATATAATTCTGTCTTTACACCTCATATGGTGAAGACACTTTTTTACTTAACGTGTTAACAAAATATTATATAACAAGTAGGGTTGTAAACGAGTCGATCTGAGTCGAATACTAGATGTATATGCTTGTTTGTTTAATTCCTAGAGTCGAGCCGAGATGAGCTTCAATTTAAACGAGACGAGTCAAAACGAGCTCAAATTTAAACGAGTCAAGTCAAATATGTTAAAACTTGTATTTTAAACTTATCAGACGAGTTTTTTAAAGTTTCTCACGAACAATTAATGGTTGAAGCAGATTATACATGAACGCTTGGTATTGGATGGACTGCGTCGTATGAATGTAGGGAGCTTGGTATTAATGGAACAATAAAGGTTTAAAGAAATAAAAAATTGTCTAAATTGATATTGAAGGTTTAATAACATGTTTCCAACTAAACAGTATATTGATGTACAATTTACAAATATAAAAGAGTTTTCACGATCTAGTTCGAGCGGACTTGTTTACTTTATGAGCTTAAATTGGAGATTTAGCATGAACTTGTTTATAAGAGAGTCGAGCTCGAACGAGGTTTTTCTCGAACCAAGCTCGAGTTTCTCGTGAGCGGCTACCCTAATACCAAGTCAAATGATGCACCCGACCTCCTTTTCGTTTCATACGTGCGCCTTCGGGTTAAAATTTTGCGCCTTACCCCCTATCCACAATGATAAATTTAATTTAGCTACTTTGAAAGAGGGGTAGGATGCATTTTATAACTAGAGAGTGGTAGCATACATTTATCATTAATCACAACGATGGTAATATACATGTTGATAATTGTGTGTCGACACGTATAATTGTGTGTTGATTTGGTTTTTGTACTTGAGTTGTTGTTGGTTGTTGTTTATTGTCCGCTGAAAACGTCTGCAGGACCACGTTAATCAGTTATTTACCCACTTGTAAATTCATAGGCGGATCCCTTATAGGCCTAAGGGGGATCAAGCCACCCCTAAACTCGTAAATTTTATAATACGTAAATGTAATTTTGTCTCTAAAAATAAATAGCCTCCTCTGAACATTTATGTAAAACAAGCATGCTCTAAAAAGCACACAAGTCATTGTGGCTTAATGGTTTAGTATCTTTACATGTTAGAATTTAGAATGAACGTTAGGTGTTTGAATCTTAGAATTTGTGTTATCTTATTTTCCAAATACACGTATAACCAAAATTTCATTTCAAAAATAAATTTAAACATGATTAGACACAAAAATAAGTTCAATATAAAATAAGAATAAGATTTCAATTTTATTCTTATATTTTAATTTTTAACAAAAAATAACTTATTTTTAAATATACTATATTTAAGTTATAAATTCGCCAATCTTTATAAGATTAACTTATTAAATATTGCAATTTTCTTAGATGTGCTATGATGTTAACAGATATGCCAAGATTATGAATTGCCTCACAGTATTTGTCCATTGATACCTAAATCCAACTTTTGACAATCAAAATTGCAACTGAAAGAAAAGATTCTTTCAGGTCTACAAACCTATCTGAACGGGTCCTCTTTGTTAAATTGTAAAAATTCCACATATATATGCTGCTTTAAAACAATTATTTGTGGCAAGTAATACGGTTGACATGTCAAGAGGAGACGATATGAAAGAATATCAAATGGATAAATAAGCTTACTTGTTCTTAAGAACCTGTTGAAAGTGACAATCCATGGCCTCGAACTGCATCTTAATATTATATAGCTTGTTAAAATGAGGATCCCAATGAACATGGACAGATGTAGAATTTTTAGAGGACTGAATATTCACCCAAAAAAATTCTCCAGAGGAGCTGTAATTTATTTATTTTTGGCCTTTGTAATTTTTATATGCTCACCTTTTTTTCCAAATTTATTAAGAAAAATTCGCACTCCACCTTGGAGCCACTTAATGGTTGTAGCTTCTCGAAACTGGTACATGGAAGCCTCCATTCTCTCTATGTAAGAACAATTCAATGAATGACATTTTACTGTTGATGCCGAGTTACATCAAAGAGTAAAAACAATGGAAATAAAGAACAAAGGTAAGTTAGGGGAGAAGATGTAGAAACTAATAAGCGAGGAAAGAAGATGTAACAGCATTAAAATAATAGCATATTATATGAGTAAACCAATAGCATATTATATGAGTAAAAAAAAAACTGCTAAAGTAAAGATGACTATGAGATAGACAAATAAAATATAAAATACTTGCTTCCTCCTTAAAATAAAAAAGTACAAAACCAAAACTCTGCAACTAGATGAGGAAAACCACGTGATTTTTGAAGTCCTCTTCAAATGTATCAAACAAACAAGAGTTTTCATTGATTAAGGACGACCAAAAGTTACCATCATTTGTAGTATTCTTTCAACTACAAAACCAATATTGAAATATCCTCCAATCATTAAACTTAGTTAACTACTTACAACAGTGTATTAACTACTAATATAATCATCAGTTCATCCATCAAAATTAGGTGGAACAAGGCTTTCAATGTAGTTTGGTAGAGATATATATGCACCGTAATGGACATTATCATAGAATTTGTGACCCTCAAATTTAGAATACTTTAAATTATATGAAACCACACAAATACTAGACTTGAGTACTACATCACCATTCTCTGTCACAAAGAATGGATACAATGGCAAAACGATACCAGATATAACTATTGAGTCCATAATCGAGCCCAACTTAGTCCATGACTCCTCCTCAACACCATATTCTTTCATCTCCCAAACGTGAAAACATTTCTCTCTATATACATGAGCAAACGAATAGAGATGTCCACGAGACTCTAATAAAGTCCATTCGAGTGAATCAACTACACGATATCCATGTTTGGGGTGCGCCACTTTACCAAACTCCTCCGTCGCCATATCTAGTGAAATAAATGCATTCCCCGTGCCGCCATAAGTTACCCAGTAAAGTTTTTTGGACACTAAAACACCACTTTCCATACAGTAAGTAGCCCATTTTGGGCGGTTCTTTATATTTCTCCAACAATTATTCTTTAAACTATAAATCATGGTCTCAGCAGCACCATAATCTCTAGTATAATCAACACCACCAAGTCTTACGACTTTATAATCGTCATTAACCTCATCATACCAAAACCCATTAGTAAAAGTGTGCCGTAGTTCATTAGAGATACTTGGAAACGGCAATTGATGGAGCTTTTTTAAAGCGGGGTTGAATAAAAAATATGCATAGCGAGATTCAGAAACATAAGAGTAACACAACAAGCCATTACAAGAACCAATTACAAAGACAGGGGACTTGGGATGAGTCATTGGTAAATCAATTTGTTTTATAGCATTAATAGGGGATGTTCCGTCATAAAGAATCGAGTATAAAGAGTATGCATAATAACTTAATTCGTTGGTAGATGAGTTTATATGAGGTATAATGGCGTTGTAGTTGGCATACCTATTGGATTTGGAGTTTTTAATGAGATGGGTTTTCACAAATTGAGAGGATGAGATTAAAGTCAGCCATAATTTGCAAACACACCTGAATCTTATCAAAGATTTCACGGGTAGCCTTGAGAGTATCTCCTCTCTAATCTCTTGAGGAATATTCAATTTCTCCATTGCCGATCTCAACAATGATGCTACTCGTGAGTTTATCCGACTATATTTGCTCCTAAACACTGAACCTAAACTATAGATGTGAATATCTAGTGGGATGAGCAAGTGTATTATAAATAAGAACATAGCAAGCTCTAAAACTCTTGGAACATTAAATAAAAATCATGGACTTTCTGAACCTAAAAAAATCTTGGGCTCTAAAACCTAGTCTCTATAGTCAAGGGCCCAAAAATAAAATATAAAAAAGTAAATTAAATTCCAATAAGTGATCAATATTCCCAATAATCATAGAGATGCTAACGTAATCTCACCAATAGCATTAGCGTTTCATATAGATTTATATAGATCTTAGGCTAAGTGTATCATTGTATACAAGAGGAAACGATTATTATTCTTAGACTTTCACGTATTTTTTCTACTTTCACCTATATTTTTATCACATTAATCATTACATCACTATTTACTTTAAAAAAAATCTTATCTTCAAAGCTCAAGTCAATAAATGCTTTAATATTTTTTATTTTTTAAAATTAATTCCAATTTTACCTTTAAAAAAAGAAAAGTTGAAAAATAAATTATTGTATCCAAACATTTTTTGGAAGAATAAAAGATTTTATATTTTTTATCTTTATATTCATCATAAGTCATAGAGTAATGATATATATCATTACTCTAAGTCATAACTCTTAAAAAGAGTTATTGAACCCAAACACTTTTCGGAGGATTGGTTGATTTCGTAATATATAGGTCGACTACTTTTTCCACACCAAAAGATAATTAGGATAATCATCTTTGAATTGCTACAAATTGTTAATACCCATTACTAGTACACTAAATTACAGACCTCAACTTCAAGAAATATTGGAAAGAACATAACATGAGAGCAATTCTCTTTTGCAAATAGAACAAAATGTATAAGAATAAAAAAGGGAATTACAAGATAGATAAAAATTGAAGCAATAAAAAAAATACTAATCTACTTAGGATTCCTAATTACTGCTGCTAACACAACTTATGGTGACCATCGTAATTCAACATCCCCATAAAGAGCCTCAAATGTTGTATAATCATTACCTCCATCAAGATAAGGTGGAATAAGGCTTTCTATGTAGCCTTGAAAATAAGTATAGGAACGCTTACCACCATATAATTTTCGACTCAGGATTTTAGAATACTTTAAACTATACAAAATAACAGAATTATTAGTATGAAGTAAAACATCACCATTCTCTGTCACAAAGAATGGATTCAATGCCAGAATATACGACTGAATCGACCCCAACATAGTCCATGAATCCTCATCAACACCATATTCTTTCATCTCCCAAACATCCATACAACTCTTTTTATTTTTACGAGCAAACGAATAGAGACGTCCACGAGACTCTACTAAATACCATTCCACAGATTCATTGTCACCATATCTATGCTTAGGATGTGCCACCTTACCAAACTTTTCAGTCACCATATCTAGTGATATAAATTCATAACCGTTGCGCGAACATGTTACCCAGTGAAGTTTTCCAGACACCAAAACACCGTTTTGCCGGGAAGAAAAAGATCCAATTGGGTGGGTATTTATTTTTCTCCAATAACTACTCCTTACACTATAAATCATGGCCTCACTATAATTTTCATTAACACGAACAAGTCTTACGACTTTATAATCATCCATAACTTCATCGTACCCAAACCCATGAGCATAAGTGCACCCCTGTTCGTTCACGGTAATTGAAAACGGCAATTTATGGAACTTTTTCAAAGATTGGTTCAATAATACATATGTATCTTGAAGCGAAGATACACACATCAAGCCATTGCACGAACCAATAGGACGTGGCCCATCCTTGCAATTGAGTGCATTAGTTGGAATAACAATTATTTCTTTTCGATTCATAACGAAATTGGGGTCATAGAGAATAGAGTTAAAAGAGAGAGCATAGTGTGTGTATTTGGTAGAGTCGTCTATAGTTGTTATAATCGCCTTGTGGTTAGCATAATAGTTGGATCTTGAGTTTTTGGTTAGATGGATTTTTATAAATCTTGGTGATGAGATTAAAGAAAGCCATGATTTGCATACACACTTGAATTTCATCAGAGATTTAACTGGCAGTCTGGTTAGTAGCTCGTCTAAGATGATTTCCTCTGGTAGCCTCGGAAGCTTCTCGTTGAAGATGATGTTAAATGGGGGAAGATGACGATTCAATTGCTCCATTGATAACATCGATGGTGGTACCTGCGCAACTTTTTCACGACGACGCTTTACCCCACTTCTTTTACCTCCCGCCATTAGAGAAAAAACTGATGTAGTATTGATGAGATAAGGAATTGTAGTTAAGGTGGACGTTTTTATAAGTTAAAAGGAGTTGTTGAGGGTAAGGAGTCCACATACTTACTTATTAGTTGATCCAAAAGTTGGTAGGAGTAGGATTTATCGTGGAACTAAAACTGAATCCCACGATCTCGATAAACCTGTCATCATAAATAATATACTCAACGATTGTTAGATCTACTAAATTTGATTTAATAGAAAAAAGAAAATCAGGAATTATTTTTATTTAAAACAAATATAAAAGTGGCCCAGATTTGCCAAATCCGATCACTATAGAATTCATTGGTTTATTAACCACTTGGTCCACTAACTAACTCGTGTATTACGTCCTTTCGTGTTTAATTACGCAGCGCTTGGTCCTGTTGCTATTAATAGTTGCTTTTATATGTTACATTTGGGTTGATCGGAACACACGAGTATTCGAACCATCCGGGAGGAAAAGATCGGCTAGCGAGCTACGAGCAATTATACTTAACACCGCTACCGATTACGTGAGAACATGGGGGCTCGAGCAGGATGGCGGGTTAATCACATTTGCAAAGACTGCCCTTGTGAAATGGGTGAAACCTGTGAGCGAGATAAAACTTAATGTGGATGGGGCGTATGACATGGTTAGAAATATAGCTAGCACGGGAGGTCTATTTTGTGATAGGGATCGAGATTATTTAAGTGGTTTTGCCGGTAGGAGTGTCGCACGTACACCTTTCGAAGCGGAGCTCCTAGCACTGCATTTCGGGTTGGATAGTTTTGCGTGGGCTTACTACCCTTACCATCGAAACAGACTCGTGTGAATTGCATGCGCTAGTGAAGACGATGTGTGTTCAAGGGGATTTTCGGGGGATATTATAGATGCGTGTAGAAGGATCTTGGCATCTAATGATCATTTTGAGCTGGTTTGGAGCTTTCACGAAACTAACACGTGCATGGATTGGATGGCTAAGTCTGGGATGCGTAATAAGGAGGGTTCAATACCATTTTGGGATCCTCCAGCTGGTTTATGGTGGTTACTAGTGAAAGATCGCTATGGATGAGTTGTACCACGTGTACATTCAATTAGTCAATAAGCTGCAAAGAAGTTATCTTCCCAGTTATTTTGACTCATTTGTAACAACAACAAAAAATTGATGTCTGGATATTAATACGTTTATAGAGTTATTCCTTCCGTTTAACAGAGTGTGACCCCTCATTGTAATCTCTTTTTATGAGATTTTAATTTTCGATGTTTAACGCATTTTTTAAAGATATTTTATAAAAATGACTTTTTTTTCATACATAGGAGGCTTAAAACCCGTTAAGAACCAATTACACGATAATCAAAACATTATTACAAGTCTAGTACGACCCTAATAATCGCACATTTACTCCTATCTTTCGTAACATAGTTCCATAGATAATCAGCGGGGTCAACAAATTCCACTTGCCATTCGTGTATTTGCCTCTTCCTTCGCTAGTTTATCCGCACATGAATTCGCTTCCCGAAATATTTGTCTTACTTCGAATTTAGGGAAAATCCTTTAACATATCCCTACACTCGCGTACGATATGAGCAACGTGGCTACTTGAAGTCCCACCACCGCCCTTCACTAGCGCATGAAGCTCCTTCGAGACTGTCTCAATATCTAACTCAGTATATACCTTTTTAATTGCTCATCTAAGTCCAAAATGAAATGCCATGATTTCTGAAATGATCGAGGAGTCAAGTAGACATGAACCCATATAACCGGCAATGCACGACCCATTTTTATCTCTCCAAATGCCGTTAATTCCCGCGATTTTTCTTATTGCATCAAAGTTACTTGACTCATTTAACCATAATGCTCTTAGATAATTCAACCACACCACCATCTACTTCTTTTCCTCAAGCTAAAACAAAGGTGCTTGCTAGACGAACAATTTCATTTTTAATTACCTCTCCATATCGTAGCGAGATTATCCCATTATATACTGCAGAATTTCTCTTGGTCCAGATGACCCAAATAATTGCAGCAAATATGAGCCGCCATTCTAGGCCATCAATTATTGCTTTTGACTTCAAATGTCCAGCTAACCACTTCTTCATACCTTTTGTTCCTGGACTATCATTCTTAGCATCACCAGTTGACTCATACCTTGGAGACTGAACGTTGACTTCATGATTTCCATGACTCCACGCATTATTTACTTGTTGCAGTAATTTCAATTCCTCAGGTAATGATATACCTTCGTCCTGCAGCAGCTGAACACAGAGTAGATGATTCTCTACAGGCATCATTAAGTCCAAACACTTGCCACACCAGCTTTGCGATTTTGCATCCCAGCATTACATGACAAATGTCCTCTACTACATTTCCACAGATAACACAGCATTTCAACTCAACAATTCCTCTTTTATAAAGATAATCAGCTGAGGCAATTCTATTTCTCGCTATTCGCCAAAGCAACATACGAATATTTTGAGAGCATTTGAGTTTCCAAATTAAATCCCATTTAAACGACGGATTCCCTATATTATTATCTAGGATACTATACGCGATTTCACCGTAAAATTCCCTGATGACTCCAGTTTCCATACAACATTCGAACCTGATACTCCATTCAATTCAAGTAGCCCATCTTTCAAAATTTTCGTACTTGCTAGAATGGCCTTGCAAATACCCGAATCCCCTCCTTTACTTCCCGATCAAGAAACCCATCCTTAAAATATTTATTTTTAAAGGTTTCCACCCACGCTACCTTCTGATCCTTTACTATTTTCCAACCAAGTTTTGCAAGAAGCGCAAGATTGTAGTTTTTCGCACTCCTTAATCCAAGAAGCGCAAAAATGACTCTTTAGTAACTACAATATACCAAATTTTCTTTTCTCATTTGACACGTCAGTAACAACCCAACACAATAAGCTCATGCGAGTTAGAGCTACGATACTAAAAGTGTAAGTTTAGAGATTTTATCCGATTTTGTGAATGCACATATCTGGCGAATATAATAGCTATCCAATCAAAGCAGGCTGTGAAAATACTGTATAGCATCCCGATTGTATTGGAAATCGTTCCTAACACAGTGATAGAGTCACGCTATTACAAATATTCTGATTTGTGTTGTACTTTTATTACGTAATTTAATACTTTTTTTAAGTTGTAAATTCATAATATTTCTAATCTTATATACAAATTGTTGTAAATTTTTCTTGTGGTCTATTATTTTTTATTATGACCTTTTGTAGCTTAGCATATTGATGTAGAGCTCACATTTCTTGAGTAGAAAATGAATGTTCAACTTTAAAATTGTTGTTCGCATCACGAGTACAGTGACGATAAAATACCCAAATGAAGATCATAATACTCGAGGAACCAAAAGAACCATACAGTGATTGCATGTGCTAAAGAAGAAGATGCTAACACATAGTAAAATCCTGTCATAAATAAAATCACCATGACTATACCGCAATTATTATAAGAAACATGGAAATCAAGAATTGTGAAATAATAATAAACGCTTCATTATACCATGACACCGAAATTGAGGGAAACAGCAAAACTCGAGGTTATGCCTTGAACACTATTATCATATGCCTTGGTTAGGGCCCTCCGTATTATCATAACCACCTGCCACGCACAGTGAAGCTAGCTGCAAAAGTTGTTGTTGCATAGAGAACGGCTATAATTGAATTTGTTTCCGGTAATTTTTTAATGGAATCTGGTAGTTCGATCCAGGACTTGATGTGTCCATAGTGGCATATACTACAGATCTCCAGATATCATAAGATGTTTCATGACTGCTTGGATCCATATTATTTTTTCCCGAAACGGTACACATTTGTTTGAAATCATCAAAACAATTCCTACTACTTGTTAAAGTTGGTTGATATAGTAACTTGAGTTTGCATATACGGAATGATTGCAATTTATGAAACGCTATTTGTAGGTATTCGTATGTTCACTCAGATATTTATTATTTGTTACTATCATGAATGTCAAAATTTACTTGCAATAGTAGACTGCAGACAAACATAGCTCCGAAAACATCTATTTTTTTATTTTTTTGCCGTGGGTCAATTTCTTAGTTAATTTACTCTCCTGTATTTTCAGATATGTATAACTACTTTTTCCAAAGAAAAAGATAATTAGGCAACCGATTGATTTTCATCTCTGAATTGCTACAAATTTTATACCAATTACTAGTACCCTAAATCACAGACCTCAACTTCAAGAAATATGGAAAAGAACAAAACATTAAAGCAAGAGCAATTCTGTTATATGAATAATAGAACAAATAGCGAAAGAATAGAAAAGAAAATTACAAGATAGATGAACAAGTATTAAAAGCAAGAAAAAATATTTTTTATTTCATACTTTGTTCGTAAATTAATAACCAAAACAAGGTGGAACAAGAATCCTAATCTACTTAGGACATCATCAAAGTATTGTTTCAATATCACACCCATCAAGAGAAGGTGGAACAAGGCTTTCAATGTAGTAGCCTTGATAATAAGTATCACCAATATCCCATGATCTTTGACCCATGATTTTTGAATACTTTAAACTACACAAAATCATAGAGTTTTTCGTATGAAGTAAAACGTCACCATTCTCTGTCACAAATAATGGATTCAATGACTGACACTCATCGATTGTAGACAACAGAATCGACCCCATTTTAGTCCATGAATCCTCGTCCACACCATATTCTTTCATCTCCCAAACATCCATACAATCCTTTTTATTTTTATGAGCAAGAGCAAACGAATAGAGATGTCCACGAGACTCTACTAAATACCATTTCACCTTTTCATCATGCTTAGGTTTGGCCACCTTACAAAAATCCTCCGTCACCAAATCTATTGAAATAAATTCATAACCGGTGCGCCCATGTGTTACCCAGTGAAGTTTTCCAGACACTAAAACACCTTTTCGCTCTGAAGAACGAGACTCCATTGGGTGGTTATTTATTTTTCTCCTACAATTATTTCTTAAACTATAAATATGGGTCTCATAATCTTTTTCACCAAAATTAACACTAACCAGTCTTACGACTTTATAATCATCCTTAACTTCATCGTACCCAAACCCATGAGCATAAATTCTCGCCCGTCTAGGTGAAAACGGCAATTTATGGAACTTTTCTAAAGATGGGTTTAATATTATATATGGAGCCGAAGACGAAGATACACACATCAAGCCATTGCACGAACCAATAGGAATTGAGTAATTGGGTACACTTGTTGGAAAACTAATTTTTCTTTCTGAATCATAGAGAAATTGGGGTCATAGAGAAAAGAGTTAAAAGAGAGGGCATAGTACGTGTAATAGTTGGTATATAAATCTTTCGTTTTAATAATCGCCTTATGGTTAGCATAATAGTTGGATTTTGAGTTTTTTATAAGATTGGCTTTGATAAACGGAGATGATGAGATTAAAGAAAGCCATGATTTGCAAACACACGTGAATTTCATCAGGGATTTCACTGGCAGCCTTGTTAGTAGCTCATTGAAGATGATGTCATCTAGAAGGTTTGGAAGCCTTTTGTTTGGAAGCCTCTCGTTGAAGATGATGTAATATGGGGGAAGAGGCCAATTTAGTTGCTCCATTGATTTTTTTTTTTTTCCAAAGTTGCTCCATTGATGAGATTATCAGTCGTGGTACTTACGAGAAAACGGATTGAATTATTTGCTGACATGAGGAATTGTAGTTAAAGGAGTGCGTTTTTATAAGTTTAAGAAGTTGTTAAGTTTAAGTGCCAACATGGACTTAGCCCTAAGGGTATGTTTGGATGGAGGGATTGGGAGGGAAGGGATTGTATTAAAGGATAATGACAATCCCATCCGTTATTTGTTTTGGAAATAAGTAGAAGGGATAGTTTATTAAAGGATACTTGCAATCCCTTACGAACCCATATATTCAATCCCTCCAATTCGGTGGGATTAGGAAGGAAGGATTCTTTTATTACGTTGTAATGTCTAAATTACCCTTATTCTTTCTTTATAAAATATTTTAATAGGGGTATATGAGTCATTTAGTTATAAAAAGAATCCCTTCCTTCCATTATTCTTCTAATCCAAACACCGGATAAATGTTATCCTTTAATAAAATCTTCCCTTCTCTTTTTATTCAATCCAAACAAGATCAAATACTCTCCTTTCCATTCCTTTATTATACTCTCCTTTCCTATCTTTTAATAAATTATCCCTCCTTAATCCAAACATACCCTTAGGACTATCCAATTCAAGTTTCCAACTGTCCTCTTTTTCTATGTGATCTTATTCTATGTATTCTTATTCTTAATTCGTTCTCATTAGATAGATGTAGGATGAAATACAATTTCCTGTCTTCCGTTTCTTTTTTTTCTTTTTTTTCTTTTTTTTTAAATTTTTTGTCTCTGAATCCTTATTATTATGTTTTAAAATTATTATGTTTCTGAGACCGATTGTTAGTTCAGATGTTAGACTAATTCACACAGAAAAAAAATTCATAATATGTATTTTTTGATTTTTTTTTTGGAAAAAAATTTTAAAAAAAAAAAAGAAAAAAAAAAGAGTAAAGATATATATATATATATCACTCCTTTTTGCTTCATCCATGTATCACCTCGTGGAGGTTTTAAACACTAATAAAAATGTCGTTCTCTCTTAATGATTATTTTCTCTTTCTTTTGTTTAATGTCACATTAGATGACACATAGGAGATGATAAATGGGTGAAGCAAAAAGAGTTGATATATAGGAATGCTAAAAAAAATTATAAACGTATTTTTATTTGAGATGTTGGTCCAAGGAGTCTTGAACACCCACCCCTTAGTCCTAACTCAACCTTATCTTTTAGCTCTTCTCTCTAAAGATTTCAACTAAATCTTAATACTATACTCAAAAATCACATTTACATTTCTACCATTTTTTGTTTTTTATTTACATATATATTCTAAATTATGAATCCTAATATTTTAAATCTTCATATCTACATTCTCTATCCTCTCATCTCTTAACACCCTCTCTACCTACTCTCTCTACAGTTCCGGCAGCCCCATCCATTGCTGCACCTGAGAAACTCTGACCACCGTTCGAAAAGAAACAGAGATGTCACCACCACCAGCAAAGATCACCACCGACAGCCCCCACCAGCGAAACTCACCACCGAATTTCGACTACAATTTTCTTGCTGCCGGAGAAGGAGAGAGATGAAGATTGACTCGTGATGAAGCCGTTCGAGGACCAAACCGTAGCTCGGTCTCCAGCAGCTCGAATTTATCTCCGAAGCTAGATCTTGAGATTGGCTCGAATATCAACAGCAAGTCGCGAACCACAATCTCACCAGCTCGAACGGAGGTCACAGCTCGACTCCGGTGATGTTTTGTTGGAAATGGAATGGAGCTTCTGCAGGAGCTTCTTCGCCTGGAGGTGTTTCGCCGGAGCTGGCTTCACTGGCACTGCAAACTGGCTTCACTGCCAGAGCTTCTCCTCTTCTCCATGGCGCTGCGAACTGACTTCACTGCCGGAACGAAAGGGCGTTCTCCAGCTTCGTCTTCATTGCTGGTTCACCTGGAGCAGATCTCGAAGCGTGAACCAACGGCACCAGGTTCAGCTCTTCGCCGGCATTGAAGAACAGGTCCCTGGCTGCTTCGAAATCACCACCATGGCTTGTGTTCTGGATCCTTTTGTTGAAGACGAGCGAAGGAGGAAGTCACCACCATTGATGAAGTGATACTCCAGTTTGTTCCGGCGAAGCACGAGGACCAGATTCTTTTTTTGGTAAGATCTGGTCAAACCAGATATTTTAATCAGTTTTTTTTGTAAATAGACTTTTTTCTTTAGTTCAATAGTTTTTGTAATTAGTAAGTTTTTTTGTTCTATTGTAATAAATGTGTGTAAAAGTGATACTCATCGTTTTTTAATAATACTCAGCTTTTTTTATCGAATACTCTGCTTTTTTTATAGTATACTCTTCAGTTTTTGTAGAAAACTCATCAATTTTTGTAGAGTACTCGTCATTTTTTGTAGAGTACCATTCTTTTTTTTGAAACTCATCATTTTTTTGAAACTCATCAATTTTTTACGGAACTCTATATTTTTTCCAGTGGCCGGTGACCGGAGATCAGTGGTCGGAGGTTGGTGGTCAGGGTCGGTGGTCGGAGGTTGGAGGTCGAAGGTAGGTGAGCAGTGGAGAGGGATGAACAGTGACATCGCTCCTTTTTGTCTTTTAGTGTTACTAAGGGTATTTTAGTATTGGTCATCTTTAAGGTCTCTTTAAAGAAGTAAGATTCTCACTAATTTCTATAAGAAGAAAAACTAGTCTCCAAGTTCCTATGTGTCAATCACCCTTTTTATTTTTACCACTTACTAACATAAGAGCTCATTAGATATAATTATAAGAAAAATTTCACACCTTTAACTAAATAAAGCTTAGTAACTTTAACCGGTGGCAAGATTTTCACACCCTTCATTAAATAAAAAATTAGATATGATTTGGGATTTCTCGTATCTTGATTTTTGTTGTTCGATAAAAGTCTATACATCATGAATTATCAAAGCAAACTCCATGTTGATACTAGACTCGAATTCATTGGTTTTTCATTGTAGACGTGGATACGGAAAGAATTATAAATACCACATCAGATTGTTGTTAAATTTAACTTCCATGACTTTACGGTCAACCACTTGACAATAACAATTCATCTCTCTAATAATTCAATTTTCAAAATATTTAACAACAACCATCTTCAAATTATAAATTTATATTCAACTAATTATGTCACCGTTGTAAATTATGTCAAGACTTTGGATATTAAACAAACTGTAAATTATAGGAGACCTTCACTTGAAAATATATTAGTTGAAAAGATACAAAGATAACATGGCATTTAGAATATTTTTTAAAGGCAACACAAGTTAAAAATATTTTATCTTTATATTTTATATATTTTTAATTAATATTATAGTTAATACTTAAAAATAGTTTATCAATTTTGCAAGTTTATGGAACCATGTAACGCTAAGTGCCCGTTTGGAAGTGCTTTTTTGGAGAAGCACTTAAAAGTGCTTTTAGTATTTTAAGAGTTTTTTTTTACTTTGAAAAGCACTTTTTTGAGAAGTACCAAATATGTGCTTCTTAAAAAAAGCACTTTCAATAATTTTAGATTTCAAAATTATTTTTAATAATTTTTCAAAATTTTGAATTTTATTCCAAAAGCGCTTTTTTACTCTAAAATAAGCACTTCCAAACGGGCCCTTAGGATAAAAATGGAGTAAGTTATTAAATGCCCGTACATAGATGCATATCGTAGAAAATATTATATAACCTATATTAAGGCAAATCTTAGTTATAACTTAAAAGACAGATATTCTAAATTTTATATAGGGTAAAATTCTCGTGAAACTCTTGATCTTTACCCAAAGTGTAGTAGTCGTCTTTTAAGTTTTGAATTTCTCCAGAAGGCCTTTTAACTTCACTTTTTGTCACTGTTAGCTTTTTTTTAAAATTTTTGTTAGTTAACCGCTGATCAACACCACCTGGCACCACGTCATTGCCACTTCAGCGCTATGCCAGCATAGCATCAGTATTCACACCTTTTTTTTTTTTTTTAAGTCTTCTTCTTCCTCCACACGCACAAGAACCCAAATTAAGGTAAAGAAAATGTAATGGCTAAGGAATGCATCCTCCATATTTTCGTAATTAGCAGCTCCTAAATTAAAGGCATGAAAGAACAGCTCCACTAAATGGAGAATAAATAATAAATCACGCAGCAGCTTAATGGTCGTATAAATTGGCGCAAAAGGCATGTCGATAAAATATTTTGGAGATGATATAGGAGCATTCCTTCTACAAGCATTTGCAGGCCTATAAATTGAATAATGAATCTTCCTAAAAACTCGAAAGTAGCAGCTCTTTGACAATAATAGAGGACAGATTTATCCTCGGCATCCAAAAAATACTCGGCAATGCGACGAACGCCCGAGTAACAAAAACCCAAAACACGACGGATCAAATAACAAAAAGAGATCTTTATAAGATGAAGAGAAAAATCGATATACTGAAAAGTAGAGTTCAAAGCAACAGCTGTAGGGGAATGGATAATAAATAAAGCTGCAATTTTATGAAATTGCAGAAAAGTCCCCGAAGAACTAACTACCACTGCACACTTATCCCTCGAGCAAAAGTCAGACAGCTTAAAAATTTCTCTTCAAGAATAAATTCCAAGAAATAAGAAAGTGAGTCTCATCTGTAGCAACAACAAAGTGAAGAGAGAAACCATTCAAAATAAGGGATGCACAGCTATAGTCATCGGAGATGATTACAAATTATAGGCACCCAAAAATTGCACATCCTTTGATAAATGGGAACCATAATTATCTAACTCCCAGGCATTCAATAGCATTAGCTTTGCAAAATAAACCAACAGGTTCTAAACTGGACAAATGAGATAAGGAAAATCATCCAATAATTTAAAAAAGTTTCACTTTGGTCCCTGGGGTAAAAGACCTCAAAACAGCTAACCAATCGATTGTTGATGGAGTAGCAAAGCCATTTAATGATGGTGGAGAGTTGACACGAGTGGCGGCGGTTTTCTTGTGCGGGTGGAGGAAGAAGAATACGACTTTAAAAAAAATTAATGAGGTGTAAATAGTGATTACGCCAGGCTGACGTGGCGCTAAGGTGGCAACGATGTGGCGCCAGATGGCATTGACTAACGGTCAACTAACAGAAATTTTAAAAAAGGGCTAACGGTGACAAAAATATGAAGTTAAAGGTCCACCGAAGGAATTTTAAATATAAGGAACGGCTAGTGCACTTTGGGTTAAGATCAAGGGCTTTACAGGGCTTTACCCATTTATATATTATCGCTCTCTATACATATAACAATAACCATGTGAATAAGTTCCATAAGAAAAAAATGAATATCTATCAGAAAGTAACTCAAAAACAATTTCATTATGAATATAATCCCCCACTCACACATTTGTGATATATTGTCACGCCCCGAATTTCCACCACCGAAATCCAAGGCGCGACATGCCGCAGACTTAAGTCAAACCACCTAAGCCTGCAAGGCGACCTAACCAAATTCAATGTTTACTTAAGGTAAATTTTAAACTTTACTAATATTCATAAATTTACAGTCTTGAAGTTTATTTAAGAAACAATATCGCGACTCGCCTATACCTCTGGTCCAATACGCCAACTAATAATTAACACGGTGGTCAACGCACTATCTCTCTTGGGAATTTCCTAGCCCACTTTCCCCTGCACATTAAATTAACGAATGAGCTACACAAACTCAGTAAGTCGAAACGTCTCCCAGGAAGGGGATTCACATAACAACATTATAACACGAATTATAATCAATGACATATAAATGAAATGCATGTATGGCATAATTGTTCAGTAACCGGCCATCACTAGCCTCGAATATAAATGATCATGCACACACACTCCTTAGAGCTGCGATAACTAATATTCAGCACTCACTAGTACCGATAACTAATATCCAGCACTCACTAATGCCTCGGTACACAGCCTTAGTACCATCGCCTGCTCCTGCCATCTCCGACCCCCTGGGCAACATATAGGCCCACCCCACACACCCGCAGTGGATCTTTCCACCTACGACACAACGCAATCAGTACCTGAGTACCACACTCAGTACCTCGACAATTTCACCTGTCGGATAGGTGTCGCAGCCCTAATGATCACATAACACGTATAGGTCTAGTACACAACTAAATGCATTTCACGAGATATAATCATATTTCACGTAATCTCGATATATACAATTTAAATAAATGTCGATAACACAATATCGTAAATCGACATAAAGAAGGGAGTCCGACTTACCTCAACCGTGCTTTTAATTAAATCCCTGATCCTCCTAAAATATAACTTCCCGATTAGTTCTAGATAATATACTATGATTTATCATAAATATTTCCTTAAATAAACTTATCACTAATAGCAAATATATATTTATTTAATTTAACCTTTTATCTTGATACCTTATCTATTTTAATTCTTTAATAATATTTCTTAATCTTTTGTATCACTTTTCTTAATCTACAGACCATAAGCCTTATTCCTTTCACTTTGTACCACTATTTTTATTACTATTATTAACATCTATTTTTAAGATCTAATCCTTACAAATATTTTCAGAAAATATAAATCCTATCCTAATTAATATTTCTCACATCTCTTTTATAACTCACGAGTCTCATATATATAAACTATTACAAATATAAACCATTACAAGTTTATAAATAATACTTTTATTTTCATCACTTAATAGCTCAATTTTATTGTTTTGCAGTAAGTAGCCACAACAATTATATTCATCAACTTTTTCATATGTACTACAATTAAATTGACTAATTCTATTCTTATTCATTCTGTCTTTTCTTTTTAATTATTTATCCAACTTAAGGAATACACATATATGCTATATCTATCTAACATACATATATACATCCATATCCAAATAACCAATTATGTATACAATAATATTATACCTTTATGTGGCCGAGGATTGAAAGAGCAAAGATGTAAAGATTTAGAGTTAGATTTATTTCTCTTTGCTGCGGTAGGGATGAGAAGGTTTCCGTTTTTTTTTTTTTTTTTTTGGTTGGTCTCCTTTATATACTAACCTCCACCGCCATACATATATATATTATATATCTTATTTTACTTTTTCTTTTTCTACATGTCTAATAACTCAAATACTAGAACTGTGACACGTATAGTATGACAATGCTAACATACTACCTTTAATTGCAATAATTACCCAAATCTTATTAAGTTTAATAATAAGAACCTTAATACTTTTTATTTAGATTATTATGAACCCCAACATTTTCATAATTATTAAAAGGCCCATTAATTTTTAAAATAAAATTTTCCGGATATCACATATATCCCTGGAGATATTCTAAAGAAAGAATGGACAATTTAATTTTTTTATGTGGTAAATGAATGGGAAAAGAGTGTACAAATTATAGTATTGCTTCTAATGCTGTATTAGCATTGAGAAAATAAGTAATTTAGTATGATGAAGTAACTTTAATACCGTCGGCCGTATCACGTCTACTTAGATGATATAATACCCATATGATGATCAGAATACTCGAGGAACCAAAAAAACATACAAAGATTGCAAGTCCTAAAGAAGGAGCTGCTAACACAGAATACAATCCTGTCATAAATGAAATCACCATTGCTATCATAGCAATTATTATGAGAAACATGGAAATCAAGAAATGTGAAATAATAACATCCACTTCCTTATACCATGATGCCAAAAATTGGATGAAAACCGCTACACTCGAGGTTATTAGACCGATAGTATCCGACACAATAAATGCCTTGAATGCTGTTGTTCTTGCTAGAACTGCCATGCCTTGGTTAGGGACTCAGTACTATCATAACCACCTGGTACAGTGAAACTAGCTGCAAAAGTTACTGTTGCAATGAGTGTGGCTATAATTAAATTGGTTTCGTATTGTTTTTTAATGGTATCTGGTAGTTCGATTGTTGGGGAATTGGGGTCCTTAGTGGGATATACTAGAGAATTCCAGATATCATACGATGTTTCATGTCCGCCAAGATCTGCGATTCGATCTTGGAAAACAGATTCAGTTAGCGAAGCTATCAAGAAGCTCATGACGAGTTTATCTTGTTGCACCCATTTAGAGTAGCTGGAGTCTGTCTTGGGAGGACACCTATGAGTGCCCTCAACAAAACCAATGAGGTTATGTCCTTCGAGGAACAAACCGATTTGAGCTTTCCAGAAACCGTAATTTTCGCCATTGAGTTTTGTGGTGATAAAATGATGGCCATTGCTAAAGGATACCATGGGAGAAGATGTATCAAAGGCCATGGATTTACAAGAAACCAAGAAGTAAGGAAACCCTTAATAAATAGGTAGATGTGTTACATTATTTGTAACGAGCAAATGTTTGATTCTTGGAAACGACACAAAGACTATGTCAACCTATGATTAACTTTTTTGTGCAACTTGAAAAGAGGTATACCACTTTGAATTACATATAGAGAACAGTATCAACTTCAAATGAAAACATACAAACACGTCTTGGTTCTAAAAGGCGCTAGGCGGTACTAGGGCGGTCGACCACCTTCGAGCGCCTAGATGGTTAGGCGGCCTATTAGTCGGAATTTAGGCGGTCTTTGCCTAGGCGGATTTTTTATTAATTTATTTTAAATATATATGACTAATATAATGATCTGAATAACATTTACATCTTAATATATTTAAAGTAAATCAATTTAACATAAATATCATATATCTTATAAAAATAATAATAATTCATTATTATTCAACAAAAAATGTCAAATTCAAGAATTCTAGACTTGAAATTTAAAAAATCTAATTTTCTCGCGCGTTCAAACTCTAACCTAAGTAGTTTTTCTTTATATGTTTCTAATGTGTTGGGTTGGATTAGATTGAATTACTTATTTATGGGCTAGCATGCTAGGTAGTGTTCACGTTAGGCAACCCATTAATCTGATTGGGTAGTTTATTAATTATATTATGCGTAGACGAACCTTCGAGCCAAATTTTAGGCGGATCGCACCTTGGAACGCCTAAGCGGAGCGCCTAGTCGGCTAGGCGGCCTTGTTTTAGAACACTGAGTAATACCAAGTCAATAAGTTACAATATACCTTCATGAGATTGAAGACGGTAAGCAGAAACCTCCTATATATGATCCTAACACAAAGATAGTACTTGCCTAAAAGAACGTAATCCCTAATACTAAGCCTAAAAGAACGTAATCCCTAATACTAATCATTTTTACTTCTGATGAAGAGACCGACATGAATCTTTTGATATCACTATTCACAAGGCTTTCATGTTCATATATGTTCCAGTATAAGTATGTAATGGTTACAATGAGGCCACCAAAAAAAAAATTACAAGACATACCTTATGAAAAACTTTTATAACATATATTATATAACATGGAGGATCTATGGCCTCAAAATTGATTTATGAAATAATCAGGGTACTAAGATATAATATCATTACTCATTTCTCTAACCGTGTGCAATCAAAACTGAAGGAATAGAATTTGTTCAAAATATTATATTAAAAAAATACAAAAAAAACGATATATGTTATATTGTTATTGTCTAATGCTCGATGAATAACAACCAGCCAAATCATATTTTTGAGAAATTTGAAGATACAAAAATATCAATTCATTAACAGTGAAGAACATATGTGATACTATAAATAGTTTACTAGATCATTATTTGATTTATGTGGAAAGAGTTCATAATGTTAAATATATTATTAATATAATATATTATTACCATAATATATTATTATCTTTATTAGACTAGATTATTTTCATATCGTATTTATTTCCTAGTTAGTTTAGTCTTATCTTACTTGTTCACCAAGTTATTAGTCCTATAAATAGGACTCATTCTATTGTAACTCATTCACAATGTAGTCCTTAAAGTCTTTCTTATCCTCGAGCCTTTAGAGCTCCTATCTCTTTTAATATATTATTTATCTTTTCTTATATTTCTCTCTTCCACTTATTTAAATATCCCACTTAATTTAAATATCTCACATGGTATCAGAACCACAATCCAAAGTGGTTTTTCATTATCGTTTCGTTCGCTTCCGCATCTCGTTAGGCCCTTCAGTGGTCTCGTCTCGTTAGGCCCTTTGGTGGTCTCGTCTCGTTAGGCCCTTCAGTGGTCTCGTCTCGTTAGGCCATTCAGTGGTCCCGTTAGGCCATTCAGTGGTCCCGTCTCGTTAGGCCATTCAGTGGTCCCATCTCGTTAGGCCATTCAGTGGTCCCGTCTCGTTAGGCCATTCAGTGGTCCCGTCTCGTTAGGCCATTCAATGGTCTCATCTCGTTAGACCTTCCATGGTCTCATCTCGGTAATTCACTCATCACTCGGTATTTGGTTCACAGTTCTCACAGCTGGACTCATTACTCCACCTCGACGCTACAATATCAACATTGCCACCACGTCAACTCCTCCATCAACAACGTTCAAGATACATCATCAAAAATTCATGTTTCAAACTCAAGTTGCTCTCTCTCCGACCTACTTGAGTTTGAGGGGGTGTTAAATATATTATTAATATAATATATTATTAATATAATATGTTATTACCATAATATATTATTACCTTATTAGACTAGATTAATTCCATATCGAATTTATTTCCTAGTTAGTTTAGTCTTACCTTACTTGTTCACCAAGTTATTAGTCCTATAAATAGGACTCATTTTATTGTATTAGAAATCAACTCATTCCCAATGTAGTCCTTAAAGTCTTTCTTATTCTCGAGCCTTTAGAGCTCCTATCTCTTTTAATATATCATTTATCTTTTCTTATATTTCTCTCTTCCACTTATTTAAATATCTCACTTAATTTAAATATCTCACAAGCCTAAGTTCAATCGGCTTTCAATTTTAGTTTTTGTTAAAATTGAGAGATGAAGGGCCCGTTTGAGATTGATTGTTTTAGAGTTAAAATTGTTTTTATTAAAAATAAAAATATTTTAAAAAAATATTTTAAAATATGTTAAGATCTAGAATCACTTTAAGTATACTTTTTAAAAGAAACACCTACTTAACACTTCTGTTAAAAGTGTTTTTAAGGGTCAAAATCACTTTTAAAAGACTATAACCACTTTAGGGCTTTTGAAAAAAAATCAAAAAAAGCTCAAATACTTAATTTGCAATCCCAAAAGCTTCCATGCAATTAGAAATTAAAATATGAAAGAAAAAAATCCATATCGAGATTCCCAAATATTTTGTCAATCTCTGGTCACATTTGGTGAGCAGATTTCCAGACTACATTTTCTTTTTAAATTTCATTTTGCATACCAGCCTCGTGGAAAAGTTTGTAAGAATGCCCATTCTACTAGGAAAACTTAAACAACAGAAATGTGTGACAGATGATTGGTGTTATTATTGCGATGAGATAACAGAGTCAATTGACCATCTACTTCTTACCTACCTATGTGCTGTAAAATCTGGGTTGTCTCAAATTTACAAATTTGAATTAGAGAAGAAGTCACGGAGAATCTAGGACATTATATAGTTAACGTGTTGCAAGTGTGTGGGGTAAGGGGACAGGTCGCACTGTTGGTCACAACCTACATCATACTGATGTTATGGAATATTTGGAAGGCTAAATTGAAAGTGTTACATGAGAATAGAAGTCTAGATATTAACAAAGTAATTAGGGCGACGAGGAAAGATATGACGGACTTATTCGGAGAGGACTGGAATGTTACGGAGGAAGGAATAAGTAGAAACAAATAGGAATTATCTATCCAGTACACAATGTAAGGGAAGGAAATGACGCTAGCATTATTATAATGTGTGACGCTTCGTTTACCAGTACAGTAGAACCCACCAGCATCGTGGTAGTCAAAATAGATAAAATAGTTGAAGCATGGCCTTGTGTTCGTGTGTGTTTTGGGGCATCCACCACGGAAGATGAAGCGCACACGATGCTTGAAAAGGTGGAATCTTGCGAGGAAGTGCAGAGCGGGAGACGATTAATCTCTCAGATAACCTTGAAATAAAATACATAGTATTAGGCCACCATCAACAACAAGATGGTTAGAACAACCATTTCTGAAAAGAACAGGGGGTGTTGTGGAAGTCTTGGATGATGTGTCTTTCCATCACCTACCTAAACGTTCCAATGATAAGGTTGACCGAATTGCTCGAATTGCTAGATAGAGGGACGGTGGGTGTTGGGATCACCAACTGGTGGAGACTCGGTTCTCAAGATCAGGGACATGTTGATTTTTTCGGTTAGGCTAGGTTTGGCCATTTTATCGATAAGATAGATCCTTCTTTTACCAAAACTTTAGAATTCAACATATCATATTGTTAGAAAAAAATAACTTTCACTTTCCTTGATAAACTTATAAGATTCTGAAAAAAATAAAATAATATATTTTAATATTCTTAAGAAAAAATAATGTATTTTAAAAAATTAGGTTGTTTTAATGTGACAAATCCTCTTGTGTTTAGTGTGCTATTACTCTTGTTATATACATCCTATCTTGCCTCTAATTCATCAAAAAGCACAATCTTTATCATTTAGATCAAAGCTTTATTGTTTTATCTTAAGAAACTAATTCTCATACAAATACCTTTAACCTTATCTTTGTGTACATTGAGAATTAGCTTTAGTGATCAACTACAAAGTTTATAAGAATGATGTTCTCTACAACTCTCGTGAAGAAGGTTTTCTGATCCGAGCATCACAGTAAAAGATATACTCACTAGAAGGTGATTTAGACCTCTGGTGCGGTATACCGGCGGATCTAGCGGTATACCGCCCGCAGCACGGACTACACCACGGAGCAGGGCTAGTCCGTCAGAAAGCAAGTGAATTAAACGAAGGTTCATGCGGTACACCGCTTGAGACCCGCGGTGCACCGCAGGTTAGGGTTTTCTGCAGCAAAATGAAGACAAAAGGCATATATCCGTTGGGGATATTAATATATCCGTTGGAGACAAGTCTTATGACCGTTGGGAACATTTTGCAGCTATAAATTGAAGGTCTTTCAAGGCCACAACTACACCTTCAACCCATATACATTAAGGGGCTTAATTTTTATCATCCAAGAAGGTGTCAAGAGCTATACATTGTCATATCCACTCAATTAAGGAGTTAATCCAATAAGCCACAAAGTTCTATCTACTCAAGAGGAGTCTTTCATGCTTAAGTGTTATATCTACTCATTAGGAGATTGTTAGCAAAGTAGTTTCACCCTTTAAACTCTTTGTATTTATCCTCTTAAGTCTAGTTCTTGTAATAGATAGATTAAGAGAGAATTAGAGTATCGGGAGTATACTTGGTGTCCTTGTGTTGTGATTACACAAGAGTTTCCTTCGTGGTTTCGAAGAGGTTGTCCTTCGTGTTATCGAAGAGGTTGTAAGGGTTATTGTGTTCTCGACCCGGTTAAGAGAGACACGGGAGCTTAGTGAAAAGCTTGAAATCCTAAGGAGGCTTCCTTAGGTAGTGGATGTAGGGAAACCGAACCACTATAAATCGTGTGTATCTTTCTATCCCTACTCTATTTACTTTCCGCACTTTATATGTTTGATAATATGCTAGCATGAATATTGTGATATTGATTATCTAGTTTATCTAACTTAGATCATCTAGCATAGTAAGAGAATAGTATTTTGATTTACTTGTTTAACTTCTATATCAAACCTCTAACTTATCCATTGCATGATCCCTTAAGAGTTTGATATATTAGTTAACTTAGAAGCTTCTCTTTAAAACATATAATTGTCCAAAATATTTTTTAATTAGGCATTAATATTATTAGTAATCCTATTCACCCCCCTCTAGGACTTTCAATTGGTATCAGAGCCTAACTCTACGTAAATAGCTTAACCGTTAGTAGAGAAAACGATTTGGAATTTATTCTTTTGGAAGAGTTGTTTTCTACACAACCTCCACTCTTTGTAGGTGATCGTTACTTTGCTTGGAGGAAACAAATGGAAGAATTAATATACAAAAGAACACTCAAATCTCGAAAAAGGAAAATCCGGTGATTCCTTTCTTTATCTCGTATATATTTTTGCGTTCCTCCTTATGGCTTGTGTTTATAACTATGATTTGGTTTTGATTTGATTAGTTGTGTTTGTTGTTATCATGTTTTATTTGTGGATATTATCTTGTGATACTAATCATTGTTTTAATGTTATTAGTGATATTGCATCTAATTCTCTTGAATGATGTTTTTTGCTCTTTAGCTCTTAGAATTTTGGTAATTGCATTTTAGTCCCCAAAATTTTCAAAATTGCACTTTGACCCCTCATATTTATTAAATTCTCCAAAGTGTCATAGTTTGGACTTCATAATCTTTCACATGTAAAATTTGCCATTTTAGTTCATATTTTTGAAAAATTGCATTTTTCGTCCCTACTATGTGAAATTGCTTTTTAGTCCCTCAACGATTATAAATTGCACTTTTTATTCTTACAAATTTTTATAAATTTTAAAAGTGCCTATTGATTCTTTTTATCGTTGACAAAAGGGACAAAGATCAAAGATATTAGTTTACACTTTCAAATCTTAAATTATCTTTGAACACAAATTTGCATTTTCATAAGGGTGAGTTTTTTTAAAGAAATTGCTTTTCAAAATATTTTTCCGATAATCTTTTGAATTTCCCATAGCATTTCAAAAAGAATTAATCCATTATTGGTCATTAACTCATTTGCATGAAATAATTTAGCCTTACTATCTATATGTTGTGCTTCATTATGTGCTTATGTGGTTTATTCCCTATTGTGCAAATATCTTGTATGATTTGACCTTTTCATACTTAAAATTGCCTAACCTTGATTTTGGGTCTTTTCGTATTTTTTAGAAAATATAGGGGTATTTATGAAATAAACTGATTTCTTTGTTTTCGAGATTTCCATGTTGAATCTTTTCAAAACAAAAGCGTTTTTAGTAGTTTTAAAATATTTCTATACTATTGGGGAGTTTTCGTATTAGCTTCGGGTGTTTATGCAAATTGCCTATTTTCTATTCTCTCCTCTTACACCTTTTAGTCGAGCTTTAGTGCGGTGCACCGCAGCAATGGTCCGGTACACCGCGATTCAGGGTTTATTGTTTTATTTTGCATTGTGGTCCCTATTGGTTGAAAACATTGCATTGTGGTCCCTATTGGTTGAAAATATTGCATTGTGATCCCTATAGGTTGAAAAATATTGATTTGAGGTCCCTATAGTTTGAACAAGTTGCATTTAGCTTTCTTATGCTTGAAAATTACACCTAGGTCCCTTTTGTCTTGAGAAAGTTATACTTAAGTCCTTAAACTTTTGAAAAATTGCATTTAGTCCCTAAACTTCTGAAAAATGCATATTGACCCCTATACTTTTCAAAGATTAAATTTTACCCCTTGATCTCTCAAAATCGGTTCAAATATTCTTATTGGTAAAAAGGGGAGAAATTATTGGTCAAACTTTTTCAAAATTGAAACAAACACTCTATGCATTTTGTGAGGGGGAGTTTTTCTTAAATTATCTTTTAAAACTCAAATGCTTGGTTAATCGTTTGTACTAATCGTTTATCTCATAATTGCAGTAATCGTTTGCATTTATAGAAAGCTTATAAGATGATAATCTTCCTATCTAGAAGTTGGTAAAACGTTCTTATCCATTATATCTTTCTTTCATCTTGTTTCATGCTTTACATTGTTAATCTTTATGCATTTCAAAATTAAAATATTTTAATTGCTCTTAACCCTTGATCTCCTTATGTTGTTTTTCAAAATCTATTCACTTGAGTTTTAGCTCTTCTATGTTTAGTTGGTTGATATTATTTTATAATCCCGTCTTTTTGATGAAGACAAAGGGGGAGAAATATGTGCACTAAAACTTTCAAAATTGCACTTTTTAATACTCACAAATGCATTTCATATCTTATATTCATTTTTACTTAAATGCTTATTGTGAGGGGGAGCTAAATTTCATAAGAGCTTAAACTTTCATATCATTCCTAAGGTGTTTTAGTGAAGGATTTGTCATCATCAAAAAGGGGGAGATTGTTGGCATATAGCCTCCCTTAATAGGTTGTTTTAATGTGACAAATCCTCTTGTGTTTAGTATGCTATTACTCTTGTTAAATACATCCTATCTTGCCTCTAATTCATCAAAAAGCACAATCTTTATCATTTAGATCAAAGCTTTATTGTTTTATCTTAAGAAACTAATTCTCATACAAATACCTTTAACCTTATCTTTGTGTACATTGAGAGTTAGCTTTAGTGATCAACTACAAAGTTTATAAGAATGATGTTCTCTACAACTCTCGTGAAGAAGGTTTTCTGATCCGAGCATCACAGTAAAAGATATACTCACTAGAAGGTGTTTTAGACCTCTGGTGCGGTATACCGGCGGATCTAGCGGTATACCGCCCGCAGCACGGACTACACCACGGAGCAGGGCTAGTCCGTCAGAAAGCAAGTGAATTAAACGAAGGTTCATGCGGTACACCGCACGAGACCCGCGGTGCACCGCAGGTTAGGGTTTTCTGCAGCAAAATGAAGACAAAAGGCATATATCCGTTGGGGATATTAATATATCCGTTGGAGACAAGTCTTATGACCGTTGGGAGCATTTTGCAGCTATAAATTGAAGGTCTTTCAAGGCTACAACTACACCTTCAACCCATATACATTAAGGGGCTTAATTTTTATCATCCAAGAAGGTGTCAAGAGCTATACATTGTCATATCCACTCAATTAAGGAGTTAATCCAATAAGCCACAAAGTTCTATCTACTCAAGAGGAGTCTTTCATGCTTAAGTGTTATATCTACTCATTAGGAGATTGTTAGCAAAGTAGTTTCACCCTTTAAACTCTTTGTATTTATCCTCTTAAGTCTAGTTCTTGTAATAGATAGATTAAGAGAGAATTAGAGTATCGGGAGTATACTTGGTGTCCTTGTGTTGTGATTACACAAGAGTTTCCTTCGTGGTTTCGAAGAGGTTGTCCTTCGTGTTATCGAAGAGGTTGTAAGGGTTATTGTGTTCTCGACCCGGTTAAGAGAGACACGGGAGCTTAGTGAAAAGCTTGAAATCCTAAGGAGGCTTCCTTAGGTAGTGGATGTAGGGAAACCGAACCACTATAAATCGTGTGTATCTTTCTATCCCTACTCTATTTACTTTCTGCACTTTATATGTTTGATAATATGCTAGCATGAATATTGTGATATTGATTATCTAGTTTATCTAACTTAGATCATCTAGCATAGTAAGAGAATAGTATTTTGATTTACTTGTTTAACTTCTATATCAAACCTCTAACTTATCCATTGCATGATCCCTTAAGAGTTTGATATATTAGTTAACTTAGAAGCTTCTCTTTAAAACATATAATTGTCCAAAAGATTTTTTAATTAGGCATTAATATTATTAGTAATTCTATTCACCCCCTCTAGGACTTTCAGATGTGTCTTTCCATCACCTACCTAGACGCTCCAATGATAAGGTTGACCGAATTGCTCGAATTGCTAGATAGAGGGACGGTGGGTGTTGGGATCACCAACTGGTGGAGACTCGGTTCTCAAGATCAGGGACATGTTGATTTTTTCGGTTAGGCTAGGTTTGGCCATTTTATCGATAAGATAGATCCTTCTTTTACCAAAACTTTAGAATTCAACATATCATATTGTTAGAAAAAAATAACTTTCACTTTCCTTGATAAACTTATAAGATTCTGAAAAAATAAAATAATATATTTTAATATTCTTAAGAAAAAATAATGTATTTTAAAAAATTATTAATGTTTGAGAAAAATTATTTTAATTTAAATATATAAAAAATGATTTCTAATATTTTTAAGATATATGATTAAAAAAATTCATACATGCATTAAAAATTAATTAAGAGTTAGAATATAGAATATACATGCAGAATTTTTGTGTTGAAGCAGGTCACAAGATTAGTGAGGAAAAATCAATCATTTGTTTTTCTAAGAATATATCGCAGTCGGAGAGATTAAACCTTGCTAGCATAAGTGGTTTTGTGCTTAGTGACTCGCTGGGTATGAATCTAGGGACTCCCATTGTTTCGGGACGTCCCCCAAGAGGTTTCTATCGAAGAATCATAATGAGTATGCGGAGTAAGTTAGCTAATTGGAAGGCTCAAAATTTATCCTTAGCTGGAAGGATAACTTTGGCTAAATCGGTTTTAAGCGCTATTCCTACATATATCATGAAACTTCGAAGCTGTCGGTCAATGTTTGTAAGGATATTGACAAGACAATTCGAGATTTCATTTGGTGTAGTGGCGAAGAGACACTGAAAATCCATTGGCTATCGTGGGAGAAGGTGTGCCGCACAAAATCAGAAGGTGGTTTGGGTTTTTGAGAAACTAGAGAGTTTAATAAGGAGTTATTGGCGAAATTGGGTTGGCAAATTCTGAAAGTCGACCACGCATTGTGGGCGGTGGCTTTGAAAGACAAGTATTTTAATGAAGGTTTACTCAATCGGGTCTCAGAAAATTCAGACTCTAGGATGTTGATGTCTCCCTAATTGTTCTTATTTTAGACCCTTAGGAGACATCATTTTTGGTGTTTATTTAATTAATTCGACAGACTTTTGAATGAAATATGCAATAATTCGGATTTCCCTTTTTATTTCTAGCATTTTTGAATTATTAAACTTTTGCGCGTAATATTGGTATTTTTAGTGTAAAGTTTACAGGTTTTTAGATGTTAGCTAGGAAAGGAATCCGAAGATAAAGTCAAAGATCAAAAGATAGAGTCAAGACTTGAAGAGAAATCCCGAAGATTTTATTTTAGAGCTAAAAATCCATTTTCCAGGCCCTTGATTGCTGTTTTCGAGGTACTTAAGAGCTGATTGAGCCGCTGACCTTTGAAGAGAAAACATTCCTTATCGAAGTACGGAACTTTAGCAACTGGAATGAGGTCAATCGGAGTTGTAACGCATCGGGAAAAGCAGTTTTAGTGAAGGCCTGTCATCAGTTACGGGATTTTGGGCTTAGAAAGTGGGCTTGGACATTTAATTAGGCTTTTATTTTCTGGTCCAAGCCCTAGTCCGAATTTTTAACTATAAAAGGAGGTCTGGACTCTTATTTTAAACACAATTCACTTTCCACAAGATTAAAAACACCAGAGAAGCTACAGCAGGAAGAAAGGAGAAGCTACAAGAGCTGGAGTGGGTCTATAGCTCCGTTCGTAGTCATTCTGATTCCGAAAATTAGGTTTTTCTTATATTTTAATTTTGTAACGAATATGAATTCCATTTCTTTTTATTTAGTTTTTAATTTTAATATGAGCTAAATTTCCATTAGTGCTTGAGAACAAAACAATGGGTGAATCTTGATTTTATTATTATAACGAATGTTGAATTTGGGTTTTTATTGAATTAAATTAAATTAGGGCTTTTACTCTTTTCGACAATTTGTGAATGTTTACTGATTTTAGAGTCGCGAACTAAAATTAGGTATTAGTATCTAAGCTATTCCATATATGTGGCGTATGGATCATCCTGACGGGGGGTTTAGGTACAGAAATAATTGTTCAATCTAGGATAAAAACTATTGATTCTGACGAACCTAGTTAATCCTAGGGCCAATGTGGTAATAAATCTTAATCATCCAACGGTGGATCATATTTACCCTGACGGGACTAGTGACACTTTAGGATCGCCTTATAGTCCACCCTGACGGGGGTATAAGGATATTAGAATCCCGACCATTGTAATTGACTGATTTAACCCTTAAACAACATAAGTTAGAAAGTAAAATTAGGAAGATCCTTGCGTTCTCAAGTACTACATCTCATATTGCGTTTTCATACATTTTACTTGCGTCTTAGCTTTTACTTGCATTTATAATTTGTCTTTCATTTAGTAGAATTAATAAACAAAACCAAAACAAACAATTTATTGTCTTTTATTTTCATAAGTGCATCAATCACTATTTGCATAAACATTGTGATCAACCATCCGTCCTTGGAACGAATCTGATTATCAGAATTACTACTTGGGACAACCGTACACTTGCGGTTGTGGTTCGATTATTATTTGCATTTATTTTTAGAACACACAAAGGACCACCAAGTTTTTGGCGCCGCTGCCGGGGACGGTAGCGTGTGACCACGGTGTTTATCCTTTAGTGATAAGTGCATTTATTTTATTTTATCAGTTTTACGCTTTTTGTTTGTTAGCTTTTTCAGGTTTTTAGGTTTGGTGTATGCGAAGAAGGCTATTTAAGGATCTAGAGCCAACACCTCCGATCCTTAGTAATCCAGAATCGTTGATCAGACTTGCGAACAGAAGAAGAAGAGAACGAGAAACTTTAGAAGTAGAAGAATTAAGTAACAGAATGGAGAATATCATTATTCAAGGTCAACAGAATGGACAAGGCCAGTTAGATGCAAATGGCCAACCTTTAGCTCCAGGCGTTATTCCTCAAGTTCAACCACTAAATCCTAACCCTCCAGTCCAGATAGTGATGAATCATGATCCGTGGTTCACTAATGGCCCTCCAGAAGTTCCATTCCGCGCTCCAGCTATAGGAGTAGGTGCTCCAGATATTAATGTTCCGAGATTCCGTCCAGATCCGGGTATGCTAGCTCAGTTCCAAAACTTTGGAAATTTTCGCGGAAGACCATCGGAAGATCCTCTTAGAGCGGTACAAAAATTTAAGCAGATATGTGATTCTTATATCACACAAGGGGTTTCAAGAGAACAGATGTATTTTGCTGCTTTCAAATTCTTTGTCATTGATGGAGCAAGTGAATGGCACGATACGCAAGATCCTACGAGGATTACTAATTGGGACCAATTAGAAATCGCTTTCTTTGACAGGTATTACCCAAGTAACATGAGGTTAGATGCTGAACTAGAATTGACACAATTCCGTCAAGAGTATGAGGAAACTGTGGGTAGGAGTTGGACAAGATTTCAGATGTGTTTGCGTAAAGTTCCTAATCATGGCTTTTCAGAACAACAACAGTTAAAGATCTTTTATAGAGGCCTTGATGGAATTTCGAGAGAAAAGTTGGATACACTATGTGGAGCAGGTTTTCTTCAAGTTCAACCCGCTCATGCCAAGATCATTTTAGAGAGAACAGTCAAGAATGAAGTTGGGTGGAGCTCAGTAAGAACACCAGTCAAGGGAGTAAATAATGTTGACATAGAAGAGAAATTTGCTACGTTTGAGAATAAGATCCAGAATACCATAGAGCAACAATTGAAGCAGCTTACTCTAGCTGTGACAGAAGGATTTTCGGGTAAGAAGGTAGTTGTGCATGCTGCACAAGAAGTTTATATGTGTTCAATTTGTAAGGTAGATGATCATGATGAGGAAAGTTGTCCGAATAATCAAGAATCAGTGAATTTTATGTCCAACAGAGGTAATTTTAATTCGAGTGGTAATGGATATCAACCTAACAGAAACCATCCTGGGTTTCAATATTCGAATCCTAATGGGGCAGCCAATCCTACATATGCGTATCAGCCGCGTCCCCAAGGTAACAACTATAATCCTAGACCACAAAACAATTATCAAGGAGGACAGAATCAGAATACTTATGTACCAAGACAAGCTCCTCAGAATACTTACGATGAAACGCTAAACCAGAAAGCTTTACCTGCACATCCACAAGAAGGGGTACTCACCCTTCAGAAAACTGTTGAAAATTTGATTGCTCTACAAGCACAAGCGATGGAACGTCAGAACGCTGCAATAGAAAGACAAAATGCAGCTGAAGCAAATATGAAGATGTTCCAGAATCAGCTGAGTCAAATCAGTAAACAGCTCAATCAACGTCCACAAGGACAACTTCCAAGCGATACCGAAAATCCATCACAACGTGAAGATTGTAAAGCTGTTACCTTGAGAAGTGGTAAGAACCTTCTCCCACCTCCTTTTCCCGTTATGAAAGAGAAAGAAGTTCCAAGAAAAGAAAAGGAAGTGGGTGAGAAAGAAAATGAGAAAGAAAATGAGAAGGAAGATGAAGTTGAAGAAATAGTAAGGCCAAGAGAGGCTTCGAAGAAGAAAGATGATAGTATGGTAAATCGCCCTCCACCACCGTTTCCATCGCGAGTTCAGAAAAAGGGTGATATGGGTGATTTTCAGAAATTCTTCAATAGAGTGAGGGGTTTGAGTATTAATATTCCGTTACTTGAGGCAATTCGAGATATTCCTAAGTATACGAAGTTTTTGAAGAGGGCCCTCACTAATAAAAGGCCCTACTGTGATAATGAGATGATTGGCCTTCCTGAAGAGTGTAGTGCGATTTGCCAGAGCAAATTACCTCCGAAGTTAGTTGATCCGGGGAGTTTCACGATTCCCATATCGATTGGAGAAGAATGGAAGGGAAAGGCACTATGCGATTTGGGGGCAAGCATCAACTTGATGCCCAAGTCAGTCTTTGATAAGCTTAAAATTGGAAACGCAAGACCTACCTCTATGGTCTTGCAAATGGCGGACAGGTCTCTTGCTCATCCTGAAGGCCGTATTGAGGATGTCCTTGTTAAGGCAGGTACACTTATATTTCCTGTTGATTTCGTAATTCTTGAATACAATGCAGATAGAAATGTCCCCATTATTTTGGGTAGACCCTTCCTAGCTACAGGGAGGACGTTGATCGATGTAGAGAATGGCGAATTAACAATGAGGATACAAGATGAGGAAGTGAAATTCAATGTATTTCGAGCTATGAAATTCCCAGATTCTCAGGAAGATTGCTTCAGAATGGATGTAGTAGAGCAAGCATCGCAAGAGGTATTTAATTGTTTAAATTTTGATGATATCTTGCAGGCTGCTTTGACATTAGATTCACCTGAGATGATGGAGGAGCTTACAGAAACAGTGGCAGCTCTCAATTCTGAAAATCCGAAATATAGGCGTCTTGCCTATGAACCTGTGAGAGAACCGGGGGAGATTATTCCTAAAAAGAAACCTTCAATTGAATCTCCTCCGGAGTTGGAAGAAAAACCATTGCCAGCACACTTGAGGTATGCTTATTTGGGTACTAATGAAACTCTACCTGTTATTGTTTCAGCTAATTTAACAGGTCCTCAAGAAGATAAACTGTTGCGTGTGTTAAGAGCCAACAAAGAAGCAATAGGTTGGACAATTGCCGATATCAAAGGCATTAGTCCATCCTATTGTCAACACAAAATCATACTAGAAGATGTTAATGCACGCTCAGTTGAAGGTCAGAGAAGATTAATGCCAGCCATGAAGGATGTGGTGAAGAAGGAGGTGATTAAGCTTTTAGATGCGGGGATTATTTATCCCATTTCGAGTAGTGAATGGGTGAGTCCGGTTCAGTGTGTACCGAAGAAAGGAGGAATTACAACAATTCTTAATGACAAAAATGAGGCGATCCCTTCAAGAACAGTAGTTGGTTGGAGAGTTTGCATGGATTACAGAAAGCTGAACAAGGCCACCAGAAAAGATCATTTCCCTTTGCCCTTCATTGATCAAATGTTAGACAAATTAGCCGGAAGGGAATATTACTGTTTCTTGGATGGCTACTCTGGGTACAATCAGATCTACGTGGCTCCAGAAGATCAACATAAGACTACCTTTACATGCCCATTTGGTACTTTTGCATATCGCAGAATGCCATTTGGGTTGTGTAACGCTCCCGCTACTTTTCAAAGGTGCATGATGGCCATCTTCTGGGACATGATAGATAATTTCCTTGAAGTGTTCATGGATGATTTCTCCGTGTTTGGTGATGATTTTGATATATGTTTGGATAACTTGGAGAAAGTGTTAGTGAGATGCAAGGAAACAGATTTGGTGCTCAACTGGGAGAAGTGTCATTTCATGGTTCGCGAAGGTATTGTTCTGGGTCACAAAGTTTCGAGTGTTGGTTTAGAGGTTGATAGAGCAAAGATCGAGGTAATTAAAACTCTTCCCCCTCCTGTTTCTGTTAAAGGGGTAAGGAGTTTTCTTGGCCATGCTGGCTTTTATAGGCGTTTTATTAAAGATTTTTCTAAGATTGCTAAACCGTTATGCAACTTACTCGAAAAGGATTGCAAATTCCTTTTTGATGAAGCTTGTTTAGCGGCCTTCAAAGCAATCAAAGAAAAGCTTATTTCTGCTCCTATAGTGTTACCTCCAGATTGGAATTTACCGTTTGAGGTTATGTGTGATGCGAGTGATTTGTGTATGGGAGCTGTATTAGGACAGAGGAAAGAGAAGGTTTTTCATTCGATTTACTATGCTAGTAAAACTTTTAGTGGTGCTCAGATTAATTACACAGTTACAGAAAAGGAGTTGCTAGCAGTTGTATATTCGTTTGATAAATTTCGCTCTTATCTTCTTGGAGCGAAAGTTATTGTTTATACAGATCATTCCGCGATCAGATTTCTCATGGAGAAGAAAGATGCAAAACCAAGGTTAATCAGATGGGTGTTATTGCTTCAAGAGTTCGATTTAGAGATCAAAGATAGAAAGGGTTGTGAGAATCAGGTTGCAGATCATCTATCGCGTTTAGAGGGTTCAGAGATGAATAGTGGTACTGAAGCAGTTAGAGAAGAGTTTCCTGATGAGAGTTTATTCGTTGTCCGAGATTATGAGGCTCCGTGGTATGCAGATATTGCGAATTTAGTGGTAAGTGGTGTTTTCCCTGAAGGTTCTACCTATCAAGAAAGAAAGAGATTAGCTCATCGTGCTAGACAGTTCTTTTGGGAGGATCCTTTCCTCTACAAAATTTGTGCTGATCAAATGATACGAAGATGTGTAGCGAGGGAAGAAACACAAGCCATTATAGCTGGATGCCATGATTCATTATATGGAGGACATTTCAAGGGAGATAGAACTGCTGCTAAGGTATTCCAATCAGGTTTTTACTGGCCTTCTCTTATTAAAGATTGCCATGAATATGTTAAGAAATGTTCGAGATGCCAGTTTACCGGAAACATATCTAAGAGGGATGAGATGCCACGTAATAATGTGTTAGAGGTTGAGATATTCGATGTTTGGGGCATAGACTTTATGGGTCCTTTCGTCCCTTCAAATGGCAACCTCTTTATCTTATTAGCTGTTGATTATGTATCTAAGTGGGTAGAAGCAGTGGCTTTACCTACCAATGATTCACGAGTGGTGATCAAGTTCTTGAAATCACATATTTTCACTAGACATGGCACACCTAGAGTGATTATTAGCGATGGAGGATCTCATTTCGTTAATAAATATCTGAAGACCGTTCTAGAGAAATATGGAGTTAGACACCGTGTATCTACTGCATACCATCCACAATCCAATGGTCAAGCTGAAGTTTCGAACCGTGAAGTCAAGTCAATCCTAGAGAAAACCGTTGGTCCTACAAGAAAAGATTGGTCAATGAAGTTAGATGATGCGTTGTGGGCCTATCGTACTGCGTTTAAGACTCCAGTTGGTGCATCTCCATATCGTATGGTGTATGGTAAGGCTTGTCACTTACCTTTAGAGCTTGAAATGGGTGCCTATTGGGCGATTGCGCAGTTGAACTTAGATCCTATCTTAGCCGGAAAGAATCGTATGATGAAGCTTAATGAACTTGACGAATTCCGATTGCATGCTTATGAAAATGCTAAACTTTACAAAGAAAATACAAAGAAATGGCATGACAATCGGATTCGTCCAAAGAACTTTGAAGTGGGGCAAAAAGTATTAAAGTATAATTCAAAGTTCAGCAATTTTCCGGGTAAGTTAAGATCTAAGTGGTCAGGTCCATACATAGTGACCAAAGTTACACCTCATGGGGCGATAGAAATAGAACACCCGCTAGAGAACCGTACCTTTATGGTTAACGGTCACAGATTAAAGATATACCATGGAGGTGAAGATACCAATCGCTCGGAAGATCCACATCCCGGGGAGGTCATGTATCTCCTCGAGAATCCTTAGAAGCGTGAGGTAACCCGTCGAGCTTAACGACGTTAAACAAAAGCCAATTACTTGTATATTAGCTGAGTTTTTCTATTTTTGCAATTTAGATTAGTTTGATTTTCGTAATTTTATTGTTTTTATTAAGAAATGAGGAAGGGTAGTTGTTTTTGATGATTTCAGGGGTAAAAAGGACTTGAGTTTGGGGTCGATTTGGCGAAAACAGAAGAAAAAGAGGTTGGATGTCCAGGAGAAACCGGGAACCCGCATTCCACAAAACCGGGTACCCGGTTTTGGTGCTGTAATTTCTGAAATTCCCTGACCCAGCGTCTTGGTGGCTTGCGTTTTCGTGCGTTTTGATTCGCGCCATCGACACAAATCCGGGTACCCGCATTTGGCAGAACCGGGTACCCGGTTTCGGAGCTGCTGTTGGTGAAATTTTCTGGTCCAGCGTTTCAGGGTGCTGCGTTTTGGCGCGTTTTGACTCGCGCCATCGAGAAAATCCGGGAACCCGCATTCCACAGAACCGGGTACCCGGTTTCGGTGAGCAAAATCCCTGACCCAGCGTCTTGGGGTCCAGCGTTTTGGTGCGTTTTCAAAAAAAAAAAAAAAAAAAAAAAAAAAAAAAAAAAAAAAAAAAAAAAAAAAAAAAAAAAAAAAAAAAAGTCCACAATTATTTTTCCGCGCCGTCACAGCGACGCGGAACCGGGGACCCGGTTTTCCAAATCCGGGAACCCGGTTTGAAAGCTGTGAGAGGCGGTTTTGGGTATTTTAACCTAGTTTTCTTAGCCTCTTTTGCAAGTTTTTACCTAAAACGCACCAATAGCCTCCCCACCTACGAAATTCATCTACCAAAACACTATATATCATCAAATCCTACCCTCTTTCACCACAAAAACATAAGATCAACTCACCTCCTCTCCAAAATAACATCAAATCCTTAGTTTTTCCCAAGATTCTTCTTCATCAAATCCTAAACTAAAACCCAATTCTTTCTTCTCCCACTCAAATTAATCAAGACCCATCTCATATTCACCCTAGTTCTTCAATTCCTAAGCCTCAAAACATCAAAATTCTAAACTTTTTTTCTAAGTTTTTCATTATTTGAAGTTTTGAGTTTGGGGTGAAAAGAGATGACTAACAGAACCGGTGATTTTCGAAGAACTGCTCCTAGAAGAAAGACCACCATTGGTGGTTCACAAGAACAAGCTATTGAGATTCCTGATTCGCGTCCTAAACGAAAAATTAACGAAGTTAAGCTTGATTCTAACAGAAAAGAAATCACAGGTCTAAAGAGGAGATTGATTGATGAGATTGAAAGTGAGATGGAACCAGAAGAGGAAATTGCGAAGACCATTGAGAAGGAAACTGAACAAGAGATTCCGGAAGCAACTGTTCAAAAACCCCCGCGTATGAAGATGTGGGCCCACAAACCTAAGAGGGTTTACACTTGTTGGAATACTCAGGTTCGTGAAAGAATTGAATTTTTGAAATTTGGTGAGGAGACGAATTTTCCTAAGGGTATTATGAGTAGCGATTACAAGGAATATGCTGTGACATGTGCTAAGTTTGGTTGGAAAGAGTTACAAGAAAGGAAGCTTGAGTTTATTCCTACTTTTGTGCGAGAATTTTACGAAGGTTTAGCTACCTCACATGATGCCATTGATATCCGCAAAAAGGTAGTTCCTTTCTCTATTGAACGTATTCGGAAATCATTGAAACTACCCAACTTTTCTGGAACATGCCCCTTCCAAGAAACTCTTAATGACCCTTCTTTTGATTTTGAGTCCCTTTGGGGGACCGTGCTTGTTAATGGGACTAGCCCAATTCCTGAAGGTGAAAGGTATCCTGGACAGTTTTACAGCAGTAGTTTGACACCTCGTGCTAAGGTTTGGTCTCGTTTCATAATACCCACTTTCTTTGGTATTAAACACACTTCCGAGTTGAAGAAAGAGCACATATTTGTTATTAAGTGTATTTTGGAGGAGAAACCATTTGATGTTGCCAAGATCATTTATGATACAATCATGGAGTTCGCGAAATCACCAATGAAACAACAAAATCTGAAGTTTCCTTGTACTATTACTCAGTTGTGTCTAGACGCAAAGATTCCGCGTAAGAACGCAGATATTGACATTGTTTCAGTTGGTGTGAGTATAGCTTTGAGCACAATCAAGAACATCCATGAAGAGGCAACACGAGCTACAAGAAGTCCCAGAACTCCTCAATCAAAGAAAGCGAAAACTGTACCTGAGTTGGAAGCGAAGATTCAGGTGTTGGAAGAGAATCAGGAGAGGATGATTGCTACCTTGGGAAACGTTACAAAAGAATTGGACCTGCTTCGAAATTTAATCCTAGGCGTAAATACACTTCAAAACGCGATTTATGATGCTGTTACGCGAGATAAAGGTCCAGAACGCAACACCGATAACCAGCCTCGCGCTGGTTAAGATACGTTTTCTAAACTTTCCTCTTAGTGTATATTAGTTTCAATGCTTTATTGAGTCTTTTCGAGTCGTGGGGACACGACTCATTTTTGAGTTTGGGGTGGGGTTCGTTGCCTCATCCCAATTTTTATGTGTTATTTGCTTTATTTGCTTTCAATAAAAGAATTTTCGGAGTTGCGTTTGACTATAGAAATTTTTTAAATATCCCTTTAAGCATACTTTTGATAAATCTATGATAGTAAATAGTGGACTTTAGGGATTGATATAAAACGCACTTACAATTGCATGCGAACATAGGTAATTGATAGGAAAAATTAATTAACAATGCAAATGAAGTAAGCTTGTACTCAAGGAATATGTTTGGTGTGTAGAACGTGAAATCCTAATTAGTAGAGAACCCACCTAGATATGAACTAAAGACAAGCTATGTACTTAGGAAAATGATAGGGGCAGTTCTTTGTTAGCCATTTGTGCCTTTTTAGCCTTCTATCCCTTGTATTAATTATTATCCGTCTCAGCCCACTTTGAGCCTGTAGCCTTTTTCTTTGTAGCCACGATATAAGCCATTATCCCTTAGATTATTAGGCATGACCATATGACCCGCACTTGAATCACAATCCTGAGATATGTCTCGAGCTTGAGTTTGGGGTGGTGGGACCACATATGGGGAATTAAATGGGTAGGGATCGATGTGTTTTGTATTGTAGCACAATTGCAGATGATATATACTTATAACCCTTTGCCGGGAATGAAGAAAAATGAAAAAGAAAGAAAAAAATGAAGAAATTTGAAAATTCATACAGTAGGATCCGGGAACCCGGATTCATCAAAACCGGGAACCCGGTTTGCTTCTGTACAAAAAAAAAAAAAAAAAAAAAAAAAAAAAAAAAAAAAAAAAAAAAAGAGAAAAGAAAAGAAAAAGAAAAAGAAAAATATGAATGAATAAAACATCCGGCAAAGTGGAATTTTTCTGAAATCATCTTATTTATAGTGGGTAGACATGGGACGCTAAATTGTTGCGTATATGGGTGAGTGAGAACATCTTTTTGAGCGATTAACTCAAGCTCGAGGACATTGTTGATGGTAAGTGAGGAGAGAGCCAAAAGCTCACTTCAAATTTACCAAATATACATCCATACCCGTCCTTAAGCCAATATTATAACCGTAAAGACCTCGTGATTCCTAAGTGCATAGTGAATTTATGATTCTGTTGATAGGGAATAGACTAGGTGGAACGTTCAAAGCGATTTAGGATTAATGACCACCCTATAGCCATCATACAGAGATGAGTACAAGTGTAACCTTCAAGCATTGCGACTTTAATTTTATGATTGAGATTATTTATGTTTGATGTTGCATGATTAGTGTATGTGTATATTAGTTTCTAGAGTTTGCTATATGAGATTTATTTTGAGAATTGCTTTAGGGTTTATTTGCTAGCTTCTATGTGTTTATACGTTTGCTTCTACCCCTCGTTTTATTTTGTTTTGCTTTGTCGGGACGACAAAGGTTTGAGTTGGGGGTCTTGATGTCTCCCTAATTGTTCTTATTTTAGACCCTTAGGAGACATCATTTTTGGTGTTTATTTAATTAATTCGACAGACTTTTGAATGAAATATGCAATAATTCGGATTTCCCTTTTTATTTCTAGCATTTTTGAATTATTAAACTTTTGCGCGTAATATTGGTATTTTTAGTGTAAAGTTTACAGGTTTTTAGATGTTAGCTAGGAAAGGAATCCGAAGATAAAGTCAAAGATCAAAAGATAGAGTCAAGACTTGAAGAGAAATCCCGAAGATTTTATTTTAGAGCTAAAAATCCATTTTCCAGGCCCTTGATTGCTGTTTTCGAGGTACTTAAGAGCTGATTGAGCCGCTGACCTTTGAAGAGAAAACATTCCTTATCGAAGTACGGAACTTTAGCAACTGGAATGAGGTCAATCGGAGTTGTAACGCATCGGGAAAAGCAGTTTTAGTGAAGGCCTGTCATCAGTTACGGGATTTTGGGCTTAGAAAGTGGGCTTGGACATTTAATTAGGCTTTTATTTTCTGGTCCAAGCCCTAGTCCGAATTTTTAACTATAAAAGGAGGTCTGGACTCTTATTTTAAACACAATTCACTTTCCACAAGATTAAAAACACCAGAGAAGCTACAGCAGGAAGAAAGGAGAAGCTACAAGAGCTGGAGTGGGTCTATAGCTCCGTTCGTAGTCATTCTGATTCCGAAAATTAGGTTTTTCTTATATTTTAATTTTGTAACGAATATGAATTCCATTTCTTTTTATTTAGTTTTTAATTTTAATATGAGCTAAATTTCCATTAGTGCTTGAGAACAAAACAATGGGTGAATCTTGATTTTATTATTATAACGAATGTTGAATTTGGGTTTTTATTGAATTAAATTAAATTAGGGCTTTTACTCTTTTCGACAATTTGTGAATGTTTACTGATTTTAGAGTCGCGAACTAAAATTAGGTATTAGTATCTAAGCTATTCCATATATGTGGCGTATGGATCATCCTGACGGGGGGTTTAGGTACAGAAATAATTGTTCAATCTAGGATAAAAACTATTGATTCTGACGAACCTAGTTAATCCTAGGGCCAATGTGGTAATAAATCTTAATCATCCAACGGTGGATCATATTTACCCTGACGGGACTAGTGACACTTTAGGATCGCCTTATAGTCCACCCTGACGGGGGTATAAGGATATTAGAATCCCGACCATTGTAATTGACTGATTTAACCCTTAAACAACATAAGTTAGAAAGTAAAATTAGGAAGATCCTTGCGTTCTCAAGTACTACATCTCATATTGCGTTTTCATACATTTTACTTGCGTCTTAGCTTTTACTTGCATTTATAATTTGTCTTTCATTTAGTAGAATTAATAAACAAAACCAAAACAAACAATTTATTGTCTTTTATTTTCATAAGTGCATCAATCACTATTTGCATAAACATTGTGATCAACCATCCGTCCTTGGAACGAATCTGATTATCAGAATTACTACTTGGGACAACCGTACACTTGCGGTTGTGGTTCGATTATTATTTGCATTTATTTTTAGAACACACAAAGGACCACCAGATGTGCAAAGGGATCCTTGAAGGTAAAGAAATATTGCTTAAAGGTGTGGAATTTGATCATGAGGATCAAGTGGGTGGTTGTAAGTGGAAGCATGAGAAAGCTGGAGGTTTTTCTGTGAAGTCGTCTTATAACTCGACTAGAACACCGGTTACCGAAGTGAATTTCAAATGGGATATAGTGTGGTCTCTAAAGTGTCCAAAAAAAGTCAAGATGTTACTATGGAGGGCTGTTTGGGGAAGGTTACCAACTGCTGTTAATCTTGCCCACCGTGGGGTAAATGTTAGTGGAAATTGTACGGGCTGTGGGGTCGAAATGGAAACGGAAATTCATCTTTTTCGGGACTGCAGTAGGTACGTTGATCTCTGGAATTGGTGGCCTGATTTGGTTATGTTACAGAACAGGTCCCGTCAAATTGATATGGTGGAGCGGATTTTTCATGTTCAATTAGCTGCTGGAGAAAGCCACTGGACAGCAGGTCTTGAAGACATAGCTGAAGATGGAAGCTTCGCTGCTACAGTGTTAAATCTGATCTAGATTTCTGCAGAACATGGGTTAACAAATAGCCATGATCCACGTACAGGTGCTGGCCATCAACACTTCATTCGTAATGAGCATCCAGGGAGCGAAACAGATGCAGACCTGCTGCACAACGAACAAGATCAGCAGCAGCATAGTGCGAAAGTAGCTTGGTGGAGGGATATCCTGGAGTGCAAAGGTGTAGCGAACGGGTTAGAATTGAGAACTATCGCGCTCGCTATTATCTGGACTATATGGGTGGACCGCAATGATCGAATTTTCAATGGAGGTAAAAAGAACAAATCGGCTCAAACACTGAGGTATGTTGTTGAAAATAATGCGGTTAACTATGTTCGGACCTGGGGCAAGGAATCAGATGGTGGTTTGATCATTTCCGCTAAGAGCACCTTGATTAAATGGACTAAACCAGCAGAGGGCATCAAATTAAATATTGACGGGAGCTATAGACAAGGTTCTTTGGACGCGGGCGTAGGTGGAGTGTTTCGAGATACAAGGGCAGTTATATAGGGGGATTTGCAGGGAGATCAAAGGTACTTTTGGCCTTCGGTTCGGAGCTTATTGCATTGTATTTTGGTTTATCTCTGGCTACCTTAAATTTTTAAAATTATGTAGAAGATATTGTACACGTACGTACAGATTCTTCTATATTGTAATGAAATTGTTAGAAAATAAAAATACAAAATAGGTTTGGATATTTTAAAAAGAGCACTATTTATTTTGTTTTATTGATAAGTAAGAGCACTATTTATTTTGTTAAGAGTTATGTATAGAAATGCTAAATTCAAAGCCTTCGACTCTCCGCATAACAATTCATAATGGTTTACTTTGTTCTTTTGGCAAAAACCAAAAAAATATAATGTTGTGGTTTTTCAATAGAAATAAATTCAAATGCAATCAACGTGGAGGGCACCAAAAAGAAAATGTGGGGATACATAAATGGATATCCAGGCAGCTAGTGGTCATCATATCGACGTAACGTGATGCCCAGATTTCTATAGAAGTGAGCACTGAGAAGCAATTTGCCTTCTCCTATAGCCATACAATGAACCCTGATTTTATCCGAACATTTTGTTGGCCCCCCCTCTTCTCGAAGAAACTATCAAAATCAATTGTGGCTTTTTTTTCTTTTTTACAGGAAACAATCTAGAGAGATAAAAGATTCTTTTATCAAAATCTACCACAATCTAGAGAGATAAAAGAATCTTAATTAACAGAAAAAGTTAAAATTTTCATAATTTAGCGTGTCTTCTTCCTTTTGTTACCTTGATTCTATTTTTATGCGTATATGTTAGCTTCTCCTTTAAACCTAAAAACATCTCTTTAAACCTAAAAACATCGATTGACAAAAAAAAAAAAAAAAAACCTAAAAACATCTAATAAAAGTAGGGGTGGAAATCGGATCCGAAATTTCCGATTTTCGACTTTTCCGATCCGAAATTTCCGATTTCGGAACAGCTTTTTAAGGTTCCGAAATTCCGATTTCCGATTTTTCCGAAAAAACCGGATCGGAATTGGAACTACATATAAATTTCCGAAATTTCCGGGTTTTCCGATCCGATTTTATTTCCGAATTATATTTCCGATCCGATTTTATTTTTGAATTATATTTCGGAATTATAAATTATATTTCAAAAGTATACTTATAAATCAACTCAAGACTTAGTTAATTCAAAATAAATTTTTAAGTATCTTATGAATAAGTTCAGCAATTAGTTTCTCTCTTCCTTGTATTATTGATAATGTTTGTAAAAAACCTTCAACAGATGAACAAATTCATGCCTTTGCCAACAAATTCATACCACTAAAAATGCCCGTAGACCTATTGATGTTGTTGAACTGCTTTTACATCTTTAACCGTTTCAATGATACTTATAGTCGAAACAAAGATAATCCAGCGATGCCTAGTGTGATCTTCTTTTAAGAATGTTGAAGCAGTGTTTTTGTATTTTCTCTAATAACTTATACAACATTGTTTTCTTACTTTTTCTAACAACTTATAGGAAATTGCATGATCACTTTGGGGCTTGGAGGCAAGACTTATTTGAAACAAAATTACAGGATTATTTTCTGAGATTTTTTTGCAATATTTGTTTTTCATGTAATTGGAAAAGTAACATTGGTTTAGCATTTTTTTTAACTACGGTTACTTTGTTACTTCATGTAAATTTTAAGTCTAGTTTTTAACTACTGTTACTCTTCGTGTAAGTTTCATAAGTTTAGTTTTTAACTGCTGTCACTCTTCGTGTAAGTTTTAAACCACTGTTCCTATTTATAACCCTTGGTTCCGTAATTTCCGAACCAAAAGTTCCTAAATTCCGAACCCAAAGTTCTGAAATTTCCGTACCGAAATTTCCGAATTTCTGGTAAATTCCGAAATTCCGAATTCGGAACTGTTTTTCCCAGTTCCGAAAAATTGGATAGGAATTGGAATAGAAAAAATCTATTCCGAAAAAAATAGGAATTTTTCCGAAAGACCCTTTTTCCGCTCCGTTCCTTCTGATTTCCACCCCTAAATAAAAGGCTTATCATCTTTTTTCTGAAGAGTAATAATATATATCATCCAAAATCATATCACCCAACAATGTAATGTGAATTAGTTCATAATAGATTTTTAATTTATTTATTTTTTTGATTTAATTAAAGATTTACTACTAACCAATTCACGCCATGTCGGATAATATTTGGATAGTATAAATTTAGATGGTATATATTATTGCTCTTTTATGAATGATTTACGAATTTTTGTGTTATCTATGATGTCTCTCCTTGTTCGAATCTTAAATAGTGGATATCTTAAATAGTGGATATAGAACGCTAGAAATAATGTCTTTGATGAAACCTATCCAAGTTAAAATTACTTCCCAACGTAGTGAGAAAATTTGTTGGTTTCCCCAAGTCTTAGCCTCCGTCCACAAATGTTTGTCATACCTTTTTTTTCACATAGATTAAGAAAAGCAATTAATGCCTTCTACTTTTACTAAATTACCCTCAACCAACTATTTAATGATTAAGAAAAGTAATTAATGTTTTCTACTTTTTGAAAATTAAATAAGGGTAAACTTGGTAGAACATGTAAAAAAGTTTCTTGATACTTTAAAATGACAACCTTTTGTGGACATCCATTTTTAGAAATTGTGACAAACATTTGTGGACGGAAGGAGTACGATCGAAGATTTGTTATATACTTAGAATAACAAATAAAGAAATATAAATAAAAAGATTAATAACCAAAATGCAAATTCAGCAAAAGAACGAGAATTCCATATGCAAGTAGCAGGGTGTTACATATTAATTAATAGTCATTGCTACATTAATTACAAAAAGCCATAATAATCCCCTCATACCAAATATCTCAAAATTAAATTCAAGTTAGCTTCTTCTTCTTCTTCTTCTCCTTCTCCTTCTACTTCGTATGATCATTCCATACTATCATGATCTACTCTTAATCACGACATTTCGTAATTTTCCACATAATCTATCTTCTCAATCTCCCAACTCAATTTTGACGCTACTCTTTCATGTCGAGGCACATACTCCTATTTATCAAAAAAAAAAAAAAAAAAAAGAGTATTCAAAACTTTGTAACATTTAAATAAAGAAATAAAAGAAAACAAAAATAAAAAATTTACCTCCAAATTCTTAACTAACTCCTTTACTGTAGGAGCGGATACAATGATATGACGAGCATTAGGACTAATGAACTCTTCTTCAACAGCTTTATCAATAAATGATAGCAAAGAATTGTAGTATCCATCAACGTTTAACATACCCACCTACAAAATTCATGACACGTGTTAGTTAGTACACAAAAATTGCAGTATAAGTCCCTATAATATACAAAAAGTACCGGCTTATCATGAATGCCAAGTTGAGCCCAAGTTATGACTTCAAGTAACTCTTCAAGAGTTCCATAACCACCTGCAAAATATTGAACATTAGTATTTATTATACATCAAAGTAGTATAAAGAGTATCATACAAATAAGGAACTATTCAGAGTAAATATCTCTAATTTTCTGTGTAAGATGTTGATAGGTCCAACAACTAGGAATTAAAGTGTTACTCTTTATTCAAGAATCTTGGGGTTTGTGAATATTAATTGAATTTTTATTACCATTTTTAGTATAGGAAATGAATCCAAATTGGAAAGGCTGTTTTCTTTTTTCTTTTTCTTTTTTGTATCGGCTCTGTTTTTTCTTTTTTAATGCTCTGTTTTCTTTCATTCTTTTTCTGTTTTTTTTTGTTCGAAAGCTATATATGACCATTTATTTTGTTTCTTTATTATACAAACCATTTTTTTCCGTGCAATTATGTAACTATTTCGTTAGACAAATCACGACGTAACCTAACCGAATATATTTTAGCTAAAATTGGAAAGAAAATAGAAAAAAAACATAAGCACCTGGGTTAATTTTGGTGATCTATTTAGATGCAAAAGTGAAAAGATTTAATTTAAATAAACCTGGTAAGGCAATAAAAGCATCTGAAAGCCTAGCCATTTCTGCTTTTCTTTGATGCATATCTGCAACTGGCTTCACTTCACCTACTGTTTCACCAGTTAACTGCAGAAAGAAAGTGTACCACATACATTATTCAAAATATTATTAAAATAATAATATATTTAAATATTGAAATTTTAAATTTATACTAAAGAAAAAAAATATATATATATATTTATATAAAATCGGTGTTGAGTGTTGAGCACATCTATATGCAGTGAAGCAATGATGAGCCTAGTTGGATAGGATTGGTAGAGTAAATACAAATATCTTCTAAAGTCAGCAAATCATAAAGAATTTCAATCTCATAAAACACCAACAAAGATAAATACAAGAATTTTTCTGACTAAATATAAATAATTATTAAATATAAATATATCTGAAATGTTTAAATCACGCAATATGTTACATTTAAAAATGGTCGTGATAATTAAAATACTAGTACGTCACTAATTAAATACACAAACAAAAAAGAAAAATAAATATATAATCTTAAGAAAATGGTCAGCTACTTGAGTACTCTAGGGATATGGATAAGGCTTATCCAATAGTGTACTATACAAGAAAAACAATAACTTAAAAAAATCATATTTTCTTAAAACTAAATTATTAGAATAATTATTTTGTCGAAACGATATTTTCTTTTAAAATGTTTGTATTAATATTATCGATAAACCCGTTTTAAAAGAATATGAGTTTTTGGCATAATTAATTATTAAACTAATAAAAGATATATAAAATAAAACTGTAGCAGAACAGTGACGATTATTAATTTATGCTAATATTATAATATTACAAACAAGGCATGGGACTATTTAAAAGACATACATACCTCTTTAGGCATGAGTGACTTGGGAATAACTCTGCACAGAGACAATAACAAGACAAATTTTATGTTTTAGTACATGATTAATAAATTAATTAATTAATTAATCATGTTTCCTAATCTTGAACATTTTTTAAAAAATTAAAAAAATATAGAATAAGACAAAAGTTAAGGATTAGAAGCTTACCCAAGCACATGCCTACCACCATTAAAAACAGCTTGTGAAATTAAACCCATTAAACCTATGCTTCCTCCTCCATACACTAGATCAATGTTTCTTGAAACCTGCGACAAAAGTGTCGTTTAAAAATGTTACTACCTTTTTAATTTCTTTTCGAGATTAAAATAATTTTTGAATCCCTTTTAATTTAGTTTAAAGGGTACTACTTTTTTAAGAAAAGATAATTTTTTTCTAAAAATGTATAGAGTACTTGGTTAGTACAGTTCATTACATGTGAACGCATACATAAATGGATAAAAAGAGGTTAATAATACCACAGATGCAAAAGAATCGTATTTTTAACCAGGTGGTCCAATGGATAATAGAGAGTGTTGAATATACAACCTGAAAACTTTATATTTTCATTTTTTTTAAACAATGAAAACAACTTTTATCTTCTTAATATGCTTCAGATAATGGTCAATGTAAAGGTTCTTACTTTGTAAAAAGTTCGAAAAAACACATTTTGCATGAATGAAACAGATAAAGTTTCGATTTTGAGCTGTTTTTCATTGATTTTAAGCAAAACCCAGGTCAAATAACACCAAAAAAAGAAAAAATCTCGAAGAAAAATCTGTTCTAAAACAACCCCTTTTGAAACAACACGGGTTGCATGAACAAGCTACCCAAAAAGCATAAAAATGTGACATTAAAACAGAAAAAGATTCAATTTTGAGCTATTTTTCATTGACTATAAGCAATACCCAAGTTAAATAACACCAAAAAAAGAAGAAAACTTAGTAAAAATCGATTTAAAAACCACCCCATTTGCTAATAATATATATAAAGAGAGAGAGAGAGAAAAGATGAAGCTTTTTACCAATTCTTCACCAAGCTCTTTAGCAGCATCTTGATAGCTAAGCTTCTTACCTTGACTACTACCACAAAACACACAAATCCTCTTGAATTTTGATTGCTTTGTTTCACACACTCCCTCCATCTTTTTCTTTCTCTTTTTCTCGCACACTTTCTCTCTCTTAAGAAGAGAATATATTTGTCTCTTTTGCCTTTCTCAATCTAATTTCTATTGGCTAGGGAATGATGTGCAAATATCACCTAAAAATATGCATTTAGATTGAAAAGTCTCGGTTGTATATATAATGGGGTTAGGTATTTAAAAAAATAGTAAATATAATGGGGGTATGGCACGTGAGAAATAGTTGCACGCCTATGACAATAGTTGAACTATACCATGACGTTTTGTAATTTTATTATAGGGTTATTGTTGAAAACATCTTCATTAAACTTTCTAATTATTTTTTTTATGCCTTTAATAATCTTATTTATAAAAAAATACCTAATGAAGTAATTATTTATAGAAAACATCCCCTTTATATTTTCTATACCTTTACTAATTCCATCACATACGCGCGTCCGTGAAATTTTTTTAAAATCGTCATAACTAATTCAAAAAAATGAGAAAATTAAAAAAAAAAAAATTGAATAAATCTAATTAATATTTACGTCTATGAATTTTTTTGAATTTTTTCAAATTTTTTAATTTTTTTTTCGTAGACACGGAATTCCATGTTTTAAACCGTGAAATAAACATGAAATTTCGTGTCTGCGAAAAAAAAAATCAAAAAATCAAAAAAAACAAAAAATTCTGAAAATTCCGAAAAAAATCATAGACGTAAATATTAATTTGATTTATCCAAATATATTTTTTTTGATTTTTTTGATTTTTTTGATTTTATTTTGAATTAGTTATGACGATTTTAAAAAAAATTCACGGACACGCGCGTGTTTATTAGTTTTTTTCTTATTTTTTAATTGTTAATTATAAGGGTAATTTGGGATGGGGCTGTTTTCAATAAATATTTTTTTTTAGGCACCTTTTTCTAAATAAATTTTTTAATAGGCATCAATCAACAATTGGCTCTTTTATTATTTTTATTACTAATAGTTTTGAAGGATCTCAAATTTTAATTGTTTTGGCTCTAATTATTATTGGAACAAAAAAAGAAGATCTAAAATTATTCAAAAAGAATATTTAGACCTTCTCTTGTGCCAAATTTAATTAAACGTTGTTCATAATATGGATAGAATTAGAGGTGCACTATATTGGAATGGAAATGATTAGTGGAATATGCAAGACATATGTAAATAATTATATGAGAATTGGAATATGATTCTTTATTAAATTTTATTCTTATATTTCACAGGTGTTAATAAAAATAAGATTTTTATTACATAGACCATATCCATTTTATTCAGTTTCCATGATATTAGTATATTTCATTTAGATTAGAAATCAGAATTTATATTTTATTGACTAGTATATTCTTGTCAATCTTACAAATGTACTTTTATCTCCTTTTAATTTTGTAATTTAAAAAATTATTTCCAAATGTACTTTCATCTCCTTTTAATCTTGTAATTTAAAAAAATTATTTCTAATTTACTAATTATAGGATTAAAAATATTTAATTTATTTTTATTTTCACTTCTATTATATATCAAGTAAGGTATAATAATTAGAAAGATTATTTGATTCTCGCAGTATTTTAATTATTTAACTTATTTTATTCATATATAAATCAATTAGCGCATATCAATCAAACCTTATGAGTCAAAAAGTAACTTATATTTTAAATAAATGTATAATAAGATAAGAATATCATATGTGTATTAATTCATTAAAAAAAATAAACGTAATACTAAAGTTGGGAAGAAAAGTTACATATGCTCATTAAAGTTTACTTTGAAATATCGGACCATTTTATGTAATACCCGAAAGATAAGGGCTTTTTAGGTTTATTTACCTTTTTCTTTTCTTACAAAGTCAAGAATTTAGTTCAATTTTACAAGGGTCTAATTTGTAGTGTTTTTTTTCGTCAATAAAATTGTAGTACTAATTTATGCATGTTTTTTGTAATTAAATATTGGAACCTCTTCCATAAGGGTTGTATGCTCATAGTAATGAGAAAGGAGATAAATCGGAGAACATATCTCAATCACTTAAGATCTAATAATTGTTAAATTATTACTTCTAGGATTCTAACAAAATCAAGTCATTGCAAACATCTTAAACTTTGAAATCGAAAATATATTGTTTTCTTTCAAACGAATGAACTCAATTTCTACTAAAAACTCGTAAAAGAACAAGTTGGGTCGAACTCGTTTATATTAATGAATTGTTTAATAATATTTACATAAAATGAAAATATTAGCTAGTATATTTTTTTTCTTTAACCTTTTTCCCATCAATATCATATTGTATACCGCACTATTTATCCGATACAAATCATTAATGGAAGTTTTATTTCACCTTTAAAAGAGCAAAAGTCACTCGTAAATAATTCGAGTTTGTCTCGAAAAAATTCAGTTGAATTCGTTTGATAAGTTAAGCATCCAAACTTGAACACTATTGACCCAACTAGTTTAGATTTCAGTTTGGTCGTGAAGTTAAATAAACAAAATTGCATATTTAGTACTTGACTGGGCTTGACTAGTTTACAACACTAGTTACAACTGATCTCACCTACAAGAGGTCAATTTTTGTAAGATTTGAACTCCGGTCTTTCAGGCCGACAGCAAGACAGTTGGTTTAATTAAAATTTAATACCAACGCCATCAATTAAAAAGCAATTGTATTTAAATATTTTTAACAAGTCTAAAGAAAACAAATCTTTGTAAATTTAACTTCAAGATCAATATTTTTTAAAAAGGCTTTAAATGTCTATTGGTGTTAATGGTTTTGCACTCGGTGGCACCGATAGTAATGATTGTTGTCTTGGATGCTTTAAATGGTAAATGATGGGTGGAGGTAAGAGTTGGTTTTATGATTGATGGTGGCTTAGAATCGGGGCGGGTGGTGGTTAATAGAGAGAAAAACTAGAAAAATCAGTTATATTGGTCATCACGTAGTAGTTATTATTACTATTTTTGTAGATCGTTTGAAAATTTATTAGATTTTAGTAAAGGAAAATTTTTACATCTAATATTAGATGATCCTACACCAATTATATTAATACACATACTCCATGTTTTGAACTTACAAAAGTAATTAATTTGTTAATCTAATGACATGTGTTTTGTTATAGTAATCAATGGCTATGATATGAATATTGGATCATCTAATATTAAATGGAAGTCTTACTCTTTAGTAAAATTTTCTTTATAACACTTATCAATTATAGTCACTAATTTCATCAAAATAGGTATAATGTTTTTGGAATTATTTAAAACAAATAAACATTTAAGTCTCACAAAAATAAGTCAAATAAATTGTGCAACAAACGTGACAGCTGACCAAGTTTTGCAATATATTTGTCTCCATGATGACTTGGTCGGGGGGTTTGGTATTATCCGTAGAAGCCACCTCCAAATGTTTTGGATGATATTCCACATATTTATGGAATCTCCTTTTTGTATAAGCGATTAGAACAAAAAAAAAAAAAAATCTCCTTTTTGCAATTATAGTAGTTGAAATAATTTAATTAAAAAACCCCTTTGAATATTTAAATTCGGCAAGATGATAAGGAGATGTCGAGGGTTTACTCGTAAAGATCCGTACGTCCAAAAAAAAAAAGGAAAGGTCCTTTTATTTTTTTTCGTTCCAAAAAAAAGGAAAGGTCCTCACTCCTGAGTTCTCTGGTACTTAAAATACATTTCATGAGATTATTACCCAAAGGATTTTAAAAAAACCACCTCGTGACTTAAGGAGACCGGTTCTATACCCTCTTCTTACTAAAGGTCACAAACTAAATTTAACACTATAGCCTAATTTCCCAATTACTTTCCTACCCTTTTTTATTCTCTATATATACTAAATATTATCATAATAAATCCTAAATTACATTTTCAGAAATATTTCTCTCTCTCTTTCTACCTCTCATCCTCACCTTTTACAATCAACGCCTCTCTTCTCCACTCCATAATATTCCTTCTTTCCATTGCTTCACTTGAAGCACGCAGCCACCAAGCAACCGAAGAAGAGAGCGCGGAGAAGAAGATCGTTGGCATGAACTTCGATGAATACCGCAGTGAAGGTGGAGATTTGACCGATCCGAAATAGAGTTTCGATCTAGGGTTCCGCCATGGATCGTCGGTCTAGGTAGTGGATCCGCCATGGAAGGAAGAAACCCGTGCAACTTCTTTTGATCTGCTGCACAATAATCTCTAAGATCGGATTTGAAAGCCATGGATAAACGAAATTGTTTTTGTGCTTATATTTGTGAAGAAGAAGCTTGGATCTCCGGTAGCAAGTCGATTCGAGATGCTCAGCAAGTTTATGTAGCAGATTTGTTCTTGCATCGTGTTTCTGTTTATTTTTTTGGTCTTTTGCGCTCAGAACTTTTGCGCTCAACACTGTTGGCGATTAAAAATCTGGCGTTAATGGAACTTCTGCAATCAGACTCAGAACTTTTGCACTCAGACTCAGAACTTTTGCACTCAGACTCAAAACTTTTGCGCTCAACACTGTTGGCGATTAAAAATCTGGCGTTAATGGAACTTTTGCACTCAGACTCAGAATTTTTGCACCCAGACTCAGAACTTTTGCACTTAGACTCAGAACTTTTTCCCAGACTCAAAACTATTTTCCAGACTCAGAACTTTTTTCCACGCTCAGAACTTTTTCTGGCGGTGGCCGAAGGTGGCCGGCGGTGATCGGTGGTTGTGGTCGGAGCTGGAAAATATTTGATAATTAATGAAAGAGGAGAGAGAAAAAATGATAAAGGAGGAGAGAGATTAATGGTAATGGAGGAGAGAGAGTAATGGTAGTGGAAGAGAGAGAAATAATCTATTTTTTTGTCTTATATGCACTAGAAGGGTAGTTATGACATTGGACATTTTATAGGCCTCTAAGAAAGAGAGAGGAATTGACTAACTCCTAAGTGGCACTATAATATTTTTTAAGACCCTTTAGGTAATTGACCCATATTTCATTAAACCATGCAACAAAACATTTTTTTTCAAATGCATAATAATATAGATTATAATAAACGGATACAAGGTTTAGCCTATCCCACAGGATTCGGCTTCATTACAAATAATAGTGACCAACTGGGGGGAATACAGGTATCCAAATTACCAAAAAACAAAGTGCTAAGGAGCTCCTGTTTGCCAACCCAGTCAGCTGCCACATTTCTCCCCCTAGACACAAAAGAAAAGGAAGGGGAAGATAATTCAGCAAAATAATAAATATTACAAATAACGTTTTTAATTGAATGACTCAACACGGGAAGTCCTGAAGAAAAAGGCTTCATAATAGTTGCTGAATCATTCTCTATAATAACGCTCCCAAAAGGAAAATTTGAAGCCAACTCCGTAGCTTTCAAAATTCCCGTGGCCTCTGCCTCTAACACCGAATCTGCTCCAATTTTCCAACTATTACCTGATACAAATTCACCATTAGAGTTTCTTACTACACAAGCAATTGCAGCTCCCAAATTCGAGAAAGTTGCATCACAATTAATTTTAAATTTATTTGGAGGTGGTTTTTTCCATTTATCTTTAAATTTAGTATTTTGTTTAATATTTCCATTATTATTATTATCTAGTGTACTATTATTATTCTCCCTAACTTTAATATCTAAAAAGTTGACATCGTTAGGGTTTGAAATTTTATAGTATTCTTTCCAAGTTTCAATAGCTTTATTAATTGTGTTTAAGGGGTCACACTTTTTTCCATTATAGATAAAGTTATTTCTATCTTTCCAAATATGCCACATTATAATACGGATAAGTTCTAGAATCATATCCTTATTATTAAAAAAAATTGCAATGTTTTGTACTTGATTTAACATCTATTGGTCTAACTTTACAGTTGAAACATTGTCTGTTTTTAAATTAAGAGGACTAGTGAACCATACACTTTTAGCCCAGGGGCATCTAAAGAGCATATGTTCCACTGTTTCAATATTATTATCACATATTTTACAAATATTATTTTTACTATATTTTCGGTTAAAAAGATTTTCTTCAGTTGATAAGAGGTTTCTAACCGCTCTCCACATAATGTTTCTAATCTTAGGTTGGGTTCCATTTTCCAGATTAGTTTCCAAATATTTTTATCCCTAGTGATAGAGGATGTAGGTTTATTTTTATCTTTATTGCTTTGAATCATAATTTTGTCTTCTTTCATTTTATGATAAGCTTCTTTAACTGTATATGTACCTTTTTTTACAATAGTCAGTACATATTTGATCTTCACATAATACCTTAGGTATTATCATTTTTTCTATTTTTTCTTTGATTTCTTTAGGGTAGATTTGATTAAGTAAATCAATATCTCAAGATTTATCATGTTTAATTAGTTGACTAACCCAAACAAGGTTAGACTTTTTTTGGCTTAAGTGATTGCTTATTATTACATATCCAACTATGCTCATAGATATTGATATTAATACCATTGCCTAGTTTCCATTTTATGTTATTTTTAAAAGTATCTCTACCTATGAGGATACTTCTCCAACCCCAAGATGGTGAGCTTCCTATTTTAGCTTCAAAGAAACTACAATTTTTGAAATATTTTCCTTTTAAGAGTCAATAAAGAAGAGATTTTTTTTATTTATTAAATTCCAAGCTTGTTTTCCTAATAAAGCTTTATTCATTAGATGTAAGTCCCTAAATCCTAATCAACCTTCAAATTTTGATATAGTTAGTAGGTCCCATTTGGCCCAATGTATTCTTTTTTTACCTTTATCACCCCACCAAAATTGGGCAATAATAGAATGGATTTTATTTATTATATTTTTTGGAAGAATAAAATTAGACATTAAATAGTTAGGCAAGCTTTGGATGATTGCCTTTATTAAGATTTCTTTTCCCCCTTCAGAAAGGAAAAGGGTTTTCCAATTTTCAAATTTATGTAGAATTCTATCAATTAAAAATTGGAGGTCTTTTGATTTTGTTCTACTCCATTCAGTTGGAAGTCCTAAGTAGTTACCTAGGTTGTTAGTTCTTCTCATATTTAATCTTTTAGCCATTACATTTTGGATATAAGTTGGTGTATTAGGGCTAAAAATGATCCCACATTTATTAAGGTTAAGACATAAGCCAGTGGCATTTTTATATTTGTTCATAATATCATTAAAGGATTGTATTTCAATGTTATCAGCATTAGTGTCATCAGCAAAGAGTAAGTGAGTGATATCTGTACAGTTGTTTCCAATTTTAATTCCTTTGAGAAGATGATTCTCCTTTTTATCTCTAATTAAATCATTTAGAGTTTGTGATATTAGACAAAAGATTAAAGGTGAAAGTGGATCACCTTGTCTTATTCCCCTGGTAGGTTTTTGTAGTTGGTGAACCTCACCATTAATTAGTATTGAGTAGGTTACAGAGGTAATACACACCATAAGTTTCCTTACCCAATCTTTATTGAAACCAATTTTAATTAGGAGATCTTGAAGAAAATCCCATTCCATATATTCATAAGCTTTTTTAATATCCGCTTTAACTGCAACCATATACTTTTAGGTCTTTTTCCTTCTTTTAATATGGGTAATTAATTCATGTGCAATCATAGTATTTTCCTGTATCATTCTGTTCGGAATGAATGCACTTGATTTTCTCCCACAAGGGAAGTCATATAAGGTTGTAATCTATTAACCAATATTCTTGCTATAATTTTATAAATAAAATTAGAGCAACTAATTGGTCTATAGTGTTTAATATTAGTAGGTTTATTGATTTTTGGTATTAGAGTAATGAGTGTTTGATTGATATCAGAAAGATCACCCTTATTGTTCCAAAAATTATTTATTACTCTCATAAGATCAAGTTTAATAATGTCCCAGTAAGTTCTGAAGAAATTTCCATTATAACCATCAGGACCTGGTGCTTTATTAGGTCCCAGTTCACATGTTGCTTTTTTAACTTCTTCTTCATTAATATGTATATTTAAATTATCTGCATTTTTTTTATCAATTTTACTATTAATAAGATTAATAGTATTATTATATTCTCTTTTTCCTATAGTAGTAAAAATATTATTAAAATAGTTAACTATTTCAATATTTATTTTATTTTTATTATCAAGCCATTCACCATTTTCATTAGTGATGTTAAGAATTTTGTTTCTACTCCTTCTTTCTTTGGTAAAAGCATGATAATATTTAGTATTTTTATCACCTTTTTTAAGCCAAATATTTCTTGATCTTTACTTCCAGAAACTTTCCTCCCTTTTCCAAGTTTCCTCAAGTTCTTTGGTTGTATAATTATATTCATCCCAGTTAAAATTGGGGTCATTAGAATTAGATATAGTTTCTAGTTTTTTTTATAAGCTTTTCTATTTGGATTTTATTATTTCCAAAATTTTTCTTATTCCAATCTCTTAAAGCTTGACTACATTTTTTAAGTTTGTGATTAATTACAGCATTAGGGTTACCCCTGAGTGAACTATAATCATCCCATACTTTTTTAATAATATTTAAACAATCAATTTCTGTTGTCCAGAAATTTTCAAAATAAAATCTTCTTTTCTTTTTATTATCAGTTTCATCATGATGAAGGACTAGTGGACAATGATCTGGCCCAATAGTAGGTAAAACTGATGTCCAAGCATTAGGAAATAGCTTATCCCATTCAGAGTTGTGTAGTGCTCTGTCTAGAATAGCCTTTATAAGTTTATTACTGGCTCTTTTATTTGTCCAGGTAAATCTACAACCATAAGAGGTTGTTTCCTCCAGATTGTGGAGGTTAATAAATTTATTAAAATTCTTTATAGAATTTTTATGACATATAATACCACCTAATTTCTCCTTAAGAAATCTTATACAGTTAAAATCCCCAATTAAGGACCAAGCAGAGTTATGGGGTTTTAAATCATTTAAGAAACTTAGAGAAATTTCTTTATTAATATCATAGGGGTTCAAATAGATATAAGTATAAAATATTGGGGTCAAATCCTCACCCACAATTTCCGTATGTATAAAGTTAGGAGAAGTTTTTAAAATCCTTATTTTTAATTCTTTCTTGACCATCAAAGCGAGGCCGCCTCTCGCCCCAACCGGCTCCACTGTGTTAATCAGATTCATATCTAAAATACTTGCTATGTTTTCAAGCTTATTAAATTTATTTTTAGTCTCAGAGAGAAAAAGTACTTCCGGGCGATGCTTAGCACAGAGGTCACAGGCTGCCTAGACTGTCAAAGGATTGCCAACACCTTGACAGTTCCAGGCTATGTGAATCGTTGAAAAGGATGGGGTTGATATGGAACAACCCCAGAAAACCTTTTTATCACTACAGAAAATTCCTTCATTGCCTTATTAGACATATTCGTATGAGCTTTACAAAAAATATCATAATCAATCATAAAAGCTGAGACAATAAAAACAATACTAAACTGTTTTTCATCTATATCTGCTATTTTTGTGACATTAATCCCTATCACATTTATAAAAATACCATAATCAATAGATATTGTGAAAATAAAAACTTTGCCCAAATTTTCAATTTCATTAGTTATATTTTTTTCCTTCATATTCAAAACTTTTTCTCCTGATTTTGTTTGTTTTAGTTTTGAATTTCTCATAATTTTCTTAATACCTGTGTTTTTAAAAACAAAATTAACCTGTTTTTTACCAACAACATCTATTTTGTGATTATATAAACTATCACATTAATAAAATTGAACACAGAAAGAAGATGACGTACCTGCCATGCCGGAGAGGAAAGGGATCGCGTTTTATGGTGGCCTTGGGTCGTTCTGTTGCGTAAGCGCGAGAGGTGCACATGCATAGCAGGTGGGCCTTTCTCATTCATTTTGTTAACAAAGGCCCATGAGGCCTCGATCTTGTTTTTGGGCGGTTTTCCTAGCAAGACAGGGTCGATCCAAAGCTGCAGAGGTCGGATCGAACATTGCAGTAGTTCGATTGCCGCAGTGACTCGACCAAAAACAAGCAAAGCCCATAATGTCTGGATCTTGGGAAAGGTGTTGGTGGTTCGGCGGTATCGTGAGTAGATCGGTTTAGTATCTTGTAGTAGGTGGCGGTTTGGTACGGTGGCGAAGGTGACGGCCTGAAATGAAAAGGATAGCTGCTGCTTGGTAAAGTGGAGGAAAATGGTGGTGTGGAGATGTGTGGAGATGGTGGGAAGATTTGATGAGGAGGTCTTGTTGGTTGAGGGAAAGGGATGGCTGGATGGGGTGAACAGCCTACCGGAGGAGGCTGCTGTGGGAGGTTGTTGTGGAGATGGGTTAGGTTTTTTTGAAATTTGTGCCTGGGAGCACATTTGGGATGGGCGGGAAATGAATTGTTGATCTGCAACAAAACATCTTGTAAACTGCATCACGAGTGATATATTGAGACATGGCTGGTCTTGATATTTAGGGCCCAAACAAACTCAGAAAATAGAGCTTGAAAAAGTTCTAGGATACAACGATCTTCTTCTGTAAATACTGACACTTGAAATGTACAAAACTTTTGAACTCTTATATGATGTATTATCTCTTTCTTGTTTTATGCAATAACTGTTTGTAAAAAATTCAATACTTGAAAACAAATTTGGCCAAATATATGCAGATGCAAAACACCGGTTAAAAAATACTTGTATTTTTTCAAAAATGGAAGAAATGTTTGTTGAGAATGAAGGGTTGTGTTGTTTCATAAATGACAGTTGCAAACACCTTTTAATATTTATGGTTGTAAAAAAACCTAACCCTTGAATTTAATTAATACCTTACAAACATATGACTTTCAAAATTTAGCAAGGTTTTTATCCCAACACTTCACTTTCAACACTCAATTTCTCATTCATTTTTTATTTCTATAAAACAAGTGAATACATATTATTAATCACCTAAATGAAACAAATAAATTTTTTATTTGCCCTGACCTATAACGAGATCCATAACATATTTTAAATTTGAGTTAAAGTGAGCTACTTCACTTGGTTTAAATACCAAATGACGACATAGTCGGGAAACTTCAAAATGTCTCATACAGAGTGACAATGCGTTTCAAAGTGCACTAGTTATAATCACATGTGATGCCTCTTCCATAATTTGTGTTGAACATGCATGCTTCGGTATTGTTAGGATTGACAGAAGATCTGGAAGGCAAAGTATTACTGCTAAACCGTGTTGGGTGGACTCGGCTAAAGAGGGGGAGGCACGGGCAGTGCTGGATGAAAGCAATAACTTGTGGGGATCACTCGGGTAGGAAACCATAATCTTTTCAGATAACCTTGAAGTCATTCAAGGTTGGGTCACCGTCAGTTGCTCGGTGGTCAGTTCGCGCATATTGTACTAGGATTGGTGATATTAATGGAGTGCAAGACAACATGTCATTCCGACATGTTCGCAAACGGCACAACGAGTTAACTGATCGAACCCTAAACAAAAGGCCAAGTATGAGTCGGGTTAGGTTCTTTGGAGGCCTAGTTTTTTAAACTAGAAATTGTCTGACATCAGGACGGTTCTTTTTATTTTCTCTATTTGTCCATAAAAAAAATATTTATTCTTAATTATAAAAAATTTATGAATCAATATGATATGCATAATAAAGAGATCATAAAATATAACTAATTAAAAATAAAATTAAAGAATTTACAGTATTACGACAAATATCATCTTATTTTACTTTTATAGATTTGTTCAACAATCTAATCACGAACTATATCATGTATATGTACGAAATGAAAATATTTTTAAGATTAAAAATTTAAATTGACAAAAATAATAAGAAGGCTAGAAACAAACACTTCTAGCGATTTAGCGATTTATTAAGAGAGGTTCAGTCCAAAAAATATAAATTAATAGGATATATTTTATTTTATTTTGAAATTGACTAAACTTATATTTATTTACCGTAGAAGAAATCGAAAACTTATTGTAGATACTTTTTCTGCTTTTAATTTATTATACAATTAAAGAGAAAAACAAGAATTTAAAAATTTTCCTTCTCAATTAAAATTTCACCCTTAATATCATCAATACACTTTTCAATTTCAAAATTCTTGAATGCTTTAACTTGGAAAGTCATACAAGACTTGGAAGCAAGGCGCAATTACAAGAAAAAAAAAATTACCTTATTTCAACTGAAAGCCTATCCACCCTTGATTAGGATAGCTAATTAAAGAGTGCATTAAACATCTAATTACCAGATAATAGCCATATATCTGCTGTTTGGCAATCCAATCATCATACATATTCAATTTTCTTGAAATAAAAAAGAAATGAATTGGTTGATTTTGCGCCATATTACAGATATCCAAATATATATTAAGAATCTTCCTATTTTTAGGTGGTGTTCTTAAGGATGGCAATGGATCGTTTTTTTGCAAAAATTCCAAAAACCATAACCATAACCGTTTTTATAATTAAAAACCATATCCTAACGGTTTTAACCATCGGTTACATTTTTCAAAACCATAACCGTATTATTCGGTTTCGGTTTTTTAAACGGTTTTGCGGTTTATAAACATATTCAAATGATAATTTAATAAATATATTAAATTTCATAAAATAAAACCACACATATAAAAGAAAACTACAAGTTTTGTAAAAAGTTGTGTTGGTATTTGATTAAATTGTATATTTATTGTTTAATTGGTTAAATCTAGTATTTTGATTTTGCTTTTAAAATTTCAATATATCTAATTTAACCTAGATTATTATAAAATTTGAAAATATATATGATAATAAACGGTTTTCGGTTTTTCGGTTTTATTTTTATCAAAAACCATAACCTAGCGGTTTTAACCATCGGTTACACTTTTCAAAACCATAACCTAATGTTTTAACCAAGGTTATATAATTCGGTTTTCAATCGGTTCGGTTATCATCGGTTTCGGTTTTTAACCGTAACCATTGCCATCCTTAGGTGTTCTAGTGTGTAGACTGTTTACAAAACTTTTACAATCACTAAAAATAAATATTGAAGTGCTGCAACTTTTATTCTCTATAACTATACTATAGGTAATATATGGTTAGTTTTGTTTTAATAGGTCACTATTCAATTTTTATTGACGATCAAATACTAAAATATTTTTAAATAATATAAAAATTACATAAAAACAAACACAAGTGGTAATAAACATAGATCGCCAACTCAGTGAGTCACTGGACGAATCATTGAGTATCGGTACATTCAGCTCCAACCATCACCCATCGCACCACCGTTGGCATCGCCAAAAAATGATAACTTTTATTTTAATTGATAGAGATAATATTAAAAAAAAACAACAAATCTAATTTGTAAAAAAAAAACTATTATAATTATATATAAAAAAATTGCAATTAATTCACAAAGCTTACATTACACATATATCATCTTTTATGTCATATACACACAAACACTTTGTTGGCATCCGATCTTAATTGGATCGATCCACTAACTTTCATCTCAAAGGAGATAACATTCTTGTAATTCAAAAGCTAAAGAAGAGATCATAGAACCAAAAATCCTATTGGTTTTTACCAGTTATGAAAAAACGGAAAATTATTCGGTACAATAAAAGTTTTTTTTATTAGTTCAATTTTTATGAAAACATGTGATGAAATGATTGACTTTATAAAAAGATATACCCATGATGTGATTGGTTTTATGAAAAAATATACCCATAATGTGATTGATTTAATTGATTTGACACTAACTTTAGTGTACCAAATACTCTCTCCGAAAAAACTATTTGCTTACCGAATGTGAAAACAACCGGTCTACTCAAGTATCAATTCCATCAGTCATTTTATGAGTCTAAGAATTAAGTTTGACAAATAAGTTATATACTAATAATTTTTTATATATATGGAAATATATACCCCTAAGTAAAGAAGAAAGCTCTTCAATAACAATAGAACTAGTGGTGTTGTGAAAAAGCTTGCACACAACTCATAGATCTCAAAACTTAATAGATTGGTGCTCTTCCTCGCTGTTGAAACAGATTACCAACGCCTTCACGAATAGACGCCATGGCTGCTCAAATAGGTGCAGAGCTCGAGTTCACAACCTTTGATTTGTTGTAAACCTTCATCAATCAAATTCACACTCTAAGCAAGCTCAAACCTCCATCCACGAAGCAGGTATGCTCTCCTCCATGGTTTTGTATCTTGTTTCAACTGCAAACTTAAGGAGAAATGGGGTTGCCATAAAGGATAAAGGGGGTCACGGGGAGAGGAGGTTGAGAGTAAGCTGAAGAGAGGATATAAAATTAGAGTTTAGTGCTGTATTTTGTTTTTAGTTAATTATATTTATTATATATAGTAATTAAAAAAACAAATAGAAGTATAATGGGATATGGAAAAATAGGCTTATAGTGGCTTATAATATTTAAAATCTAAATGGTCTTTAGTAAAAACAGTGGATTAGGTGAGGATGCTTGGGTCATGAAGAGGGGGAGGGGGGGGGGGGGGGGGGGGGGTGGTCTTTAAAACCTATTGAGTAAGAATCTCAATAAAGGTTTGATACAATGGAATATAAACGTTTGGATTTATCACTTATACCCGTTTGATACAAAAGTAAGATCAATAAAATTATTGAAAATGAAAAATAATAAAATACCCATTATATAATTATTTAAACAATCTCTTGTGAAATCTTTGAACCAGAAACTTTATTTATTGTCTCCCTAATAGTTTGAAGTCAAGCTATCAATAACACTGTGTGAGCTTTTAGATTAAAAGTAATGATAGATGTTACCTCTTTTTACGCCACAAGTTTATTACTCTTCTACATATATATGCTTTGATTCCTTACAAAAATAGATAAGCAAAAATTAAGTAGAACAGATAAATCAAATCATTGATTCATGTAAGTATATACCTAAGTGGTGATAAAATGGTGATATAAAAAATGTAACGTTTATAATTATTTTTACCGATACCACTCCAAGTCCAACTCTAAATGTAGAGGTAAGGTCGCCAAAGTTATTGAATATGACTTTCAAATTTATAATTAAAAGTCTTTCTTTTAATAGATATGAGAACTGAAAATTCCAACATTTCTTTCTAATATACCAACTTCAAGCCATTAAAGAAGGCTACAGAATGATGTCTTAATAGATTACAAAGAACCTTTTTTGCTGGAGTGTTGTTAGATAATACTCCTAATTGTTTTACTTTTATACCACCTAAAAATTAAGGTTAAATCCAACAACTTCGCAATTATTTAGCTACAATTGGAGTAAAACACTTTCTCTCTCTCAAATATTAATTGTTTAAAATAATTTTACTCTAACAATTTCGCAATTTCTGTCTAAAGTTTCAGGACCTATATTTAAACATTACTCCAACTTCCTTTTTTCATCTAATTCGTCAGATTTTTATATTTTAATTTATTACAAGATTATTCAATAAGAATTTAAATTATACTATTATTATTTTTCAAACAAATATAGTGCCCGTTTGGGATTGCTTTTTAAAATAATCACTTGAAGTAATTTTATATCCATAGTAATATTTTAGACTCTTAAAATCATTTTTAGAAAAAACACTAAATTAGTGATTATTAAAATAATCATTTAAAGTGATTTTAGATGTCAAAATATTTTTTAATATTTTTTACAAATATTTTAATTTTAATCAAAAAGCGCTTTTAGCTCTAAAATAATCAATCCCAAACGGGCTCATAGTTTAATGTCATTACAATTATAATAATAAAATAATTTATTAAAACTATTATGTTAAATATAGTGTCTCGTGCAATTATTATTGTAGTTCGTGAGTTGGGATTTTGCAAATAGGGTTCAAAACTCATGATCTGGGTTATCTGAAATCGAATTTCCCATAATTGGAATTTGTTGGAGATCAAAAATATAAAATTCAACTCCAATTCTAGTTTTTTTGCTACAATTTGAAAGCTATTGGAATTAGCTTAATGTGTCATTAAATATAAGAAGTAAAAAAGTTAGTTTAAAAAAATAAAATATTACTCTTATATATATGTTCGTGCTTATGTATGCTTTAACTTTGTTGTAAGTAATTCTTTTAAATATATAACTAGTTAGGTTAGTTTAGCTGACTAGAGTCTTAGTTTTTTTTTAAACGATACAAGATCGAACTAGGTCAACGACTCCGAGTCCAAGTTACTCTCCAATGTATTGAAAAAAACTCTTTTAAATGTATATATTAAAAAAATTGTTTCATAATAAATGCGTCAAAAATGTATAATGGAAGAGTTTGCATTAATTATTGAATAAACATGCGGGTAGTAAGTATATCATTTTGTAGCCTCATCCACCCTCCTTCACTAGACAAAGATGTTGTATTTATAGGAAACACTTCATTTTAATTTCATATCCCATTTCACTTATCTTAACATGCAGGCTCCAACCCATTCCCCCTTGCTAATTGTCGTCTCCTTTCAAGAATGAGTTATGCATACACAAATTTAGAATCGACCTATTAAAATATATAAGTGATATCTCCCTAAATGTTCTAATTTTATGCCTTTAGGAGACATCATTTTTTATGTTTATTTGATTATTTAGATAGACTTTTGGTGCTAATATGCAATAATTTAATTTTCTTCTCTAGATTTTAGTATTTTTGATTTATTAAACTTTTGCGCGTAATATGGGTTGTTTTTAGTGAAAATCTTGTAGGTTTTGAATACTAGTTAGGAGAGGAATAAAAGATTAAAGTCAAAGATCGTGATATGGAGTCAAACCTTGAAGATAAATCCCGAAAAGAATTATATTTTGAAACTGCAAATCTGAAAAACAGGCCAAAGATTGCTGATTTCGAGGCACTTACGAGTTGATTTAGCCGCTTACCTTTGAAAAGATTATGTTCCTTATCAAGTTACGGAAATTTAGCAAGTGATTTGAGGTCAATCGGAATTATAACGAATCGGCTAGAGCTGTTTTAGTTGAGATGGTGTAGCAGTTACGGGATTTGGGCTTGATTAGTGGACTTGGACTTTTTATTATTCACTTAATCCCTAATTAAAAGCCCATTCCGAATTTGAGCTTATAAAAAGAGCTTTTGACCTCATTATTTCTTACCTCTCATTTTATTCTTCAATTCAATTCATCCTTTGAAGAGAGTGTCCAGAGAAGAAGCAGAAACAAGGAAAATAAGAAGTTTGGAGCTGGAGACTGTCTATATCTCCAATTCACAGCCAAACCAATTCCGAAATTAGGTTTCTCTGTATTTTATTTCTGTAAAACAATATGAGTCTTATTTCCTTTAATTTAGTTTTATTTTTAATTAGTATGAGCTAATTCATTCATAGTACTTGAGAATGCATAACGGGTGAATCCCGATTCTATTGAATTTCATATGTCTAAATTTGGGTTTCTGTTAAATTAAATTAAATTGGGTCTTTTACATTTTTCTGTAATTCGAGATTATTTACTTGTTTTGGATTGATCAACTAAGAACAGGTGTTAGTATCTAGGCTATTCCACATATGTGGCGTGTGGATCATCCTGACGGAGGGTTTAGGTATGGACTTAATTACAGAATATAAAATAGAAACTATTTGACTTTGACGAGCTTAGTTAATTTTAGGGCCAATGTGGTAAAATTGCTTAATCATTCGAAAGTTGATCATATTTACCCTGACGGGACTAGTGACACTCTAGAATAGCCTTATAGTCCATCATGACGGGGGTATAAGGAATTTAGAATCCCGACCAATGTTAATTGACCAATTTAACCCTTAAACAACATATGTTATGAAATTAAATTAGGAGGATCCCTTGCATTTCTCAATTACTGTCTTCTCATATTTGCGTTTTACATTCATATCTTGCGTCTAGTATAATTACTTGCATTTTTACATTAGTCTTTAATAGTTTAGGATTAGTAAAACAAACCAAACATCATTAAACCATTTATCTGCTTTCATAGTGCAATTATTCATTAACTGATAAGCATTAGAGTCAACCAGACCGTCCCTGAGTCAACTATATTACTTGGGACAACTGTACACTTGCGGTTGTGGTTCTCTTTTCCTTATTGCATTTATTTTAGAACGCACAAAGGACCACCAATAAGTCGGGTTTCAAAAGTGAATTCAAGAAATTTTGTTTGTATAGATCAAGATTTAGAAAATTGACTTTTGTATTAAAACAAGTATACACATAAATACACATTAGGGTAGGGGTGAGCAAATGGATCGTCGCTCCACCCATTCAATCCTTGAAAATCCAGCCTATACGACTCATGTTTATGGGTTCGAGCTTATACCGAACTTTAATTTTAAAAAACCTGCTAGTTTAGATTTGAACCAGACATTAATATTAATCTAGATTCAGCCCGCTATATATATATAAAATATATATATATTACTCTCACGCATTTTAGTATGTAATTTTGATAGTATAGAAAGTTACTAAACAAATTTATCTATTTTGTAAAATTGATTTTTTTTAATTTATAATTATAAAGATCAACCTATTGATATGAGAAGTATGATAATATTTAACAACATTAATATATATATATTAATAGTTAATTTGATTAGTTAAATTGACTTATAATATTTATTAAATATAATTTTTAACTTTTAAACTATATGAACAATAGTGAAATCAGTTTCCCATTGACAATATGAACAATACTTCTTATCAAATGTCTCTCGTATGGATTTGGATGGACATAAGCTAATCAAAGATTCAGAGAAAACTCCGCCTATATTTTGGCAACCCTTCTATTGCATCCACAGTCCTATATTTTTTGAATTTTTACCTTATAAAAAATTATAAATATACTAAATTAATATAGGCTCGTTCGGCTCGAGCCCGATTTAAATCCGCCAAAAACCCGTGTGTAAAAACCCGCCAACAACCCGCTAGATCGGGCTTTAAAAGTAGCGACCCGCCGTTAGACGGGTCCAGATCGAACTTTGTCGAAACCCGCGGATTTTGGGCTCGTGGCACACCCCTTACATTAGGGTGTCCCATACACAAAAATATTAAAACAAAATTTAATTTAAAAATTATAATTATGTTTTATGATCTATTATTCATAATTGATTATGTAAATTTACAATTTAGTTTATATCAATATTTGATATTTTGGGTATTTTGCAAACTAAGAGTAATCATAGAAGTGTGAATAAATTCATGACAACTATGATATGAGATTGTAAACACGTGGATAATTTTAATTTACCTGAGCACGAGATGATTTTAATAGTATGTGACCCGGACAAAGTTAAGGTGGAAATACTCTCAATCATGCCTCAAGATATCCACTGCAAAGTGATGTAAGATAACCACCATTAGCCTTTATCCTTATTTTATATATGGATTCAGTGGGAATATCGAAAGAAAATATTTATGGGAAGACTTAATTGTTTATGTTACTACTTTTGATGCACCGTGTATTCTCTTGGGAGTTCAACAACACTTAAGGTCATAATGAGAGGTAAAATAAAAGGGTTGTGACCATGGGAGACTTTAATGAATTCGCGGATTATTGCAATATTCTTGGCTTAGAAGATTTTCAATATGCGGAGCAATTTTACACTTGGAATAACAATCCTATTCTTAGTTGGGTAGATAAATATTTGGGAGTCGGAGGCTCAAAACTTCAAATCATTATATTCATATAGTGTTTTTTTTCAAAATTTAGGGTCTCGGATCCCTCCCCATGTACTGTTTCACTATTTTTTCAAAATGTGAATAGAGTTACACCTTTTCGCTTATTTAATATGTGGGTGGAACATTAAGATTATAACGACGTGGTTCGGAATGGGTGGAGAAAAATCCAAACCCATGGAACCAAACAATTCATCTATGTCGAAAACTTTGTTCCGTAAAAGCAAATTTGAGATGATTGAATAAAGAGCACTACTCACATATTTCTGAAAGAGCTACAAAGGAACGTGAAGCACTTGAATCAGACGAGGTTGGTTTTCAACAAATTTTGGATAATAATTCTAATTTTCAAGAGTTAGTGGAGTTTCGTAAAACGGATAGGTTACTTGAGAACGATAAATTAGCTTATCAACCAAAAGCTAAACTTGAATACACACTTAAGAGTGATCGATGCACTAAGCTTTTTCATGGAATGATGAAGAGTAGACAAAGATGAAGGTTCATCGTCAATATTCAACGTTCAAATATTGAAGCTACTACTTCGAGTGCCAAAGTATATGAAGCTTTTATTGATTGTTGTAATGGATTGTTGGATCTAAAAATTAATTGGGGAAAGACTTGACAAGAAAACAAGGGTTGGATATGTGCAAAGAGGTTTCTGATGAAGAAAGTAAAGAGACGATTTTCCGTATAGCGAATGTTAAAGCTAGCAGACCTGATGGGTATTCTTCTTTCTCTTTTGAGAAGTCTTGGAAACTTATTGGAGAAGAAATACTTAAGCAGTATGTGAATTTTTGAATCCAGGGTTCTACTTAAACAACTAAATACTACTATTATTGATCTTATTCCGAAAAAAGAAAATTTGCTCAAGGTTTAAGATCATAGACCTATATATTGTTGTTATGTCATCTATAAGAGTATCACCATGATTATAGTGGATCATGTAAAACTAGTTTTAGATAAGCTATTGGATAAAGCACAAACTGTTTTTGTCTCTGGGAGATCGATGACCGCGAACATTTACCTTATGCAAGAGTTGTTATGAGGGGATAATAATAGTAGTTCTCCATGATGCACAATTAAAATTGATTTATGCAAAGCTTATGACTCGATTTCGTGGGAATTTTTTCATAGGTGCTCAAAGGTCTCAATATTCCAAAAAGGTATATTGATTAGATTATGGTATATGTTTCTGAAACTTATTATTTGAGGGGTCTTAATGGAGAAATTCATAGATTCTTCAAATGAGAAAAATGATCGAGACAAGGTAATCCTCTCTCACCTTATCTCTTTATTGTATGCCTTGAATAAATCTCGAGACTTTTAGATAAAAATACAAATCAAGGGTTTTAATAGCATTCTTAATGTGGGAAAGCCAAGATTACACATTTAGCTAGCATTTTTCAATGATCTTGTGCTCATAGCTAAAGGAGACCATGATTCAGTAAATATTATTATGGATAATTCAAAGACTTTTGGGGAGTGTTCAGGATTTCACTTGAATGTGAAAAGTCGAACATTTATTACCTAGTTATTAAAAGTGAAGTGCTTGACGATATCTTGGAAATAATGTAACTCGAGAAAGGGATTATGATATTTTGTTATTGGGTGTACCTCTTGGTTTTTCAATTTTGGTTTTGAGAGATTACAAAACTCATATTGATAAATCAGAGAGTTTTGTTAGATCTTGGAACGGTCATTCGCTATGTGGTTCGATTGGAACTCATTAGATCGGTGTTTCAAGGGGTAGTATATTTTTGGTTGTCAATCATTCTGGTCCCAGTTTATGTACGTGGGTGTATTACGATTATTTGTAGAAACTTATATTGGGATGGGAAAGACACATAAATTAAATGGAAAATCTTTGTAGTGGTGAGTATTATGCCTTGTATAAAAAAAATTATGATGTCTTTCATCGTCGATCTTTTGTCACAACTTGACTGAATATTGTGTGGAATTCTTGTGTTACTCTCAAATATACATTCATTGTATGGATGATGATATATGAGAGATTTCAAACTACTAATAGGATGATATATATGGAGTTGGATCCATGGATTGAGTGTTGTGGTAAAAAAAATTGAATCGAATAAGTATCTATTATTTAAATGTATTTTCGCAAGGGATGTTCAAAATGAGGTAAAGAAGTGGTTGGGAATTGAGAATAATATAAGTACGATGTTTGGTGCACTTAAATGGCTAATAAAACTAAAGGCCTGTGAAAATTGAAGGAGAAAAGTATGAAGGGTTGCTTTTGGAGTTACTATAACAATTTTGCTATGAGAGGTGAATCTTTTTTGGAGTTACTATAACAATTTTGTTATGAGAGGTGAATCGTCCGAAAAGGAGACTTTTCACATTGTATCTTCACTATGTCTTCTGGATAATAGTAGGATTTTAATTATAACTTATTGATTTAGAAAATAGCGTTTGCGCATAACTCATATAATCTCACGAAAAATATACACCTTCCCATGGATACCCCCATACAAGTTAGAATTAGATTACCCATGTTCAGTTAGGGATTCAAATCATGTAACTCTTATAAGAAAATATAAGATCATGGCATGTTAACCTACCCTAACGATTTAAAAACAAAAGAAATTATTATATATACCTTAATGAATTCTTTTACCTAAAAAGAAGGTTATTTTAAACTAAAGTGAACTATTACGGACAACTCAAAATCCATTTTCCAATCCATTATATTAGAAAATTAAACGATGATCTACTTAATAATTTACTATTTACAAAAAAAAATACTCGTAGTAGTCAAAGTTTGATTTCATTAGTTTAGCACACTCAGTTTATCTTTTAATTAAGCTTAAGGGTGAAGCCTCCCTGAAACCTTTTAACTTTCCCCAAAGTGCGCGATCCGCCCCTGATCTTCACTTTTCGCCTTTCTGGCCCTCCATCTCAATACTTTTTGACGCCGTTAGCCCTTTTTTGGTTTTTCTGTTAGTTGACCGTTAGTCAAGCCCATCTGGCGCCATGTCACCGCCAGGTCATCGCCACGTCGACTCCACCTAAGCATTAGGTCATCAACAATTCCATGTAATTTTTTTTAAACACCCTTATTCTTCTTCTTCTTGAAGCGTTCCACATCAATCGAACCCAAATTAAGGTTCATAATAACTCACTCCAACCCACCCTCACGCCAAGCCGTTCTCTACACAAAAGGAAACCGCCGCCACTCATGGTCCCTTCTCCACCATCATCAACAGGCTTCCAAACGCCATCAACCATTGAAGAACGCTCTCTAAACTTTTTACTCAATTACTCCATGTTCATCTTTATCTTCTTCTTCGCCAATACCACTAATTAAATAAAAAATTATATCATCAAAATGGCAAAACGCGAACGCTTAAACAACAATTCTTCAGATCGAGAGAAATGGAACAAAGTATTTAACCAGTTGGTGAACGTGCTCCAAAACCAGCAAACCCAGTTTCAATTTTCTCTCCAAGGAGAGAAAACTTCTTGAAAGTAGAATTCAATCGCAGTACAAACGTTGGGTCTCTGATGTTAATCTTTTCAAAGATCGAATTTCTCAGATGGAGAAGGTATTTACAGCGAAAGAGATGGATGGATAAATGGTTGATGAGATGAAATCTGATTTATTAGTGGGTTTAAAGCAACGAGAAGCTTTCATATATAAGCATAAGCTAGACAAATCACGAGATGAGTTAGTTGATTTTAGAGAATGGTTTGATTTACTCTACAGTAAATTGTTTTCTCAAGATATACCAAAGTTAGGTGAAGAAAATCGAGTACAGGCCCTAGAAAATGAAATAATGAGGTTAAAAAGTGAACACGAGAAGCTTACATTAGATAAAAACTCAGAAATCTCAGCTTTATTAGCAGAGAAAAACTTCATATGGAACCAATATAACAAGGTATATATTTGCAAGCTATTTGAATCACCGAATTACTTTTAAAGTAACGATGTTAAGCTATGATATGAATTTAACTATGAAAGTGAGAAGCATATTCTTAGCAATTACTATAGTAAAAAAAGGTGACTGTGAAAAGATTTGTTTTTTTACCTTAATCTTCAATTGTTGATGGCGTATCCAAACTGGTTGATGATGGTGGAGAAGTGATGAGTGGCGGCGTTTGTTCAGGGAGCGGCTTGCGTGGGAAGTTGATGATGGTGGAGAATGAAACGCTCGGTGGTTTGTTAATTTTGGGTTCTTTGATCTTGAAGAAGAAGAAGAATAAACGCACGATTAATTTTGGGTTCTTTGATCTTGACGAAGAAGAAGAAGAAGAATAATGATTTAAAAAAAATATATATAATGAGTTAACAAAAAAAATTAATGACATGGAATTGCTGATGACCTAACGCTTAGGTGGCGTTGAGGTGGAGTTTAGGTGGCGCTGACCTGGCGCCATGTGGCGTTGACTAACGGTCAACTAACAGAAAAACCAAAAAAGGGCTAACGACGTCAAAAAGTATTGAGATGGAGTGCCAGAAAGGCAAAAAGTGAAGATTAGGGGCTGATCTTGCACTTTGAAGAAAGTTAAAGGGCTTCAGGAAGACTTTACCCTAAACTTAATAATTCATTCCACGTTAATCACTTGTTGCATGAAGTTTTGCCTTCAAACCAATAAAACAATCAATTGATCACATGCATGCATGTATATCACGTTACCGAATTGCGCTTCTTCAAATATTTGGAACTTTTCTTTTGTCTCACAAAGTCAGGACAAGATAAAAAGTTTTTACCTTTATCATAAAGTTACAATGCTTGCAAGATATGTAAAGCTATTCAGTTGTTTCTTTTCCTTTTCTTTTTCTATCCGAAAATAAAAGCAGATATTATAATTATAAAAATATTAACAGATTTTTACTAGACGGTTCTTGAAAATCAGAACTCAAGACCCAAACATCTACACCAATTGACTCTTCTTTCTAAAGCTTACTTACAAGATTATAGAGTTATTTATCAATTACTTATTATATTTTTAAATATTTTTTTACCTATTATATATACTCAATTACATAATAAACACATATATAAATTACATTTTTCACTACAAACTCTAAAACACTCTTTGTACTCTCCCTTATTCCCATTTCCACACACCAAAATGTTTCTTCAAAGCCACCATATGGCAAAAAATTAGTGGCACAACCGCCATTCTCGATGTCACAACTTCTGTCATGGTGATTGTCGTCCCCTAGTGTGTGATACATAATCAACGCTCCGCAAGTGTAAGGATCGTTGACAAATAATAAAGTTGATAAGAATAAAAGTTATCGTCTCCACAGGGATTGTCGAAGTTACAATTAAGTGTTTTGCGAGAGTATGTAAATGTAAAGCTGCGAAGTAAATAACCATAAAATAAAGAAAATATTTATTGGGTGTTTGTTCATTGGATTAAAATGCAAATAAGATAAAGATTAACTAAGATGCAAGATAATCAAAATGCTAAAAAAAATAAAGGAGGTGAAAAATATGCTTAAGTCTTGCGGATAATCCTCCTAATCAACTAATTAATCGTTATTTGATATAAGGGCGAATTGGGTTGTTCACATTAACCGGGATTCAATAATCTTTCTAATTCCCTTCGGTAGCTTATAAGGCAACTTTCCCCTATTAGAGACACCTATTAGATGACCCTAGAAATGGTTTCCGATGATTTAATTCCTAACCATATTGACTACCAATTTAGGAAAGATCTCCCGGTTCAATACCACACACTAGGCGCTTATATAATATGTCCAAAATTCGAACCCCGTCCTGGGTGCTAGCCAAACGTCTCAAACTACCCAATACTTGACCAAGGCATGAAAAGGCAACAAGCATAAATATGTAAGTCAGTGAAATTATAAGAAACCTTAATTCAATTAACCGATAAAATATCTCAAACACAAAATAACATAAAAATATTTAATTAGGGTTCATACCTCAAGCGTAGGAGGTTAAGTTCATACTAATAAACAGAAAATTACAGAAAACTAATGCTAAAATGATGTCTAAAATGAAAACCAAAATAATATTACCTTTTGGAATGAAGAGATTCGGGTATGGGATGGAGGAGAATGATGGAATTGGGTGAAAACCCTTCTCCTCTTCTTTTCCTCCTTCTCCAAACGTTTTTTGCTCCTCCTTCTGGTTTAATTTCTCTTCTCTGCTGATGGACTATGAAATATAATGGATAAGGAGACTTGTATAATGACCTAAAATCGTTTTGGGGCCAAATGGACTCACTTAGGTGAGTTACTAATGGCCAAGCACGTTTTTAGGTAGTGATTTCTAGGTTAGAGTCACGGTGACGCAAATAGCATAACTTTCTCGTCTCAACTCCAAATTTACTTCCGTCACCTCTCACGCGACTCTGACTTCAAGATACTTTCAAAATAAAATGAATCAGGTCTAAATATATTACCAATAATTCGTGGTGACTGAAACAATATGACGTTAAGATTTCTCCGACAAATGTTTTAACATCCCAAAGTGACTTTTAACTCCAATTACACCTTGGCTTGGGGTTTATCTTGACTTTTTAACTTCTACTCTTCATCTTGGCATCTTGTGTCAACCGTTTGCTTAAAAGCTACATACTTAACACGTAATTAAGGCACAAAAGATCTATAACCAGTAATATGTTCAAAACAAGATAGAAAAGTGCAATATGCCAAATATTAAAGAAAAATCTCTCACTTAGACCCAATAAACTCCCAAAATAATATCTCGTACATATATTAATCTATCACAAACAGATAGACATAAGTGATCTATCCCATATTCGATTTCAAGTTTCGTTCGAGAGATATACTGCTTCCTCCATTCAATTTTGTTCCAGATTTGCCATGGAAGTTTTGTTTGAGATAATGAAGTCTCGTTAGAGTTCTGAGTGGAAGCTTAGTTTCAGTTAAGCTTTAATGGTTGTATATCACACCGATATGGAGAAAAAAGTACACATGTAAAAGTTAAAATCTGAAAATGTTCACATGGAATTGTTTGTTCTTTTTTCTAAAAAATTGTTTGTTCACTGAAGGACGGGTTGAAATGCGTCACACGAGTTGAAATATTTTCCAAACACAACCCCTTAATTATACTAAAAAAGCTTTTGTCTTTTGGCAAGATAATTTTTATATATTTTTTAATTATTGTAATATAAGATTTTGTGTTTTTATATTTTACAACACTTAAAATACACAAGTTATTTTTTCAAGCGAGCATGATTATTTTTTAATTATGACTATTATTATTTTTTAATTTTTTATAGTAATTGCAATAGAAGATTTTAAGTGTTGTAATCATAATTTAAAGTATTGTAAATATTCATTTGATCGAAGAAATAAACTTTTTTCAATTATTCCCAATAATATTGTGTTCCTATTAATTTTCTTAGTATACTCAGTGATTTATTATCATACTTGGGGAATTCTTCGAGTATACTCAGAGATTTGTTGACTCGGATAACTTTTGTACTTAGAGACTTTGACTTCATACTCAGTGAATCTCTGAGTACCACCAGGTAGGGCTGCAAATGAACCAAGCCGCTCGCGAGCAGCTCGAGCTCGGCTCGGAGAAAAGCTCGTTCAAGATCGGCTCGAATGTAAACAAGCTCAAGCTCAAGCTCCATTTTAAGCTCGATACGTAAACGAGCCTGCTCGAGCTCGGCTCGTGAGCTCGTTTAAAATTATTAATTATAAATAAAAATAAATTTTCTACTTATAAATATATTATTAAACCTTCAATATCTAATTGGATATTTTTAATTTCTTTAGATATTTATTTTTCATTAGTGTTATGTTTCATATTTTCATACCACACGCTCATGAAAGTTCCATTTCAACCATAAAAAACAAATTGTTCATGAGCAACTCGTGCTCGACTTTAAAAAAGATTGTTCAATAAGTTAAACAAACAATTTCTAACATATCTGATTTGGATGATTGGAAGCTCGGGCTCGGCTCGTTTAAATTTGAGCTCGGCTCGGTCCGGTTCGTTTAAATTTGAGCTCGGCTCGGTTCGGCTCGAGAAATAAACAAACCAAGCCTGTACATCTAGTATTCGGCTCGGCTCGGCTCGTTTGCAGCCCTACCACCAGGTGATGGTGCCAGCGGTGGCCGATGGGTGGTGGTCAGAAGTGAACGGTACTGATACTAAGTGACTCGATACTTAATGTTTTTTGTACTCATTGAATCACTGAGTATGCCCCGGGTTACGGTGCTGGCGGTGGCCGGTGAGTGATGGACGGATATGAATAGTACTGATACTCATTAACTTGATACTCAGTGACTCGGTGGTCCATACTTTTTGCCACTTGTTTTTCGTCTTTATGTGGTCCATACTTTAGTATTAGTTGTGGCCTCTTTAAAGAAGACTCTGACCACATGTTCTAGGTTAGCGATAAAACTGGTCTCCAAGACCCTATATGTTAATCACCCAAGTTTTTATTGATGCCAAATTGTTACACGAGGAGATAAAAAAAGATAAACATTTACAAGTATAAACATATCTCATGTTGTTAAATATTAAGGATAGATGTTACTATGTATATAATTCAAATATGACATCAACCAATAACTCCTCTTCCCGAATTTTGGGATGTAGTGAGAAATATGCCTGGTTTTATTTTTAGGTAAAAACGTAAGCAAAAATCGATATTAGCTCCTAACCTAAATTCTACACCCCCCCCCCCCCACCCCCCCACCTACCCCGAATTTTGGGATGTAGTGAGAAATATGTCTGGTTTTATTTTTAGGTAAAAACGTAAGCAAAAATCGATATTAGCTCCTAACCTAAATTCTACACCCCCCCCTTAATGTAAGTATTAGACCTTTAGTCCTAAAGATTTATATAATTCACTAGCCATTACAATCGAGGTTTCTTAATTTAGATAGTACACCTATATATTTCAAATCAAACTTTTTACAACTGTCTAATTCTCTAGATAAAGAGTGTCTAGGATCAGGTTGTTCTCCTTAAATCATTCAACATTCAACATGACCCTTTTAATATACTTTTTATTAAGATAATTGTTTATAGGACTATTCATATTGTCATAAATATTGTCATATCGGAGACAATAGGCTATTGTTATCTAAAGATACTCTGGGTTTATCGGTATCCCTTAGGCTAAGTCCAACAGGTTCCCGATTATTTAGCTACAATCGGGAATCAAACCTCTACCCTATTTCAAATTTTAACTCTCTAAAACAGTTTTGCTCCAACAGCTTCCCAATTTCAACTTCCCAATTCTAAAAGTTATATTCTAATTTTATTCTAAAAAAATTTAAATAATTAATTTTTTTTGCTCAAAATTAATTTACTATTTTATACTATAAAATTTAAAAAAATTAGATTAATTAGTTTTTAAAAATAATTTAAAATATTTATTTATTGAATTGGGTAGCTAACTTTTTGTTAGCTACATGTAGCTAAAGTTTTGAAAAAATTTGGGAATCCAATAATTGGGAACCCAATAATAGGGAATCTATTGGAACTCAATTTTTTCATATTCCATCCCCAATTGTAGCTTTTAGCTACAATTGGGCACCCATTGAACTTAGCCTTATCTTCTCAAATCTAGGGATTTATGACTTTACATATTATGGAAGTTATGGCTGGGATGTTTCTAGTTGAAATTGTGACCTCTTGAGTGCCATATTTCTTCATTTTATTGTTGTCTCTATCTCCAAGACCGTCTTTCTCATTGTAATTATACAATACTCCCTTGTGGAAGCTATCATCTGACATAATTATCATGGTTTAGAAAATGTATATTATTCTAAAAAGAAGATTTATCTATCTTAGATGCTAGTAAGGATGGCCCTTTGATGGCCTCTCCTACGGAATTCAGAATGTTCTCTAGTCTTTAAAAAATGGCCAAAGTTCAAAAGTAAGTATTTGAGGCATGTAAAAATGCCTTGGAAATTAAAAATAAATAAATAAAAAAGGCGAAGTTCTGTAATTCTATTTGAAAACTAGGCAACAATGGAAAATAAATGACTTAACATCTCCTTTTTTTTGCGCGTGTTAGAGCTACTTGGTTCGCTACTTATCAATATTAAAGTCTTTATTGATCGAGTTGACATGTGGTTTTAGAATTCTAATCATTGAGGTTCAACCTACTTATAAACTAATTTGGAATGGTTGGTAGCTTCTAGCCTGGTAAAATTGGAAGAGTTCGAATAAGCTGGTATTTTAATGGTCTCGCTGCTGATATGATGTTATTGATATAGCTAAGGATATTCATGCAAACAACGAATTTATGGAAACTTATGAAAAAGAGCCTAAGTAGGCTCAATCTCATAATGTTCGGGGGTCTGGTACTATATTTCTCTCTTTATTGGAAAACCACAAATATGACCACCCTTTGTTACAAAATTAATTATGATAATTTTTAATATTTTTGATTAATAAAAAAATGTATCTTGTGATCTTAATGGAGAATTAATTAGTGGTAAGATATTATTTTTAGGTTGCATTTATTATAGGAGTTGTTATTAGAAGAATTCGTATACAAGTTTAATACGAGTATTAGATTAAATATCAAGATTGTAATTATACAGGATTATTTCACTAAAATCATGAAACATACTATTAAAAGAAATTATTTTTTACTGAATCATTAGTACTAATCAGAGGGATGTAGATTTGTTTGACTAACTTATTATTTATTTCATTCAAATATTTAGTAACTTTATAATTGATTGAACAATTAAATGTTGTCCAAAAAAAACAATTAAATGAAAAATTAGCTTCTTTTCTTTTGGTTTATGATATGTTTTTCGTATGTTAAAGTAAATATTATTATATGCTGACTGGAAATTTTATTGGAGGATGTACTCTTTTTTTTCCCTAAAATTGGAGAATGTACTTCATATATTTTCTCGACTTATTGCCTTTTCTAGACCAAAAAGCCGTCACATTTTCCCAATTTCTATTTCGTATGCGTTGCTGACAAAAAATAAGAAAAATAAAATCGTATGCGTTGTTTTGTTCAAAAAATAAAAATTGTTAGTTACTAAAGCCTGATATCAAGGAATGGGGAAGATGTGGGGCTTTTTGACCAATACTTTCTTTTTGATATGATTGTCATGAATTGACTAGCTAGGTTTTGGACTAATAAATAAATAAACGAGAGAGTCTTTAATTAGTACATTAAAATTTACTATTGAATTAATTATTAAATTATCCATATACCTTTTTTAGAGATTAACATGCAAAGAGTATATATATTAAGATAAAACCTATATGTACTTTAAACCTCATATAACTTTATGTGATATTCACATAAGTTATCATAAAGTGTGGAATAAAAAAAAAATTAATAACATAACAAATACGGACAAAAGCTTCTTTTTTTTTTTTTTATTGATAACCTGATTTATCTTTATTAATTATTAAATATATTACATTATTTATTAAACCGTTTTAATAAAACGTTTTCCATTTCTTATAACATCTTAATTAATATCTAATCTAACTTAACTTGTTGAAAAATAACAACACGTGTGTCCTTCTTCCAAAAGCTTTTCCATCTTCTTCTTCTTCTTAAATCCTCTTTACTCTGTCTACCATCACCATTGCGACGGGAGAAAAGAAAATCAAAAATATCCTCAGAAATCAAGGAAGGCTGCTGTGGTTTCTTTTCCTCAGTCTCCTTCTTCATTTCAAGTTCCAAGGCCGCCCTTTGTGAGAAAACAACCAAGGAGAAGAAGTCTTAGTTTTCAAGGGTTTTCAGATATAATTCCTTTGAGTTATTATTAATCTTACCTCAACATCTTTAGACAACAATGGGGAGGTATCCTCCTATTAAAAGGTTTGATTTCTAAAACTTGTCTTCATAGTAAAAATTTAAAAAAAAAAATCGTTGTTGTTAGGGTTTCATTTCGGTTTGTGTTGAAAGTCATACACACAAGCATGATTCTCGTTTTTGTAGGGTTTATAGCTTCTGTATTTTGTTTTACATAGGTTTATTTTGTGCAAATGGTCCCCCCATTGTTAACCCGACAAAGGATTTTGTGTATCCTTCAATTAAGTTTGAAATTGGGACCACAAGTTGTTTATTAGTTCTAGTTAATTAATTGAAGACGTAATTTGTGTTCATTAAACAGTATATTCACTTACCCACTTGTCAATTTTTTAAAGATTTACTTTAGATATTCTTCTCTATTCGATTTCTACTGCTATTAATGGTTAAAATACCTAATACCACCTTTGGTTTTGCAAATTGTCAAAAAAAAAACCTATGATTTTAAAATGGACTAATATCCCTCTTGTGGTTTGATAATAATTATTAAATTGTCCATTTTTATTTTACTCTTTATTTATTTTTCTGAAATATATATTGTAATATAGTAACTAATTTTTGTTTTATTTTTGTGTAGAGGTGCAGAACATTTTACAGGAAAACCAAAAAAAGCTATGTCTGCATTTGCTTGCTATTTGTAAGTGAACACTAATCTTAAGGTTTGTTTTATGGTAGGTTACATAATATAACATTTCTATTTGAATGTATTGGAATATACAGAAAAGATGTCTTTAAGGAAAGAAGAAAGTATTTTGAGGGGAAAGACATTAGCGATATTGTAAAGCAAATCAATGCAGAATTTAAGCTTTTACCTCCTGAGGAGATGTTACCTTACGAAAAGATGGCGGACGATGATCTTGCAAGATATTGGGAAAAATGACACTAATAGAAAAGAAAAATGTAAGTTAAGAGCATATTTTGTTTTATCAGGTATTATATTTGAGAAATGGGTTGATTTTGATTTGTGAAAGCTTTGTTTGTGTTTTAGTTGAAGATTGTCACACGTTCATCAATTAAAAGCGTCAAAGCAATTAACGATAGTCTTAATGATGAACAAAGGGAAGCAGTCAAGCGTGTAGGTTTCAGGTCAATGTTGGACATCGACCTAGGAAACCTTAGGCATACTATATGTTTGTGGATTGCCGAGTCCTTTGATGGGTCTAGAAATTCATTTAACTTCCACGACGTAAAATTTCCTTTTAATGCGGACGATGTAGAGGCAATGATTGGCTTGAGTAATAACGGTGAAAGAATAAAGCTTCGCGAATCAAAAAGAAGATGACTAATTAAAGGTAAAGGCGAGTTTCGGGTCTAACAATGTTAGTAGTTTTGCAAAGCTTTCCTCTAAGTTGAAGGAGAATAAATCAGACGATGATGATTTTGTGCGTTCGTATTTAATAAATATTTTTGCTTACTTTTTGTTTCCAAATACCGATGCTGGGATAAAAGCGTACTATCTTCAACCATTTATACATGTTGATTCAATAGCTAAGCATGTATTCGAATTACTTAGAGCTGGAATGATTAAGTATAATGGTAGAAGGAAACAACTTGAGAAAACCGAAAGCAAGACCAAACGGATAATCATAACTTTTAGGGGATGCATGTATCTTCTCATGGTTAGTGTGGAGATCATATTTTAATTAAAGTACATGTATTATTAAGTATAACTTTTAACTTTGGTATTCTCTTTTTACAAATTCTTTTTCTCGGTCAAATTAATGGGTCAAATGATTATAATCGAGAACATTATGAGGCGCCTTCAATTACGTACTGGAATATTGATAATATTAAGGCTAAATTTAGGAGGATTGGGGCTTGTTTTCAATTCCCATAAAGTTGTAATGTTATCCCAAAAGTGGATGATTACCCCCTGAATTTAACATGTTTGATTAAGAAAAGCCATTAAAGAAGAAGGTGAAGAAGGAGATGAAGGTGAAGATGGAGATTTTGGAGAAGATGGAGATTTTGGAGAAAAATGATAAGAAGGAAAAGTTAGGTAATGACGAAAGGATTAAAAAAATCAAAAAAAATATTGCTAGGGTAGTAGTGTTTATTGCAGCTAGTGAGTGTCGTAGATAGTTTGAAAAAACTAACTAAAAGAGTGGACGAGTTGCAAGCATCATTGAGTTACAAATCTCAGAATGATCCTTCAATTCAAGTTGGTGTTGATATTAGTCAATGCTCAAGACCCTCTTTAGACATGAGCAAAACGCATCTTGTAATTTCAGATGATGAAGGTGTTGAAGTAAATGATGTCTTGTACCCTCATAAGTTGTGTGATACAAAAATTCTAATGAATGAGGATCAAGCACTCCTCAATTACTTGCTTGTTGGTCATCCTGAGTGAGTGTATAATTTTATATGTTGATATTAGTATCTTTTCTATTTTCTATTTTCTATTTAATCTGAAATCGATTTATTTGTTATTTCAGGGAGAGAGTGGTTGATTTTGTTATTAGCCACGTTACGCGTGAGCACATGAGGAATTTGGTCATGGAGGAGAGATTGGTTGATGAGGAGGTTAGTAGGATGTTTTTTTACTTGTTTTGTAAGGAAATGTGATGAATTGGATTGAATTGTAAAGAAATTTATTTGTTTGAAAGATCATAGGAACCATGGCCCATGCTTTAAACTTTGAAGAGAGAATGAATGGGCAAAGAAGGTACTTTTGCCCTACCTCTTTATGGGTAAGTTTTATGTGTCCATTTACTAAAAGTTTGAATTTGTTTGACTTTACATGGTGTTTAATTTTGTTTCACTGCTTTTTTATTTGTTTTTAAGTAAATGGCTCAACGAGTGGATGGAAACCGTGAATTAGAAGGTATTATTGGATATATAACCAATTCGAGGGTGACTGTAATACACTTCATCAGGTTTGCTTTCTTAATGAATCTTCTTGTAGATTGAAATTGATACAAACGAGTTATTTGATTAATTTGGATTTTTATTTGGTGTGTTACAGATTTTTATTCCTTATAACATCAATATGCATTGGGGGTTGGTAGTTATTGATTTACGGTTTGGAAAAGTTTATCGTTGGGACACGATGTTATCACACATTAAGTCTGGTATATTTAAGGAAGAACTTACAAAAATGGTATATATGTTAATTTTTTTTCAATGTTTACGATTTATTTACCCATATTAATATCTTTTTTTGGTCTTCAGCTTGCAATTCTTCATGATCAATTCAACCTCCATCCCTCGTATAATAAAAAAATCACAACTTTTCCAAGGTTTGTCCCGGGATGGGTACCACAACAGTCCCCGTATGGTAACGATTGTGCTGTTTATGTTTGTGAGATGATGAGAATTAGGGAACAAACAAGAGAATGGCCAGATTGTATGTCTGGTATCAAAAGGTTTTGTATCGCAAGCTTTATTTGGCGTCATACGATAAATGAAGTTAACAAACAAGTTAGTGTGGCTGTGTATGATTAAGACACGTTTTAGGGCGTTGTGTAGTTTTTGTTAGATCGTGTTGTGGTTTTGTAGTACTTATTTTGCACAATGGTCTATAATTAAAATCCATGGTATAGCGTGGGTTTAGCTTTGACGTAGTCACTGTCACATGCCAACTACCCATATGTAACTCTTGCACATTTTGCTTATAATTGCAATAGAGGTCCCTATATGCTATTCAATACGTTTTCTTTATGTTTCATTAGCTTTTTTTGAACACTCACCCAACCAACCTCTTGTTTGTAAAATTTCACCATAAAATTTCAACATAAGTTTCGCATAGCCAAACACACACACAATGAACCATTTAGAGTAAATCAAATTACATTCCAACCACACTCAAAATCCAACCTTCATAGCAAATTATGCTACATTATTTAATAGCCCAGTTACAACCTTAAAGATTAATATATTAAGACAACCTAACTTAAATACCCTCACTTGAATGATTAATCCACAACTTTAGGGCATCCGATTTCTCATCCACGTACTCTTTTAACTCGTTAATGCGATTTTCTATTCTCTTCTGCATAACATTTTCTCGTGAAATTTCCCTTTCTTCCATTGCATGTTCACGAGCAATGACTCTTTCCTCCAATTCCTCTAAAGTTACAATTGAAGGTTTAGGTGGTTTCTTACGCTTTCTAGCTGGGTCAATGCATTGTTTGTAACTATATTTGTAATCTCGCCCACAAAATTTAATTGGTGGTTTGTGTTCAGTATACATGTTTTTTAAATCAACACCTAACATGTCAAACAAGGTCATAATTAGACGAGGAAAGGGTAGAGGTTCAATATTACCCGGCCTTGCATCCATAATCTTTTCTCGCCTAAGTAATATTTAAGATATAACTACTGCTCCAACATTGAAAGGAACCTCCTTGTATAACCAGTAGAGAACATTTTGATTTAATAAGGGCCTCTCCGATGGGTGGATTGTTGTAGTCGGTAGTAAGTTTTGACAAGCTATTGCATCGATAATAAACATTTTTGGCGGCATATGTGTCTTCTTTACCGGAATATGTGAGCTATTCGTTGTTGGGTTGTCCCACTCTTCGATGAATCCGGTAAATAGTTCTTGTACCCACGTTGCGTCTCTCCCTCCTTCTACATTCATGTTTGCATAATCCATGCTCTCTTCTTCTACTACTTCCAAAGATTTACCAGTGTAGATAGATAATAATAAGTTTGTTTGAAAAGTGTATTCTACATCATTTACGGTAAATGTGAAGCTTGATTTGCACAATTTATCCCATATTCCAAGCTTACCCTTGAAACCATCTGCCCTACTTGTATAAAGTGTCAAGTAAAATTCATCCATAGCACTTTTACAAAAACTTGTGTCTTTTCCAGGGCCAAAAAACCATGGCATTTTGTCATCTAATTTCATACAAAGTAAATTTTCAAGTGATGGTTCAGGGACATCTTCATTATTGACAAACGAGTGGAGATCTACCAACATCTCTTCCTTTATGGGTTGGCTTGAAAAGTTGTTGATAAAATTCTTACTAAAAGGTTTGTGCAAATTTGGTAATGGGATTTCCCTTCGTATAATTATTCAAAGTAGTTTAATTAATTTATTCATTTGTGTGTAAAGAAATCTAAAACAAAGTTACAATATATAATTTGATTCTAAGAAACTTAAACTTACTTGAAGATAAACCCACTGTATTTGTCTTCAACCTGACCAAATGATCTGTTGATACGTTGAATGTGCTTAAAGATGTAAAATAATATGCTTAAACTAGCGAATGGAAATCATATTAAAATAGAAAATTAAAAACTTACATGCAAATGATGCAATTGATGGTGTGTTATTCTTCTTCCTGTTCTGGCTGCTCAAGTCTAATGTTGACTCACTCGACAAAGAGTCTTAGTAATAGGTTTTTGTTTCGAGTTATGGGCTTAGGCCATTTAAGGTAGTTGGCCTTCTCTTATACTTGAGCAAATCTAAGTTAGAGTTCTACTTACTGTACAAGAAGACTTTGTTTTTATAAGTGAGAAACCAAATACGTTATTAGCATTAATGGAAAAGATTTAAATTCATTTAGACACATATTCTGTGACAATTAATATGTTTGATTAATTAAATCATTGATTATGGAATTAAACAAATCTTTTATGTGTTAAATATAATTAATGATCCTTATTAATTACGAAAAACCTTTGAAATAATAAATTAAGACAAACATATTTTGTTCTTGAAATAATTAATGCAGTCATTATTAATAAATAAATGTTTCAGACATAAATCTTATTTAATTGATTCATACAAAGATATTTAATATAATGAATTTTAAATGTAATATATTTTCTTCATTAATGTACTCTTTATATCACAAACATTTTTCGGTTTTTTTAATACCAAAGGATAACAGCTTGGTGAATAGAGATAACCAACATCATAAATCAAGAGTACATTTGCAGAAAACGATTCATCACTTATTACATTATTTTTTCAGCAACAAATTAATTAACGATAAGAAACATATGGAAAACAACGCAAATCTTTCCGCCTTTGTTAAGTCGTTCACCGCTTTAGTCGTATCCGGACGAACCCAACCAGGGCGGCGGTCAACAAACACCGGTAAACACCAATGCCAAAAACCACAATACTCACAAGCAAAAAAACTTTCATTTATTACCGTTTTTGTTAGTCTTCGTGATGGTAGGCTCGAGCAATAACTTAGGTGTACAATTACACCAAACATTCCTGTACCTAGCATCAATGCTATCGGGCATGAGAAAGTAGATGTTGCTGAATTTTTAATTTGTGAAAATGGGAAGAAAGAAACGGTGGGAGAAGGAAGATAATAACTAGGGTTTTGTGTGCTATAGTCTTTCTAATATATAGAATTCATGAGTTGGGCCAAAAATTAATTAAAGGGATTGGGTTGTGTATTTTTACATGGGCATGGGTAATCATATTTAAGTGGGCTACTAGCATTTGGGCATACAACTTCTTACTTAAACGTAATAATAAAAATATGAGTAGGAAAACATAAATTCATTAATAAAAATCAACTACATTAATTAAAAAAACATAACTTAACAAGAATTTAAATGCATAGTCCATAATAATCGGGTCTACTAATCCGTACTACTAGTTTCCGTTTGTAGTTATTCGATACACATTACTAAAGTAGAGTCACCCCGTGCCTTTACTCCGGCACACATTTCTTCGATATCACATTGTTTTTCTATTTTAATTAGCCCGTCTTTTATTGTCTTGCCTTGTGGGACATAGTACAAAGTTGGGGGGACGGGTCCCTCGTAACCAAGGGATCTCGCTAAGACATAAAGTCGTCCGAAGGAAAGCTTAGACTCAACATCTAGAATCGATGTGCATTGGAACCCACCAACATAGCATACTACTTCACCATATACAAAATTACCACTAAAAAACATTTAAATTCGCTAAGACCGGGATCAAGCATTGTTGTGTTTAGTAAATGTTGTAAAGGTTTGCAATGGATTTTATAATGCAAAGCTCAACCCAAAGAAAGATTTGAAAGATTGACATGTTTCATTTTGATGTAATTAAATAAAAAAGGGAATATTAAAAAAAACCGGAAATGGGAAATTTTCGGTTTGGGTGTGATTCATTGAGGAGGCCAACCAATAACACGCATAGCATTTCACATCTACGTGGATGGATAAGACCAAATGTATTTTGAGCCTCAAACTCTTACACAAAAGATTATGTCATTATGATACTTTCTATATGATTTCATAATCCGTACTAAATAGGCCCCATTAGTCATTATTATGAATTTGAATTTAAAATTTGAAAATAATAATAATATTATATATATATTACAAAAAATATTATTATTTAATAATTCTGAATATATGTAGTATTTAGATACATGAAATATTTTTGTTAACCAATTTTTTGAATTACATTTTTCAATATCGACTAATATTCTAATACAATTATTCAACTATTACATGCCTACAGTGGACTATTCATAAATCAAGTAAATAAAAATATATAATCTAACGACAATTATCTTAATTTACAATACTAAATAGACTTATATAATTAAAACTATTAGTTCCAAATCCATATAATCGTGGTTAATAGAATATATCAAATGGTGGATACTTACTAATATAATAGAATGTGATATGAAAAAATCTCATTAATAACACCGACAAATAGTAAAACAAAGATTTCACATAGATGATAATTTTTCACAAAAGTTTCATCCATATTTTCTATAAAAAAGTTCCCTCATTTCTTATTTTTTCCTTCATCGGTTCGTTTTTTGTTTGGATTTTTGATTCGGCTTTTCATAGTGAACCGAACCGAACAAAAAAAAATCAAATTTTTAAAAATTGAAAACTGAATCATTTGGTTAATCGGTTTTTGGTTTTTTTGGATCGGTTTGGTTTTCTGGTTCTCATTTACTCAGCCCTAGTTATTGACATGAAGAATTTTTTTTTGTGAAATGTGTTTATTTTTTGGAGTTTTTAAATATCATATTTTTTTTGCCATTAATAAGAAATTGATTTTTTTGTAGCATAAACTCTTACTAGGGGTGAACATGGTTCGGTTCGTCTTGGTTTTTTGTCAAAAACGGAACCGAACCGAATATTTTGGTTTTTATGATTCAAAAACCAAATTGGACGGTTCGCATTTGGTTTCACATTCGATTTATGGTTCTAGATTGGTTCGTTTTGGTTAGCTAAAAATTTAGATACTTGATCAATAATCTGTGTCATATTATTTTTTGAAGTACATTGTCCAATAATGACTAATATTTTAATACAATTATACTACTATTCTAATAACAATTATCTTAAAAAATTAATACTATTACTTCTGTACTCATACAATTATGATTATTAAAATCAATCAAGTGGATACTTACTAATATAACTTTATGTAATTTAAAAAATAATTCACTAATAAAACTATCAAATAGTAAAACAAAAAATTTCACGCAGATGATAAATTTTCAAAGAAATGTTCTCTCACATAATTCTTATTAAAAAAGCCCGTATTCTCTGTTTTTTTTTTTTTCGTTGGTTCGGTTTATTCGGTTTGGCTTTTGCATAGTAAACCAAACAAAAAAATTCTGGATTTTGATTAAAAATCGAACTATTTGATTTTTTGGTTATTGGTTAGATTTTTTCTGGTTTTTTGGTTCGATTTAGTTTTTTGGTTCTCATTTTCTCAACCCTAACTCTTACAAAAAGATTGAAAAACTATCCTTTAAACCTTATTTAACTTTCTAAATTTTAGCTTTACGAAATTCTTTATTGAACCGCCACAAAACAAAAGTAAAAATATTAGGATGAGTATGTGACATACTTGAGCATAAAAAAGACTATGATGATGATTGTGACAAGATGTGAATGTGCCATGCTTAAGCCATACTTATACTAATGTAGTCATAAAAAACGGTGTGGGATTGATTGTGAGATTGAAAGAAAGATGGGAGTATAGAGTGGTAGGCTTATGGGGACATGCAAGAGTAGAGTTTGTTCCCCGTTGAGTAATCTTGTACTAAAACGTTGAGTGATCTTGTCTCTCTTTTAGTACCTACTACAACTCTTGAATGTCTCTTTACCTCATCACTTTGTCTACCACTCTCTACTTTCTCCATCATGCACGCACGAAAATACTTCTAACACACCATTTTAAGTTTGCGATTTGAGTCATCATGGAAAAACTAGTTATCCAATCTGATGGTCCGATAAAATAGTTGACTAGAAAACCACTATTTTTTTTTTTTTTTTGTTCTAAAAGCTTTTTAGAAAACCACTATTTTAGTTGGAAGTAAAACAATGGTATTACTTAATCATAAATTTTAGTCAATTACAAAAAATACCTTCAGGATGGCATTCTTTTAGTGACAGATTTTTATATCGGAAATGATATTAGGTCTTTGTAAATATGAAATTACTCTGTTAAAGTACTATAACAAATAGTATCATTAAAAATAATATATATTACAATAACACTAAAATATCTTTAAAAATATTTTAAAACACCAAAATAGCCTTTACTTATATTTTTAGCGACAATATTTACCGTTAAAGATAAAATCAACAAAGACAATAACAAATAATTTGCTACAAAAGGTGTTTTTAAAGACGAACTTATTGCGGCGAACAAATAACGGTAAAATTAAATTTTTTAATAGTAATTTTTTTTCTGCTAAATATAACTTTTCTTGTAGTAACGAGACTAATTTCAGGTTTGTTTTCCTAAATAATAAATATTGTTTATTGATGAATAGTTTAAAGAGTAAGACTTCAATATATTCAATATCCATATTACGATAACGTCCATTAATTATAATAACAAAACACATATCATTAAATTAATAAGGTAGATATTTTTTCTAATTGAAAACATGTGATGTATGTCATAATACAATTAGTATTAAAAAAATCCGATATTGTATTGAAGAATTTTTCTTTAATAAAATATTATTTATTTTCTTAAAAGAATTAATAAGAAGCATTAACTTATTATAATTAATAAAGACCAAATACAAGTTATCAAAATCTAAATTAATCAAAAATTAACAATTTTATTAGTGTAAGTTTTTTTCAAAACAAATTAAAACTTTATCAATATACAAGACCTGAATATATACTCTCTTATAGACTAATGTAAGGTGAATTATAAATTAGAGTCTCAACAACATAAGGCTTAATAATATAAGGCCTTCCACTAACTAGCTAATTAGAAAAGCCTAAAAAATCCAATATGTCCCCCTATCAGTTATTATTACAGTGAGAAAAGGAATCCAAAATTAAAACCCCATTGTTGGTATGAAACCCATTTCACTCTCTTGTCTCTCTGCTTTCTCCTTTCCTTTTCTCTTCTCTCTCTATTCTTTCTCCTCTACATATCTCACTGTGCACTATATTCACCACCACCAACCCTGCACTGTAATCACCACCAAACCTCCTCCTCTGCACAATAAAACCTCCTGCTTCTCTATTAGATCTTCTGCAGAAAAAACCCGCCTCCATTGGTGTACCATTCTCCCCCAAATCCGGCAGCAGGTCGACCGCCACCACGAACCCAACAACTCACCATCTCGCCACTTCGCAGCCGTTAGAAGCCGACGCCATCTCAGATCCGCCACCATCTCTGTCACAAGATGCCGACGCCATCTCTGTCAGAATAAGCCGACGCCATCCCAAATCCACCACCAGAAAACCATGGCTACACTGGATCATTCTCCAGCACAAACCCAGCAACTCACCTTCTTCACAAACCTCCTCCTCTGCACAATAAAATCTTCTGCTTCTCCATTAGATCTCAGATCCGCCACCACTGCCAATCGTCGTGGCGATTCTGCTGCTCTTCGTGGCCATTCCACCGCTTTTCGTGGCAATTACGCCGCCCAGATCTCCATTAGGTGAGGCAATGCATTTTATTTATTTATTTATTTATTAAATATATTTTAGTTGTTGTTATCTTTTGCAGATTTAGTGTATGATGGCAAAACTGGTACACCCCCTTGACCCCCGAATTGGGCACAGCCCCTTGACCATCTAAACTGGGTACAGTCTTATAACCACACGAACTGGGTAGTCTTTGGACCACACGAGCTGTGTACAACCCTAATGGGTACAAACCCAATTGGTTTTGTTGCCATACGAGTGGACCTTGACTACTGTATAATGCACTGTTGTTGTTTCGAGAATAAATTTATAATGCAATTACACCACAAATGATTTTAAACTAGTTATAAAAAGGGTCGTGGGTCTGTACCCATCTAAAAAACGTTAACGAATCTGAAAATCAAGAGAAAAAATTAAATTATATAAAACTAATTAATTTAATAGTAAGGGTAAAAATGTAAAGTGGTCTAACTAGATTTGTAACTAAAGCCTTTGAAAAGGAATAGTAAAAGAGTAGGCTTTAATTTATAATGTTTTCGTATAAGGGGCTCATATTTGTAATTTCCTCACTAATGTATTGGCAAATTTAGATTGCGGTTGGAAGTATTTATTTTAGCATAAAAAACACGTTGTTAGTCTAAAACACTTTAGGGTCCGTTTGGAAGTACTTATTTTAAATAAAAAAGCGTTTTCAAACTAAAATTTAAATTTTGAAAAAATATGATATAAGTAATCGAATTTGCTCTATGATATGATATGCCTTATGGAATGAATATGCATGCTTATTTAAAATAATTTTAAAATCTAGAATCACTTTACGTACTTTTTTTTAACAAGCACCTATTTGAGTGCCTGTTTGGAAGTGATTTTTTTAAAAAGCACTTAAAAGTGCTTTTACATGTTTAAGTATATTTTAGACCCTGGAAAGTACTTTTAGAAAAAACACCAAATAGGTGCTTTTAAAAAAAACACTTAAGTATAAAAAAAGGGTGAAAAGTAGTAAGAAAAATTGGAAAACCCCTGCTTTGGACAATTTTAAAATTAATACAGATGCTTCTTTCTCATCTCTTGGTTGTGCTATTGGTTATGTTATCAGTGACCATTTTGGCAATTTCATAGTTGGGGAATCTAAGAAGTATCAAGCTTCTAATATAGCTGAAGCAGAAGCACAATGAGTTTTATGGGGTTGCAAAGTTGCTAGGGGCTTTCCTAAAAACTCTGTCACCATAGAAAATGATAATGCAGCTATTATGGAGCCTTTAATTTTTGGAATTTCTTTTACTGAATTTGATTGTTGTAATATTTAAAAGTCTATTTTTGGTTGTCTGAAACTTGTAATCCTACTTTCTCCCTTGTACCTCGTTTAGGGAATGTTGTGGCTAATTGGGTTGCTAACAAACCTTGTGTGGTTTCTTGTTTGGTGACTGGGGTTTGCACCACTCCCCCTACCTAGTTAGTTGATCTTTTGTGCCTTGACTTGCCAACCTGTGGCGTCAGGTGATTTCTGTTGTACATCTTTTATTATCTATCTATTATAAATGTTTAACAAAAAAAAAACACTTAAAGTGATTCTAGATATCCAAATTATTTTTAAAAATTATTTTAAATTTAAATTTTATTCTAAAATCGCTTTTTTATTCTAAAATAAGCCCTTCCAAAAAGACCCTGATACTTTTCTTAAAAGTACTTTTTAGTGTCTAATATATTTTAAAACATTTAGAAACACTATTTTTTAAACGGGCATTTTTTTTATCGGCTCAAACAGGCACTTAAAATATTAGAAACACTTTTAAATGTTTTTTTTAAGAAGCACTGATTAACGTTTCTCATAAAAATAATTTTTGAGATCTAAAATACTTTTAAAATACTAAAAGTACTTTTAAGTATTTTTCTTTGATCCATTTTATACAAGAAAAAGCATCTTTGGTTCATATAATTTTTCTTGAAAATAATATCTTGTAATGTTACTGATAATACAAATATTAATATATGTCATACGATGATCATAATCGATTATAAAAGAAATTGTTTGTACATTTAAAGCGAATTTCTTGGATGGTCTAATATTCATATTATGGCAATTGATTATTATAATAAAACACATGTCATTAGATTGATAAATTAGTTATTTTTGTAAAATTAAAACCTATGGTATGTATATTAATATTATATTGGTGCAGGATCATCCAATATTGAATGAAATAATTTTTTTTTTATTGATAAAACCTTGGTCTTCTTTTGACAATTTATATTCAGTGTTTTGTGGCTCGATCATGGAGTTTGGAAGTGCTTATTTTAGAGTAAAAAAGCGCTTTTAGAATAAAATTTAAAATTTCAAAAAATTATTAAAAATAATTTTAAAATCTAAAATTATATTAAGTGCTTTTTTCAAGAAGCACCAATTTGGTGCTTTTCAAAAAAGTACTTTTCAAGATTAAAAAAACTTTTAAAATGCTAAAAGCACTTTTAAGTGCTTTTCCAAAAAAGCACTTCCAAACGGGCACTTAGGGCTCGTTTGGAAGTGCTTATTTTGGAGCAAAAAAGCGCTTTTGGAATCAAATTTAAAATTTTAAAAAATTATTAAAAATAATTTTGAAATCTAAATTATTTTAAGTGCTTTTTTCAAGAAGCACTAATTAGGCGCTTCACATAAAAATGCTTTTCAGGATTAAAAAAACTTTTAAAATGCTAGAAGCACTTTTAAGTGCTTTTCCAAAAAAACACTTCCAAACGGGCACTTAGTCTTCTCGCAAATATCTCATTTATCATTCAAGTTTTGAATCCTTCCTTAAATAAAGTTAAAGAATAGTAGAATAGAGCTATTCTATGTATTATCATTTTTAACATGTTCATTATCTTCCCGAATAAGGGAGGCGTCACTTTATTAACCTAATCTTATCGAATACTTCTCCTTTTTGTGCAAAAAGAACAAGAAATTACGGAATTGGGATTTTCATGGGTAAAACGTTTGAAAAGTATTTCTTGAATTTTTTATATTAAAACACTTAGAGTGGTTTGGTTTGTGAAAATATTTTCTATTTTCCTATTTTTAGAAAATAGTTTTTATTTTTACTTTTAATATTTTTAGAAGATATGAAAGATATCGATTTCACGTTCTCCAATATAACAACGTTTTTATTTAATTTTCTAAAAAAATGTTTTGATTTTCTCTAACTATACACGTTTTTATTAGTATTTTAAAAAATATAGAGAATAAAATATAGAATATTCAATATTTTTAGTAGTTTTTTCTTTCTTTTGTCTAAGTCTTCTTTTAAACATGGATAGATATATTTAATAGATTTGAAAATTCTCAAGACGTAAAAAAATTGAGTTTCGAAAATTTCTTAAAACTCAAAAAATTGAGTTTCAGAAAAATTCTCAAAACTCAAAAAAATTGAGTTATGGGAAGAAAATTCTCAAAACTCAGAATATTGAGTTATGAATGTTAATTCAAACAGTTATGCATCTAGAAAAATAAGTTTTTAAAAAAAAATAATATTTGAGTTTTAGGAAATTTCCTAAAACTCAAATAGTTAAGTTATAGGAAGTAAATTTCTAATTTTCAAAAAATTTGAGATGAAAAAAGTACAATAGTAGTTCTAAATAACTACGAATCAAAAAAAAAGAAGTTTTAAAAAAAAAAAACTAGTTTGAGTTTTGAGTTTTGAGAATTTTCTCAAAACTCAAATTGTTTTCAAATCAAAGGTAAAATATATATATATATATATATACACATACTTATGGTTGTTATTTCATAAACACTAAAAAAACTAAAATATATCAAGAAGGATAAAATGTATCAAAAAAAAAACAATTTAAGTTTGAGAAAATTTTCAAAAATCAGAATCTGAGTTTTGCATGGTCTTTTTCTTTATAATGGTCTTCTTGCAGTAGAAGGAGAAACAGTTGATCGTTGCATTCGTTTCTGACTTTCTGGAGTACTACAAATGGCAATTAACTCAATAGTATCGACGCTGAAAGCCAGGTATGCAACTTAGCTTGGAGCAAAAATGTTAATATTTTCTTTTGTTCCAAGCTAAAAATGTTAACGAAACAGTAAGTACTCATGGCTATTCTAAAAAACAAATTATGCTCTGAATATATTTCATCAGTAAGCAAGCTCTAAACCTTATCTCTTTTTATTCTTTAATTCATCAAACAGCTATAAGAACAATGAATCGGGTTTAATCAGCTATAGTAACAAATTAATAATTTAATTTGTAATATTTATGGTTTTGTGGAGTTGTCGAATCCTAGATTTACCACTATTCATAGGAGTAATAACGAGGCTGCTAACTGGATTGCTAAACAGGAGCTTTTAAGCACCCTGTTTGGTAACTGGGAGACTTGTATCCCTACCCAGTTAGTTAACATTTTGTATAATAACAAAAAACTTAGGGGGATAGGCTAACTTTTGTAACCTTATGGAACTACCTATTTATAATTTATCTATGCTTTGGAACAAAAAGAAAAGGTTCCAACTTTGTGTGTTCATAGTTTGTGTGTACTTTATCTCGCAATATTCCCTGATGGCTAAGTATTATTATTTATAATTGTTACCAAAATATTAACAATGAATTATTAATTAGAAACAAAAATAAAAAAATTGGTATTTCTGCAGACAATAGATTGAATTATTAGTGATAGTGTTAATAACGGGCGCTGATGTGGTAAAAAGGGTAAAAAAAGAAAGAACCAATTGTATGGTGCCTTTTATGGAGATAGTAAATGACGTCTGTTTTAAAAAAGAAAAACTAGCATGAGGGGTTTCTTGGGCATTAATCCTAACAAGAAATATGATATATTCTTTAAATAGACAACTACCGTAAACACACTTATTAAATATAATAATGTCTGTAAAATAATTCAATCAAAGATATAATAGACAATAATGCCTTTGAGTTGTATTCAACTCATAAATTTTTTTCCACAAAAACACTTGTGACCAAATATTATTCCACCAAATTTTTTTTGTCAAAAAATATTTGACCAGAATTTTCCCTTAAAATCATTTTCAACAATAACTTTCACACCAAAAATTTATGCTATTATTTGGTGGGATAAATTCCACTAAATTATATTTGGGGAGACAAAGCCTACCAAATTATATTTAGGGGTTTATGCTATTTGGTGGACCAAACCTTACCGAACTACATTTTAATTTATTCTATTATTTTCCACCAAACTACTTTTGGGTTTATACATTAGGTTTATATTGTTGTTTAGTAAATCAAATCCCACCAAACTATATTTGGCTTTATGTTATTGTTTGGTGAAACAAATTACACAAAAATATTTTTGGCTTATGTTGGTTGGTGGAAATTTTTTATGAAAGTACATTTGCGTTTATGTTACTATTCGGTGGGACAAATGTTACAAGAATTCATTTTTGAGTATATGTTGCTTGGTGGAAAAATCCCACCAAATTACATTTGTGTTCTGTTTTCGTTTGGTGGGACTAATCTTAAAGAAATACGCTTGAGAATACGTTTTTGTTTTATAAAAAAATCCAACCAAATTATATTTGGGTTTATATTTCTATCTAGTGGAAAAAATCCCCCCTCATTTGAGTATATATTCAAAAAATCCTATAAAAGTGGACTAGAAAAAGCAATCTAAACAAAAACTATATAAACATTTATACTCTACAATTCATCCCTATAAATGTTAATGAGTAATATATATATATATATATATATATACTTTTTGATGATACAATTCCTAAAATCTAATGACACACTCTACATTTCATTCAAGTAATACCGTGCACATATTTTAGCACCATCTTTCTTTTTATGCCTTTTTTATTTTTCTTTAATTATAATATTTGGTTGAGTCGGAACCTAATATCTTTATTCAAGTAGGTGAATTTGGGTATATAAATTCAATGATGTCACTCATCTACAATTCATTAGGTTTTTTTGGACAAAACAATGCATTACGTTCATTTATGTGCTAGCTCATCTTAGTGTCGATGATAATGCATGAAACTAAAATAGTTTCATGTCTATAACTTTACAAGTCACCGAAGTAGGATATTAGTAATTTTAAGAAACCTTACAGGGAGTCCGTATAAATTTCCCTTCTATAATATTATGATGTTTGGACTGGAAAGCTAGATATATTAAGGTTGTTGTTTTTTCTTTGTCAAATTAGCCTTTTTGAGTGACATCATATGGATATGAAGATCTTATTAGCTACATATAACGTGTAGGCAATCCTTCTATGGAAAACCAGGAAATGGAGTTGGGATGGGATGTTGTCTACGATTAAAATCTCAAATACGTCACCTTCAGCTGGACAATGCAAGATTTAATCCTGACCATCACTTATGTGGGTAAATCTGTACCGTAGAAAAAACTCTGAAATATAATATCTATATTATAATGTTTAATAAATCTATTAAAATATCAAACTATTATGGACGGAGGGTGTAACTCCCATACTATAAATATTGCCCAATTATCTCACCTTCCAAATTCAGTTCTTTGTACTCATTTTGTTATAAAAATAATGTCTATTTATTTTTTCGCATAGATTAAGAAAGCTAATAATTACATTTTTTTACAAAATCATTCATAAAGTGTTTTGATATTTTGAATATGTATTAAAATTATAAATTTTAATTTTTTAATAGGGGTGATAATGTAAAAAGTTGAAAAAAAAAATGTCTTGATATCTTAAATAGATAATATTTTCAGGATACCATATTTAGTAAATAGACATTATTTTTAAGATGGAGGGAGTATATTTTAAGCAAATTTCCTATTTGGTTCTCAAATTTTTAAAGTTAAGCGAATGCTCTTTGAACTTCATTTTGTTCACTGGTTGTCCTTGTGTGTAACTTTGGTTTTGACTGTTAAATGCCATGTAACAGACGTTTGAGGACCAACTTGGTAAAGGAGAAGGAACTACTGGTGAATGGTAAATATAATAATTGTGTTTTTTAATATGTGTGAAAAATTAAGTAGAATCGATAAATACGGAGAATCTTATCATAGTTTTAAGTTGTGATAATATTAAGAACTTTTTTGGGCAAAGATAATATTAAGACCTGAACTTATTATTTTTTAGTGTACCAAATTGTAATATTATATAAGACTTCAACATTTTAAGTATCGTAATATTTCTAAGTTGTAAATTTATATACAGCTAGTTTATAAGTGTTTGTTGGTAATATTTTATACAAACCTTGAACATTACAAATGAGTTAATAAATATAAAAACACCATAAAATATTTTAATAGATTTATTAGACATTATTTTCTAAACCAACTCATTAAAAAGGGTTGTATTCTCTCTTGATCTACAAAAGAGAAGGTTCAAGTGTCATTAAAATTTTGCTTGACATATGTATGTGTAATGTTAGTTGGTCTAAGATCTAACTTGATGTTTGGGTAACTTTGTTGCCAACACTGGGATATGATCACAGTCCACAATTACTACATTTTGATGATACTTGTAATAAAAAAATAAAAAAGATTTAATTTGAAAAATTTTAAACTTAAAAAAAAATGCTTTGAAATTATTAAGAATGTTTAGGAATCTAGAAAACTTTCAAGAATGAAAGTGAACTTGAATATGTATAAAAGACGGCTTATCGTATGGACTAAAAGAAAAATCTATAACAATAGAAAAATTTGATATGTTAATGGAGAAATTAAAAGTTTTAACCAATTGTACTAATATTGATGAGAATAATAAAGATGAATATAATAGTATAGTAAAATAAATTAAAATTATTTGTAAAAGAGAGGGAAAAATTTAGATTTCAAGGTTCAGAAATACTTGGTTAAAAAAGCTGATAAAAACACTGCATTTTTTCAAGCCACTTCTAAGGAAAGAAAAAGTGGTAATAAAATTACTAGACTAATGAATGAAAATGAAATTTGGTTGGATAAGAGTATATATGTGTCTGAGAACATTCTTACCTACTTTAATAACATATATAGAAGTATAGGCCCTAGAGACTTTACTGCTATATTGAATGTTATTAAGCCAGTAATTTTCAATAATATGAGTAAAACTCTTACAAAACTTATTGAAATTATTTCTATACCTTGAAACCTAAAAATCTTTCTCTCTTTCCGAATAATTTCAAATTATTTTACCATACTATATTATTCATCTTTATTATTCTCACCAGTATTAGTACAATTTGTAAAAACTTTTAATTTCTCCATTAGTATATCAAATTTTTTCTACTGTTATAGAATTTTCTTTTAGTCCATACCATAAGCCGTCTTTTACACATATTCAAGTTTACTTTCATTCTTAAGAGTTTTCTAGATTCCTAAACATTCTTAATTATCTCAAAGCATTCTTTTTTCTCTGTATAAAATTTTTCAAAATCGAATATTTTTTATTTTTTTTATTACAAGTATCATCAAAATATAGTAATTGTAGACTGTAATTATATCCCAGTAATGGCAACAAAGTTACGCAAGCATCAGGGTAGACCTTACACCAATTAACATAACACAAACATATGTCAAACAAAATTTTAATGACACTCAAACCTTCTCTTGTGTAGACCAAGAGACAATACAACCCTTTTTAATGAGTTGGTTTAGGGAATGATGTTTAATAAATCCATTAAAATATTTTATGGTGTTCTCATATTTGTTATCACATTTGTAATGTTCAAGGTTTGTATAAAATATTACCAACAAACATTTATATACTAGTTGTAAATAAATTTACAACTTAAAAATATTATGATACTTGCGTTTATGAAGATCCTCTTGACTACACGTGGATATATATCACCAGGGACAAGAGTGGGTGCGCGATTCCGATATGTGTGTTAGTTTCTTAGCGAGATTTTAGTTACTTTGTAACTCCGGCTTTTATGCCTCATATGTATACAAAAAAAAAATTATGATACTTGTCTTATATAATATTATAATTTGGTACATGAAAAAATAATAAGTTCAGGTCTTAATATTATTTTTGTCCAAAAAAAAGTTTTTAATATTATCACAACTTGATAAAATTCTCCGTGTTTATCGATTTCACATAATTTTTCACCCGTATTAAAAAAATACAATTATTACATTTACCATTGATCCTCAAACGTCTATCACATGGCATTTAACAGTCAAAACCAAAGTTACACAAGGACTAACCAGTGAACAAAATGAAGTTCAAAGAGCATTCGGTTAACTTTAAAATTTCGAGAACCAAATAGAAAATTTGTTTAAAATATACATCTTCCGTCCTAAAAATAATGTCTACTGTATCCCAAAAATATTATCTATTTAAGATACCAAGACATTATTTTTTCGCATTATCACCCTTATTAAAAAATTAAAATTTATACTTTTAATACATATTTAAAATATCAAAACAATTTCTAAGTAATTTTGTAGAATGAAAGTAATTATTATCTATACGAAAAACTAAATAAACATTATTTTACAAATGAGTAATTAATAAAGAACTGAATTTGTACCATGTAAGGTAAGATAATTGAGTAGCATTTTTAGTATGGGAGGTTATAAAGTATCGGATTTAAATAAATTTTAAAGTTTTATTTTTCATGTAAATTCTGATACTACTATCTAATTGAATGTGCTTGCTAAGGATCAAGATAATTATGCTCTCTAAGACTTTTAACCAACCACAAATATCAACTATTTATTCTAATAATTAAACTCAATTGCATGCATAATAATTTCTCAATCACAAAAATTTCCACACCTCATAAACCATAATACGCAAAATTTAACACTAATTAATGTCTTTCTCTACCCTGCAAACACTTCTTAACCCCAAAAAAAAAAATTAAAAACAATAGCACAAGCTTTGATTACAAATCTTCATGTTCTCTTAAAGTATAAATTCATATACCAAAGATTTAATACACCCCTTCTAGTTCTTGTTAGTCTGAATTTTCTTCTTCTTAATTTCAACATCTCCATAGCCCTATTTAAATCATAATAAAAAAACATATTAGGCTAAACTATTCAGATATTTTGGTACAGTTTGCAATTTAACCCCTAAATATATTGCATATATACCTATTCAATACTCAAAATTCACGCTTCTGCCTTGCCTCAGCAGGGCTCACTCGAATAGATCTACCATCAAGATCCTGTAACATTATATTTAAAGAACAAAAAGTTAATAAATTAAATAATTACAAAACCGTAAAAAAATTGTGATTAAGAATTACTTACAGCACCATCCAAAGATTCGATTGCGCTATTAACTTCATCAGAAGAGTTATAAGTTACGAAACCAAAACCTCTTGATCTACCACTTTCACGATCATAGACAACCTTAGCTTCTACAACATTTCCAGATTCACTAAACAAGGTTGCAAGTGCACTATCATCAACTCCCCATGATAGATTTCCTACATAAACTCTGTTACTGTTTCCGAAACTTGATGATCCACCACCTCTAGCTCCTCCGTATGATGAGCCTCCTCCTCCTCTAGATGTTCCATATGAACCTCCATCTCTAGATCCTCCTCCATATGAAGAGCCTCCATCTCTAGATCCTCCTCCATATGAAGAGCCTCTATCTCTAGATCCGTAAGAAGATCCTCCGTCTCTTGAACCGTATGGACTCTCTCTTTTCGGAGGTGGGGGCCCACAATTTACCCTTAATGGTCTCCCATCAAGTTCCTGGTAAAACATAGTTTATATTCACTCAAACACATACACACATACACAGATATATACATATTTAATATGAAGAGAGTGAAAAATTTACATAATTATTGAATTGTTCAACAGCTGCTTCAGCTTCCTGAGCCGACCCCATGGTAACAAAAGCAAAACCTCTACTTCTTCCAGTTATTTTGTCATATATGACCTACAAAAAGTAAGAAAATAAACCAATTGCTACTTTGTCATATTATCAAACACCTAGGAAGCAATTATTACCTCAACCATTTCAACATTTCCAGTTTGTTCGAATAAACCAGCTAGAGTAGCACTGTCGACACTAAACGGTAAGTTACCGACGAACAATTTAGCATCTGGAGATGGCGCCGCGTAACTCCTCTCCTCGGGTTCTTCATCATCTTCCTCGGAATCGAAAACGTCTTCAACTTGTTCAGATGAAATGGCGACGGTTCTAAGGAAACGAGAATTGAAAAGGGGCTTTGAAGAGGTGGAAGAAAGTGAGAGTTTAAGGGATGATAGTGAAAATGGGAAGGAGAGTTTGGAGAAAGAAATGTTGGGTTTGGATAATGAAAGGGTTTGAGTGGTTAATGAAAGGTAATGAAGCGAAGAAGTTGAAGACGCCATTGATATAGCTTAAGTTTTTTTGGGGTTTTAGATAAAACTTGAGCTGCGGCTTCAAAGAGATAAGGTTGTTGAAGAAGATATAGAGAAGGGTTGAAGAAAAGATGATATTTATATTAAAATAAAACAAGATATTTTTTGTGACAGGAAAATGTTTTTTATTTTCTTTTGTTTTAAATTTTCATGATAAGGTACTACACTGCACTAGATTACAAGTGTAGCCGCTTTGGTTTTGGAATTTCAAACTTATTGTTTTAGGGTTAGATTTTCTTATTTTATTTTTTTAGGGTTAGATTACCTTTTCTTTTTCTTTATTTTTGGTCAAAAGGGTTGGATGGTTTTTATGTAAAGAATGTGAAAGTTTGTTTGTAATAAATTTTTTATTTTTCAATTGAAAAACTTGGTTTTCAAAAAAATAAATGAAAAACTCATAAAGTTATATGAGTACGAAAGAGACAAATTAAGGAGACGAACTTAATCTCAATGGAGTTACTAAACAAGTATCTTTTGGGCTAGGAAAGAAACTCTCAGTAATCAAATTCTCATTAACATGGCCATGAATAGTATTGAAAAATCATATAATGAACCATACATTGATGAATATCAGGAGAAATAGTTGCCTTTATCTTTCGTACTTGAAGAGTATTGTCTTAAGGAAGAAAATTACTAAGCTATGAGGTCAAGGAATAACCGACTAAAACTAGGAGACAAGAACACTAAGTTTTTTCAGGCCACCACTAAATTTAAAAGATTCAAGCATAAAATACTAAGACTGGAGTTGAGTGATAGATCTTGGACTGAAAATGACAGTGTGTTGTTATTGCCCTAATGCGTAAGTGTATCAATCTTGATTTTATTGGTGCTTAAAGGTCTATTAGTTGTGCTAATTTTGTTTATGAAATTATATCCAAATTATTATCTTATAGACTTCAACCATTATTGGATAGCCCTATTGATGAATCACGAACTTCTTTTATACCTGGCAGATCTACTTTTGAAAATATACTTATAGCTCAAAGAGCTAGTCAATACTTGATGAATAAAAGAAACACAAAAACCTTTCATATTGCTATAAAGGTAGATATTAAGGCTTATGACAGTATAGAATGAGATTTTCTTATTGATCTTACGATAACCACGGGTTTTGATAAAAGATAGTTAGATTGAGTTAAGAACATTATTATTACTGTGACTTATGATCTCCAAATTAATAGTAAAATCTACCCAATAATTGCCCCTCAAGAAGGATTAAAGCAGGGGGATTTGTCCCCTTACCAATTTTTTCTTGTCACTCAAGCCCTTACTGTATTAATTGAGACAAATATGAAAAAATGCTTATTAAGAGGAATGAAAATTGTTGAAATTCCCCCTGAATTAACTCATGTATTATTTGTTGATGACAAGTTGTTTCTTCTTGAGGCAAGTAACAAAATCAAGATGATTTTCTTTATATTATGAACTGGTATGGTTATGCCTCAGGACAAAGAGTTAATCTAAGTAATGGTAGTGTTCTTTTTAATAAAAATACCCCAAACGAAATTAAAAATGATTTGTCTAAACATCTTAGGATGAACAAGCTTGGGGATTTTGGAAAATATTTGGGCATCCCTCCTAGATGGTGTAGATATAAAGTTAAGGCCTTTGAATGGCTTATTTATAATATTATGAAAAGAATGGTGTCCTGAGACTCAAAAGTGTTAACAATAAGCGGTCAAGAAGTATTAATAAAAGTTATTAGTAATGCCATATCCAACCATGTTATGACTATCACTAATCATTCAGTCTCTCTTATTCCAAATTTTTATTGGAATAATAAAGGTGAAGACAGTCATTGTATAAAATGGAGACTCTCATTCAATGTAAGTCAGAATGAGGCATGGGGTTTAAGGATTTTCATATCCAATACTTAGCCTTTCTGGCTTCAAAGCTTGGAAAGTTATGAAAAAACCAACTCTTTACTCTTTAAATACTAAAAGAGAAGTATTTCCCTAATAGTATCTTTATGGATGCTAATATTGTCAATAATTGTTCTTAGGGATGGTAAAAGCCTACTCAGTGGTAAGCACTGTTTAAAACAAAATCACATGGATTATAGGCAATGACTCTTATATTAAAATATGGTACGATTATTGGATCCCTAGTTCCCCTATTTTCAAAAACCTAGAGGTATATGTCCCCTTATAATTAAAGATTTTATTAACTCTGGTGGGTTAACTTGAATCTTTTATATTTTAGATAAATGATTCACTATATTTGTTGCAGCAACCATACAAAAATGCATCTTCTACATTACTCCTATGAGGATGTGCCCTTCTAGAGAGTATCCAAAACAGGTGATGTTAATTTTTAGGATTGTTATGATTTTCTTAGGAAGGCTCATCGTGATATAGTTGAAAAGGAAAAGGTTAATAAATGTAGCTCATTTTTTAAGATGTCTAATAGCTTCTCGAAATATATTTGGAACTTGAAAGTACCACCTAAAATGAGAAATTTTATATGGAAATCTTATAAGAATGGATTACCAACAAATGAAAACAGATTGAAATGAAGGAGTGTATTATATTCTACTTGTCAAATATGTGGTGAAGCATTTGAATTTATTGACCACCTGTAATTTTATTGTTCTTGGGCAACAACCACATGGCTAGTTGGCCCCCTTAACTTGATCTCCATTGATGATAGTACTTCTAGTGTTAGAAAATGGATTAAATTTATTAAGGATTACTCTTCTGGATTTCATAACTCAAAGTCCAATATGGGGGAGTTAGCAACTAATATTATAGGCAGATTTGAAAAGTCAGAAATGAAATAATCTTTAAAAGTTGGAAGCGTGGCCCTATTAGTACGGTGGGAAAGCTATTAAAGCTTATGATGAATACATTAGTGCAAAATCTAAAATCTCAAAGGCCAATATTAATATCAAAATTCAAAAATAGTCTACCTCATATTACTAATGTTTATGCTCAAGAGAATACTTGTGTTACTCTCCATACAAATACTATAATTATATTTTTAAGGTGGTCCCCTTAGCTATGGTAATTTTAAGATTTATAGTAATGCTTCTTGGAATTGAGAATCCAACTAAGCTTCTATCTCTTGTGTTTTGAGAATTTCTACATGTGTTTTGCTTAATGGTGTTGTAATAAAGTTTGAAGTGTATTTTGCAGTGGAGGTTGAGGCTACGGGAATCCAAGTTTCTCGTAGAATGGAAGCAATGCTTCGTGTTAACTCATTAAACTATAGAGAATGGCTACCTTACTATGATCAACCATATCAATTCAAGCAATTGCTTCTACTATAGTAATATTAAGTTTTTGGGTGACAAAAATATGTTTTTGTAAGAGATGTTATCTTATTAAGCTCTTTTTTGAAGGAGAAAATGTAATTTCATAGTTGATGCTGAAAAAGTTCCAAAAGACAATTTGTTTGGTCGTTGGATGTTTAATCCTCCCCACCAATTATTTAAGATACCTTTATCTAAAAGCAATGCACTAGGTATTGGTTAATTTTGTAATGAACTGACTATTTTATTTATGCTATATTGCATATGACTAAAAACAATTATGGAGACGAACCCCTTGGGTATAGCAACTTGGTTCGCTAGCCCTTTTATAATGAGATTTTGTCCCAACATGTCTTGAAAACCCCTTCTCAAGACTCAAACACACCTACCCAATCTACTCTTCTCATTAAAGACCACGTATGATATATAACACTAAAAAGACTTTTTCTCATTACATATTATGCCCTCGAATGTTCTTTTACCTACTTAATATAATAAATCACACACATAAATCACAAACCCTAAACACACTCTCCCTTCTCTCCTCTCCTTACTCACACGAACCAAAATCTGCCACTAATTTTCCATCACGGCGATAGGCGGTGAGTTCAAGAACCATGGTGAGTCCTCCATTGAAGCTTCAAAATGGCTCTTTCGATTTTGTGAGCCATGGTGAGTTTCCCGACGAGTTCAAGTGTTAAGGTTGATTTTCTGGCAAGTTTGATATCAAGCTTCCTTCGAGATCCATCTGCGTCCATATTCGTCAAGCTTAACTTCTCCTCCATTTGAAATGGTTCAGTATCTTCGAATCTTCTCAAGATGGCGGTGAAGCTCATCCATGTCGCTCCTCTCGTTGTCAAGATCTAGTTGTAATGGAAGAATCCCGTTCATGGCAGTGTAATAGCTTGTAGCTCTGATCAAAGCTTATTATATTCTTGATACTCAGTGATTAAGCATTAATACTCAGTGATTTTGTGTTACTACTCAGTGATTTTGTGTTACTACTCATTTATTTTGCATACCACTAAGTGATTTTGTATTACTCATTAGTGATTTTGGGTTACCATTCAGTGATTTTACGTTAATACTCGGTGATTTTGTGTGATTATGCGCTACTACTAAATGATTTTGTGTTTATACTCATTAATTAATTGTAATATTTGTGATTTTTTGAATACACAGTGATTTTTGTGTTAATACTCATCGATTTTGTGTTAATACTCATTTATTTTGTGTTAATACTTAGTGATTTTGTGTTAATATTCTTCTAAATGTCACTCAATGATTCTAAATAATTCTCAGAAAATTAACTTATCATACTTAGTGAAATATCGTATACTTAAATATTTTTCCTACATTTTTTAATTATTTTGTGACACTAAGTAAAGTATCGATACTCAGTGAAATCACCGAGTACACCTTAGGTGGAGACACCGAAGGTGGTCGATGGTGGGGCCTGAGATGAACATACTTATTCTAAGTGACACAATATTCAGTGATCCATGCTTTAACCCACTTGTTTTTTACTTTATATTTTATTTTATTTTTTGCGTTTTTAGGGTATTTTAGAATTTTTAGTATTTGTTGAAGCCTCTTTGAAGAAGAATCTAACCACAAGGTCCCTATGAGCCATACATATAGTCCCCAAGACCCATGGGTCAATCAACCCTGTATAATTCCTCTTGCACATTAACTCAACAAATAGAGTAGACTCCGGGTTTTGGGACCTATCAAACATTAGGGGAAGTTTAAACTAAGATAAATATTAGAGATTTAATCGTTCTAGGGCTTTCTAAATTTGGAAGAGTAGGAATGAGTTTGGGTTCAACAAAATTAGTAATGACCCGTTGAGCACATTGGTCAAAGATAATGAAGAGTATTTGAAGACTATTTATACCGAACATGAATAAGCTTGTCTGCCTAAGCAAAACATCGGTAAATCTGAAACTAATATTAATAATGTAGATGATATTATACATGTACCTCGTATCACAATTACTATTACTAATGTTGGTATAAGTGCATAAGCTAGACTAGGGTGTTGGATTATCCTCATGAACCACATTACTCTCTAATAAGATTGTGAATGTAGAAACCATTACCTGTATTTATATAAGATTAATTATTATATGTGGTAGATTTCTTCTACTAACAAAGGTTTGTATTCGTGTGTAGTCAAGAATGTTAATAGTGGTCAAATAGACAGCGTAGATGTTGTTTTTAAGGTTACATCCTTGATCGAAAATGAGATTTGAGTTATTGGACATGCATGTATTTTGGTATAGGCGAGCGCGATTATTAAGAACGACTAGGCCGAGACTATGACAAATATGTCTTAATACAATTTCTCATTTTCAACTTATGTATGTTATATTTTGAAGGATTTAGACATATTTACTTATTTTTTGTGAGTTAAAATTCTCATTTATTTATAAAACTAGTAACAAGGTATTGATTGAATAGTTAAACAAAAGTTTTGTAATATTATGGTTAGTTTATGGCATGTCATCTTGTTGCCCCAGTTAGCAAGTCTTTTATATTAGTGATTTTAAAATTTATTATATATTGACTAGTTGATATATATATATGAGTCAATTGTTGATTGATGCCTATTAAAAAACTTATTTAGAAAAAGGTGCCTAGGAAAAAATATTTATTGAAAACAGCCCCATCCCAAAATTACCCTTATAATTAACAATTAAAAAATAAGAAAAAAACTAATAATCACACGCGCGCGTCCGTGAAATTTTTTTAAAATCGTCATAACTAATTCAAAAAAAATCAAAAAAATAAAAAAAAATTATATTTGGATAAATCAAATTAATATTTACGTCTATGATTTTTTTCGGAATTTTCGGAATTTTTTGATTTTTTTTAATTTTTTTTTCGCAGACACGAAATTACATGTTTTAAACATGGAATTTCATGTTTTAAACATGGAATTTCATGTTTATTTCACGGTTTAAAACATGGAATTCCATGTTTAAAACATGGAATTCCATGTTTAAAACATGAAAATCCGTGTCTGCGAAAAAAAAAATCAAAAAAATTCAAAAAAATCAAAAAATTCAAAAAAAATCAAAAAAATTCATAGACGTAAATATTAATTTGCTTTATTCAAAAATACAATTTTTTTTAATTTTCTGGTTTGTTTTGAATTAGTTATGACGATTTTAAAAAAAAAATTCACGGACGCGCGCGTGCGATGGAATTAGTAGTAGTAGGTGGTGGTGGTGGTGGTGGTGGTGGTGGTTGTGGTGGAGGTGGTGATGGTTGTGGTGGATGTAGTAGTGGTTACATACATGGTGGTTGTGGTGGTGGTTGTGGTGGTTGTGGTGGTGGTGGTGGTGGTGGTGGTGGTGGTGGTGGTGGTGGAGGAGGAAAAAGAAGTACCTTATTATTTGTTTAATATTTAAAAATTAATATTGTATTAAAATAAAATAATATATTTAATAATAAGGGTAGTAAAGATATAGAAAATATAAAGGGGATGTTTTCTATAAATAATTACTTCATTAGGCATTTTTTTATAAATAAGATTATTGAAGGCACAAAAAAACAATTAGAGAGTTTAATGAGAATGTTTTCAACAATAACCCCATATATATATATATATATATATATATATATATATATATATGTATATATATAAGAGACTATATCATATGCGCGTCTTATTTCAATTTAGTTTCAACATATTTTAAGATGTAAAAAGATACACAATAAGGGTGTGATTGGTATGTTTTAATGTTTTAACACGGTTGTAGATTGGCTTGCAATTTTATTTTATTTTTAACTCTTTTCTCTCCCCCCCCCCCCCCACAACTTGGTTTTGTAATATTCCTCCTTAACTTAATGTTATTACGTGTAATGACTATTTTGGATTTGGTTCTATCGGAGTGGGATAATTGTCCTAAGACTCGTAGTTTTATATAAGCCCCTTTGACTAAAAAAAATAAAAGTGATGTAATGTCATTACTGATTGTATCTTGATTACTATGATTGGTACACTGTATTCAACATTATAATATCATTTTTTCTTTAATCGCATTACAACAAATATGAGGTTTTTCATTACATGACAACTATCTATGGATGACCCATTACGTTTGTAATCATAATGGACATTTTTAACACAAAAAAAATATTATAAAAATTAATATACCACACATCCTTTAATATATATTATTTATCTTCATTAAATAAAAAATACAATTAAAAATTAAAAATTATACTAAGATCAAGTCACGTACATTTTTTTATTCTTTCTTTATATATTCTTTTAAATACTGAGTCTTCATTTTTTATTTTAAATTATTATTTATTAATTCTATATACTTATATACTTATAGTACGCGAATGAAGTTGGTGGAGCCTAGGGTGTGATGAAATAAAATATAAATAAAGTGCAAATAACACCCTACAGCTACACGGTTCTGCAAGTATACAGATCGTATGTAAGTTTTAGTTAAATAATTAAGATTCGTTCCGCAGAGACTACGAAGGTTAGATGAATCTTATGCAATAATCAGGTGCAAATAATTAAAGCTAGAACAAATAAAACGCAATAAAAGTAAAGACAAATAGATATTTATTTGATTTTCTAATTAACTAAATTAAAACTAAGAATTTAAAAGATAGAAAATAAATACGAAAGAGAAGTAATATGAGAATATAGCTTGAGTCACTAGCATGTAATTCCCACTAGTTTTGCCGTTCTAAACATGTAAGGGTGAATTATGTAGTATTTCAATAATCGGTTCCAATTCGCTATCGGTAGTTTAAAATAGGATTTACCTGTGTCAATAAGGCTTCCTAAGCAAACTTTTCCTGTAATTGGTAAATAGTCACAAGAACTAAACCATAGTGATTATCTAGTTAGGTTGATTTGTCAGATCTAAACCGAATACTAGACGTTATGTGCTAAACATGTAATTAAACACCGTTGTCAATGGTGACCTAACTACTAGATGGTAATTCTATATGGCGGCCGTCCACAACAACACAGAATATAAATCCAAACACATAAACAGAGAATAAAAACTATAATTCAATTTAAAACATTAAGTTCCCAAATTAGATAGATGTCAATCAAAACTAGGGTTCATACATATATGCTAAAAACTCAAGCTAAATAAATTTAGTTCATGAAAGAAAAGAAAGAAATTACAAATTTAAAGGTAGAAGAAGACATTGTTGATGAACAGCTCCTTCCAGACTTCTCTCTTGTGTTGTAAGCTTCCTCTTGGTTTAAGGTTTCACCAAGGATGATTTAATAGTGTTAAGAGGCTGTATTTATAGTGTATAGGTTGACCTAATTCGTTTCTTGGGAGGAAAGGCCAAGTAATAGACTCCAAGCCTAACTTAAATTCGTAAGGAAATAAAGATAAACACTGCTGGACCGTTTTGAGCATATCTTCTTCGTTATTGGTCGGTTTGTGCTCCATAATATACCAAAAGAATCGTCACAGAATTATCTATGTCCCTATGAAAGGAATCTTCCAAATTCGGCCTCCTTGTTGGAGTAATTACCACTTCTTTAGGCGTGTGCTGCAGAGTTTCAGATTTATGCACCTTTTCCTTTTCCATATTTTTAGCATTTGTTACCTTTATCTCCAATTTCCATGTAAATCTCTTTCCATAAGTTGTAGTCTTTGACTTGGACTCTAATTAATCTCCATAATTATCTTTAAAGCTTCACACTAAATAAACAATTAAACCCAATATGCTCTAAAAATATTATGCTACTAAATCAAGACTCAAAATAGGAAAGTGCACTAAACTAAGCTAAATTCAACCTATAAACTAATAAATAAGCCTAAAATGATGTCTCAGAAGTATATTTTATTATCACAAATGAGGAGACATCAAGACCCCCCAACTCAAAGTTGTATCGTCCCGATACAATAAAAATAAAGAATAGTAGGGTAGTCAAATAAACAAGAAGAAGTCGGAGGAGAATAAGAACAGAATATAATGAATGATTCCTAGAGCATAGTATCTAAAAAGTCTCATGTAGTAATGCTCAAGAATTTGATGCACAAATATGCTTAATATACACATAATCAACAATCCATAAATTCAAGTCAGGATTAATTTCGCAATGCCAGAAGGAGAGGATGATAACTTAGTTCATGTTAATGGCTATAGGTTGTTCATAGGTCCTAATATAGCATCCAATGGTCCACTTACCCACTACCTAATAGCTCAATTGTTTCTCCATCTAATACTCAGAAATCCTAAGGTCTGTGGTTATAACTTGGCTTAAGGACGGGTGTGGTATATTTGGATAATGAAAAGTGAGCTTTTGGCTCTCTCCTCACTAGCCATCAACGAATCGCTCTAGAGCTTGAGTTTCCACTCGAAGATGTTCTCACTCAACCTAATTTATTGATGATTTTGATTTGCATCCCCAATAATCCCAATTTAAAACCTTTGATGATATAAAATCCACTTTGCCGGTCCGAATATATATTTTTTTCTTTTCAAATAAATTTTCTTTTGTATAGCTATGATTCTCTTTTGATGTTGAGATATCACGCTATATATTTTTTTCATGTATATATTCTTTCTATGCCCTTATTGGCAAATTAGCTCGTAGCTTCTTTTTCATTCACTATTACCCCGGCAAAGGGTTACAATAATAACAATTTCATCATCAATAAAATCACAAAGATAATACCCAAATCCCAAAGTTCCCTAATTATGAAACCCACCACCCCAAACTCAAGCTCTAAAACGAGTTGTCTCAGGTTTTGCGATTCGAGTGCGGGTCATATAGATAAGTCCTACAAACTAGGGTAAGGATTATAATGTGTTTCAAGAAAAAGGCTTTAGAAAGGCTCAGAGGGGCTAAGACGGATAAATAAAAATAATAATCAAACAAAAGGGTGAGAAAGTATAAAAGGCTTCAAGTGTTTTATCATGAAAGAACTGCCTTAGTCATTTTTCTAGCTACTAGATTTCGTTACGTTTTAATTATTAGTTCATAAACAAGTGGGTTTTCAACTAATTTCAAACCTCACGTTGTACACACCGAATAACTCTCCCTAAGTTTCAACGTGACTTCTTAGCATTGCTCATTAACTTTTCTATCCTTTATTTCCTGTTTTCATACATGCATCTAAACAAATTTGTTGCATCTTTCAAAAACATACTACTTACTATCATTAACTTAATTAAATCATGCTCAATAGGTATATTCGAAGATATTCTATGCCTAATTCAACCCAAAAAAAAATTAAATTTTATGAAAAACACAAAAAGGAAGATGAGGACAACGAATCCCCACCCCCAACTCAAAAATGAGCCGTTTCCCCACGACTCGAAAAAGACTCAAGAAAGAATAAAATTTAAAATTAGCATACATATTGCACATAAAGAAATGATAGGGAAGAAAGAAAACATACTCTTCGAGGCTATTACCTCGCCTTATTGACATTCCAGGATAGGATTTTGCTGGATTTCCTTTAATTGCTCGAGGAGTGTTGTGATGTACTCCTTTTCTTCTTTTGAAAGTTGCGTAATTACTCTCAAAACTTTAATGATCCAAGCATTGTCAATATTGTCTTTTATCTTAAATTCACGTGTTTCTTCTTCACCCAACTTCTTATTCGATTTTCCGATCAAGACACGTGATCATAATAGGATATTGCATTAAATAATGACATGGGAGAGACCGAAAATCCGTATCACCTCCTCATAGATCAACAGTGTCACATCTTCTTCTTCTCCTCACACAATACAATTCACAAAAACAACGTTTAGAACGTCTTACCATGAGCGTGGACCAACCTAATCTTTCCAACTCGCCACGAATCTTCATGTATTCTCCTTCAACTTCTTCTTCAAATACTTTCTTATAAGAAAAGGTAGTTCCTTCAATTGTTTCCTTGGAGAAGCTATCAGGGCCCTTGAAGCTTTCTCTTTTTCTTCGGGTGTAGGGTCTTTGATCTGTAGATGTTGTGTTGTTTTCTTCACTAAAGTTAGAACCTTTTCGCCCATTGAATCAACACAGCATGCTAACCTCTCTTCTTTTGACTTGTTTTACCCTTTGAATTGGAACTAGAACTTTTCTCACTTGATTTCTTCTCAATTAACCCAATACCTTGCTTTTCTTCATCTCCCTTACAGTAAATAATGTTTATATTCTCTTAATCATCTCAATTGACCCCCAACTCAAAGCTTTAACAACTCTTGAAATTTGAAACTCTTGATTATGGGTTGTACAAGCTTAATTTGGGTTAGGAAGGGTGATTTGATGATGATTCTCTATGTGGGTAAGATGGATTCTTCATGGATTGGCTTGGATTTAAGAAATTGTAGGATGAATTTCTGGAATTTAAGCTTTTGATTCTTGGATTCATGGTGTTTTGGTATGGATTGGGTGTTTGATTTTCTCTGGTAATGATGTGGAGAGAAGGTTTGATGTGTTTCTCTTGATGATTGGGTAGTGTTTTGATGATTGGTGAAGGTTTTGATGAGATTTAATGGAGTTGGGAGAGTTTTGGAGAAGAGAAATAGGCTTTGGGTTTATAAAATTCGGAATTAAAAGCTTCATACCTCTTTTATAACCAAAATCCCGTAACTTTCTCTCTCTATCGACGCTGTGCGGACCATGGCTGCGGTACAGGGGGTACACCGCGGGGTACACCGCACCTTCTGTAGCTCGAAATTTTTGCCTCGGCAAAATACCCGTGGTAACACCCCGTGGCACGGGTTTTGGGCACGCGGACCATGGGTGCGGTATAGGGGGTACTCCGCAGGGGTACTCCGCACGGATTTTTCCTCTATCCGAAAAATTCTGTTTCTTCCCTAACTCGATTTCTCCAATACCTAATCATCACAAACACTAATACCTTTCTCAAATATGCAATATCAACTAAAAATAACTAAATTAAACATAAACTAAAAACGTAAAAGACATAATATATAAAAAAAACTACGGGTTGTCTCCCGCACAGCACTTTTGTTTAACGTCTTTTAAAGTTAGACGTGTTACCTCGATTAAGGATGACGAAATTTCCACCCTTTGCCTCTAATTCTCACGAACTTTTCAGCTCGATTCTTCATAATCATGGATGGTTTCATCCAAGATTTTGTGGGAATGGGTGTTTCTTGTGTTGGTAACTTGATAACATTACACTCCTCTGGTGATCCAATTGTTTCCCCAGTTTCTATACTTCACTTGTTGGAGAGAATGTCTTTCATGAATTTAAGATAGGTTGGCATTCTCTTGAGAGCTTCAACAAGAGGTATATTAACTTCCAATTTCTTCAACATGTCAACGAACTTCTTGAATTCCAGGTCATTGTCCTTCTTTCTGACACGTGAAGGGTATGGTGGTGGAGGGCGTGTATTAAGTTCCACTGGTTTCCTTATCTTGTCAGGTGTCTCGGCTTGAACACTCTTTGGTTTAACTACCTCCTCTATTGTATCTTTGATTATTTCTTCCCCCCTCTGTTCTGGAATAGGGATTGGTTCTGTTTCTGATCTTGGTGGAGGTAGTTGTTTTCTACTTCGCAATTCAACTGCATGACAAGAATCGTCTCTAGGAGCAATAGTATCACTTGGGAGTTTCCCTTTTGGCCGATTTTGTAATGTACTCGCCATATGTGATAAAGTATGCTCGAGTTGCAATCTTTTGCTGGGCTTGAATCTTATGTTGCCTGCGACTCATTTTCTCAGCTGCTTGCATTAATTTAGCCATACTCGAATTCAAGCTTGGGATTAGTTCCTTCTTTGCCAGTTGCGTTGATTGTTTAGGTGGATCTTTCTTTGGTTCTTGACAAGCTTTTTCAATAATGGGTACCTTTTTCTGAATAGGTTGTGGTGGATTATAAGATTGAGGTTGGGGTTGATGATAAGTCTCTTGATTTCTGACCCAACTTCTTTGTTGCGGAGGTTGTTGAAAATTAGTGTAGCTTTCTTGAGGATAATTATAACTATTAGAATAATAGTTATTTTGAGGATATGAAACGGAAGCTACTGGGATTATTCATACATCCTTCCCACACATGATTTCTTGATCCACAACCAGGACACGAAGGAATTGTATGTACTATATTCACCTGAGCAATTGTTCGGGCTTGTTCTTGCAGTTCTTCAAGTTGTTGGGCCAATTCTTTAAGCTTCAGAGATTCTGAAGTATCTTCTTTTTCTGGTTTCTTTGGCCAACTTCTCTCGTTCTCAAGAATTCTCTCCATCCCCAACTCAGCTTCTTCAGGTTCTAGTAACACGAAACCTGTGTTTCCTAACGAATCTGCTTTCTCTCTTGATTTGTCATTAAGGCCCCCATAAAACAAGGTTAAATAATATTCCGGCGAGGATCTATGATATGGACATCTCGCCTTCTGTTCTGTAAATCGTAACCATGCTTCACCCAAACTCTCTCTGTCTTCCTGTAGAAATTGCTCAAGCTCCAACATATCTTTTAAACGTCTACTAACCGGATAGAAACGGTCTAGGAATCTTGCTTGAAACTTGTCCCAATCTGGAATAACATGAGGGTATTGGGAATCATACCAATCGCTTGCACATCCGGTCAAGAAGAACTGGAACATCACGTAATACACTTGCTCCCTAGTAACTCCTCTTATGATATAAGCATCACAGATTTGCATGAATTTCTGAATATATCGGATCGGATCTTGATGTGCAACACCGCTGAATAATCCATGAGTTGCAAACTGAGTTAGCATCCCTGGATCAGGTTTAAATTTTGCGGCTTGGATTTCTGGAGCGCGAATCCCTCGTGGCTCCACTCTAAACTCGATGGATTCCATCTGTAACTAAATCTGAAAAACAAAAACTAAAAGACAAAAGCGTAAAATAGAACTAACTAAAAATAAAAGCACAAGATATATGCACAAGGACTAACGATGTAGTCCCCGGCAGCGGCGCCAAAAACTTGGTGGAGCCTAGGGTGTGATAAAATAAGATATAAATAAAGTGCAAATAACACCCTACAGCTACACGGTTCTGCAAGTATACAGATCGTATGCAAGTTTTAGTTAAATAATTAAGATTCGTTCCGCAGAGACTACGAAGGTTAGATGAATCTTATGCAATAATCAGGTGCAAATAATTAAAGCTAGAACAAATAAAACGCAATAAAAGTAAAGACAAATAGATATTTATTTGATTTTCTAATTAACTAAATTAAAACTAAGAATTTAAAAGACAGAAAATAAATACGAAAGAGAAGTAATATGAGAATATAGCTTGAGTCACTAGCATGTAATCCCCACTAGTATTGCCGTTCTAAACATGTAAGGGTGAATTATGTAGTATTTCAATAATCGGTTCCAATTCGCTATCGGTAGTTTAAAATAGGATTTACCTGTGTCAATAAGGCTTCCTAAGCAAACTTTTCCTGTAATTGGTAAATAGTCACAAGAACTAAACCATAGTGATTATCTAGTTAGGTTGATTTGTCAAATCTAAACCGAATACTAGACGTTATGTGCTAAACATGTAATTAAACACCGTTGTCAATGGTGACCTAACTACTAGATGGTAATTCTATATGGCGGCCGTCCACAACAACACAGAATATAAATCCAAACACATAAACAGAGAATAAAAACTATAATTCAATTTAAAACATTAAGTTCCCAAATTAGATAGATGTCAATCAAAACTAGGGTTCATACATATATGCTGAAAACTCAAGCTAAAGAAATTTAGTTCATGAAAGAAAAGAAAGAAATTACAAATTTAAAGGTAGAAGAAGACATTGTTGATGAACAACTCCTTCCAGACTTCTCTCTTGTGTTGTAAGTTTCCTCTTGGTTTAAGGTTTCACCAAGGATGATTTAAGAGTGTTAAGAGGTTGTATTTATAGTGTATAGGTTGACCTAATTCGTTTCTTGGGAGGAAAGGCCAAGTAATAGACTCCAAGCCTAACTCAAATTCGTAAGGAAATAAAGATAAACATCGCTGGACCGTTTTGAGCATATCTTCTTCGTTATTGGTCGGTTTGTGCTCCATAATATACCAAACGAATTGTCAAAGAATTATCTATGTCCCTATGAAAGGAATCTTCCAAATTCGGCCTCCTTGTTGGAGTAATTACCACTTCTTTAGGCGTGTGCTGCAGAGTTTCAGATTTAGGCAACTTTCCTTTTCCATATTTTTAACATTTGTTACCTTTATCTCCAATTTCCATGTAAATCTCTTTCCATAAGTTGTAGTCTTTGACTTGGACTCTAATTAATCTCCATAATTATCTTTAAAGCTTCACACTAAATAAACAATTAAACCCAATATGCTCTAAAAATATTATGCTACTAAATCAAGACTCAAAATAGGAAAGTGCACTAAACTAAGCTAAATTCAACCTATAAGCTAATAAATAAGCCTAAAATGATGTCTCAGAAGTATATTTTATTATCACAAATGAGGAGACATCAGAAGTATATATATATATATATATATATATATATATATATATATATATATATAGAGAGAGAGAGAGAGAGAGAGAGAGAGAAAGGGGGGGGGGGGATTTTCCTCACATACTGAATAATCCCAAATCAATATATCTAGAGATTTTTACCCAACGGATTTTGGATACACCCTCTATAGAACTAAATATCCCTACACAATCCATCATTCTTACTAAAGGACACTAAGAATTTTTACATTATAAGCCTCTTTCTAGTCCCCATTATACCGTTAAATGTTTTTTTATCTATTATATATATATATATATATATATATATATATATATATATTAAATAAATACACATAACTCTAAGGGGGTGTATTCAATAGAGAGTCTATAGGATTTTTTTGGACTTTAAAAGTTGAGAGGTATTCAATTAAGAGTCTAAAAAGTCTTTTAAAATTTTCGTGTATTCAATTACGATTCTAAAGAATCTTTTAAAATCCTGGTGTATTCAATCTGGATTTTAAACAATCATTTAAAATCTTATGATATTCAAAAGTCTATGGATTTTTTTGGATTTCATTACCTATTGGATTTCATAAGATTTTAAAGAACAAAATTATTATTTTGAAATCTATCATTTTACCAAGAGATTTTGATGGATTTCTTCTTTAACTATTTTCTAGCAAATTGGAAAAAAAAATTAAAAATAACTCATGATATATTTTTCATGTGCGACTATAATTAAAAAAACTTTATGAAAAAATTAACCGTAACATTATTGAATCAAATAAAAAATTCATTAAAAAAATTAAAAATTACTCATGATATATTTTTCATGTGCGACTATAATTAAAAAAACTTCATGAAAAAATTAGTCGTAAAATTATTGTATCAATTAAAAAAAGCATTCATGATATTAATATTTTTCATGTTAACCCTCTTTAAAAAATTTATACGCAAGACGATTGATTCAGTTAAAAAACTCATGAGATATTGTTCAATTAAAAAAATTCATGGAGATTCACAATATATTATATGGATCCAGCTAAGTACAATAATGAAACTAAAGTGATGTCTCGTAATTAATTTTTTTTTTTTATCATTGAGAACTACAGTTTCAAAAGAAACATGTGGTTACATTGTGTAACATATTATGTACATAGTTGTTTTCATTCAATGAAATTAATTAAAGAACATTTTTAAAGTCATTAACACATTGGCAAAGATCCTGGTCTAACATATGACCAGACGGATGTGTAAATAACTTATTTGGTTCTTTATTTTATATACTTTGATAGCTTAAATTATTGATTAAATAAATAGAGTTTGCAGTAATATATTTTAAATCGATTTCATTGCCATCAATCACATTTTATTGTAATTCAACTCATTAAGATAATAAACCTGAAAATAGTATAATTCAATTTTTCATAATATGTATGTGAAAATATGGGTATGATATTCAAGTTGTTCAAGAGTAGAGCATTTTTAATTCTTGTAAAAAAAATAAAAAAAATTGTATGTCAAAATCTTTCAAAATATATAAAGGATTTATAAAAATCCAATCAACTCTATACAAGATTTAAAAAGAATCTGTTAGAATTTGTCAAAATCTGTTTGGATTTAAAACAATCCATAAAATCTGCAAAGTCTATAGACTTTTTAAAGTCCAAAAAATCCATCAGATTCTCAATTGAATACACCCCCCCTAAAAATCTCTCTCTCTCTCTCTCTCTCTCTCTCTCTCTCTCTCTCTCTCTCTCTCTCTCTCTCTCTCTCTCTCTCTCTCTCTCTCTCTCTCTCTCTCTTTTGTTTGCTCTCTTGGCAATATCATCTCTCTCATTCTGTCTCTTTTATTATTTTTTTCTCACCTCCCTCAGTAAATATGCTTGCTGTCATTTTGTTCTCCATCCAACCTCCGTCCATGGCTACCCTAGCAAATTAGTAGCAACATATCAGTGGTCATGGAATCTTTATGAGTTCCGTTCAGGTTCAGTGAAGATCCATAGCAGGGAATTCGTGGCCATGGAAGCTCCAACAGATTTGTAGCTCAAGTTACGAGTTCGTGGTAGAAAAGCTTTACGTTCATGAAGAAGACGAAGTGGAAGCTTCCTTTTTGTATTAATACTCAATGAATTTGGTCTAATACTCAAAAGTTTTTGTCTAATACTTAATGATTTTGCGTTTAACGATCAGTAATTTTGTGTAATATTCATCAATTAATTGTAACTTCTCTAATTTTTCAATACTCTGTGATTTTTGTGTTAATACTCAGTGATTTTGCGTAATACTCAGTGTTTTGTGCTTTATATTGAGTGATTGTGTGTTAATACTCATCAAATAAAAATGATGCATAGTGAATTCAAACGATACTCAGTGAATTACTAAGTACTCTGAAAATTTAAATGCTTACCAGAGAATTTAAACAATACTCAGTGAATTTAGTAAATTCAGTAAATCCATTTTAAGGAATACTCACTTAGTAAATTTACTAAGTACTTTGTAAATTCATTGAGTGCGAGTACTATTCTTCACCATGGATGATCTTTACTGATTTTGCTGAGTACTTAGTAAATTCACCGAGTACTCAGTAAAATTCACTTAACACTTAGTAAAATTCACTTTCATTAAGTACTTATTAATTAACTGAGTATTCTTTAAATTCGTTGAGTAGCATCTAAATATTTTGAGTGTTTAGTAATTCACTGAGTATTGTTTATCATTTATATTTTCTAGTATATTAACACACAATCACTGGCTATTAATGCAATATTACTGGTTATTAACACAAAATCATGGAGTATTTAAAAATATTAGAAGTTATAATTGATTAATGAGTATTCACACAAAATCACTGAGTAGTAATGCAAAATCACTGAGTTTTATTACATAAAACCATTGAGTGTTCTCTAGCAAAATTACGAATCTTCTTTTTTTGCCATAGATTTACTGTCGTGGGTGTTGCTAGAGAAATGAGAGAATGTTTCCTCACCGGAGTCACGGTCTTCAATAGGGCTGTAAACGAGCCGAGCCGAGCCGAATAGTAGATGTACAGGCTTGTTTATTTATTTATAAATTTAAACGAGTCGAGCTCGAGCTCGAGTCGAGCTTTGAAGTTAGTGTTCGAGCTCGGCTCGTGAGAATGTAACAGAGCTCGAGCTTGAGCTCGAAAGCTCGTTTAAAAGTGTTTCGAGCTCGAGCTCGAGCTCAAAAGCTTGTTTAAATCTATTTCGAGCTCGAGCTTAAAAGCTTGTTTAAATCTATTTCGAGTTAGAAATCCCTTATTTTATCTTAGGCTTTTATGGATTAATTATAAGATAGATTGTTGCAAATCTTTTAATTATATAAATTTTTAATTAGAACGTAATTGACTATTGTAAACTATCACTAAATACAATCACGTATTCTTTCTTTGGATTGTTAAATTTTGAATAATCTTTTATATTTAAGTAGGTAGAGGGGGAGAGTGACATGTAAGTGTTGGGATAAGATAAGTTTTTTTAATATAGTAATTGGTTTTAAATTTTTGAATTGTCAAATATCAATATGTAATAGATATTTATAATTTATTTATATTTTTCACGAGCTTTTCAAAAAAAGCTCGCGAACAGGCTCGGCTCGGCTCGTTTAATAAACGAGCTCGGTTTTAGGCTCGAGCTCGCCTCGTTTAGTTTAACGAACGATCTCGAGTCAAGCTTTTTCCGAGCCGAGCTTGAGCTGCTCGCGAGCGGCTTGGTTCATTTACAACCCTAGTCTTCAAGGTGGCTCAAACTCAGTCATTGCCGAAGATGTGCGCTCGAACGAAGATGGAAAGTCATGGCTGGAAATGAAAGCCATGGATGAACCTTCCCCACTTAGAGGAGAAAGATAATGTCTGCTGGAAAATATTTGGAACGGGTAAGAGAACAGAAGAGAGAAAATAAAAAATAGAGAGAGCACGAAATAGAAAAATATGCTTTTTGGCTTATATATATACCTTAAAGGGTATTTTTGACTCATAAAATTTTAAAGACTTTTTTAGAGAAAATTATATCTACACATTACATATTAGACACAAAGATGATCTCCAAAACCTCATAGGTAATTCACTCATATATTTATCAAGTTATTAACATGAAATAACAACTCTAGCTAAATAATTAGATTTTTTTTAGAATACATCGGGGAGCCACTTTGGACTCGGAGTCATTTTGACTCTAATGAGATTCGATCTCATGACCTCTTGGTCTTTACGGAGTAGTCTAACTACTAGACCAACTATCAGTCTCATAATTAGATTCTTACTCATTGTAATAGTGAAATAAATTACCTAATATCAAACTATAAAAAGAAGAGATAATATCAAATTAAGTCCAAAAACACAACATTCCACCTCTATAGGGTCCAGGAATTTTTCCACCCCCATGAAAGTCCTTTTTTTTTTTAGTATTCCATCTGTACCCCTATTAGTTACCACGTTTATAATTACACAATATCATTTAAATTAGTAACAGAATCCTATTTTTTAGCTAATCAAAGAATATCCCTTAATAATAGCTAATAATTATAGTAATATTGTTATTTTCTTCCACGATTCATTATACACCATCGTCCATTCTTCGCCACCAGCAGCCATTTTCATTCGCTCTCCATACACCACTCAAGAAATCCATCGTGTCTCTCCCTTCATCTGCGGCAGCTGTCGCTGCAGCAACTCAGAAAACTGTCGGTCTCCTTATTCATAAGCCATGTCGCTCTCCTTCTTCATAAGCCAAGTCGCTATACTTCTTCAGAAGCCATGGCAATGAAGATTTAGGTGGTGGTGGTGGTCGGCCGGAGTTACGTATGGAATATCAGTGGTGTGTTAGGTAGTGTCGATGGTTTGTATGGATGAGTTACGCGTGAAGACATTACTGCACATTCCTGAGAAAAATGTAACCCATCAATTTTACCACACACACCATCAAAACAACAAAAGTAACCCATCAATTTTAACGCACACACCATCAAAACAACAAAGGTAACCCATCAATTTTAACGCACACACCATCAAAACAACAAAGGTAACCCATCAACATAACTACAAACATTACCCACCTGATACATAATTTTTGTTCAACTTTTCATTTACCATCACTTCTGACAGACAACCCATCAAAGTTACACATGTAAACCACCACATTCATTCTCATAATATTTTTTGAAACCCATCATATTTAACAGTCACATCACCGAATTTTTAAACATTACCCACCCAAATGACATATATATTATACCAATTTATTCCATATACGACAACTAATCTCAGCCACAAATTGAGACCAACACACACAGGTTTTCTGGTAGAAAGATTATTAAAACACAGTCACCACTCGTTTGCCCATGAACCATTACTTTCTTGCCTTTCTTATTCATTTTCTAAACACCTTCTTCATCGCAATCAATTGCCTTTTGTTTTGATGGGTTAGTCGGAAACTCTTCAACGAACTCATCATCGCTTATTTGATGGGTCGTCGTCTTCTTCTCCAGCCCTTTCTTTTTTCTACCATCATCGGCGGGTTGCATCTTCTTGGCCGTCTTCACAACAGTCTTCTTAGTCATCGCCACCAGTTGCCTTTTTTTTTGACGTTTCAAATTTCAATAATCCATTTTTGACTGATTGCATGGAATCAGGACAATTTGTTTTGGTAACTAATTCCTAATTAATGGGTAACTAAGGGTAGGAATGTAATTTGCGGCGGGTTGGACCTGATGGGCAATCACACATCCTCCGTGGACTGTATAAGTAAATCACCCTAAAAAGAAATAGTTTAAAATTCTTAAGATTTTTATTTTATTAATTTTCAAATGTTTTATTATAATCTTATTACATTATTGTAATTATAAACACTATATAATAATATAAATAATAATTATATTATTTTTAACTTATTCACATCTTCATTCTTATAGCATACCAAGCAATGTATATTGATTACATAGATCATTACATTTCCATCATCATTATATCATGAGCTCGTTTAAATCCTATCAAAATTTGTTCCAACATACCAATCACCACCTAATATTTTGAAGAATAATGACATCTTAAGAATTAGAACATCTATAGACTAGAACCTTGTCCATAATAGAATAAAAATTAAAACAACAAACTGAACAACTATAACAATGAGCTTAAGAAACAAAGCGCAGATTAAATGCCAAAGAATAGTACATATGAAAGCAGTCGTCTCCTTAATCTTCTCATAGGCTCTGTACTCATCTACTTACCATCTCCTTGTAGCTTGATTGGTTCTATCATCTTCTTATTGCATTGCTCTTTCCTCATCATCTTTTAGTCTTTATTGCTCAATATTTGTCGTTGTCTTTAGGTTTCCTTGAACCTGCAAATAGTACACTATCAATCTCGGTTTCATCGTAAGGTCTAGCATGCTCAAAATGCATTGTTTTGTCAATAACCATCAATCTGAATAAGTCTTTCAAACTAACACTCTTTTTAACCCCTATTATAGATATATGAAGACTTAAAAAAAATTATATATAGATAAAAATATCATAAAATTCAATAAAATTATATTGGTTTCATGTAAACTTTCAGTAAAATATAAGTTTATAATCATCTAACTTTTATTTCAAATAGAATTGAGGTGTAAGGTTAATGAGCAATTTAAAGATTATTTATTTTTCTGTTCCATATGTTAAATAAGATATCAAGCACGTTGGATATCAAATCCCCTTAACTTAATTTTTCATAAGCATACAACTTCTAAAAAAAATCTTCAATACTAGTTAAACCATATCCCTTTTACAATTATTATGATTTTTTTGTTAATTTTTAATATAAATTCTTTTTATTTGTATAAAAGTCTAATTTAAAGTTTTGCATAGGATTTTCAAGTATACATAACCAGCTTTGACTATGATTATATAATTGATTATTATTCGATTTAATTATCCATAAAATTCAGTTTTTAAACATAATTATCGTTATTTTCTAATTATCGCAAAACATTCCTGAGGAAGAGGTTCATTAGATAGAATTTTGGAATATGACTTCAATATTAGAAAACGAGGAATTATAGCTAGTTTTGACAAAAGCAAAAGGACAGGGACTAGAGTGCAAATATTTCAAATGTTATTCACAATTTTGTTATATAGATAGTTGTACATTATGTATGTATAAGTTGTAATGAGATACAATACAATTAAGTATATATACTTGTAAAACACGCTCAACGTAGCTAATGAAAACTAATTCCTAAACACTCTCTCAGCTCATTTCTTCTTCTTCTTCTTCTTCTTCTTCTTCTTCTTCTTCTTCTCGATGCTCTGAATCTACTCTAACTCTTCCATGGCTTCTCGAGTTCTTTGATCTTGTTATACATTGAGTGGTAATTGTTGAGGGATATGAGAAGCAAGAAAAAGAATGAATCTAGCATGCAAAGTTAAATAAAACTAACCACTTAGTATGTGGTAATTGTTGAGGAATGTGTGAAGTAAGAAAAAGAGTGCAATTTTTATTATGCAAAGGTAGATTGAGTTCGTTTAACCATTTAGGGCAATAGTAACAAAAACAAAATACGTTGATTCAAAATGTTTGTTCAATTTGAATAGCAAGACATTTTTTTCTACTATTATCTTTATTAAAATATTAAAATTTATGTTTTCAATACATTTAAGATATCAAGACACTTAAAATAGTATAACGGATGGAGTACAATGCAACTATTTTAATAATTCTACCAAATTAATCCAACGATTTTGTTTGGAGAAAATATATGTGCGTGGATATTTATTGTAAAACTTGAATAAAAGAAGTTCGTTAGATAAATGAGACAAATAGTTTCTACTTTAGATGTCACGTCGTTTAATTCTAATTCAAGTTTGTTGACATTTGTGATGTCAATTGTGCTATACATTTTTCTTCCGAAATCTAGAATTTCTAACTCTTATAACAGGATTATCGTCTAATTCAAATCAAGTTTATTATTGTCCATTACCAACCCATTACTTCGATTTATATTTCTTGAAATTGTTATATAATATAGTAATAGTAGGTGATTTTATTTACTTTGGACTTATTCAATCCCATCCTAATTTTTTATGGGGAATGAGATGAAATATTTGGGGAGGAGTAGGAAATCACTAACATGGATTTTCATCTCTAATAAATTGGGATATTAGATAGTATTTCGGATCTGGTATGTCAACTACATTTTTCGTGGAAATTTTAAATATTTTTTGTGAAGTATCTTTTTGCCAATAAATATTTTCAATCGAAATTGTTGTTATTGGGATTCATAATATACTTATTCTACTATATTTTGGGATAATAGTCAAATGATGTAATTCGGTTATTAGAGAGAATTTACGGTTGTTCTTAAAGCGTGATGGTTTGTCCGTTCATACGAAAAATTAGAAATATTATCAAATTTAAAAGCTCACAGACATCATATAATTTTGCATTCTCCTCAGGTTCTAAACAAAAAAAAAAAATCATATTCATCTACGATTTGGTATTTTTTTTCTCTTTTTCACTAGATTTTATTTAAAGTCTTGGCATCATAGATTTGTGAAGATGACAAGACATTATAACATGCTACTTGAAGAATCATATAAGCAAGAATTTTACATTATCACCATCCAAGTTTGTTAGTTATAAAATGCTTTTAACACACCAAAAATCTGAACTACATAATCAATAGCATAAAACACCACACTCAAATCTTACCTTTAACATTGCATTATTATGATATTGCAGATAACAACTTGTGAACCTATTCTGTCTTATTATATCACAATCGTCAGAATAATATGTGTGGCTTCTTCATATCCTTTGCTTCTCAATACCAAGTGGGCTTTTAATCTTAATAACCTCTTGTCCCATCACTATCATATCATATCCACTTGATAATTTAAATTAATAACCCCAAATCTTTAAACCAATTTTTACACCTCTTTTTCTACAGCAAAGTAGATATTAGTAGTTACTAGTTACTGTAATTTCTAAAATTGTTTATTAGTATTATTTTTAAAACTGTGGGTCCTACTTGTTTAGTAGTAGATCACATGTGGGCCCTGTATTCTAGGTTCAAACAAAATTTTCCTCTTTCTTCAATGTCTCAAAATAATTAACCCTAGGTAGTAACTACTACCTCAAAATAAATTCTAAAACACAAAATCATTATAAAAAACTAAAGATTTAAACACAGAAATTTTTCGAAAACACATCTTATAATATAAACTACCACAGAATAAATTCAAAACATGTAATAAATCCAGAAAAAAATTCAAAACATGTAGCATAATCACTACCAAAACGTAACTAATTTTACAAAATAAAAATTCCTAGTTACGTAACAAAACCGTATCAATAACAATTCAACAAAATAAAACATCAAAATTCATATCTTATTCTCTTATTCTCAACAAAAAAAAAAAAAAACATAAATCCTCACCGAAAACACGAAATTAGTTAGCTAAGACAACTTTTTTCTTCCCTTTCTTGTTATCATCTCCACCGTTCATCATCCTCTTCAAAATATCAGCTTGTCTTGTATTTCCTTCATCATTTAAACTCTTAATTAACTCCTCAGAACTTTTCTTAAAACTCTTATTAACTCCACCTTTCTCTAAAATCTTACATAAAATCGAATAAGCATTTAAAGTCCTTCCAGCTAATAATAAACCATCTAAAACCTTATCATAACTTTTAAACTCAATCTCACAATCTCTCTCTAACCCAAAATCAAGCACTTTCAAAGCAGCATTAACTTTCCCTTTCTCACATAAAACCGATATAATATTATCAAAATCAGGTTTTAAATCGTTATTAATTAACATCTCGATTCTCCCTAACGCTTCTTCAACATGTCCTCTCATTAATAACGCCTCTAATATGTTCGATATAATTCCCACTTGATCCTTCACTTTCTCTTTCTCATTCACACACTTTTCAACCATGGTTAACATAACTCTACTAGCTGTTTGAACTCTACCATCGTTAAATAAACTCTCCATAACTGATTTAACCAGGGTTAACTCAGGTACATGACCATTCAAAATCATGTGATCTAAACCCATTTTAGCATCAGCTGGTTCGTTTTTATCTAAATAGCTTTGTATAAGCGATACGTAAGCGTTTTCTTGTGAAGGAATTTTTCTCCTAACCATGATTTTAAGTAATTCATAAGCTGAATCTGGAGTACCTTGTTTTGCGTGTCCGCTAATTAAATTAGAAAACGCAATTGGATCTTGAACACCCATTTTCATTAATTGACGTAAAAGTGTTTCAGCTTTTTCCGTTTGATTATTCTCACATAAGTGTTTGATAATAGTATTGTATGAACTAGCTTCCATAGGTAAAGCTGAACTATTATGTGGTTTCAATATTATCTCCTTTTCGATTACTTTATCAACTAACTTAACTGCTTTTTCATACATACCTGAGTTACAATAATTCTCGATTAAAACACCGTAATGTCCAGCTTCAGTTGGAATACTTAACCGAATCATCGATTTTAACACATTATGAGCTGCTTCTAAATCACCGATTTTACATTGTGACACGATTAATCGTATAAATATCGAATTATCGTTAGGTGCGATATGTTTTTCCACCATTTCTTGTAATAATAACCCAGCTTCAGACATTTTTTCAGCTTCACAAAGACCTGGTAATAAAGTAGAGTAAGTAACTACAGTTGGTTTTATACCGAAGCTTTTCATTTCTTCGAAGATTCTTAACCCATCTTCGATTCGGTTAACTGAGATGTAACCTTTGATTAAGGTAGTGTAAGTTATTACAGTTGGTTCGATATTTCGTCCTTTCATTTCGATGAAATATTTCTCCATTTCTTCGATTTTTTTGACCCGGAAAAACCCGTTTATCATAGTGTTGTATGTAACTACATCTGGTGAAATTTCCTTGCTTTTCATCTCTTCGAAGAATCTTATAGCTGTTTCGATTCGAGTTGATAAAAAGAAACCCCAAAGCATGAGATTATATGTGTGTTTTGTGGGTTCGATTCCTTCTTTTATCATCTTATTGAAGTATCTTTTAGCCATCATGTATCTTCCTCTACGATTAATTACTTTGAATAAAGCATCGTATGATTTGATTGTTCTTTCAACGTTTAATTCCTCCATTTTCTGGAATAATTTCACGCTTTCTTGAACAATTCCTGCTTTACCGTAACTATCGATCATTTCGATCCATATATCTTCATCCCATTCGACTCCATTTTTGGGCATATCTAGTAAAATGCATCTAGCGTGGTTAAGTTTTGAAGCTCGACCTAAAATTTGGATGATTTTGAAATGGGTTTCTCTGTTATGCCTGATTAAACCGGCTCTTTCGACCCATCTATAGAATTGTAAAGCGTGTTCAGCGTTTCTAGCGGAATGTAACACGTTGTAAACAAGTTCATGATCGAATTGAGGGACTAATTTACGAACAGAGTTTTGTAAACGAGTTGTCCAAGCTCGACTAGACATCATTCTACAGATTAAATCTTCGATTTTTTCTGGGTTTCGATGCTTACCTCTTGGTGATTCTGATAGTGGCGGTGGTGGTGGTGGTGGTGGTGGTGGTGCGGCTGCTGATGGTGTTGAATCTGCGTGATTTGGAATGGATTCCTGGGCCGGGCTTGAGCAGAAGAAGGCGATTAGGGATTTGAGAGAAGATGGATTGGAGAGGGTGGAGAGTGCTTTGGGGTTTGATGCAGTGAATAAAGCCATTTGGGTGCTTCGATCTGTGAAAAAATGGTGGATTTGGGGTTTAGATCATGTGGAAATGGAGTTTGTGTGTCACTGTGTAGAGGCAGTGACAGTGGTGAATTAGGGTTTAAGAGAACCCTTGTCCAGTCTTGATTTGTTTTAACAATTCTTTTCCAACTTCTTTTTTTCTTTTTTTCTTTTTTTGGGCTAAGAACCTAAGATTGAATTTTACCTCATTTATTCCTTTTCAAATTAATATATCATCCCAAAATGAAGATATAGTCAATATATTAGGAAGGATGGAATAAGCCCATCAACACCAAAAAAGAAAAAAAAGCAAACCCAAACCAAAATAGGAAAATCAACTCACATGAATTTTAAGGAAAGAGGATGAAAAATTAGAAAAACTTGGAGGGTTGGGGTGACAATCTTGGTTTTTGGGACAATTTCAATTGACCTTTTACTAATTATAGATAACTTTAATATTCTCAATAAAACGTCTGTAACTTCTTTAATTCAACTCTAAATGGAAAACTGTTTCTTCATACTCCAATGTATGTCTTGTGTGAAAGTTAGATGAGCAGATTCCCCACCAATTGTGTTATGACCTTCAAAAGTCGGTGGAAGCATTTTGGTGACTTTTAGACTCTTTTTGCGACTTGACTTGGGTTACTTTGTGACTTTTTGACTTCATATTACTATATATCGGGGGTCTAAAATCATCCATGTACCTAAGAGATACACACTTAACGTAAAAAATCATCTCAAATTACTCCAAAATATATATATAACATTTTAGATAAGCTAAACCTTGAATAACGTCAAATAAAGATATAAATTCCACAATTAACTCTAAAAACATACGAAAAAGATGTCTCTTGATTCTCTAAATCTATCACAAAAGGAGTAAATCAGTGTGATAATATTTTATTGCACCAAATAATTTTGGTATAAATAGTCCTTGATAGGTGAAACTCTCATAATTATTGAATAGTGCAAACTAGAAAACACCTTGAACCTTGACGTAGCTATAGTTGTGGCAATTTTCCTGGACGCCATCATGAACTTACTACACATGTCTACAATTATGTGGAGTAACAAGCCTTTTTATGAAAACTTCAAATTATTTGTTGACAGGTGGACTCATGTTTCCAATTCAGAAAATAAAGTTATGAATATCTTATCTAGATATGTAATTGCGTACTATTGAGGTTTAACTCATATCCATTAAATCAATGCGTTGAGAAGACTAAAGGGTTTCTTGGAAAACCATGTAATCTAGGATGTTTGAAAGGTATGGAGTCTTCCAAGGTGAATAAATTCATTGGTTAGTTGGGTTGTAAGAGCTTATAAACAAACACCATAAGTTAATGGCTGAAGATAAAAAAAGGATAGAAAAAAAGGAAGCTAGACACAAGATATCCAAGAGTAAGAATCATATAGGCTAGTTAACTAGTGAGTGTGTAATGATCGTATAGTAGTTAGAGCCTTGAGGTTGAGAGTTCTTTAATCTTTATTTTATGGAAAGGTTTTGGGTTTTTCCATACAAAAACTAAGTTGTAATAATGTGAGTGGTTATATTGAATTACTCTGTGGGCGTGGGTATTTTCAGTCAAACCATGTAGAATATTGTTGTTCTTGTCATTTCATTTTTCTTTTATGCACAATTCTAGTTTGATTTTTTATCCTTATACCTTTTTTTATTTGTCATTGGGTGCATACCCAATTAATATCCTTTTTGTAAATTAACTCATTAGGTACGTACCCACATGTGTGCCTATGCTGAAATACTGCTTCAGTTATAATTCCATCTGGATAAGTATCCTTTTTCTAGTTGGGTACGCACCCATGTTCGTTTAAACTTGTTATAAAAGTCATTTTTTATATAATTGCATTATAAGTTCTACTAGCATTTGGGTATAAACGGATTTGGTTTTTGTCCATGTCAAAGTCCAGGTGGGTACGCACCCAATTCAAAAAATAGCAGGTGCGCGTACCCAAGTAGAACAAATTACAGATGGGTATCTACCCAATTCAAACAACAGCAGGTGCTTGTACCCAATTCAAACTACAGCATGTGTTTTTCGGTTATGTTAAACCATCTCTGATTGTGCCAAAAGGATAATTACTGCAAAAACAATTCAAAAAATCAGTATGATAAAAAAATACATCTTTTCACACTAGCGTTGAACAAAAAACAAAAATTAAATCTCTTCACACTCAGTGTTCACATCGCATTGAAAAGAAAATAAAAGAAAAGAAAATCTCATCACACTCAGCGTTCACACTCGCGTTGGAAAATAACAAAAAGAAAAGAAAATTACATCTCTTCACACACAACGCTTCACTTCTCATAATATAGAAAAAAGTAAAAGTTAAAGGTGGAGATCGTCAGTGTGAAGAGATCTCGTTGTGGCGGTTTCCTTGTGCAGGCGAGCGGTTTGGTGCAGTAGATCGACAGTTATCTTCGCAAGCCATTTGGTGGAGTAGATCGACGACGGCGGTTTTCTTGTGCAGGAGAGAGGCTTGGTGCGAAAGTGGAGAATGGTCCATTAGTTGCGGCGGTTTTCTCGTGCAAGGTAGAGACGAGTCTGAAGAGAGGTTTTTTGTTATGGTACGAAAGATAAGAGAGAGAACAGAGAAAATGAGAATAATGGAATTTCAAACCTTTGTAAGATTTTTGTTCTGGATTTGGATTTTTTACCGAATAAAGAAAAGAGAGAAAGAGTCCCTAATTTTATTTTCTCTAAGTTAAATGATTGTATAGGTTTGAAGTTAGGAAAATAGTTTCATCATTCTACTAAAGTAATTTTTGATATATATGTACAGTTGAATTTTTCATCATCTTTATATACTTTGTAATAAATATACTATTTGTGATCTATTTGATAGATTATTTTATGCTTTCTAAAATATGTTCTTTTATTTTTTTATAAAAATTTCATGTTATTTATCTTTTTTGTTTGGAGACCTTCTGTTATTTTATCTCATATAAACAAAGTGTTTCTAATCAGGGGCGGACCCACCTTAGGCGAACTCGTAAATTTTAAATACGTCAACGTAATTTTGACTCGAAAAATAATTAACTCTCACTGAATAGTTATTTCACACGTGCATGCAATGAAAAGCATACAAGTCATTGTAGCTTAGTGGTTTATTATATTTGCATATTAAAGTTTATCTTAGAGGTCATGTGTTCGAATCATAGCTTTTGCTTTATTATTTTTCGCAAATAAGTGTCGGATTGATTATTTTAGAGCTAAAAGTGATTTTCAATTAAAATTTTAATGTTTGTAACAAATATTAAAAATTATTTTGACATCCGTATTGAATTTTTATATTTGTATTTTGACATTATTAATTATATGTTTATTTATCCTTTTTTTTTACCTTAAAAAATTTTGAAGCGTTAACTCCTAAATTTTTGTATATTTCAAGCCCCCCCTCGATTTAACTCCTGGATCCGCCACTGTTTCTAATGTTATTTAAGTTATTATTAAATTATTTTATAATTATTTTTAATCAATTTAAATTGTTTCAAATTATTATTATAATTCATAAGTTTAACCAATATAAAATTAACCCGGTATTAAAAAATGCTTTAGGTACATCATATAATTAAAAATAAATAAATTAGAAATAACCCCCCCCCCCCCCCCCCCAACCATTTCCCACACCACCCACCTTCTTATTATCCATACTCTATTTTTTTTTAATCATCAAAACCTTCCAGAAAAATTCATCTCTAATACCTGACTGCTCACACGTAAAAATAAAAATAAAAATCTGCACAAAAATTATCATAACCGTGTCTTCCAAAATCACATTTACCCATGTCCATTAAAATCTTCATTCAATAATTTATCAACGTATTACAAATATCTTCGTTTGGTGATTTCTCATAAACCTTCATAAAATCAATCAATCTATTCGCTTCGATTATAAAATCCTTTCTACGAACCCCAGTAAATAGGGCTTTAAACGAACCAATCCGATCGCGAGCTACTCGACCTCGGCTCGAAAGAAAACTCATTCGAACTCGTTCTTTTATACAAACGAACAAAAAAGTTGTTCGAACTCGTTTGTTAAAAAAATGTGTTCGTTCGAACTTATTCGTTAACTCGTTAATAGTTTATGATCTGTAAATTAATGTTATAGTTATCAATAAATATATAATTAACCCTATAAAAATCAAATTATTCGCTAATAGCTCGAGCTCGGCTCGAAAAAAACTCGTTCGATATGTTACAAACATTTTTTTATAAAACTCGGCTCGACTCGTTAAAATTTGAGCTCGACTCGACTCGTAAATCTTAACAAACAAGCTTGCACATCTAGTATTTGGCTCGACTCGGTTCGTTTACACCCCTACAGTAAATAATAAATTAAACATTTCGATATTCAGATCAACATCTCGACCTAAAAAATTTCTCGAATAGTTAATAGCAGTATCATATTCATTGTTTCCACACATATGCAACGTTTATCCTTTTTTTCCGCTCATATGTTTGATTATAATGGAGTTACGACCATGAGTTTGCAATTTTTTTTCATAAAATGGCCATTTCAATTCTGCCACCATCTCTAGCCAATGACTTAACAATCTCAACCGCCTCCGAAATTTTAACAGCCATCGCAACCCTGCTCTCAGATCTTACAATGGGTAAATTATAAATGGTGGCTTAATTTTCCTTCTTGAAAAACAATGGTACTCGGGGAAAGGGGGGGGGGGGGGGGGGGGGGGGTGGTATATTGCAAATTTTGCCTGAGATTTCAGTTGATATATTTTTCTATGAAAGTACGAAGGCATTAGTGTTGTTCATTGTATTTTATTTTATTTTGGTCGAAGTGTTGTTCATTGTATAATGTCCGTTTCTTTGTCGTTTTAAAGCCAATGTTCTATCTCTTTAGTCAAATTTATGTTTTGGTAAAAATCAGAATGACCTTAATTATTTGTTTGCATTTTTCCATGCAATTGAATGCCTTCTGAGAGAATCCATTTCCAAGGTTTACCCTGGTGTTCCATATATGTATATGAAAAAAAAAAACAAATTATTATGAAAGATATGTATGGGTTAATTTACGGGGGTTTTAATTATGATCCAATTGTTGATTAATGCCTATTAAAAAACTTATTTAGAAAAAGGTGCCTAGAAAAAAATATTTATTGAAAACAGCCCCATCCCAAATTACTTTTATAATTAACAATTAAAAAATAAGAAAAAAACTATAAACACGCGCGCGTCCGTGAATTTTTTTTAAAATCGTCATAACTAAATCAAAAAAAATTATATTTGGATAAATCAAATTAATATTTACGTCTATGATTTTTTTCGGAATTTTCTGAATTTTTTGATTTTTTTTTGATTTTTTTAATTTTTTTTCGAAGACACGAAATTTCATGTTTAAAACATGGAATTTCATGTTTATTTCACGGTTTAAAACATGGAATTCCATGTTTAAAACATGGAATTCCGTGTTTAAAACATGGAATTCCGTGTCTGCGAAAAAAAAAATCCAAAAAAACTCGAAAAAATTCAAAAAATCCAAAAAAAATCAAAAAAATTCATAGACGTAAATATTAATTAGATTTATTCAAAAATATTTTTTTTTAAATTTTCTGATTTTTTTTGAATTAGTTATGACGATTTTAAAAAAAATTCACGGACGCGCGCATATGATGGAATTAGTAAAGGTATAGAAAATATAAAGGGGATGTTTTCTATAAATAATTATTTCATTAGGCATTTTTTTATAAATAAGATTATTGAAGGCATAAAAAAACAATTAGAGAGTTTAATGAGCATGTTTTCAACAATAACCCCTTTAATTATATGGAAAATAAGGTTTAGTAATGTTTTCTTTTTTAATTTTCTAATTTATTAAAAAATAATGATATATACCATCTAAAACCATACCATCCAAATACCACCCAATAACATGATATAAATTGGTTGGTTACAAATCTTTAATTAGATCAAGAAAATAAATAAATTAAAGATTTGTAACCAATCAATTCACGCCACGTCATTGTGTGGTATGATTTTGAACGGTATATATCATTACTCTAATTACTCTTTATTAAATTGTTTTCGTTTCTTTGATTTAGTTCATTTCATTTAATTGGTACGAGGTCATGTTTTTAACAAATAAGTTCGAAGAATAAAGATATGTTTAAATGGTACTAAGTCCATGTATGTTGTGAAGGTGGATTTAAGATGAGTTTGATGTTTCAATGTTGTTGATATAATTTTAAAATTTAGAAATTTATGAAATTTTAGTAGGAGTTTTTGGTGTTTCACCAAAAATAATTACTAAAAATTCAGAAATACATAATATTAAAGAAGAAAAAGAATTAATGGGTATCTTTTTAATTTTTTGAATTGTTTGAAAAATAAAATATTTAATTTTTTTTGAATTTTAAGTGTTGAAAAAATAATAAAAAACAATTTATATTAATTAGATGTGACTATAAAAGCGAACGTAATTTGCTAAACTGACATCAATTTTCTACGTGGTATAAAAAGATGTTTTAGAAAACATGGAATAAAACGATAAACGAATAATAATACAGAAAAGATAAAGGTCTTAGTATATTTAGTTTATATTTTTTACCAAAAAACTCCTAAAATTATATAATTAATAATGTAGGTTAAATCTCAAACCTATAAAATCACAATCTTAGTTCTAATGTATAAAATTATTCCAAACTAGATTCTTGGGAGCATGAAAACCAAGTCTTGGTTGGCCATGTTAGTATTTGTCTCCCTAACGGTATTTTAACTGACCAAGACAATGAATTAAAACAAATTATTCTTGATTCAGTTCTTGAAACAGTTTCGAAGATAATAAAACATACAAGATTTTGTGATCTTTTGTAGGATTAACATTCGATGAATGTATACACTTTGTTTCTTAAATTATGGTGCAAATACATGCATAATTAATCGATAATTATACTATTATGACACAACCGATAGCCAATGACGTTTATCATGAATTATTTGATTAAATTATAATTTTATGCATTGAGTATCAAAAAAACTGATACCAACCATGTGCCCATGCATATATAATAGGGTCAATGACCCAAAAAATCAAAATAATATTATACTTGCCCCAAAGAATCATCCATTAACTTATTATTATAAGATTACATGTTTACCCGTCAAGGACGATTCCCGTCAAGGACGATTCCCATCAAGGACGATTCCCGTCAAGGACGATTCCCATCAAGGACGATTCCCGTCAAGGACGATTCCCGTCAAGGACGATTCCCATCAAGGACAAAATTTAGTTAATGATGTTATTGGGAAGAAATTTTGTCATTGATGTTATTGGGATGAAAATAATATTATTTTGATTTTTTGGGTCATTTTCTCTATATAATATCAACCAATATTTATATAGCTAAAATATAAAATGTTCGGACTTAAAACATTCAAACAGTAATACTGCAATCTACAAAAGGAGAAGAGAGAGAAAGGGGAACCGTTTTCTCTGGACTCTCTCTATCCTAATCCACAAACACCGACCTAAAATTCTTATCCATTTTTCAATCTCTACATCTCAATTTCTCAATAAGCAATAATCAAACGTGTTAAATATCCAATCATGAGTGAGTCTTCAGATGGAACTGGTTTAATTCAAAATAACATGAAACAGCATATCTCGATTACAACCGGAAGAGAAGGAAGCAGCGGAGTAGATATCTCGATTATTGGGCTTCCATGGATTAGACAATATACGGTTATAAGAAGCGATAAAAAGAGAAACGACACAGGAATGAAATTGCAGGAAATTGAAAGTGAAGAGAGGTGGAGGAATACAGAGAAATTGCAACAAGGGCTTCAGAAATGGTTACTTCTAGAAGACGCTCGTGAGTGTGATATCGTTCAGGGCCAACAGAGGAAGCTATGGGGAACATATATGATGTTCTTCATAAATCCGGTTAAGTATAATTACTGTTTAACTAGTTTAGGTAATAAGTTAAGCATAGATATGGCTAATAAGGATTCTATTGGTATGAATAGTAAATTAGCGAATAGAATTATGGTATTAGCACATAGATATCGAAGAAGGAAGAATATTGCTAATGGTTATTTGATAAAAATGGGAAGAAAACAGGGAATTTGGGGTTGGAATGTGGGGACGGTTATGAGTAGGTTGAATAGTTCAATGGTACAAAAACAAGAAATAGACGATGAGATAATTATGATAATTAACGTATACAGAATATATTGGAAGATGGCACTTGCAGGTAGGGCGGTTGGCTTTAACGCAGGTAAAGATTTGACGAGAACGAAGAAGGGGGTTGGGCCTTGCGCTTGGTTTGTGGGTTTTGGTTGCTCATCAAGGAACGGAGGGTCTCAAACCTTGGGTCTCGATGGCGGCAGAGCTGTAACTGGAGTTAATCAAAATTATTGTTTCATGGTACAAGGCAAACGATCTCCATATTCTTCACAATCGAATACAGGCCTAGATGAAGCAATACACAGCACCACGAATATAGAGTATGTCAATAAGTTTAAGAGTAAATTTATGAATAACAGAGAAGAGGACATATTTGATAGACAATTTTTGAATCAAGAAGGACAATTTACGGAGAAAGATTGTGTGGAAAATAAGTTGGAATTGAAGAGACACCTGAACTTGGGTTCGTTCCATTTTGGGATATATTGTCGGATACGGATTATGGTAAACCAAGATACTTTTGACATCAAATATAAGTACAACTCCTGGTCTGTCTTATCCTCCGTGGTTCAAACCCAGATTTGGGTTTTGGTTATCTGGGAGGACTTGTGGTGTTCTACACTACGACAAGTCATGGTTAGCTCCGCTACCGTGATTAAGTACCTCCTGGTTCTTGGATTTTGTAAGTGTGGTGTTGGTGTTGGTCTTTTCACGGGGGTTAGGAGAGGCGCGAGAGATTTTGTGCTTGATGATGGTTCACTTTGGAGGACTAATAACACTTGTGATCTACGAATGAATACGGGTTATCTCTCGACGGCTAGTATATCTTGCAATATCGGATGGCTACAATGGAATAGGTGGGTGATAGGGGCTCCGATGGGTAGTCTGGAAAATGTCTTTATGTACATATTGTTTCCTTCGATAATCACTGTAATAACTTAGTTTAAAAGTAATAAACGTGGATTTTCGACCAAAAAAAAAAAAAAAAAAAAAAAAAAAAAAAAAAAAAAACATTCAAACAGTAGTGATCAACTTATGGGAAATTGTACTCAAGAGTAGCTTAACAGTAGAGAGAGCGTCTTTTTCTAGAAACCATGAATAGGTTGATTCTTATATTATAATTTACAAGTCAAATAAAAAAGTAAGAACTACATGTAAAATCTACATAATAAATACAATAGGAGATAAAAAAAAGTTTTAAGACTTTCAAAGAAAATATAAAGGACGGTTAAAATCTTGTCATGTACCATTAAAATCACAAAAGGAAAAAAAAATTATAAAATTTGGTATTTTTATATCTAACCTTTTTCTTTCTTATATCTTTTTAACCCGACACCTATATTTTAAATCTGTCATTATATAATTGTCTAGCTTTATCAAAAATAACAAATGTTATTATATAATTTTCATTTATTTTTATATCAAATAATATTTCAATTTTAGTTGATTTTTTGGATTATAAATATTGGTTTTATAGTGTTAAGCAAACTTTTATACTCTTAGGCAGAGATTATACCTAATACAATATGCTATATAATCTAAATTATCTATAGCTAGATAACCTAGAGGCTTGGAAGCCGTTAATTAAAAGCTAAAGAGGATCACTTGATCCTTTCTTAGAATTTAATACAATTTTAGGAGATGCACATCCCTTAGACGATTTGTTTGCACTTAATGAGATCTTAATCTGGTTCATTAAAACACTGGATCAATAATATTGTTTGTTTTTCCTAACTAATTTAGATCTGAACGGCTCTTAATGGTCTGTTTCATTAAGATTTCAAACTAAGGCAGTGTTTGTTTGCACTTAATGAGATCTTAATCTGGTTCATTAATACACTGGATCAATAAGACTGTTTGTTTTTTCTGACCAATTAAGATCTGAATGACTCTTAACTGGTCTGTTTCATTAAGATTTTAAACTAAGATGTCGTTTGTTTTTTAAGTAAGAAGTGCTAAATGCTGAATGACCAGCTGAATAGAACTTATTCTGTTAAGAGGCAATGTCTGAATGATTCAGACTTAGTTTGAAATCTTAATGAAAAAGATAAATTAAGAGGCATTCAGATCTTAATTGGTTAGGAAAAACAAACAGTATGACTGATCCAGTGTCTCAATGAACCAGATTAAGATCTCATTAAGTGCAAACAAACACCCCCTAAGTCTGAATCATTCAGACACTACCTCCGAACAGAATAAGTTCTATTCAGATGTTCATTCAGCATTTAGAACTTATTACTTAAAAAACAAACGACACCTAAGTCCGAATCATTCAGACACTGCCTTTTAACAGAATAAGTTCTATTCAGCCATTCATTCAGCATTCAACAGTTATAACTTAAAAAAATGACACCTTAGTTCCACAAGTAATCCGGAGGATCCACTATGTCACTTGGTGCAAATTGGTTATTTGCGCCTTCTCTCGCTAATTTATCTGTACACTTGTTTGTCTCTCGAAAGATGTGATATAGTTGAGCTTGTAAAATATCCATACATTCGCGCCCTATGTTTTAAAAACGATTTCCTGAACTCCACCGCCCTTCACTAGCGCATGGAGCTCCTTCGAATCAATCTCGATATAGAGCTCTTAATATCATTTCCTTACCGTTCATCACAAGCCGAAATAAAGCGCAAGAAGTTCCGACATAAGGGAGAATCCGCAATACATGAACCTGAGAATCCCGCTGTCATGTGCCATTCCCATCTCTTATAATACCTGTTATTCCAGCTATGTCCCTACTTGAATCGAAGCAACCACCAACACTCAGTTTCTCCCGATTCAAAGGCTTAACCCATTTGATAATCATATTCTTAGTTGAAACAACGATTCCGCCATCAATTTCTTTCCCCCACGCTAATAATGCTATCGATACGCGGCGCGTTGCTTTGCTTATTAAAAACTACACTGTTTCCTCTTGTCCATATTACCCACACTGTGACACAAAATATAATGGGCCATTCAGTATCATCCATTAACTCCTTGGCCACTAGATGTCCAGTAAGACAAATTCTAATATCTGCTACTATATCGCTCCCTTATCCATTTACAATACCTATGAAACTGCTACTTTGGTATGGCCGAGCTGTTTGCCACCAAGTTCTGTTCACTTTCTATAATCGCAACAGCCTAGACTCCCCCGAAGTAGCTCCCTGATATTCCATGACAGTTGTTGACTCTACTGTTTCCAGTAACATGTTACCCATACCAAGTTGGAACCATTCAAGCTTTGCTACAGTACAACCCATGAAATATCTTCCATGTAAGGGTTTTATTCTCTAAAAAATGAGTGTTTCAAAATATTCATTACAAACTAAAATTATAGAAGCTCAGCGCATGTAAAAAATTAGTTTTAATATGCATCTTCAAAACAAAACTAAATTAAGATTTAAGGTTAAGTTTCATGTGTTTAAACCTATTCCAATTTGTCAATACTTATATCAAGAGGATGGGGCGGGATGGTCTATTTTCCAGTATGAGGATTTGGGTCTATTTTGTTTTTATTGCGTAATTTTAGGTCACGAGTGTGACACTTGTAGTAACCTTGTTATGAAACTAGTTGATGATGTGGGTGTGTTACAATTTGGACTGAAATATGCAATGTAGTTCGTGAACCACGTACATTCCTTGTGAAAATAATTAGGAAAATAATGACAATGGGGATAATGACGATGAAAATGATGATCAACCACAAGAGGATTTTGATAACCAATATATTGAATTATATTGCCAATATGGGAGCAGCGACAACCAAATGAATTAGAAAAAGACCCCTATAAAAGGGTCTTAAAGATGAGTCTAATGATGATTATTATGAGATTGAGATTAATAGTATCAACTCTGGGGACTTTGATTGGTACCAATAGGATAATCAATGGATCAAGGGTAAGGTCAGAATTTGACGCAACAGTCCTCACAACTAGCCACGAGGGGAAAATAGAAATAACAATATATAAGTGTTGAGGAGTTTGGGCACCCATGACGCATTGTATGTTCAATTTCAATTTGGTAAGACATAATCTGGAGATTGTGTGTCTTTTTGAGACAATGTTAATCACTCAAGATGCGAATGTAGTTGTTTGGCGATTATGATATCACTAGTGTTTTGTTAAGACCTTACAATCTCTAGTTTAAAGTCTGGGGAAAATTTTGATCTTGTGGAACTCGTGTTTACATATTAGTATTGTTAAATTTTGTTCTTATAATGTAATCTCGCTCATTAATATAATAAGTTTTAGGAGTATCGTGTTTGTGTTCATGCGTTATCTAGTAAAAAGTATTGTAATCTAATTTGGAATCACTAACAAATTAGAAAAATAAACATATTGAACCTTGTGTAGTTATAGGTGATTTTAATGTTATTTTGAGTGACAGTGAGAAGTACATTCAAAATTCAATTAACGAGAGCCATTCTTTTTGGTTTAATTTTTTGTTACATCCAATGAACTGCTCGATTTAAATTCTAATGGATTTTATTAGATTTGGACTAATCAACGTCAATATGATAATCTATTTAAGGAAAGATTTTATTGGGCTTTGGTTAGTATTGATTGGCTAGACAAGTTCCCGGAGACAACCTTTCTCGTGCCACCAACTATTGGTTCAGACCATTTGACATTGTTGTTGTAATTGGAGAAATAAATACTGCAATGGAAACTCCATTTCAAATTCGAATTATTCAGGTAGATGACCCAACGTGTTTTTGAATCATAGATGAGTCATGTGAGGAACCGGGTTGGGTGGAATCACTTGATAGCTACCTGGGGAAATGAGATGATATAATTCAAGCACTGGAAAAATGGAGCAAAAGTACTTTTCCAAACAATATAAAATATATTGTTAAGTTGGAACACGAGTTGAAACAACTTCAGAATAGATCAATTTATACACAATCACATGAAGCAATAAATAGGATTAGAGATCGATTAGACACTCTTCCGGCTAATGAGGAGAAAGACTGGAGAAATTGGGCTCGTCGACAATGGAGCCATAAAGGAGACAAATTTTTTTTCCATGCAACAATGGTTCAAAGAAGGAACATGAATTCGATTATTCAAAATAAATATAGTGCAGGGACATAGTAAGAAGACAAGATTGAGAAAAACTATTTTACTTATTTCTACACATTTTTTTCTTACATATACTAATACCAACAAAGACACTAAGGTAATCAAGTACATATCGCACAAGGGATCACCTCTTAGATGAATAACATACTGACCATGATACCCATCACAGAAGAAGTGAGACAGATGGTTTTCAATAGGCTGTCATCAAAGGTGTTAGGGCAGACGACTTAAATAGAAAGTTTAATCAGAAGTTTTGTGATATTATCAAATAGGTCGTGCTCTTAATGGTCAATTACTTCTTTAACAACAATATCTCATTGGATTAGTTGAATGAAACTCTCTTCACACTTATCCTAAATGGAGATATTCAAGAAACGGTCAACGACTACATACCGATCTCTTGCGTTAATTTTAGATACAATATTATTTTGAAGATTTTGGCGACAAGGTTCCAATAATTCATGAACTATTTGGTGTCACAAACACGTGCATATTTCATTTAAGGAAGTAACATTAGGACTGTTCTTATTGCACGTGAACTTATTTCATGAAAAAAAAAGTAAGAGGGTAAGTCACATTGCAACGGTAAAGTTAGATATGACAAAGTCGTACAATTATGTTCAATATAGTTTTCTCTTAAAATTTATTAAGCATATAGTGCTCAATGAAACATGGATATGGAAATGTAACTCAATAGTGTTATTTCGGCTCAATTTCAACGAGGATTGACTCCGCAAATTTGTAACTGAAGGGGGATTACGGTAAGGAAATCCTTTATTGCCTTTCTAGTTCTCCCTAATGACCGAACTACTTATTAGTCTGAATGAGGAACAGTTTTTGCTGTATGCAATCAAAGGATTCCAGATTACTAGGAATTGTTTAACTATTTCATATATGTCATTTGCAAATGATCCACTTTTATTTTTGGCTCTACAAGGTATCAAGGTATACTAGGTCGAGGAAGTCATTGACTTATATTTGTAGATCAGGATAAAGGGTTAACTTCAACATGTCAGCAATTGTTTTTAGTCAAGGAACTATACCGTAAGTCCGAAACAAAACAAAGACAAAACTCTAGGTTTAGGAAAAGAATAATCTAGGTAAATACTTAGGAATACACTTTGTCACAAGAGATCAAAGGTTGACACACTTTATTTTTTATCACGGAAAAGGTTTTTGAAAGTCTTAAGGATGGAAGACACAACTACTATAAGAAAGGGGGAAATAGGTACTCATTATGCTATGGGTATTCCAAGCTACAAAATGTTAGTCTTTTTGTTTCTAAAAACTATCTATAAGACAATATCTAGAATGAACTCAACAGAATGTGACAAGATTCACTATGTCACATGGCAAAAACTTTTAATTAACAAGCTGGTTGGTGGTATGGGTTTCAGAGATTTTTAACGTATGAATATCACACTTTTAGCTATGCAAGAATGAAGGGTCATACAGAAATATAATTCTTTAGTGACAAGACTACTCAAGGGAGTTTTTATTATCTTTTATTATTCATTTATTTATCACACCTTTGGCCCCATCAAGTTTTTGGTGCCGCTGACGAGGATATTATAGTTAGTGATTGTGTTTATTCAGTGTAGAAATTTTTATTTGTTTTTAGTTTTACGCGTTTATTTAGTCTCTTTTCAAGATCTTTAGGTATGGAGAAATTTCTTGTGCAAATGATTACCAATCTGCATAGGCCATAAATCAAAATTCATATCAAGGAGGTCTAAGCTATCAAGTTCAAGTTCCACAATCAAATAGATTTGGGAACTTTACATATCAAAGCAACTTTCTGCAACCACAACTCATGTATAATTAGCAAGAAGGCTTCAACAGTGAGACTTTGCGAACCATGCAAAATTTCATGACAAGCAAGCAATCAAGCCTATGAAAAAAAGTTCAATGAGAACTCCGATGTAGTGACAATTTTAGGGAATCCAATCTCCCAAGTTTCCGAACAACTCGCCTAATTTACCAATCTTCTTCAAATCCTCACCAGGAAGATCAAGCTCTGAAGGCACTGCCAACTCGTCCACAAGAAGGTGTAAATGTTTGAAAGATATGCTGGATCAATTCATCAAGATTTCAACCGATAATATGAGAGAAAGTGACGGAAAGATCAATGCTACTGTATCATTAGTGCAAAACATGCAACAACAAAATCAAGCTATGGAGCAAAGATTGACCCAATTCACTCCGATCTTTCAACAATTACAACAAGATTCATCTATATAATTGGGCCAAGTTGTGTTCTTTAAGGGAGAGACTCAATGATATGAATCCAAACGGATTAGGGGTTGTCAACACATTAGCAGTTGTTCCCGAACATGTAGGTGGCTCTAATTTTTAATGAACAAAGTCGTGGGTAGTAGATTTTTTTTTGTAAAAACAAATAAGTATAAAAGAAATCACTATTTATTCAATCTTTATACATCGTAATTATATGTATCTTATTATAACACCCTAAATTATGATATTTAACTGCTCATATTAACTACGAAACAAAATTAATCTAATGTGGCTCTCACCACAAAAGTGGACAAGATATATAGAGCTATACTGTAGTTCTATTTATAAGAAAAAGACTAGAGATTATTTGGCTAATAGAATTCTAATATATATAAAAAATAAATTGGATTTATTATATAATTGTCTTTTTTTTTTTGGTTTATTTTCTTTTCAGCCTTATCTTATTTTTCGAGTTTTTGATTTTGCTGGACTCTTCTTTTTCTTGGATTTTTTTTCCATCTTCTCCAAAACACGAATATTGACATGCGCTATTGCGGGAGCCGAATTTGTCTTCACTTGGGCTAACTTGGTTGATCCAAGTGAATCCTCTTTTAGCCTGAGTCCAATTCTGCTTTCATTTTCAAATTTATCAATTATTAAATATCTTTCTTCCTTAAAATAGCTCTAAAATCTCCGTTTTAACCATATTTTTTCATTAATGCCTAAGGTATATCTATCTCTGTTTTCCAATAAATCATGCAATACATTTAAATATCGGGGTAGAGTAGATTAAAGTGTTTTAAATAATAGATAAAAATATTATGGGATATATAATCAATCAAGATGTTTTTTTTACAAAGTAAAAATAGACTTTAAAACTATTAGTTATTTGGTAATTTCAGATCTCAACTCTAATCATATATATAAATTTTTATTGAGATTTAAATTGTTGATATATTAATAAATTGAGTTTGAGGACTCTTTTTAAGTAGGGTAATTTTTATGTGTGCTGAAAAAATTGCATAGAAAGATATGTTTAGAGGCTTTGAAAATACTAATCCTAAGAGTCCCGAAACAATTGTTTTCTAGGAACATGTATTAGTATATGTCCAATCTAATTGATCGAACTTATTGAACTTAATCTGTATCCTATAGGTGTTAGATAAGTTTTGTAATTTTTAACTTGGAAAAACTCCCTTGTGGATACTTTCTATTTCAAATTTTGACAAATAAGTATTTAAGCTTACAAAAATAACAAAACAGGTATTCAGCGTTTTTTGCTTTCCGTTAGTAGCCGTCGTGAAGTCCGTCGTTAAATGCCACGTGTCAGTGACGTGATTATCTTTTCTTTCCAAAATGAAACACTCAAGTTTACAAAAGTTGATAAATAGATACTTAATGTTCTTTATTTCTAAATTGAATTCTTGTATTATTTATTGACATGTAGCATTTAACGCCAAATTTCATGACAGATATTAAAGAATGGCAAAAAAGACATAACGCTGGGACATATTTATATGTTAAAATCGCTAAATATTCGGTATCGATGAGAAAAAATTTCTTTTTAACCTTATTAATAGAATTTCACAAATAGGACTTCCCTCAAGACTTGTCAGGACGACAGAGTATGTAATAAATACATCCCATTAATATCTATTATTTTAAAACCGTCTTCTAATAAGCAAGTTATTGGGAAAACCTTATTATGTGCTTTAATGGCAAAATTATAGGTTTTAGAGTTTTTACCCTTTTTGATCTATGACATGCAAATCCATGGATTCTGCATATATGGGATCAGATTCTGTATATGGGTAAAATTGCGCATCCATAATGTAAAACCATGGAATAATTCAATAGGACCCTACATTGTCTCTTCATTACTTAAGTTAGTAGGTAGTAGGTACCCACACCTGTACCTCACACTTGTACCTTCTTATTATTATGGATACTTGGATGGATTTTTTTTTTTTTTTCAAATGGATAATAATATATAGATAGTAGAAAAGGTTACAAGGTTTAGTCCACCCCGGAGGGCTCGGCTTCATTACAAATCAAAATAGCTAACTGGGGAGGGATACTAACACCCCAATTACCAAACAGAGTGCTAAGAAGCTCCTGTTTGGCAATCCAGTCAGCTGTCCCATTTCTACTTCTAGATACAAAGGAAAAAGAAGGAGATGATAGTTCAGCAAAATAATAAATATTACAAACTAAGTTTTTAATTGAATGACTCAACACCGGTAATCCTGACGAAAAGAGACTTCATAATAGTGGCTGAGTCATTCTCTATAATCACGCTTCCAAAAGGATAATTTGAAGCTATCTCTGTAGCTTTCAAGATCCCCGTGGCCTCTGCCTCTAACACCGAATCTGCCGCAATCTTCCAACTATTACCTGCTACAAATTCCCCATTAGAGTTCCTAACTAAACATGCTATTGCAGCTCCCTTATCGGAAAAAGCTGCATCACAGTTAATTTTAAATTTATTAGGTGGAGGTTTTTTCCACTTATCTTTGAATTTTTTATTACGTGGAATATTATTATTAATATTTATTCCAATATTATTAATATTATTAACTTCCCCTAACTTATCAAGAAAATTTAAATCGTTAGGGTTTGAAATCTTATAATATTCTTTCCAATTCTCTGTAGCTTTCCTAACTGTATTCAAAGGTTCACATTTTTTTCCATTATAGATAAAATTATTCCTATCCTTCCATATATGCCACATAATAATGCATATAAGTTCAAAAATCCTATCATGATTATCAAATTTTTTAATAATGTTTTATACATGATTTATGATCCAAAGTTCTACACTTATAGTAGTATCATTATCAGTTTTTAAATTCAAAGGACTAGTAAACCATACACTTTTTGCCCAAGGGCATCTGAAAAGCATATGTTCTACTGTTTCAATATTATTATCACAAATTTTACAAATGTTATCTTTTGCACATTTCCTTTTAAAAAGGTTTTCTGCAGTAGATAAAAGGTTTCTTATAGCTCTCCACATAAAATTTCTTATTTTTGTTTGGGTTTCCATTTTCTAAATAAGTTTCCAAATGTTTTTATCCCTTGTATTAGAAGATGCAGGGTTATTCATATTTTTAATGTTTTGGAGAATAGTTTCATCTTCTTTTAGTTTATGATAAGTTTCTTTAACTGTATAAGTGCCATATTTACAGTAATCTATACTAATTTGATCTTTACATAGAAATTTAGGTATTACCATTCTTTCTATTTTTTCTTTGATTTCCTTGGGGTACATAAGGTTTAAGAGTTCAATATCCCAAGATTTATCCTCTTTAATAAGTTGGTTAACCCAAAGTAGGGTAGAATTTTTTGGTTGGATAGGTAGTTTAATGTCACATATCCAATTATGTTTATACAAATTAATATTCTTTCCATCACCTAATTTCCATTTAATATTATCCTTAAATGTATCCCTACCTATTATTAAGCTTCTCCATCCCCATGAGGGTGAACTTCCAATTTTAGCTTCAAGGAAACTACAATTTTTAAAATATTTTCCTTTAAGGAGTCTATAAAGAAGAGAATCTTCTTTATTTATTAGGTTCCAAGCTTGTTTTCCTAATAGAGCTTTATTCATTAGGTGTAGATCTCTGAATCCTAATCCACCTTCAAATTTTGATCTAGTGAGTATATCCCAATTAGCCCAGTGTATTCTTTTTTTTCCTTTATCTCCCCACCAGAATTGGGCAATAATTGAATGGATTTTATTTATAATATTTTTTGGAAAAATAAAATTTGACATAAAGTAATTAGGTAGACTTTGAATTACTGCTTTTATTAAGATTTCCTTCCTTCCTTCTGACAGAAATAGGGTTTTCCAATTTTCAAATCTATTTAAGATTCTATCAATTAAAAATTGAAGATCTTTGGATTTTGATCTACTCCATTCAGTAGGCATTCCTAGATAAATACCTAGGTTATTTGTTTTTTTCATATTTAATCTTTGGGTTAGTATATTTTGTATGAGAATTGGTGTGTTTGGGCTAAAAATAACTCCACATTTATTAAGGTTTAGACATAATCCAGATGCGTTTTTATACTTGTTCATAACATCATTAAAGGATTGTATTTCAACATTATCAGCATTTAGGAAGAAAAGACTATCATCAGCAAAGAGAAGATGAGTGATAGCTGGGCAATTGTTCCCAATTTTAGTTCCTTTAATTAAGTAATTTTCTTTTTTGTCTCTAATGAGATCATTCAATGTTTGTGATATTATGCAGAAAATGAGGGGTGATAGCGGGTCCCCTTGTCTAATTCTTCTAGTAGGTTTTTGTATTTTGTGAATTTCACCATTTATTAGGATTGAGTAGGTTACTGAGGTAATACATATCATGATTTTCCTAACCTAATCTTTATTAAAACCTATTTTTGATAGAAGATCTTGTAGGAAATCCCATTCTATATATTCATAAGCTTTTTTTATATCAGCTTTAATAGCAACCATATATTTTTTTGTATTTTTTCTTCTTATTAATTCATGTGCAATCATTGTATTTTCCTAGATCAATCTATTAAGAATGAAAGCACTTTGGTTTTCTCCAACAAGGGAATTTACTTGGATGGATGAAAGAGCGATCACGAACATACCATTTAGCGGCCTGCACCAAAAATCAAGATATATACTTGGTAGACAATTTATTCTGGTCATAATCTTGTGCGAATATGAACCATATGATCTTTGTTTCACAATTTAATTATTTCTGTAATTATGTCGTACTTTATTATTAATATTTTTAATTTGTACATCTTATGAAAATAGAAATTTTACTAAGCATCTGAACTAAGTTCACACTATTTCCTCTTATTTGACTGGACCAAACAAAAATCTAGTCTGGTCAATCCTAACTCAACCGTGACTGAAACCAACTGAATAAGGTCTGGTTTGGTTCACAAATCCTAATATATCTGGATCAAGCAAGATACAAACCCAATCAGGATAAAAATCGATCTAAACCAAAAATTTGTTCAATTAACACAAATCTGACCCGCTTGGATGAATTTTGTTTAATTAACACAAATCTAGATCATATCGAAAAAATCCAAACCATTACTTAGATAGAGAAGACAGTAATTTGATAGGGAAATGATTGAGGCTAACATAATTTTGACCAAAAGTCAACATAATTGTTTCACTGTAGCAATACAAAATTTAATATATACCGTTCAACAATTAATTTTTGGTAGATACTTTTATTGAATTTTTTTTTTCATATTCGGTTTTCAACTTTTTCTAAAGAATTGGAAAGAAATCTTATTACATATAAAAAATTGAAATTTACGATTTCTGATCGATTTTTAATTTCAATTATAATTTCAAGTGTATATATAAAATATAAAAAACCCACGACAACCCCAAATTAAAATTCAACTAGTGTCTTATATTCTCTTTTCACAAAGGTCACAAAAGCACACTACCATCATCGAACCACCCATGGTGCATATTACTGCCATAAGATTTAGAAAAATGGCCATTTACTTAAAATGAACCACTTCAAAGATCGATAGTTATTTTAGTGGTTAAACTACTCCGCAAAGACCAAGAGATACTGTGAAATCTTATTGAAATCAAAATAATTCTGAAACCAAAGTGGTTCTCATATGTATTTAAAAAAATATTTATTCCACGATAATATACATACATAAGTTAACCGCTTAGGTAGAATATTTATCCAATTACGAATTCTTGTATACTATTTAAAATATGATCATCGGGTTAGGTGACAATGATTGTGTTTAGGTTTGTATATGTAATTTTTCTTGTATAATGTCAACTTGAATTCGTAAAGGATTTTTTTTTAACATTTTATAATGACATGTGATTCAAATATCATTTACTTCAAAAAATGAATAGCAATATAGAAGAGTTATTTTCGATCTCGTAAGAGTAAAATCGATTATTTTTGTAATTTTTGAAAATAATATAATATTTTGAAAGTTTCGAACATGAAATACCAAAAAAAAATTGAAAATAAAAAACTAAAGAAATTTCAATTGTTTTAAAGTATAAAACTAGTTGGGATTAACTCACTGGACAATGATTTGGTCACCCAATCTAGTAGTGTAGGTTTGAACCGAGTCAATGACTATGAGTCCAAAGTGTCTCTCTTATGTAACAAAAAAAAAAGATAAATTAGAAGAAAAAAAATCTTTATTTTAAATATATTCGGCCACCTAAAAAGTAATAAAAGGATAATATAATTTAAGAGTGATATCCATACTATTCATCAAATAAAGATTTATATCAAAACTAATATGTTGTTTGGATTTAAAATATTAAATGATAAGAGATGATAGAAAATGATCTTTTAGTCCTTTCCTTTGTACAGGATAGTAACTTTTAAATTAGTAAATAAGTAATTAAATAATCTTATAGAAACATCTGAAATCATTTATATTTTATCCTCCCAAAATGGAGTTATTTTATAGAAAAGAAAAAATTTACTACCTAAGTGGCCTTATACTTTAATTGTTTATATAATAGAAAAAAATCATGAACAAAGATCGATAGTTAGCCTAGTGGTTAGGTTATTCCCTAGAAACCAAGAGGTTTTGGAATCTAATCTTATTAGAGTCAAAATAATTCTGAATTAAAAAAATATAAACATATGAACACCTATTCTTATTTTAGATAATCCTTTCTTCGCTATTCTATTTTTAATCCAAACAATAAATTCTATAATCAGTTCATTATTTTTGTTTATTTTTATATTTACAATCTAACAAATGAACCGATTTCCTTTTTTTTTAAATTTATCTTTCTATCGTTTTTTTATTTAATAATTTGAATCCAAATATTGCTTAGAGATAATTCCCAATTAATTACACTTCCTCACTTTTCATTCTAAAAAAAAAAGGAAGGAGGAAATTACTTCCTACTTACTCACAAATTTTCAACTTAATTCTCAAATAAGCACATGCTCATATTTACCTTCCATTATTGCCCTTATATGTTTTTTTATTTTATTATATATTTATATTATATTTCTATATTTAATATCTGAATTTATTTTTTCATTTTTTTAAAATATTTTTTTTTCAATTTTTTTTTAATTTTTTTTTTGAATTTTTTTTTTCGAAAAATATTTTTTTTTTCTGAAAATATTTTTTTTTTGAAAAATATTTTTTTTTCCAGAAAAATATTTTTTTTTTAGAATTTTTTTTTTTGAAAAATATTTTCGAAGATTTTTTCATTAACACACAAGTCCATACTGTTTTGTGTTACTGTAACTCATACATCAAGCGATTGTGTGTTACATTAACACACAATCAGATTTTCAGACTATCTGTACACTATTATCTATTTCTGTATACAAATATTCTGTATATCTTATTCGGTGTTCCTGCAACACACAATTGTTATTTGTTGTGTGTTTAAGCAACACAAAACTGTAAATGACACACAAGTCCATACTGTTTTGTGTTACTGTAACTCACACATCAAGCAATTGTGTGTTACATTAACACACAATCAGATGTTCAGACTATCTGTACACTATTATCTATTACTGTGTACAAATATTCTGTATATCTTATTCTGTGTTCCTGCAACACACCATTGTTAGTTGTGTGTGTTTAAGCAACGCAAAACTGTAAATGATAAACGCATTGTGTGTCTTACCAACACAAAACCCATACTGTTGTGTGTTACTGTAACACATACTTTCAGCAATTGCGTGTTGCATGAACACATAATCAGCCTACATATACATTATTCTATACCTTTGTGTACATATATTCTGTCTGTCTGATTTTGTGTTCATGTATCACACAATTTGTTATTTATGTGTGTTTAAGCAACTCAATATTATACATATTGGGTGTTCATGTAACACACAACGCATATGATTTTGTGTTACTTTAACACACAATTATCATATGTACTAATCTTACATCATGTTATCATGGAAAAAAAAATTCCGGGGGAAAAAATCAACAAAAAAAAATTCGAAAAAAAAATTTCCGAAGAAAAAAATAGTTTTCGAAAAAAAAAAAATTTGAAAAAAAAATTTCGAAAAAAAAAAAATTTGAAAAAAAAAATTTCGGAAAAAAAATATTTTTTGAAAAAAAAATATTTCGAAAAAAAATATTTAAAAAAAAATCTGAAAAAAATAAATAAACATTAAACTATAATTAATAAAATATATAATTAAAGTAATTAATAATAGGTAGAAGGATATTTTGGTAATTGGGTAATATTTTGTGCTTAATTGAGAATTAAGTTGAAGTTGTAATTAATAGGGAATACTTACCTTCTCCGCGTAATTAATTGGGCGTTGCCCCTATTGCTTAAGTGTATTAAGTCTAAGTCCAACAAACTCCTTATTTTAATGAAAAGCTAAAACAGATGGTTGATTATTAAATATATCATTTCAATAGACTCTCTATTCTAGCAATACCAGAATACGACAGAGTATACTAATTTTAGATTTTCTCTATACATATAAAATTAAAATCCACCCCTTACAATTTTGTTTTTATTTTTTAAAATAAATATAGTAGCAAAAACTACTTATTGCTCACCCATATCACCGATTAAATATATATATTTTCCAACGAGATGTCATAATTAGTATAAGTATTTTGCTCAATTATCCCATAAATTTTGTGTTTGTTTTATTATTCGTAATGAGTTTGAAAATGATTTTTACCTATGATGCCGATAGATTCCGGGATTACGGTTACCTCCATGTTCCCACACCAAATTAAGGAGGGGCTTTTAGTTTTATAAGTAGGAATTTGAATAAATGGTAGATATTGGTTTTTAAAACACCGTAAAAAATGAGCTTAATTGTAGAGGGGTAAGCAATTCTTACCTAACTAGTTGAGATTAACTTACTGGTCAGGGTCTTGGTCATCTTATCTAGTGGTGCAGGTTCGAACCGAATCAATGACTTCGAGTCCAAAGTGGCTCTCCTATGTAAAAAAAAATCTCACCTCTACAAACTTTCCCCGCCTTTATATAATATAATTAATATTACTTATATGTTATTTGTCTATAAACCATGTTTAAAAAAATTCTTCACAATATGATAATATTATATAAATTTATTTTGAACTTTAAAATATTAATAATTAAATCTAATTAACCCTAAAATTTTGGGCTACCTGTTATGATATTTTGATATTATCTGAAGTCGACTTAATAAATCGAATAAGGTTATTCCATAAATTATAGTTTTAATTTATTATTTAATTAGCAAACATTATATTTTAAGTTAATCTTTACCATATGTTATGGTTAGATATTACATTTTGATCATTGAATGTTTTTTTTAATTAAATTAGAGTATAAATATATTTTTAAGTAATGTTTTATCTATGTGTGATATTATTAAGTAGGGATTTAGACGTAAGACATCACGAACTAATTTAAATGTCACCAAGGAAAAAAAAATTCATACTGAAGATTATATTTGGCAAAATATTAAGATAGAGTCACATAAAACAAAAATTGGTATAAAGATATAAAATAATTGACAAAATAAACACTAAGCATGCACACAGAACCACTGTTTACGGTCAACCAACGATAACTGACCACAAACGACGGCGACAACACTGAGCATACTTAAAGAATATTTGAGAATACTCAAACAAACTCTGAGTTGAATAATTTTATTGGGCGTAATTTTTTATTGATCATATTCAGTTTACGATTTTGAACTTTTTTTATTGAAATTGCTCATTATTTAAATCTTTTTTTTATCAACAAATCAAACTTTTTCATTATAAATCAACTTCAAAGTCATTACAATATGGGGTATACAAGCATTAGCCCAAACATGGGTTTTATACCTTGTAGGCCCATTTAAAATTTAAAACATAAAAGAACAAATCATTACTAACATAAACATTAACTACTCGGTCCAATACTTTCTATCTATTACAAAATTTTCTAGGCCCAATAGACTATTACAAATAAAAGCTCAATTAACTAACTTCTCAGCAGTTTTAATTACATTCGAATTCTTTAAACTCCTTTCATTAATCTTCATTTTCACCATTTCACAAATTCGCCCACTAATTTGTTCTTCATTCAAAATCACCCCACCATGTTCAATTTCATTTCTCTGCTTCCATACTATATAAATGTATGAAGTAATCACTAAAGTCACAATCATTTTCTTCTCTTTACTTGTTAAACTAAGGAATTTCTCTGTGAGATCCTCAAAATCTCTCGACATCCACCCAATATCACAGATTTTTAATAATCTATGCAAGATTCTCTTAGAAAAAGAGCATAAGAAGAAAATATGTACATTATCTTCTCCTGTAGCTTTACACAAACTACATAAAGGATCAACTTGAGCACCCCATTCTATCATTCTAAGCTTTGTACTAAGCCTATTTTGAATAGCCAGCCAAGATATAAAAACACACCTGGGAATATTAGCCTTTGACCAAATAAGCTCATACCAGTTGACTATTGTTGTATCTGTATCATTAGTGAGTTTGATAAGGGTTTTTTTTTAAGGAAAACCCTTTCTTATTTGATTCACTCCATACCTTCTTATCATCTTTATTTATAAGTTTAATATCAGCTAAGTATGGAAGTATTTTACCCACACATGGAGGCAATCTCCACCTCTCTTTACCATAGAATGTATCAACTGTTTTATGACTATTCAAATTGTCTTTTGAGAGCTCAATTCCCAAAATTTGTTGCATATTCTGTCCCTCAAGCCATCTATCCCAAATAAGATAAGTTGTTTTTCCATTATACACATTGTGTGTAATGAAATCATATGCTATACTCCTCACCTTCATTAATTTCTTCCAAATCCACGTATGACTCTGTTTCTCTTCAATACTCCATACACACTTCACTTTTAAAATGTTATGTTTGACCCACATACTCCACAAGTTGTATTCTTGCGAGTACATCCTCCAGAAGGTGAAAAGAAGACAAACCAGGTTAAGCTTCTCTAAATTAGGAATACCTAAGCCTCCTCTTTCTTTACTACAACAAACCTTATCCCATGATATTTTGGCACCTTGCGCACCATCCATATTTCCCTTCCAAAGAAAGCTACTTATAAGCTTATTCAGTTTGTATATGACTTGATTTGGCAATAAAAAAACTCTACACCAATAGAGAATTTTACTTACAATTACACTCTTTATGAGCTCAAGTCTACCTGAGTAAGATAGTAACTTGGAAGTCCATTGATTTATTGTATTAAATATTTTGTCAATCAACTTGTTTCCTTCTTCAACACTAAGTTTTTTTGAATGAAGTGGGACCCCTAAATATTTAACTGGAAATTTGCCAATTTTAATATTTAGGATCCTAGAAATCTCATTCTCAATAACATAATTTCCTCCACTAACATAAACTTCGATTTTTTGATAGTTAATTTGTAACCCAGAAAGTCTTGAGAATAAATTTAGACCATCTTTGATCATTCTTGCAGAATTTAAGTTAGCCTTGAAGAACACAAGTAAATCATCCGCGAAAATCATGTGATTAAGTTTCATTACTTCACATTTCTGATGAAAATTAAACTCCCATTTATTCGCCAAATGAGTGAACAAGCCTGTGAAAACCTCCATACATAAAGCAAATAGATAGGGTGAGAGAGGGCCCCCCTGTCTCAACCCTCTCTTACCCTCAAAGAACCCACACGCTTCTCCATTAACACATACCGAATAAGTAGGAGTACACACACACATTTTTATCCACTTTATGAATTTTACCAGGAAATTAAGAGCTTTTAAGATATTGATTAAGAACAACCAATTTACACTGTCATAGGCCTTTTGAAGGTCCAAATTTATTGTGCAATTTGAACTACTACTCTTTTTATCATATCCCAACATGATATCTTGTGCTACCAATATATTATCACCAACATACCTCCCTTCTATATACGCAACTTGATTGTAAGAGATAATTGAGCTCATGATCTTTTTTAATCTTTTACTCATGATTCTAGATAGTGTCTTGTATATAGTGTTTGTACACGATATGGGCCTAAATTTCTTCACGTTAGAAGGCTTCTTCTCCTTTGGAATTAATACTATGTTTGTCGCATTAACTTGTTTATGAAGTCTACAATTTTCAAAGCTTTGTTTGATTGCCTTAGTGAAATCTTCTCCCACAATTTCCCATGCTTCCTTATAAAAAGTAGAGTTCAAACCATCGGGGCCCGGGCTCTTCATTATTTAAATCTTATTGAAATAAAAAATAACACACGTTTGAATGAAATATTTACATAATTTAGAATTATCATATTACACAAAAATACAAAAAGTTTAAACAATACAACAATTTGATTAGTAAAAAAAAAGAAGGTATTTTTAACCTTAGCACGCAGACTAGAGGACAAGAAGAAGAAAAGAATAGATCTGAATAGTCACCTAAACCACCATGGTACCTGAGCTACCATGTCACTAAGAACCATCACTGCTAGGTTGCACCAGCACCACCATCTTGAAACTCAAACATATCGAAACAAACCATCGGGGTCTTGAATGAGCTAAAAGCCGACCTCGCCTGAGCTGAAATGAGTTAATCCATAAACCACCATTGTTGCCTGAGCTACGAGCTTCACCACCAAATCTTTGAACCACCACCTATGAATTTCGCTAAAAATCCCAAACTCCGCCATAGGCAGACATGCTATCTCGCATCAACCTTGTAAAATACCACCGCCATGTGAATCACGCTGCCTGAGCTACCTTCTTGCTCCACCATTGCATGGAAACCAAGAAAAACCCTTGTTCCACCACCTCTGCCTAAGACTTTGCGACCACGTATAAGGCTTTAAACCACACCTCAATTTTTAGAGAATTTATTTAGACACGAGGGAGAAGAGTTGAATACGTATATAAAAAAATGGGGTTAGTGTGGTATGGTTTCAGGTTTTGTAAAATATTATGAAATATTGAAGGTTATCATAGGATATATATAGGGTAATTGGTGTATGAAAAATATTTTAATTAGTTTAATTCTAAATAGCCTCTAGTAAGAATATATTAAGTGAGCATTATTCTCGAGTCTTAAGAGAGGGTCTCCAAGTCACTTTGACAAAAATTCTCTATTATGTATTTTGTAATCTACTTATATGGTACTTTTATCAATAAATTTTTATTTTAAGGACACCACAAAGAAAAATCATAGATATAACCCAATCTAAATGATGATATAAAAGGGGTAAAGCGTAGAAGAGTACGATACCAGGGAGGTGCGGGTTTTGGATTTCTATTTATTTTACAAGAGTAACGTGAGAATAACTAACTTATCCCAAACCTTCCTTATTTTGTACATACATCTGAGGCCAAAATTACTGTATATAGAAACTTACTAAACCCCAAACGGAGTGCTCAACCCACTATTAAGCATGAGTCATCCACTTTTATCTCTAATAATCAAATGATGACCACCCGAAGGATCTTCATAGTAAGAATGCTCCATCAACAACAACACATCCATCTTTGTCATCTAGTCTGTAAACGGATTGCATCCTAGTAGACATAATTAAGATCAAAATTCACATGACTCATTAAGATATCTTAACAAGAACTAAGTGTTGCATAATTAAAATTTCCTACATTTCTACAACCCTCCACTAGTGAATGTAATTCCCACAAACACGCCTGTATAAATACCGTCTCGTGTCTTCATTCAATGATTATACGAAGGCCAAAAAATAATACTTGTAGCTTAACCTGATACGACATTTGTCCATTACAATTGCCCGCAAACAACATAGATAAATTCCATTTATATCCCTAAGGAGTCCTCCAATACATGTGGTTCCTCCAAAATAATCATCTATATTCAACTTGACCCTGAATAATGATCTTACCCATTTGACTAGTACATTTATTGCAGAGATAATTAAGCCTCAATCATGCTATGTGCCCCATGCCCATATATATTCCTTCTCGTGATTATTGTTGTTGCTAAAAAATGCCCCACATTCAGTCGTTAATCTCTTGCCATGATCACAATATTATTCTGCTCCATCTACAAAGTCCATATTGTTGCTGCTGCAAAGATCTTGAGCTCCAAGCTTTTCACCAGTTTACTGGATTTCATAATTGAAGACCACCAACTATTTGTAGTTATAATCAACTATCAACTACCCTTTGGTATTCTACACCGTCTATTAGATCTTGATTAAGAGCACGCTGATTATCTTTACAATCCTCACGAAGACAATCTTTCTTATTGTTATACAATTTGGAACGATTTGTACACTGTGGAGAGTTACTCTTCAGTGAGTGTAATTTACAAAAAGGTGGATACGCCACATTGAGTGTCCCTTATGCCCATGCCTCTGGGAATGTTGGAGATCCAAATTGCAAAATGTGCCTCAATCATATTGGATCCAAGAGTTGCCACCTCTTATTTCAATAAATCCATTTGTCGCAAGATTCAGACCCCACTCGCTAGTAAGGCAATCACTACAACTATCCTCTTGGTGTTTCCCAATTGGGATATGCCTTGGGGGATGTTTTGCAATTTACCTCACATCTGGGGGGGCATCATAGGCATCACAACTTTCTTATTTCAGTTCCAGTCTCATAATTTTAATATTATTAATCTTTTTGTTCACCTAAAAATAAAATAAATTATAATATTTATAAAATTTAGGGACTAAAATGCAATAATAACCATGAATAAAATAATAAATTATCACTACCGACTAATAGTCGTCACTCTATTTATTAACATTGTTTTTTTTCCACCAGTACTGACTGATAATCGTCACTCTCTTTATTATCACCATTTCTCTTCTTTACTACCGGTTGATAATCATCACTCTATTTTGTGCTTATCTTTCTATATATGTAGAATATTTTGTGTGTATTAGCCTTTATTTAGGGCAAGTGTTCTAAGGATCATATTGAAATAAAAATCTAAACTTTTTTCCCTTCAAGTGGTGGATCTTCTTAGTTCGGAGAAAATAGAAGACTGTGCGGATTTTCTCAAAACGATGCTATAGGTAAGAAACCATTTCACAAATATTGTTTTAATTTAGTAGTTTTGGTACTCGGTTTTGTTTGTTGCCGATTGTGATATACATATAGATTGTGTTCAGTAATAACATAATATCACAAATTTATAGATATATTTAGGCATAAATTTCTCATCTATTATTGATAATTATACCTTTTCTCTTGTTTCCTTCAATTTAACATCATAGATCCGCACTCAAATTTTCTAAATATACATTTAATCAAACATATATAAATCGAAAGCTCAGATTGATTATAAACACTAAATTTTTATTTATTTTTACTAAGTTAGATAGGTACGTCTTAAAAGTTTATCAATACAAAATCATGTGGCTCGATTTGGTTTTTTTACTCGACTTGACTCACTTTTGTTTAGTTCACCTCAAGTTTTATGAATACCTATCTGAGTTACATTCAAGCCTTCATTATAGATTTGTATTGATACGAATCTTAAATATCTATCAAATTTGCTCGAGCTAAATCAAAATGACCAGGTTGGCAAGACTTGACTCGGTCTGGTCAACTTGACTCAGTTCTGTTTGAATTAAATTGTTTCAACTCGAATCGAATCTATATTATTCATCTTGCATTAATTCACTCTATCTCCATTGAATCGACTCAAGCTAACTCAACTAAACTCAATTTTGTTGTCTCAACTTGTTTGACCTTAATCAACCTACGTGGGTTGATTGGTCTAAACTCGCAAAATTAGAAAAACTTGTTAGAACAAGGAAACAATTAGATGCATATGCATCCATTGAATATAAAAAACTACTTTATCACCAAACAACTACCAATGCTCTCATACTACGAGGACTGATTACCCATTTAGTTAAAATTTTCCTTAGAGTTAAAAGGAAAGTGGTGTACCTGCGGGTAATGCAACTAATACAAAATTTTGTTTTCAACACCTAGATCTTCTTCTTATTCTTCTTCTTTACCACCACCTCTGCTATTTCTGACCACTTTTAAATAGATTAATTTTGAAGATCTAATGGAGTTCAAGATTAAGTTTTTTATCTTTTAACATTAACTCTCTATTAGAGGTCCCGTCAACATTTATCATTCATAATCAAAGCACTATTTGATAAGCATATTAGCCACGACCTCAAATACTTATGCATACTTTGAATGTATAGCATGTCGCTGTCATACCTCAATATATCTTTTACATCAGGTACATCATAACTATACTTAGCATACATGATAACCTATCACGTGATGACATGCACAACCATCTTGGATTTTATGGTCTCAACTAGATTGGACCATAATATAAAAGAGTCAAGGGCACACGTGATTCGCCATTATCTCCTTAACCTCGGTCAAACTACCTTGACCACCAATTAATCAGACACACATTGTAAAAATTAAAAGTGTTATGCACTTTTAACTAACTTTTCTACCTTCACAGACTGTCTAACAATCATACTAAGTGTTAGTGGACCTATATAAATAGTCATTCACTTTATCATAATGAGGGTAACATGTATTTAACTATATTTACTATACGTTACTTACAAGTTTTCTATCATTTCATCAGATTCATACTTGGGGATCCAACATCTACCTCTACTGACTTGAGTGTCAGAGTATCTTCTAGAGCCTTTCTCCCTTGTATGCTAACATCCTTGTTTAATTTTACATGTAAATGTTAAACATGCATATAATGAGTATATCTAAGCAATCACAAAACACCTCTGCCAAACACGTTCTTAAAAATAGCACTGTCAATTTGGATTTGTCTATGGGAAAGATACAATTCTATAGACTGACTCATTGAAAGCTTATCAAATGTCAAACAAGCAAAGGAAATGTGGTCAAGATACACTAAGGAATCTAGGTTCCTCTTACTAGATCAACCATGGAGCTCTTTAAAAAGTACATTCACTAGTGGTGGTAAAGGGGGAACTATCCTACATCATTCCAGTGTCAAGATTTTATTCACTTTAGAGCTCCACTATCCGTTCAGCCTTCATTCTCGAATGACTTTAGGCACTCAAGACTTCTCATAGCTCGAAGGTCCAATTTTCTTCTCTTCTCAGCCTTCAATCTCAAGTGGATTTAGGTTGTCCAGTCTTCGACTATTTGGAGGTCCAAATATCATCTCTTATTATTTTATTTTTTATGCACTTCGGCAGTCCGGTCCTCGTAGGTTTGAACTTGAGATGTCGGGTGTCTTGCACTGTACACCGGGGGTCCTAGACTAATTGATGACCCTGAGATGTTGGATGTCATACACTATTCATCAAGGATCTTGCACTATCCATTGAGGGTTGGACTGAGCTATTGCCTTTTGAAATTCCTTTATGTTTGATTCATTCGAAGACACTTTTTAGCTACCAATCTTCTTTCTTTAGAGACCCGAAGATTCACACCTTGCTATTGTTTCAAGCTTGATCTTTGAACTGCTGTTAGTCTTGGTATTTAACCTCTCAATCTTGTTCATATTTCTTGATCTTATCTATCAAGACAAACATCTTGGTGAGACTGTGGGCTTTTACCTTCAATGAACTCCCTTGACCTATGGTTCACACTTAGCTTATTTCTTGATCTCCCTTGGGTATCTTTAAACGTCTTCAAGCCTGATCTCTTCTAACTCACACTAGTCTTGATTTTCAACATTTCAAGCTCATTTCTCTATCTCCCTTGAGTCTTGATATTCAATATCTCTAAACCTGCTCTTCTATTCCCCTTGAAGTCTTGATCTTTCTTGGCTTAGCTTGATAGTTTATCTTCATTGAGTCTTGATCTTGGCAACTTAATTTCGCTCTCTTAAAAGCTTAATGATATAATGATTATCTCTTGGATTTCTTCCATATAATGTGATCTTTGACCATTTAAACTCTATAGCTCCAAGCATGCATTTTTTTTACATATATTATGTAAACATGGTAAATACATCTCAAACAACTCAACTATGATTAGATAACAATAAAAAAACCATTGATTTATTAATGTTAAACACACACATACCGCCAAGTTAGAGGATTCCAAACTGTGAAAGATTGAACACCACATACTCATACTAATGCCAATGATCAACTTCTCTCGCTAGAGGCAGATTATACATTTGAAATGATATTTTTTTAATACATTTGGCCTAAATATATTATTTTTGAAAGGTCTAGTTTAAAAATGTTTGTAGTAAATTCTATTTTTAGGCCATTACCTATAGGTTAAAAACCGTTTTTGGCCCGACGTTTTAAACGTACAATCTTTAAGGCAAACGTATTCAAAAGTACCATGTTTAAGCCATTTTACTAATTTCGTGAAATATTTTATAAATTTTAGAAATAATTTGAACAATTCAAATAAAATTTCCAATTTGTGATGTAGTCAAATAAGGATATAGTTTATTTGGCCTAAAAATAGAATTTATTCAAAATGTTTTCAATAGCCTAAAAATAGAATTTATTCAAAATGTTCTCCTAGCCTAAAAATGGAATTTGCTCTACAAAAGAAACGTCAACTTCCTTTCTTTCAGCTCACTTTTTAACTCTCATTTTTTTTTTACTTCCTTACTTCAAACTTCAATCCCCCCACACTCATCTATACATACATATATATTACTTTCTCTCTCCTATACACTTTCTCTTTTCTCAGCTTACATTATCAGATTATCTCCCGTTCCATTTCAAAAGTATACACACACATCATACGTATATGTTAATATATGTTAATTTAGAGAAAAGAAAAGGTATTTATTATATGAAGAAAGAAACCCTAATAGGGTATGGACACTTGTCGATGCTTTATAGCAGGATAATTTTATATAATATATGTTATCGATGTTCTATATGTATTTATATGTTTATATGTTTATATACGTATGTCTTACGTGTATATTACATGTGTGCGTATGTATTGGGTAGCTTTTTGCATCTTATCTTTCTCTCTCTATATTTCTCTCTCTTATCGGTGTAGAGAAAAGCTGTCATCTAGTTCAGATCCATCGAAGTGAGTGTAGAATTTGATCAATTTAGCTAAATTTAGGGTTTTACAATTATTTTTTAAATTTGTAATTAAAAATGTTATTTTACTTCGGTGTTTATTGTGAAGATCCATGGAGCCTTTAAACGATGAATTTCAAGGAAAGATAAATAGCTTGGTCAGTTGGTCTTAATTATAGTTTACTTATAAAGATGCATTAAAGTTTGGAACTGTATATTAAAAGCAGCTAAATTTGTAGTGTTACAGTAAATAATTTTGATTTTGCATTTTTTAATTTTTTAATTTGATTCAGTGACTATTTGAAGCTAGACTTGTTATTGTATACTGTTATATATGAAGTTATTCCATCGATTTTTAGTGTAATAGCTATATTGTTCTGTATATTTGCTCTACAATTTAAATTAGTTGCACTATAATTCTTGAACTTATGTTTTGATTTGGTTTTATGTTTAGGATCCATGAAGTATTGAACAAGAATAAAAAGGCTTACATATTTATTTGGAGACAAATTTATATAACTCTGTTTGTACAGTGTACTCAATGGTTTAAAATCATGCTCATGATCACTTTATGAGTACTCAATACATAAACAAACAAGTATTCGAGAATGATTTGTACAATATATGGTTGTTCTTAACATATTACAAACCAAACAGAGTATTAGCGTGGGCCCATCAAATGGTATTTCAGCTTAACTGCTAAATCTTAAATTTCTCGAAGACTAAATAATGGAAACAGAATCAGTAACTACTTCAATTATGAATCATAATTCAAGAAATTTACAACGTTTAGTTTCTTCTTTCGTACCTGTACTTTTAATCGCGATTAGTTACGTGGACCCCGGAAAATGGATAGCTTCTGTCGAAGGTGGGTCCCGCTATGGATCCGAATTGGTCTTTTTAGTAATATTGTTCAATTGTATCGCGGTTTTATGTCAATGTTTATCCACACGTGTAGCTGTGGTAACTGGTAAAGATCTTGCTCAGGTAAATAAATATTAAATATTCTTTAATTCTTTAAATTCTTTACATTAGATCTTATATTTGTTTCTTAATTATTTACAAGATATGTAACGAGGAGTATGATAAGCCTATATGCGTCTTTTTAGGAGTTCAAGCTGAACTCTCGATGATCATATTGGATCTTACTATGGTAAGTTTCTTAATTTCTTATTTTTTTTCTTCGTTTTTCTAATATTTTAATATCTTGATTAGGTTATTGGTACAGCACATGGATTAAGTGATGTATTTGAAATCGATTTCTCCACTTGTGTATTTCTCACTATAATCTCTGCTTTTCTATTTCCTCTTCTCACAAATCTGGTGAGTTTTTTTCTTTTGTACAGATTTTATATCGTATAATGGTAGATTCGTAATTATTGATGTATTTTACGTGAATTTGTTATAGGAAAATGGAAAAGCGAAGCTTCTATGTATTTTTATATCAAGCACAATAATGTTTTTATATTTTTTCGGAGTGCTAATGAGTCGATCAGAAGCTTCGTATTCTAATAACAATGGAGTTTTACCAACTATAAGTGGAGAAAGTGTATTAGTTTTAATGGGCCTTCTTGGATCAAGTATTATGCCTCATAATTTTTATCTCCATTCATCTATTGTACAGGTATGTAATAACTAATTATTTTACTTTATAACTTATAATACAATCTTTTTTATGTTTATGTTGAATCCGATTTATTACAGCAAGATCAAACACTCGTGAATCCAAATCGTTCTAAAGAAGACACGTGTCAAGACCATCTTACAGCTATTATATGCATCTTTAGTGGGATTTCTGTAGTAAATTATATACTTATGAACTTATCAAACACTATGTTTAATACTCCAGATAGTTATCCTATGACCTTTCAAGATGCTTTATCATTATTGGACCAGGTTAGAATTTTACCTAAAAGTACCTAATTTTGATGCTTTGTTACTAAACTTAATATTGTCTTTTTCAGGTATTTAGTAGCTCACTTATACCATTTGCATTACTAATGATAATTCTATTATTATCCAATCAAATCATGGTATTAACATGGAATTTCACTAGACGAAACTTAATTCATGGGAATAAAATTCGGAATTGGGTTCATTATATAACTATCCGAAGTATTGCAATAATACCAGTGTTTTACTGTGTGTATAATGGTGGGGCCGAAGGTGTATATCAGTTATTAATATATTCACAAGTTATGGTAGCTCTTACACTTCCTTCTTCAATTATCCCGCTTTTTCGGGTAGTTTCGTCTTTTTCAATAATGGGGGGTCACAAAGTTTCTAAAGGTGTTGAGTTTATAGCGTTAACAAGTTTCATCTGTGTGTTTGGTTTAAAGTGTTTATTTATCATCGAAATGATATTTGGGAAAAGTGATTGGTCGATTAATTTAAATTCTATTCCGTTTCTTTATATTATTCTATTTATTATCGCTACAGTTTCTTTTATCGGTATGCTTTGGTTAACAGTAACTCCGTTAAAATCCGCTAGTTTTGAAACTCATACGTGGGTCCCACAAAATCAAGTTACACCTTCTTTTCTCGATAGTTACCGCGATAATGTTAACGAATCATCATCACCTAGAGTCGAAATGGAAATGGAGAAGGAAAAGGAAAAGGAAAATGTGTGGGCCGCACAAATTACTTCGGCACCAGAGAATAAAACTGTAGAAACAGATACTACTCATGTGTGGACCCTACAAACTAATCCAAGTCCGGGCCCACATAATCAGATCACGGGTTCTTTTATGGATAGGTTTAACCATAATGATGGGATTGAATCTAAAGATGAGCAAAAGGCTATAGAAAAAGAAGATAAAGAAATCGAGAATTTTGATTTAAATTTACCTGAAACACTTCTAGATTCCAGTGATATTTACGGTTTAGCCACTGTCGAGGAAGATAAATCCGAAGTTACCTATTCTAAACATCAAGAGATCATGACCGTTGATGAAAAGATCGATTATTCAGAACCATCAGATGTTGAATCATCAACGGATACAAATTATCGAAAACCAGAACAAATCGAGATTATCGAAAAGTCACAAAACAATGAATCAGAAGCACATTCTTGGGAACCTAAATCCATGTCTGAAAATAAATCCGAGGGTCCAGGTTCATTTCGAAGTGTAAAAGGAGATGATTTAGGAAGTGGGACCGGGTCACTTTCCAGATTAGCTGGACTTGGTCGAGCTGCTAGGCGCCAGCTCACCACAATCCTCGACGAGTTTTGGGGACAGGTGTTCGATTTTCACGGCTTACCCACACAAGAAGCTAAAAATAAACGTCTCAATATATTACTCGGTGTTGATAAAAAATCTTCTCCTGTGTCAAATACTCAAGATTTACCTGGATATGGAAGAAATACAGGTTTGCTTATGCAGGCGAATTTATACGGGCCTGGGCCCGTTCAACCTGTTCAACCCGTTCAACAACCCGTTCAACTTGGATCGCCTCAGATTTGGTCAAATCAAATAAGACTTTTGGATCCGTATATGCGAAACTCATTTGATGCTAATGAGAGAAGATATTCAAGTGTTCATATTCCATCTACTAATGATGGATATAATATACAACCAGCTACTATACATGGATATGAACTTGCGAATTATTTAAGTCAAATCGCGAAAGAAAAAGGATTAAATAATAATATAAACGGTCCAAAATCAGTTTCGTCAAGTTCTAATGAATCGTTTTCTCGTCCAATCGTGCAAAAAACTCAAAGTGCGTTTAGACCCCCGGGTTTTCATAATGTACCTGTTCCGAGAAATAGTTTGGTTCAGACTGCAAATTATGATGTTTCATCTCCGAAAAGTACTAGTGGAAATGTTAATGTGAAGAAATATTATAGCTTACCTGATATTCATCGTGATTCTCAAAACCCTAATACCCGGTCAACTCGGTCAACCCGTCCAACTCAGGAACAGAATTTTTCAAGTAATGTATCGAGACCTGGTCCTGTTGGGTTTAATGAACTTTCTCCTTCGAAAGTCTGTAGAGATGCTTTTTCATTACAGATAAGTTCGGGTATGGGTTCGGGTTTGGGCACAGGTTCGGGCTTTGGTTCGGGTTTGGGCTCAGGTTCGAGCTTTGGTTCGGGCTCGTTATGGTCTAAACAGCCTTTTGAACAGTTCGGGCCTTCAGCTAATCGTGAACAAAGTTGGGCAAAACCTAATAACGAAGAAATCGATATAGAAGGGAAGCTAATACAATCATTTCGATACTGTATATTGAAATTATTGAAACTTGAGGGATCTGATTGGTTATTTCGACAAAATGATGGGGTAGATGAGGATTTAATCGATCGTGTAGCTGCAAGAGAGAGTTTTCATATTGAATTTGAAACTAAACAGATGATTAATCGAACGGTTAATATTGAAAATAAGGGAAATTCTCAGTTATTGAGTGATGAATCTGATTATACGAAATCTTCTTTGTCTTTTAATCCGTATTGTGGAGAAGGATGTATTTATAAAGCGGATTTGATAATAAGCTTTGGAGTGTGGTGTATTCATAGGATTCTTGAACTTTCACTTATGGAAAGTAGGCCTGAACTTTGGGGAAAGTACACTTATGTACTTAATCGCCTTCAGGTATGTTTTTTCAGAAAAGGAAATTTTATTATATCTTTTAATTCAAGAAATATTCTACAGGTTAAATGAATAGTATTTGATTTATGGAAAATTTGTAGAGTAGTCAAAAATGATATAAAATTTTTGCCCCATTTTTTTTCTTTATAAAAATACCTTATGGGCCCCCAGATTACCTCTATATGCTTTGATTTATGTTGTTTGTATGAATATTTTGCGGTTTATATGATAAAATATAGGTTGTTTTGTATAATATAGGGGCGTACAGTGCAATGAATTCAAAAAAATAATAATATAGGGATGTGTTGTGAAATTTGTGCATAATATAGGGACCTATAGTGCAATAGACTGAAAAAAAAAATTCAGGGCCTTGCCACCCCCAGGTTTTCAGAACTCACTTAGCCCCCTAGTTTTTTAAAATTTTCTCTTTAGGCTTTGGTCTGTATGAAAATTTTGTTGTTTTGTATATATAGGGACTTATAGTGCAAGAAATTCAAATAATATATAGGGACCAGTAGTGCAATTTTGGCATGATATAGAGACCTGTTACGCAATTTTTGCATAATATAGGGCAAGAAATTCAAAATAATATATAGGGACCCGTAGTGCAATTTTGGCATGATATAGAGACCTGTAGTGCAATTCATAATATAGGGACAAGTGCAATAAATTCGATTAATATATAGGGACTTGTAGTGCAATTTCGGAATAATATAGAGACCTGTTATGCAATTTTTGCATAATATAATAGACCTATAGTGCAAGGAAACATAAAACATACAGGGACCCACAGTGTAATTTCGAATAATATAAGGACCTATAGTGCAAATAATTTTGAATTATTGTTCATTTTATAGTTAAAAGTATTTATTTAACTATTATCAGGGAATAATCGATCTAGCATTTGCGAAAACTCGTCCACCAACAATTCCATGTTTCTGCCTTGATCTCCCACCGGGATGGCAACAAAAAAGTTCACCAAACGGAGCCTTACCATCACCTCCAAAGCTGGGTGGAGGAAAATTCACCACCGCTTCCTCTCTACTCGACATGGTTAAAGACGTTGAACTCGCTATCTCATGTCGAAAAGGTCGATCAGGAACCGCGGCTGGCGACGTAGCGTTTCCGAAAGGTAAAGAGAATTTAGCGTCGGTTTTGAAACGGTATAAGAGACGGTTGACTAATAAACCGGTACAGGAGAGTGGGACCGGACAAGGACAACGTAAGGTTCCGGTTATGAATAATAACTTGTATGGTTTGTAGTTTTAGTGATCGATATAAGGGATAAAATGATCCTGTTCGATTGCTATGAAATGGTTGTTGTGAGATTTGGGTTTTATGTGTAATTGTAACTTTGACCAATGTATACAGATAGGGTGAAGAATGTAAAAGGGGAGGAGGAATGTACTATGTAGTAGTTCAAGTGAAGTAACTTGTAGTTGAATTCGTTTATATCAGTTTCTTGTGTTGTGAATATTCTTTTATTTACTATCTTTTCTTAGGTTAATTTTGTTTTCTTATTGCCTTTTTTTTGCTTGTTTCTAAACTTGGACCATTTGGGAAAGGTGAAAGGGGGGAAATAGTACTTAACATGGAATTGGTTACATAAGTTGTTCAACTAATATTGGATAAAGCGCTTTTGATTTTCTATTGGGTTACATGAATGAAACTATGTTTGAATGAGGAAATATTTGAGGACTTTACTTGATAGGGGAAGAGTTAGGGAATGTTTAGTGAAGTATGGACATTAGCTTAATCTTCTAAACATTAGCAAATTGTACAAAAATTCTTCCTATATATTGTACATATTTCTCATAAGTTGCTTTGTTTCTAGGCAACATGCTGATATAAAGACTGAAATATTAGCATTTAGGCGTAGGCCTAGTCGGGCTTCAAGAACAAAAGCTTGTGGAGTTGCAAAAAATTGGGCCACAAGCACAATTCACTCACAATTATAAACTAAGCCGTTGGAGAATTCAGTCGAGTCCACCCAAGACCGAGCATTCATAAAACTCTGGAATGTGCCTAATCCAAGTAGCAATGTGCCTGGAAAATCTTACTGTGCCTTAGCCGGTCATCAACCACTCTCAATTATACACCTGAATAAAGCAATTATACATCTGAATAAAGTTTGAAACGGGGCACAGACACAAATTCAGATATTAGTCGATGCCGAAAGCACCTACGATTTTATGTAAGAGCATGTAAAAAGTTTCTTAATTAGCCATTGAAGAGTCAACGACATCTGTACTAGTTTTCAGACACACACAACTGATTTGTTCAATTATTTTCTTTTATCTTCTTTTCTCACTTTCATATTTCTCATATTTGTCAATTTTAATGCATTCTAATAAGCACCTGTACTGCAATTAACTCGTTCTTTAAGCATAATTTCATTCTCGATTTTCAAGTTAAGGGAGCCGTACTCATTTATTATTTCTAAGCTCCCGTTTTAATGTGCAATCACTCACCTTTTCACGATTTTTTACTCATTTTTCACTTTTAGTTTGCTAGAATTTAGACAACTGATGGATTTACATTGATGGGATTTAGTTTGCTGGGATTTAGATAGCTGATGGAATTTACAATGACGCTTGGATTTAGTCTGCTGATAGGATTCACACTATTGATGGAATTTAGTCTGCTGATGAGATCACACTACTGATAGGATTTAGGCTGCTGAGATTTAGAGAGCTAATGGAATTTACACTTGATGGGATTTAGTATGTCCAGATTTAGACTGCTGATATGATTTACATGGTTGCTTGGATTTAGTATGCTAATGAGATTTACACTGTTGAAGGGATTTAGATAATTTGATGGGATTTTAGATTTGATCTAATTAAGTCTGTTGATGGGATTTAGAATGTAGGTGAGATTTAGTCTGTTGGGATTTAGACAACTAATGAGATTTACACTATTGCTTGGATTTACTCTGCTGATGGGAAACACACTATTGATGGGATTTAGTCTAATGGATTTAGACAGCTTGATAGGATTTAGAATTTGACGTGATTAAGTCTGTTGATGGGATTTCGCATAATGGGATTACGACAGTTGATGGGATTTAGAATGTAGATGAGATTTACACTGATGAGATTTAGTATGGGATTTAGAAAACTGAAGGAATTTACACAGTTGCTTGGCTTTAGTCTGCTCTATTGATGGAATTTAGTCTGATGGAATTATATAGTTTGATGAGATTTAGAATTTGATGTGATTAAGTCTGTTGATAGGATCTAGTCTTTTAGATGGGATCTAATATGATCAAATATAGTCTACTGGGATTTACACAATTGATGGGATTTACACAATTGCTTGGATTAAGTCTAGTCATGTCATTATACCGTGGATGGGATTTAGTCTATATGATTTAGACAGTTTGATGAGATTTTGAATTTTATGTGATTAAGTCTGTTGATGGGATCTAGTCTGATGGGATTAAGACAATTGTGGAGTTTAGATTGTCACTTGAATTTTGTTTTTTCTGCTTCGATTGCTCTTCTTCGCTGGCGATATATCCTGATCGCTGGTGTGATAGTTGTAGTGTGTGAGTTAACTATATAAGCAGTGTGTGAGAATTTGTGGAAATATTATGTGCAACAGTTTTAATGTTCATTGAGTTTGCGCGGGTTCATTTCTTATGTATTAGAAGGGTAAAATTGTAATGTAAACTATATGAAGTCAATAAATGATTCTTTGAGTAAAGTGTATTCTATATTAAATTTTTGGTTCGTTTACCCTTTGCTTTATATGTCTACTTTTAAATCATTACAATAATATTTGTACTCAATATAATAATAATATCCAACCAAAAAAATAGATATATAACAATATTACTTTTCTCAATCAAATATACAATTTATAATAAAAGACACTATTAGAATAAGAGCCAATTAGAGATTAATGCCTATTAAAAAACTTATTTAAAAAAAGGTGCCTAGAATAAGATTTTTTATAGAAAAATGCCTCATCTCAAACTACCCTTATAATTAACAATTAAAAAAAAGAAAGTAGAAAAAAAACAAAACAAAAACTAATAATCACACGCGCGCGTCCGTGAATTTTTTTTAAAATCGTCATAACTAATTCTAAAAAAATCCAAAAAATAAAAAAATTATATATTTGGATAAAGCAAATTAATATTTACGTCTATGATTTTTTTCAGAATTTTTTGAATTTTTTGATTTTTTGAATTTTTTTGAATTTTTTAATTCGCAGAAAATGGAATTCCATGTTTTAAACATGGAATTCCATGTTTAAAACACGGAAACATGGAATTCCATGTTTAAAACATGGAATTCCATGTTTTGATATAAGGAATTTGTTTTCCGCAGACACGAAATTCACTGTTTAAAACATGGAATTCCATGTTCTGCGAATTAAAAAATTAAAAAAAAAATCAAAAAAATCAAAAAATTCAGAAAATTCCGAAAAAAATCATAGACGTAAATACTAATTTGATTTATCCAAATATGATTTTTTTCGATTTTTTTGATTTTTTTTGAATTAGTTATGGCGATTTTAAAAAAATTTCACGGACGCGCGCGTGTGATGAAATTAGTAGTAGGTGGTGGTGGTGGTGGTGGTGGAGGTGGTGATGGTTGTGGTGATGGTTGTGGTGGTTGTAGTGGTGATGGTGGTGGTTATGATGGTGGAGGCGGTGATGGTGGTGGTGGTGGTGGTGGTGGTGGAGGTTGTGGAAATACCCTATTATTTGTTTAAGATTTAAAAATAAATATTGTATTAAAAATAAAATAATATATTTAATAATAAGGATAGTATAGGTATAAAAAATATAAAGGGGATGTTTTCTATAAATAATTGTTCTATTAGGTATTTATCTCTAAATAAGAAAATTAAAGGCTTAAAAAAATGAAAGGCATCATTAAGGAGGCATTTATCTCTAATTACCCCTTAGAATAATTGTGTCAAAGATTAGTATCTTGTAGTATCAACGTTGTATTTTGTGAATTGGACAGTTGGATTCCATATGTGAATAATTTTTTTTGATCAACCATCAATTTTATTGCACTTAACTTTGTTTTTACATTCAAGAGCACTCAAAACCGAGCCTCAATAAACAGCTATATATTAGAAAACAAGCTATCTATACTAACTACAGCAATTTACATTAACAAAGCATTCTAACTTCATTTGAACACATTCTGCTAAAATTGGGTTTGCCAGACATGAGAACCCGTTGACGTCCAAAATCAACTCTTAATTCTAGATGCTAGAATTGAAGAGATAGTAAACTTACCCGAACCATCCAAATCTTGCATTAACGCGACATGCACTTAAACTTCAATGTTTTCTCTCAATGGGTTACCCGTATTGATTTTAGGTAACTTCTACTTAAATTTTTTGGAGGTGGCCTAATCAATTTGTTCAATGTTATACAAGATCCTTTTTTTTAGTTTAACTAGATGTATCGAAATAACCTTAAACATGCAATAAGTTGAAGAGTCCCACTAAGCATGACTGCTTATACATGTTTTACTAATTTTAATCAAACTGGAGGATGAATTAGCCAATTTAATGTGTATTTTATTGCAATGATTGATTGAAAACGTAAATTAAATCATGACAGTTGTAAATATAACACGTTAAATGACTAATTTGCATTTTAATTGTGTCATAAAATAATGAATTATGCCAAAATTTGTACAAACAATTAAAGATGTGGCAAAAATTGGTTACAACGAAAAGATGTGTCCAAAATTAGTAAAACGTGTATTTAGATAATAGTGCTCTGCGGGACTTTATTCAATTTTTTTATAAGGGATATGTTTAATTTTATAAGGGTAGTATCGAGCATGGGCAGAAGAGGAAATGACCCAATGTTTAAGAAATTTAAAGGGGTCTAGTTTAATTTATGTGTGTTGGTTACATTATACTAAATGAAGGTATATAAATTAAGTGGCCTTAACTTATACTACAAGTCTGTATTCACAACTCATTCCATTTCAGCCTAGGTTATTAACTACTATCGTAGAACTAAAAAAAAGATATATTTCGACTGGTCAAAATCTTACTATTGCTTCAACACATAAAAGGTTTATGGTGTAAAGTGAAAGGTGCAAGGTTCGAATGCTCTCTCTGGACATTTGTTACCTAATTCTGATTTACCTGGAGTATTCATAAGGTGATAAGGAGGCTTGCATATTTCTTGTATTGATTTTTTTATAATTAAGTAAAACTGTGCTATCAAATCTAAACAATGTTATAAATTCAATATACCGTATAAATTATGATTATTACTGATTCTGAACTAATTAGTATATGTTAGATAAAAATATTTATTTATCGTACATATAAATTATATATGTATAGTTCTTTAAGGAAAATATATATAATTAAAGAAGATATTAAAAAGTTCTATAATATTATATCAATTTTATGTATTATTTTATTTAAGTTGTAACTTTTTAACAAATTTAATATTTAATTTATTTAAAATTGAGATTTCATATTAAAAATATTTTATATATTTGTTTTATCACCTTGAAAATAAAAATCTCTAAAGAAAATATTAGAAACATTTTCCATAGACCCTCATAAGTATCGATTCTGTTAGGTTAAACGGTTTACGTATATTATAGATTTTCTTTTTAATATTTATTCTATTACACAGATAAACCAAATTTATTTGTAATTCTCGTAATATTTTTTCTATTTTTTGTATTATTTTTTATAAATAACCTAATTGAAAGTTTCGTTCAAAATTTTTAAATTCTGATATCTGATTTATATATATTAAATAAGATGTAAGAAAGAGAATGAGAGAAGCTGAGATATAACAGATATACCTTAGAATAGTGGTTTGCATGGGTCCAAAACTCACGGCTTCTAGCAAGGTTCAATGCGGGTCCGTCTAGTGGCGAACTTATGTTTTCAAAACCTAATCTAGCGGGGTTTTGGTGGGTTTTAACATGCGGGATTTTGACGGGATTTTGGCGGGTTCTTGGCGGGCCTTAATTATATTTTTTTTATATTTACAAATTTGTTATCTATTATATACATTTTTGTATTAAATGACTTTGTATACTATATTATTATTCTCTAATATTATTTTGTCAAATCATGACGTACAACACATATATTTTGAACATATTTATAAAAAAATTAATAGTGTTTAGAAAATAGTAAAGAATAAAAATTCATAGGGTTATTGTTGTCGGGGGGGGGGGGGGGGGTTAGGTTTTCCGATTTGGGGTTTGGTATGGGTTAGGTTGGATGAAATGATATAAGATTTTGGGGTCAAGAAGGATATTATCAAGTCACGTGGCGTGTGAGGTGTTAAAATAGCCTTCGCAGCTTCCATGTTGTGCAATAAGATATTGTCCACGTCAAGCGACTCAATTCTCTTTCCAGCAAAATTAAATTTCAAGTCAATGGGTCGAGATGATGTTGTATTTGTCACCGCCTTATTACTTAAAGCATCTTCTTTCTTCTTCTATATTACTCTCTGGTTATTACCCTGTGTATAACCACTTTCTCTCATCACCATAAAAGCAAAGTGACTAAGGGAGGCTTGAGTCGTACCTTCATCATCATGGTTCGAATTAAAGCGTTGCTGCTGATACTGCTGATAAGACAAAGTATTTCCATCGATTTGACTAGTTCGTGAAAGGCCAGTTGTCTTTCTCTTTCTCTTGCAAGTTTTTTGAAGTATCAACCATGGTTGAGTAGATACCCTTGATCCAACTACCTAGTTTAGGTATGATTTTTTCAAGATATTGCAGATTCCCTCGTCTGTGTTTAAAGTTCCACAATCATAATAGACTTGGTCTAAATTTTTGAATTTGAATTTAAATTTTATCCAATTTGGGGATTTTGCATCTCCTAAAAAACCCAAAGAAGATAGGCATACTCAAACTCCATTCAATCTTGATCCTCGTGAAAAATTGATCGTTGATGAAACGCCAGGAGGTAAGATAATCTCATCAATTTTTTCTAATTTGTTGAAGCATTTTATAAATACTTTTGTGATTTAGCACTCCCAAGAGGTAATCAAGTTATGTAATATTAATTAAATTTGGAAGGTAAACACGTTAATTAAAAAAGATACTAGAAATTTTTGTAATAATATATTAAAGTATTATGCTTTCTGTAATTTGGATTTACGTCATGTAATATTTTAATTAAGTTATAAATTCAAAACAAGTTCAATATTTAATTTATACAAAATGAGATGTTACTTTACAAGTGAAAATCTATAAAGAAAGATTTAAAAAAATTCTCAATAGAACTCATGAATAATAAATCTCTTTAAGTTAAATTGTTTAGGTATATTATTGACTAGGTAAAAGCCGTGTCTGAACACACTCAAGAATTTTTTTGTTCCATTGACAGGAATCAACCCAAGTTTGATGGGTGAAAGTCAAGGTTAAGATTAAGGTTAAGGTTAAGTTTAAGGTTATGGTTAAGGTTAAGGTTATGGTTAAGGTTAAGGTTATAGTTAAAATTAAGGTTAAGGGTTAAGGGTTAAGGTTAAGGTTTAGGTCAAGGTTAAGGTTAAATTTAAGGTTAAGGTTATGGTTAGAGTTAAGGTCTAAGATGTAAATTTTAAGGTTCAAGGTTATGGTTCAATAAGATATAAGGTTTAAGGCTGAATATTAACGCTATAAATATTCATTTGGTTAATGTTAAGATAAAATTTAAGGTTAAGGTTAAAGGTTAAATTTAAGGTAATGTTTTAGGTTAAAGGTTAAAGTTAAGGTTATGGTTAAAGTTAAGGTTAAGGTTTAGGTTTAAGGTTTAAGCTTTAAGCTTTAAGGTTCAAGGTAAAAGTTAAGTTTTAACATTCAGGTTAAGGTTAAGTTATAACTTTAAGGTTAAGATAGTGGTTATAAAAGTTAAGATGAAGGCGAAGGTGAAGATTATAGTTATTGTTTAAGGTTAAAGTTTAAGATTTAAGGTTAAGGTTTAAGTTTTAAGATTTAAGGTTCAACGTTAAATATTAAAGTTAAGGTTATGATTAAAGTTAAGGTTAAGGTTAAGGTTTAAGTTTTAAGATTTAAGGTTCAACGTTAAATATTAAAGTTAAGGTTATGATTAAAGTTAAGGTTAAGGTTAAGGTTTAAGGTTTAAGGCTAAAGCTAAGAATAAGGCTAAGGCTAAGGATAAGGCTAAGACAAAAACGAAGACTAAGGCAAGCCTACGTGTATGACTAAGGCTAAGGCTAAGGGTAAGGCCAAGGCTAAGGCTAATTTCAAGTCTAAGTCCAAGGATAAGACTAAGACTAAGGCTAATGCTAACGCTAAGCCTAAGGCTAGGTCGATGGCTAAGGTTAAGGTTAAGTTTAAGGTTAATGTTAAGGTTAAATTTAAGTTAGAGGTTGATGTTAAGTTTAATTCAAAGGTTGAGGTTGAATTTGATGTTAAGGTTAAAATTAAGGTTTAGGTTACGGTTAAGAATTTGGTTAAAGGTTAGAGGTTTGCGGTCAACATGGATCAAATACGAAACATTTAGATGTCTAATGGAGTAGGATAAGGGATAATTAAGTTTTTATTAGAGAAAAAATTAATGCAATTAACGTGAAGAAATAAATTAAGGGACCAAAGACGATCATATGCTCGTCTTTTTTGTAGAGGGTCCAACCCGTTTAAAAAAAGTATTTTATTATATAGATATAGCGATATAATGAATGTTAATTATCCTTTAAGTGTTTATTAATTTTAAATTTTTATATGATAGACATATATATTTATTATCTTATAAATTTCATCTTGACTTTCTAATATTCTATAATTTTAATTGGATGAATCGATATATTTCTTATCTTGAAAAGTTTATATTTATAAAGTTGAAATGATTTCTTTCAAAATTATACATGGTTTGACAATAAAAATAAAATAAATAAAAAATTATTTAACTATTGTAATGTAAAGTGATTTTTTTTTAATTTTATATTGTATCTAGTTGAACTTTTTTAAATCAATTTTGAAAAAAAATTTAAATTTTTTATTACTTTGTAAATTTTAATAAAAAGGAATAAATTTTATTTATATGAATATAATTTTATTTATATAAAGGTTAAGTGTATTAGATATTATTTAATATTTTTATGCGTATATATTAATGTGTATATATTGAGTCATACGTATGTGTATATTATAAATAAGAAAATGAGAAGAATGAGGGAATTATGAGAAGAATGGGAGAATTATGAGAAGAATGGGGACATTTGAGTGTTAGTAGGGAGAATTAGGTGTATCCTGCTTTATTATATAGACTAGGTATAACCCGTGCCTTAAGGTATGATATTGATTTTTTTTCTCATTATTGAAAGAGTTCAGAGTAATGAAAGAATTTTGTTTTGCAATTTTTGTAACACTTTTTTTATTTTTGGTACCATTTTTGTAAATGGTCTAAGTTTCATTCAATTTTTTTAAATTCTTAGAGTCAGATTAATATCTATTGAATAAGAAGTAAAGAAGATCGTATGTCCATTTCGAGCAAATGCGTTATATTTATACTCCATATTTTATTAATGCCGTATCAAAATACAATGCTTATGTAAATTTGCAATATCAATATTTAGTTCATTATTTCAGTTAGTATATGATTTTTTTTTATTACAAAGGAGGTCTAAACGACCGGAAGCAAGCTTCCAAACAAAACTTATTAACTAACTATTTGTGCACGAGGCACCGCCAAGCCAACTCTATCTCTAGTAAGTAGGCGCCATAGTCCATCCGGAGGCGATTTGTACAACCTTGGTTCCTCTAAACGTGCTGCACCATATTTTGCTAACCAATCTGCGCATGTATTAGCTTCCCGGTAGGTCCATACAAGATCAAAATGTTCATTAGCCGCTAAAATATCCTGGCAAGCTCTAATCGTGTCATTCGAAGGTCCTCTTATGTTCATATCTACTATTCATTTATCGTATTAATTTTTATTATTTTTTTATAATAACACAAACTTAATTAGCTAGAATCACACAATCCATTTGAATTTAAAATAGTAGTACTTATTTTCATTTTTCATTGTTTCTAATAACTAATGATCAATTTCTCAAAATTCATTCTTCCAAAATTATTTTTAAAAAATCCATCCTCACCGTTCTCAATATTTTCTAATATTGTTTTCTTTTATATTTAATAAAAGATATTATTACCATTGATTCTTTAATAATTAGGTAGATCTTTACTATTAAAATTAAACAATATTATAAATTTAATATACCGTATAAATCATGATTATTACCGATTCAATACTAGTTAATATATATTTATTTATCATACATATAAATTATATATGTATAGTTCTTTACGGAAAATATATATAATTAAATAAGATATTAGGAAATCTATAATAATATATCAATTTTATGTATTATTTTATTTAAGTAGTAAATTTTAAACAAATTTAATATTTAATTTATATAAACTTGATATTTCATATTAAAGTAATTTATCACCTTGACAATAAAAATCTCTAAAGAAAATATTAGAAACATTCTCAATATACCCTCATAAATTTTAATTCTCTTTTAAGTTAAAAGGTTTAGGTATATTATAGATTTTCTTTTGAATTTTTATTATTTAGACGAACAAAGTGTATTTTGCAATTCTCGTAATATTTTTTCTATTTTTGTATTATTTTTATAAATAACCTAATTAAAAGTTTCGTTCAATTTTTTTAAATTCTTATATCTGATTTATATCTATTAAATAAGAAGTAAGAAAAAGAACGAGAGAAGCTGAGAAATAACATATATACTTTAGAATAATGGTTTGCACGAGCCCAAAACCCGGTCTAGCGAGGTCCAATGCGGGTCCATCTAGTGGCAGACTTATGTTTTCAAAACCCAATTTAGCGGGTTTTTGGTGGGCTTTAACATGTGGCCTTTTGGCGGATTATTGGCCGGTTCAGTTTCTTGGCGGACCTTTATTATATTTTTTATATTTACAAATTTGTTGACAATTATATATAGTTTTGTATTAAATGACTTTGTATGCTATATTATTATTCTCTAATATTATTTTGTCAAATAATGGCATACAACACATATATTTTGAATATATTTATAAAAATTATTAGTTTTTAGAAAATAGTAAAGAATAAATATTCATATTTATCGTAAAAAAAATTCATAATACCTTTATTTTTGGAGAAGTAAAACTTGTCGGAGTAGGTTATTATTGTCGGAGGGGGGGTGTTAGGTTTTCCGATTTGGGATTTTGTATGGGTTGGGTTGGATGAATTGATATAAGATTTTGGGCTTTTATATATCCCGAAGGATATTTTTATGTCACGTGGCGTGTGAGGTGTTAAAATAGCCTTGGCAGCTTCCATGTTGTGCAACAAGATATTGTCCACGTCAAACGACTCAATTCTCTTGCTAGCAAAATTTATTTCCAAGTCAGTGGGCCGAGACGACATTGTATTTGTCACCGCCTTTATTACTTAAAGCATCTTCATTCTTTTTCCATATTATTCTCTGGTTATTACCCTGTGTATAACCACTCTCTTTCATCACCATAAAAGTAAAGTGACTAAGGGAGGCTTGAGTCGTACCTTCATCATCATGGTTCGAATTAAAGTGTTGCTGCTGATAAGACAAAGTATTTCCATCGATTTGACCAGTTCGTGAAAGGCCAATGGTCTTTCTCTTCTCTTGCAAGTTTTTTGAAGAATCAACCATGGTTGGAGTAGTAAGTCGAGTAGATACCCTTGATCCAACTACCTAGTTTAGGTATGATTTTTTTCGGATATTGCAGATTCCCTTTCCGTGTTCAAAATTACCGCAACTATAACAGACTTGGTCTAAATTTTTGAATTTAAATTTGATCCAATTTGGGGATTTTGTATTCTCCCAAAAAACCCAAAGAAGATAGGCATACTTAACTCCAGTCAATCTTGACCTTCGTGAAGGATCTCATTGTTGATGAAACACCAGGAGATAAGATAATTTCATGGATTTTTCTAATTTTTTGAAGCATTTTGTAAATACTTTTGTGATTTAGCACTTTGAGAGGTAAACAAGTTATGTAATATTAGAAAATTTTAGGAGTAAACAAGTTAATTAAGAAAGACACTAGAAAGATTGATAGTTGGTCTAGGGGTTACATTACTCCGCAGAGACCAAGAGGTCCTGGGGCCGAGTCTTATTTGAATCAAAATGATTTCGATTCCAATGTGGCTTTCATATGTATTAAAAACAAAGATACTGGAAATTTTTGTGATAATATATTAACGTTTATGTAATATTTTATTTAAGTTATAAAGTCAAAACAAGTTATATATTTAATTTATACAAAATGAGATGTCATATTATAAATAATTTAATATTTGTTCATTACTTTATAAGTGAAAATCTCTATAGAAAGTTTAAAAAAAATTCTCAGTAGAACTCATAAACAATAAATCTCTTAAGTTAGATTGTTTAGGTATATTATTGATTTTAATTTTAATGATAAAGAAAATTTATTTTGCAATTCTTGTAACATTTTTTCTATTTTTAGTATTATTTTTATAAATGATTTAATTTAAAGTTTCGATCAAATTTTTTTAATTCAAAGATCAGATTTATATCTATTCTATTTCAAGGTCATAATATTGATTGTATATAATAATAATCTGATTACAAGAAATAATAATTCAAGTAAATGCAATGGCAAAGAATTTTGATGAAAACTAAGTGATTGGATAAAGTAAGTATAAAATAATGTTTCGAGAAGTGATAATGATGGATACACAAATAGGCAAACTAGTATATAAACAGGCAAACCAGTCATCTGTCCATGTTTGTCTTTTTTATAAAAAGAGGTGTTTAACAATATTTGTTTTTTTATATTATTAAGATTCTTTTTTTTTAATTTTTTTAATATTATTTTTAACTAATTAGTTAAAAATAATGGTACAATAAATGACATTATACTTAATGAATAAGAATAATATAATAAAAAAAAGTATGTAATTAATATTTTTTCTAAAATTTATGCCACAAAAAATAGGACAAAAGGAGTAGCAGTGAAACTATACCATATCATAGAGATGAAGGGAAAAAGGAAAAGAATGTCCTAACGCACTTAAAGAACACAAAAATCTTGTAAAGCTTTTACAAATATGGTGACTCCACTGTCCACACAAGGATATTGCATCGTCTTTGAGTTTATGCCGAGAAACCTTTTTAAATATAAAGTAAGAAAGAGAATGAGAGAACCTGAAAAATAGTAAATAGCGATACCTTAGAATAACACATTTCTTAACAAACCAATAAACAAATGACTTCCCCGTTGTATTTCTATTATGTACACATATTTAACAAATATTAATACTCGTTTTTATTTTATTTTTTTAGGACATAATATTAATACTCATTAAAAATTAACAATTCTAATATATTCTCTTACCACAAGGAAAACATGCGCACAAATCAATTTCATGTTTGAAAACACGTTTCTCATGGATTCGAATCAGAGAGATGTAAGAGTTCCAAAACACTTTGTAAGATTGGTCTTACTTTTTTCACATGAACAGATTCACGAATATAACAAGAACATTGAGAGTCATTCTTAGAATGTAATAAAGCCCGTTTGGAACACCAGTAGCTTCTAACTTAAAAATACAAGATTCGCTATTGAAAGCGTTTATACTTCTGAATACTTATGTACTAGGCTATATCCTCTGTTTATATATGAAGTCTGAGTACTTTAAAGGCATCCTCGTTAAACATTTGGTTCTGTAGATCGTTAGTTTTGTGGGGAAATGCTTTTCCACTGTACTAAAACATGTGGAAAGACCTGGTTAGCTTTTTTGCCTTTAAAACATTTAAGAGCGACACATGAAAAACAAGATGGTTTCGAGAATTAGAAGGCAAGGCCAGCTTATAAGCAACAAGTCCAATCTTTTCAACAACCGGGCAAAAGGTCTGATGAAACGAAGACTCAGCTTGGAATTGAATGTCCCCTTAATGAAAGTTGAGGGTATGTGCGAAAAATGTAAGGTACCGGTTGTGGATAGCCCGTACTCTTTATAGCCAACGGGACAACTCATTTGATTGCTATCCTGGTTCTTGTGTGTTACTTCAGAGTTTATGTAACTTTGACATGTATACAAAGAGGGTAAAATTGTACTTACGAAATGTAATGGAGGTGTAAAAGCGTTGAAAAGTAGTGGAATTAACGTAGAGAGGTTTTCAAGATGGGAATGTGTGGAATTGGTTTATGTGAGTTTCTTGTATTCTGAATATTGTTTAATTGACTATAAATCTTAGGGTAATTATGTTGTATTTTCTACTTTTTCTCGTGTTGTGTTGTGTAATTGCGTCTGATTTCCAAAATTAAATTAATTCTTTGATATCATCTAAACTTGGACCATATGGAAAAAATGGAGGGGGATAATAGTACTTATACCATGGATTTGATTGGGTGAGCCGTTTATAGTATATGAAATACAGTATGTTGTTTAACTATAACCAGATAAAACGCTTTTGTTTTTCTTATTGGTACATGAGATTAAGTTTAAGTGAGGAAAGTTTGAGGATTTTACATCATACTGTAAGCGCTTAAGAATGATTACTAAAGCATCAACATTAGCTTGATTTTCAGTAGGAAGACAAGACTACAATATAATGTTATGTACTGAAGATAATAAAGCAAAGTGTTATTGAGGTTAGTGTTGGATTCTAATGAATCATATAGGGATTTTGATTTCGAAGAGCCTAGAAACACCCTTTAGTTATCCCATTGAGGCAAAAGAATTTAAAACCTTCCCTTGTGTGCAAGTGCCACCGAAGATTCACCATGTCCTGGGACCGAAAATTTGGTATGGCTATTCGACAGCCAGGATCTTCGTGTATGACACTATTCTTGCATCTCTCTCGTTTTGCTTCCTTCATATCTAACCGCTGAAGTATAGCATTTCTAGTCCATGGTAGTAGCAACTTTATGGTCATCAATGGGTGTGGGCGTGGGGCTTATGAAGATGGTGTTAAAAAGCTCAAATTACCTCTATTTAGTTAATCGGGTAAACCACAAAGTTTGTAACAATCCTGTCCATTCTTCCTTCAAAAAATAAAGTTTGTAACAATTCGGTTCATTCTTCCTACAAAAAATACGACAGTTAAGATTTTCTTACTTGTAACACAACACACTTCACAAAATACAATGAATGGTAAGTAAAGGAAAAGCGACCTAAAAATGGTGCACTATGATGTTAAAATGATATCGTGGTCGGCAGGATTCGAACCTGCGCGGGCAAAGCCCACATGATTTCTAGTCATGCCCGATAACCACTCCGGCACGACCACACAATTGTTAGTTGGAAATTCTATATCTTGCATAATTAGATTCTGTTATGATTTTCTTTTTGCTCAGCAAGTTTAGTTATGCTTTTGATTTCTTTTGTTGTTGTTTGTACATCACTGTTTTATTGATCGGATGATAAATATAACTTATTCTACATAATATAGGGACCTATAGTGCAAACTAAAGATTAAATAATTAAAAAACATATTAGAAGATTCTATAATAATATATTAATATTATGTTATATTTTATTTAAATTGTAAATTTAAAGATAACATTTAGTTTATATAAAAATAAGATGTTATATTAAAAATAATTAAAAATTTCTTTTATCACCTTATAAGTGTAAATCTCTAAAGAAAGGATTGAAGACATTCTCAGACTCTTAAAAACAAACTCTTTAACTCTGTTTAGATATATTATTGATTTTTTTCTAATTTTTATTCCATTACTTAAATAAATAAAATTTATTTCACAATCACTTTTTCTATTTTAGTACTAATTTTACAAATGGTATAATTTAAAATTTTGCTCAAAATTTTTAAATACTCAGAATCCAAATCACAGACTTATGTTGAAATGCAGCTAATGAACTTGATAAGAAAGAGTTGGAGCAAATTATACACAAAGATAAATGCAGGGACTAATATGCAATAAACTAAGAATACATGAGAATCTCTACCGCTAGAGTTAGTTAGAAGTTTGTTAGATTGTTTAGATAGCAAATGTGTATTGTATATATAACATGTAAAATGTACATAATCGTTTTACTTCTCTAGCTTAATAAAACACTATCTTTCTTCTTTCTCTTGTATCTTCTTCTTCTTCTTCTTCTTCTTCTGCTAAAGCTTCTTTTATCTTCAAGCTATTTCAATGGCTTCTCTCACTTCTCAAATCTTATCAACTTATTATATCTATTAAATAAAGAAATAAACAAGAAAGCCGAAGACGACTCAAATATAGCGATAGCTTTCTAAGAGGTACTTAATCATCCCACATTGCTTAACTAACCAATAAACAAATAACTTCCGCAATATATGGAGGCTTAAAAGCGTTGAAAAGTAATGGATATAACTTGGACGAATTTATAAGATGGGAATGTATAGTGGAATTGGTTTACATGAGTTTCTTGTATTTTAAATATTGGTTCACTGACTATATATCTTATGTTTTATTTTCTACTTTTTCTCGTGTTGTGTAGTGTAACTGTGTTAAATTTCCGAACTTAAATAAGATTTTTGATATCATCTATAGTTGGAACATATGGGAAAGGTGGAGGGGGGAAATAGTACTTACCATAGATTATTTAGGCTAGTTGTTTATAGTATATGGAACAGTATGTTGTTTATCTATAACTGGATAAAACGCTTTTGTTTTTCTTATTGGGTACACGAAATCAAGTTAAAGTGAGGAAAGTTTGAGGATTTTACATCATATGGTAAGAGCTAAAGAATGATTACTAAAGTTTGGACGTTAGCTTGATTTTCAATAGGAATACAAGATTACAATATAATATTATGCTCTGAAGATAATAGAGCAAAGTGTTATTGAGGTTAGTGCTGTATTATAATGAAACATATAGGGCTTTTGATTCAAAGAGCCTAGAAACACCTGTAGTTATCCATTGGGGCAAAAGAACTTAAAATTTTCCCTTATGTGCAAGTGCCTCCGGATTTTCCATGTCGTTCGACCAAAGATTTGGTAAATGCTATTCGACAAGCTTATCACCCGGATCTTTGTGTATGACACCATTCTTGCATCTGTCTCGTTTGCTTCTTTCACATTTAACCGCTGAAGTACAATCCGGTCCATTCTTCCTTCAAAAAATACCACAGTCTAGATTGGTGACCCGAAAATCATGGACTTGTTAAAATGGAATCGTGGTCGGCAGGATTCGAACCTGCGCGGGCAAAGCCCACATGATTTCTAGTCATGCCCGATAACCACTCCGGCACGACCACCAATTGTTATAAATTGTTCTATGTCTTCTGCATTTAACTTTTTGATATGATTTATTTTTTGATTAGCAAATTTCGTTATGCTTTTGATTTCTTTTGTTTTTGTTTGCATCACAAACATGTTGGTAATAATTCTATGTTTTCTGTAATTAAGTTTCGTTATGATTTTTTTTATCAGCAAGTTTCGTTATGCTTTTGATTTCTTTTGTTGTCGTTTGTATCACCATTTTATAGATCCTACTATAAAATATAGGTTATTTTACATAATATAGGGACCTGTAGTGAAAACTAAACATGAAGAGAAGTTGTTGGTAAATTTCTCTGTTGCTTTTTGTTAACTATTATTAAGCTTGTGTGATGGATTAAAATTTTTGTTGCACTAATCAACTCTAATTCGAACTTCAATCCCTTGACAGATTATAATTTTGGTGGATTCATATCCTATATTTAGTCAGAGTTTCATGCAATAAGCGTTTAGATGTATACTCTGTTTCGTATACTCTTAAGGAATCGATCTTTAATAAATTCACATTTTATTGCCATGGAAAATTATATTACAGCAACTATATCATCTGTTGCACATTACAAACGAATCATTATCGATTACCGAAGAATTTAAAGCAAACGAAAAAACATAAAACAAATCACTCTAACAAATGGGTTTAGGAGCACCATTCCATGATTCAAGACAAGCCAAAAGTGGATCAACAATCTCTCCTTGATTCATAGCTGTGAAGACCTTGTCAAACACCTCTCCGGGTGATGTAACCTTCTCTCCTGTCAACAAATCTGTCCCGAGTGTCTCCCTGACGAGTTTGTATAATGGATAAGAACGGCACTCCTTGATCCGGTTAGGGATTGTCGAGTTTCCACCCTCAATAGCCGCTCGTGCGTTCTCCACTTCTTTCGGCAAAATGGATTTCAACTCGTCTTCAAAAGCGCTAATCTTGTGGAAGATTGATGTGTTTATGTTCTTCTCCGTCTCTCCGTTTTTCAATGCGTGGTCAACTAGGACTTGTCGTAGCTTTTGCATTAAAGGGTAGGTCGCGAGGCACGGGTCGTCCGCGTAGGTGAATACGTATTCGCGTTCCACGACTCGGAGTAAATCCTTTTCACAGAATCTTGACGGGTGAAGTTCTCCGTTTACGCCCATGGTTAGAGTTCGTTTCGCTACTTGGCTAACCGTGTTCTTTACCGCGTGTCTCACGTTCTCCTCGATATGGCGTAAGTCTATCGCCTGGCATAGCGCTACCAAGTAAGTTGTTGACATGAGTTTCAAGATATCCACCGCTTCGGCTGTTTTTCTTGCAGAGATTAAGCCAAGAGAGTTCACGTCTTGGTTGTGTTGCTCGGCACTTTGGACGTGGTTCGTTACAGGATTAGCCAAAGATTGAAGTTCGGAACAATACGAAGCCATCGCGATCTCGGCTCCCTTGAAACCGTAATCCAAACTCGGGTCTCGGCTAGCGGTTAGATTTGAGGGTAATCCGTTGTTATAGTAGTCGTTAACTAGCTCGGAGATTTGTGCGAACATTAATTTTCCGATGGAAGCGATGGCTAAGCGAGTATTGTCCATTGACACTCCAATTGGTGTACCTTGGAAGTTACCTCCGTGTAACGCTTTGTTCCTCGCTACATCGATCAAAGGGTTGTCGTTAACCGAGTTGATTTCCCTCTCGATCATTTTAGTAGCCGCACGAATCACTTCGATTTGAGGTCCAAGCCATTGTGGTGATGTTCGTAGAGCGTAACGATCTTGCTTCGGTTTTTGCAAAGGGTCGGTTTCGTGTAGCTCTTGCGCCGCCTTGACGTACGAGCTACCGTCCAAAATGTGTTCCATTATGGCTGCGGCCTCGATTTGCCCCGGGTGATGCTTCAATTTGTGCGTCAAATAATCGGTAAACTCGGGCTTCCCGTTCATCACTTCGGCAAAAATTGCGGACAAAACCTCGGACAAGAGCGCAAGAATGTTTGCTTCGTAAAGAACCATTGACGCCATTCCGGAACCAACTGCCGTGCCGTTAACAAGTGCAAGACCTTCCTTAGGTTGCAACTCGAAAAATCCAGTGGTGATTCCGGCTTGTTTAAATGCTTCCTCCGCGTTGAGTTTCTCTCCAGTTGGTCCCGCAGCCTTGGAGTTAGGTCGACCAGTTAGCAAACCGGCAATGTAGGATAATGGAACAAGATCACCCGAGGCTGTGATTGTGCCCCGGAGAGGTAAGCAAGGCGTGACGTTTTGATTAAGGAATTTCGTGATCGCTTCGAGGATTTCGAATCTTATCCCGGAATATCCTTGAAGGAGAGTGTTGATTCTAACGAGCATAGCCGCTCTTGTAGCTTTGTGTGGAAGCGTGTGGGTAGTTTCCGTTCCGTTTCCAAAGATTCCGGCATTCAAGAATCTAATGAGCTCTTTTTGGAGAGCACCACCTTGTTTAGTCCTCCGATGAGAAGTAGCACCAAAACCAGTGGTAACACCATAACTATCTGTTCCTTTATTCATACTATCCATAACCCAATCGCTACTAGCTTTAACACCACCACGAGCCGCCTCTGAAAGCTCCACCTTAACTCCACCATCATCCCGAGCAGCGATAGCTGCTACTTGTGAAATAGTTAACGTTTGACCACCTAAGTTCACCACGGGCTTCCTAAACTCAGCCACCATTTTCTTAACTTCATCAAGATGACTTCCTTTCAATGAATCAGCCGCCATTCCCCAGTTCAATGGGTCAGCATGTGCAGTTTTCACGCAAACTTCCACGCCATTGTTGTTGTTGTGGTGACCGTTTTCAATCGCACCTGTCATTTTTTCCACGAAATTTAAGATTGGATAGTTTGGTTAAAGACCAAGTTTTTGAAAGTGCTTAGAGAATATCACAAGATTCACAACTATGAAGAAAAGATGAGATGATCAGTTGGTCACTAAGTTTTGTGAGGTGTGGTGGTTGAAGAGAAAGATTGGTATTAATTATATATAGCAAGGTAGGGGTAGACTTGCAAATTACGGAAAGTTGCGGTAGGTGAGTTGCAAGGAAATGAGAGTATGTAAAGTGGGAAGAAATATCACAAAATGGGGTTGGTTGGTTGAAGATAAATTTAGACCATCTATTTTGGTATGTATCCAACGGTTGATATACATAAACGTGTGTAGGACATTAGACATTGATATTACTAGTCAAACTATTGAGATAATAGATGGTGGTTGGTGGGGGTTAATAACATGTTCCATAATTCTTATGATTAGGGTAATATTTGGATAATTTTAAGATTGTGAGTATCGACAAAATCAATTTGGGGAGGAGAACAAACAATAAATATTTTAGGATCAGTTATGTGATTGATTGTAGTAATTTTTATTATAGATAAATGGTGTTTATTGAAAAATTTATTGTTATTCTCAAGATTTACTTCTTAAGTTATAAGAATCGATATGAACATAAGAATTGAATAGTTTATACGTTTTACACCTTTCATTTGTCAATTTTAGAAGAAATTGGATTTAAAAATGGTGCAATAAGTAAGCATTAATCGACTTAAGCATTTAAGAAATGTAACGTAAATTAGTTGAAGGAGTTAAAAAAGTGGGTAAACAACGGATGAAGATCTAATTGTTCAATGGAATGTCTTCAATGGTTGATGCAAATTGATAAATAATAGAAAATTAATGATTAAATAAATAAATTTATTAAATCTATTTTGTTTTTGTTTTTGTTTTATGGGATATATAAGATCTCATCTGGTCCGGATAAGACCAAGTCGTACATAAGTTGAAATTTTTGTTCTTCTAATTGTCCTAATTAATAAATTTTTATCTATTCAGAAAATGATTTGGGAAGGTTAGAAGTTCATATAGAAATGAGTACATGTACCCCATAACTTATTACAAATTGCAACTAAAATAGACTATTTAGAAGAAATATTTTACATTCTTCGAAATGTAAATTTTGTTAGTCTAAACGAATTCTATTATGCATATTTTTTTCTTTCTTGCTTGATGAGTCAAGTAGCTCGATCTATCTCAACTGCACAAATCTCGATCGATCTAACAGAAAAATACTCTTTTAGTAATTGGAAAATCAAAATCATCAAGACTTTTCACAACATCAAAGTTTGTACAACCTATATCCTTACCATTACTTGGAACATTTGGATCAAAATGGGATGCCTCTTCAAAAATACCAAATGAGACCTGAAAGTTCTTATTTTTCACGTTAACAATCTTATGTATTAACTCTTTGACTCTCAGTGGAAAAACTTTATCTTCTACTTGCTACCCATAGGGACCCTCCATTAGAAGATAAATTTGTATTAGTTAGTAATATCTCCCTCAACTTACAATGTGATGGTTCATTATTTGACTTGATAATCCATCTAGCATTGCGATGATTGGTTCAGATTAACATAAGAACCTTATCTTTTGTGAAGGACATAAAACTTGGTGCTATTTCGGTTTTGGAATGTGAAGTTGTTGATGTCCTCAAGGTTTGCTGAATTTTAGACAAAGTATAAGAAGCAAATGTTATCATATCTTGAAACTCAATTAATATTCCAAGAGAAGGGGTGAATAGAAACAATATATAATTTAAAAATCTAACACGAATCATCTTTTTTACTCTATTTTATATCCATTCCTTGAAAAATTTAGACAAATTGTCTGGAAGTACACAAGAGTTGTGATACGAGATTGAAAAACTCATTTAAACCCTTAATGTATATACTTAATGAAAGAATACTAATTAATAATCAAAGAGACAAATATGAAAAACAAGTATTAATACAATAGAACAAACAATTAGAATGCACAAAATAAAGAGATAAGGGAAGAGAATACGAACAAGCAATTTCAGGGTGGTTAGGCTCCCGTAGGCTTAATCCACTACATAAAGTTTATGCACTCTTAGGATTTCAAACTCCACGTCTAGAATCTCCCTAACCTGAACACATTACTCACTGCAAGTATCACAGATCGTATGCAAGTTTTAATGATAATGAGAATCCGTTCCTTAAATACTACGAAAGTTAGGAGAACTAATGCAATATAAAGTGAAAATAAAGAAGCTAGAAGAATAATACGCGAGAAAAAAAAGAATCTGAAATATTTGTTGGGTTTTTAAGACTCTAAACAATTAACTAAATAAATTAAAGACAAAAATATAAATAAAGTAAAGACAAAATAATAAATAAAGTGAAGAAGATAGTATGATAGTTTAGCTCGAGATCTAGCAAGTAATCCCCAATAGCCTTGTGTTATAACCTATTTATGTAAGGGAGAATTGTGTTATATGCAATAGCCAGGATTCTATATTTCTTCTAACCCCCTTCCGGGTGGACTTAGGTGGTGACCTAACAATTACTAGGGGATTTGGGTAAGGGGACCCTACGCAATGATCGGTGGTTAATCTCAAACCTTAATGACTATTGAGTTAGGTAAGCCCTTCCAGATCACTACCACACACTAGACATTTATGTGGTGTTCAATAATTAGACACTCCTTCCGGGTGACCATCTAACTACTATTAAGGTAATCATATACGTTGCGCACCGCAAGAACTACAGACAATAAATCAAAGCACATAAAAAACAGAGATAGCAACACTAATTTCAATTAAATGTAAAAGACATCCCAAACCAAAATAGATATAAAACAAGTATAAGGTTCATACCTATATGCTAATCTCAAGCTAAAATAGGATTAGTTCATACTAGAAAAAGAAAGAAAATAAATTACAAATTTGAAGGATTGGAAAGGCATGAATGGTTGTCCAACTCCTTTTAATCTTCTCTTATCTTGATATAAGCTTTCTCTTGGTCTTTTGATGTTAATGACTGACCGAGGATATTTTATCTAAGGTAGGAATGGATATATATATAGGCCCTTGGTCGAAATTAGGAGTAATCCCCAAGTTAAAGAGTCCAGATCTTACCAAAATTCGTATTCCTAACTTGTAGGAAGTGATAAACCTTAGCAGATATTGATTTGGTCATATATCCTTCGTTACTTATCGTATTTTGATGTTCTTTATATGGAAACGAACGCGTTGAAAAGACTTAGCTATTAATATAAAATATATTCCTAATTCTAGACCGTTTTTCTGCATTAAATTAATTAGTGGACGTATGAGCAGTTTTAGCAGCTTCTTTACTTTCCAAATATATTCAAACTTATCCTTTTTTACTTTGACTAAAGGGATTTTCTTCACTTTTCCTTTTCAAATCATTTTCCATAGGTGTAATAGATTCCATATACCTAAGTGCTACACATATAACACACAAATTACGCGCAAAAGCTCATAAAATAACAAAACACCTAAAACTAGACAAGAAAGTGTAAAGTATAAATAAATGGGGAAAAAATCTCAAAATTAAATACTAAATAACCCTAAAATGATGTCTCAAGTATAGTTTAATATATCACAAATAGAGAGACATCACTCTTCGAAATGATTTTTAAGGAAACCCCTAGTGTTATGCCCAACATTAATCAACCTTCTTTACAATCTACACTCATACCACTTCACAAACCCGTGAAGCATTTCACTTATTTATTGCCACAAGCACGAGTATTCAATCTACACTCACGATATATGACTTTACACTCTGTGAATCCTTCAATATTTGTGTCTACACCACACAACCTCTAAAACACTCATATTTTTTTGGTCAACAACAACTCATGTTGACAAAAAAAGAAACTCATGTTTTTTTTGGTATGTGGATGATCCGGACCAACTTGCGCGCACCAGGCTAATCCTACGGGGATAAACACGCCTCCCCATGTATATTTTTAGGTAAATCAAAATTAGGTTACGCTTGTTCAGGGAGGGGGTCGAGCCTTGTACCTCTTACTTTACACCCGTTAGTGAGAGATTCGAACTATGTACCTCCCCTAAAGCTGAAGAAATAAAAGAAACTCATGTTATCATCGATACAATTTCAAGACATTTTTTTTCTAAATACATATGAGAGCCACTTTAGACTCGAAATTATTTTGACTCCAATAAGATCCAATCTCAAGACTTTTTAATCTCTGCGAAATAGTCTAACCAATAGACCAACTATCAATCTTCACACTATTCTCTTTTAATACACATAAGCCACATACATGTATATATACATACATGTATGTATATACATAGAGCCGGTTCTTGGGGGAGGCCAAGAAGGTCATGGCCTTGGGACCCCAATTAATGTAAATTTTAGGGCCTCTAGATTTTTTTATTATAAAATATATAGGCAAAAAAATTTAAAAAACCCAACTTAATATACTAGTCCAACTCAAAAGAAACAAAAATTAAAATAACTTATTAACCAAGTTAAAGTTTGTATATATATCACTACTTAATTCTTGTTTTCTGTATAAATATTCGTCCGATAAAAGAAAAAAAATAATCTTATACTAGAATTAATAAAGAGTCAAAGTGCGGCGGTCTGATTGGAACAAAAAAGAAAAGTGGTGTACGCCTCCTTCAATAATCAAATGTATATATTTTCTTTTTCTAATTTATATTTTAATTCATTATGATATTATTTTTTTTATTTTATAAATTTTATATATGCTGTTTTTTTTGTTAGAATATATATTATCTAAATTATAATTATTTAATTATTTTATCATTTCTAAATAATTAGGTTTATGATTAAAAAAATTACCAAATATATAGTTATAAATTTTATAGTTTATAATTTTTTTTATATCTAATTAATTAGGAAAGTAAATTATAATTAGACTGTTAATTGATTAATAATTTTTCTGAATTTTGCATATAAGTGATATTAAATTATTTTTGGATTAAAAAATATTAAACTTCGATAATAAAAAAAATATTATGTAATAAATAAGAGAAACCTAATCATAATATTTAATAATGTTTATTTATTTTTTATTAGGAATTTTTTTTAGATGACTTCAAGAAAATATACTTCTGGATCGGAAAAAAGAAAAAAAAAAGTAGATGAATTAGCTCAATCTCAAGCAGGGAATATTTTAATTTTTTTTCAAAGTGATACAAAATCAGATGACTTTTTTATTTATTTATGTAAATTATAAATTTTTGTAAGGGCCCATTTTCTAAAGTCCGCCTTAGACCCCTAAAATGTAAAGACCGGTCTTATATATGCATATATATATATATATATATATATATATATATATATATATATCTTTCTTATCCTAGACTTTGTGTCAAATTTAATCTTTAAATTTAATTAAGAAAGATTAAGGTGAAATTAGATTACCAAATTCAATATTGATGTATCTATAAATATGACTCCACAAATAGTTGTTAGGAAACTGTTTATTTACTTCAAACTAAAAAAATTCATATAATTAATCAAAAATTTACTTTGTAATCAAATAAGTTAATTGGATGATATGTCTCATCTTTGTGTAAATAAAATTTAAAATATTATAGTTAATCTTAATTTGCCTTGTATACAACCTTAGAACATGTATTTAGCTTGTTTTATATTTCTTAATTTTATATATATATATATATATATCATGTTATGTTTATGAGTTCACACATTTAATTTTTCACCTATATACATGTAATTTAGAAGTTTTATATGCTCAATACTTTGAATTTCTAAAGTTTATTTATGTTTTTGGGGTATCGAACTCTGTATGAGTGGTTAATGATTTTTATCCATCAGTTTTCAAACCCATACCAGTTAGAAGTTCTGATGGGTTCATTACCCATTGACAGTCACATTTTTTCTAATTTGTGTGTTTATTTAGTGTTTCATAGTTGTTCGACTCCATATGGGTTTCTCCCAATTGGGGTTTAAATATACATGAGTTATGAGATCTGGTAGACTTTTACCCATTTCATACTGGTTTGTTTTGTTTATGATCATATGTTTATTGAATAATCTTGTTGTTATGGTTGTGCGGTGGTGTAAAGGATTGCAAATCATTGGTGGTGTTCTTATGTAGGGATGAGAGTGCTCTGTAATCTTGTAAGTGTTTTTATTCTGTCAATTCACTTACAAAATTTCTATACGATTGTTGGCCTGGTCTTGACCTTTATGGTTTAGAATTATTCTTCTCGTTCGGTAATCATTTGTGTTGCAAGATGGTAGGTGAGTCTAATTTTTGACTATTCTCTAGCTTTTTTATCGTGATAGGGAATGGAACATTGAGATTCTTGTAAAAAGAGATCACCATGGTTCCTAGTGAACACTCCCATCTTACTGCAAATTCACACATTGATCCACTGAATGTACTTGCACATGTTTTTGAGTACATGGATAGTGTCACTATGGACAAGTCAAACACCAGACTACATAAGTTGAAAGTGCTCCAAAGCAATGGGTGGGTTGAAGTTATTAATGGGCGTGGTATGGTCTTTGAAGGTGGTGTGAAAGAGTTATAGTGGGATTTTCCAAAGTACGTATACGAAATTGGTTTTGGTTTTATATTTTCCAAGAAAAAAAGATTTTAAAGTTGGTTCCTACTATAAGAAGAGAAAAGTGCTCGGTTGTCGTTCGTACGTGTATTCTTTGGTTGATAAATGTAATAACAAGTTGTATATAAAGACTATCGATAATGTCCACACTTGCAGTTCAAAGAGGCAAATAAGAAATGAAATATTATTATTGGAAGTTATAAAGTAGGTCATTCGCGATGAAATGTGTTCAACGCCAAAAACTAAACCCATTGAGATCAGAAAACTGTTGAAACAAGGCTTTGGTATGACATATCATATAAGGTAGCTTACCCTCCCTTGAATAAGGCCATATATTATATGTGTGGGGATGATGATTCTTCATACAATCGTATTCAAGCATATTTTGATAGATTAAAATAGGTTTATCCCTCTTCACATGTTCAATTTTAATGTCATCTCGTAACACGTTACTTTGAATGTTGCCATGTAGTATTCAGTGTTTGTCTTGTTAGATTTTGTGCTTGTTATCCACTATTGTTTCGAGAGAGATATTTATAAAGAACAAGCTTAAAGAACATCTACTAGTTGCAACAACAAAAGACACCAATCAAGGTATTAATGAGCCAAGTGATGTTAATGTCTATTTGATAGGTAGTTACCCACTACATTTAAATGGGATTTTACCCATTTTTGATGCAATGTTTTTTACCCATCACAATATATGATTTCTAGCCATGTATTGTTTTTTGTTAGCTTTCTCCTGATTGAATATGGTTTCTCTTACAAGTCTTTTTCCAGTTTCTTTTTCAATTTCTCCATGTCGAGGATGGTGATAGTTTGTCTTGTTTTCTACATTTCTTGGCTCCATACATAGATGGTCATGTGTTGACTTTTGTTTGGATCGTCACAGTGTAATTTCCACTGCATTGGAATGTTTCCCATTTACCATCATGGGTTTTGTCTACAAAATCTGAAGATAAATGTGAAAAAAAATAAGAGGGAGCGGTGAGGTTTTAATCGAGGGAGTGATGCATATTCTCTCAATTGAGCATATGTACGTGATGAGGAACACTTTGAGTTAGTTCTTGCAGCCTTATAAAGAGGGATGGTAAGAAGGATGCTAAATTTATAGATAAATTGTCAAGGGAAATAAATGCCAACGCTTATTTCCTAGTTGGCATTATGGCAAGATGACTTTCAATGCGTTCGGCTCGTTTAACAATTAGATAAGATCTAAGCGTGAGTTTCCGGTCGTCGAACTCATGGATGCTCTTCATACCATACTGATGAAAGTTACATCGATTTGCAGTATCTAAGGTTTTAATTGGCTTCCCTCATTGGTGGTCAGATAACAACCAATCACTGATGCAGTAACTCCACATGCCCGACAAATATATTTCTTTGAATGAACAAATACATATGGCCACATTCTGCATAAAATGTTATTTACAAACCGTGAGCAGCTTTGCATATGCACAATCCAATAAAATTTCAAGAAAAAAATTATATTTATGTTTTCAGTCCCAAAACCATCTTTTGAAATATTGTTCTTATTAGAAAGGGGTAAAATTTCACCATTACTCCATATATTATGCAAAATGGAAAAATATACCACATGGTTACACTACCACAAGGATCAATTAATTGGAATCATAAAAAATAAAAAAATGGACAAATATATCTCTATATTTGTCTTGCAGTGCTCACAGCCTTAATCACAACTCAATTTTAAATATTCCTTCTTACTCAATCAATGACATTTTCACATACTCTTCTCCTTACACATACCTATCCTTCATAATTTTTTTTTTTTTGCATAAGTCCTCCTTCTAAACAATGAACCTTCCACCACATTGCTTCTAGAACCATCTAAAACCGTTGCAAATCATACTCAATGGTCGTATGGACCTTTCAAACTGAACATATTTGTATTTCAAATAATCATATCACTCAAAAATTATATGCAATGAAAATGAAAAATCCACCAGGAAGAGGGGGCTCTCGATGCTCCAGCAATTGCGCTAAAGGCATATTTATAGTAGAAAAAGTTAAATGATTACAGTGGAGAATGATCTCTGCGAAAGGCGGGGATTATCAATGGGAAGAGGTTTTTGCGACGGTCTATTCTTGTTGATGGCGTAAAGGTGATAGTGGTTACCTTAATTTGGGTTCTCGATTTCTTAGCAAGCAAGGGGTGATGGTGGTGGTGGAACACGAACTCCGTAAAGGGGTGGCGATTCAGTTTTTCAATATAATTCAATTTTTTAATGTTTATATTTTTATATTTTTATATATTTTTTGACTTTCTTGATTTAATTATTTGGGGGATGTGTGAATAATTTAAAAAATATTAGGATTTAGTTTTGATTTATTCAAACTTATAGGGTAAAGTAATAATTTAATAATAACTTATTAGAAAAATTGGATGGAACATTCAATATCGGGTATTCTGGCATTAATATAAAGTACATGGGGGTAAAATGGTTCAATTTTGTTTTTAGGAGATAAATTGACAATTACATCAAATTAAGGGTGCAAATAGTATATTTACTCTTGATTACTACCTCCATTCCATAATAATAGTCTCCTTAGCCAAAAAAACAAATTTCATAATATATGTCACTTTTAAAGTTCCAAAGCAAAATAAATGATGTCTTTCCTATTCTATTCTTTTTTTAAATCTTTTATCAACTAAATATTTAATTTTCTCTCTCTTATAAATAAAGGCATGTTTGTCATTTTAAACTAAATTTTACCTACTTTTTAGGTTTCTTAATATGTGTGCAAAACTCTAAAAAATTTAGGTCGAATCAACTTTTTTTAACCAATAGTCCTAATTGTATTGTTTATATATTTACTTGTTTAATCTTGTCACTGATAAAGGAAATGAAGACAAACATTATAAAGGAAAAGAGGGAAATATTTTATTTGGATTATGAATTTTTATGCTGAAAAAATTCATAGAGAATTTTGTGTATTTTTATTTGAAATGAAAAAATATAAGGAAAACGAAAAAAATTATAAACGTATTTTTGTTTTACGCTTCTTGACATAAGAGTTCATGAAATATAATTTTAAGAATTTTTTCACACCTTTAACTTAACAAACTGTAGTAAATTTAACTGGGATAGGTATGTTTTTAACACCTTCATTTGAACAAAACGTTAGATTTATGATTTTTCGTATCTTGAATTTATTTTTTTCGATGAAAGTTTATACATCATGAATACGGAAAGTGTTATAAACAACTTATCAGATTCTTGTCAATCTGAACTTCCACAACCATATTGTCAACTACTTGATAATAAAAATTCATTTTCCAAGTAATTCGATTTTCAAAAAATAATAAAAAAACATTTATAATTTATAAATTTATATTTAACTAATTATGTCAATGTAGGATCGTTGTATTATTTTAAAACTTTGTATATTAAACCAGCACTAAATAGTAGATGATCTTTATATAAATACTTGGAAAGATACGAAAGTGGCAAGTCATCCAAATATTTTTTGAAGACAATGAAACAAGTTTAAAGTATTTTAGTCTCGTATTTTATTTATTTTTAATTGATATTAAAGTTAACACTTTATAAGAAATTGATCAATTTTACAAGTTTTAGAATCATATAAGTTTAATTGGTATTAAAGTTGAGATTTTAAATTGCATGTTCTTAAAATCATAGATTACATTCATATAAATTATGAAATTCTATTTAAAAAATAAATAAATAAAGATTAGTCTTATTTTTGTTTTTATATTATTTAATAAAATATTTTTCTTCTATTTGATTTCGATTTGGAGGGATTATAAAATAAGATTTATATATGATATTTATAATCATTTAAATTATTTAAAAAAATTTAATACGAATAATAATAAAAAATTACCTTCCTTCTTTTCCTTTTCTTCTAACAATCAATCTAAAATGACCCTAAGTCTTTTATAGTCGAAATCCATACAAATTAACCAGTTGGGATTTACTGGCCAAGGTCTTGGTCATCCAATCTAGTGGTGTAGGATTAAATCGAGTCAAAGATTTCGAGTCTAAAGTGTTTTTTCTATTAACAAAAAAGAAAAATTCCATACAAATTTAAATCATGGATTTGTCATTAGGCTAGTCTCATTCCTTTTTATTTATTTATTTTGAGATTGAGTTGATCGACTATATTACATGGAGTTTGCAACAAAATTGGACAAACAATTTATACTTATATTTAGTTTAATTGGTGGAGTATCACTATTCGGGGATAAACCAACCCTGTTAGTAAGTCTTGAGTGCAGTTGTACATCTTCTATCCTAATAAGTATTCTATCCTAATATATGAATGTGTTCAATTATAAGAGTATATGTATTTAGAATTTTAGACTGTAAATTTATTTTAGAACATCTTATATATTAAATATACTTTTGTAATTAGATTATCTCTTGGATCAAATAACGGATGAACAGTTTCATATTTTATTTTAGATTTTATGACATTAAAAATTTATTTATTTATATATTAACCAGTTATTAGTTTTATTCTAAGACTTTCTAAATCTTGTAACAGGCAATAAGATAAAATAGATATCAATTGGTAATATATGGAGGCTATTTAACCAATTGCGAATACCCCATGTGATTATAGCCACCCTTCAATTGTCTGACAACGAGTCTTTGGAACGGTATGTGGGAACTGGGAAGTCAAGGACGAAGTCTATAGTCAAAACAACCAGCTTCACTAGTCAACAAGAATGCGCTTCGGCTTCGCATATTTTTTTTCTGGTCAAAGCGCTTCGCCTATCATAACTGTTTGAGTTTTTCTTTTTTAACATTATAAGAAACAAGAATTATCCAACAAAGGCATAGACAGATAAACACTTCTCTGAAAGAGTGTTTATCCAAATAACTAATATAATATGTAGAAAAATGTTCTTCAGAATTACACTAACGGTTTGAAAACAACTCCTCCCAAAAAAGTATTTTATCAATAAAAAATTTTAGATTGAAAGTCGTTTTTTAGAAGAGGGTTTCTTTTGTTACATACGAGGTTGAGGACCTTGAAGAGTAAATCTTCTTAAAAAACAACGACTAACTATCCATAACAACTCTAAGCACTGTCCAACCACAGCGGTCGCGCGCTATATCTCGCCATAAACCGTCTAGAGGATCCGCATAAACAATCGGGCCATCCTTATTTCGCAATCCAAACTTGGTTAACCAATCCGTGCAGCTATTTGCTTTCCAATAAATCCAAACTAGCTCAAAATGAGAAGAGTGTTTTTCTATTAATGCATATAATCCAATTCAATTTAGACACCTTTATTTTCATTTTTCCTATTTTCTTCGGCCTTTCAAAAATATAAAAAAATTATTAAAGAGAATCTATTTTTTTTTTTACATAAAAAAGTCATTTTGGACTCAGAGTCATTGACTCGGTTCAAACCTGCACCACTAGATTGAATAACCAAGGTCCTGACCAGTGAGCTAACCTCAACCAGTTAAAAAGAATCTATAAACCACAATCAATTCATTCTAATAGGTAACCATATGCTTTATTTACTATTTATTTCTATTTATTGCATTCTTATTAGATAAATGTTCATTAATTTGATAATATATAATTATATAATTATATTATAGATGGTACCAAATTTTAATTATGCTTTCAAACAAAAAAAATTAATTTTAATTATATTTGTATACTTAATACATGTGGATATTTGTTATTTGAGTTGATATTGTTTGATAAAATCATAAATTTTGTAAATTATTCAACCTTACTAATGTTATTGTTTAATTTCCAAGTTGTGATACTATGTATTACAAGCGGTTATGTCGCTATATTTTTAGAATTTCTCGTGGTAGTAATAGTATGGTTGTTAATATCACAGAAGATAGTGATGTTTTTTGACCAAAGAAAGTGAACACTTTGTGGACTAAATTAAGAAGTATATTTCAAATGCAATTGAATAGAAAGAGAAGTTAGTTTTGATTTACTTTGGCGATGACCAATAACTTCAAACCCTCCAAGATTTTGCATTTTAATTATCAAGGATGAGATGATCAAATCAATAATTAGTAAGTGTAAAGAATGGACAATATTAGTGTATTGAGATTAACATCGATGCTAAAGAGAAAAGTAAAGTTATGGTTGGTTCTCGACATGAAAATGGTAAAGAAATTGATATTGAGGCAACTTTTACATCTACCTCTCATGCAACGATGCGTGATACGATTCGTAATAGTGATAGTAACGATAAAAGTGAGCGTGAAAACAATCACGACTCTATTGCATCCGAAGAAGAAGACGCAACTTTGGTATTTCTAGCGAGAATAAAGACGTTCATAGTGACGATGACGATTTTTAATCCAAATTTTGATATTTCAAATTCTGATGATGTTAGTTTGACTCATAAAAAGCAATATCTACTGATCGGAAAACATGTCATTTACATTTATTCGAGGAGAAGATGAGTTTATATTGGGTGCGGTGTATGCATCAAAAGAAGTATTTCTGATGAACGTGTAAAAATGCATATTAAGAAGGGTGAAGAATATCGTGTCCACTGATCCAACAATACACTGGTGACACTTATATGTCACATGTTGCATATGGATGTTTAAAGCATCTTCGTGGCGCATTTTTGAGAAATAGAAAAATATAGGAGATCAGAAAATTAGGCATGCATACATGCCAAGTTAGAATTTTTGTAAAAAATTATTGTCAACTAACATCGAGATATTTTTTCTTTGCGACGCTTATTTCAGACATAGTTGGAAAAATGTCAGAATAGGTATTATAGAGCTCCTCAAGGAGAACCCGCAACCAGTATTCAAAAATGAGTGATGCAATGCAAGTCGACCGTGGAAGGAGAAACACTCGCAGTATTACAAGCAGATTCTTATTATCTACAATATTGTGAGAAGTGTAAAGTAATTTATCCAGATAAACTTGAAGTGATTTAATAAATTCAACACCCAAACATCTAGTTGGAGGATTCATCTCATTATCTCAAACTTGGAGAAATAGTATAGCAATACAATCTATTATCGTTTTTCAATGTACCTAGGACACACAATTCAAGAGTGGATTCCATCGCAAAATCAAGTAGACAACAGACGAACGACAAAACTAAGGTTAGAGACATTAGGATAGATTTTTCCTGCTTGGGAATGTGTTAACTTTAGGCACGTGTAATATTATAGTTTTCTTTTGTAAAATTGTACTTTTGTTTTTCAAAATATAATATTTCATCCCAAAACAAAAAAAAGTTAGTTATGTTGTAAGAATTTTGAACTATGTAATTGACAACCAAATAAAATAAAATATGGAGGCTACTAAAACTAATTATTTTAATTTGAATACCTAATATGATTATAGTTACCTTTTAACCGGTTAAAATCTGGTCTTGACTAAGCTCTCAAAAAGTGACCATAAAATATCTAGAATTGGTGGAAACTAATAAGAATTTGTTATTGGGTTTTTAGTTGGGATTTGACTAGTAATTAGTGGGGGATAGTTGTTGGACTTTAGTTTGTTAATCTAATGTTATTGAGGCTCTATTATATAATTACCCCTTTATTTTAATGAAACTTTCTTTGGACTAAAAAAAACAAGGACTTGATACTTATGTAAGGGGATTTCATCTTATAAGGCCCAAAGGCCACCCCCATTTCTATTTAAAATCTCCATCCCAACTAACCCCCTGAATACTAGTTAGAAGGTCCAACTAATAGGGGAAATGCCAACAATACCCCCCACCCCAATCCAAAGCTCCATTAAGAGCTCGGAAACCACCCCCCACCCCATCTCATTCACTCTCTCTCTCTCTCTCTCTCTCTCTCTCTCTCTCTCTCTCTCTCTCTCTATCTCTCTCTCCCGGCGAACCACCTACCCCCACCCCCAGATCCACCTTCATCACCCCCATCACCATTAACACCACCATCACCTCCACCCCCGTCATCCCAATCACCCACCTACTACACCACTGCACCACCACCGAGCTCCCCCCCCCCCCCCCACCTTCATCACCACCAAAACCCCGCCCCCACCCACCTACTCACCACTGCCGACGAAGAAACCCACCCCACCCCCACCATCATCACCCCTCCCCCCCACCTTCATCACCACCAAAGCCCCCACCCCCACCAAACCACTCACCACCGCAGCCACTCTCCTTGCACAATAAAACCTCCGCCTCGCCACCACCTGCTGCAGATCCACCACCACCATTGCGTCCTGCTGCAGATCTGGCCTTCATCCACTCCTCCCCCCACCACCACCACAGGCCACTGTTGCAGATCCATCACCATCGAGCAGCATCGAGCCATCACCACAGGCCACTGCCGGCGAACCAAAACCTGGCCCAACACCACCAACCCACCTCGATCCATGGAAAACCCACCATTGCTGCAGGTTCGAGATCCACCATTGCTGCTGCCGTCGAGTTCCACCGCCCCCTGCTGCTGCACCTCCTCGCTGCACTGCTGCTCCACGAAGTCGCTCCTCCATAGTCGCCGATCAAGAGTTGGTTTTTTTTTACGAGAGGTTATATGGGGCCAGGCCCATGTTGTGTTTATAGTTATTGGGGCCAGCCCCATTTTGTGTTAATAGTGATGTTGGGCTAGCCCCAGATAGGGTATGTTAGTAATGGGTTGGCCCAAGTATGGGTTTTAGTTGTGGAATTCTTTTGTTCATTAATGGGCCGGACCCTTTATTTAAATTGTGATTGGATGAAATTTTTTAGTTTTTTAGTTATTGGGCCAACCCCAAGTTGTATTTTGATTGTAATGGGTACAACCCATATATCTATAAAATCCACTAAAATGACTTAAACATATTGACTATCTAAAACACATTGCAAAAATAACGTGTTGGGTACCGTTTGAAAGATATGGGTCCGGCCCCATATCGTTTGACTTGATAAAAAAAAGGCATTGCAAAAATCTATTGGGTCTGTACCCATCACGTTATAGTGTATCTTGTGAAGTTGGTCGTTATAGGTCCGTACCCATAATGAGGAGGGGTAAAAAGGTAAAGTCCCAAATCAGCAAAGTTAGAAGTAGAACTTAAAAAAAGATTTTTTCTTAGCTAGGATTTTAAAAAGAAAGTTGCTAAAAAATAGGATTCAATTTGTATTATCCTCCTTATGTAACTGGGTAAGTCATAGTTTAATTGATGGAGTATCACCATCAGGGTGAAACCAATCTCTCTTAGTAAGTCTCTTGAGTGCATATGTACGTCTTCTATCCTAATACATAAATGTGTTCAGTTCTTATATATAAAAGATCATATTTTCCCGTATTTTATTGTGTTTATTCATGCGCCTAACAATTACAATGATAGATTGGACACATGTAATCAAATAACAAGATGGAATGATAATATTAACAAACCATGGTTTACCATGGGCGATTTCAATAACATTCTTAATATAGAAGAAAATAGCAGTTTGACTCCACCAAACACACAACATATTATAGACTTTAAGGACTTTATCAACAATAACGGATTAGCTGAAATTACTTCCACAGGATGTACTTACACATGGACAAACAAACAAAGCGGTGACAAACTTGTCAAAACAAAAATTGACCGGGTTCTGGGGTCCTTCAAATAGATCAAACGGTTCCTAAGAGCACAAGTACAGATTCCTCCCGCGATTGGATCAGATCACTCACCAATGATCCTCAAATACGATTCAAAAGCGCCAAATGGTACAAAGTTTTTTAAATTCGAATCACATTGGATAGACAATTGTGAATGCAGGACGGTGATCCAGAACAGTTGGGCTGCCCCAATAATCCCCACCCGCTCAATAAATATCTACAAAAAACAAGAAATACTATAAAAGCACTTGAAATATGGAGCAAAAACACTTTCAAAAATCATCAAACACAAATCAAATATATCAAAAAACGCCTAACTGAGCTTACAAACTTACCTAGTACAATTGCCAACCAAAATGAAGAAAAACAACTTCGTAAAGAAATCAAATTTGAATTTCAATGCGAAGAGAAGTATTGGGCAGACAAAGCAAGACAGCAATGGCTCACGTGTGGGGACAAAAATACGAAAAAATTCCACATGGCCACGATGAAAAGGAGGTCTCACAACAGAATAACTCGAATAAAAAGCGATACAAGACAATGGACCGAAGACATAGAAGAGGTAAAAACCAACTTTCAATTATTTTATAACCAATTGTTTGCAGAAAAGGACACTAGGCCAGGAGATATAAGTTTAGCATTAAGATACATTAAACCAAGAGTAACAAGTGAAATGAACAAGAAGTTAACAGCACCACAGACCATGGAAGAACTTGAACAAGCACTAAAAAATCTCTCGCCAACCAAGGCACCAGGACCAGATGGTCTCAACGGTAAATTCTATAACGAATTCTGGGATATCATCCGGCAAGATGTGTTTAATGTGGTGGAAGATTTCTTTAGCAATAACATACATCTAATGGATATGAACGATACTTTGATTACTCTCATACCGAAAGGTGATATTCAAGAATTATTAGGAGATTACAGACCCATCTCATGCATTAACTTTGGATACAAATTAATAGCGAAAATGTTATCAAATCGTCTCCAACAATTTATGAATACTATCGTATCACCAACACAGGCAGCTTTCATCAAAGGAAGAGCTATACAAGATAATATTTTAATCGCTCAAGAATTATCTTTCTACATGACTCGAAAAAGATAACAACCGAAACCCATGGCTAGTATCAAGATTGACATGGCCAAAGCATATGATCAAGTCCGATGGGAATTTATACTGGAACTACTTATCAAGATAGGTTTTGACAACAAATGGGTCCAATGGATTAAAACATGTATTTCAGAAGTCACCTTCCAGATTAACTTCAATGGACAGAGATTGCAAAAATTTACTTCAGGAAGAGGGTTGAGACAAGGCGACTCCTTGTCCCCTTTTCTCTTCTCACTCATGACAGAATCTTTAAATTAGCCTTATAGAAGCATCGTCACAACAAGGTATGATACAAGGAATACAAATTACAAGAAATTGTCCAGAAATATCTCACCTTTTATTCGCAGATGACTCTTTATTTTTTCTTACCATAAATAACACTAACATAACGGCCTTCAAAAGGTGCCTGACAGAATATTGCGCAGGGTCAGGACAACAGATTAATCTTCAAAAATCAGCGATTTATTTCAGTAATGATACAGCCCAAAATTTAAGAGATGATATCTCGGAAGAGTTACAAATGGTAGAAACGGAAGACTTAGGTAAGTACCTAGGTATACCGTTATGCCATAAACGATAAAAAATTGAAGCGCTCGAATGGATAGCAAAAAAATTGTTCTCTAAAACAGAAGGATGGAAAGCAAAGCTACTATCAGAGGGTGGGAAGGAAGTCTTAATCAAAGCAGTGCTACAAGCTATTCCAGTGTATACAATGTCTATTTTTTCCTATCCAATTTCATTTTGCAAAAAATTGATTGCAGCCATCGCTAATTTCTGGTGGAGCTCGGGGGAAAAAGATAGAATACACTGGCTCGCGTGGGAAAAATTAACAGTTGGAAAGCTTTTAGGCGGACTGGGATTTAAAGATCTTAAAAGAATGAACACAAGACTCCTAGGAGCCCAGGCTTGGAGAATTCTACAAAACCCTAATACGCTGGCAGCTCGGCTACTTAAAGGTATCTATTATCCTAAATCTAAGTTTATGAATGTTAAATTAAGACAGAACAGAACGTGGAGCTGGGCGAGTATCATAGAAGGTAGAGACTTTTTAAAAACACATGGGTTGTTCCAAATTGGAAATGAAAAAAAAACAAATATCTGGGATGACAAGTGGTTAGATACTAGTTGGAAAATTGAAAAGCCAGAAGGATGTAATCTTCAGAAAGTCCACGAACTATGGAAGCCAGGCACAAATGAATGGAATTTAGAAATTCTAGATGATCTTTTCCCACAACCTATTATACCAGAGATAACAAGGATCAGAATTATCAACACAGAACAAGAAGATCGTTTTATTTGGCCAGTTTCAAATGATGGAACTTACACAACCAAAACAGGATACAAAAGACTTACAGATATAGAGACGTTTGAACAACCGCAAACAACAAATTCCGTAAACAGCGTTCGCCTCTCCCTTTGGAAGACAATCTGGGATGCTAATATACCAAAAAAGATTCGAATATTCAATTGGAAAGCGTGCAACAATGCGATTCCGACGGCATTAAATCTTTTTTACCGAAAATGCTCGGACACGCCGACTTGCCCTTGGTGTCAATCTGAGGACGAAACAGTTGAACATATCCTTCTCCAATGCACTATAAATAAAGAGATTTGGGCGGCTTCAACTCTTCAAATATCTATTCCACAAACAAAGATTACTAATTTTGGGGAATGGTTTTTACAGATGATTGACACATTTTCAGCCGGAGGATGGGAAAGAAACAATGTCATTAATTATTTACAGATTCTTATTTCGAACATCTGGAAGGCGAAGATGAAAGTAATTCATGAAAATAACCCAATTAATATCGACCAGATCATTCAAAGTACACAAAAACTGATGTCAGAGTTGCATGGAGATAATTGGGTAACAAGAGTCGTTAACCAAGAAAACAGGAATGCACAGAGAAACTGTCAAGACCAAAGAAATAATAGTACAGAAGATATTAGTATCATGTGTGATGCATCCTTTTCTACTAAATATGAACCAACTGGTATTGGAATTATTAGTAATAACCGTAGAACGGGTTCCTCAAGCTCAAGGTCGTCAACAATTCACTGTAATTCATGTCTTGAAGGAGAAGCTTGGGCTGTCCTGGAAGCGGTTGATTAGTGCAAATCTTTTCAAGGAGTAACAAAGACCATATATTCAGATAACCTTGCAGTTATACAAGGTATAAGGCAGGTGTCAGCGGCGAGATGGAATATTCTTCCGATTATCCGGATGATTCGGACTAAAGCTGCTCAAGCGGGACTGATCTCCTTCAATCATATTCCAAGGAGGATGAACAGTCAAGCAGACCATCTTGCGAAGGTTGCTAGACACGGAGCCACGAGAATTGACGATTCAATCCGGACACTCTCAGAAAGGTTCAACAAGCTGGGAATAGGATAAATCTCTCCTTTTTTGCTTTATGCTTTTCTTGTCCAAAATAAAAATAAAAATAAGAGTATATGTATTTATAATTTAGACTTTGTAAATTTATTTTAGAACATCTTGTATATTAAATATACTTTTGTAATTAGATTATCTCTTGGATCAAATAGCGGATGACCAGTTTCATATTTTGTTTTAGATATTATGACATCAAAATATTATAGAGTGAAATTTATTTATTTATATATTAATCAGTTATTAGTTTTATTCTAAGACTTTTTAAATCTTGTAAAAGGCAATAAGATAAAATAGATATCAATTGGTAATATATGGAGGCTATTTAACCAATTGCAATACCCAATGTGATTATAGCTACCCTTCAGTGACAACGAGTCTTTTGAACGGTATGTAGGAAGTCAAGGACGAAGTCTAGAGTCAAAACAGCCAGCTTCACTAGTCAATAAGAATGCGCTTCGCCTATATATATATTTTTTTTGAGTTAATTTCTATTTAGATCAAAAATCTAAAAAATTATGTCTTAAAAAAATTTAGGTTAAAAATTTAAATAAATAAGGTCTAATAAATTCATGGTTTTAAAAGGCGCTAGGTGGTACTAGGTCGGTCGACTACCTTCGAGCATCTAGATGGTTAGGCAGCCTATTAATCGGAATTTAGACGGTTTTTACCTAGACGACTTTTATATTAAATATATATGACTAATATAATGATTTGAATAACATTTACATCCTAGTATACATAAATTAAATTAATTCCATATAAATATCATATATTTTATTATAAAATAATAATAATTCATTATTATTAACCTAAAAATGTCCAACTCAAGAAATCTAGACTTGATATTTGAAAAATCCCATCTTCTTAATTTTCTCGCGCGTTCATACTCTAACCTAAATAGTTTTTTTTAAAATATTTTTCTTATGTGTTGGATTAAATTAAATTTAGTTATTTATGGGTTAGCATGCTTGTTAGTATTTAGGTTAGGCAAGCCATTAATCTGATTGAGTAGTTTATTAATTAGATTATGCGTAGACGAACCTTCGAGCCACCTTCGAGAGAAATTCTAGGCGGATAGCACTTTGGAACGCCTAGGGAGAGGGCCTAGTCGGCTAGGCGGCCTTGTTTTAGAACACTGAATAAATTTATAATATATTTATTCTAATTTTATAAAAAAAAATTAAAAAAATATGCAACCAATGATATTGAAAAAAATGAAAAATAAAATCTAAATCATCTTTTATCGAAAAAAAACAAAAACAAAATATTTCCCACCATATGCGGCTCTCCTACACAAGAACCCGTATTTATTCGTGGACCATTCTCCACCATCTTCAATCCAGCTTAGTCATTCCATCAACAATTAAAGAACCCAAATTAAAGTAAAAAAATAATCTTTGTTATAGAATTTTTTTAAAAAGTTAAATTATTTTTAATCTAATCTTATCACATTCACAATTTTTCAAAATTATCAAACTGAAATATAATTACAATAATGATATTATTATGTTTTTATACAAATTCTACAATGGCCATATTATGACCGAATGCATCCTTTTACTGCAAGGCCTTATCACGACTGTGTAAAGCTTTTTTACTGTATGAGAAGGGATGATATATGGGAAGGGGTCGTAGAACTTGTATAAAAATATAAAAACTGTAATTATACTTAAATCTGATAATTTTGAACAATTGTAAAAGTGATGAGAGTAGGTTAAGAAAAATCAACTTTAGAGTTTCAAATAGTAAAGATTAAGTTAAAAAAAGGGGTAATTAGAGATAAATGCCTCCTTAATGATGCCTTTCATTTTTTTAAGCCTCTAATTTTCTTATTTAGAGATAAATGCCTCATAGAACAATTATTTATAGAAAACATCCTCTTTATATTTTTTATACCTATACTATCCTTATTATTAAATATATTATTTTATTTTTAATACAATATTTATTTTTAAATCTTAAACAAATAATAGGGTATTTCCACCACCACCACCACCACCACCACCACCACCACCACCACCACCACCACCATCACCGCCTCCACCATCATAACCACCACCACCACTACAACCACCACAACCATCACCACCTCCACCACCACCACCACCACCACCTACTACTAATTTCATCACACGCGCGCGTCCGTGAAAATTTTTTAAAATCGCCATAACTAATTCAAAAAAAATCAAAAAAATCGAAAAAAATCATATTTGGATAAATCAAATTAATATTTACGTCTATGATTTTTTTCGGAATTTTCTGAATTTTTTGATTTTTTTGATTTTTTTTTAAATTTTTTAATTCGCAGAACATGGAATTCCATGTTTAAAACATGGAATTCCATGTTTTAAACAGTGAATTTCGTGTCTGCGGAAAACAAATTCCTTATATCAAAACATGGAATTCCATGTTTCCGTGTTTTAAACATGGAATTCCATGCTTAAAACATGGAATTCCATTTTCTGCGAATTAAAAAATTCAAAAAAATTCAAAAAATCAAAAAATTCAAAAAATTCTGAAAAAAATCATAGACGTAAATATTAATTTGCTTTATCCAAATATATAATTTTTTTATTTTTTTGATTTTTTTAGAATTAGTTATGACGATTTTAAAAAAATTTCACGGACGCGCGCGTGTGATTATTAGTTTTTGTTTTGTTTTTTTTCTACTTTCTTTTTTTTAATTGTTAATTATAAGGGTAGTTTGGGATGAGGCATTTTTCTATAAAAAATCTTATTCTAGGCACCTTTTTTTAAATAAGTTTTTTAATAGGCATTAATCTCTAATTGGCTCTTAAAAAAAAAAAATTCAATTTTTTATTGTATGGGGGTGTAGGACCGACCGGGTTCTAAGCCTAAGAAGCGTCCGTTTCGGCCTTCAAAATTTTGTCCATATTCCTTTTTTCAGATATTGCATTTTTTTTTTGAATACATGAGAGATTCAATTCGGACTCGGAGTCATTTTGACAAATGACTCCAATGAGATTCGATCCCAGGACTTCTTGGTCTCTGCGGAGTAACCTAACCACTAGGCCAACTATCCATCTCGATATTGCATTTTTATATATAGGTATTATGAGTTTAATAATACAATATAATAACTAAGATAATTTGTTATTAAAATAATATATTTTCTTGACGAAAGGGTAAGGTTCGGATCTCAATATAATTTTTACTTGTTATAAACTAATTATTTCTAATTTTTTGTTCTTTTATCAAATTATACATTACTCTTTTTAAGTAAAATTCATATGCTAAATTATTTCCGTCTTATTCATTATACTAAATAATTTGATAATCACTACAACAAAATTAGAAATACAATTAAAATTATTCTAAAAAAATTATTTTTGATATTCTATATATTTAGAATCTTATATCGAAAATTCACTTTAATCCGAACTAAGGGACAGACTTAGAGACAGTGAATGTAGACGACTATCCCCCAGACTAAAGTGATAAAATAGTTGATTTTTTTAGCGAATTAATGATCATGATTCCATTAATTTTTTGTGATAAAAAAATGATCTTGAATAAGAGTCAGTGGCGAATTTAAAAACATAAATGAAGGTGTGCTTGAATAATAGAAAGGTTCGGGAACAACGACCCCGATTTCTTTTTAGGTATTTAATAAAAATCATATGAAACAAAAAGATCTATAAATTAAATAATATCATATAAAGATACAAAAAATTAAAATTGTATTCTACGAGTTTTCATTTTTTGAAAAATATCTATGAGTATTCTTAATTTTCTTACGAATGTCTTTTTAAAAAGGATAAACAAAAAAATCATTCAACCATACGTTACTTTTTCGATTCCGTAATTTAGTTTTGACAATACTCATAACTGAAAGTATCCGCTTAACATAAACAGTAGCAACCAACAATGTTAATGCTAAAGTCAAATGCAAGTAAACCAGTGGATACACAAGATTTCTCTTACTTTCTACCAAATTTTTAGCAAGCATCGTGATACTATTCAAATTGAAAAATTCACTACTAGATTTCACATCGGTAATGTAAGTGTCAAGTTGATTTTTAAACTTTGATATACTGCGTTCGACAAAATCTTAAAAATAGCATTCAGTTAGGCAAACTAATTTTTTTATAATATGAGTAAAATAAAATTTTAAGGTTAAAATGTATAATTAAAAGTAATTGGGCTAAAAATCTAAAATAATTAAACAAATTAATTAATTTTTTTTGTAAGAATTTAAAGGTGGGCTTAAACCCACCCCTTGTACTATGTAGATCCGCTAATGATAAGAGCAGTGATAGATATCGTTAGTTTTTATGTTCCTATCATCGTATTTTTATATATGTTTTTAAAATATTTTATGAAAGATAGAGAATAATTAATTAGAAAAAAATCAAATTATTAAATCATATAAATGTATATTTTTAAAAAAGAATAAAAGTGATATAAAAATAATGACATATTAATCACTAAATCATGAAAAAATGTTAAAATGGATTATTCAATAAATTTAACTTTTAAGATATATAATAAATATTCTAGTAAGAGTTATAATTTATCACAAATACAAAATATGGATCTGTCCAACAATAATTAATACTAGTTAATTAGAACATGCAATGATCTTCATCGCATGTGAATTAAATGTAGTTTTTCCCCCGATGAATTAGATGTAGTTGGCATGACATATTCGTGTTGCAATTTACAATAGGGTGGAAGATAATATTTTTTAATGTGAGAATTTCAACATTGTAACATAGCCAAGTTATTCCAAAATATATAGTAAATAAAGGTAGAATTTTCTAATTAAGACTAAATTAAATATCAAGATTATTTTTCAAAAATTTAGGTCAATAGATATTTTTTCTAATTATAAGTTTTTTAACACAATATAATAAAATATCTTTATATAATAAGTAACAAAACGAGATCGATAGTTAGTATATGGTTAGACTACTTCGCAAAGATCAAGAGCCCTTGAGATCGAATCTTATTATAGTCAAAATGATTTTGAATCCAAAGTTGCTCTCATATATATATTCAAAATAACAAAATAATTATTTATTTTATCACCACCACCGCTGATGGTCTATCCACTTTGACGGTCAAGAACGATGATCAATGGTCAATTCTGGTGAGTTTTTCAAAAATAAAATAAAAATCGGGATGGCAACCAGTTAACTCAAAAAAATTGGCTTATTATAATTTAAGGATAATATATATCACTGTAATTTTTTTTTTAATTTTTCTGGTTTTTTAATTTTTTCAGCCCCACAAATTTCGATGAATAATTGTACCGAAACTGGAACTACAGTACTGTTGGTGTAAAAATGGTATCAATATCTGGGTAACCAAAATGCATAGAAGATGTACGGTTGGTGTTAACGTCTGGGTAAAAAAAACATTGCATGTTGTCCCTCAAGGACCCAACATTATTGCTAAAATAAGTACATTTTAGAGCATAATAGCTATACATATAGAAGAGGATATGTATTAGACAGCAACCCACGTTGAAATCTACTCCGTCGCATCCAAAATTGTCACCATTGTCGCCCCTCAGAGACACTATTAGATACTATTGGCCACTGTGCCGTTTAACTATCTCTAATCAACAACTATTTACTTAGTACCTCTTGCTCCTCACCGCTACAATCAACATATTTCAGTCCAACACCAACACCACTAAAGTCTTCTTCAACACAAAGTCAAGCCATCTATATAAATCCCATTGTTGTCACAACAACATTTGAAATCAAATCAATAATCAACACTACCATCAACAACAATTGCCGTAACCAAACCCATTTCGATACCCATAACCCCTTTTCTGATGTATAAAGACCATTGGTGCCACAACAATGCTTGGAACCAAATTAGAAATCAACACCGACCAATAAGCCTTCAACAGTGTTTCATTTGTTTTCATGTCGGCAGATTGTGAGGGTGGCGTTGGTGGAACATATGGAATTGGAGGTAGATTTATGGTGGTGGTTTTGTATTTTTCAGATGTCGGTGGTAGAAGGCAAATGGGGTAAGAGCGTAAGATCATATATTAATCAAGATAATGATAATGATTATATATATATATATATATGAAGGTAGAATGGGGACAACGTATATGCTGACTAAATTTTAGATCCTTCTCGAGGTAAACTCATTTGGTAAATTTGCTAGAGAATGATTTGTTGGGGTTGAAAGTCTCTCTCTCTCTCTCAAAAAAAAAGATAATACTTTTTTTTTACATTGCACTCCAATCTGGGGCAGATCCAAAGGGAGGTTGAGGGTACCCGCCTCACTGTCCCATGATACAGTGTAAATTTTGCTTAAATTTCTGTTAACATTAATAATCTTAGAAAATATAGAGTTTCATTCCACCTTCAAACATATTTTTTGCCTCCAAACCCTGTCCAAATTAGTAATTAGCCTAAAAAGATTTGGGTTGGTATCCACAATTCTATTATATTTTCTAATTTTAGCCTCCGACTATAAATCTTATATCCGCCTCTGACTTCAATTTCCAAAGTCAATATAGATCAACAAGGTATAGTTTAGGGAAAGGTTTTGGGGAAGGGGGGGGGGGGGGGGGGGGGGGGGGGGGGGGGTGTGTGGAGGGGACAAAAGAGAGGTCGTCCCCCAATCCTGGACACAATAAGAAAATACCTAATTATTTTTCAATGATAACTCGTTAATAAAAATTTAACTATCACACTTCTCCAAACCTAAAATTTGCTCCCTGACCTTCTCTTTCCCTGAGATACCCTTTTCTTAAACTATAACCCTCTTGATTATTTTTACTTTTCGTCCCCTCTCTTTCTTTTCCTTCCCCTAGATCCGCATGGGTAATTATTATGATATGTTCTAATTTAACTTTTGATATCAATAAGTTTTATAATAATAAATCTCAAACATTAATATAAAAGTCTCAAGATCGATCGATTTATTTAATAATGTGGTAGGTTTGGGATTATTTTTTCCTTCTTTTTCTTCGAAAAAGTAGGTTTGAGAAGACAAGACCTGTAGCCAACAACTTTCTTGAGAGATCATAGTGGAAAAAGTAAGGCTGAGTGAGATTTCACATTGAGTAGGTGATCAATTTTTTAATATTATTTTTGGTCAAGAGGTGACCCATTTACCAAGCACGACAAATAGAGACGTTGAATAATTCTCTTGTTTCGATTAGAATAAACAATAATTCACAAGTGAGTAAAGAGTTCAGCTTGACCTACCAAAAGGAAAACAAAAGATTAAGAAGAAAAAAAGTAAGAGAACAACCTTACCAACATCGTCCAAAAAAAAAAAAAAAAAAACCCTTACCAACAACTTCAGTTTTGTTTTTCTTCTTGAGTTTTTTTTAATAATATACCAAAACAGAAAAGAAATTGCAAAAACATATCACGAGAACTATATCATTTCAGTATCCCAGTTACCAAAATACTTCATTTCGGATACTGGGTATCCAAAATGGATTATTAGTTAACATAATCTATAAGTTAGCATGGTGAAAAGGAAAACGTGTTTTATTGTAAGAGATCTTGAGTTTGAAACCTTACCTTTACTTTTTTTGAGTTTCAAAAATTGATACAACTTAAAGTCCATATTAAAGAACTTTCATATTAGTCATCTCTAAGATTGATTGTTTTTTTATATATACTTAATTATATTTATTATTTTATATATGATTTGTTATATTTATTATTTTATACATGATTTATTGATTTTATTTATTAAACCGTAAAATGTCCTATTTTTTTATCTCGCCTTAGGTACCCAAGACTTTCGGGATGGCCCTTATACATTGGTCGATTAAACTCTAATATATTAATGAAAAATAATTTTGTGACAAAAAAAAAGAATAATTATCATTATATTATATAGTAATATCTCTTATGTAGGTAGGGTTGCTAAAGACTTTTAATTACAGTCTCCTATTTATTAGTAATGTATAAGAATTTTAGTAAAATAAAGTCTGAAAATGGACTTATTGTTGAGTTTTTCTTAATAATATAAAAAATACAATAGTAATTGCAAAAACATACCACGAGGAGAAGTAATTGCAGAACAATACCATTTCGGATACCCAGTAATTGCAGAACTAAGGCTAGATATTATCAGGGCCGGCCCGAGAGTGTTGGGCACCTAAGACGAGATAAAAAAAATGGGACCTTTTACGATTTAATAAAAAAATCAACAGATCATATATAAAATAATAAATATAATTAAGTATAACAAATCATATATACAATAATAGATATAATTGTATATAAAAGAAACAATTAATCTTAGCGGTGACTAATATGAAAGCCCTTTAATATTGGTTTTAGGTTATTTCAATTGTTAATTTATGCTGCGAAACTCAAAAAAAGTATCTAGGGTTTCGAACTTGAGATCTCTTACAAGAAAACACGCTGCCCTTTTTGCCATGCTAACTTATAGATTATGTTAACTAATAAACCATATCGGATACTGGCATTTCGATAGCTGGGTTACCGAAATGGTATAGTTATGCAATTACTTCTTCTCGTGGTATGTTTTTGCAATTACTTTTATATAGTATATTATTAAAAAAAACTCCTTCTTACATACTTGATTACATTATAAAAATCAAACTCTATAAAGTCTATATTAATAATTATTACATATTATTCTAGGGTACTACCCTTCTACTCTACCAAAAGACCTAAAATAACTTTTTTTTCTTGGATCTGATATTCCTAACACCGGTTAAAAATGAAAATTTAAGAATGCCACGGTTACAAGTCGACCAAGAGGACAAAATCATCTAGTTGCACTCGAAAAACAAAGTCTTCTCAACAAAATCAGGATATCACGCTTTGGTGAACAGTGAGTTAAAAAAGAACCACCATTTATCAAAGGAAGTGAATCGTTTGGCATGTGAATGTACCAACAAAAAATAGATTTTTTAGGTGGAAAAAATGCACTGCCGACAAAAAAGACTCTTTTTAAGAAAATATATTCGGAAAACACAAAGTGTGAATGGTGTGATCACGTGACCGAATCTATTGACCACTTTTTTCACTACTATCCTTTCAATGTGGATGTTTGAGCCACGTCAGCTGCACATATAAAAATTGATACTAAGCAAATGGATTTTAAAAATTATTCAAAACTATACGAATAACAGACGAGATAGCAAAATTATCACAACTTTCATACTATGTACGCTCTGCAATATATAAAAGACAAGGATGCAGAGCTTGTTTGACAAAAAAATGGAACCCGAGATAAATTAATCTTAAGACACGACACTCAAAATCCATCTAGATCAAATTCTCTAAACGAGCATATGTTGCAAGATAATGCATAAATACTCTGCTTGAATGGTGCTTCTTTAAAAAATGGATGTGAAGTTATAGATATAGCTTTTGTCACTATCAATAATAATTGAATCATTATCCAAAAGAAGCAAAATAATCAGAGTCAAATCAGATGTTGAAGGCTACGTTTGGGCACTGCTGAATGATATAAAAGCAACAAAAGAAATAATTTTTTTTTGTACAATTCTTTTTACTCTGATAACCTTGAAATCATCCTAGGTGTTGAGACTGTTAAGCGCATTAACAATTTTTCACAACATTCATTAACCCTACTTTTTTTCACTCTCCTCATTTATCCTCCCACCCACCCATCGAATCACCTCTTTACTTTTTCGTTCTCCGTCAAAAACCAAACACCGTTGTTAATCTAATTTTATGGGTTTTTTAATCTTGTATTTGAGTTCGTGAGATTTTATTTTTATGTTGGTTTTACTACAATCAACAATTCAATCTGTTATTCTTTAGATGGATCCTTCTTGTTTTGGTGGATTAAATCCATTCTTCTTCTTCTGATGGATTAATTCCATTATTTTGATGGATTTAACTAATCTTCTAATGGATTAATGTATTATTCCAATGGCTTTCTATACTCTTCTGATGGAATGCATGATGGTTTAATTGCATAGTTTTTAATTTTACTTTTTTTCCTATGAATTTAGTTATTATATTGATGGATATTTATATGATTTTTATGAGTTTTGATGCATTTTTCTTTGTGTTTTTATATACAAATGTATTTAATTCTTTGGTCGAATATTCAAGTTGATTTGTTTAATGCATGTGTTTTTTTTGGCGAGTTTGAGTTTATATTTCTTATTATTGCAAGATGTATGTGTTTTTTTCTTTAACATTGTGCTTTATGATTTTGCAGGTAATGGTCCAATACTTGAGTAAGAATTTGTGTTATGAATCATTGGTTTTGGCTTTAAAATGCGCTATTGAATTTATGCTTTCTGATTTATAAGATATTTGTTAATTTTGAAAAAAAAGATTATTAATTTATGAATTACTTGATGATTAATTTCTAAAAAAAAGATGATTAAGCCCTAAATGGTTTGTGAATTTTTTTTTGTTTTCAAAATATATTTTCAAAAATAATTTTCATTTTCTTTTTTAATATCTTCAGAAAATATAGAAAACGTCGCTTTCACGTTCTCCATAGAGTAGCGTTTTCATTTAATTTTTCAGAAAACTGTTTTCTTTTTCTCTAGCCAAACACGTTTTTATTAGTATTTTAAAAACATAGAGAATTAAAATAGAAAATATCCATTATTTTTACGAACCAAATGAGTTCTTAATTTCTGAAAAATAGAGAAATAGAAAGATGATTCATTTCTAAAAAAAAAAAGATGTTTCTGAAAAATAGAAAAAGAAAATGATTATTTTCTGAAAAATGAAAAAACATAATTTTTGTATAAGTTATTTGATCAGAATATAATTATCAACCATTACACCTCAATAGAAAAATTAAGAATTTAATAAGGTTTTGTTTAATAACTTGCAAATGAGAAGTCTTTTTTTTTTGACATTTGGGGGGTGTCGAGACACCCCAGAGTCCATCTAAGCTATCATCCAATCCCTAACCTACTTAATCTAGAGGATAAGTCGAAAATACTGGGAGTATTTCGACGAAATTCCGTTGCCCCGTGCCTAACTTCTTTTGCAAGTTTATCCGCTTTGCTGTTGAGCTTTCTACTAATGTGGCGGAAAGAGATCTGCCCCAGCTCTTCAGCATTTTGGATAATCTTGTAAAGGATGGGTTGGATATTCCAACGTGCAGCTGACACCTACTTTGTACCTTGAATGACCTCAAGGTTATCGGAGAAGATATTAATTTTTTTCCTTGGAAAGATAGCTCCTATTTGAGTAGCCTTGAGTACTGCCTCCATTTCCCCTTCCAAAGCTAAATTACAATTGGTGTTGTGGCTGTGTTCAAATATATTACTTCCATTGTTGTCAACACCAATAATAGCTACCCCCGTAGGTTCCCACTTGTTATTAAACGAGGCATCGCAAAAAAACGACAAATCTTGATTCTCCTCCATACTATTTATGTTTTCGTTTTCCATTTCTGATTTCTTGAAACCTTTGTAATTTTCAGCTATCCAGTTTATTCCATGGATATCTTGCATTAATTTTTTTGAAGTTATATTTATTCCTTTACCACATACAGTAGCGTCTCCATGTATAGCTTTCATCTTTGCTTTCCATATATTCCAAAGGTTTATCATAATGAAGTCTCCTTTCAGTGAGATTCACGCTTTATTTGAACCTAAGGTTTTAAACTTTTAAAAATGATAAATTTGGCATAATTATGATTAATGAAGCATTTGAAATTAAATAAAAAATTAATATCTAAAATTAATATTGAATTATTTGAACAGGTCAAATGAGAGTCAACCATAAAAATTTTCTCTCTCAATTCATTCTTAGCCTCTAATATTATTCCATCCTAAAGATCCACTACCCGAACCACTAAACCCTTTTTTCTTACGTTTTTTGCTTTTCTTTTATTCAGATTGAGTGTTATTTCACAAATCCGGGATCTAACATTCATCTGATTTTTCTTAGCACCAGTCTTAAAAAACCCTAGCCCACCCATTTCTTATCCTTTCACCTCTTCTCTGACTTTTTTCCTTTTGATTTTCTCTTTCTAGGTTGAATCTCAGATCGGTAATGACTAAAATGATAAACTCAAACCGAGTTAGCGGTACAAATACCAAGTCGAGAACCAAAACCAAATACACTGATATTACAAAGATGATGTTCTCGCCCCAAAGTGAAGGTAGCGTGGTCACTCCTCCGATGAGCCCTAATAATAACGATTCATATAGTGAGGAGGATGAATCACGAAAATCGGTTACCCAAGGTGAGGTTTCGGTATTAGTTGCCCAGATTGATGAAAATCAGACTGAGGTAGCACCGAAATCTAAAGAATGGTCAAAGTTATTTGGAAAAAATGATAATCCAGCGCTGAATCTGGAGTATCATGTCCCGATGCGTAAGGAAGGTAAAAGAATCATAACTCCTGATAAGGATGTTCTTAATGAGGGCTATGCTCAGTGGGAAAATTGTTTAATCGGTCAATTTCTTGACACTCCAACGTTGTTCTATAATGTTGTTAATTTTGTTAAGTTTCAATGGTCAAAATTTGGTAAGATTGATGTTAAATCTAGTAGTAATGGTACGTTTATCTTTAAATTTGAGAATGAACAGATGTATGCTAAAGTTTTAGAGCAGATGTGGCATATTAATGGCTCACCTCTGTTATTAAGACCTTGGAAGGTAGGTATGCAGTTTGAGAAACTTGATGTATCAAAAATCCCAATTTGGGCTAAATTAGTCAACATACCTATGGTTATGTGGACTAAGAAAGGCTTAGGTTATATGGCAAGTGGTATTGGAAAGCCATTACAGATGGATAGTATGACTGAATCTATGACTAGATTGGGTTATGCGAGAGTTTGTGTGGAAATTGATACTAAGGAAGAGTTACCTGATGAATTGTATGTTGATATTGGGTTAGAGGAGCTTCGAAGCCTAAGATATGTACTAAGTGCAATAAAATGGCACTTAGAAAACAAATGCAATAATATAACTAAAGTGTGGGTTCCAAAAGCTGGTATTAATGAAAAGAGGGATAAAGGGAAAGGAAAAGTTAATGATAAAGAATGGCAAATGGTGGGAAGTAAGTCTCAGGACAAAAAACATTATGATCAATCATCAAATAGAGTATCTTGCTCTAACTCATATGAAAAGCTACAGGAAACTGTGGTTAGTGATATTGATAAAGATGTTTTGAAATTCATTAATAATGGTGGGGAAGGAGAAGTTACTAGACCACCTAATATATGAGTATAGCCTCATGGAATGTAAGAGGGTTTAACAGCCTTCTTAGACAGTTGGATGTTAAAATTTTTGTGATTAGTAATAAAATTAAGCTCATTGGACTTCTTGAAACAAAAGTAAGGGTTCATAATAGCTTAAGGATAATAAGTGATCATTTCTCTCACTTGGAAATGATTCACAACTATAATAAATGTGATAGTGGAAGGATTTGGATAATGTGGGATAAAAACTATGTTGAGGTTCTAAGGGTGTTTGAAACTTCTCAGATTATGTTTATTAAAGTCAAAATATTACAATCAAATATTTCTTACTATGTGGGTTATGTGTATGCGAGTAATGATGATGATGAAAGAAAAGTTCTATGGAATGTTATAGTTAATTTGAGTAATGATTATGAGGATCAGTGTATATGCTATACTGGTGATTTCAATGAGATTCTTAAAATTGAGGATAGATTGAACTGTGATACTATACCTACTAGCTCTATTTTTTTAGCAAACTGTATTGAGGATGCTAATTTATATGAACACCAATATGCAGGTCAATACTTCACATGGACAAATAAGAATGATAGTGGGCAATTGCGTGCAAGTAAGATTGATAGAGTGTTTGTCAACACTAAATGGATGAACACATGTCAATCAAATGCTATTATTGTGCCTCCCTCTACTTCTGACCACTGTGCAATAAAGATACTTATTGATGGAAAGGAAAAAGCTGGGCCTTGCTCCTTTAAATTTTTCAATATATGGACTAAGCATGAGAAGTTTAAAGATATTATTAAGAATATGTGGGATACAGAGATTAATGGCAATAAGATGTTTCAGCTTTGTATGAAGTTGAGATTGGTAAAAAGTGAGCTTAAAAAGTTTAATAACAAATATTTTAGAAGAAATTCTGAAGATATTGAAAACTTAAAATCTCAGCTTGAGATTGTGCAAGTAAGAATAATGAAAGGTATTGCTAGTGATGCTGATATATCTGAGGAAAAGATCCTTATTAAACAACTAGAGGTATCTGTAATTACTCATCATGAGGTGCTTAAACAAAAATCTAGAGCCCTGTTTATTAATGACTATGATATTAGTTCTGCTTATTATTACAGAATGATTAAAGGGAGGGTTGCAAAGAATTTTGTCTCTACTATCACTTGTGATGATGGAAGGATTTTAACTGAGCAAGAAGAGATAAAAAATGAATTTGTGTGCTATTATAAATCTTTACTTGGTATGGAGGAATGTAATCAAGAATTATGTTCAGTGGATACTATTAAAGCTATATTAAATAAAGTAGTCCCTGAAAATCTTATAGATGGCTTGATTGCCCCCATAACAGATAAAGAAATAAAAGATTCTTTGTTTGCTATGGGTGATGCAAAAAGCCCAGGGCCTGATGGTTTCACTGCTTGCTTTTTTAAACAATCATGGGACATAATTGGTGATAGCTTCTGCTCAGCTATTAAACAAACCTTTGAATCAGGTAAAATTCTTAGACAAATTAATGCAACAAATATTGTTTTGATTCCTAAGGAAAAGAACCCATCCCGTGTGAGAAAGTTTAGACCTATATCATGCACTAATATTACATATAAAACCATTTCTAGAGTTATTATGAATAGGTTAAAGAAAGTGATGAGTTCAATAATATCTTTGAATCAAGGTGCCTATGTTAGTGGGAGGAATATAAGTGATAATATTCTTGTTACGCAAGAAATTGTTACTGGCTATGAGAAGAAATCTATTAAATCTTCTTGTACCATTAACTTGGACTTGCAAAAAGCATATGATAGTGTAAATTGGCAGTTTTTAATTAACACTCTTCATGCCTTAAAGTTTCCTGGAAAATTTATAAATTGGATACATATGTGTATAAGTACCCCTTACTACTCTATATGTATAAATGGAGATTCTTGTGGGTTTTTTAAAGGGAAGAGAGGGTTGAGGCAGGGAGATCCTCTCTCACCTTATTTGTTTGCAATATGTATGGAGGTGTTCTCTATGTTATTTTATAGGGTTGCTCGGAACAAGGACTTTACATTTCATAAAAAATGTAAGGAAATTAACCTAAATCACCTGGTATTTGCTGATGATGTTTTGATATTTATGAAAAGCAATAGTGAATCTGCTGGTGTGGTGAAGGAGGCCCTGAATTTATTCTCTAGATGCTCTGGATTAAACATAAATTTCACTAAAAGTGAATTATATTTTAGTGGGGGAGTAAATGAGAAAAGTAAAAGGGATATTTCTCAGATTCTTAACATTAAAATTGGGAGTTTGCCTGTTAGATACTTGGGCATTCCTTTAAACTCTAAGAAAATGAGTGTATCAGATGGGAATGTTTTAATTGAGAGGATTTGGCAAAGTATTATGCAATGGAGCTCTAAAATGCTCTCCTATGCAGGTAGAGTTGAGTTAATAAGGGTTGTACTTATAAGTAAAATATTGTTTTGGAGCAGAGTATTCTTGCTTCCTAAACAAGTTATATATAAATTAAATCAAAAATTATCAATGTTCCTTTGGGGCTCTAGTAATAATGCTCATGGTGCGAGAGTATCTTGGGCTAAAATTTGTAGTCCAAAGGAAGAAGGAGGACTTAATATACCTAATATTGAATATCTGAATAGAGTTTGTTTATTATATAACTTTTGGAGGTTTTATTCTCATGAACAAAACCTATGGAGCAAATGGGTTAATGTAAACATTCTAAAAAACAGATGCATCTGGAGTATTAGTCAAAAGCAGTATCACTCTTGAATGTGGAAACAGATGTTAAAGGTAAGAAAGTTTGCCTTTGACCTTATATATCATGAAGTGGGAAATGGTGAACTAACTTACATCATGTGGGACAAATGGGTGGATAAAATGGATATTCAAGAAATTTTAGGGGTTAAAATAGATGAGGCTAATATTAGCTGCAGTAAAAAAGTGAAGGAATGTTTTGGTAGAGGAAGGTGGAGAATACCACCTAATATTGCGCAAATTGTCCCTAAAATACAAGGAATTATACTCAATGATGCTAATAATAAGATTATCTGGACTGAGAGTATAAAAAACAAGTTTTCTTTTAAGAAAACTCTTATGAAAATCTCAGTACATGAGCCTCAGGTTGAGTGGTTTGATATTGTATGGGCAAAAGCTTGTATTCCAAGGTGCTCATTTATCTCTTGGCAAGTTGCGATGAGCAGGCTTCCTACTAAAGATAGGATGTTGGAGTGGGGATTGAATATTAATCCTATTTGCCTGTTATGTGAAAAGGAGGATGAAAGTAATGAGCATGTGTTTGTTAACTGTAAATTTTCAAATGCTATACTTAGCCGCTTATTGGCAGTTTGTGGCTTTAATATAAATATTAGTAATGTGGAGGACCTGCTAGTGAAATTAAAAGTTGGAGCTAGTTTGGAAGCTATTAATGTTATTGGGGTTTGCGTAACTACTTACATTTATTTTGTATGGAATGAAAGAAATAGGCGTGAGCATGGAGAATATGCAGCTAATGAAGAGAGACTTTACAACAAAATTATAACATATATGGCTGTTAGACTTAAAGATAGAAGGTTCAAGAATAGCAAAGTGAAGAAAGCTATTGATGATTTATGTAATAGTTAGACATTAGTTCTCTTTTTATTTAAGAAGTCATTGTAATGTCTCTATTTCATTCATGAAAGTTGTAATAGTTTATGAAATAGGTGTTTAGGTGTTTACTCATAATAACTGAGTAAAAGTTGTAATGTTTTGACAGTTTGATCTTCATTTAATAAAAAGTTTGATTTGCCGATCAAAAAAAAAATTAATATCCAATAAACACATGCTATCTTACACCTTGACCTATAAAAGGTATCGTCTTTTTTTAAAAACAGTAAATTATAGGAAGTTTACAAAAACTCAAAATTTGAGTTTTAGAATGTTTCACATAACTCAAAATTTGAGTTATGGGAAGATTCTTATAACTCAAACAACTATTTTTATGAGAAAGAAAAGAAAAAAATAAAATGTATGTGGCTTTTTATGGACAAAAGAATAATGATTAGAGTGAGAGGGAATTAATTTTAACTTAGAGATGTTTCTTGGGCATAAATCCTTAAATAAATTGTAAGTGTTTTTTAGTTCAAAGTAACACATATTTTCAAATAAGTCTATATTATACTAAAAAAATGATGAAATATATTTAGATTTATGATAAACTTTACAAAATGCTCCTAAAGTTTAGAAAAAGATAAATTTGACACAAGTATGATTAGTTGAACATTTATGTGATGACTAGGTAAAAAAAAAAACCTTGCAAATAAATAAAGTATAAGTATTTTTTAGTCCTAAGTAACACATATTTTTAAAAAATTCTCTACTATATTTGAAAATGATGAAATATATTCCGATTCATTATAAACCTAACAAATGCTCCTAAACTTTAAAAAATGATAAATTTGGCATAAGTGTTTTCTAGTCCATTAGTATTTTTTTCTACAAGAAATGGAGAGTGAAGAGTCCGGTCGGTGGGAGGTTCATAGCCATGTGGTTGAAGGGTGTAATTGAATTGACAGATGTGCTTGGTTGTTTTTGTGTATTGTGATAGATACTTGTCTTTCTTGTAATAAAATTGGACAGTTGGATATTTGGACATTTAAATTTTTTTTGATGGGCAACCTAAATTCCATGGGCACAATCACACAAGTATATGAGTCGTCACAAGTAGTAATAGTGATAAGATCGCTTTCCACAAATAATAAGAAATTAAACACGTAATTTCAGCTTTAACCTAGAAAAATGTTGGGTAAGACTAAAATTAAAAAGAAGATATTTGATTCGTTTCAAAATATTAAACTACTAACAATAAATGAAAGAACTAATGGTTAACTAAGACAAAAATAAGGGAATAAAAAGTAAAGATTAAGATACGATGTAACGAAGCATAACTCAAGATTGTGTACTCACCTCTGTCATGCCATGGGACTATTCGTGATTGAAGGCTAAATTGAGAATTTCACTTGCTAATCAGGATTCTAAAGTCACCTTAAATACCTCCGGGGTAAGTATGGAATCCATCTAATACTAGGAACTACTCCTGGCTAAATTAAGACCCCCAACTCAAAAAAAATTCGTCTCCATAAAGTAAAAACAAACTAGGGTCTAAAAATTTCACAAGGAGGAAGCGTGTAATAATTTCAAATAATGAATAAACAAAAACTCCTACAACCATAATATAAGAAATAATCCACAACAATACTTTCAAAACAAATAATCACATTATTATAGTTCCACGAATGATTCATTTTACAATGAAAAAGGGGAGACTAAAATACTTAACTTGATGTGGGGGCTATAGGGTGATTCTCAATCCTTCCATGACATTTAGTGGCCTACTCACTCCCTTCCTTTTCCGGTCATTTGTCATTAAATCACATAACTAAGAATATTATGGTCTTTTTGGTTATAACATAGGCTTAGTGAGTTTGGGGCATTTTCTAGCAAGTTTAACTTCCTCAATGAGTTTTTTATCAACCTTATCTTTCATTAAAGCACTAACGGCTTGAGTGATGATACCAAGAAGAAAAGGAGATAAGGTAGCTACCCGTCTTAAACCTTTAGATAGATTATTGAGGTGAACAGGTTAACTATTAAAAGAAAAGCATATGTGACAAATGTAATACATTGATAAATCCAATTAGTCCAGATTTCTGAGAAGCCTATCTTATTCGTCAAGTCAGTGAGAAAGTCTCATTATACATGTTAAAAGGACTTAGTGATATCATCCTTTATAGGAGCAGTATAGTTTTTTGAGTTCCTTTTTTTCTTAAAGTATTTCATTGCTTCACAAAAAAATCATGATATTTTCATGCATAAGTCTACTCAGGACAAAGACATATTGATTTTGAGAAATTATAATAGACATGATGGGTTTTAATCTACGTACAAGAATACTAGCAATAATTTTAAAGATGAAATTAGTACAACTAATACGTATGTAATAACTTATTGTAACAAGACTATTAATTTTTAAGATAAGAGTAATATAAGTTTTATTAATAGAGGTTAGACGACTATTATTCCAAAGTAAATTAGTGACTAGTCTTGTAAGATTAATTTTAAGTATATTTTGTGAAAAAAAATCAGAATATCCACTAGGGTTTTATTACTTCCCCAAGTATCCTACAACTTTTTTCAATTATCTTAAAGAATCAGGTAGTTCAAGTAAGTGATTCTAGGGATGGCAACGGATCGGATATCCTCGAAATATTGTATAACCACATCCACATCCATTAAGAAAAACGATAACCAAATCCGCATCCATTAACTATCGGATTTTAGAATTGTTTACCAAATTCGTATCCGCGGCGGATGCGGTTTATCCGCGGTTAATCCGTATCCGCAATCATTTAATATGATTTAAATAAAATAAATTATTAAATATTTTTAAAATTCTAAAATTAACTACAAAATTATTGGAAGACCATAAAATGATATTAGGCAATATAGTAATAAAATAGATAATAATCAATTAGTTAGTTTATGTGTGGAATAATTATATTTGATCGATATTATGTATGAAATTTACATATATAGAATATATGTTTTAATATTTTTTTTTATATTTTTATTCGGATTTTGGATTATCCGTCGGATTATTGTAAAAGACCAAATCCTAGCGGATAATCCACCGGTTACCTTTTGTGAGAACCAAACCCTCATGGATGCACCATCAGTTCCACTAACGAATTTTTAATCGGATCGGATATCCATCGGTTACGGTTAATATTTGAACCATTGCCATCCCTAAGTGATTCATATCTTCAATAACAACTTTTCCAATTTTATCAATAATTAAGGAATAATCTCTTTGATCGATTATGGTGAAAGTGTTATTAAAATTGGACTTAATGGTGTTTTCAATACCATTATTCTTATGATTATCACACGAAATACCATTCTCATTTATTATATCAGTGATTTTATTTTAGTTCTTTCATCTTCAGTGACTAGTAGGACACATTTTTGTCTCTTTTTGATTCCGTTTATTCAGGATCTTTGTTTCCAACAATTCCTCCTTATTCCAATAAATTTCAAGATTTTTTCTATTAATATGATTAATCTCATCCCAATTTACAATTACAGTACATCTTATTAACCTCACCAACCACAATCTCTCATTTCAATAATTAGACTACTAATATACCATGTCTAATGTGGTAGGCCCGTTTATGTATCTTAACTGTTGGATACATACCTAATATAATGTCCAAAATAATATTCAACGAACCAACCCCATATAGTGATCTATCTTCCTACTTCACCATACCCTCATTTCCTTGCAACTCACCTACCAAAACTTTTCATAAATTTATTTAAATTATCCCTTACCCTCGCTCCCTATATAATCTCAACCTTTCTCTTTACCACCACAACTCACAAAACTTAGATCTCATATTTTCTTTATAGTTGTAAAATTCTCTATCTTCGACCGATAAAAGAAATTCTCTAGCCACTTTTAAAACTTTCGGTATTTGCAAAAATATCCAATCTTCTGAAAAAAAAAATGGTGGGTGCGATTGAAAACGGTCACCACAACAACAACAATGGCGTGGAAGTTTGCGTGAAAACTGCACATGCTGACCCGTTAAACTGGGGAATGGCGGCTGAGTCATTGAAAGGAAGTCATCTTGATGAAGTCAAGAAAATGGTGGCTGAGTTTCGAAAGCCGGTGGTGAACCTTGGAGGTCAAACGTTAACTGTATCCCAAGTAGCGGCCATCGCTGCCAGGGATGATGGTGGTCTTAAGGTGGAGCTTTCAGAGGCTGCTCGTGGTGGTGTTAAAGCTAGTAGCGATTGGGTTATGGATAGTATGAATAAAGGAACAGATAGTTATGGTGTTACCACTGGTTTCGGTGCTACTTCTCATCGGAGGACTAAACAAGGTGGTGCTCTCCAAAAAGAGCTCATTAGATTCTTGAATGCCGGAATCTTTGGAAACGGAACGGAAACTACCCATACACTTCCACACAAAGCTACAAGAGCGGCTATGCTCGTTAGGATCAACACTCTCCTTCAAGGATACTCCGGGATAAGATTCGAAATTCTCGAAGCGATCACGAAATTCCTTAACCAAAACGTCACGCCTTGCTTACCTCTCCGGGGTACAATCACCGCCTCGGGTGATCTTGTTCCGTTATCCTACATTGCTGGTTTGCTAACCGGTCGACCTAACTCCAAGGCCGTTGGACCAACCGGTGCGAGACTTAACGCCAAAGAAGCTTTCACACAAGCCGGAATCACCACCGGATTTTTCGAGTTGCAACCTAAGGAAGGTCTTGCACTTGTCAATGGCACGGCCGTTGGCTCCGGAATGGCGTCCATGGTTCTTTACGAAGCAAACGTTCTTGCGCTATTATCCGAGGTTTTGTCCGCGATATTTGCGGAAGTGATGAATGGAAAGCCGGAATTTACCGACTATTTGACACATAAATTGAAGCATCACCCGGGGCAAATCGAGGCTGCGGCTATAATGGAACACATTTTGGACGGTAGCTCGTATGTTAAGGCAGCACAAGAGCTACACGAAACCGACCCTTTACAGAAACCGAAGCAAGACCGTTACGCTCTCCGAACATCACCACAATGGCTTGGACCTCAAATCGAAGTGATTCGTGCGGCTACCAAGATGATCGAGAGGGAAATCAACTCGGTTAACGACAACCCTTTGATTGACGTAGCAAGGAACAAAGCGTTACACGGAGGTAACTTCCAAGGTACGCCGATTGGTGTGTCAATGGACAATACTCGCCTAGCCATAGCTTCCATTGGAAAATTGATGTTTGCTCAATTGTCCGAGCTAGTTAATGACTACTACAACAACGGTTTACCCTCAAATCTAACGGCTAGCCGAGACCCGAGTTTGGATTATGGTTTTAAGGGAGCCGAGATTGCAATGGCTTCGTATTGTTCAGAACTTCAATCTTTGGCTAATCCGGTAACGAACCACGTCCAAAGCGCGGAGCAACACAACCAAGACGTGAACTCTCTCGGCTTAATCTCCGCGAGAAAAACAGCCGAAGCAGTCGATATCTTGAAACTCATGTCGACAACTTACTTGGTAGCGCTATGCCAAGCGATAGACTTGCGCCATATCGAGGAGAATGTGCGACTTGCGGTGAAGAACACGGTTAGCCAAGTAGCTAAAAAAACGCTAACAATGGGGGTTAACGGAGAACTTCACCCTTCAAGATTCTGTGAAAAGGATTTACTACGAGTTGTGGAACGCGAATACGTATTCACTTACGCGGACGACCCATGCCTTGCAACATACCCTTTGATGCAGAAGCTACGACAAGTCCTTGTGGATCACGCATTGAAAAATGGAGAGTCCGAGAAGAATATAAACACTTCAATCTTCCACAAGATTGGCGCTTTTGAAGACGAATTGAAATCCATTTTGCCTAAAGAAGTGGAGAAGGCACGAGTGGCTATTGAGAGTGGAAAACCAACAATTGCTAACCGGATCAAGGAGTGCCGGTCTTATCCATTGTACAAGCTCGTCAGGGAGACGCTCGGGACAGATTTGCTGACAGGAGAGAAGGTTACATCGCCCGGGGAGGTGTTTGACAAGGTGTTCACAGCAATGAATCAAGGAGAGATTGTTGATCCACTTTTGGCTTGCCTTGAATCATGGAATGGTGCTCCTAAACCCATCTGTTAAGCTCAATTCTGATATTTTTGGCCTAGTACTCGGATCCTCGCGTTTATTGATTTTGTTGTTTAATATGTTTACAGTCTCTTTTCATTTTCTTTCATAATTGCCGATATGTTAGTCATTGTATTACGGTTAATTATGTTTACCAAATTAATTCTCCGCTCCATAATATCTTGATATTTTATCGGATTGGTCCGAGTTTCTTAATACTTAGGATGTGAAAATAAAAGAGTAATGATATATGTCACTCCTTTTCATGTCATCCTTTTATCACTCTTCTATATATTTCTTTTCATGTCATCCTTTTATCACTCTTCTATATATATGTATTGATTTCCTTGAATAGAATATAGAGAAAAATTAAGGGCTCGTTTGGAAGTGCTTATTTTAGAGTAAAAAAGCGCTTTTAGAATAAAATTTGAAATTTGAAAAAAAATTAAAAAATAATTTTGAAATCTAAAATTATTTTAAGTGCTTTTTTCAAGAAGCACCAATTTGGTGCTTCTCATAAAAGTGCTTTTCAAGATAAAAAACACTCTTAAAATGATAGAAGCACTTTTAAGTGCTTTTCCAAAAAAGCACTTCCAAACGGGCACTAAATAGGATAGAGAAATCAATTCATTGGTCCATGTAAGCATACACGTAGGAGGTGATAAAAGGGTGATACAAAAAGGGTGACAAATATCATTACTCAAAATAAAATTAGGACTATTTATAATTAATTTTTTTTCTTAACCAACCAAATTCTATATAAATAATTTAATAATAAACATAAAAAATTAATACAATTAATTAATTATTGTTCTATTTCTCCTATTATAGATTTTTTTTCCTCAAAAATGTTGAAATTGTTGGGTTCTTTTTTTTAGGAAATTAAGATTGTAAGGAGGTATACATGGAATTGGGAAAAAAGTTATAGTTTCAAATTCAGAATTTAGTGAGAAATTTGTCAGAAATTTTTTTATGTAACTTTTTTAAATAAATATAGAATCCAGTTTTCTTAATCAAAATTTTATTCTCACTTAATTAAATTATTTTCTTCCGAATCTAAATATTATACTTTTATCCCTTTTAGAACTAGAATATACACCAAAAATATTTTGAGCCTACAAATTTTAGCCTCCCCTGCTACCGTGAGTTCCCGAATTCGCCCCTAGAGGCATCATACATGTATATATAGTTATATACAAGTTAATTAGGGGTTTTGGGTTAAGTTCTATATATTGGATGCATGCTTAACTAGTGTTTGGGGTTTTGGGATAGAGAAATATTCTTAAAAAACGCAACATATAGGTGCCACTATTGAGTTCAAATCTGGCATCTATTGAATTAAAGACAAATTCATTTTCGCTAAACCAGTGATTCATTTGTGTTGTCTTGTAATCACAACATACTTATATTCTTATATTATGTATTTTTTTGTGTGGGGCCTTGGTGGTTTTGGGCCCGAGTAGCTCTTATATCTTATATCACAAATGCTGATAAATCCTAAGATATTATTTGTGAAGCACCCCAAAAAAGTTAGAGTGCAACTAAAAGGCAATATACATGGCTCCATCATGAGCCATCACCCCCACTTCCCTTTCATCTTCACCATTACTATATCAATCTCTCACCACCACTCCACCACGTTTTCCAAATTAGCATATCTTAGCCTATTTTTTTTAGATGGCTGAATTTCAAAAGAGACAAACCTCTTGTTTTTTCTCCATAGAAAATTCATCAACCTAAGAGAATCTATTCCCCTCCATGATCAATATTTCAGATATTGACCTGATCCACACATTATTGGATGCTCATAATGAGATTATATTTGAATATTGGGCGCTCCCAAGGCTAGAGACATTATTTGGAAATGCCAAATTTAATAGCGAGTAACTCTATTGAGTCCCCTCCCCCGTAAATATGGTATAATGGATATGGTGGAACTGAACATGCCCCAACGCCGATGAAAACTATTACAAACGGAAGTGTGAATAGGAGTAATATTGCAGGGTAGCGGGTGAGCTAAGAAAGACAAGGATGGATCATGGATAGGCCTATTTTTGACGAATACCGGCTATGCCTTTCTAGTAGTAGCAAAATCAATTGTGTTATATGAAAGACTACAGAGAACAGGAGGGCTACAAAATTGAGTGTGGAGGTAGAATCTACAGATGTTCTCACGCTATTTAATAAACTAGACAAAGGGAAAGCTCTAAGTACACATACAATTGAGCGTTATTCGAGGTATGCTTTATAGGAACTCGACTTATAGGGTCACAACCATATATAGAGTGGCTAACACTTGTACTGATTGGTTGGCGCATCTAGGAACATCCCAAAATTGAGTTAAGCAGAATGTTAACGAATCCAATCAAATGGTCTTTGGCGATTCTTGAGACGCGATAAATGTAGATGGAAATGGAAGTCCTAGACTGGGTGGGGGTGAATAAGACTCTAGGTCAATATATGCCTAATTAAAATTATCGATAATTATAAGTTTAAGAAACTTCTACTAGACAATTGATTAAACACCTAATGGGGTCAAACATTATGGATGATATAGTTAGATAAATAATCCAAGCAAGATATAAATATGATATGAAAGAGATACAAGATAGAAATTACATAATCGTGTAGGGTGGTTTGGTTATCCTACATCACTACCTAAGGTAGGCACTTAAGGATTTCAAGCTCATTCACTAGACTTCTTGTGTTTCTTAACGGTGATAAACAAAAGCGATACAAGGAGATTTTTCGGGATAAACTATAACAGATACAAAGAGGTTTTCTATGATAAACCATTACCAAATCTCTCGTGATTTTTACTAGCTAAATCACAATCCAAGTGAAATTTTTACTTGGATCAAACTCAACCATTAAAACCCCTCTTCTGTAATATAGATTGGAGTAGAAACCCTTGAGTGTTTAGCAAATATTACCAACAAAAGGTCATATTCCCAATTGACTAAATAATAAAAATTATAATCTTGAAATCCTTGATGAGTAAATAGAAATGTGAAGCTTATGTTGACGATCAACAAAATTAATTAACTCCTTTTTGATTTGATTTATACAATGAATTTTGGATGAACTCTTTCTTGAGTGAAAGATAAAGTTATAATATTGATCAAGCTTTGATGATGGATATTGGCTTGATTAATATACTTGTTGAGTGGATAATCCATTGAAGATAGGTTGAACTAATTCTTGAGTAGATATAACTTTGAGATGTATCAAGCTTTGATTTGATGACAATAACTTGATGAATAAGCTTGAATATATATTTGATTTGGTATCCAATGATATGAGAAGTGTTGGAGAAGAAAAGGTGAGATATGGGCTGAAAATAGACTAATATATAGAGTCTAAATAAGTTCCAACGGTCATAAAAAGTTGTAGAAAAGATCTAAAAGTGGGAACCCATTTTTGAAGCGGGGTTCCGTTTCTTAAAAGCATGATGTAGTTCTCTAAAACGGAATGACGTTTGCTAAATATAGATCTTGTTTCACCTTTTGTATTTCGAATTTAACTTTATGATACGTTGCTCAAACGCAAAAAGTTTCTTCATTAGATATCTTCAACATTCAATTCTAATAACCTTTTAAGTTTACCAATTTTTTATATTCCGAACACAAAAAACATGTTCAAGAGCATGAAAACAAATATACATGTTTTTGCATAGGAAAAAATGGCCAAATGCTCTTGAGTTTAGCATAATAAATATTATAATAGTTTATCTTAATTTGTTAGTTCAGTATTTTAGAAAATTCAATACACATTCAAAGTTATGCTCTAAAATGATTTAACTTAGGCAAATTCACACAAAACCTAAAACATGTTTAAGACAGATAAAATGTATTTTTTATCTATAAAGGTGGTGTTTAGATACTTTAAATCATGACATTAAATATGTTATAAATGAGCATCTAAATAAGTATTTAGTTAAGCACTATATCAAATTCGTTACATGTGAAAATCTATGCTCTAGAAATTGTTTAACGTATATGAAATTCCATGAAGCATAAAGAGTGAAACTTAGGATACTTGTGCTCTAATCATGTGATGTGTTTTCAAATGTATAATCATATAAAATGTAGTAGACACATTGGTAAAGGTTAACTTTATGGCATATAATATTAAGGGGTGTCATATATTTCACCAAACAATCACATAGTCATAAGGGTGTGCAAAATCGGAAATAGGTACACATATAGTCCAAGTGTTTATACTAGTGTACTTATCTCCCAGCACAAGATGCGTTGTAAATGTGAAACCATATAACAATGAAGTGTGCAATATTTTAGACAAAATCAATACATACAAAGTTGTTGCATAAATAGTGCTCATAAAATCAAGATATAATTAATGCATATTTACGCAAATAAGATGTATTTGGATGATTTAGCTCTAAACACATGGAATTATCTATTAAAGCATACACACAAGTTTTTTTTTTTTGATCAACCAACAAATTTTATTACTTTCAAACATTGTATTTACATTCCAGAGCACTCACTAAGAGCCTCATTACAGCTATATAGTAGACAAACAAAACAAACAAAACCTATAGCTCATTACATTAACAACTCTACTCTCATTTGAAAACATCTTTTAACCCCCAATCTTCTGCGATCATTTCTCTACCTTCTTTGATCTTATACCTTCTCTTCCCTCTACTTCTAACATATAGGTTATACACAATGTTATGCATCAACTGTTCCTCATTCTGCAATTTTCCTCCATGTATATGGTTATTCCTGTTGTTCCAAACCAGGTACACAAATGATGTGAACCAGCTTGAATATACATCTTCCAGAAACTTATCAGTAGTCTTTAACAGTATGAAATCCACTAACTCATCCCAACCTTTCACCCTCGGCATTTTAACCCCACATTTCAAAAAGCACTCTTGCAGCACTCTATTAACCCATGAACAGGTTACAAAAAGGTGATCCCTATCCTCAATACTCATGTGACAGTAAACACATAGCTCATCTACTTGCAAGCCCCATTCTATCATCCTACTCTTAGTAGGCAGTCTATCCAAGCTTGCAAGCCACGCACAAAAAGAGTTTTTAGGCAAACTCATTGAGGTCCAAATAATTCGTGTCCATTTTAGAATTAGACCCCTATCTACCAGTTCATTCATCGTTTTCTTAAAAGAAAACTTTCCCTTAATACTCGCTTTCCAACTTATTTGATCTGCAGCACCATTTAAGGTTGGAGTAACCTCAGCTAATCCACTGAGAGGGGGAGGAAAGTGCCATCTTCCATTAACATAACAACTTTGAACCGTCTTGTTTAGCCAAATACTACTATAGTGAGTGTCTTTCTGCAGAACTTCATTTACATTCCTGCCTCTAACCCATCTATCCCAAAATATAAAGGTATTGGCTCCATTATTAACTGTATGAGTTATAAACTCATAGGCACTACTTCTCAACTTAAGGATCTTCTTCCATGTCCACGCAAGGTCTTGTTTTACCTTGTAATTCCATATACATACATTCTTAAAAATATTCAAGTGAGCCCACACACTCAACAAATTATCACTCTTATTGTACATTCTCTAGAACATACTCAATAAACAAACCTTGTTAAGGTTTTCAATGTTTGGTAATCCCAAACCACCATATTCTTTACCTCTACATACTGCAACCCATGATACTTTAGCCCCATGTGCTCCTTCAAGCTTGCCTCTCCATAAGAAACTCGACAGTTTTTTATTTATCTTATAAATGACATTCTTTGGAAGGAGGAAAACCCTGCACCAATATAGAATTTTGCTAATTAGGACTGTTTTTATTAGTTCCAGCCTCCCAGCATAGGTAAGCATCTTATTACTCCATAGTTCAATACTCGAGCAAATACTCTCCACAAGTTTGTTTGCATCTGTTATATTAATCTTCTTAGAATTCAGAGGAACTCCAAGATATCTAACTGGAAGAAACCCTTCTTTAATCTTTAATATATTCAAGATATCCTGTTTAACCTGAGGTGAGGTATTGCCAAAGTAAACCTCACTTTTTGTGTTATTCATTCTTAAACCCGATAATCTAGCAAAAAGACTTAAGCCTCCCCTCACCAACTCAGCTGATACACAATCTGATTTCAAAAAAATCAGTAGATCATCCGCAAATACAATGTGATTCAACTCCACACCTTCACACTTTGGATGGTAACTGGACCTTTTACTTCTCCCTATCTTCTGAAATAATGCAGAAAATACTTGCATACATAATACAAAGAGATAAGGGGACAGTGGGTCCCCTTGTCTCAATCCCCTCTTTCCATCAAAATAGCCTACCATCTCTCCACATATACACAAGGAATATGTAGGTGTTGATACACACATCATGATCCATTTAACCATCTTAATAGGGAAATTAAACGCATACAACACCTTGAATAAGAAATCCCAATTTAAACTATCATAAGCTTTTTGTAAGTCTAGATTGATGGTACACCTAGCAGATATATTTGACTTCTCATAACCATTAATAATGTCTTGAGCTACCATGATATTATCACCTATATTCCTCTCACAAACAAAAGCTGCCTGATTAAAAGATATCAAAGGGTTAAGTACCTTTTTAATCCTGTTAGTTATGATTCTTGAAAGGGTTTTGTAAGGTGTGTTCACACAAGAAATAGGCCTGAACTCCCTTACATTACTTGGTGTTTGAAACTTAGGAATTAAAGCTATATTAGTTGAGTTAGCCTCCTTAAGCATTACATTATTTTCCATAGTTTCCTTAATTGCACTACAAAAATCCTCCCCTACTATACTCCAAGCTTTTTTGTAGTTACAAGAATTAAATCCATCAGGACCGGGACTTTTAGTCTCATCAATGGAGAACAAAGCTTCTTTTATTTCTTCAGTTGTTACAGGTCTGCTAAGCCACTCTCTTTGTTCCTCAGTTAGATAAGTACCAATTAACTCTTTTAGGGTCTCTATAGAGCAGCTCTCCTGTTCACTATCCTCTGTACCAATAAGCCTTGTATAAAACTTTAAGAACTCCTCCTTAATCTGTACTGGAGTGTTTAGCACTTGACCACTATCATCTATAAGTGTACTGATTTTACTCCTTGCTTGTTTTGCCTTAATAACCTTATAATAATAAGCAAAGCAACAATCACTACTAGTTGACCAATTATCTCTAGCTTTTTGTTTTAGCACACCATTCTCATTCAAAATAGCCTCCTCAAGTTTAGCAAGAGCTACCTTCTCCTCAGCTAAAACTAACTCATTGCTTCTCCCATTCATTATCTTTTCCTGCAATTTTTCTACCTCCAACCTTAGCTTCATAATATACTCTGGGGTTCTCTTGAAATGCTTTATATTAAAGGCTTTTGAGAGCCTTTTTAACTATCCTCTGCTTTGCATATAATATATACATAATTGAACCCGTAATCTTTACATTCCAAGCCCTTCTCACAAGCTCTAAGAATTCATCATGGTCAGCCCATATGTTAAAAAACTTAAATGAGCAAGGGCCTCTTACATAAGGTGGTCCTACTGATATCAATAAGGCACAGTGGTCAGATGTAGAGGGAGCAAGACTTAAAACATTAGATTGAATCTTATCCAAACACTTAGCATTCACCAAAACCCTATCTATCCTACTAGCCCTTAGGTTCACCACACTCCTATTAGTCCATGTATAGAAGTTTCCAACAGTTTGATGTTCAAACAGTTCAGCATTATCCAAGCAATCCATAAACTGTTTTGAGCTTTCCTCCAACTCCTCACAGTTTAATCTCTCCTCAATTCGCAATATTTCATTAAAATCCCCCACACAGCACATATATTCATCTTTATAAGCTCTACTCCATCTCACTAAGTCCTTCCACAATTGCAACCTTAATTTGTCATCATTATTAGCATAGATAGCGCAGATTATAAATTTCTTCCCATCAGCTAGCTCTTTCACCTCTACTAGTATAGCTTGAGCTGTACATTCAATTAACTCAACCTCTATCTCAACATTCTTCCATAAAATCCATACCCTCCCTTTAGGATCACTCCTATAGTTGTGTATTATACTATAATTCTTGAACTTATCCCTCATTATATTATCCATATTGTGCACCTGTATTTTGGTTTCCATAAGGCACATAACCTGCACTCTTTTTTCAAACATGAAATTTAAGACATCACTTTGTCTAAGGGCCATGTTTAAGCCCCTCACATTCCATGATCCAAAGATCATGGGTCAGGAGGCTTGAGCTTCTCCCCCACCTCTGCACTCTTAATTAGATCCATAACATCCCTATCAAGTGCAGACAATGGACTTTTTAGTGCATTAAAAGAATTCCCAAAGTCTAATGGTGAAACATAACTACACTCAGCCCTTTCATGATTCTTATTGCTCCTCATTACAGTTTTCCACTCCTCATTACCATCTATTACCTGATCTCTATCAGTATCAATCACCTGTCCTTTGTCCTTACTTTGATTCACCTCCTTACTTGTTATATTTTTATCCACTTTCTGAACCCATACTTTCTCAATTTTGCACACTCTATGCTCAAAACTTCCACAGCCTCCACACTGTACAGGCCTCCAATCATAGTCAACTCCTACTTCATGTAACTCCTCCTTTCCAATATCTACATATACTTTCTCCACAAGCTTCTCCTTCAAGTTAACATCAATGCACACCCTAGCATAATCCAACCTGGATCTTGATTCTATAACTGAATCCATCTGTATAGGCTTCCCTATTCCACTTGCTATATAGCTCAGTCCATTCCTTGTCCATAGATTCATAGGCACACTCCTTAGTTTGACCCACAATGGCACACTTTCATAGTTAACTTGACCAAACTTCATATCCGGACTCCACTCTCTCAAAAACAAGGGCTTAGCGCCTATATGCCATACCTGTTCCAAAGCTCTTTTACAGTACACATCATTTTCAAATTCAAACACCATCATCTTCCCATTAGACTTAATCCTAACCTTACCTAAATCCTTCCACTGATATCTTACAAAGTTTGTGATCATATAAAAAAGAGGTGGCTCACCTATAAATTGCCCAATCAAGCAGTTTGCCCATACCTCATCACCTTCATCAAACACCTCTTGAGGAGGCTTTATCACCACCCTTCCTTCTACCTTGTTCTAATCTTATGATAATCAAGCTTTAAGTTAGCTTGATCTTGAGTTTTTTCCTTTATAATCTCCACCCAGCTTCCTTTCTTATTACCTTCAACCTCGTTCACTATTAGACCTTTTGTTGGTACTGCAATTGGTGTAACAGATGAACTAATCGTTCCTATTACATTCTCATTCACTTTTTCCTTTTGCAGATTGAGGTCTATCTGCACATTAGCATTCTAATTTTCTTTACCCGTCACCACATCTTTACCCATACTTGTTAAACCCGTCTTCAAGTTGCTTCCCGATCTATTAATTCCCGTCTTCAAGTTATTCAGCATTGTATTTACTCCCGTCTCCATTTCATTCACCTTCTCACTTGAACCCGTCTTCATATTTCCTATTTTACAGTAGAACAGGTTTTCATATTACCCGTCTTCATTATTGAACCCGTCTTCGTGTTTTCCATCTCCAGTTGTTTGTCTTCAAAGATTTCTTTTGTAATGTTCCTGCGAGTAGCACGTTTTGTTGGAGGCATTTTAGAATAGGTTGAAAAGAAGAAGCGAAATTGTAAAGTCTAAGCTAGAAAAGAAAGAGAACTGAAAAATAAAAGGAAAAGTAGGCTGAAAAGGTTTGAAAGTTCTATGTTAGATCCCAGATTTTAGGAAAATAACATAGAATTCGAAAAGGAGAATCCCAAAAATAGTGATATTCTATGGGTTTTTGCTATTTTTCAGTTTTGAAATTCTGTTTGGAAGAGAGAGAAAAGTTTAAACGCCAACAACTTTGATGAATACTACTCCCGCGCGTGAGGCGCGTTCTTTTTCCTCATTTTTGAATTATTATCGCATCTCAGTACACACACAAGTTATTAGATGATCACTTATGAAAAGTAAAGAATATAACAAGTTATGACCTAGGGAGTGATCAAATCATGTGAGTATATATCTAACATAAATTAAATATGCTAAGGATAAGTAAAACAATGATAAGAGATATTTTCAACAATGGGATAAATAATCATGAATATAATTATAATTAGCATGTTAATCATACAAGGATTTGTCACATAAAAACATACACAAAAAGGGAAACATGCCAACATTCTATCCTTTTGTGGTATTTACAAGTCGTACACTAATACACAACTAGGATAATATGTAATGCAACACATATGGAGTCTTAAAGGTATGATTCCTCCTCGTTCATATATGATCAATGATAAATACAAGCACATATGAAGTCTTTTCTAGGCACGAATCCACATCACATATAATATATAATTTTGATTAAACATATCATTTTAGCATGATGTATTGCAATATGTCATAGAATAAACTAGCATGAAATAAAATATTTAAGCATGTAATTTGTTTTATTCAAGTATAATATTTTTTTCTCTCTGTCTTCCTTGGAAAAAGGATAAACTAGATAAGAAGAAAGATTAATCAAATAAGAAAAAACTCATAAAAAATCACATACCCCTTAGAAGAAATATGATACTAAAAACTCATGTTAAGAAATATATGCATAAAAATTAAAACCTAAACATGACATAACCTCAAATATAAGCATGTAAAGAAGAGTAAGATGATCATATAGAAGGATATGAGAAAAGATAGGAAGATCTTACCAATCGAGACATGTATTGACTAAGATGGATGAAATATTCTTACCAATAGCTTCCATCAATAGTGAATGTCAATGATATTGAGCTTCTCCTACACCTTTTGTTTCAACAAGGGAGACTATCCAAAAGAATATATAAATATAGAATGGGATAGATATTATAAGCAAACTCTCAATAGGCAAGATTTAAATGAGATGGATCCAAGAGATATAACGATTTTAACCATCATAAAGCCAACACAACATACCATCATGAATATATGCTAAAAACTAATCAAGTAGCACAAATAAGAAACAAAAACATATAAAGCAAAAGTATACACCACATCAAACTAAAATGACTACATGGTCCTGATGTAAAATTACAACAAAAAATCCACTAAGTATGACAATATCATAATACAATATGTCGTAATAAATTTCAAAAAAAAGTATAATATACCATGAGTGGTCACACTATATGATATATTATGTAACATAAAATAACAATAAGAAACAGCATGTATCAGATAAGATCAACTCATTAAGTCTTCCTCAAAGATAAGAAGTTGAAGATCATGAAAATCAAATATGTCATGTGAAGCAAGTATGATCATATATCATATAATAATATAATCATATATTTAATCATCATAATACTCTTATAAATTAACATTTAAGAATAAGATAATCATAAACATGCATATCAAATATAATCAAATGTCACATAGGCTCAAGTATGCAAGATAATTGATATCTCCCTAATTGTTCTTATTTTCGACCCTTGGGAGACATTATTTTTTATGTCTAATTGAATATTTTGATAGACTTTTGAGTTAAAAATGCAATAATCCGGATTTCCTATTTTATTTCTAGTATTTTTGATTTATTAAACTTTTGCGCGTAATCTTGTGTATTTTAGTGGAAAGTTTGTAGGTTTTGAATATTAGCTAGGAATGGAATCCGAGAAGAGAGTCAAAGATCGTGATATGGAGTCAAGACTTGAAGATAAATCCCGAAAGAATTTGATTCGAGAGCTGCAAATCTGGAAAATAAGACAAAGATTGCTTATTTCGAGGCACTTAAGAGATGAATTAGCCGCTTACCCTTGAAGAGAATATGTTCCTTATCGAGTTACGGAAATTTTTCAAGTGATTTCAGGTCAATCGGAGTTATAACGAAGCGGCTAGAGCCGTTTTAGTGAAGGTGGTGCAGCAGTTACGGGATTTTGGGCTTAGAAATTGGGCTTGGACATTTAATTAGTGTTTTATTCTTAAGTCCAAGCCCTAATCCGTTTTTCCACTTATAAAAGGAGCCTTTGACTTCTATTTTCAACACAATTCACTTTTTACAAATTAAAACATCAGAGAGAAGCAACAGAAGGAAGAAAGAAGAAGCTGTAAGAGCTGGAGAGGGTCTATATCTCCATTCTCAGCCAAATCCTATTCCGGAAATTAGGTTTTCTTTATCTTTAATTTTGTAATATATTATGAATTCCATTACTTTTAATTTAGTTTTCTTTTTAATTAGTATGAGCTAATTTCATTTTAGTACTTGAGAATGCTTTATGGGTGAATCCCAATTCTATTGAATTTCTATGTCTGAATTTGGGTTTTCTTTTAAATTAAATTAAATTGGGTTTTTTACTCTTTTCGATAAATTGAGATTGTTTACTGTTTTTGGAGTCATGAACTAAGAACATGTATTAGTATCTAGGCTATTCCACATATGTGGCGTGTGGATCATCCTGACGGAGGGTTTAGGTATGGAAATATTTATTCAATCTAAAATAGAAGCTATTGATTCTGACAAACTTAGCTAATTTTAGGGCCAATGTGGTAATTAACTTAAACATCTAAAAGTGGATCATATTTACCCTGGCGGGACTAGTGACACTCTAGGATAGCCTTATAGTCCACCTTGACGGGGGTATAAGGAATTTAGAATCCCGACCATTGTAATTGACCGATTTAACCCTTAAACAACATAGGTTGTGAAATAGGATTAGGAGGATCCCTTGCGTTCTCAAGTGATACCTTCTCATATTTGCGTTTCACATTTATTTACTTGCGTCTTAGTATTTAATTGCATTTTCCATTTAGTCTTTCATTATTTAGAATTAAAACAAACAAACAATCAATCATTAAAACTTTTACTTGCTTTCATAAGTGCAACCATTCATTATTCGATAAGCATTGTAGTTAACCAAACCGTTCCTGCGAACGATCTTAGAATCACTTATTACTACTTGGGACAACCGTGCACTTGCGGTTGTGGTTCAATTACTTTTGCATTTATTTTAGAACACACAAAGAACCACCAATAATCAAGAAGAAACAACAAGATAACAATTTTAAAAAGTTTCATGATTATCAAAAACTAGGGAACACCAAATTGGTACAAAAATTAAATAATAAAAATATAGTTAAGGAAAAAAAATGTTCTCATCCAAATTTCAGTTCTTCATGTGATAAGAGCATCAATCATCAAGAAATAAACCATTTAGCTCATTGATGCTCTTTTCCTACAATCACAAAGAAGTACTAGGTACCCATGGTGGTTTGGATCCTTGGGGTTTAGTAGTACCTTACACAATCCATTTTATCCTTTATCGTGGAGCTACTAAGGAGGCTAACTCCAATTATTTACAGTAAAAAATGAGATGCATAATGTCCATGTCTCTGACAATAAGTGCATAAATATATTTACAAATTGAAGAAGATGTACTATGTGAAAAAATCGGGTTTTCAAAAATATTATTTAAACACCTTTGTTTGATCATGGGAAATTTTAATCTCGGCATTATCCAAAATCGAGCAAGATTCCACTTTCTTTTCATGTTCAACTTGTGTGATCATATTTTTCTCTAGGAACAGCTCGGTTAGAAGAGATTTGATACTTTTTCGGTACAAGATTCTCTTTGCTTTCAATTTGTTTGATTTTATACTTACAAGAGAATTACTTGCATAGACTGATCCTAACCCACGACATGTTGGAATCATTTGTTGGAGGAACAACTAATTAGGGGCAACTGAAACTAAAAAACGATCAACCTCCAGTGAGTCAGACTAGTGGAGTTGATTTGTGACGTCTTCTTGATATTATTGAACTTGATCTTGTCATATCCAATGCGGGGCTACAAGGTTAGATTTATGAGTTGTTAATTGTATTTTTATATTATTCTCTAACTATTGTTTTAGCGTGTTTATCGATAGTTACATTACGAGAGCAGATAAATGCACCGTCATGATTACTTTACTCTACTATAGGAGATTCATTTCCCTGTGAGAGACCTATTTTTTAGGATAAAATCTACAAGAACATGGAGCAATATGATGTAAAAAACACTTTTGAGAACTTGCTTGTCCCAAGTTTTGTGGATATTTCTCCTTTGCTTCAGAAGAATACAAATGAATACATGGACCTAGAAAATCTTGGGAGGAAGTGGTGTTTTGTGACAGTATGATCATATATTTGTCCATGGGGTGCATCACATACTTAAAGCTTAAAGGACTCAGCAAATTAAATTCATTTTTTCTTCACTATATATTATGTTTTAGCTTTATTTCAATTGGTTAAATTCATCTTTGAAAGGACAAAAACACTCTGGATCAGTTTTCTGCTTCAAGTATGAGAAAAAATGAAGCTATGAGCCTAATTTAACAACAAGAGACACACACACACACACACATATATATATATATATATATATATATATCAAATCCTTGCAATGACTAGTGCTATCAACATGAACCATATCAAGAAGATTTATTAGGGAAATGGTAAGAATATCAATACCTATGGAATCATCCCCATGATCCAAATATTGACTATATTATTCCACATGGCAGAGAAATTCACCGTGAAAGATATCTAATATATCTAGTATTGTTTTTGAATTGTGTGGTGCTATTAATGTTTGATTATAATAATAAAGTGTATTTGAGAATAAACAAAATTCACAGAACTCTAGTTCCCGAAAAGAGAAAGAATAGGCATGTTTGGAATTTTGTGAGAATCTATATTTAAAACTGATTCTCAAACATGAACTTCCCTGTTTGAAACTGTTTTAATCAAGGATTGGCTTGTTCAAAATATGGAATTTCCCATTTGAAACAATTCTAAACAAGGAATTTATTATTATAAACATGTATTCAAAATATACAAAATCTTGTTTGAACATTTTCAAAACAAGGAATTTCATGTTACAAACAAGGAATTTCTTGTTTTGATCAAGAAACATATGGAATTCCATTTTTTGAACAAGGAACATATGGAATTCCATTTTTAAACAAGAAATTTCCTTATTTTATATAGGATATTCCCTGTTTCTCGGAACTGTTCGAAAATGAATGTCCAGAAGTTTGAAACAATTTCAAACATGAAATTCCCTGTTTTGTTGATATGGTCGTAAAACTGTTTCAAAATAGGGGTTTCCCTATTTTAAAAAGTTGTTTTAAACAGTAATTCCTTTTTCTTGCAGTTGTTAGTCGAAGATTGATGACGGTGGTGGCTGAAGGTGTTGTTGGACGGAAAAATTAAACTAGTCAGATTTGTTGGTGGTGGTGGAGGCAATAGTGGTTGGAGGTGCTGCTTTCCGTAAAAAAAATGGTCAGAGATGTTGTGGTGTTGGCGGCAACAGTTGTCTGATTGTTGTTGAACAAAAAAAAGTTACGCGGAGTTGGTGGTGGCGACTACAGGTGTGGATAGAGGTGTTGTTGGGCAAAAAATTGGTGGTGGTGGTGGTGACAGTGGTGGTTGTGTAACATTAATGATGGTCGGAAAGAGCTGTGATTGATTATTTGTGTAACATTAAAAATATATTATATTAAATACAAATCAAAATAGATTATAATAAAAATAAGAGTATTTTAGTTATGAAAAACATGATTTGTATAAAATAAGAAATAAAGTACGCTTTGTCATCTTAGTGATTTTTTTATTAGGTTAACTATTTCATAAAGATAATAAGATTATTTGTAATATCAGATGGTTTAAGGTTAATATTCCCTCCTCCCTCCATCCAAGTCTAGCTTAATTTATTCATTTTTTATGAACAAATCTTTTTTTTTGTCAACCATGAACAAATCTTAAAAAATAGTTACTAATACTTTCATCTTTTTACCTAGTTGCCTCAATTAATATAAATAAAATTATTTATTACATATTTTTTTGATTATTTGATAAAAGGTAGTATTAGAAAAAGTAGAAAAAAATCTTCATATATATAAAAAGATAATATGGAAATTCTAATTTGTTTTCTTTGTTTCTATAGGCTAAAGTTTTTCATTTGGATCAAGCTCGTTCTAACCATATGCCCATTTTAATCCGATTAATTGGGGATGGGAGGTCCCCTAGAAGCGGTGGTCTTTTCAAATTTGAATCTGCGTGGTGTTTACATAAAAAAATTCATACTTTTATGTAAAGTAAATTAAACACGGCAAATGAGGATTTGGGGGAGAATATTATGTCTATGCAGAATCATTTGCGTGTGTGAAAAATTGAAGTGTTCAGAGACATTAATCAAAGTAAGAGGTTACTAATGGCGAGGCTTAAAAGAACTCAACTCTCGCTTGATCGCAAATTTAACCCCTCCATATTTCAGCTTGGAAAACGCTTACGTGATGACTATCTTGATGTTTTAGAGAAGGCGGAGGTACTTCGTTTCCAGAATTTGAAAGAAAAGTGGATAAGATTCGGTGAGTGAAACACTAAATTATACCATCCATCCACCGTTCGAAAAAAACAGTTAGCGAGGGTATCTATGCTAAAGGAGGCGAATGGTCTTTGGGTTTCGGATGAAGAGGAAATAAAAATTCTGGTTCAGAACTATTTTCAGAGCTTGTACTCAAAGGAGGAAGAGTTTATCGGACCGTTTTCATTACTAGGTGGACTCACATAGACGTTAATGATAAAGAGTTGCTTGAAGAAGAGTTTATAGATGATGAGATAAAAGAGGTCGTGTTTCGAGCTAATAGGGTTAAAGCTTTTGGTCCTGATGGTATGTCTACCGCGTTTCATCAAAAGTGTCAGGATGTGGTTGGTCCTACAGTATGTAAAATGGTGAGACATCGTATCAGTAAGGGCGAATTATCCTCGGGTCTGAATGACACCTTGATTCACCTAATACCAAAGATCAAAGACTCGGAGAAGGTGAGTGATTTTTGGCCTATTAGTCTCATTAACGTTTCTGTTTATTATGCCAATTATGGTTAATCGTTTACTGCCCCTCTTGGCTGAACGCATTGGTCCGAACCAAACGAGATTCCTTTCCAGAATATCAACCACAAATAACATTGTTCTAGTACAAGAGATAGCCACTATGGTGCATAAGAATACAAGTAATAATGGTTATATGGAAGTTAAGATTGATCTCGACAAGCAATATGATAGATTAAGTTGGTGATTTTCGGAGGACACTATTACAACCTTCGGACTTCCTCTAAACTAGGTACGTGTCATTATTTCTGCAATGCGCTCTAACACTATGCAGGTTCTCTGGAATGGTGAACGGTTAGATCATTTCGTTCCACAATGAGGAATTCGTCAAGGGGATCCCTTTTCACCTACTTATTCGTAATGTGTATGGAGCACCTTTCCTTGCTAATACAAAATATATACATGAACAAGGAGTGGGATCCTATATACCTGAACATAATGATCTCATCTTATTTGCATAGGCTAAGGAGTCCCAAGTAGCATTAATGAAGATGGTTATGGGAAACTTTTGTGTTGAGGTAGGTCATAAATTTAGCGATGAGAAATATGTTATTTTATTTTCGAGAAATGTCCCACAATCATTGAAGAACAATTTAACGTCAAGAAGTGGCTTTATTCTAAGTGGTTATTTGGGAATGTATTTAGGGGCACCCATTGTATCTAGTCGACCCGAAGGGATTCCACCATAGAATCTCTATGAGTATGAGTAGTAAATTATCAAATTGGAAAGCTTAGAATCTTTCTCTAGCAGGGAGAGTAAATTTGGGTAAATCAGTCCTAAGCGCCATCCCGACGTATATTATGCAAACTTCAGAACTTCCGATATACGTTTGTAGGAGATTGATAAAGTTCTCCGTGATTTTGTTTGGGGTAGTGAGGAGGAGGCGAGAAATATTCATTGGTTATCATGGGATAAACTTTGTCAAGCTAAGAAAGACGTTGATTTGGGGTTTCTAGATACACATAATTTTAGCCGCACGTTACTCGCAAAATTAGGCTGGCGTATTCTAAAGAATGACCAAGCGCTTTGGGCTGTGGCTCTAAGGAGTAAGTACTTTACAAATGGGTTTCTTTCTAGAATTCCTAAATGTTCTGACTCGAGAATGTGTAAGGGTTTCTTGAGGGTGTCGAAATTATTCAGAATGGAGTTGAACAAATTTATATTGGGCACGAGGTGGATTATAAGTGGAAGTTTGAAAATTCGGGGGGAGGGGGGTTCACGGTCAAGTCGGCGTATTAGGTTACGCAACCGGTGTCGTCATTTCCGTTTTTTAAGTGGGAATCTGTATGGGATTTGAAATGTCCCCAGAATGTAAAGGTATTGGTTTGGAGGGCGATATGGGGTAGACTTCCCACCGCGCGTAACCTGACTCGAAGGGGTGTTCTTGAGAATGAACTATGTACGGGCTGTGGTGAGGTTGCTGAGAAGGAAATTCATATATTTAGGGACTGCAGCAGGTACCGTAGGCTGTGGGAATGCTGGCCTACGCTGACAGAGCTAAGTCCATCTGAATGGAATTTTGCTGGGGGGGACTTCGCGAGGGGGGAGTCAGAACCTTAGCGAGGACAATAGGGTAAGTTTGCGACTGTGGGACTTGAAGACATTGTCGAAGATGGCGTTTTCAGTGGCACAGCTGCAAGCTACAACCTCCTAACTACTGCAGGTCCGCCGTTCAACTCCCTGCGATATCCTGGACAGAGGTTCGCGGTTTGTACAACAGGTTACTCTGGAAATTGTTGCAGCAGAACCATCTGTTGACGAGCAGCTACAACAAGGTAGCAATGATCTGGCGTGGTGGAGTCGACTTATTAATTGCAAAACAGTCTCGAATGTCCTGGAAAATCATATTATTGCCCTTGCGATTTCTTGGGTAATATAGACGAATAGGAATGATCGAATATTTAATGGAGATGGTAGAAGAAAGTCACTGATAGCGCTGGGTTATAGTGTCGAAAACGCAGCTACGAATCATGTCCGCGCTCGGGGGAAAGGAAAAAGATGGCGGTATAATTGTGTCTGCAAAGAGCACACTCGTGAAGTGGGTCAAGCCCAAACTTGGGATTAAACTTAATATAGACGGTAGTCAAATGCAAGGGACTTCCAAAGCTGGAGTTGGTGGTCTATTCAGGGACAAAGAAGGAGAGTATTTAGGTGGTTTTGCGGGTCCAAATATGGCTTGTTTGGCGTTTCAAGCGGAGTTAACTGCGTTACATTTTGGTCTAACTTTTGCGATCAAGAGAAGTCATGAAAGGGTAGTAGTCGAAACCGATTTACTTGCGTTACATGCGCTAATGAATGGCGGCGGGAACAATGTAATTGCTAAATACACTACTCTTGGAATGTAAAGATATCCTCATGAATCATACGGGTTTTGAGCTTGTCCACATATATAGGGAAGCCAATATTTGCGAAGATTTTATGGCAAAATTGGGTGAGAATATAGAGGGCGATATGGTATACTACGAAAATCCCCCGGATGGTGTGCGGAAGTTTCTTACAAAGGATAAATGCGAATGGTCTACTCCTAAAACTATTTTGTACATTCCTTCGAAAGTTTAATATATTAGTTTTAACGTATTGGTCTTGTTAAGTCTTCAGATGTATGGAAGAAAAAAGACAAATAATATATGATATCTTATTTTAAAATAGTTTGACAAATATGGTTTAAGAAAATATTATTTTTCTAAATGAGCCAATGAGGTATATAGTCATAAACGGTTAATAATACGTATTTCAAAATTGACAAAATAAAAATAAAAATTGAAGCCGCCAAATCATAGGCGAAGCATTTCAATTTTTAGCACATTTTGTTGACTTCCAAGTCAAAGTTGATGCTGGTAGTTTAGTTTTGACTTGTCTGACTACTCCTTGACTTCCCACATAACGTTAAAAGGCTCGTCAGAAATTTGAAATGAAAGGTAAGAGACCATCATCTTTGATTTTTAAATTAAATAACATTTTCGATAGCCTCCATATTTTACCACTCGAACTTTATTTGGTGGTAGTATATGATTATATTGATATTGTAAAGAGATTCATCTTAAAGTATCAATATAAATGTGGAGGCTATCGTATAAATGTTAAATAGTATTAAAAGCAGTTAGGGAATATTAAAAGCATAAATGTGTTAGCACTCCTTAAAATTGACTTTATGTTGGGATTTATGTATACATAATTATCGACCAAACAAATTAGTATTACATAATTGAGTTAGAAACTAATAAAATTTTGCTTAGCTTATCTAGAAAGAAAAAAAGAAAAATCACAAATGTTTAATGTATTATGAGAATAAAAAGTACTTATAAATCTTGGAAAATTTATAAGATTTTATCTATTTTAACCACAAATCAAAGGTACTTGAATAATCGGTAAAAATAGAAATATAAGATATTAAAACAAATTATTATAACACCATCAAGATATTAAAACAAACTGTGATTACCTTCAGAGAAATACTATTAACAAATCTGACAATTATTAGTAGAATCGGTTATCTCATGCATGAATGTTTATTAATAAGTAAACAATGATTATGATTGTGCTTAGTATCCATCTTACACTAACCTTATTTGTCAAGTTATTGTAAGCTTTTTAGAATGTTATAAATTGTCAAAAGCTTATACTAGTGGCTTGCATGCTAGTGGCTTGCGCAAGTTTCATTATAAAAACATTAAGACCATGATAACTTGCAAAAGACTGAAAAGGAACTTAAGATGACATGACTACTCAAGGGAGTTCAAGAATCATATCGAGGGAGTTCAAGAATCATAACAATGTTACATGATCAAGACATTAAATCTAAACTAATAACAATCAAGTATCAAAAGAAACTTGGGATTATTCGCAATCATTTGAAAAACGTAAGTGGTAGCCTTAGGGTTTGTTTGGATTGGGGGATTGAAAGGGATGATATTATATTAAAGAATAATAAAAATCCCCTCATTTGTTTGGATTAGAAATAATTAGACGGGAAAGTTTATTAAAGGATTATTCTAATCCCTTACTATACTATATATTCAATCCTTCCAATTTGGTGTCATTTAGAAGGGATAAATTCTTTTATTATGTCATAATGTCTAAATTATCCCTATTTTTATATATAAGATATATTACTAAGGGTATAATGTCATTTAGCTATAAAAATAATCAATTCCTTTCATTATTATTCTAATCCAAACACCAAATATATGTAATCCTTTAATAAAATTCTTCCCTCTATTTTTATTTAATCCAAACAAGATTTAATACTCTCCTTTCTAATCCTTTACTAAATTTTCATTTCCTATCCTTGACTATACTATCCCTCTTTAATCCAAACATACCCTTAAGTTATTTGATCTCTTTATACAACATTCACTAGCATTGCATATTTTCGGAAAGGTCCAAAATGGTAAACACTATATCTAAAACGTTAAACTCTTCGTCATTTTGTTTGCTTTATATCATTACTTAACAAAGTGTGTATCAAGTTTTGCAAAGATTCCTTGCAAAAATATGTCACGTGGTTGAATTTTTCAAGGTCCAAAATTTTACAACTGAATCCACGTGTCATTGTGCCACGTGTCTAAGTCGGGTGTTCGACGTTTCATAGAATCTAGCCACAAAGGCCGGTTAACGGTGGTCGATCCATGATTGTAGTTTTAATAGTCAAGAATAACAATCAAGATGAGTTTGCTCACAAAAAACATCAATTTAACATTCATAGTCCTCTTTGCCACGAGGCGGCTCCATAGGCTGAAAATTAGTAGTGTACTAATTAATTGTCTGACTTAAATTCGTAAGAGGGGGATGTGGATATTATACATATCAAAGTGAGAAATAAAGCAAATACACAAGACAAGTAAAGTAATGAAAGAAATAAATCGTAAACAAGTAAACACTAAAAGCTAGTAATTAATTGAAAAACAAGTAAACTGGAGTTTGAGTGACGAGAAAGATAACTTGGGATACTATCTAGGATTAATGCTTCTTTTGTTCTCAAGTGAGGAAATCTTATTCTGGTCAAACTAAGACACTTATGAAGACTAACGCAGGCTTTCACATATGCATTATTAACTCCACCTAAGGATAGTTAATGAGACAACAATATCTTATCAATCCTAACTCTTTCTATTATGAGAAACAATTAGGTGTCACCTAATTATATGTTTCATGAGATCATTAACTTAAAATAGGAAAATTTATAGTATAAAGATCCTAATTCTAGAAAAAACCTTGTGCCATTTTATAATAGTTCAATTTTCGAGATATTAGCAAATGTAACATAACACAACGTCAATAATAAATGAAAATCTCTCTTTTTTGAACCTAGTGAACAAAATAACAGATTCAATAATAACACTCCAAGTTGCGAGGTATTTAGCTAGACGAAGAAATAATATAACAAAAGAAGACTTACCTATTTCAATGTGTTCAAATTCCCCCGAATCCAATATTTTCTCTTTTCTTAAACTAAATAAGAAAAATTTAAAATGAAGTAAATTATTGTGTAAATACGTGTTTGAAATTAATGAACTAATCAATGTGATTAAAATAATCACCGGTTTCACAAAAGAAATGGTTTCCAAGGAAAAGCAAATGAAGTAAAAACAATTTTAATGTAAACTAACTATTACAAGAAAACTGAATTACGATTACAATGAAAATCGAATAACAATTACACGAAAATTCAAATGGAAATACACTTATACGGAAATGAAAAGAAAAACAGAGTCACCGACGGTCGTTAAAAAGATATTCCGGCGGACCGGCATCTCTAACGGAAAACTAAAACGTAACTAATTTTTAGAGAGAAGGTGAGGCATAGTGTTTTTCTTTCTTGTGTATTTTCGTAGCTGTAATGAGTGGAGTGAGAGATCTTTATATAGGGGAGATGAGAGGAAGACTCAAGCCATTCAGAAACGTCCCCATTAAGTCCCACGATTCCCTCCCGTAATTGACTTGATTGGGTTGACGGTTTTGATTTGGCTTTTAACCTCCATGTTTTTTATATTCTGTAACAGCTTTGACCTTGATATTCCCACTTGTTGACTATCTCCTTGTAACAGCTGCTGGAATATTCTTATTCTTTAACGCGTGCGTGATTGGTGGAGACTTGTCTCTACGTTTGAGTTTGAGTTGTCAACGACCACTATAAGAGCTGGTAGGAAAATCCATTTCATTTTTTGACTCCCCAAACTCCCTAACTCCCCCACGAGCCCACGGTCCACGCCCCACGCCGTCGCCGGCACAGGTGCCGGGCCGGGCGGGTGGGTGGTGGTGGTGGCGGTGGTGCGCGCGTGTGGGGGCTTCCTTGTTCCCTTTTGGCTTGCATAGTGACTAGCTCTTGTGATAAGAATACATATGTGAGTTTATTTAAGTAGATAAACTTTTTTACTCACCTCTTATGTGGGACAAAAACATTCACAAAAGTAGTCTTTTCCACTTCTTAAAGGGAATGGGAAGAGTCTTAGTTAATCCTCTATATTAATATAAGTCTCTTCCTCTTCTCCTTAAAGAACATGATCGGATTAACGTTTACACATTTAAATTAACAAATATAAAGCATTAATCCAACAATCCCCCACTCAGGGTCTTTTGGAGAGACAGTGATCAGGTTTCTATACCTATCAGTTTTTGGGTGAATTGTACTTAAGTGGCAATATCTTTCGATTTAAATTGACACGTAGTGAAGTGAGGCAACCAACGAATTCCGTTTAAGTGAACTTACTCTTGAACTTTAACGGTTTTCGATCGAGACCCCCACAACACATACTCTACCTTGCTGAAAGCTATAGTTCCCTCGAACATCACCTTTCAGTTCATCAAGTCCTTCTCTAAGAACCACCCTTTAAGGGCTATGAACTTTTTATTGCTTCATTTAAAGATTGTTTAAGGACGTCTCCTTTTAACATTCTATTATGAAGTTTGGGTCTCGTGATTACCCGTGAATTCATCAAGTCCTTCTCTAAAGGACCACCATTTAGGCTATGAATTCTCTATGAGTTTAAACACTCAATACGTCTTATTCATCAAGTCCTTCTCAACAGGACCACCACAAGTGGCTATGAATTTTAAGACGATTTTGTTTTGAGCCATAGGGATGGAGAGAATCACATTGACCCATTGGTCACATGTTCCCCATTAATAGGTTTCAACCCCATCCCCTCGACGTCTCCAGGACTACTCTCCTGGTTAAGCCTTTGGTAAATGGATCAGCTAGGTTGTTCTCTGATCGTACATATTCCAAGGCTATCACACCATTTTTCAGTAATTGTCTTACTGACCTACGTCTGATGCGAATATGTCTCTTCTTCCCATTATAGGCGCTATTATGAGCGACTCCAACGGATGCTTGTGAATCACAGTAGATACATACAGGTGTGGCACTTCCTTCCCAAAGTGGCACATCCGATAAGAGACTTCTCAACCACTCAGCTTCTTGCCTAGCTAACTCTAGTGCTATGAACTCAAACTCCATGGTGGAGCGTGCTATACAAGTCTGTTTGGAAGACTTCCACGATACAGCACCTCCCCCTAAGGAGAACACATAACCACTGGTGGAGTTTACTTCGTCATCGTCAGAGATCCAGTTTGCATCACAAAAACCCTCGAGGACTGCAGGGAATTTGTTATAGTGCAAGCCTAGATCGATGGTACTCCTCAAGTATTTCAATAGAAGACGAAGTACAACCCAGTGGTCACTATTTGGGTTATGAGTATAGAGACTAAGTCTACTCACGGCATAGGCAATATCTGGTCGAGTATAGTTCATCAAGAACATCACACTTCCTATGATTTTAGCATATCCATTTTGGGATACAGCATCCCCAACATGTTTGGATAAATTAATGCTAGAATCATAAGGAGTATTTACAGGCGTTACCTCAAAGGAATTGAACTTCTTCAGCATCCTTTCTACGTAATGAGACTGATTTAGGGTAATACCATTACTGCTCCTAATGATTTTTACCTCAAGTATTACATCAGTTTCTCCTATATCTTTCATGTCGAATCTGGAAGACAAGAAGCGTTTAGTCTCATTTATAATATGAATAGTAGTACCAAAGATGAGCATGTCATCTATATAGAGACATATGATAACACACTCTGAATTTGTTACCTTGGAGTAAACACATGAGTCAGAAGTGTTAGCTATAAAACCATCTGAAATGAGAGTACTATCTAGTTTTTCATACTATTTTTCTGGTGCTTGTTTCAAACCATACAAGGATTTTTTTTCAACTTACACACTTTGTCCCCTTGACCAGGGACCACACACCATTCAGGTTGAGCCATGTAGATCTCCGTTCAGGAACGCGGTTTTGACATCCATTTGATGTATTACAAGTTCGTGAATGACAGCTAGAGCAATGAGGGTTCTTATCGTGGCAATTTTGGTCACTGGGGAATAAGTGTCAAAGTAGTCTAAACCTTTCTTTTGGGTGAAGCCCTTAATAACAAGTCTTGCTTTGAATTTTTCTATTGAGCCATAGGGTCTCAACTTTTTCTTAAAAATCCATTTGCTACTAATAGTTTTGCTACCCCTTGGTAAGTCGGTTAATTCACATGTATGGTTACTTTTAATTGACCCAAGTTCACTATTGATGGCCTCTATCCAAAAACTAGCATCTATAGATTTTAAAGCATCATCATAAGTTTTTGGGTCTTCCTTCATGAGGAGGAAGTTGACTACCTGTTCGTTTAATAGATCAATATGAAAACCTTCGGTCATAAAGGCTGTTATAAAGTTAGGGCCGAAGCTGTTCTCGATCCTACGCCTCTTACTTCTCCTAGGTTCTTCCTCGGGAATACTACTAGGCTCCATGGAAGTGGAGGGGTTAGGAAAAACATCACAAAGAGGTAAAACATCATTAGTAGATAAGTTATCAACATGTAAAGAAGCATTGACAATATTTAAATCTTTCAAAGGGAAAACATGTTCAAAGAACTCAGCATCTCTAGATTCACAAATAGAGTTATCTTCTAAGGACAAGAATCTGTATGCCACACTATTCTGAGCGTACCCTATGAAAATTGAGTCAACGGTTTTGGGTCCAACGGTGACAGTTTTAAAATCAGGTAGTTTGACTTTGGCTAGGCACCCCCACACTTTTAAAAATTTCAGGTTTGGTGGAAAACCCTTCCACATCTCATAAGGGGTCTTTTCTAGGGATTTATGTGGTACCCTATTAAGTACATAACAGGCTAATAAGACAGCTTCCCCCCCACATGTTGTTTGGTAAACCTGAACTTATTAACATGGCATTCATAGTCTCTTTAAGGGACATATTCTTTCTTTCTGCTATGCCGTTTTGTTGGGGGTGTATAAGGGGCACTAAGTTCGTGGATAATCACATTTGTTTCACAAAACTCTTTAAGGTAATTTGAACTATACTCGCCTCCTGTATCGACCTAACTCGTTTGATTTTACAGTCTAGTTGGGTTTCAACTTCGACTTTATATTTTAAAAACGCATTATCCGCCTCATCTTTAGTTTTAAGAAGATACACTTTAGTAAACCTAGAGTAGTCATCTACGAAGGTTATGTAATAAAGTTTTCCTCCTCTACTAGCGGAGTTTTTAAAATCAGCTAAGTCCGAATTAACTAATTCAAGCAATTTAGTTTGTCTCGTGGTAACGGGTTTAAAAGGATTTTTCGCAAGTTTGGACTCTACACATATTTGACATTTTTCAAAGTCATCTACGTTGTGAATGGGTATTAGTCCAAGATTTTTAAGCCTTTTAATAGACGCAACATTTAAATGGCCTAGTCTACCATGTCACGTTTGAACAGACTCAACAATACAAGCAGAATTAGATGCATTCTCATTAAGGGTTACAGTGTTTAAAACAAACAAGCCATTATTAAGGTACCCTTTCCCCACAAACTCGTCATTTTCGGTGATAATGACTTTCCCCCCCTCGAAGACAAGTTCGAGACTAACTTTGTTAAGAAAAGCCCCGGAAACTAAGTTCCTACGGAGAGAGGGGACGAAGAGAACATCATTTAGTTCAAGAATCTTACTAGTGGTGAGTTTGAGGGGAACCTAACCTTTCCCGAGAACTGTAGCGGTGGAAGAGTCACCCAAGTACACACACTCACCATCAGGCATCAGCTGCCTTTTCGAATTTCTTGAACAGGGCTTTGTTTGCGCAGAAATGACGAGAAGCTCTAGTGTCAAGGATCCACTCACTCTTGTTCTCTACAAAATTTACCTCAACCATTACCGCGGCGATTATTTCTTCGGTCTCAGTCAGATTAGCGGCAGCTTTGGAACCCTGGCCAGCCCTAAGGGAACATTCGAAATCTCTATGTCCTTCTTTGCCACAACAATAACAGGACCCTTTAGGTTTTTGAATCTTACCAGAGGTTTTGAATCCTCCACCTTGTTTGTTGGAGTTGCCGCGATTCTTGTTTCCCCCAGACTTCGACTTGTTGGAGCCTTGTTTCTTTCCCTTCCCTTTGAACCTGTCTTTGTTACCTTGGCCAGAACCTTCGACGAGATTAGCTTTCGAGGGATGAGAAGGGAAAGAGATTGACTTATCCTTTAGTCGATTCGCTTCTTCGACTTGGATGTGGCTGATGAGCTCTTGGAGGGTCATTTCTTTCTTTTTGTGTTTGAGGTGGTTGCGGTATTCACTCCAAGATGGGGGAAATTTCTCAAGCAAAATGTTGGATTGAAGAATTATCACACATCTTCATGCCTTCGGCGATTACCTCCGCGCATAGGTTCTCGTACACATGAAGTTGTTCAGTCATGGGTTTCTGATCTGTAAGTCTAAAATTATACCAATTCCCAGTCACGTACTTTTTCTTACCAGAATCATCAGCCCCATATTTCTTCTCGAGAGTTTCCCATATGACCTTTGCCGATTTCTCTTTGGCAAGGAGATAAAATATGGGATTAGTAACATTGTTCAACATCCAGCCCCGAGCCATGATATTAGCTCTTTTGAACCTGGATTCGAGGGCAGCATGCCTAGCTAGCTCTTGTTCAGTATGAGCTCCAATTTCCAAAAGTGGAGGAGCCTCGACTATAGCAAAGTCGAGTTCATACTGTTCAAGGCAAATCATAAATTTTTGTGCCCAACGCTTGTAGTTAGAACCATTAAGGAGTTCCAACTTGTTCGCGTCGAGAAGTGGCTTTGTGTTCAAAGAAAAACCAACAGCCGAAATGGGAAGAGCCATTTTCAAAAATAACCGGTGAGAAAAGAAAATGAATATCTTTTTAAATTGTGATTAAAATAATCACCGGTTTCACAAAAGAAATGGTTTCCAAGGAAAAACAAATGAAGTAAAAACAATTTTAATGTAAACTAACTATTACAAGAAAACTGAATTACGATTACAATGAAAATCGAATAACAATTACACGGAAATTCAAATTGAAATACACTTACACGGAAATGAAAATAAAAACAGAGTCACCGACGGTCGTCAAAAAGATATTCCGGCGGACCGGTATCTCTAACGGAAAACTAAAACGTAACTATTTTTTAGAGAGAAGGTGAGGCAGAGTGTTTTCTTTCTTGTGTATTTATATAGGGGAGAGGAGAGGAAGACTCAAGCCATTCAGAAACATCCCCATTAAGTCCCACGATTCCCTCCCGTAATTGAATTGATTGGGTTGACGGTTTTGATTTGGATTTTAACCTGCCCCAACTCCCCGACTCCCCATCTCCCCCACGGCCCACGACCCACGCCGTCGCCGGGCCGGGCCGGGCGGGTGGGTGGTGGTGGTGCGCGCGTGTGGGGGCTTCCTTGTTCCCTTTTAGCTTGCATAGTGACTAGCTCTTGTGATAAGAATACATAGACGAGTTTATTTAAGTAGATACACTTTTTTACTCACCTCCTATGTGGGACAAAAACATTCACAAAAGTAGTCTTTTCCACTTCTCAAAGGGAATGGGAAGAGTCTTAGTTAATCCTCTATATTAATCTAAGTCTCTTCCTCTTCTCCTAAAAGAACATGATCGGATTAACGTTACACATTTAAATTAACAAATATAAAGAATTAATCCAACAATCAATCTATTTATAAGAAAAACTAACTAGAAAGTAAGCTATTATATTCCTAATGAATAAAAGATTTCTTTTGTAAAAGTTTGGTGCCCTTTCCAAGTTAACTTATGTTTCCTACTTCTTCTCCTTCTTTCTTTACCGTCCGTTCAATTCTTTTCCTAACTCTTTTTGGAATGATAATTCCGACCCCACATATGCTCGGCTGAATTTCTTCTCCCTTTATCATATTAGGTTGAGTTTAAAATGGTCTTCTATTATGCTGGGTCATGATCTGTGTTCTATTATTATCTCTCTGAACCATTAAAATTTATTATCTCTCTGAACCATTAAAATTCACGTTTTCCTAAAATAGCTACTATATCTCATTTTTAACTTTTTCCTGTACCAAGTGATATATTTTATTTTTTAGTTACATAGGAGAGCCACTTTGGACTCGGAGTCATTGACTCGGTTCGAACCTGCACCACTAGATTGGAAGACCAAGGCTCTGGCCAGTGAGCTAATCCCAACTGGTTAAGTGATACATTTTATATTTACCTATAATTCCTACAAATAAATACAATAACAAGATGAATAGATTTAAAATATCACTGGGAAAATAATTATGACCCTATTTATTAAACTTTATCCAATTTACCCAACTATCTTATTAGATACTTACCTGGATCAATATCTTTAACTTTATCCTTTTATGATTTGCTAAAAAATTAAGTACATAAAGGTGTAAAATTATAACTACTCAAGTCTCGTATTCATGAGGGTAGAGCACAAGTCAGTTTTACCCGTTCTTTGGGGTTTTGTCAACCCGTGGTTAAGAATTTGGGTGTAAAGATCAAATGGTGGACCCTAGATTGGGTAACTAAAGTTAGCCTCGAGCTGGGACTGAAAAACCTTGGGTAATACTTATTCTAGATTGTAAAATACATTCATACTCTAATTTAACTAAAATTTTATCAAGTAAAATCACATCGGGATAAACTTAACATTCATAAACATTCATACCCCATAATAGGCTTACAAGTTCACAAAAATAACTATTACACCTGGATACCTTCGTAAACTATATTATTACATAGAAAAGTAATGACCAATGCGATAATTAAGTTACAAAACCATAACTCAAATTAAATTACAAGTTTAACATTCAAATATAGTCCAAAGAAATCAAACCAAATACAACATGATCAAAATTTATTCATGAATCTTCATTACATCCCTAGCAGCTGCCCGTCTAGATGGAACTTTAAATAGGGGCTGAAAAGCATAACAAAAGTTCTTGAAACCAATTCCATCTACAACACTAAAATCATACTCATCTATAATGATCATTTCATTTAGGGCCTTCCTAGCAGCCTCTACTATATACACATAAGTATTTAAACAACCACCCTCATATTTGGATTAACAGGTTTAAAGAAGAGTTAGGACTGCTCGGCCTTGGGTTTATTAATAGCCATGTGTTCAGTCATGTTATGAGTGCAATGATTTGCAGAAGTAGCATCATATATTTTTCCACAATAATTACATTTACCATGTATATTCCTATCTTTCATAAATTTACTGAAACACTCAACATGTTGATCTTTTAGCATACTTTTTAGTTTGTTTTATCTTTTATCTGGGTATGTTTTTAGGGGCATCTAGATTAATCACAAATTGGGTCTAAGAAAAGGGAGGGGGTATACCTTGAGTGATTCTCAAGCTCACTAACATTTTGTGCCATTGATAATATCTACATACAAAGAAAATAACATTATTACCCATAATAATAATAAAATAATGAATGCTATATTTCAATTTAGTACAAGAAAAGTTAATATAGGGTCTTTAAACAATCAATGGTGGTGTATGCGTTAAACATTTAACAATTTAAGTAAAATATGAGAAAATTACACTAACTTGTTAAGTGCCTAACACTCAACCAATCAATGTTGCTTTTTGAAGTGTTAAACACCTAACAACTTAGAGTGATCTTCACTGATTACACTAAGTGGTTAAGGTCTTAATCAATAAACATACTTCTCATATAAATTACTGAAATTATCAATTAACAATCTTCATATACTAAGGGTATTTGCAATTTATACTACTTAAAATCATAATCATTCATCAATAATCAATTAACACTTAAACAATCTTAATATTCTTAATATTAAACTATTTAACACTATGATTTAATACAATTAACAAAACCAGAAACCCTAATTTAGGTAAATCATATAATTAACCATATTATATAAATTTTCCCCTCATTTAGACAAATATTAACTCAGAAATCTATTAGACAATCACTAAAAAACTACAAAATATTTTTAAAAATACCTTAAAATATAAAGAGGTTCAAATTTTAACCAAAAAAAAAAAGAAAACTGATTTGAGAATATGTCTTGTAAATCTAAACAAATAAAATATTATCGAAAAGGTATACATATTAACTCTTGATCTCATACATTTACAAATTTGAACCATTAATAAAAGAGAGTAAAGGATGTTAAACCTGGTGGGAATGGTGATATAAACAATTTTCGTTCAAGTCTCAACATATAAAGGGCCAGCAACACTCGTGAATCACAACAAATCACCAAATCCACCACGAAATCACATCAAACACGACTAAATTATGCACGTATGGATTGAATCGGCCATAGTACCCATTAAGTAGGATATGCATTTAATGCAAAGTATTCGGTTCAACCACTAAACACGATAATATTTATGGCAAGACACGAATATACACTAAGGAAAGAGGAAAGAGTAGATCACGTCTGGAAAGAGTGAGGGAACATAACGATGGTAATCTTGCTACATGATTTTGATGTTCAGAGAGAGAGAGAGAGGTATACATGAGAAGTTGAGAGATTAAATTAAACCAAATGGATCAGATTACTCGTTAGATTTTATTCTTTTACATTAACAGTAATACGGATTTCTAGTAAAACCAAACCCAAATCTGACAAAAACCCAAGACGTAGTTAATGATTATATCAAAATTTATTGGACGGGGTAATAATCGGGTTATATACCCTTAGTATTTATACCCAAATTAAGATCTAACCTAATTCCAAAACCAATAAATTGCTTAGCCCAACTCATATCGTTTACCATTCTTAAGTAATTGTATGGAAAATTTTCAATATAAAACATTCATCTAAAATGAAAATTATTGAAAAAAATAAATTCTATTTTGCATCTGATCTTTGATATCTCATTAAACCTAACTCTTCTCTATAAATTTGACAAAAAAAAAATCCTATTTGTAACGTCAAGATAGACGACACCCACCTTTATCGTTTTACAATAACCCAAAAACCATATTTTCATTGAATTTCGACAAAAACCATAATTTCAAGAACTATAGAACCTCTTATCAACCCCACCAACCAGCATCTCTCATCTCAATAATTTGAGTAGTAAATATATCTTTATTGTCCTAAACACGTTTATGTATCTCAACCATTGGATACATACCAAAATAGATGGTCCAGAACTATCTTTAACAAACCAACCCCATTTCGTGATTTGTCTTCCCACTTTACCATACGCTCATTTCCTTGCAACTCACCTACCAAAAGTTCTTAATAATATTCAAATCTCTACACCTATCTCACTCTATATATTAATCACAACATATCTCTTCACCCACCGCACCTCACAAAACATAGTGATCGTCTCACTTTATCTTCATAGTTGTGATATTCTCTAGCCACTTTATAAAAGTTGGGTTTTTATCCGTATTATCCAATCTTCATATATCTTGGAAAAAATGGTGGGTGCGATTGAAAACGGTCACCACAACAACAACAATGGCGTGGAAATTTGCGTGAAAACTGCGCATACTGACCCGTTGAACTGGGGAATGGCGGCTGAGTCACTGAAAGGAAGTCATCTTGATGAAGTCAAGAAAATGGTGGCTGAGTTTAGGAAGCCCGTGGTGAACCTAGGTGGTCAAACGTTAACTATTTCACAAGTAGCAGCCATCGCTACTCGGGATGACGGTGGTGTTAAGGTGGAGCTATCAGAGGCTGCTCGAGGTGGTGTTAAAGCTAGTAGCGATTGGGTGATGGATAGTATGAGTAAAGGAACTGATAGTTATGGTGTCACCACTGGTTTTGGTGCTACTTCTCATCGGAGGACTAAACAAGGTGGTGCTCTCCAAAAAGAGCTCATTAGATTCTTGAATGCAGGAATCTTTGGAAATGGAACAGAAACTACCCACACACTTCCACACAAAGCTACAAGAGCGGCTATGATTGTTAGGATCAACACTCTCCTACAAGCAGTGGCGAATCCAGGAATAAAAATGAGGCTAGGCTTCAAATATAAAGGGAGTTTAAGAATAATAACCCTATTATTTTATCATATAAAAAAAATAACATGATATAAGAATATCATGAATTATAACTCAATAGAAAAAATTATATAAAAAAATCCATTCGAATCTATCTCTTATGTATTATTTTTTATTTTGATTCAATAAATATTAAAGAATAATTATATAAAAAAATTAACAGAAGAATAAAAACGTCTATATGTATAATTTTATTCTATATATAAAAAATAATTTCTAATAAAAAATCAATATATATATATATATATATATATATATATATATATATATATATATATATATTATCAGACAAAAAAATTAAATATAAAAGATATTATTTCTATAAATGAAAAATATTATTGAATGATCCTTAAATCCGTTCGAACAAAAAAAAAAATTATCCTTAAATTTAACATTTCTTGCTATAAATAATTATAAATATTAAAACAAATTAGGTGGGAATTTGAAATAATTTAAAAAATAGTAATTGGCTGTTAAATTTTTATAACAACTTTAAATTAATAAAAAAATTCTAAAAAAAAAAATTGAGGGTGGGCTTGAGCCCACCCATTGCAAACGTAGATCCGCCAATGCCTACAAGGATACTCCGGGATAAGATTCGAAATCCTCGAAGCGATCACTAAATTTCTCAACCAAAACGTGACTCCTTGCCTACCTCTTCGGGGGACAATCACCGCCTCGGGAGACCTTGTTCCATTATCCTACATTGCCGGTTTGCTAACCGGTCGACCTAATTCCAAGGCTGTGGGACCAACCGGAGAGAAACTCAATGCGGAAGAAGCGTTCACACAAGCTGGAATCACCACCGGATTTTTCGAGTTGCAGCCTAAGGAAGGTCTTGCCCTTGTCAATGGTACAGCCGTTGGTTCCGGAATGGCGTCAATGGTACTGTACGAAGCGAACATTCTTGCGCTCTTGTCCGAGGTTTTGTCCGCAATTTTTGCCGAAGTGATGAACGGGAAGCCCGAGTTTACCGATTATCTGACGCACAAATTGAAGCATCACCCGGGGCAAATCGAGGCCGCAGCCATAATGGAACACATTTTGGATGGTAGCTCGTACGTTAAGGCGGCACAAGAACTACACGAAACCGACCCTTTGCAGAAACCAAAGCAAGATCGTTATGCTCTCCGGACATCACCACAATGGCTTGGACCACAAATCGAAGTGATCCGTGCGGCTTCCAAAATGATTGAGAGGGAAATCAACTCAGTTAACGACAACCCTTTGATAGACGTGGCAAGGAACAAAGCGTTACATGGAGGTAACTTCCAAGGTACACCGATCGGAGTGTCAATGGACAATACTCGCCTTGCCATCGCTTCCATTGGAAAATTAATGTTCGCGCAAATCTCTGAGCTAGTTAATGACTACTACAACAACGGTTTACCCTCAAATCTAACGGCTAGCCGAGACCCGAGTTTGGATTACGGTTTCAAGGGAGCCGAGATTGCAATGGCTTCGTATTGTTCGGAACTTCAATCCTTGGCTAATCCGGTAACGAACCACGTCCAAAGTGCGGAGCAACACAACCAAGATGTGAACTCTCTTGGCTTAATCTCTGCTAGAAAAACAGCCGAAGCAGTTGATATCTTGAAACTCATGTCGACAACTTACTTGGTAGCGCTATGCCAAGCGATAGACTTGCGCCATATTGAGGAGAACGTGAGACTCGCGGTGAAGAACACGGTTAGCCAAGTTGCTAAGCGAACATTAACCACGGGTGTGAACGGAGATCTTCACCCATCAAGATTCTGTGAAAAAGATTTACTCCGAGTTGTGGAACGCGAATACGTATTCACTTACGCAGACGACCCGTGCCTCGGGACCTACCCTTTAATGCAAAAGCTACGACAAGTCCTAGTTGACCACGCATTGGAAAACGGAGATTCAGAGAAAAACACAAACACTTCGATCTTCCACAAGATTAGCGCTTTTGAAAACGAGTTGAAATCCATTTTGCCGAAAGAAGTGGAGAACGCACGAGCTGCTATAGAGGGTGGAAACCCGATGATACCTAACCGGATCAAGGAGTGCCGTTCTTATCCATTGTACAAGCTTGTCAGGGAGACGCTCGGGACAGATTTGCTGACAGGAGAGAAGGTTACATCGCCCGGAGAGGTGTTTGACAAGGTCTTCACAGCTATGAATCAAGGAGAGATTGTTGATCCACTTTTGGCTTGTCTTGAAGCATGGAATGGTTCTCCTAAACCCATCTGTTAAGCTCAATTCTGATGATTTCTTAGCCAGTACTTGGATTCTCACGGTTATTGATTAATTTTTTATCATGTTTCTTTTTATTTTCTTTTATAAGCCAATCGGTACGTATATCAATTTGGAAAAATAATTTATGGGTGACTACTATTCAAGCACAACCAAATACTATTTAGAATTCTCCATTTGTAGGAAGTAAATACATTACTTTTAGAGAAAACACCTGCCATACATTCTTGATCTTTATTAATTCCTGTACTCCATTAAAAACACGAAAAATAATTTAAGTGTCACTAATCCGCTTTATTTATGAATCGCTTAATGGTCGACCAACCTTTAAATTTCTGACATGAAAATGAAGCATGTATCTTTGCTGCATTGTTACCTTACCGTTTGACTGTACAAAATTAAACAAAGGATCATCTGCAAAGTAGTAAAGACAAATAAGGCTTTTAATTTAAACGGCCCCAAAGCTTAACACAATCACTCAGAAAAGCCCCCATACTCCATCAGACCCCAAACACCTAAAAAAACCTTCCCTTTTCCTTTTTATTAAAACAAAGAGTATCTGTTTTGAGAAACTTCATGGTAATAGCACGAGCTTTCAAAAAAAAAAAGATATTTTCAACAATATATGGACTTATAGTCCAATTAACTCAAAAAATCAATATAGGGAACTATATTGAAATTTTTGCATAACATAGGAAAGCTATCGTAAAAAACAATATTGGAATCTGCATTTTTGCATAATAGAGGAACTTATAGCGCAGTTAACTTACATATTAACATAGGAATCCGATAGTGCTATTTTTGCACAAAATAGGGACCTATAGTGAAATTTTGCATAACATAGGGACATAGAGAGCAATTTTTGCACAATATAGAGACCTATACAAAATTAACTCAATAAAATGGGAAAGCATTGGAAAGTTTTCATGCTGAGAATTCTGCTCAGGACAAGAAACTAGAAGGCCTAAGTCTCAAAGCTATTCTAGAACTATGGAAGCCTTACCCTAGTAAATTTCCTTATTGTTGACAAATGGAACTGACCTGACGTTACTTGAGTTAATTACACTATAAGTCCCTGTGTTTTTATAAGTCAATTGCACTAGTGGTCAGGGGCGGATCCAAGATTTCGAGTCAGGGAGAGCTATTATTGTTACAAAGAAAATTACACCCAATAAACCTTTTATATATCTAACAAAATTATTGAAAAATACCCGAAATTTGTACTAGTAGTGGTCCTATCTATTCGAGTTAATTATATCATATGTTTATAAATTAATTGCACTATGCATCCCTATGTTTCAAAAAGTAGTAAATATACCCATGGAACAATAGTCTACTTTTGTATATTAATTACATTATATCCATTGCAGTGGGAGAATGCCCCCATTATGCAACTCAATCTTGGTCTTTACTTTACTTTACTTTAGCGTCAAGAAACAAAAATAACAGTATTCAATTCAAAGCAACAAGTTAGAAAATCATGGTTTGGATTCAAAGTCATACTCAAAACGGATTCAAAACTAGAATATCAATCTAATCTGGAAAAACACTAATGAATAATGAAAATGGGAAATTTCTAAAAGTTCCTTGGCGTATAACTCCTTTCTCGTTGTGGGACCTAATCTTAAACAGACCCTCAAATGCTCTTGAACTAATAACTTTTTCTCGCGGTTAGTCACAGTTAAAAATATGTCGAATTATGGTTGATTTGTCCATGTTAACAATACTCGTGTTCGAGTGCATAACTTAATTTCCGGACACTGTCTAAAGACCAGAAAACTACATTGTAATGATCTGCCAAATATGAACAACACAAACACAATTATTAGACATCACATATAGCTAAACTCACTTTTAATAGAATCCGTGTAATACACAATTCGACCCTCCTTTTTTGTTATATATTTATTTGGTATAATACACTATGACTTGTGTGTTCTGCAGTAAATGGATTCTTGTAAGAAGATTGTAAAAGCAAATGATAAATTATTATTTCTCTGTTTGTTTTCAGTTTCTCTTAGAAAAATTGGGAAGCCCAATTTAATGATTAAAGGTCTATGAAATAATTGAAGGGGAAGACTATACAGTCAACATAACGACCAAGGTACCCGTTCACTATTGCGTCTCTGTTTCTTACAAGGCGGGGCCAGCCACACAAGGTGGCTTAATGTCATGGGCTGACATTTCTCACTCATTCGAGATATAAGTTGGGGATTTAAACCACATGTGCGACACTAAATCTTGTGTGTAACATGTCATGACATGTGATATCCTTGATACATACAGGTGTATATGATTATTATTCTGTCTTGATCCGGTTATACAAAGCATGAATGCGCTATCAACCCAATTAAGAGGCGTGGCCCCTTCTCAACCTTTGGGGGAGAGGGGTGTTGTTCGGCGCATCTTCAAATTAAAAACTTAAAGTAAAAAAGTACAGTAAATTTTGGATTTTCAAGTTAAACAAAGTACCTATTGAAACCAATAAAAAACGTTACCCTTATATATTAGCCCCATTAGATATAACATTCTAAGTCCGCTACTGAATATATATACTACAACTTCAAGACTTACACATTAAAATTTAATCTCTTACTCCCTCCGTTTCAAAATGTTTGTCCACTTTTTTTTTTCACACAAATTAAGAAATATAATTATTACACTCCCTACTACAAAAGTACCCTTCATAAAGTGTCTTGATATCTTAAAGATGTATTGGAAATATAAATTTTAATTTTTTAATGGGGGTAAAAATAGAAAAAAGTGGGAAAAAGTGTCTTATATAATATTCTAAATAGACAAACATTTTGAAACTATATTTTTAGTAAGTGAACAAACATTGTGAAACAGAGGGAGTACTACTATTCATTCGATTTATATCTTCCTTTCCAACTCCCCTTGCATTCTGCTTCGATTCTCCCTTTCTCACTATAAACGACAATGATTATGGGTGTCAGTAGTTGTTATCTTTTGTTGATATCATTTATTTTAATTTTATCACCAACCTTTGATTTCGTATTCATTTCAGCTTAATGTCTTGATGATCAGCATTCATTATTGATGCATTTGAAGGATGGTTTGGAGTTTTATCCAGAATTATCAACCAAACTGGTGAACTAGAGCACCGATGAGGACTGCTGCAACTGGTATTGAGTGAAATGCGATAACTCAAGGCCATGTCACTATTTTGGATCTAGAGAAGGAATCAATATCCGGAGGATTTGAAAATTCAACTAGTCTATACAAGCAGCAGTATCTTCAGGAGCTGAGTTTAGGGTTCAATTCGCTCACAGGGAGCAGTCCATCAATATATATTTTCTCTCCATCATTGACATCCCTTCGTCTTTCCAATAATAATCTTTCTGGTAAAATTAATGAAAATTCTAATGCATGGTCTTCGTATCAACTACTGATACTATACTCTGTCCGGAAGACCACGAATCGTTTCAAATCTTTATAAATTACTTTAAAAAAATATTTGGACTTTTTAAATTAGTAGATCCATTTTTTATATAAATAGACAAATATAAAAATTTATTTAACTATTTTCTCATAATTATTTATCAATAGATTTATTCTATATTTTTTGCATACATCTAAAAGTATTATGTTACTAGGAATAACAAGTGTCCGAGGGAACTATATAAAAATTTCTCCGTCTCTATGTATATGTCGATTCAATCGACGTGGAGAATTTTGAAATTGTAATTCTTGCTCTATATTTGTCGATCGAGATGTAAGAGCTAACAATTCATACTCTCGGCGTAAACGTTGGGCTAATAAAGCTCTTGATATCCCGTTATTTCTTGGAGCCTTATTTATTGTAATAAATATAGAGTTAATCTTGTATATTGATGTGATTGAAAATTTTAAAATGAATATATAAAAAATTAAATAGTATACCATTTGTAACCTCTTTTTGTTAGGTTTTGGTTTATCAGTGAATTTATCTTTTTCCTTTTCTCTTTTGTTTCTTCGTTCACATTCCTTTGTGAAGAACAAATAGGTTTATTTAGTTTTATTAATAAAGATATTATATTAACCAACAATACTATATTAATTTATCTTGGATTAAAATATGAGAACGTACTTGGTGAATTAATTCTTGATTATTTACGTTTTATTGAGTATTTATCTGATCTCGATCATTGTCATCAAGAATTACAATACCCCTATCTCTTCGAGAACCCGTTTCTATCTATAACATATAAAAACATAATTATTACAAAATACTTTATCTTTATTAAAAACAATTTTTTTTTTTAAATTTTCATTAGCAATAATAATTAAGAACATATTTAATATTAGATATAAATATAAATTAGAGTTTGGTAACATACTTGTTGATCATTCGGCTGAGAAGTGATCAATGATAGTATTAACATTTGCTTCTCTATAGGTACGTATATTGTTCATCAGATTTTTAGAATCCTGGACAAATCATAAAAGAAGCTAGTAAAACTGAATTAATAAAAAAGTATTTAAGTTAGGAAAATCTTTTAAATCAACAAATATCATATTCATTTTTACATCATTATCCATTTAAACTATAATTTATTTATAAATTTAAACCAAGTTAACCAAGTGACTCTATCTCTTACAATTCTAGTAAAAAGCATCAGGTTTGCAAAATAATTTTTATTTGTACAGTGTCTACGAAATTAATGTTTGGTGCATACACACAGAGACCAAAGACACAATTAAAATAAGAATTCTCACCTTGAAGTGTTGGTTTTAATGATATTTTAGAAAAAGTTGATTGTTTGTTGTTTCCGATTATAGAGATCATATATATACCTTAAGAAATGAGTCTTGTTACAAACGAAGTATTAAAATACAAACACATAAGTATTTAGCTACATCTGAATCACGGTATATATAAAATCACTAAGATACTGATTCACTAATTTTTACAACCTATACAGTAAAAAAAACATTGCACCACTATATAATTCTCTTAAAAGTATATTAAATTGAAACTGCTGATTTTTTGTTTCATGCTTTCGGAGGAATAGTGTTATTCTGCAATGTCTTTTAATTGAAAAACACAGTGATATTTGAAATCATAAAATTTACGCGGTTTTAATGATCTTTAAGAAAAACTTGATTGTAGATATCTTGATCAGCGAACGAAGTAAGTATCAAAATTCACTAATCTTTACAACCTATACAACCATAAAAACACAACACAAAAATAGAAACATAGCGGAACAAACTACTGCTTATTTTTTTTGTATATATACAAACACATAGATATTTGGAAGCATAAAATTCACTAATTTTTACAACCTATACACAACCGAACAAACTAATTTTTATATCGAAACTGCTGAATTTTTGTTTCATATACTTTAAGAACGTAGTTTTAATCAACAAACAATTTAAGTACTAAAATTCAATCAATTTTACTACCTATACAACCAAGAAAAACACAATACAAAAATGAAAATATAAAAAATACAGACTTAATAGAAACACATCCGAACAAAGTACTGCTGATTTTATTACATATACTTTAAGAACGTAGTTTTGATCAGCAAACAAATAAAGTATTAAAATTCACTAACTCTTACAACTTATAGCACTGAAAATAAACACAGTAAACAGCCTAACAAACTACTGTTGATATTTTGTATATATAAAAACACAAAGATAGTTTTACAATTGTATTTGTATCAATTTTATTGTGTATGGTTAGAAAGGAACGTGTGTAGAATTTTGTAGTGGGGTATTAATGGTAAGAAACATGTGGCACAATCTCATCCTTTTGAAGGGTCGTATATTTTTCCTCCAAGAAAATCTAGACCGTTCTTTAATTTTCTATTTGTCTCATATAATATAGATTACTCGTAGATAGTTTGTCGTTTTAATATTTTATTTTACTTAATTTTTATGTGAACTGGTTTATTAAGTGTACAATTTGTTATAAAAATAAAACAAAATATTTAAGTTCTTACTTTAAATTTTTTAAATCAATGGAGGTTAACTCTCTCATTTCATTTATTTAGAATTGGGTAAATTCGGATTACATACTAGACCGAAGGGGGTTGAATATCCATACCCCCCTTGAATTAGTACTTGATCATAGGGTTGAACAGAAATGGTCCAAAGAAAAGTTTAGACTCAAACTGACCAAAGTTGGTCCGATAAAAGAGCATTTCCCAGCTAAGCCCTTTCTTAGGGTCAGCCCAACACATTATCCATTCCAATCTGATGCTTATCGGATCGGGTTAAAAAAATACATTAAAAATGAAACCCGACCATATGTATATAAATTCACATAAACCCTTAATTTTATTCATTCGTCATATCTCTTTTTTTCTTATTTCTAACCTCTCTAAGCCTACTGACATAGTCTCTCCCTCTATGTGTGTGCGGATATGAACTCACCAGAAAGAGCGGTGATTTCTCCAACAGCTGGTTACACATGTCATACCTTGAAGTTGAGTCTGCAAATCTTAACGGTGAGAAATTTCATAGATCTATGAAATATAAATCGATTTTACAATCACTGATTCATATATATTTTGGTATGTATAATTATTTTATAATTTTTTTAAATATATTTCTGCATATATATGAACAAATATATATTACTATGTAGATCTAATGATCTAGGCTTTAAACAGATAGATATATTTATATTTATTAAGGTTTATTTTTTATACGGATCTTCATGTATATATTGTAAATTATTTGTTGTATGCGTATATTTCTATACATAATTGGTTTTAATCAATCACATCTGTAAAGATCTATATTTTTATCACTTTGTTTGTGTCATTAAAGTATTTTGTAACTTGATAAAACTAATTGTTGTATTTTTGTAAATTGTACTGTTTTAGATTAAAATCTGTAATTGATATTGTAATCTTATTCATTTAATTTAGAGAAAATTTGCCTATGGATACTCATTGTCTTGCGATTTGGACAAATAAGTACCCAAATTTACAAAAATGTATAAATAGGTACCCAATATTCTGTTTTTAGGCTCACGTTAGTACCCGCCGTGAAGTTTGGCGTTAAATATTATGTGTTAATAAATAACACCAGGATCTTTTTTCAAATAAAGAAAGTTGGGTAACTTTTTGTCCATTTTGTAAATTTGGGTACTTCATTTTAGAGGGAAATGGTAGTCACGTCATTGACTCGTGTCATTTAAAGACAAATTTCATGACAGGTACTAACGGGGGCCTTAAAACTGAACGTTGGGGGACTTGTTTGTCCACTTTTTTAAACTTAGATACTTATTTGTCAAAATTTATAATAATGGGTATCCATGAGAGAATTTTCTATTTAATTTATATCATTGAATATTCTGTAATTTGTCTTATGTGTTCTTATATCTAATTTTTTTTAACGTATTACAACTATTATGAGTTTCTCTATCTTTGACTTACATTAAATTCAATGCCACAAAATAGTATAAGTTTTATAAATTAATTAGCCCGCAGTATAAGAGAGATTCATTATGATACAAATTAAGACTTAATTTAAAATGACTCAAATTGGTCGAACCTAAACTAATCGTAAATAAAACCAAAATTAAGGATTTCATAAATAGGTTAGGGTGATTTTTTTAAACCGAACCCAATAAGCTTGGATTACTCGTATATGTCTACGGGGCGGTAACCGAGTCTAGATCATATCTACGTGATCATTTGTTAATTTTTCAAATATTTTGATATATAACATATTATCCAATGACAATGTCTAATTTATCTTAACTTTTTGTATGTCATATATATGTGTAGACCATATTTCACTTACTGGACAAGGTCGCTGATCATGCCATTTCAATAAAAGACAACAATGAAAAAGGTAAGACACACTACTGTTTATTAAGAAATAATATTTTAACTGTGGGATAAATTTTGGATGGCTAAATTAGGATCATCTGATATATTATAATTTTTGGGTCGATCATCTAGTATCGTAAAGTAAAGTTTTGTTGAAATAGAAAATAATAATTTTTATTCTATTACCTTTTCATAGTTATTTATCTATAGGGCTATTATACCTTAGTTACATATATTTTATCTTTTTAATATTCATCTCATTATTTTTTGTATATATTTGGTTATTTAAGTATAGAAATGATTAAAAAAAATTAAAATTATAATATCTGAATTTTTAATTTAGGATTTTTTGATTTTGTTTATTGAAGAAAATCAAAATATTAATGGTAAATTTGGACTACATTCCAAACTAGCACCCGTATTCCCGTAGACTAGGCAAACTATGTCATTGCCTAGTGACATGATATATTAAATAATTCTTGGCTATATGAAGCCAATCAATTGTTAATTAAAATTATGTATATAAATTTACCTAAAAAGTTACGGTATTTGGCCATAATTCGGATCTCACTATAATCCTTGGCTATATGAAGATGACACTGAAATATAGTCATAAGAGTAATTGTATCATATGATGTACAACGATTCTTAATTAGAAAATATATGAAAAAAAAATTACTAAAAAATTAATAATGATTACAATTTACACCTGAATAATTTGGATATATTTTTTCAAATTGCATTAATATTGCTTACATAAATTAGAATCTTAAGAACTTTAATTTCCTTATAATATCTGAAGTTTTGTAAAAGTTATTATTTTAATTTATTTGGTAAGAGATATAATTGATAATTAAATAATTTTTTTGATTAAACAGTTTATTGTTTGAGGGATAAATTCAACATTAGTCCTTCTAATATCTAAAAATACAAGAAAATATCATGCTAGAAATTTTACAAAAATATCTTTGTAATAGTTTAAAATAAACAATAATACACCAGATTATTGTTAATGTGTATGCGTATAACAATGTATTATTAGGATTCTTGTTGTGATATATGATTATTTTATACAAAAATTATTAAATTTATAAATAAAATGTTGTCAGTGTAATAATTTATTTCACAATCTAAATTAGAATAACGAATACATTGCATTCTTATAATATACACCATATAATTGCAATGATCGAATCATTCAACCGAAACTTAAATCCACAACAACTTTTTTATTAAGATGTTATACATTTTTATATATTTTATAGCGCTCATCAAGGTTAAAGTAAACTAAATTCAATCATTTATTTACATCTCTATAAGTTTATATACTTCATAAAATCCCATGCTTATTGTTATATATTTGATAAAAAATAATTACTTTAATTTTTTATATGCTTATATAAATCTATAATTTATTTTTATTATAATATACTAAACTTAAACTCCGTACACTTATAGTTTGGCTTGAGATGATTATTTTTAATGATGTCCATAGTCCAAGATACATAAAGAAGGAATTAGAAAATAACTGTACGGTAATTATTTTTATTCAAATGTATAACAATAAGAATTGGATCTTATGAAGTATATAAATTGATAGACATGTAAACAAGTGACTGAATTTAGTTTACTTTAACCTTGATGTTCGCTATAAAATATATAAAAATGTATAACATCTCAATTTGCGGATTTAAATCTTGGTTAAATGATTCGATCATTGCAACTATATGGTGTATATTATAAGAATGTAATGTAATGTAATCATTATTCTAATTTAGATCGTTAATATATTTATATATTTATATTAACTTTTATTTTTTTAATTATTGATTACAAAAATATACTTCTTTGTTAATAGCTAACAGTAAATAATTTTCTATACAGAAGCAACAATGGATCTTGGCGGCACAGTACATATTGTAAGTAATACTTTTTATCTACACACACTTAATATATATGTGATCCAATAATCGCCCTATTCATAATAAAATTTAAAATTAGTTGATGCTACTTTATTAGTATTTTATAAAATGTATAGTTCACACGAAAAATTGATAATGACACCTACTTCTTATTGAATTTAAATCATTTAAATTTGTATTGGAGTGTTTACTTCATATCGAATTTTTGACAGAATAAAATATTAGAATGTAATAGTTGGGTTGCATTGACAGCTATGCTGTAGATCTCGGTTCCGCGGCCTAGGCGGTCGACTGGGGCCTAGCGCCTAGGAGGGACTACGCGGGGCCTAGGCGGGATTACGCGGTTTTGAATCCTGCTATGTAATTTTATATATTTAGTAATACGCGTGTATAATTATGATAATTTTATCTATTTAAGTCATAAAATTCATCTAACACCACTATATTGAATATGAAAATACTTAAATTAGAGTTATAATATCAATTCAAGAATTTCCGAGAGCAAAATAAATTTAATGGAGGGCCTAGGCGGCAAGTTTTTACCATTAATCGGTGCCTAGGCGGGCTAGGCGCCTCTTCCACGGCGACTAACGCGTTGGGCAAAAATGCCTAGCATTTTTACTAGGCGTAAGCGGTTGAGGGGGGAGTTGACGCCTAGACGGCGCCTAGGCGCGCCTAGGCGGCAATATCTACAGCATAGATTGACAGATACATTTATTTTCTTAATTTACCAACTTAGCTTATGGATTTCAGTGTGTTTTTAATTTACTTACAAGTTAACATAACGATTACAAACTATCATGGAAAATACAACCCAATTATAATATGTTTATATTACTTAATTAACTATGTGCATTCTTAAAATAAAACAATCTACCTTAATTGGACAAATACAATACTTTTTATTTGTCAAAATACAAATGATAAATATAGAAGGCTTTTTTTAGTAATTAAATAAGGAATGATGAATTTTCATGGGTTTCCTTTATTTGTAATTAAATAACTTGGAATTAATTTTTGTAATTAGTTTATTATACTTGTTGTTGTATTTGAATAGCTAGTAATTTTAGATAAGAATATAATAATGCACTAATCTAGTAGTAATTATCAATTTATGAAATATATACATCATTAGATTATTATTTTTTATAATCATATTTTTTGTTTATTGATGTAACAATATTTGATTTAGGAACTACAATTTGAAATGGAATTACATGTTGAAGAAGGATTGACGGAAGAGAAAATTAGGACTCAAATTGAGACACACATGTACCAAACAAGGCCAACAATTTTGGATGCTTGTTTGATATGTCTCGTAAGTAAAATATTCTTATAAAATAGATACTAAATACAAATATTTATTGAACTTAATTTAATGTGTAACAGGATTACTATACCAATAACCAAGGAGTCGGGACATTGAACTGTGGGCATACATTTCATGGTGATTGCATCATTGAATGGATCAAGACCGAAAATGTTTGTCCACTTTGCCGGACTGCGCCGATTACAATATGGGCAACATTATATTTTACAATATAATCATCTATTAAGGGGATGTTGTTTTGTAATTGTTTATGCACTTTTTTGTAATTTTAAGTTTTTATCATTATCAAATATTATAAAACTATTTCGATCTGAATATATTTATTAATTGTGTTATCATCGATACAAACCTTGAATTGGTCCGCTCTATTAATCATTTACTGATATATTTTACAACTAATTAATAAAAATTAATATATTAAACTTTTAATCTTGGTAGAAGTTATTTTAGAAAGTAATCAGTTTGATCTTCTATTGTTGTTGTTGTTGATTAACTTGTCAGTTGACTTATGTATAAGAAAAAGGAATATTAAAATTTATTTTTCATACAATTTATAATATAATAATGGACATACCTTAATCTTATTACCAATTACTAAGGCTAAATTATATATATGTGAAATTTTAAGGAAATTACACTACATCTCCATTTAGATAATAATTCATATATGGTTGGGTAGAGAACACACCAATCAAACATTATTCAAGAGAGTTTATGAATTTTTATTCAAGAACTAAATTTCCCTTATTCTTGTATATAAAATTTTAATTATATATCCTTGTATAAAAAAGTTGACAAATTTATGATAGTCAATAAATTGTACTTATGTAGTTGACAAAGGAAGCTCTGGTTTTTTTAATATATTAAAGGATCATTCCCCAAGAAACACCTCAAATTCGAATTAATGCCCCTCACCCCTGCTGCTTTCTTCTTGCCCATAAAAGGCACTCCTTTTTTTCTCCTATTTTACCCCCTCACCCCAGCCGCCGTCCGTTTATTAGTCGTTAGTTCGTATACATTGAGTTAGTTATATATATCTCCTCTGTCACTCTCTCACCCTTGGCAGCAGCAGACAGTACAAAAGTGTACGTGCACAAGTGTTGGGAAACATTCCCATTACTCAACATTAGCCCACAAGTACAAAAGTGTACTTGCACGAGTGCTGGGAAACATTCCCATTACTCAACATTAGCCCACAAGTACAAAAGTGTACTTGCACGAGTGCTGTGAAACATTCCCATTACTCAACATTAGCCTACAAGTACAAAAGTGTACTTGCACGAGTGCTGGGAAACATTCCCATTACTCAACCTTTACAAAAGTGTACTTGCACGAGTGTTGGGAAACATTCCCATTACTCGCCCTTGGCAGGAACCGCAGATAACAGTAGACAGCAGTAAGGGCATTAAGGTATATTTACCTTAAGTGCCTTTTATGGGCAAGTGGCTAAGATGGCAGGTGCTTAATGGGCATTCACTCTATATTAAACACATAGAATATATATATATATATATATATATATATATATATATATATATATATATATATATATATATATATATATATATATATATGCAATGGTTTAAAATAGATTAAAAAATATCAACCAGAAAGAGACCTTTATTTTTAATTTTTGTATCATTATAATAAAAACTATTGCACCTAAAAAACTATTGATAATAAATAGGAGTAAACAAACAATGTAGAAAAAAAATAAGATATTGTTTGGTTTGTGAAAATAATGAATATTTTCTGTTTTTATTTTCTATAATTTTCAAAATACTAATAAAAATGTGTTTGGCTGAGAAATTGAAAATAAATTTCTGAAAATTATATAAAATCGTTGCTATGTTGGAGAACATGAAATTGACGTTTTTCATATTTTCTGAAAATATTGAAAACAAAACGAAAATCATTTTCTGAAAACAAAAATTGAAAATATTATCACAAACCAAACAGAGCCTAAGGTTTTGTTTTCTTTTAGATTATAATAAACTTTCAGGATGGAGAGTTTGAGTTTAGACCGAATAAGGCTAAGATTTTAATTTCTTAGTACAATATTCTTATACATGCTAGATTACCAATAATCAATTTACTTGGATTGTCTCGTATATACTTCAACCTCCTTAGTAGATCTGCATGTACTCACATTGGTTTCTCAGCTTGTTCCACACTTACTTACTCAACATTTGCTGCAAATTCTTGAGTAGGTGGCTCTAAAGGAAGGTTTTGAGTGTTACCTTGAAGGGACTCTTCATTTGCATCTTCTTCGTAGAGCTTCTTCTTCTAAAGGGTTTGGTTTTATCAAAATTGACATGCATTGATTCCTCAATTATCTTCATTTCCTTGTTGAATAATCGATAGGACTTTCCATTGGTGGAGTACTTAGGAAACAACCATGTGTCGTCTTTTGCAGCGAACTAAGCCAAAATATCTGTTGTGTTTAAGATAAATAATTGCAACCAAAAACACATAAATAAGAGATGTTGGGAGGGCTTTGTCGTCTCCCAAGGTAATGCAAGTAATTTCACACCTCGAGAGAGAGAGAGAGAGAGAGAGAGAGAGAGAGAGAGAGAGAGAGAGAGAGAGAGAGAGAGAGAGAGAGAGAGAGAGAGAGAGAGAGAGACTTTATGCAAGTGTACGATTTGTTGATAAGTTATAAAGATAAGTAAGTAGAGTACCATCTCCATTAGGACTACAAAAGTTAATCGTTGACTAATGTTCTTAACGAGTGTAATAGAAAGAGTTGCTAGATTAAATACGTGAAAGATAAATAAATTTTTGTTTGGTTTTTGGTTTAATAACTAGAATGAAAACAAATATAATCAACTAGGAAATAAATACCAAACTAAAGACAAGTAAATAAACGAAGGAGAGAATGAGAATATAGTTCGAGAACTCGCAAGTAATACCCACTGGTATCTAACTTATGTATTGTTGTTAAAAGGGTGAATTGTGTAACATCCAATAGTCAGGATTCTAAATTCTTCCTAACTTCCATCAGAGTATATTAGGATCTACTTGTATTAAATAAGCGTAGATGAATTTAGATGTTTTGAATAAAATATAAGATAAGATGACTAATTATCTAACACGAATAAATAAATAATGCAAATAAATAAATATGAATGTAAGTCAAATAAATTAGGATTACTAATATGAGTCTTACTAAGTTGTATTTTAATCTGTCTCACATTGAGCATTATATATTAACCAGGATTCTAATATCTACCTAACCTTTGTCAGGTTTAGGAGCAACCTCTCCACTACTAGGATCTTGGGTAAAGAAACCTTAAGTAATGATTGGTGGTTAAATCAAACATTTATGGCTATCTAGATAGGGTCACTACTAGACGATTATGTGGTGTTGTCAATAACTAATAATAGTCCTAAGATTGGCCAAATCTAGGACCGTAACAATAAGTCAAAACAGATAATAACAATATACCATCTTGATTTGTCTCAAAATTCTTTGACCGGCAATATACCATCTTGTGTATTTATAAACATGGAAGTTCTCGGCGTCCTGAATCTAGCGAAAAACAATATCACTATAGTATTCATGTAATTTTACTGTTAATTGTGGTCTTCAAACTCTAGACCTCAATTCGAATGCCTTACAAGAGAAGATACCCGGGTCCTTGATCAATTGCACAAATATGGAAGTCTTGAACATTTGATACAACAAACTTGACGATACTTTCCCATGCAATTTGAAACACTCATCTAACTATAGTTTTCCCGACTTGCTTTTTACAATTGTTAAATGGGAGAATGAAGTTTCACCACATGAGATTGTGTTAAACCAAATCTCCCGTGAAGTATACCTGCAAAGCATATATACAACCTTGACCAAGAGCAGTAGAATATATAGCAACCTTGCGGCAATATCTTGCAAAATATTGTTTGTATAAGCAGAGGTTGTGCGACTCGATCAGCCTGGATCAAGTTTCTTCTGATAACCCCCACTAGAAAACACAATTTCATGTGTCAAAATATGCATATATCAGATTAGCAAAACCACACAGGATTCTTCTCACTATTATATATCGTAGTTACTAACATATCAGGCTTTTACATTCCCACTTTAGTGATGAGTTATTAAACAATGAAGATGTGTGCCTTGTCACTTAGTCTAGAGGAAGATTACAAAATGGAAAGAAAAACCAAGGTATCACCATGTCTAACATTGTTTCCACTCAATTTAAGAGACTTTAATCTAGAAAAAGATGCATCTTTCAGTCCAACCATTTTTCCAGAAATTCAATTGTACTAGAGTTGCACAATTGAACCTGAGGATGTTATTAACAAATTCACGACGATGATGATGAGCAGATCCAAGACAATGAATGCATCGTCAGCTTTAATGGTAGATATGAATATTACAATATTTCTTCACATTTGTAAAGGAAAAACATACACTAAATTGAACACAGGAAAATGAACAGATTAGCAAAAAGAACAAAATAACACAAAATAGTAGAATCTAAACTCATAATTTCATGAAAAATAAACAAACATTGGCAAATCAATCACTCGAATACCCAAACATTATTACTGGCATTTGATTATGTCCGCCACAGTTTGACAGGTATGGTCAAGCAAGACATATATGTTCAGATAGTTCACAGCCCAAATCACATGTATACACACAAAACATCATATACATAACCTTTTCGAAACCTCAAAAAATACATCAAGAGTATTCATTGGATAGCATTATAATTAAATTGTTGACCAAGATATAGCAAAAGATTAAACATTGATTCCTGTGTTTGTGAAATAGACGCATGATGATTTGCATATATACCCATGTATATAATGCATATCACGGGTATTTATGCTTGTATTTGTAACATAGGGATTTTATTTGCAATTTTTTCATTTCAGTGCAGCACAGGTAAAATTAGTCAAAACATTCATTGTTACCAAATATATACCTATGTGAATATATATACCACATGGGTAAATTTGCTATTTTTTGGAATAAGTGCAGGTATATATGCTATGTCTGTAAAACATAGTTACACGTGGTCTGGGGGATTATAACTAAAAAAATTATAAATATTAAAATTCTCATCCAATACTTTGTTAATTACACATTCAGAACTTTGGCTTTTCCCAAATAAACTGTTCCTGAAATTAAAATTAGAAGATTCGACCCCTAAATGTCACTCTAAATTTACCTATCTACCCTTCTCAAGGGCATATAGGTGTAGCCTCAATATCCATAGGTTTAACACCCAAATCACTTCCACTAATACAAACTTTAACACTCACTTCACCTTGTACTAAACCTTGCATATTCTCAAGCAACTTCACAAGTCTCTCCTTTAAAAACGGAGCAAGCCTTTCACACCGTGTCAAAACATCAAAAGACTGAATTACCCCTTTCTTTACAATACTATCAAACGCCATCACAACCCCTCTAACAATCATATCTTTTCTCTTCACATCATAGCTATCAACCAATATAAGCAAAAACTCAAGAAGATTATGAGTTATATTCATATATTTCGGAATAGAATTAACCATTAACAAAATCGCGGGTTCGATATTCATTATATTATCCGTTTTCTCATTAAAAAAAAGCCAATCGTAAAATAACGCAAGTTTTATATTCCCTTCAATGTATTTATTCCTGCAAAGAGTTATTAACCAACCAATCACAGCCCATCTAGGGATTATATCCGATTGAAGAATCTCATTACTAGGATGATGTGCACAACAAATAAACCTAATTATATCGATTAAACGAGACTCTCGCTCTGGAATCGAAAGAAATTTTCTTGCGAACCAAAATTGATGTCGTTTTTGAGTTCCGAATTTCACGTTTGTAAGCAAGAATCTTATTTGAGATTCCATTTCGGGGCTAATTCGAAGCAAAAAGTATCGAGATGAAGTTCTAGTGCGATAGAGTTGCGAAATTTCACTTTGATTGAGTAATAAATCGTTCCATATGATTCGAAACTCAGGTATATGTATTAAGTCTTGTAAAAGTCTAACAAGATCTCTACCAATTTTGGAGCATAAATTAAATTGATTTTTTAATAATTTAACGCAGAAATCGATTTCTTTTCGTTTTAAAGCTTCGATTTTAGGATTAGTTGGGATTTTATAATGATCGGATAATAAACGAAGAAACACGTATAAAGCATTAGTTAAAACAAATGGTGCTTCCTCTAATAAACAATCATATTTACTTTCGAAAAGACTAATTATCTCCATACATAGCCATAAATTCCCTTCACTAAAATCACCACCTGTGATTTGCCTTAAAAGAGCGACTAATAAATAATCAAATCCAATAGCGGACACATTTACCATCTCATGAACAATTCGAATTAACTGGATTTTTGCTGGATCAATTAGCTTTAAGTAAATTTCATTAACTATCATGGTAAGTTTTGAGGTGAAAAAAGCATATCCATCTGTGATAATGCCATGTAAATGCTTGATATGGACTGTGTAAAAATGAGGTTCGGTTAAAATTGCGTAAAGTATTGCTGAGTTTAGTTTAAAGTATTGTTCTTGAGATGGGATTGATAATGAAAATGGAGGTCTTAGTTGAGTTTCGAGAATATGAAATGCTTCTTGTAATGAGAATTCGAGATGGGTTTTAGCTTCATGAGGGGCTATGTGAATTAACTTTGAGGCCATATTCACTGTTATATCGGTAAATTTTCAGTTGGGTGTTTTGTCGAATGGTTAGTATGCACATAAGATGATGATAGAAACCTGACAAAAAGAGTGGATAATGAGTAAAAGTAATGTTGAAAGAACCAAATCATTATGATTGAAAACAAAAAATGATCGATTCCCATAAGGAAAATTAACAAAAATCATGCTATGGACGCACAGTGAAATAAAAGACGCTATAAAAAAAACTAAAGAAAGATTTTGGATAAGGAGTTAGAGACAAATTCAAACCTGAGTCTTGATTGAAATTCAGCACTTGTTTGTTAGGGTATTTTTTTTTGACATTTTAACTATGAATATTATCTTCAACAATGGGAAAGGAAAACCATATGAAAAATAAAAGGCTGAATTTCCTTTAATTAGAGGAAATAGTTTCAAATGGATCCTCAAATATACATCTTTTACCAAATGATTCTCAAATTTTTATAATTCTCCAAATAATCCAGAAGAATATACTTTAGGACCCTTTTTTACACACTATTTTTTATAGGTTTAAGTTAAAAAATATATATTGTAACAAGTCTAATTCAAGCTTTTTTTTTTTTTTTTTTTTTTTTTTTTTTTTTGATGACGAGGGTTCCCGGGCTTACACCCGACTAGTCCCCCGGGAGATATGACTGCCTCCCCAACCATACCTCCAGGTAATCAGAACTAGGTTCCCCATATTCTGGGGAGGGTTTCGGACCTTGGAAACTTTCCAAACATAATAACTTTCTTCCACTTGCGGGATTCGAACCATGTACCTCTCACTTGAGAGAACTTTCCAAACTTTAATAACTTTCTGCCGCCTGCGGGATTCGAACCATGTACCTCTCACTTGAGAGAACTTCCAAACTTTAATAACTTTCTGCCGCCTGCGGGATTCGAACCCTGTACCTCTCACTTGAGAGACAGAGCCCTGGCCAGATGAGCTAGCTCACCTGGTTTAATTCAAGCTTTTAGTTGGGAAAGTTAATTTTTTTTTTTAAATTTCTTTTACTGGATGTTCTTCAAATTTTCTGACACCATCAATGGGTAAAAGACCTGAGCATTAATTACCCGTATTCATTCTTACACGTAAACTTTCCATTTTTTTCCTTCTTTTTTCTTTTGTTCTTGGTGAACCGTCTTCACTTTACACACACAATTGCACACACAAATATTTAAGTATCAGATTAACGAAAAAACTAAAAAAGATTTTTGATCAAATACGGAAGACATACAAATAAATTAAGGTGATTTTTTGTAAAGAATATTTGAACTTTTTAAAATAGTACGTAGATCCGTTTTTCATATAAATAGTCAAATATATATATATATAATTTTTTTTTACTATTTTCTCATCATAATTCATCTATATAGATGGGACAATACCCAATTAATTATACGGAGAGTATAAATTTCAATTAATTAGACATTTAACTAATTATTTTAATTATAATATTATTTATTTTTTATATTGATTTTTATTTTTATTTTCAATTTCTTTTTTAAAAAAAAATTCGGAAATTTTTTTTAAAATTTTTTTTTTCAAAAAAAAATTTTACGAATTTTTTCTCGAATTTTTTTTTTCAAATTTTTTTTTCAGAAATTTATTTTCCCGAATTTTTTTATGGGGTGATTAACTCAGGAAGTCCACAGACTGTTGTCAGTTGCCCATCAGGTCCAACCCACCTAAAAATACCGAAATACCCTTACTAACCAATTGATGGCAGATTTGTTACCATAAACAATTTCCCTGATTCAATGCTAATCAAATTAAATTAATTAAAAAAACTAAACAATTCCACACTTTTCTGATTCAATGCTAATCAAATTTAAATTAATTAATTAAATTCATAAAATCATTTCACAAATCATCGTCTCCTTCCATAGGAAAATACAAAAAAAAAACTACATGAATAACCCGTTGATATAAACTATCGCACTTCCATAATAAAGCGAATAACCCATCAACCAAACCAAATGAATAACCCACCAGATTAAACTAACATACCATCGTAACGAAGCCAATAACCCACCCATCAATTCAACACATACCTGATACGTTGATGAAGACTATAAAGAACAGTGGCTGACCAAATGAACAACCCACCAGATTAAATTAACACACCATCGTAACGAAGCCAATAACCCACCCATCAATTCAACACAGACCTAATACGTTGATGAAGAATATAAAGAACAGTGGCTGACCAAATGAATAACCCACCAGATTAAATTAACACACCATCATAACAAAGCCAATAACCCACCCATCAATTCAACACAAACCTGATACGTTGATGAAGACTATAAAGAACAGTGTCTGACCAAATGAACAACCCACCAGATTAAATTAACACACCATCGTAACGAAGCCAATAAGCCACCCATCAATTCAACACAGACCTGATACGTTGATAAAGAATATAAAGAACAGTGGCTGACCAAATGAATAACCCACCAGATTAAATTAACACACCATCATAACAAAGCCAATAACCCACCCATCATTTCAACACAAACCATCATAACAGTGTTGTGATTGATATGGCCGGAGTTGGGTGTGTTGATCGGGGTCACAGACTAGCAGAGGGGCGGCTGAGAGCGGCGTCGGGATGGTGGCCTTCATTGCTGTTCGTGGTTCGAAGAGGAGGAGTGAGATGAGTGGGGTCTGCTGCTCGGAGGTCGTTGTAGATGGCCGGAAATGGCGGTGGTGGATCGGAGTTCTTGTTCGAAGCATCTGGTGGTGGCGGAGGATTTTTTAATGGTGGTATGTGTGAAGGATTTGAGTTGGTGAAATGTTTAGCAATTTACCATAACAAAGTTGCTAAAATGAAGGAATTAAATATTCTTGCTATCTTAAAGGGTTCAGTTACCAGCGGATATAATGGGATGATATGATATGCTAATATAACGAGTGAGGGTAATGCAGGAATATAAAAAAAAGGTTGGACGTGTATGGTAAAAAATAGGGGTGGGACTTGATGAGGGTGTATAGTTATGTTCTAGGACTATATGGGGATTTATCTCCTTTTTTATGTGTTCCATGGACACACAATTTTGAGATTTGTGTGTTGCAGGAACACACAAAATTGGAACACCCAAAATCAAGTTTTTTGTATTCCAAATTTACACAAACTTGAGTTTTATGTGTTCCATGGATTTGTGTGTTACAGTAATACACAATTTTGCGATGTGTGTTCAGGAATACACAAAATTGGCACAAACAAAATCAAGTTTTGTAAATTTGATTTATATGTGTTCCATCAATACACAAATCAGAGACTTGTGTGTTCCAGGAACGCACAACCCTGAGACTTGTGTGTTCCAGGAACGCACAAATCAAAGACTTGTGGGTTCCAGGCACAAATCAGAGACTTGTGTGTTCCAAGAACGCACTGGAACACACATATCAGAGGCTTGTGTGTTCCAGGAACGCACAAATCTGAGACTTGTGTGTTCCAGGAACACATAAATCTTAGAATTGTGTTTTCCATACACAGAATTGGAACAAACAAAATCAAATTTTGTGTATTCTAGTAATACATTAATTCAATTTTTATGTGTTCTATGAATACACAAATTTGAGATCTGTGTGTTCCATGAATACACAAATTTGAGATTTGTGTGTTCCATGAATAATCTTATATTTGTGTGTTCTAAGAATACACAATTTTGAAATTTGTGTGTTCCAGGAAGACACGGAATTGGAATAACACAAAACCCTAAAACATAAACACAAAATATCAAAAGAGAGTTGGACAAAAAGATAATATACCAAGATAGTTAAATACGAATAAAAATAAGGTATATGCGATTAATAAATAAAAAAACAATTTTGTTAAAGAAGAGAATCCTTTGGATCAATTTTATGACTTTGTGTGTTACAAGAGCACATAAATCTATATTTGTGTGTTACAGCAACACATAACCTGAAATTTCGATTTTTTTTAAAAAAAAAATGGGGAAAAAGATTTCAAAAAAATTCGAAATTTTTTTTAAAAAAAAATCAGAAAAAATATTTTAAAAAATCAAAAAATAAAATAAAAAACAATATAAAAATAAAAAAATCACATAAGGGTAACATTGGAAGGTAAATATGACAATGTGTTCAATTGGGAATTAAGTTGAAAATTTGTGAGTAAGTAGGAAGTAGTTTCCTCCTTCCTTTTTTTTTGGGAATGAAAGTGAGAAAGTGTAATTAATTGAGAATTATCTCTTTATAGATTTATTTTAATTTATTATTTTATTACTCATAGATAATTTGTCGTTTTAATATTTTATTTTACTTAATTTTTCTATGAACTAGTTTATTACGTGTACAATTTGTTCTAAAAATAAAACAAAACATTTAGGTTTTCACTTTACTAAATTTAAAATCAATGGGGGTTATTTCTTTCAATACATTTATTTTAAACTGGTTAAATTTGAATTACATACTAGATCGTTGGGGGTTGAATCTCTATATCCCCTTGAATTAATTCTTGATCATAAGGTTGAACAAAAATGGTCCAAAACAAAGTTTAGACTCAAACTGACCAAAGTTGGCCCGATAAAAGAGCATTTCCCAGCTAAGCCCTTTCCTAGGGTCGGCCCAACACTTCTCCATTCCAATCTGATTCTTATCGGATCGGGTTAAAAAAAGATTCATTAAAACTGAAACCCGGCCATATGTATATAAGTTCACATAAACCCTTAATTTTATTTATTTCTCATATCTCTTTTTTTTCTTATTTCCCACCTCTCTAAGCCCACTAACATAATATCTCTCTCTATCTCTCTCTGATATGAACTCACCAGAATGAGAGGTAATTGCTCCAACAGCTTGTTACACATGTCAGACGTTGAAGTTGTTTCTACAAGTCTTAACGGGTATGTATAATTATTTTATATTTCTGCATATATATGAACAAATTTATATAAACAAATATATATTACTATGTAGATCTAGTGATCTAAACTTTAAATAGATAGATATATTTGTATTTATTTAAGGTTTACTTTTTTATGTTATACTTTATTATTTGTAAGGATCTTTGTGTATATATTTATGTAAATTATTTGTTGTATGCTTATATTCCTTTACAAAATTGGTTTTAATCAATCAGATCTGCAAATATCTATATTTTTATCACTTTGTTTGTATCATTAAAGTATTTTGTAATTTGATAAAATTAACTGTTGTATATTTGTAAATTTATAATGTTCTAGATTAAATTTGTAATTATATTGTTATCTTATTCATCTAATTTAGAGAAAATTTACTTGTAGATACTCATTGTTTCGTGAATTGGACAAATAAATACCCAAATTTACAAAACTGTATATATAAGTACCCAATATTTTGTTTTTAAGCTCACGTTAGTACACGCCGTGAAGTTTGGCGTTACATGTCATGTGTCAATAAATAACACCAGGACCCTATGTCAAATAAAGAACATTGAGTACCTTTTAGTCCATTTTTTTAAACTTGGGTACTTTATTTTGGAAGGAAAAGGTAATCACGTCATTGACACGTGGTATTTAAAGACAAAATTTCATTTCAGGTACCAACGAGAGACTTAAACAAAACGTTGGGGGACTTGTTTGTCCATTTTTGTAAACTCTGATACTTATTTGTCAAAATTTAAAATAGCGGGTATTCATGAGAGAATTTTCTATTTAATTTATATTAGTGAGTATTTTGTGATTTGTTTTATGTGTTGTTATATCTAATCTTTTTAACGTATTACAACTATTATGAGTTTCTCCGTCTTTGGCTTACTTTAACTTCAATGCCACAAATTAAATATCATATACGGGGATCAATTATTATCAGATATTATTTAATTCTAATTAATAATGATATAAGAAGACAAAAAATATAAAAAAAAATAGTATGGACTATATAAATTACTTAGCCCGCTGTAAAAGACAGATTCATTATGATAAAAATTAAGACTTAATTTAAAATGATTCAGTTTGATCGAACCCGAACCGATCCCAAATAAAACCAAACTTAAGGATTTCCTAAATAGGTTAGGGTGATTTTTTTTTTGAAAACTGAGCCCAATAGGCTTGGATTACTCGTATAGACCTACGGGGCGGGTAACCGACCCTATCTCATATCTACTTGATCATTTGTATATATTTCAAATATTTTGATATATAACATATTATCCAATGACAATATTTAATTTCTCTTAACTTTTTGCATGTCTTGTATATACGTAGATCATATTTCACTTACTGGATAAGGTCGTTGATCATGCTATTTCAATACAAGACATCAAAAATAGTGGAGAAGGTAAGACACACTACTATTTATTAGAAAATGATAATTTAATTGTGGGCTAAAATTGGATGACTAAATTAGGATCATCTAATATATTTTAATTTTTAGGACAATCATCTAGTATCGTAAAGTTTTGTTGAAATAGAAAATATTGATTTTTATTATATTATCGGATTATAGTTATTAATTTATAGATTTACTCTACCTTTTAATTTTATTAGTTACATATATTTTGTCTTTCTAATATTCATCTCATAATTTTTTGTATATATTTGGTTATTTAATTAGTATACAAATGATTAAAAAAATTAAAATTATGATGTCTAAATTTGTAATTTAAGATTTTTTTATTTTTTTTATTGAAAAAATCAAAATATTATGAACAAATTTGAACTACGTTCCAAACTAGCACCCATATTCCCTAGGGAAACTAAGTCATTGACTAGTGACATAATACAAATTGCATAGACTAGGCAAATAAATGATTGAATTTAATTTGCCTCTAAATTCAATCATTTATATATTTACATCTCGATAAATTTGACAAAAAATAATTAATTTAATCTTTTATATGCTTATATAAATCTATAATTTATTTTAATTATAGTATACTAAACTTAAATTCCATACATGTACCAAACAGGGCCAACAATTTTGGATGCTTGTTTGATATGTCTCGTAAGTAAAATATTCTTATAAAATAGATACTAAATATAAATATTTATTAAACTTAATTTAATGTGTAACAGGATAACTATACCAATAACCAAGGAGTCGGGACATTGAACTGCGGACATATATTTCATGGTGATTGCATCATTGAATGGATCAAGACCAAAAACGTATGTCCACTTTGCCGGACTGCGCCGATTACAATATAGGCAACATTATATTTTACAATATAATAATCTATTAAGGGGATGTTGTTTTGTAATTGTTTATGCACTTTTTTGTAATTTTAAGTTTTTATCATTATCAAATATTATAAAACTATTTCGATCTGAATATATTTATTAATTGTGTTATCATCGATACAAACCTTGAATTGGTCTGCTCTATTAATCATTTACTCATATATTCTACAACTAATTAATAAAAATTAAGTATATTAAACTTTTAATCTTGGTAGAAGTTATCTTAGAAAGTAATCAGTTTGATCTTCTATTGTTGTTGTTGTTGATTAACTTGTCAGTTGACTTGTGTATAAGAAAAAAGGAATATTAAAATTTATTTTTCATACAACTTATAATATAATAATGGATATACCTTAATCTTATTACTAATTACTTAGGCTAAACTATATATATGTGAAATTTTAAGGAAATTACACCACATCTCCATTTAGTTAATAATTCATATGTGGTTGGGTAGAGAACACACCAATCAAACATTATTCAAGAGAATTTATAAATTTTTATTCAAGAATTTAATTAAATTTGGTACGTTAGAACGAAATTTCCCTTATTCTTGTATATAAAATTTTAATTATATCCTTGTATAAAAAAGTTGACAATTAGGGGTGTGAATCGGGTTAGAAAAGCCGCATAACCCGACCAACCCGATCACACTAACCCGAAATTATACGGGTTAGTTTTTAATTGGGTGGGTTGCGGTTTACATTTATGAAAAAATATACACATTTTTGCGGGTTGTGGATTTTAAACTTAAAACCCGTAAACCCGCATATACTCGATTACCTTGTAGTATAAAAATTAGAAAAATTCGTATTGCTCATTTTATTCAAAAAAAAAATAGTGGGGGTCATGTGCTTTTCACTCTACATATTTTTATTCCTCCCCTTTTTTAAAAATATTTTGAAATCCCTCAATATTTCAATAATATTTTATCTAATGAATATGTTTTTCATTTCAATTATGATAGTATCTTTACTCTTTGTTCAATTCATATATTTAGTTTCCTAAAATCTCATTTTATATCTTTTAATCATAGATGATTTGAAATGCATATGTGTATCCTAAACAATATTTTTCGTTATAATTTTCATTTGTAATATAAATTTGATTCGCCAAATGAATATGGATACAAATACTTCTTCTTTATCGAACTAAATCACCCGCAATGCACCCGCAACCCGCCTAACCCGAAACTCAATGGTTTAAGTAATGTATTGGGTGGGTGCATGTCTTATTTTTCAAAATCCGCACAAGAACGGGCGGTTTGTGGGTTGAGCATTTTTCATACAAAACCGACCCGCGCACACCCCTAACTTATGTAGTTGACAAAGGAAACTCTGGTTTTTTGAATATATATATTAAACACATAGAATATATATATATATATATGCAGTGGTTTAAAATAGATTAAAAAATCAACCAGAAAGAGACCTTTATTTTTAATTTTTGTATCATTATAATAAAAACTATTGCACCTAAAAACTATTGATAATAAATAGGAGTAAACAAACAATGTAGAAAAAAATAAGATATTGTTTGGTTTGTGAAAATAATGAATATTTTCTGTTTTTATTTTCTATAATTTTCAAAATACTAATAAAAATATGTTTGGCTAAGAAATTGAAAATAAATTTCTCAAAATTATATAAAATCGTTGCAATGTTTGATGACGTGAAATTGACGTTTTTCATATTTTCTGAAATTGTTGAAAATAAAACGAAAATCATTTTCTAGAAAATATATTTTGAAAACAAAAATTGAAAATATTATCACAAACCAAACAGAGCCTAAGGTTTTGTTTTCTTTTAGATTATAATAAACTTTCAGGATGGGGAGTTTGAGTTTAGACCGAATAAGGCTAAGATTTTAGTTTCTTAGTACAGTTTTTTTATACATGCTAGATTACCAATAATCAATTTACTTGGATTGTCTCGTATATACTTCAACCTCCTTAGTAGATCGGCATATATTGACGTTGGTTTCTCAGCTTGTTCCACATTTACTTACTCAACATTTGCTGCAAATTCTTGAGTAGGTGGCTCTAAAGGAAGGTTTTGAGTGTTACCTTGAAGGGACTCTTTATTTGCATCTTCTTCGTAGAGCTTCTTCTTCTAAAGGGTTTGGTTTTATCAAAATTGACATGCATTGATTCCTCAATTATCTTCATTTCCTTGTTGAATAATCGATAGTCCATTTGTTGAGTACTTAGGAAACAACCATGTGTCGTCCTTTGCAGCGAACTAAGCCAAAATATCTGTTGTGTTTAAGATAAATAATTGCAACCAAAAACACATAAATAAGAGATATTGGGAGGGATTTGTCGTCTCCCAAGGTAATGCAAGTAATTTCACACCTCGAGAGAGCGAGACTTTCTGTAAGTGTACGATTTGTTGATAAGTAATAAAGATAAGTAAGTAAAGTATCATCTCCACTAGGACTACAAAAGTTAATCGTTGAATAATGTTCTTAACGAGTGTAATATAAAGAGTTGCTAGATTAAATACATGAAAGATAAATAAATATTTATTTGGTTTTTGGTTTAATAACTAGAATGAAAACAAATATAATCAACTGGGAAATAAATACCAAACTAAATACAAGTAAATAAGCGAAGAAGAGAATGCGAATATAGTTCGAGAACTCGCAAGTAATACCCACTGGTATCTAACTTATGTATTGTTGTTAAAGGGTGAATTGTGTAACATCCAATAGTCGGGATTCTAAATTCTTCCTAACTTCCGTCAGAGTATATTAGGATGCTAATTTAAAACTACTAGGGGACTTAGGTAAGGGGACCCTATGCAATGATCAGTGGAAAAAATTCTAACCATATTGATTATCTAGTTAGGCATGCCCGCCAAGATCACTATCACACACTAGACGACTATATATCGTTTTAAGTAACCAAACCCCTCATTAGGGTGACAGTTTTAATTACTAATGGAAATCTTATTCTTGACCAGAGCAAGGGATGGAGTATCTGACAAATACATGATACAAAGCAATTGAAAATACAATTTAAAATAAAGATGTAATCTCCCAATTCAATAAAAGTATAAAATTAAACTAGGGTTCATACATTATTTATGTTCTCAAGCTATGATTAAACTAATGCATAGGTAAACGATAAAAACTTACATCTAATAATGTAATATTCATGCTCCGAATGGAAAAATAATTACACTATTAATTGTTAACGGATGACGGACGAAAGAGTTGAAATGACATGAACATCTTCCAAGCTTCTTCTCCTATTCTATTATATGCTCCAAGCGATTTCTACTAAGTTTTTATGATTGGGACTCCTTTATATTGATAAAAACTGGTATTTATAGGTCCAAATTATGTTTTATGGGTTGTGGGACTCTTTCAAGTGACCTAACCAACCCAAAAACGTTTTATTAAAGAGTGGACTGGTTCGAACCACGACAGAGGAAAATCACATAATTCCTCAATTCAGCTCCAAATCACAAACCATCAGTGCCCATGCACTATGACGTCAAATCCTAGCTAGATATAAAAGGGCTCATCCATAATCCTTGTCAATCTCACGTGACAACTCAAACAATTAACTTTCTAAATATGGCCGACACATGCTTTTACTTTCTAAAAGTGGTCAAATCTTCCTTTTTTGTCAAGAATAAGGGGTGATCTCATTTACTTGACTTCTTATCACAATATCGGAGTATCTTAGCATTCAAGTACCTAAGAGTTGCACACTTAACACACAAATTTTGCACAAAATCTCTTAAAGTAGCACAAACACCAAAACTAGACAAGAAAGTTTAAAACATAGAATAATGGGGAAAATCCCTCAACTAAGTCCTAAATACCCCTAAAATGATGTCTCATGCTAGATTAATCTATCACATAAATGGAGACACCAGGCTTTCATTCCAAAACACTTAGGATGTCTTGATGAATGGACATATCAAAACACATTTCATCACTTAACATATCGTATTAAAGGTCTCCCAAAAATATGTAGGCTTGTTGTTCTATTTTAACAACGTTATTTCCATTTCTTGTAGAGTTTATTTTTCTATTTCACTATTCCCATTTTGTTGAGGAGTTATTTGAGACAAAAATTATGTTCAATACCAAACTCATCACAAAAAATCATAAAAGCAAAACTAACATATTATGTGTTATTATCACTACAAATGCAAGTAATTGAATAACCCTTCTCATTTTTCACTTTACGACGGAGTTTAGAATACTCATCAAAGACTTGATTTCTAAAATCAATGAATATCACCCATGTAAATCTAGTGAAGTCATCAACAATGACAAAATATATTTTGACCCACCGATACTCGTGATATCAACATCACCAAAGATTCATGTGCAATAGTTGAAGTGGCCTAGAGGTGATAAATATTCAGATAGATTTGAAGAATATTGATGTCATCTAACAAGTGTACATGCATCACATAATGTATATTTATCATACTTGAATTTAGGAAGGACAATAAAAGGGATTTTCTTGAACAAATGAGATAGCAAATCCATATGAGCATGTCCTAGACACCTATACCACAACCAAATATCATTAACCACATATAAGAATCTGTATTTTTGGCACATAAGGCTATCAAAATGTATTATACACGTCATTTCATCTATTTTTCTATAAAAAAACACCCAAACCATTTTTTTAAAACACAACTAGAGGGTTTTACTTGATGATATACCATACATCACATAGTTGACTAATGCTGAGAAAGTTAAATGAAAGACCCTTAACTAATAGAACAATAAAAATAGGGAAAGAGATATATTATTACCAGTTATTCCTTTGCCTAAGATCCTTTATTGTGAGTTGTCGGTAAAGGTTGCTAGAGCATCTACTATCAAGGAATAAAAAAGTGATGATTTGTTGGTCATGTTCCTAGAGCATCTACTATCAAGGATCTATTTGTTTTATGTATTGATTCTCTTTCTCTGCATCCACAAAAATTAATCTTTAGGTACTCAACTTGGTTTAGGTCAATGTGGGTTACTAGATGTTGTTTCAACCCTAGTATGTCCTTTCCAATAAGGCTCAATAAATTCTTTATGCAATGGACTACACATGACTAGATTATTAAGAATATCTTCCTCATAAGATTGATTACTGTGGTTAAGGATTAACTCAACATCATTGTTAGTCATGATATAAATTCAGTTAGAGGCACGTTCATGGATTCCCTCTTATTTTGATTTGTCTTTCTCTATTAGAGTAATAAAGGTTGTAGCATGCTCCTGGTCACTCTCTTCTTCATTAGAGTTTTTGTCATCAATTTGTATTTGCATGCATTCCAAGTTAGGTTTCTACTTAAGATACTTGGGACAATAGGCCTTGATGTGCCAAATCATCTTGTGATTCCAGCAAGTAACTACTTTTTGTTTGAAATATCCACTGCTTATTCGGTAGGGTTTGCTTGAAATTATCGTTTTGTCAAATTGCTTGTACTTTAAAATTCTTGTCATGTCTTTAACTAACATTGCGATGCCTTCATATTTACTTGTTTCTTCATCGTCCAATTTTTATTCTTCACCATCCCCATGTTCTTCTTTCCATTTGAGGCATGAAAGGCTAGAGGCTTTTTTGCCTTATCATCCATTTTATCTTGAACTTTCTCTTAATCAAGGACAATTTCTTTCGTGATGAGCTTGCATAGATACTTTTCCTCTTGTATAGCGGCAGATTTAGCATTATAATCCTTTTTATGTACAAATAACTCTTTTTGCATAGCTCATTGTTTGCATAAACTTGACAAAAAATTCTCAAATTGTTGACGATTGTGAAAAATCGTTAATGCATCCAATTCAAGTTTTTTCCTTACTCCATCTTGAATAGATTTAAGTGAGTGACATAAAGTCCAATCTTAGTTTCCTTAATATTAGGAGTGCTTTGATAGTATGGTTAAAAAAGCTTCCAAATTTTGTAGGTATTCTACCAACTATAACTAGAGGCATTTAAACTAGAGATAAGCATACTTAGAACATACCCAATTACTCTTTTTGAGTGTCATTGATTCTTTATACTTATATGTTATATATGAAACACTAACCATGATTAACCAAAAATAAGTAATAATGGCCTTTGACAAATAGTCTACACTTTCAAATAGAGGTGGTCGAATGGAACTTATATCCTCAGGTTGGTTAGCTTCCATATCGTATTAAATCTAGATGCGATAAATTACAAATAAGATTAAAGGTAGTCTCTAATACAACTTGTTGCCCAAGAAATAGTCATAAAGGGGGGGAGTGCATAGGAACTATGCCAAATGAAAATTCTAACTAACTCTAAATGTTTCTAAGTAAAAAAAGAGTAGATACAACCTTTGCCCCCTGTACTATGGGTCGATTGACTACTTACCCCCTGTTTTAAAAAATGATATTGGTTACCCCCTATACTAAGTTTTTGTGACTCGTTACCCCACGTTTTCGGAATCCATTCACCTTTTTCGTGACTATTTACCCCTTATTTACCCCATATACTAAGTTATCGTATATTTTTGTTTAGGGGGTAAATAGTCACGAAACGTTCATGGATTCCGGCAAGTGGGAAAAACGTGGGTAACGAGTCACGAAAAATTAGTATAGGGGGTAACCAGTATCACTTTTTAAAACAGGGGGTAAGTAATCAATCGGTCAATAATACAGGGGGTAAAAGAGGTATTTACTCTAAAGAAAATATGAAGTATTTGAGGCTAAATAAACATGATAGGATGTATGATATAGATAAATATATGATCACTTACGTAGCAAACACAATTAAATTATATGTAAAGCCAATTCTAGAGGAGAAACACTAAGCATGAATGTTACTATCACATAAAAGAAACTATGTATATGTAGTTAATCAAACAAGTAGCATGCGTGAATGTAACGAATAAGTGAAGATAAACTATGTACACCATTTTCAAGTGGTTTGGATCGTGTAGGATTAGTCCGCTACCTAAGGTTTACTTGACCTTTAGGATTTTTCAATATCCATAACTATAACTCTCGCGTTGTTTAAAGGTGGGAGCACAAACCTGTACGTGGTAAGAGTAATGATATATACCACCCAAAATTGTACCATCCAATTATTACCTATGACGTGGCGTGAATTGGTTGGTGTCAAATCGTTAATCAAATCAAGAAAATAAATAGATTAACGATTTATAGCCAACCAATTCACGCCACGTCATGTCATGGATGATATACTTAGGTGTTATATATCATTATTGTCTAAATAAGGCTTACTACTTCTCTTTGAAACAAAACCCCTAACATGTATAAATTATTAGATTATTTTGAATCTTTTTCTTTATCTTTTATATATTTTGAATTTCTTTCTTTATCTTTTATATATTTTGATTTTTTTTGAAAGATCTCATTTTTTATTTATTTTGGTTACATAGGAGAGCCACTTTGGACTCGGAGTCATTGACTCGGTTCGAACCTGCACCACTAGATTGATAGATCTCATTTTTTATAGTTCGCTTTTAAGTAACTAAATTGTGGCCTATAGAACATATTACTAACCCCATCCGAAAAGAAGAACACATTACTAACCTTACCGACAACCATATCTCATATCAATAATTCAACTAGTATTGTACCATCTAGCATATATCTCATATGCCCTTCTAGCTACAAGAACCAAAAACCCATTGAGTTTTTGTAATTGTTAACATTTTTTTTATAAATAATAAACGATTTAGTATAGGAGAAAAAATAATTGCAGACTTAACACCTGGGCAATGGCTCAATTACCGCCCCTCTTGTGGTTTAGGGTTAAAAAAATAGGGTGGTGATGACCGCCCGCACAGCTAATTACTTATTTTAATTAAAGGTGCTCATTAACCGCTGTCCTTAACAGAAATTCTTTAACTTTAACCTAATCTCATCACTTTTACAATGTTTCAGAATTATCTGATTTAGGTATAAATATTATTCCATTATTATACAAAATCCTACAATGGCCATTTTATGAGCCTCTTTTACCGTGATGCGCTGAGACTGCAACTTTTTGAATTGTTTTGCAGTAAATACCAATTTGGTGCAACTGGGATATGAAGTCAAGTATGTGTGCAACTTCACAGACGTTGATGACAAGGCAAGTGAAATCAATCAAATTCAATTATATTTGGTGAGTATTTAATTTCAAATTCTGTAAATTATTAGAAGATCTCAAGAATTAAGAGAAGATTCCATTAATTTAACCAAACGATTATGTAAAGAATTCCATATAGATATGGGCATATGACGTACCTTCATTGCAGGGGCGGAGCCAGGATTAATCACTAGGGGGGCCAAGGGGGTTCGGGGGCAACGCCCCCGAAATTTTTTTTTTCCGAGTTATGTGCAATATAAGTCCTTATATTAAGTAAAACAGTAAAATAAGTCCTTATCTTTTACAAAATTACACTATAAATCCTATATTAGGTAAATATTGCACTATAAGTCTTACATTAAAGAAACATTGCACTATAAATCTTAATATTAATTTTTTTTAAATGAATTATTCTATAAATAATATAATTATAAGGTTAATAAAATAAATTTTAAAAGTTAGGGGGGGCCAAAAGACGATTTTATAAAACTTTGGGGTAATAAATAACTATAATTTTTTTTTTTTTTTTTTTAATTAAGTAGTAAAAAAAAAAATTTAAAAGTCAGGGGGGGCCATGGACCCCCTTGGGGTATGCATGGCTCCGCCCCTGCTTCATTGTTTGAGGAATATACATTTTTAGGCCTAAAATTCAAAAAAGAGAATTTTAAGGGCCTAGTTAGATCTTATGTTTTTTAAGGGCCTAACTAGATATTTTGGCTGGTTAGGGTCACGTTTTAGGGGGTTCGCACCCGCTGTTTTTCGATTTTTTGGGGGGTAGATCCCCCTATTTTATTTTTTAGGGGGTACACGCCCACCATTTTTTACGTTAATTCCATTTTTTAGTTAAGTCCTTTAAGTCCATATTGTCCAAATATCACATTACCCCCTAAAATTACCACCTTAAACCCTCTAAACCACCACATTACCCCTAAAATACTATGTTTGCCCCCCAAATAACATCTTCACCCCTTAATCTCCACTAATTACCCCTAAAATATCAAAACAGGGGGTATATACCCCCTGATTATCAAATTCTGCCAAAAGCCACCCCTGAAAAAAAAAAAAAAAAAAGGAAAACACAGATCTGATGAGTGGGGCTTCGTGGAGATCTCGATCTGTAGTTGGTGGTGGGCCTCGGAGTGAAGAGAATGAGGGTGGTGGTGGTGGGGATCGGAGTGAAGACCAGCAGGTGGTGGTGGGGGTTGCTGGTGGGTGGGGTGTTGCTGGTGGGGGGTTTACTGGTGGGTGGGGTGTTGCTGGTGGTGTAAAAAAATACAGGAAGGGGGCGGCGAGGGTGGTCTTCGAGGATGGTGGTGGTGGTGGACCTCGAACTGGCGGCTAGGGCTTGGTGGTGGTGTTGGTAGACATCGAGGGGGCGGCGAACGCTTGGTGTTGGTGGCTCGTCTTGGTGGTGCTCGAAATCACAGCAGCAGCACTGGATCTCGACGGCAGCAGTGGTGGCTCGTCGTGGTGCAGCAGGTTGACGCAGATCTGCTTCGCGCGAGGTGGTGCTGTGGGTCGGTGGCGTGATGGTGCAGCGGCGTTGGCGGCGTGGTTGACGCAGATCTGCTTCGCGCGAGGTGGTGCTGTGGGTCGGTGGCGTGATGGTGCAGCGGCGTTGGCGGCGTGGTGTGCAGCGGCGTTGGCGGCGAGGTGCTGCAGTGGGAAGGAGGACGGGAGGGTTTCATTGTGCGCAGAGAGAGGGGGCTGTCGACAAATGGGGAGGGGGTGGGTTATATCGATTTTTTTTAGTTGGTTTTCAATTGGACCAGTTGGTTTTCAATTGGGGCCCTTTTTTAAAAGACAAAGGTTGTAATGGGCCTCTATATCTCTTTTACCCTCATTGTTTACCTCCTTCAGTTGAGGCTCGTGTTTCTGATCACATGTCTCAAATCATTCTTATGATTCAGAAGATTCTTGATAAAGGTTCTACATATAAAATCAATCTTATTAATCAAACCACCAAGGGTTAAGTCTGTAATTACTTTTTTTTCTATGCCAAATCACCAATTATTTATAAAAAAATGTTAAAAATAAAACAAAACTCAAAACAATTCCATCAGCAGCTCAATAATGTGCTGGTACATTACCCATGTCTAATTTTACCACGTTTATGCATCTCTACCATTGGATACTTACCAATATAGATGGTCTCTTTTTTTTTTGTCAACCCATATTAATCTTCAATCAAACCTCATTTCTTGATTTGTCTTCCTGCTTTACCATACTCTCATTAGTCATTTTTTCCACCATGTTTTACAATCTGTGAGTGAGTTGGCTATTTTCTCTTTATGTTGGAACAACCCGTGACTGATATACTTCTAAACGTTTGTGTCCACAGTACCGTCTCATCGTGGATCACCTTTCACCTTAGTATAATCTTCAATATACTAAAACTTTCATTTAATTTTGATATAGACAAGATATCTCATCAAACCTAACTCATCTATCGTCAAAACATCTAATTTTATCGTTTTACAACAGTCCAAAAACCATAATTTCAAATTTAACTTATCATACTTTTATCCACACACATATTACGAACCCTGCCAACCATCTATCATCTCAATAATTCAACTAGTACATATCCAATGTATGCATCTCAACCGTTGGATACTTTTCAAAATAGATAATTAACTCAAAGTAATCTTCAATCGAACCCTCATTTCGTCCTTTCGTAATTTGTCTTGCCTCCCACACTCTTTTGTTTTTGCAGGCAAAACGCGCATCCAACGCACCTACCACAACTTTCCATAGTAAATTTTTTTTTTCTTTTTGGTGGGAACTTTTCATAATATTCAATTCTACCCCTACCTCAGTCTCTATATATAATCACAGCCTTTCTCTTCACTCATCACACATCATAAAACTTAGTTATCATCTCATCTTTTCTTCATAGCTGTGATATTCTCTAGCCATTTTTAAAAACTTAGGGTTTTGCCAAAACATTCAATCTTTATATTTCTTGGAAAACATGACAGGAGCAATTGAAAACGGTCACCACAACAACAATGGCGTGAAAGTTTGCGTAAAAACCTCGCATGCCGACCCGTTGAACTGGGGAATGGCGGCTGAGTCATTGAAAGGAAGCCATCTTGATGAAGTGAAGAAAATGGTGGCTGAGTTCAAGATGCCCGTGGTGAATCTAGGTGGTCAAACATTAACAATATCACAAGTAGCGGCAGTTGCTGCCCGGGATGATGGTGGTGTTAAGGTGGAGCTTTCAGAGGCGGCTCGTGGTGGTGTTAAAGCTAGTAGCGATTGGGTTATGAATAGTATGAGTAAAGGAATAGATAGTTATGGTGTCACCGCTGGTTTTGCTACTTCTCAAAGAAGCACTAAGCAAGGTGGTGCTCTCCAAAAGGAGCTCATTAGATTCATGAACGCTGGAATCTTTGGCAACGGAACGGAAACTACCCACACGCTTCCACACAATGCTACAAGAGCGGCAATGCTCGTTAGAGTCAACACCCTTCTTCAAGGGTACTCCGGTATTAGATTTGAAATCCTCGAAGCGATCACGAAATTCCTCAACGAAAATGTGACTCCTTGCTTACCTCTCCGGGGCACAGTCACCGCTTCAGGTGATCTTGTTCCACTATCCTACATTGCCGGTTTGCTAACCGGTCGACCTAACTCCAAGGCCGTGGGACCAACTGGAAAGAAACTCAACGCCGAAGAAGCGTTCACACAAGCCGGAATTACCACCGGATTTTTCGAGTTTCAACCGAAGGAAGGTATTGCACTTGTTAACAGCACGGCTGTTGGTTCCGGAATGGCGTCAATGGTTCTTTACGAAGCGAACATTCTTGCGTTACTATCTGAGGTTTTATCCGCGATTTTCGCCGAAGTGATGAACGGAAAGCCGGAATTTACCGACTATTTGACGCATAAACTGAAGCATCATCCGGGGCAAATCGAGGCTGCGGCTATAATGGAACACATTTTGGACGGTAGTTCGTATGTCAAGGTGGCACAAGAGTTGCATGAAACCGACCCTTTACAGAAACCGAAGCAAGATCGCTACGCTCTCCGGACATCCCCACAATGGCTTGGACCTCAAATCGAAGTGATTCGTGCGGCTACGAAAATGATCGAGAGGGAAATCAACTCGGTTAACGACAACCCTTTAATTGACGTAGCGAGGAACAAAGCGCTACACGGAGGTAACTTCCAAGGTACACCGATCGGAGTCTCAATGGACAATACTCGCTTAGCCATCGCTTCAATTGGAAAACTAATGTTTGCGCAGATCTCCGAGCTAGTTAATGACTACTATAACAACGGTTTACCCTCAAATCTATACGCTAGCCGAGACCCAAGCTTGGATTACGGATTCAAGGGTGCCGAGATTGCTATGGCTTCGTATTGTTCAGAACTTCAATCCTTGGCTAATCCGGTAACCAACCACGTCCAAAGTGCCGAGCAACACAATCAAGGCGTAAACTCTCTCGGTTTAATCTCCGCTAGAAAAACAGCTGAAGCGGTTGATATCTTGAAACTCATGTCGACGACTTACTTGGTAGCTCTATGCCAAGCGATAGACTTGCGCCACATCGAGGAAAACGTGAGAATCGCAGTGAAGAACACGGTTAGCCAAGTGGCTAAAAAAACGCTAGCCATGGGGGTTAACAGAGAACTTCACCCTGCAAGATTCTGTGAAAAGGATTTACTCCAAGTCGTGGAACGCGAATATGTATTCACTTACGCGGACGACCCGTGCCTCGTCACCTACCCTTTAATACAAAATCTACGACAAGTTCTGGTTGACCATGCATTGGAGAACGGAAAGACGGAGAAGAACACGGACACTTCAGTCTTCCACAAGATTAAGGATTTCGAAGATGAGTTGAAATTCATTTTGCCTAGAGAAGTGGAGAAAGCACGAGCGGCTATCGAGGTGGGAAACCCGATGATTCCTAACCGGATCAAGGAGTGCCGCTCTTATCCTTTGTACAAACTTGTCAGGGAGACGCTCGGAACCGATTTGCTTACCGGAGAGAAGGTTACATCACCAGGGGAGGTGTTTGACAAGGTCTACACAGCAATGAGTCAAGGAGAGATTGTTGATCCACTTTTGGCTTGCCTTGAAGCATGGAATGGTGCTCCTAAACCCATCTGTTAGACTAATCAGTGTTGTTATGCTCGTTTTCTTAAGTTCTTTATTAAGTGATGAATAAGCTAAAATATTATCATACAATCAACAGAATAATCATGTAAACAACAAAAATATTCGAAATTATGAAGTAACTTAGGTACAGGAAACATTACATTTTTAATGCCATCGATGTGGTCATGCCGGAGTGGTTATCGGGCATGACTAGAAATCATGTGGGCTTTGCCCGCGCAGGTTCGAATCCTGCCGACCACGATTTTATTTTAACAAGTTCAGCATGTACATCATTTTTAACTAAATAGAGGTAATTTAGTTTACAGGTAATAAAATCTTAACTGTGGTATTTTCTGAAGGAAGAATGGACCGGATGTGGTTTACTTTTACCAATTAAATAAATACAGGTAATTTAGTTTACTTTTTCATCCAATTGATAAATGGAACAACTAACTTATCACCGTAAAGTTGTTACTACCATGGAGTCATGGACTATCATATCTGATTCTGAGTCATCAGTTTTTTTTTTTTTTTTTTAGACTAGAGTCATCAGCTCGCACAACTGATGTTCTACTAGAAAGGCTGCACTTCAGCGGTTAAATATGAAAGAAGCAAAAACGAGAGAGACGCAAGAATGGTGTCATACACGAAGATCCGGGTGATAACCCTGTCCAATAGACCATACCAAAACTTCGAACCAACAACATGGAAAATCCGGAGGCACTTGCACACAAGGAAAACTTTTAAGTTCTTTTGCCCCAACTGATATCTAAAGAGTGTTTCTAGGCTCAAATCAAAATCCCTACATATATTCATTAGAATCCAACACTAACCTCAATAACACTTTGCTCTATTATCTTCAGTGCATAACATTATATTGTAATCTTGTATTCCTAAATTGAAAATTAAGCTAATGTCCATACTTAATAACCATTCCCTAGTTCTTACCATATGACGTAAAATCCTCAAACTTTCCTCATCCCTCTAAGTCAATATCATGTACACAATAAGAAAAACAAAGGCATTTTATCCCAAGCTGAGTCTTCGTTTCTTCAGACCTTTTGTGGTTGTTAAAAAGATTGGATTAGTTGTTTAGCTGGCCTTGCCTTCTAATTCTCGAAACCATCTTGTTTTTCATGTGTCGCTCCTTAAATGTTTTAAAGGCGAAAAAGCTGACCAGGTCGTTTCATTGCTCGAGTTATCTAGTTCGACCACTGGACTTTATTGCGGAGCAGGCTATTTTGCGTCAAGGCAAGCAGGTATCTCATGTTCTAGTACAATGGAAAAGCATTTCCCCACAAAACTAACGCTCTAGATAAAATCAAATAGTTTAACAAGGATGCCTTTAAAGTACTCAGACATCATAATTTTTTTTATTTTTTTTTTGTCAGAGACATCATAATTAAACAGAGCATTAGCGTAGTACATAAGTAATCAGAAATATATTGTACCAATGCTCTCAAGAGCGAATCTTGTATTTTTATTTTAGGAGTTACCAGTGTTCGAAACAGGCTTTATTACATTCTAATAAAGATTCTCAAATGTTCTTATTATATTCGTGAATCTAGTTGACTTAAAAAAAAAGTAAGACTAATCTTACAGGGGGTTTTGGAACTCTTACATTTCTCCTATTGGAATCCATGAGAAACGTCTTGACATACTAGTATAGTCTAAAGGTTAGATTGTTATTAAATATAACCTTAGGGACTACATTGTAAATAGTATAGAGTTAGTTAGAGTTAGTTGTAACAACTATTTAAACAATGTATTGAGCTGTTTCAGCTCAAGTTTGATAAGATGAAAAACACATATTAATCTTCTTTCTCTCTCTCGTTCATCTTACTTTTCTTCTTCTTATGCAAAGCTTTAATGGAGTCTTGACATTGTAGACCTCAAGATCTTCTACTCTTATCATGGTATCAGTTGAAAACGTTATCACTTCCGCAATCTAAACATCAATTCTTGCTTTAGATCAAGAAATCATAAGCTTCGACTACTTGCTTCAATGGCGAACAACTCTGCAACAGAGAATTTTTCTTCTCCATTCTATATCCACCCTAGTGAAAACACAGGTGCATCGCTAGTCTCTGAAGTGCTTACTAATGATAACTTCCTATCTTGGACTCGTGCAATTGAGATTGCATTATCAGTCAAGAATAAACTTGGCTTTATCAATGGTGAAATTGTCCAGCCTCCTCTCACAGATTTAGATCTTTTTTCGGCTTGGACAAGAGCTAACAACTTAGTTCTATCGTGGCTCCTCAATTCGATTTCTAAAGAAATCAGAGGTAGTTTATTGTATGTAAACTCAGCTCATGATCTTTACAAAGAGCTTAAAACGCGATTTGGCAAAAGTGATGGTACAAGAGTCTTTGTTCTTGAGAAATCATTGAGCTCGATTTCTCAAAATTCAGGTTCAATTTCTGAGTATTTCGCTAAGATCAAAACACTTTGGGATGAGTATGTTCATTTTAGGCCTATGCCTACATGCTCATGTGGAAACATGAATCAATGCAGCTGCAAGATTCTTGATACGTTAATTGAGCGACAAAATAGCGACTTCGTGATCAAATTCTTGATTGGCTTAAATGACTCTTTTGCTGCAGTAAGAAGCCAAATCTTGTTAATGACTCCTTTACCACAAATTAACTCAGTTTTTGCAATGCTTATTCAAGAAGAAAGTCAAAGGTTACTCTCGAATTCATCACTTTCTGCACCAACTCATGCCTTCTACTCAAAGAACAACCAAAAATCAAACAATTACACAGAAAAGAAGAGAGTTATTTGCACACATTGTGGATATAATGGTCATACAGTGGATAAGTGTTACCAGCTACATGGATATCCAATTGGATGGGGTGGACCTAAAGGAAGAAGAATTGTTCAAAACCAACAACATTCTGCACATCTTGTTGATGCTGAAGAAGAACTCAAGACTGAACAAGATCATAAGCCGCTTAGTAGCTATGAATTCACACCTGAGGAGATAAGTAAGCTTATGGCTCTTGCTCACACTGAGAAAATGAGTAATTCAGCTGTTCATCAAGTCACAATCAATGAAGGTAATTCTTGCACATCTTCTTGGATTTTAGATACAGGTGCTACAGATCACCTGACATATTCAGCATCCATGTACATAAATAAACCTCAAATTGTTCATATCCCTGTCACATTGCCTAATGGAGAGGTCATATACGCAACACACAAAGGGAACATTAGCTTAAATAATAAGATTACTTTAGAAAATGTGCTATGTGTTCCAAAATTCAAGTGCAATTTACTTTCCATATCCAAATTAACTCAAGGTTCAGCTGTTACAGTTGTTTTCCTTTCTTCTTATTGTACTATACAGGATCATCTATGCAAGAAGACGATTGGGATTGCTTATGAAAGAAATGGATTATACTATTTGAACTCTTCATCATCTCATCAAGTTCTAGCTGTCTCAACAAAGAAGAGTGATATATGGCATTCTAGGTTAGGTCATCCATCAAGAGCTAAACTAAATGCTCTCAAAAAGATTGATTCATCTATTGTTTTTTTACAAGATAGTGTATGTGAACCATGTCACTTTGCTAAACAAAGAAAATTGTCTTTTCCTGTATCTACTTCTACTTAAACAATGTATTGAGCTGTTTCAGCTCAAGTTTGATAAGATGAAAAACACATATTAATCTTCTTTCTCTCTCTCGTTCATCTTACTCTTCTTCTTCTTATGCAAAGCTTTAATGGAGTCTTGACATTGTAGACCTCAAGATCTTCTACTCTTATCAAAACGTGTTTTCAAACATGAAATTGATTTGTGGGCATGTTTTCCGTGTTTTAAGAGAATACGTGGAATTTTTTCTAGTTTCTGGGCTGCAGCAAGTCTCCTCTTCAGCGGCCTTGGAGGAATCAAGTTGAGTTATTAATATGAGATAACCAAACTGAATTAATTCTACAGCTGGCCTGGTAAATGATTATTCCAGCGAATACAGAATATCTACAGCATTAAGCGAAGAGTACTGGTGGAATAGAAATTTATCCGGTAAATAGATATTTGCGGAATTATTTTGGAACATATATTTTAGCGCGCTAATTGGGGTCAATATGGAATGAACGCAATGAGACCGTGTTTAATAATATACGGTACCTAAGGGAGATATTTTAATCAAAAAAGCCAAGTACTTAGCTTCGAAGTAAAAAAGGCATTGAGGTGTCAGTTTGTTTTTTTAAGTAATAAGTGCTGAATGCTGAATGAACAGCTAAATATAATTTATTCTGTTAAGAGATAGTGTCTGAATGATTCAGACTTAGTTTGAAATCTTAATGAAACAAACCAATTAAGAGGCATTCAGATCTGAATAGGGCAGGAAAAACAAACAGTCTGATTGATCCAGTGTTTTAATCAACCAGATTAAGATCTCATTAAGTGCAAACAAACACCCCCTAAGTATTCTCTTGAAGACTCCTCTGGATATAGAGAATACGTAGATTTCATTGGTTGGTGCAAACCCAGTCAAGGATTCAAGCTCGATATTGATAGAAGTGGTAACATTAGAAGGTGCAAGGGAGGGGTTGGTGGAGTACAAACTGAGGGAAACTGGGTTCGAGGTTTCTTTTCACGAGTTAATTGATGGTCATTGGTGATTGCGGAATTAGTGGTGTTTCAAGGGCTTGAGCATGGCACAAAAAATGGGAGTGAAAAGACTTATGCGTGAAGGTAAATTCCCAAAAGACTTTGAAAGTGTTATCCAAAACAAAACCTAGGAGAGGTCTGGCCACGATCTGGGTGAAGGGGCTACTCGATATCTTGGTTCTCAATACGTCTTATATGGGATAGCTTAATTGGCCAAAATCTTCATATCTTTTCATCTCTTAAAGAGGATAAAACAAAAGATAAAACGTTCGAATCCCTTCCCTGAAAACATGACATTGATCTTCTCCCATTCTTATAATTATTGAGGCCCATAATTCTTTTTATATTAAAATATATAATAGTCATAGGGTAATACTTCCATCCAATATTGTATGATCCAATATTCATATTGCAGTCATTGATTATTATAAAAAACACATGTCACTAGATTAATATGTTAGTTACTTTTACAAGTTTAAAACATGGGGTATGTGTATTGATATAAGGATTATTGTCCAAGAAACACCTCAAATTAGAATTAATGCCCCCTCACCCCCGCCGCTTTCTTCTTGTCCATAAAAGGCACTCTTTTTTTTTCTTTTCTATTTTACCCCCTCACCCCAGCCGCCGTCCGTTTATTAGTCGTTAGTTTGTATACATTGAGTTAGTTATATATACATATCTCCTCTCTCTCTCTCTCTCTCTCTCTCTCTCTCTCTCTCTCTCTCTCTCTCTCTCTCTCTCTCTCTCTCTCTCTCTCTCTCTCTCTCTCTCTCTCTCTCTCTCTCTCTCTCACCCTTGGCAGCAGCAGACAGATACAAAAGTGTACATGCACGAGTGCTGGGAAACATTCTCATTACTCAACATTAGCCCACAAGTACAAAAGTGTACTTGCACGAGTGTTGGGAAACATTCTCATTACTCAACATTAGCCCACAAGTACAAAAGTGTACTTGCACGAGTGTTGGGAAACATTCTCATTACTCAACATTAGCCCACAAGTACAAAAGTGTACTCGCACGAGTGATGGAAAACATTCCCATTACTCACCATTTACAAAAGTGTACTTGCACGAGTGTTGGGAAACATTCCCATTACTCGCCCTTGGCAGCAGCAGCAGACAACCGTAGACAACAGTAAGAGTATTAAGGTATATTTACCTTAAGTGCCATTTACGGGCAAGTGGCTAGGGTGACAGGTGCTTATTGGGCATTTACCCTTAATATAATTGGTGTAGGATCATCCAATATTGGATGGAAGAATTTTCCAATAGTCATAAGTGTTTTTTTATTTAAATGGGCCCAATTTTGGTTCAATCTAAAACAAAAAAATGATGGTTATTTTCTTTGTTTTAAAAAAAATAAAAATCATTAAGTTATATAACTTGTTGAATAAATCAAATCAAAGTGCATATTTTGGTTAAACAATTTTTTTAGAAATATTTGTTATTATGTCTTGAATTTATTATTTTATTTAAAGTAAATTGTAATTATTTTTTAAGGGTTCTTTTTAGGATTTGTTTTGAACATCAAAAAAATATATAGTTTGAACAGGATCGGTCCTGACATTTTAGGGGTGTAAAGCAAACTTTAAAAATGGACCCCCTTAGAAAAATTACAAAGTAAATAAAAAAATTTAAATATTTACTAATTTTTTTTATCATAAATCTAATTATTTAAAAACTATAAAACAATTGAATAAATATATTTAAGTAGATATAAAATTTACAAAATAATACCATAATAAATTAAAAAATAATTTAGGAAAGAAAACAAAAACATATATGTAATATTTCTAATAAATATATTAAAAATATCTAGCATTTATTTATTTTGGATTGGACCAAACAGAGTCTTTTTAAATAAATAAAATAATTGTACTTATATATAAAAAAAATATAGGGTCTAAAATTATAAAAATTAGGAGGGAGGTCCAAGGCCATGGCTTCCTTAGCCTTTTCCTAAGACAGACCTTGAGATTGAATTTGCTACATTTCTAGGAAAAGTTTTATTTTCATCTTTTCTTTATTTTTTATTTTATTATTTAATAAATATAAGTCTAAGTTTGTAAATTTGAAAATTTTGAGTGAAATTTTAATTTGACTATTAATAAAAAAAAGTACTAAAAATAGAAAAGTGTAACACAAATTGTGAAATAAATTTTGTTTCTTTGAATAATAGAATGAAAATTAAGAAAAGAATGAATGGTGTATGTAAATAGTTTGAGTTAAAATGTTTGATATCCCATATACTAAATACTTTTTTTTAGAGATTTTTACTTATAAGGTGACGAAATAAATATTAAATTATTTTTAATATGACATCTCATTCTTATTTAAATTAAACATTAAATTTGTCTTAAATTTATAATATAAGTTATTATTAGATGAAATTAATATATTATTATAAGTTCTTAAAGAAGTATACATATAGATTGTATTATAAATATAAAATGAATATGATTTGCATTTATGATAAATAAGTATTTTTGTCAACATATATTAATTATTGTTGAATCGGTAATAAACATAATTTATACGGTATATTAAATTTATAATATTTTTAGATTTGATAACAGTTCTACCTAATTATTAAATAAAATCAATGATAATAATACTTTTTATTAAATGTAAAATAAAATGAGGTAAAAAAAATCGAGAAAAGTAAAGGTGGATTAAAAAAAATCTTCAGAAGAATGAATTTTGAGAAATTGGTCATTAATTATTAGGGGTGAATCTAATATATCTTTTTTAGTTCTACGTTAATAGTCAATAACTTAGATTGAAATTGAATGAGTTGTAAATGCAGACTTGTATAGTGTAAGTTTAGTTAATTTATTTATTTTGTTTGTATTTAGTGTAATGTAACTAACACACAAAAATTAAACTAGACTTCTTTGTTTATTTTAAACAATGGGTCATGTAATCTTCTGCCCATGCTTGATAGCAACCCTATAATTATGGCCACATCTCGTATATTGCTATTCCCTCTGTCCACAAATATTTGTCATACTTTTTTTTCCACATAGATTAAGAAAAGCAATTAATACCTTCTACTTTTACTAAATTACCCTCAACCAACTATTTAATGATTAAGAAAAGCAATTAATGCCTTCTACTTTTTAAAAATTAAATAAGGGTAAACTTGGTAGAACATGTAAAAAAGTTTCTTGATATTTTAAAATGACAACCTTTTGTGGACATCCATTTTTAGAAATTGTGATAAACATTTGTGGACGGAGGGAGTACTATCTTATATGTGTTGTACTAATTTTAGACACATTTTTCAATTGTAATAAATTTTGGCCACATCTTTGAATGTTTGTGCCAATTTCGGACTAATACATAATTTTGTGACAAAATTGAAGTGCAATTATTCATTTAATGTGTTATACTTGTAATTTCCATGATTTGATCTACAGCTTTAATCAATCATTGCAAAAATAACACATTAAAATGATATTTGTCCTTCAATTTGGTCATAATTAACCAAATTTAGTAAAATATATCTATTCTTGCATACTTTGCAATATAGGTCCCTATATTATGTAAAATAACATAAATATTATCATACAATCAACAAAATAATCATGTAAACAACAAAAAAATTCAAAATTATAAAGTAACTTACCTTTAGGTAACATGGAATCTCTAAAATCATTGATGTGGTTGTGCCAGAGTGGTTATCGGGCATGACTAGAAATTATGTGGGCTCTGCCTGCATAGGTTCGAATCTTGCGGACCATGTGTGAGTTCCCTAGTTTTTATTTACTTTTTCCTCCAAGATAATTGTGAATTTTTTATCATCAACCTCCTAATATGATACATTCGAGTTGCCTTGTCAAAAGAAAAGTTACATTACAAAATTATAAAATTATACATGTCAACCGTGGGGCGGGGGGAGTTGGCCTATGGGACACGGTGATATATTAGAGATTTTATTTTAAGTGAAAAACTTAAATAAAAATAGCTTTTTGCTCCATCCAAAAAAAAATTCGTCTCCCAAGCCAAAAATATGCCTTTTTCCCTCCCCGCTACCCCGCGAAAATCCATTCTAGATATGCCCTTCATGTCAAAGAGAAATGACTAGTTAGTCTACGTTTTCTTTAATACATTGGAAATCACTTTGAACCCGGGCTTCAAATTATGTACCTCTTAGGAAAAAAAGTTTTGGCCAATTTGGCTAACCCTAACTGGACTTCTTAGTATACTTTTTGCATCTCGTATATTCTAACAAATTATCAAAAAAATTATCAGAGGAAGACTTTCACGAATAGTTTACGAATTATTTTTAGTGAAAATCTTTAATAAAAATAGTTTTTGCTCCATCAGAATAAAAAATTTGTCTCCCAAACCAAAAAAATTGCCTATCTCGTGGAAATCCATTCTAGATCTGCCCTCGCATGTCAATGAGAAGTGAATTTTTTAGTCTACTTTTTCTTTAATAAATTAAAAAATCACTTTGGACTCGGGTTTCAAACCATGTAACTCTTGGAAAAAAAGGTCTGGCTAGTTGGGCTAACCGCAACTGGACTTCTTATTATAAACTTTTAATATAGGAAGACTTTCAGGAATAGTTTAGTTCAACTGGTTAGGGCTTTGTTACTTCTTTTACACTTTAAAAGTGTGAGTGAAAGGTATAAGGTTCTAATCCCTCTCCCTTAATATGGACAACTGGGGTCTGATTTACCTTGGATGTATGTATAGGGAGTCGTGCATATTCTTAGTGAACCTAGTCGAAATGCACATAAATTGGCCTGGACTAGGTGTTTTGAGTACCTATAAAAGAAACTAGAAAAAGTAGCTGGAGACAGAGCCAAGAATCATCACAAATTATTGTTAGGGACCAAGGGGTTCAGGGTAATGCCTCATAGTTATTTGCAATACGATTATTTTATTATACAAAATAATATATACAATACTATAACAACAACAAAAACCATACAAACAATTAAACAATTAAAATCATAAAAAGATAAATTATAATTGATTTGGAAGAGAGAGAAAACTTAGTGTAATTCTTTGTCCAACAACTTAAGGGAATAGTACTCTATAAAGCGGTAGGTGCAAAGAGGATAATCGGACACTTTCTAAACCTTATGCCAATTAATTGGTTTAGATGGTTGTAGGGTAAAAAAACTATGTATAGACATGGAATCACGTCACAGATTACCAAAAAAAATCAATATATCAGGTTACATAATTGTAACATGTACAAGCAAACAATTTCATTACCACCCCCCGAGAGTAAAGTTTCTAATAGCATTGGATGCGTAAATTAATAGTAGTTGTGACATAATCCCTAACGAAAATAAACTGTAAAAAAAGTAATAAGAAAATTGTAGTGTAAAATGATATACTAAAATCAATTATCTCAAATATTGATTGTTATTAACTTGGGCATTGGATATTTGTTTAAAGGGATTTGGACCCAAATGTTCTTAAACCTACCCTTAATATCCAATTGGGTCAATGAATTTTTAAAAGTTCTTTCAACAACCTACTATTTCTTTTGAAGGACCAACTTACAAACACAGAAGTTGTTATTATTTAATCTTTTTAATAGTATATTTGGTTTCATGGTGTTATATAAAATTAGATGATAACGAAGACACCTCATACACCAAATGATACCTGCAAATATGCGAGATTGTACATGTAATAAAACTTGGTAAGTCCGAGGTCAAATTCTCATGAATTGTTACTAAAATTAATGTGTGTTTATGATCATATACTTAAATATCGTTGTGGAAAGATAAACATTAAATGAGAATAAATATATATATATATATATATATATATATATATATATATATATATATATATATAGCTGCAGTTAGACAAAAGCTAAAAAAGGTAAATGACAGAGATACCTTCGGAGAGCGGTTGAGCTTGGAGAGGTACCTTCGGAGATTAATGGGTCCCTAGTCCACTTAATTCCGAAAGTGACAGAGATAGAATTGGTGGGTCAGCTTCGTCCGATTAGTTTGATTAATGCTCCAGTTAAGTTCATTATGAAAGCGATGGTCAACCGTATTCGACCGTTATTGGCAGAGAAGGTGGGTCCGAATCAGAGTAGCTTTTTGCCTGGGAGATCGACAGTGGATAATATAGTTTTAGCACAGGAGATTGACCATAGAATGCAAAAAATGGTGTCGAAAAAAGGGTATATGGCGATTAAGATAGATTTGGCGAAAGCTTATGATAAGCTTAGTTGGCGTTTCATTGAGGATACGTTAAGTTACTTTGGGTTTCCGGTGATGTGGGTAAGACTTATTATGTCAGCTATGAGTACGAATAGGATTCAAGTGCTTTGGAATGGGGAACAGCTGGAAGAGTTCACGCCGCAGCGAGGGATTCGCCAGGGAGATCCTCTATCCCCTTATATTTTTGTTTTATGTATGGAAAGACTGTCTATGCTTATTCGGGGGCTCTGTGAGGGTGAAGAATGGTTACCCATTCGTATTCATCGTCAGGGGCCGCCTATCTCACACATGTTTTTTGCAGATGACCTACTTTTGTTTGCGGAAGCGGAGGAATCACAAGTGAAATTGGTCAAGGAGGTGTTAAAAGTGTTCTGTGAGGAGGCGGGACAAACCGTCAGCGAGGAGAAGTCCTTGATATATTTTTCGGCCAATGTTCCAAGTGAGAAGGTAGAGGGCCTGGCTGTAATGAGTGGCTTTACGTTGAGCGAGTCTTTGGGGGTGTACCTAGGGACACCAATTAGGTCGCAACGCCTCCCACGTGGGTTTTTTAGAGGGATAATAGCCAAAATGCAAAAGAAGCTTCCGAATTGGAAAGGGAGGAATTTGTCACTAGCGGGTAGGGTGGTGCTTGCTCAATCCGTTTTGTCGGCGATTCCTATGTATACAATGCAAACAATGAAGCTTCCGGTCTATGTTTGTGAGGAGATAGATCGATTGATTCGTGATTTTGTTTGGGGTTCATCTACTGAAGAGAGGAAAATACATTGGTTATCGTGGGAGGTAATGTGTTGGCCTAAGAAGAGTGGAGGGCTAGGGCTGAGAATGGCAAAGAACTATAATCGAGCGTTGCTTGCTAAATTGAGTTGGAGGGTACTTAGTGGAGATCCAGCGTTGTGGGTTAAAGTTTTGACACAAAAGTATTTCCGGAATGGGGTTATGGAGAGAGCTATAAAGCCGGCGGATTCGAGGATTTGCAAGAGTATAATATCCGGATTGGAAGTGTTGAATGGGAATATAAGTATACTGGAGAGAGGGGGGGGAATAGAGGTGAGGTGGAGTTTATCACCTTCAGGAGTGTATTCAGTGAAAACAGGTTATAACAAGTTAACATTGACGGAAGGGAGGAGGGATTTCAAGTGGGATCTGATTTGGGCATTGAAGTGTCCGCAAAAAATTAAGTTCTTGTTGTGGAGGGCGGTGTGGGAGCGCCTCCCCACGGGTAGGAATCTTGAAGTGAGAGGGGTGTTAGGAAATCCGAGATGCAGGAGCTGTAATGAAGAACCAGAAACTGCAGGTCATTTGTTTTTTAAATGTAAATGTTATACTAATCTCCTTTGGGAGTGTACTGCAGGGCGCTTCGGTTTTGGTGAACAGGTCCAGGTGCAGCAAAGGGTTCGAGGTACTGTAGGGTGGCTTGGACCAGCGGAAAGTGGTGTTGGACAGGGGCATGGCACGGGACTGATGCTGCAGGAAAGGGGAGTAGGTGGACAGGGTTCTTCAAGGCTGATGGTGGGAGTGCAACAGCGGCTACAGGAGGCGAACCGGGGCTTGGACAGGGGAGCTGCTGTCTTTGCTACATCACAGCAGCAGGTGGGCGAGATTATAGCTGCAGAATTGCAGGGGGCTGGTGCAAGGAGTAGGGGGCCGAGGGAAAGAAATGAGGGTGAGGAACAGGTGGGGAGTGAGGAGGATAGTGAGTTTGTTCAGTTGTGGAGTGCACTTTTGTCAAGCAAGGAGTTGATTAAGGGAGTGGAGATGAGGCTTGTAGGGGCGGCTTTTGCTTGGAATGTATGGGTGAATAGGAATAAATTGCTATTTGACCCAACAGGGACTAAAATGCAAAAAGAACTAAAGTATATGATTTTTAATTCCGTGAGGGACTATGCGAGGGCGTGGGGTAAAGAGCAAGATGGGGGGCTAATATCTTCCTCAAAATGTGTCCTTGTTAAGTGGAATAAGCCGGAATCCGGGGTGAAACTTAATGTGGATGGTGCTTTTGATGCGGATAAACAATTAGGGGGTGTTGGAGGTCTTTTTCGAAACGCGAGGGGGGACTATATGGATGGTTTTGTGGGGAGGTGCGTAGCGAGGAATGCGTTTGAAACAGAGGTACGAGCGTTGCATTTCGGGTTAACGCAAGCGGTACGGTTAGGGTATGAGGTGCTAGTAATTGAGATAGACTCGAGTGAATTGTACGCGCTAGTGAAGGGCGGTACGAATTCAAGAGCGTTTTCGAACATTATTATACGAGAGTGTTGTGCTATATTGGCAGGGCATCCTTTGTATGAAGTGATTTGGAATTATCGAGAAGCGAATCAATGTGCGGATTGGATGGCCAAGTTGGGAATGAAGAGCGAGGAGGATCCAATGCCTTATCGGGACCCACCGGATGGTTTGTGGCGACTACTAGTGAGGGACCGTCTTGGGTGGACCACACCTAGACTTACGTTGGATAGTTAGTTGTTTTTTGGGATTATAATCCCGGTCTTGTAAAGGCCTCTTCTGTAACAAAAAAAAAAAAAAGGTAAATGACTAAGTGCTCGTTTGGAAGTGCTTTTTTGGAGAAGCACTTAAAAGTGCTTTTAGCATTTTAAGAATTTTTTTTACCTTGAAAAGCACTTTTTTGAGAAGCACCAAATATGTGCTTCTTGAAAAAAGCACTTACAAAAAATTTAGATTTCAAAATTATTTTTAATAATTTTTTTAAATTCGGAATTTTATTCCAAAAGCACTTATTTACTCTAAAATAAGCACTTCCAAACGGGCCCTAAAAAGATTAACTCACTAGTCGGACTAACTTGGGATGTGATTGACCACCAACGTAGCATACATGTGTGATGTCTCGTCTTTTATGATATAATTAGAGACTCTTTTAGGTGGTTTTGAGAATTAAAGTGGGATTCATCCCTTTATGTGGCATTATTTGAATTATAAGCTAATCTTAATTTTATTTGTGTTTTTTGAGAAATTTAAGACGATTTGTGTGTTAAGTATGTAAATTCTAGGAAAATGAATGATACGAGACCCCGAGATGAAGCTAAGAAGTAAAATATTTGTAGAGAACCCAAAGTCAGACCGCAAGGAACCCACAAGTCTCACTTGAAGGTCAAATGCAAGTGCTGACAAATCATCGTCGTCTACTTTGAAATTTACGATAAATAATTGGTGAGATTTCTGATCAGTCCATTTTAGTTCAAGGTAGAGATAGAAGTTTAGATTGTGTGAGAATAAACGGTTTGTGAATCAGATTTGAATTGACAAGGTTACGTGAGTTTTTCCCGAAAGATCCGAGCTTGTCCAGAATTACTAAAAATGTTTTGGGCCACATTTGACTCACCTAAGTGGGTCCATATTTGACCAAAGCGTTTTTCCAACTTAACTTATATGATTTTGAATATCAAAGAGGTTACACTTCAAAAAATTTCAAGCAAAAAATGCTTGGATAAGAGGACAAAGCAAAAGGAAGAAAAACAACACCATTCCACTATCAACAACCATTCAACCATTACATTCTTAGTATAATTCTTATTTATTTTCTATTCTAAGATTGATTATGTGTCTTTTAAACCTTGTATTTCAGTTTTACATTTTGAACTTAACTTTATTATAGCTTGAGAATGAACTCTAACTTATGATGCTAGCATTATTTGAGTGAATTTGGGATAGTCTATATTGAAATGAATTGAGGTTTGTATCGATTTCTCATTTTATCAAATTGTATGATTAATTTAATTACTCTGGCCATGTATTTGGATTGTGATAAAATTTGAACTACATCGGGGAGGGGGGGGTCAGTTATGGAATTAGAAGAATGTTCGGCATATTTTAGAACTGGGAGGTCAAATTAGTCGGATAATTGTATAGCGTTACAAACTTAGTCTCTAAATATTACTTTAGGGTCACTAGGTAGAAGCCGCTAGTTCTAGAAGGCAACCCTTAAGTACTCAAGAGATACTTAGGGTGACTATAGAATCCCGATCAGCATATCTCCCTAATCCATCCTTAATCAACAAGTAATTCTGAGTCATAAATAGCGGTAAACATAAGCTTCTGGAGATATATCTCTCATTATTACTTCATATCCTATATAGTTACTTCTTAGTCCCTGTCATTTGAGATTTTTATTATCTCAAAATTATAAAATTTTATTTTAGTCCTTGTCTAATATTTCAATTATTGAATAAAACACACCAAAATTATATTTAAAATCTTGTGTTTACTCGACTATTCCCAACTATTTTCTGAAAATGCAAGCTTAACTTCATAGTCCTTGTGGAGAACGATATTAAGACTTACTACTTTATTACTTGGGACAACTCGTACACTTGCGAAGAGTATTTCCCGAGGTATAAATTTTACATCACGCTGTGGGGGACACCAATGTGCTTTTTCAAATAACTAAGGAAGAATTGGGTTTCAACCACGCTAACCGAGACTTAAAATATCCCCTCGGATGCTCTCATGTACATTGGATGCTGTAATTCTTATATTGGATCCCTTCATACCAATCCTAAAAGTAGCAATCATGTATACTTAGAATACCATATAGAAGTTATGTCTAAGGTGTTATGATTGGAAATCCCTTGGAATCAAAGTTACTAAGCATAAGGCAAAGGAACCTAGCACAATTAACTATCAAGGCTCAATCCTCCAATCATTTACCTCTCATGGGTAGTCATCTAGGGAATACATTAATCCAAAACAAAGCATACAATTGGAATATATGCTACCCAAGATAGATAATATACATGTAAATACACAAATTCAATTGAAAAACACCACTAAACAAAAGCTATGTATACTTAATCCACTTAGATTACCATATACATAACCAGATAGGGACACAAATCACAAATCCAAGCTACAAAGAAAACTATATCATTTACTAGATAAGAAAGAATCATAAAACATCAACTAAATTAAAGGAAAAAAGTTATACTATAAGGTTTAGTAACCTAGATCGTGCTCAAACCGTGGAGTAAATCTTGATATATGGCTACTTTTAAAAGATGAAGAAGAGAAAGAAAGTAGATCAAGGGTTTAGTTATCTATCCTCTAAACTAGACAAATACTATCAAATAAAATATAATATAATAGGAAGTGTCTCCTCTAATATAGGGTATTTTGTTCCTCTAACACTTCAAGAAAGGTTGGGAACTGTCGTGGATCACATACCAAGTTTCACCCAAAGTTTCGCTTCCATTTTACAATTTCTTTTTCGATGATCAGATAGAACACACTCAAAGCCTACCTCTTCTAATCTCTTGTATTTGAATGTGCCTTTTCAGTCTCGTCCATTCTCTCTAGTGATAGAGTAATTTTCTATTAGCGCCTTCGTCATATTCCACTCAATCCTTGCTCTTGGACCTCCCAAATTTCTTGAAGGTAGCAACCATAGGCATCCATATTCTAATAATATTTCCAAGTTGTGTTGCTATCTTCCTAATATCGTTCTCTTTAATCATTGTTGGTGGCATTTCGTGAATTTGAACCTCAAACATTGTTAAGACCATCTCTTCCTCTATTAGTTGAACTCATGGATTCTATTTTTGTTACATTATTTTCTTGCAACATTCCATGGTATATGCTTCCAAACCATCGCATAATCATCTTCATTGTCAAACTCAATGGTACACACGTTAAAACCTTTTTCTCTTTTTCAATTGTGCCTACTAGCTCCATACTTCTGCGATGGTTCATTTAAGAAAAGTAAATCCTAATACTTCTTTCCTTATAATCTTAGCCATAAGTTTGGGTTATTCCATATATGCATATATGGATTTCAGATCAACATCAAGAACCAATTCTCCCTTCTCCATCCTTTTATCATTGTTTCTTGTAAAAAAAACTCCATTTTCAGTACAACTTGTAGGCCAAACAAGATAAAAAAATCTATCAATAAATAGACCTCAAAACAACAAATACTTCAAGCTGTATTGTCTTTGCGATATTGAAATAAAGACCCTAAACTTCTATATCAAGATCTACCTCATGCTTTAGAATAACATACTAATAATTGATACAAAGAGATTAATGGAAAGCGTAAATGGGTGATTAAAACTTAATAGAGATGTAAATAAGATTGATGTGGTAGGATATATAGATTAAATGAAATCGAGATCATATTTTTCAAGTATGTATATGTAGGAAACTTACCTATGTTGTTGATTCGTTATGGTTTTGGATTTAGTTGGTGATGAGTACGTGGATATGGTTGAATTTGTGGTGGTGCTTTTTTTTTCGATGTATGGGTGTTCGGGCCAGCTTACGCGCACCACGACTAATCCCATAGGAAATATACACGCCTCCTCATGCATATTCACACTTAATCAGAACTAGGTTACCCATGTTCAGGGAGGGGACTCGAACCTTGCACCCCTTACTTACCCCCTTTAAGGGCTCAATAAATAACAAAGCTGAAGGGATTCGAACCCTGTACCTCCTAGTTGAGAGACAAGATCCTGGCCACTGAGCTAGTCCCAATAGTTTTTGTGGTGGTGCTTTTGATGTGATGGTTGGTAATACTTATCTAAGAATTAATGACGGGTAAACATTGTTATAAATAATCCAATTATTCATTTCATCATGATCCACTTTTATTTACATAATCATTGTTTGAGTCCTCAAAATTTAAAATTTCAAAAAAAATAATAATCTTTTTTTAGATAAAAAGAGACTCATTTCAAGACCTTAAGGGTGAATCTCTAATAATAGTCTTTAAAACATTTTTTGAAAGATCATGGTGTTTTTTTAATACATATGAAAGCGGCTTTGATTCGAAATCATTTTAATTCTACTAAATTATAATTTTAATATAAAGTAAATAAGATTATGGACTAATTCAATAATTTAATTAAAAAAAAAAATCTACTTTGACCTTTTCTGGATTATATTTAAAAGAAGACGTGGCTACGTTTTATTCTTTCTTTCTCTTTCTCTCTCTCTCTCTTGCCTCACTACACGACATTCTCTCGTTTACCCAAACAAAAACAAAAAACATTCTCTCGCTTTTCTCTATTATATAAATATTCTCCTACTAAATTCCACGCTTTTCTAAAAGGCAACAAAGATTCAGCTCCACCAAAATGGCGTCTCAAATCGCGAAAAGATTACTCCGCGGCTGTGTTTCTACCCGTAATTACACAACGTCCACCGTTATTAAGCCTTTCGATCGAAGCTTTTGTTCCACCGCATCTGAATCCAAAATGATCACCGCCACTCTCTTCCCAGGCGATGGTATCGGCCCCGAGATCGCCGAATCTGTTAAAAAGGTCCATATATACCTACACCTTTCTCTTTCTCTATATATGTATATGTGATTTGTAACCCTATATATATGTCTTTTAAATTTTGTTATTTAAATGCTCTATATATTTTACCAGGTCTTCAAAACAGCTGATGTACCAATTCAATGGGAAGAACACTTTGTAGGAACAGAAATTGATCCTCGAACTCAAAGTTTCTTAACATATGAGAGTCTCGAATCAGTACGCCGTAACAGAATAGGTCTAAAAGGTCCCATGGCTACCCCAGTTGGAAAAGGTCACCGATCATTAAACCTTACTCTTCGTAAAGAACTCAATCTTTACGCAAATGTCAGACCATGTTATAGTCTTCCCGGATATAAAACTCGATACGATAATGTAGATCTTATCACCATTCGTGAGAATACTGAAGGCGAGTATAGTGGTCTTGAACATCAAGTAAGTTTGTTATATTAGCTAAAGTGTAGACTAATATGCAATTAATGGAAATTCTTGTTTCTGTTATAAGGTGGTGAAAGGTGTTGTTGAAAGTTTAAAGATAATTACACGTCAAGCTAGTTTACGAGTTGCTGAGTATGCGTTTCAATATGCAAAAGCTCATGGAAGAGAGAGAGTTTCGGCTGTACATAAAGCTAATATCATGCAAAAAACCGATGGTCTTTTCCTTAAGGTCAGATTTTGATATGTGTAAAGTTCAGGGACTATTTGGAAAAAAATTCCTCTTTTGCTGATTTTTATCGCTGATTTTTCAGTGTTGTCGCGAAGTTGCAGAGAAGTACCCTGAGATAACATACGAAGAAGTTGTTATTGATAATTGTTGCATGATGGTATGATTATAGTATGTGAAATTGCACTTTTAGTCCCTGTATTATCAGCGTTTAGAATCTTTACTTCTCCCCCTCAACTTCTAATATCTATATATCGTAATTAGGTTTTGATTAATTTTATTCGTATGAATATTTTTTTTCCAAGAATAAAATATAGGTTGTTTTTATGTTATTGGGATTCATAGTGTAATTACTTTTTTTAAAATTAATATCAAGGCCTATAGTGCAATTTTTGTATAATATAGGGACCTATAGTATAAGTAACTAGAATATTTTATTGTATTTCAGCTTGTGAAGAATCCATCTCTTTTTGATGTGCTAGTAATGCCTAACTTGTATGGTGATATTATAAGTGACCTGTGTGCTGGATTAATTGGAGGCTTAGGTTTAACACCAAGGTATACATACACAACCTTACTTTGTACTTATTCAGGGACTTTTTGGTAAATTGTAATTAAAGTTTGTGTGTTTTACAGTTGCAATATTGGTGAGGGAGGTCTAGCTCTTGCGGAGGCTGTTCATGGTTCAGCACCTGATATTGCTGGAAAGGTTGGTCCCATAAGTTTAAAAAACTAAAAATAAACCCTAAAACTTATCATCTTATGTATAAAAAAACAATGCAGGATTTAGCAAATCCAACAGCTTTACTTTTAAGTGGTGTAACAATGTTACGTCATTTAAAGCTACATGATAAAGCGGAACGTATACAAGATGCAATCTTGAAGACAATTGCAGAAGGGAGATACAGAACTGGTGACCTAGGTGGGACCTCATCTACAACTGATTTTACTAAGGCTATATGTGATCGACTTTAAATGGTATTAAATTATTAATACATTTGTATATTTGAATTTTGGGATATGTTTGTACCACAAGAAGTTATGTTTTCATTGTGGTGATTCTTTTCAAAGATTAGAATTTGAAATTCTTTTGTGGTAGCGAATTATATATACCACAGTAACTTGATGACTTTACACATAAAAAAATGGCTATTAAAAGCTTGTACCCGAGGAAATAAATCTTGGCTATGTTTTTATGATCGTTATATTGATGGATCCATATTTTTCGAGTACAAATGATATAAAAGTTGCATGAGTTCTTTTTTATTTTAGTTTGATTAAATGTAAAGGCAAGTCTAATTGTCTTATCCTATTTGCAAAACGAGTTGTATCTCCAAGTGAAAAAATTTGTATTCAGTGAATTTCAGATGCTTGTACTTTCTTCTCAATTAAACAGATTAACGATTCGGTCATAATGGAAAATAAAAAAAGGGATAGACGGGATAGATGGTCCCCCTACCTCAGACATCTTCCTGGAGCAAACTTCGTCATTTGGTCTTAACTAAAATTTATTTGAAAAGAGACTATTGAGACATAATTTTTTATCCAGCTTATCCACAACATGTCTGAGAAACCCAATTGATTAACAACAACAAATAAAAAATTCCAACTTACATGGTCGTAGGCTCTTGTCTTATCAAGTTTTATTGCTACCATATGCAAAGGTTTTTTTCTTTTCTTAGTCATAAAAAATGAGACTTCTTGAACAATAAAGATATTATCCTGGATAGTGTGACCTTTAATGCAGGCGATCTAGTAGGTAATATTATCCTGTATTCTGTTTGCCTGCTGTTTTGCTATAATCTCGTACCTGAAATTAACAAACAAAATAGGTATATAATATCCACCATACTCTGTATGTCCCCTTTTGGTATGAGTGTATTGAGTATGTCATTTTAACTTTCTCTAGAAATATTTTTATTAAAAGTCTTTAACCATAAGTAACACATCCCATTGATAATGTCCCAGTATTTGTGATAGAACTTACCTGTCAAGTCGTGGGGCCCCAAGGCCTTCGATGGGGATATGTAAAACACCTCTCATGTACTTCCTTAATGTTCGGCTCCTTAGTTAAATTTTATTCATATCATTTGAAACTCTTGGGGTTATACATGGATAGCTTTGTCGGGTACATACCTGATCATACTGGATAACTAGGTGTATTAGTCCTTGAAACATGATCATACCACTGGTATTTCTTCTTCTCAGGTTCCTGAACTATCCCATATTCATGTAATTCGATTAATGGATCGATGTTGCATTGTCGATATATGATAAAACTTTGTATTTATGTCACCACAATTTAACTAGATTTCTCTTGATCAATCTGCCCAATATGCCTCCTCAATTGCACACTTTTAACTATTCCCTTAAACACCTCTCTTCTTCCAATATATCTGTTGTGGGTATAACCTTTGAGAGACGTGTTATCCTGTCCTGAAGGACATTAATTTTCACCTGGTTATTATTAAATGTGATTCTGCACCATTATTAAAATGCCCTGATCGTCGAAACTTGTTTATGAACAAAAACTTGTAAAGATTTTTCCGTACCAATAGAGCCCTCCTCGTTGTATTATATTCACATTATAGGTTTTAACATTATGAATACCCTTTTTCCTTTTAATTAGTTAGTCTTCTAACTAAATATACACTGAACAAATTTATTTTTATTTTATACTAGGGGTCGATTATGTACTTCTCATACAAAAATCTATCACTATAATTTTTATTTTTATGTTTTCCCGCTTATTTTCCTCGACTATATACTTCTCATATCAAAATCTATTCCTATAAGTTTTTTATATTTTACTTATTTTTTTATTCGATATATTTTATAAGATCATGTGTTCTATATATAATATGTGTGTGATAAACACACTACATTTGCAATTTAGTTGTTCCTTTTTCTTTCTTTTTTTTGTCAGAAATTTAGTTGTTCCAAAACACCAAATTTACCCGTAAATGTAGACACACAAAACAATAACATTTTAAAGCTACCTCGATTCATCAACGATAAATCGCTTCAAAACTTGTTTAATAAATATTTCAACAATAACATTGACAATTAACGACACTACATGTCGTTTAACAATTAAAAAATGTCCTTTACACCAAGATAGCAAATTAAAAACTACAAAATACTCGTGTATCTATATATACAATAAAAAATCATAAACTTAAATAATAAGCAAATTGCGAAATTCAAGAAATCACAAACTAAAAAGAAAATATATCATTGGAGATAGCTTCGAACCACAACGCTTCTCTCCGTCTACTTATGCTTTAGCATTGTTTTGAAAAATCTCAGAGCCCATTTGGGATTGATTATTTTAGAGCTAAAATCGTTTTTTGATTCAAATTAAAATATTTGTGAAAAATATTAAAAATATTTTGACATCTGAAATCACTTTAAGTGATTATTTTAATAATCACTAATGTAGTGTTTTTCTTAAAAGTGATTTTAAGAGTTTAAAATATTTTTATAGATCTAAAATCACTTCAAGTTATTATTTTAAAAAGCAATCCCAAATGGGCACTCAATTTGTCAAATATAAATGAAAAGTGGGTTAACAACGTCGTGGTTGGTCTGCTCGTGGTTAAAGAAGTCAGTTAATGGCGAGTGATGTTGTTGTGGTCATGTTGGTGGTCAGTGATGATGTCGTTTCCATGTTAGAAGCATAAAGTGTTTCATGTTGGTTGGTGTGTGTGTGTGTGTGAGAGAGAGGGTGAATTGAATTGTAAAATGTAGGTCAAAGGTTTTGTTGTATTATTTTATACAAGAACCTACTAAATGGACTACGGAAAAGATATGCGACATTATCAAGGTTGAAAGACTACCTATATGTCACTAAAAAGCATTGTTCCTATAGGTTTGCTTCTATGCTTACTTAGGGAATTATCTTTAAAATTAATTTATACATTCACTTATTTTTATACATTCACTTCTTATTTATATGTCACAATTTAATATTAATAAGGATAAAATAGGTGTATCATAAAAAATATGGACCTTTTGAGCAAGGATGGCAATGGTTAGGGTTTAAAACTAAAACTCATGGAAATCCGAACCGATAAAAAATCGATTATGTAACCTTGGATAAAACCATTAGATATGGTTCTGAAAAGTGAAACAAATGATTAAATCTGTTAAATTATGGTTAGACTAAAATTGGAGTAATAACCAAAACCCGTTTATTATCATATTTTTTATATTTTTATAATAATATATATAAAGTATATTCATATCTCAAAACTAAAAACCAAATATTAAATTTAGCACAAAAAAGTAATAAATACAATATTTAATTAAAGATCAACATAATATTTCATATATATTGGAATTTTTTTATTGTATGTGTGATCTTATTTTAAGAATTTTTAATATATTTTATAAAGTTATAGTTCGATAATGATTAAAATTTGCAAAACCGTTTAAAAACTAAATTTTAAAGGTTTGATTATGGTCTTGAAAAATAAATTTGATGGTTAATCAGTTAAGGTATGATGTTGATAACTCTAACTTCTTAATTCATTAATAGGGTTAGAGGTATCATAGTAACCCAATAAATCCACAAACAAAATAAGTTGGGCTCTAGAAAAGAATGAGTACTCTCTGATGAGTAGACAAAATATCAAGCTAAAGTGAATGAAATAGCGTAAAAACCTTTCTTTTGATGTCTATTTGAGGCTATAACACCAACTCATTTGACGGACAAAGTGGTTCTTTATCTTTCCATAAATAGGAAAAAAAGATCCAAGGTAAAAGCTGGTTATGTGCATGAGTTTTATTTTTTATTGTTTGCGGTTATCCGATTATTTGTCATTTTTATTTTTAAAGGTGAAAAATATGGTAGATTTGTTGAGACTGAGTGAGAAACTGTACTTTTGGTCATTTTAAACAAATAACTTTGTATTAAAATATAATATAATATAATATAATATAATACATATTTTTTAATACTTAAAATGTTAATAAATAAGTGGCATAAATCATTTTTTGTGTTATAATATTTTTGATATATAATATAATAGAAAATAATATATTTATCTATTGAAAACAAATAATAATAATAATAATAATAATAATAATAATAATAATAATAATAATAGTAATAATAATGAAGTGGCATAAATCTTCTTTCATTTTTAATGGAGATTATATGCCACTTCAAAAAGTAAATGGAAGATTTCCTCTTCACTACTGATATAAAAAGAACTCAAAAAATATTTTTTTCATAATTTTTAACTATATTGGTTTGATAAAAACTTTGAAACTATATGAGATTGATTTTTTAAAGTCATTATAGTAATAAATCATTTAGAGTAATGTTGAAGTTCTAAAATTACCCTTTTTATGGTTAGAAACTAAAAAAAATCACAAAACTTTTCTTATAAACAGGTTATGATATATTGAAGTTGTGATATAAAAATAAAAAATGTAACTTTAATGATAGATGTTGTGTGAAAACTTAATTTTACATATGTGATACACTAAGTAATATGCCATGATATGTAGGTATCTTATACAATAGAGGTAGCTTCTACCTGCTCCTAATAATTTATTGAATTTAGAATTCTGAGTTAATAATTCATTTCAAGGGCATGTGTCACACAATCTTCCTCATAGTATCTTTGAACTATTAAAATAATGTATCAAAAATAAAATAAAAAGATATATCACTATACAAATAATTGTACAAATTTAAGAATACACATTATTATATGTTAACTTTATAGTTATAATACAATTTTTCTAAGTAACTATTATAATAAGTGTTCATAATATTATTAGTTGATAAAGAAATCAGTAAGTTAATTAAAAAAGTCACACGGTTATGGATCTTGACTCTAACGATTGCCTAAGTGGTCGCTAGAGGTAGTACAATCGGCCGTTAAAAGTACTAGTGACCCCATGTGGTTACTAAAGCTTAGTTGCTAGTGGCTAGTCGTTGGAGGTACTTTTTAACGACCGTCAAACACTATTATCGGATGGTGACAAACTGCGACCACTTCGCGGTCGCTAGATATCTTATCCCTTTTTCGACCACCAACGTGGTCACCAGAGGCTTAATTCATTACCGACCACCCCGCGGTCGCTAATACCGTATTCTCTTTAGCGACCATCTCGCGGTCGCTAGAGGTATTAAAATAAAATTAAAAAATAGATGGATTTTGAAGTCAGTGACGCGCGAGAAGTGACGGAAAATAATTCGGAGTTGAGATGAAAAATTTATGTCACTTGCTTCGATTGTGATTTGAACCAGTCCAACACTAAGTAAAAACAGGTTGAGCTATTTCAACCCATTTAAGTGAGCCCATTTGACCCCAAAATGTTTTTAGCCTAGTATATAATTTTAGAAGATCATAATTCGAAACACGACATATTACACATTTGAAAGAAGCTAAACACGACTGGAGCTAGAGAGGAAGAAGAGGAAAAGAGGTATTCTACAAAATCTCATCATTTTTCATCATCCAAACTCTGTTTTCCATCAATCTTTAGAATAATGTATTTTAAACATGATTATCATATTATTATTTTTTGCTTTCCTTTATTTAATTTTGAACTAAATCCTCCCTTTCTTGAAGATTGCTAAAGTATGCATATTTGATGATTAAATTGATGTTATTGGATTTTAGGATATTATTTAAATAAATTGTGTTTATTTTAGTTGACTATGTACTTGTGATTGTTGTCTACTTACACCTTGATCAGTTTTAGGGGGGGGGGGGGTCAAATTATAGACATATTATATAGCAGTTTGGTCTGTGTTAGGGAGCTAGGGGGTCTTGCCTAGCAAGTAGTTGATAAGGTTTGAACCAAATAACATCTAAAAGTATTGTAGGTCACTAAAGAGAGGTCTCTAGTGTCGTAAGATATCTTCTTATTTACCCGAGACTCAGGAGGGATTGAAAAGAGTTTTGAATCTCGACTAATGTGAAATGACCAATTTGCCCTTATATCTAAAAATATCGAATTAGTCGACTTTGGGAATTACTAGCAATACTCATGCATACTTATCTCATATTCAAACCATTCGTTAGTTCATTTGCATTTCCATTTTAGTTATTTACTTAACTATATTCATCTATCACTTTAGTTCATCTTTATTATTACCACTTCCTTCTTATTTAATAAAAACCCAACAAATATCTTCCATTTAATTACTTGTATTCGCAACTAAGCTACCATACTCATAAACATATTCATAAGAACCTTGATAGTCCATGTGGAGACTATACCCCTTTGTACTTACCTTTATATTGTTTGTCAATGTCCCGTACACTTGCTGGTAGCAAGTCCTCTCAATTGTGTTGATAAATATATCACACTCTTGGGAACAACATTATATTGTTTTGATTGATTTTATGATAAGTGTATGTGTGATATAGTTAGTAGATATTAGGGGAAATTAATTATAAAGGCCTAGAAGACATCACACCTTCTATTAAAGACCCCTAAGTAACTAGTAGTTACTTTGTTTAGTTGATCGTATAACTAAATAGACAAAACCTGCTAAAACTTTTTTTCTCTCTCTCCCTTTGTCAGTAATACACGTCCTATCTATTCATCAGTAATGGACAATAGTCTTATTAGGTATCGATGAAAATGAATTTAGCCCTCTCTCACTGTTCTCTCTCTTGAGTATCTCTTCTCTCTTGTACGACAACAAGAAGGCTCACAAGAGAACCAATTTTCCACCTTCATCAATCAGTTCTCCTTCACTATGTCACCGCCGCCGATCTACACCAGAAGACCGCTGCAGCCCACCAAGCCTCCGCCGTGACGAAGACGCTCTGCTGCACAAACAGATTCTCTCCTGCATAACCCAAACCAAGCCGCTCTCCTTTCATAATCAGTCCGGCGAAGAGAATCAACGCTATTCAAAATTAAAGAAGATTCACACAAACCTAGTTTAAGGTATATTCATTCAAATGGGTCAATACGTTTTAGGGTTCTTGTTCAACTGATTCTTCTTGATTTAAGTTAGTGAGTATAGTTATTCTAGATCTTCTAAAGTAGTGATTACTTTAACAGCTATGTGATTAGTTGATGTTTGATTTTCTTTTTTAAGTAGTTTATGCTATGAGAAGACTTGTTACATAATGCAGCTTTTCAAGTGTATTTCCTCGGAAGGAGATACATTACTGAACGATCTTCAGACTAGTCTTTATAATCAAGAGGGAAAATTATCTGTATTTGCAAATCATCAACGAGAGGTTAGTAATTACTTTTTACTTTTTAATAATGACTCGCTGAGTTTTAACTTGATAAAGTTTGCAGGGTCATTGCAGAGATATTACAGCTTCTAAACCAGTTTCACAGATTACAGTGAATTTCTTCATTACAATAGATACATACGTGTCTGAATTAAAAAGTTAATGGTCCAAAATTATCTTATATTCAGAAGAAATTGGAGGTAATTTTTATCCTCTTGTGGAATTAATAGCAATGCAATTTAATTTAACTTTTAATAAACATATGACCGAGGGATACTGTTGGATGGTATATGTAGTTCTTCTTCAGTCATGACTCAATAAACACGATGCGAATCTTTTAACTACTCCATAGTTACATCATTTATAGCAATTGATAAAATGAATCTTATTAATGTACTGCTTGAAATTACCATGCTTAGCCTATATCTATGTAATAGTTTAAACTGAACATGTTTGTCTCAGTGTAATTGTTGGAAATGAGCTTATTAATGCACCCCCGAATGTTCTCACCCCTGGTTAGAAATCTAATTATTTTGTTGCTTTATATAGTTTGTGAAAAGTTAACTAATATTGATTACTTATAATGACTCGTTTATCTCTCAGGAGTATTGGTTGAAGAAACAAAACGGTTGGCTTCTGTCCATAGTGATGTTCTTATTGCAACTATTGTTTTTGTTTAGGTAAGTGAGTGACTAGAGAAGCAGCACTTGCTGCACTTAGAGCTGCTTCAGATTGAATCAGAAGAAACCAATCCCGCAGAAGTAGATCAAAATGTCGGTGATTCAGTAATTTAATAAGCTCATCGATCACTGAGGAATTTTTGTGGAACATGTCCATTACGTTACAAAGTGCGTTGAACAACGCGAAAAAGGAGGATTTGATTTATATACGGACTGATTTAGGGTAAGATTTTATTTTACTGGACAGTTTAGTTAATTAAGATTATATTTTTTGGTAAAATTGTTGATATATAAGAGTATTGTTTGATTTCAGGTACGTAGCTGACTCGTAATCCTGAGGCAATGCTCAAAAATTCTCTTCACCGTCCATATGGGAAACTGGTTTATGCAACAACGTTGAAATTGATAGGTTATTTAGTAGTGGTGTGTTGTATAATCTATTGCATTTTAAGGAGCTTTGCTTTTATTCACTTCTGTCACGAATCTTGATATATAACCTGATTAATCTGATATTAATTTTAATATTAAGCGTAATTATCCTTTAAAATGTGAGAACTATATTTAATGAGTTGTTTGTTACAAAGTCAATGAAGTTGTATTAGTCATTACAAGCAACTTGAAGTAATAAGGACAAAATACAACTAAATCATAATGAATAGCTTCCAAGATTTTCATCTCCATTTCAATTATTTGCTTTCTTTCACACGTTTATGTGTGTATATACACGTTCATATATATGGGTATATATTCATTCAAATATATAGGTATATACCCATTACACCCATATGGGTATATATCCTAAATAATTTTCATATATCTTGGTGTACACCCATTTATGTTTGTTTCTTAAAATACCAAATTTGTGCTGTGTTTTAGGATTCGGTATACCCAATAATAATGGTGTATCAAAAATGAATTTATAATGAAGTTTTGATCTAATTTGAACTTACGGGAGGTGGTTATAAGAGGTGCTTATTTTACCAGAGGTGGTTATAAGATATACCCATTTTGGTACGTAGAGTATACTATAACAGTATGACCTGTAGTGGTAGGTATATACCTATTATATATGTATATACATATTGTGAAAAACATGATTGAGACGCACTACTAATGGGTAACTAGTAGAATATACTATAACAGTACGGCCTGTAGTAGTAGGTATATTCCTATTATATCTGTATATACTTATTGTAAAACACATGATTGAGATGCACAACTAATGGGTAACTACTAGATGTGATACTTGGTATTTACTCATTTGATATATATCAGAGGTGGTTATAAGAGGTGCTTATTTTACAAGAGGTGGTTATAAGATATACCTATTTGGGTGTATACTCATCGGGGGTACGTACAATATACTATATCAATACGGACTGTATTAGTGGGTATATACCAATTATGTATGTATATACCAAATGTGAAATATATGGTTGAGATACACTACTAGATTCAGTACTTTGTGTTTACCCATTTTACAAGAGGTGCTTATTTTACAAGAGGTGGTTATAAGATATACCTATTTGGGTGTATACCAGGAGGGGGTACGGACAAAATAATATATCAATCAACATGTAATAGTGGGTATATACCAAAGGTGGTTAGAAGGGGTGGTTATAAGATACACCCATTTGGGTACGTAAAATATACTACAACAGTACAACCTGTAGTAGTAGGTATATTCCTATTATATCTGTATATACTTATCGTGAACCACATGATTGAGATACACACTAATGGGTAACTACTAGATGTGATACTTGGTAGTTACTCATTTGATATATATTAGAGGTGGTTATAAGAGGTGTTTATTTTACAAGAGTTGGTTATTAGATATACCTGTTTGGGTGTATACCAATGGGGTACGTACAATATAATATATCAATACAAACTGTAATAGTGGGTATATACCAATTATGTTCGTACATACCAATTGGGAACATATGGTTGAGATACACTACTAATTGGTAACTACTAGACGTGGTTCTTGGTTTTTGCCCATTTGGGTACGTACAATATACTATAACAGTACGACTTGTAGTAGTAGGTATATTCATATTATATATGTAAATACTTATTGCACATGATTGAGATGCACTACTAATAGGTAACTACTAGATGTGATACTTGGTATTTATTCACTTGATATATACCAGAGGTGGTTATAGAGGTGCTTATTTTACAGGAGGTTGTTATAAGATATACATGTTTGGTTGTATACCCATTGGGGGTACGTACACTATAAAATATCAATACAATCTGTAATGGTGGGTATATACCAACTATGTTCGTATATATCAGTTGTGAAATATATGGCTGAGATACACTACTAACGGGTAACTACTAGATGTATATACCAGAGGTAGTTATAAGAGGTGGTTACAAGATATACCCACAATACGAAGCTATTGTACCCAGTGAAATGATCTTGATGGTCGTATGCCCAACCATTTCCAATGGGTGTATACCCAAAAGGAAGATGATAGGCGTATACCCAACCCTACATAGTATCAAAGAAATGATAGAGTGGGTGTATACCAAAACGTAGTTGATGGGCGTATACCTAAACGTAGTTGATGTGCTTATACCCAACCATACATAAGGTCACTTGCGGTAAAGTTGATCTTGATGGGCACATGCCCAACCATTACCAATGGGTGTTACTCAAAAGTAAGTTGATTGGCGTATACCCAACCCTACATAATGTCAAATACAAAAAAGATGATCTTGATGGGAGCCCTATAAATAACTCAGTCATTATTGGTGACAAAACGGGTGCAAACCCACTCAAATGCTTGACTAGTAATTTCGAATGGGTGTATTGCAAAAGTAGGGGATGGGCGTAAGCCCAAACATACATAAAGTCACTTACTGGTAGGATGATTTTGACGGGCGTATGCCCAAACATTTCCAATGGGTGTATACCCAAAAGGAAGTTGATTGGCATATACCCAACCCTACGTAATGTCAAAGACGGAAAGTTGATGTTGATGGGCGCATTAGAAAAAACTCGGTCAATATTAATGACAAAACAGGTGTGCATCCACTCCCAATGCTTGACTAGTAGTTTCGAGTGGGTGTATAACAAAACGTATTTGATGGGCGTATGCCCAACCATATATAATGTCACTTGCGGAAAAAATGATCTTGATGGGCGTATGCCCAACCATTCTGAATGGGTGCATACCTAAACACAGTTGACGGGGAACTCAGTCATTATTGGTGATAAAACAGGTGTGCACCCACTCAAAATGCTTGACTAGTAATTTCGAATGGGTGCATTGCAAAACGTAGTTGATGGACGTATGCCCAACCATACGTAAGGTCACTTGCGGGAAAGATGAATTTGATGGGTGTATGCCCAACCATTTCGAATGGGTGTATACCCAAATAGGAGTTGATGGGCGTATGCCCAATCATACATAGGGTCACTTGCGGGAAGAATTATCTTGATGGGTGTATGCCCATATATTACTTCTGTACCCCTTTTGAAGAATGGGTAATTTACTTATTTGGTCCCTTATCTCTGCAAAGACTAATTACATGGTTAAATCCACGCCTATGGTGTAGTTGAAAACACAAAAAGGACTAATTTTGTAACAGGATCAAAATAAAAGGAACTAAAGTGACAAAAAGGTCAAAAGATAAAAAGGACCAAATGTGTTTATTTACCCTTAAATGAAGTTACAATCATGATACTCTACCTTACTACTCGTGCAACAAATTGAAAAGATTGTTGTTTTAGTGTAGCTCCTATATCTCTCTGGATTTAACATACAAATATATTGAAGATTACTATTAACAACATTTGAATTGTGTCTTACAGATACAAGTAATCAGAAAATCTACTACAGTTGCTGCACTCACAGGACCATCTAACGAGCTTGATGGTGTAGATGGAGAGTTCCGTAATGAAGACAACTCTGTGCCACACCACACAGCCCATCGCTTGCAAGTATCAAGCACCCCTCTTCTGAATTTTGGTCTTTGACGGTCACTTCCAGTGCTAATAGGAGAAGCTTTCTTGTCTGCCATACGTAACACCAAAGCTTCTGCATCATCATCAATGGAGACTCAATGCTTCCTTTCTTGATGAATCAATGTGCTATTTTTTCAGCTTGGGAATATATGCCTCATTTTGGTTCCATGAAAACTCTGAAATCTTCCTTCTCCAACAACTAAAACATTAGTGTTGAAATTTTCATCTGTCAAAACCATGTCTGAAGCTTCTTTTTCAACCTGGAAACCATTTAAAAGCTAATTAATTATCCGTGTATATACCCAATCATAATGTCCGTGTGTATACCCAAACTAATTATACTAGCTACTAATTGTACCCAATCATAATGTCTATGTACCAAAAGAAAGGTTCAATTTCAGAAGTATCCCCTAGCTTATTAACACAAAAAAAAGAGATTTTTTAATTGTGCGTGTATCTACATAAAGCTGGAGTTTGAAGAAACTAACCTTTTAGTAATTTCCAAATGATTGAAGCCTTTAATATATATCCCGAATGTGATTTGGATTTTCAGTTTGGTCCTCGGAATGGAAATGCTTACACATTCTCTCATCGTATATCAACCCAACTAGAGTCTGGAGAAAAAACATCCATCAGACAACATATAACACATTAAATTATCACAAACCCAGATGGGATAAGAGTAGTATGAGCAATACTTGATCATAGATTGAATAAAAAGTAGATAAAAACAAGTACAAAAAGAAGATATAAAGAAGCCTCTGCAGCAGATACATAGAGAGATATTTTTGATTAAATTCAAATTCAAATTTCAAAAAAAGAAGAAAGAAGCATCGTGTATTATTTTTAAAGTAATGAACCTTATTATCACTGTATAGACGAGATGAAGAGCACCAAGCATTAATATAGTTGCCACTTGCCGCAGATGCACCAGGTACCAATAATGATTTTCCTTCACAAATAATTATATAGTAAGTATATAAATTAGTCCTCAAATAATCTTTAATATACAGATGTATGCTAATGATTAAATTTATTATAAGTGAAGAGTGAGTTGTACCTTTAGAGTTGCCTTGCTGCTGCCGTTGAACTATACCTTGCAAAGGAATGTGGCACTGGCGAAGGTGGAAGCGCGTAGAGTAGTGAGTAAAGAGAGCGAATGGGCCTTTCAAACTTGTAATCTTTGTCGAGTGTCCCTGAAAACTTGCACCATGACCCTGAATTAGGTCTCTTTTTGATTCAACAAAGGAGATGAAAACCATGATTGAGGCCGCCGTGAAGAAGACAGAGTCAGTAATTGTATAAATTGTAATATCAATACAAACACTAAAAGAAAAGGGTATTGTTGTACTGATTGAATTGGTGAAAATGATTAAATTGGAGATGATGGTGGCGGCTTTGAATGCGGCAGCGAGGTCATTTGGAGACGGTGGTGACGGTTGTGGTTTAATGGTAGGAAGAATATCTAGAACAAGAACCCTAATATTTAATAACCCAATTGAAATATTGTGACTACCCAAATAATCAATTGGAATGAGCAGAGAGAGGGAATATTAAAATTTGAATTTCAAAAAATTAGAAAGAAACCTAGCGTGTATTAGATATGTGAAGTAAGAAAGAGATAAAAGGTGTAAGATATGTGTAAGTCTGCAGTCGTACAGGGAGGAGAGAGGGAGAAGAAGACTTTGGTTACCTTAGGCCTTTAAAAGAAGTTTCAGGCCTTAAACCCATTAGTTTTGTAAACAGGCCTTATAATATATCTTAGTAGTGTGTTTGGGCCGGTTAATGTAATTTCCTCTAGATATTATTACATGAAACTTTCTAGGTAATTAATTTAGGATCTTTCTTTACATTTTCTTCTCTTATTCTTAGTTGACTTAGTTGATAAAGACTTCCCTAGTTTAGTTCATATCTTATTTTGTTGGGACAACAAGACTTTGAGTTGGGGGTCTTGATATTTCCATTTATGTGATAGAGTAATCTAGTTACGAGACATCATTTTAGGGTTATATCGTGCTTATTTGAGTGGTTATTTCCCATATATTGGTAGTTTCTCATTTCTTGTCTAGTTTGAGAGAATTTATTACTTTTAGATCTATTTGTGCAAAATTTATGTGTTAATTGTGTAGATCTTAAGTAATTATATGATACTATATCCAAAAACGAGGATGATAAGTCAAGAAAATAATTTCAACCCCAAGTCAAGGTGTTAAAGAACCAAGAAGCCACTTTTGGAAAGTGAGAGTAGTTGTTGGATAGATTTAGAAATTGACTTGTTGGTGTCACCGTATGCAATTGATGGAAATTATAGAGGAGCCCTCTGATTTCTAGATAGTACTTGAAGTTAGGAGCGCGTAGAAAATGATAGTTTGTGATTTGGAGCTATTTGAAGAACTTATTAAAATTGCAGCTTCTGTGGCTCAAACCAGTCCACTCTACCTTGAAAATATTTTTGGGTTGGATTAGGTTACTTAAAAGAGGTGCACGATCTATAAAACTTTATTGGACCTTTAAATAACATGATTTATCATTAGAAAGGGTTCTTTGTTCAGTGTTTAAAAATGCCTGGAAAAGAAAGAAAAGCTTGAAAAATAAAAGTTGGAGCCCTACTGTACCACGTCTACACCATCCTATCTTTACTATTAAGGTAAATTGTAATAGTTTTTTGTCTTAAACATGATTATAATATTTATACTAATTAGTTTTAATCCCTTATTTATGAACTAAATTCCTTATAACTTGAGTTTCTTTATGTATGACCCTTGATACACTATTGATTCATTTTTCGGGTTATTTAAATTTAACAGAATTGGGTTATTGATTGTTGCATATTAATTGAATTAATTTAAGCTTTCGATAACTTTATCAACTATAGATTGGCCCAAGTATCTTAAATTGTCACTCTGGCGGGTGGTTTAGGAACAAAACTAGTTCATATTCGTCCGGTGTGCGGTAGTGATCCTGACAGGCTTGTCTAGACGGATAATTACACGGGTTAAGTTATTTGTAGCACCGAGATTTTGCGTAAGATAATCTCACCAAAAAACTCTAGTAATAGTTATGAAACCTTTTAACCTCTCTTAGCAAGAGTTAAATGGAAGTTAGAATCCCGATTAACAAGAAATTACCCAAAATTCACCCTTATTCTAGAAACAATCACTGCAACAAAAGGAGATTACTTGAATTATTGAGCTATATCTCTCATATTTATTTTTCGTAGTTTATTATCTTGCTTTAGTAGTTAATTAATTAATTTTAGTTTTTGCACCTTAGTTTAGTAAGAAAACCAAACAAATAGTTCTCTTTTATTTTTGTTTTTAGTTATAACAACTGAATCATCTACACTTTTTAAGAACACGAGCTTGAAATTAACAACTTTAGTCTTTGTGGAGAACGATGGTATTACTTACTTGTTACTTGCGAATGAACCGTATACTTGCGATGAGTGATCTCTCAAGGTGTTGATTTGTTAGCTATTCTTTTTATACCTTGGAAGACGACAAGGCCATGTATTATTTAGAATTCCGCTACATACCCTATATTTTCCTAAAATTTCACTGCGCTCCTTATATTTATAAAGCTAGCAATTCAAGTCCCTAAATTCTACACAACTAGCACTACAGGCCCAATATTATATTTTGTAAAACGTCCAGTTCAAGTCCCTATAATAGTCAGAGTTAGCACTACAAGTCCCTATATTTTAAAAATGTCGCATAACCCCTAGCAATTTTGAATTGCAAGAATAACTTTTCAAAAATGACAAATAACCTCCTATCAATTTTTCAATTGCATTGTAACCCCCTTAACAATTTCATAAATGACAATTAACACCTTAGACACTATCGAAATTGCCTTGTAACCCCTACACGCTTTCAAATTTTTTAAAAACAAACCTTTAATTCTTATGAAAATGAGAAATGTCACACTTAACATTATCATTACACAATAAATCCATAAGAAACTAATATAATTATAATTCAAAATTAAAAAAAAAAAATTTAGAATACCAATAATTAACCTAGATCCATTATTTTTTTTTATATATATAACTTGCAATAATGAAGTAGGCAAACTAGAGAGGTGGCGGGCCAGCTATGGTAGTGGGATTAGATGATGGCAGTAGAAGATTAATGGTGGCCACTTGTGACAAGAAAGGGACTGTGAGAGGTGGCAGTCGGAGCTGAACGGGAAGTCTGAAGACGACAGGAAAGCTAGTTGGGATGGAGAGGATTTCAATCGGAGTGGGAGGAGGAGTTTGGCGTTTGGATTAAAAGTGTAATAAACTAAACCTCCTTTCTAAGTCTTATGAATTTTAGAACCTTCTAGCGACAACAAAGTGGTCGCTAGAGATTCAAATAATGGTAGCTAAAGGATATTGGTAAAAGAGGGCGGGAAGTTTGAACTGCTAAGTGAAGTGGATAGTCACTAATGTTCTATATCTAGCGACGACCACAACATACGGTCGCTAATTGGTTGAAACGTTTACTAGCCAACTAATTTTCGGCTAAAATATTGTACAATTAGAGAACACTGAAGTCACCCAAGGTTGCTCCTTTGGTTGGTAAGTCTTTCTTCAATTTCTTTTTTTATTAATTGAGAGGTTACTGGAAGGTTATCTTTAGCGATCATGTAAAGTGTTCATTAAAGGTTTGGTTGCTAGAAAAGTGAATAGACTGACATTATACATTTAGATATAAACAATATTAATTAGTATATAACAACTAGACTAAATACAAATTCATTTATAAATCTCTATGTACATGCAGATAGTGTTTAAACTCCACCAACGAGCAAAGGAAAAGAAATCACGGACAAGCTTTTAGAATAATTTTATCCTTTTATTTTATTATTTTTTCTTCGATAATCTATTTAAAATTGGTTTTTTCCATATTGATTGATAATCGTAAAGGGTTTGATAAAGTGGTTTTTTGAGTCTGTAATATTTGGTTTGTTTAATGTAAAGGGATAAGGAATGATTTTTCATTTGAACAAAAATCATAAACTCTTCAATAAGAACCAACATCTCTATTTATGGATTTGATAAAATTAAGTTGAAAGATGATTATGTGTGCAGTTTGATATGATACGTGTTGTTGAAGTGGTAGTAATGTGTGTACTAATGCTACTCATGTGTCAGTTTTCCTTGTGTTAGTAAATAGTTTAAATATCATCTTTGTCCAGATTAGTCTCATCCCATATTAAGGTTAACAGAAAAACCTCGTTAAAAATTAAAAAGAAAGAAAACATATTCCATTAATAGATGAGAGTATCTTTTAACAGGAGCACTATGGAAAGTAATGTAGAATTTACAGTAAAAATATCAATGTGTAGCTTTTGTGAACTATATAATATGGCTAAGTATATATACTAATCAAAATGGCTCCTATTAATAATCTCTTCATATATATATATATTATCTACCCTCTCAAAAAGATTAAAAAAAAAAAAAAATTTAATCGTCTTGAAAGCTTATAGGCATTCGGTTTCGCATAGTCAAAAAACCGGGAGGAGTTTGAGGACTCGATTTGTGTACACCTGGCGATTGTATTGGTATAGGCTGCCTTGTGGATGTCAAATGTGGAGCTGGGGCCCGCCTTATAGGATTAACTTGTTGCTGAAGAGTTGAAGAATCAACGGTTGGGATTGAAAGTTGACCTCGATGATCTGATGCAAAAACTGGTCTAGATTGTGTGGTTGTGATTAAACTGAGTTCAGAAGGTTCTGGAAATGTCCTTGTAGGTATTTGATTAATAGTTGGTGGGCTGGGCCTTGGTGATTGTTCTGGGCTTGGGATATTTGTCCAGCCCGGCCTGTCTGGGCTTGGGATAGTTGTGGGACCAGCTGATGTAAGATACAGTTCACTCATCTCCTTCAAGAAATCTGATATAGTCACTGTTTAAAACAAAACTATTAAATAATTTGCAACTTAAAATGTATAATATAGGGACTTATAGTGCAAAAAAGTGGTACCTTTAGTTGTTCCTTGTGATTCAGGGGCAAGATTCATGTTATGCTTTAAAAACATAGCCCCGGCTAATAATTTGTTGGCATATATTGTGCTGTAAATTTTCTCCGTATCAAGATTCTTCTGTGAATATTCCAGCTCAGCTTTTTGCAGCAATAAATCGTACTTTTTTTGTATTTCTTGCTTCTCTTTTTCACATTCGGACTGAAGCTGTAATTTCTACAAGAAAGAATTCACAATTGTTGATTTGTTATGAAGTTTATGATAAGGTAAATTACACAAATGAGCCTTTATGTTTTGGAGTCTTTAAGTACTTGGTCCCTTATGTTTTAAAAACCCAAGCATAAGGATCATCTGAGTAATTTATGCCTAAGTCAGATGTTATAAATAAAACTAACCATCTCTTCATGTAATTTGGTAGTTTGGTCTTTACGCTTAAGAATTTTGTTCATCTCAGTTTGTAAAGGGTCTGAACAAGTGGGGTCCACTTGCTGCTGAGTAGGACCCGAAGTATCATGATGAACTGAAGAATTAGTTGGTGGTGGTGGTGGTGGTGGTTGTGGAGCTGAAGCCTCCGCTTGGGGCTGAGCTGAAGATTCGGGTGGTGGAGCACGATTATATTCCTGTCATGAATCATTATTCAAGTTAATTACACTATAGGTCCCTGTATTAAGCAAAAATTGTACTGTAGGTCCGTATATTTATGCACGAATTGCACTATAGATCCTAATTATGCAAAAGTTGTACTATAGGTCCCTATATCATGCAGAATTGTACTAAATCTGTATTATGCAATAATTACACTATAGGTCCCTGTATTATGCAAGAATTGCACTATAGGTTTCTATTTATTCCAGAATCGCTCTATATGTCCCTATATTATGTAAAAATTGCACTATAGGTCCCTATGTATGCAAAGATTGTACTTTACGTTCTCTTTTTTTTTTAATTAACTACACTAAAAAACCTCTGTTGTACAAAATAAGCTATGTTTTATCATGTAACACAAAATAAATCAAACCTTAATAAGATAATTTCAAAAAACTGGGGGACCCAGTGAAAGTGTAAGTTCTGAAAACCTTGGGGACCATAAGGTATTTTTTATTTTTTTAAAACCCAAAACTTAATTTGTTACTTTTGTTTGGTGGTCCCCCAACTTTCCAGATTTTTTTCACTTAACCCCTCAATTATAACATACCTGATTCAAAGGCAAAGGAGTATGATGAGAAGGAAAAACATCTCTATATCTATATGAAAATGAAGAAGCTTCTTTTTCCCTTGTAATCGATTCTTCTCTTCTTCTTCTCTGTCTCGATATATTATAATTAACATCATTACGATCTGACCATTTAGATACATCTGTACAAAACAAATAAAAAAAATCATAATATATTAAAACCATAATCCCTCAACTTTCAAATGGGCCACATTTTGAATATTTAGCCCATTTATAATTCTCGTAAACTAAACACATACCAACATATTTCCTCTTCCTGCTCCAGTTACGTAATTTCCGCTTCGTCCTAATCCTAGTCACCGGAAAATTCCCCTCCGCCACCTCATCGTTTCGAAACCTCGGAACTGAGTTGACTCGGTCAACTCGGTCCAGTCTTGTTTCACTTGAATATTGAACTTTCCGACGAGTCGTCCTTACCCGATCAACCGTCCTTACACGATCAGGCAAATATTGCCATCTCGAACGTTTCGCCCAAAGAATATTCCTCCAAAATACATGTGGCGGTTCATTCCCAGACCGAGTCAACTCAGTTTCAACTTCCCCAACCAAAGCATTTTTACAAAAATACCCCCCTCCATTTCTCCTAACCTCCGATACAATCAAAACCTCCACAAAACCGTTCCTTTCACTGTTTCTCGGCAATAGAAATAAAACTTCTCGCAAAACATTATCAATTTTTTTATTACATTCTAACCCCTCATCTTCTGAAAACTGATAACACGCACCCCAACTAATCAGTTTCTGAAAACTAACTTTACACTTAAAACTAGTATCCAAAACCACACCTTTCTTAGCAAGAACAAGTACTTTCTCTTCAACAGTAAAACACGAATAAAATCGAAAAACCTTAATTTCCTTAAACTGTGATTGAATCTCGAGTTTTTTAACAGCTCGTAAATCATTAACAGGGACCCAATCAGAGTTAAAGATAATAATACTATCAACTGATTTTAGCTTAACAATAGATGAACAAGCTTGAGTTTCGATTAAACAAACAAATGTTCGATTATCTTTTTTGTTAAACATTTTTGCAGCTGATTTTGTACTTGAACGAGACATATTAGTGTCTATTCGAACATAAGAATTTTCTCCATATTTGTTGAAGATTAAATCATCTAACATATCACCTAGTGATACTGACCATGAACTTCCAAGATTCTGTTTTAAGTGGAAAAAATGTGTAAGTTATGTGAAAATAGTGTTATAGGTCCCTATATGTTTAATGATTGTATGTATGTACCTGGAATAAAATGACTACTTTTAGTCTTCGTTTGTAAATTTGAGAAAGTATTTTGTCAAGGAGTTGCATTTTTCCGCTAAGTTCAATATCTTTAGAGAATTGTTCGGGAATTGGAATATCTTTAATTACTGAGCTTCTTATTGAATAGTCAACTAGATATGGATGATCACAACACTGTAAAAAAACAATAAAAGAGTATTAAAATTAAAAATTAAAATTAAAACCCAGAAAATAAATTACCTTTCTGCTTGTAATAACTATATCTTGAAGAGATCCTGGTGAATCATCTTTTGAGCATGTAGTGAGAACAGAAGAGTTTGATAGTAGTGAAGCACAGTATTGCTCTCTTTGGAGATTCGATAGGTGCACTGGGACCCAATACTCTATATATCTTGAGGTGGGTCCCACGTTTTGTCCACTTTCCGCGGGTCCCACGTTGTGCCCTGTTTCTGCGGGTCCCACTTCATGCCCTGTTTCCACGGGTCCCACGTCATGCCTTGTTTTCGTGGGTTCAACTTCATGTCTGGTTTCCACGGGTCCCACGTCATGCCTTGTTTCTGTGGGTCCCACGTTGTGTCCAGTTGGTGTGGGTCCCGCCTCGTGTCTGGTTTCCATGGGTCCCACGTCATGCCTTGTTTCTGTGGGTCCCACGTTGTGTCCGGTTTGCGTGGGTCCCACGTCGTGTCTGGTTTCCATGGGTCCCACGTCGTGTCCAATTACCGTGGGTCCCACGTCGTGTCCAAAATCCACAGGTTCCACCTTGGTTTCTGCGGGTCCCACGTCGTGTCCTGTTTCGGTGGGTCCCACGTTGTGTTCAGTTTCTGTGGGTCCCACGTTGTGACTGGTTTCAGTTGCAGTTTCTCCTCCATCCTTCTGCATAAAGTCACAACTAGAATCTTAGAAATCGATTTTTGCAACACGAAAAAACAAATAGTGCACTTTTAGCATAATATAAGGACCTATAGTGCAATTTTCTGAAAGAAATGAAAAATACTTACCAAACCTGAGTTATGCTCCTTTTCAGAATCTTCATGAGCTAGTTTACTGTTTATTTCAAGGTTTTCTTTGGTATTAATTAAATCTTCTGGAGGTAATTTACCCTTCGTTTCATGACCTGAACCTATCAAAAAAAAGTAACTTCATTATAAAAATAATAAAAATTAAATAACTAAATGAAATCGAAAAAAAAGAGTTATAAAATAAAAACCAAAATGCGTAAATCTAAAGAGTTATTTTGTGCAAGTAAGTCAAAAAAAATCCTATAAGCATTTTTTGCATAATATAGGGACCTATAATGCAATTAACTAAACAAACGGTCCGCCCTTGGCTATACCTTGTGGGAACTTTTGGACTAACCCATGTTTTAAAATTGCAGTCAAGACCCTTATTGTATATATACCTTATACATCACCTGCTCGTAATATAAGGACCTATTATTGCATAAATTGCACTATAGGTCCCTGTATAGTAAAAGAATTGCACAACAGGTCCCTATATTGAACAAAAAATTCAGCAACCCATTTTATAAACATTCCTAAACCCATCCATATATATAATCAAAACAAAAATTTATACAAATCGGATTAAAACACAAACCTCCTGTTTTAGCATTTCTTGCCTCGAATTTAAGCAGCTCCTTGAATGTTCGTCCATTTAATCGCCTTTTCTTCGAAACCAATCTTAAAGCCTCCTCGACTCTCGTCATTTTTTCGGGCTTCAAAAATCGAAAAAATCGAAAACTAAATCAACATAATAATAAGGGCAAAATTCCCATATAGAGCAAAATTAAGAAGGGCAAAACGCATAAAAAGCTCATAAACACCGTATAATGCAAAAAATATAGAAAAATCGTAAACCCAGTTCTTTTTATAGAAACCCCATTACACCATTTTTTCATAAAACAAATTTCGAACTTATTAAGGTCCTTTTGGGTTAATTTTTAGCTATTCCGCTGCTACTAAGTTTCGTTTGATACCCATTATTACATTGGGGAAAAAATCCACATATATAACAGCCATGCAGAGTATATCATCCATGGTTGCTTAAAAAAACTGTAAATAAAGTGTTATGAATGATTAATTAAACAAAACCCAACTGGGATTTTACTATGTTCCACTCATTTACCTAGAATTTCTTCGAGACGGAAAGTTACAAGTAACAAAAATCCGAAGCTAAACAATAATTGCTCCGATAGTAGTTAAAGTAATTATTTCCGATTAACTTTTATTTTGGTCAGAAATGATTCTCTGAATTGGTTACTATAGCTAATAAAAAGGGAGTGAAGAGTAAGGATGGATAGTAAAAGACAAATGACAGATATAGTACGGTTTCAATAGCAGAGAGGAATAAAGCATTACTCTACCCGCTTAAGGAGTGTGTGTATAGATTAGTTACATCTTTGCAGACTTCATTAATTGCGTGCACAAGAATATTTATGGATTGACACGTGGCAAGACCATTATTTTCTTGTAAATAAATTTATTCGGTTTTCTTACTCGTATAGAGTACTCCTCCATTCATAATTGTCCAATTAATTTTAATAATTACTCCGTTCCACTTAATTTGTCCACTTAGTTTTTTACATATATTAAGAAACATAATAAATGCATTCACCATTATAAAAATACTCCTAATAAATCTTAAATGTGTATTGGAAATATAAATTTCAATATTTTAATAAGGGTAATAGTGGAAAAAGTAGGAAAAAAAGTGTCTTGAACTCTTAAGTGGACAATATATTTGGAACATTATGTTTAGTTCAGTGGAACGGAGGGAGTAATGTCTTCTTTACTAAAATATCTATCGTGTATCTTAAATATTAAATATTATTGTAAGTATAAATTTTAATATTTAAAAAAAAAATATTTATTATCGTTTTTTTCCACTTTTATATCATTTTTTATGTGTTACTGATATTGTATTTAATAAAAACTTAGAAAAAAATACTATAATTGGATAAATATCATTACTCTATAAAAAAAATGTTGAAATAAGTATTTTAACATTTTAAATAAATAACTTTTTTAAAATTGTATATTTAATAAATGAACAATCTATTAGAGATATATTTATATTGAAAAGATGTTCGACTTTTGGTTCAAAGATTTTGCAAGTATTTGGAGATGTGAAGAAAAAAAAATCTTGAAGTAAGTTAGTTTAGCCATGAAATTTTAGAGGGGTTAGTGTTCATTTTTTTACTATAAATGTTTAATTATAACCGTAATTGAAGAGAGGTGAGTGATTAACTTTATGACTGATGAATTAAGGTGTTGTTTGATTTTTTTTAAGTGATAAATATTTAATGCTGAACGACAGCTGAATCTGTTAAGAGGTAGGATCTGAATGAATCAGACTTAGGTGGCGTTTGTTTTTTTAAGTAATAAGTGCTGAATGCTGAATGAACAGCTGAATAGGACTTATTCTGTTAAGAGGCAGTGTCTGAATGATTCAGACTTAGTATGAAATCCTAATGAAACAAACCAGTTAAGAGTCATTCAGATCTGAATTGGACAGTAAAAACAAACAGTCTTATTGATCCAGTGTCTTAATGAACCAGATTAAGATCTCATTAAGTGCAAACAAACACCCTCTTAATTTGATATTTTAATAAAACAGACTAGATAAGAGTTATTCAAATCTGAATTGGTCAGACAAAACAAACAGTCTTATTGATAGAGTGTCTTAATGTATAGATTAAGATTTTATAAAGTGCAAACACCCCTTAAGTGAGTTTATGACTAGTGAATTTTAGAAAGATTTAGAATAATTAATACTAATCTTTTGTGTCGTAAATATTAAATTTATAATAATAATTGAAGAGGTAAGTAATTCTCTTTATGGAATACAGGAGAAAGGCAAAAGAAAAATAACTAATTTTTTTTTGATGCAAAAATAACTAAATTAAAAAAGGTTAATTAGCTCTCAGTGTTTAGATTTCATTTTCTATTTTTTACTTTATTTTGAAGTGATGTTTAATTACTTTTTATTTATAGTATTAAAGTAATGTTGGATATCACCTAAAAAATAATCACTAAAATATTATCCATGATATGAATGATATATAGTCTAATCTTGTAAGATAAAGAAAAAACCAACTAAAAAAGAGATAATTGCGAATTAGATTTATAACCTAATAATCATGTTCTTAGAAATCCAGCTCAAAATTTTAAATGAATAAAATCTAAAATATTATTTTAGATTTATAATACATTCAATATAACCTTACAAAATAAAATAATAAATTAAAAAATATACAACTGAAAACGTTAAAAAAATTTAGAACATGAAACCTAAAAATCATCTTTTTACACCAAATATTTAACAAAAAAGAAATCTCTTTTACACTCACCTTTCCACCAAGCCTCCTGCATATTCACAACAAACAAAAAACAAAAAAGAATATCTTACACACTCACCCTCCCACCAAGCCTCGGGCACAAAAAAACCATCGCCGTGACCATTTTCCACTATTATTATAACAATCGGAGAACCTAAATTAAGGTAATCATTTAAACTTTACAAAAGTTATTCAACTATAAATCTAATCTCATCACTTTTACAATTTTTCAGAATTATCTAATTTAAGTATAATTACAGTGTTGTATATTATCTGTTTATACAAATCCTACAATGGCCATTTTATGACAAACATAAGCCTTTTACTGTATGAGAAGTGATACGATGTGAATAGCCTAATCGTAACTTTTTCGTCTTTATGTGCCTTTTTTTGGCTTTTATCAGGCTTGGTTAATGGGCTTGTCACTTGGTTAATGGGCTTGTCACTTGGTTAATAGGCTCACCGCCTGTTCGTCTATAATGCCAACTGGGCTCATCGGACTCGTGGAGCATTCTCCACCATTTTTTGAACGCTTGGTTATATTGTATTATTGAATAGTTTTGCAGTATATATTCATGGGACGCAACTGGTGAAGATGGTTACAGAACCTAGTGAACTGTGTGCACATCCCAGTGAATTGTATTGCGCAACCCAGTGAATTGTGTCGCGCAACCTAGTGAAGAGTATTATGGACCTGAATAGTTAGGGAGTGGGTTGGACCTTATAAAGAAAATTTGTTAGGATATGAATCTTTTAGATTAATCACCATTTAGATAATTTACATCATGAATGGTATTTTAGTGATATTTTTAACTAATATCCAACCTTACTCATAAGTTTAATATTTTTGTCCAAAAATAGTAAACCTTGAATGATTAGAAACTTTTTATTGGATTGGTAAAATAGGAGGAATATTTTGGCAAATTAGCAACTCAAAAGTTGATTCTGTAAAAAAAAAATTTTTATGGAAATACTTACTTTAGTGGCATTTTATTTTATTACATCGGAGAGCCACTTTGAATTCAGAGTTATTGATTCGATTTGAACCCGTATCGTTTAGAAAGAGAATCTAGACCCTGCCCAGTTGAGCTAACCCCAACTGGTTACTTAGTGGCCTTTTTAAGAATGCAGACAAATCTCTTACAAGTATAAATTAATTAACCTAACCCATTAATCAATCCAACCTATTAACTTTCTAATATAAATTCTCATACTCACTAATTTATTTATAATTCATCTTATATATTCCCATTCTTCACAACCTTTCCAACCTTCATTATCATATGAATACGCTCCCATCACCACTCATATCATCTTATATCAAATCTAGCGGTCGAGAAAACAAAGACCAACCCAAGAAAAAAAAGCATCCACGGTAGTTCTTTTAAAAATATGTTGGGGATCAAACCCCATATCACAATCCGAAAATAGAGTCACGTTTTTATGAATATATTGTTTAATTTTTTTTTAAAATTTTATCATTGATTTATATATAGGATTTTCAGAAGTTATGTGTGTGCTTTGATTTATGATTCGATAAACAATGAAGAAAAGTATTGATCAATTATTCTTCTACGGAGAAATTATTATTTTTGTAGGTAAAAGTACAACTTTGGCTTGTACAATTTTTTATTTTACAGATACTATTTTCTGCATATTGTGCAAATATAATAAGTTGGAATACGCTTTGTTTGTTTATTAGGATCCCGACAGATATAATCGATTATAAATAATAATATACAAGGCAAGATGGAATGTTTTGAACATACTTTTTGCGTATTCACCATCTCATAGCAAAATCCATTTTAAAACGTCTATATTTACTGTGGATATGCAACTTACATGATAAACCATTTATTCTTTTATGGTATTAGTCAAATAGATTAAAATAATCATTTTGAAATATTTAGTTTAAAAATGTTATGGAATTTGCTTAATATACTTATTTTGATCGTTATACTAATTATGTAAGAAAACTTACATGATTTTGTGTTATTGCATGATTTGCATCTGAGCATATATAACAAACAAAACAAAGTGTTATCGTATGTTTTGGAATATATAGGTAAAAATGGCAAAAACTCTTCACATTATAAAATTTGGCAATGACAAACGAAAAATTTCTTTCTTAGACATTTAGACTTTATGGGGTGTAGTTATCTTAGACAAAATAGAAGTTGCCTAGGTACAAGATGCAATTTGCCTAATTTTTTTTTTTTTTAAGCTGCATAATTATATTATATTAAAATTAAAAGGAGAGTAAAAGTTATACGATTAGGTAGATTTACAATCATTTTCCAACAAAATGTTGTATGAATTAGGGATGGTGCCAGGAATTAATTTTTGTTAGGGGTCAAGGGATTTAAGGGCAATGGCTCTCGAGAAAAAAATTCAAACTTATTTAGATTTAGACTATGAAATTCACTATTATGCAAACTATAGATTCATATATTATGCAAATATTATAAAATATTGTAAAATAAGTTTTAATTATATACAAAATTATACTATATATCCCTATATTTTATAAAGGTTGCATTATTATAAGTTTTAATATTAATCTTTTATTATTATTATTTACTTTATAAACTTCTATATTATATAAAATAATATTTATTTTAGTATTAAAAAAGGCAACGTCCAAAATTATTCTTAATTAACTTCAACTTCAAATTAATTTTAATTAATAACAAAAAGTTAGAAGATTACAAAAATATCCATAAGCCTATTAGTTACATGTATCATTTAATTCTTATTATCTTCACCATTTATTATATAATATTTATTTTCTTCACCACCACCCTCACTACCATCCCCCCACCACCACACCCACCACCCCTACCACCACCCCACAACCACCCCACCACCCCCACCACCATCCACCCCAACCATCATCACCCACTACCACAACCACCCAAATCCCCTACCACCATTCCTATCACCACCACCACCACCCCACCCACCACCCCTATCTACCACCATGGCGTGGCCTAAGGTGTGATAAAATAATTATATAAATAAGTGCAAATACACACCCTAAACTAACACTGTACTGCAAGTATTACAGGACGTATGCAAGTTTTAATGATAAGAAGATTCGTTCCTCAGGGACTGACGAAAGTTAGAGAGAACTTATGCAATTTATCAAGTGCAGATATTAAAGATAGAAAAGATAATACGCAAAGAGAGAAAAGGAAAATAGATTTTTATTTGGTTTTTCAAATAATAAACTAAACTACTAAACTAAAGACTGAAAATAAATAAAAGCAAAGAAAGAAGATAGTATGAAAGATATAGCTTAGGTTTTACTAGTATGCACCAATCCTTCTAATTCTAGCTATTAGATCTAATTTATAAGGGAGAATATTAGCTCTTGGTATACTTAGTCAGGATTCTAAATTCCCCAATCTTAGACCTTGAGAGCGACTAAGGGGGCTACGGCACAACCAAGACGAGGACTCAAATAGGGTTATCAAACGCCACTAAGGCCCTATCCAGCACACTACAATCAATTGGTGATATGGTGATTAAAACAAACCCTAATGACTATCTAGTTAGAAGCATGTTTTGTCAGAACTACTATCGACACTAGACGTTATGTGGTGGTTCAATAGTTAAACACCCTGGTAAGGTGACCATCTAACTACTATTAAGGTAATCCTAAACGCATGCATTCGCAAGGAAAACAATCATTAATTCAAAACACATAATCAAATATAAAGGTAAGTAGCTAATATCAGATTAAAACATATAATTCCCAAAGAACTTAGATAGAAGAATTAGAATTCATAGTTTATACATTATGCAAAACCTAAGCTAATAGAATTAATTCATACAAAGAAAATAAGAGAAAAGAATTACAAAATAAGAGGTTGAAGGAGACATGATTGATGCACAGCTTCCTCCAGACTTCTTCTCTTGTGTTGCAACTTCCTCTTGGCCTTAAGGTCTGGCCAAGGATGATTTTAGAGTGTTAAGAGGCTGTATTTATAGGGTATAGGAAGACCTAATTCGTTTTCTTGAAGGAGAAGGAAAGTAATGGACTCCTAGTCCAACTCAAATTCGTATGGAAATAAAGATAAACACTGCTGGACCGTTTTGAGCATATCTTCTTCGTTATTGGTCGGTTTGAGCTTCATAAGATACCAAAAGAATCGCAACAGAATTATCTTGATCATAAAGAAGGAAATTACCAAAATCGACCTATTTCTTAGGTAAAAACGCATATCTTTAGACGTGTATGCAGAATCCCAGATTTAGGCAGCTTTTCCTTTTCCATCTTTTTAGCTTTTGTTTCCTTATCTCCAATTACCATGCAAATCTCTTTCCATATCTTGTAGTCTTTGACTTGGATTCTAATTAATCTCCATAATTATCTTTAAAGCTTCACACTAAATAAACAATTAAACCCAATATGCTCTAAAAATAATAATTCTACAAATCAAGATTCAAAATAGGAAAGTGCACTAAATTAAGCTAAGATCAACCTATAAACTAATAAATAAGCCTAAAATGATGTCTCTGAAGTATATTATATTATCACAATGAGGAGACATCAAGACCCCCAACTCAAAGTTGTATCGTCCCGATTCAATAAAAGTAAAGAACAGTAGGGTAGTCAAGAAGAAGAAGTAGGAGGAAAATAAGAACAGAACACAATGAATGATCCTAGAGCAAAAATATCTAAAAAGTCTCATGTAGTAATGCTCAAGAAATAATGCACAAAGATGCTTAATATACATGTAATCAACAATCCATAAATTCAAGTCCAGATTAATTTCGCAATGCCAGAAGGAGAGGATGATAACTTAGTTCATGTTAATGGCTATAGGTTGTTCATAGGTCCCAAATACAGCATCCAATGGTCCACTTACCTACTACCTAATAACTCAGTTGTTTCTCCATCTAGTAGTTAGAAATCCTAAGGTCTTTGGTTATAACTTTGTCTTAAGGACTGGTGTGGTATATTTGGATAATGAAAAGTGAGCTTTTGGCTCTCTCCTCACTAGCCATCAACGAATCGCCCTAGAACTTGAGTTTTCACTCGAAGATGTTTCTCACTCAACCCAATTTATTGATGCTTTTGACTTGCATCCCCAATGAATCCAAATTAAACCCTTTGATGATATAAAATCCACTTTGCCGGTCCGAATATATATTCTTTTCATATCAATTCTTTTCTTTTTTGTATAGCTATGACTCTCTTTTTGATGTTCGAGATATCACACTATTTTTTTCATATATATTCTTTTTATGCCCTTGTTGGCAAAATTAGCTCGTAGCTTCTTTTCCATTCACTATTACCCCGGTAAAGGGTTACAATAAATACTTTTCATTCATCAATAAAATCACAAAGATAATACCCAAATCCCTAAAGTTCCCTAATGATGAAACCCACCACCCCAAACTCAAGCTCTAAAACGAGTTGTCTCAGGTTTTGCGATTCGAGTGTGGGTCATATAGATAAGTCCTACAAACTAAGGGTATGGATTATAATGTGTTTCAATAAAAAGGCTTTAGAAAGGCTCAGAGGGGCTAAGACGGATAAATAACAATAATCAAATAAAAGGGTGAGAAGGTATAAAAGGCTTCAAGTGTTTTAACATGAAATAACTGCCTCAGTCATTTTTCTAACTACCGGATTTCGTTACTTTTTCATTACTAGTTCATAGATAAGTGGGTTTTCAACTAATTTCAAACCTTACGTTCTACACACCAAATAACTATTCCTAAGTTTCAACGTGAATTCTTAGCATTGCTCATTAACTTTTCTATCTTTTATTTCCTGTTTTCATACATGCATCTAAACAATTTTGCAACATCTTTCAAAAACATACTACTTACTATCACTGACCTAGTAAAATCATGCTCAATAGGTACATTCAAAGATTTTAATGCCTAATTCAACCCAAAAAAATTTAAATTTTATGTAAAAAAAGGAAAAAGGAAGATGAGGACAACGAATCCCCACCCCCAACTCAAAAATGAACCGTGTCCCCACGACTCGAAAAAGACTCAAGAAAGAATAAAATTTAAAATTAGTATACATATTGCACATAAAGAAATGGTAGGGAAGAAAGAAAATATACTCTTCGAGGCTATTACCTCGCCTTGTCGATACTCGGATTAAATCTAATGTATCTTCTTCACCCAACTTCTTATTCGCTTTTTGTTCAGGACACGTGATCATAATAGGATATTGCATTATATAACGTTATGGGAGAGATCGAAAATCCGTATCACCTTCTCATAGATCAACTGTGCCACATCTTCTTCTTCTCCACACAAAATACAATTCACAAACAACCCAAGCATTCCAAATTTCCATGAACCTTCATGTATTCTCCTCCAACTTCTTCTTCAAATACTATCTTATAAGAAAAGGTAGTTCCTTTAATTGTTACTTCAGAGAAGCTATCATGGCCATTGAAGCTTTCTCTTTTTCTTCGGGTGTAAGGTCTTTGATTTGTAGAGGTTGTGTTGTCATCTTCACTAAAGTTAGAATCTTTTTGCTTATCGAATCAAACACAGCTAGCTATCCTCTCTTTTCATGACCTATGTTACCCTTTGGATTGGAACTAGGACTTTTATCACTTGATTTCTTCTCAATTAGATCCAATACCTTGATTTCTTCATCTCTCTTTCAGTAGATAATGTTCATGTTCTCTTAATCATCTCAATTGACCCCCAACTCAAAGCTTTAACCACTCTTGAAATTTGAAACTCTTGATTATTGGTTGTACAAGCTTTATTTGGGTTAGGAAGAGTGATTGGATGATGATTCTCTACGTGGGTAAGATGGATTCTTCATGGATTGGCTTGGATTTAAGAAATTGTAGGATGAATTTTTGAATTTTAAGCTTTTGATTCTTGGATTCAAGGTGTTTTGGTATGATATGGGTGGTTGAATCTTCTTTGTAATGATGTGGAGAATGAATTGGATGTGTTTTCATGGTGATTGGGTAGTGTTTTGATGATTGGTGAAGGTTTTTATGAGCTTTAATGGAGTCGGGAGAGTTTTAGAGAAGAGAAAGAGGCTTAAGGTTTAATAAAATTCGGAATAATAAGCTTAATACCTCTTTTATAACTTGAAACCCTTTCTTTTCTCTCTCTGGCGGCTCGTGCAGACCATGCTGCGGACCATGGGTTGTACCGCGGGGTACACCGTAGCATCTGATGGTCAAATTTTACCCACTGGATAATACCCGTGGCACAACCCCGTGGCACGTGTTTTTGCTCTGCGGACCATGGCGCGGTGTACCGCGGGGGTAGTCCGTGGCTTCTACGTCAAAATACCCGTGGCACCTACCCCGTGGCACGTGTTGACCTGCGGACCAGGGCACGGTGCATGGGGTAGTCCGCGGGTCATTTTTTTCGGTTTCTGATCACGACCCGTGGCTCCACCCGTGGTACGGGTTTTTACCCTGCGGTGCACCGCGGCTGAGCTCCGGTGTACCGCACGCGGCAAAAACCTCCCCAACAGCTAAATCTCGAAAAGTTATGCAGTTTAGGCTCAAAGATCACCTGATTTCGACATCCGAGCGCAAAGATATGACTTGCCGAAGTTTCTCCGTCCGAAAAATTTTGCTCGCTTCTAGAAAAATCGTAAAAATTTAAAAAAATTTGGAGGAGACAAATTAATATTTACATTCTATGAATTTTTTTGATTTTTTTTATTTCGATTATCAGTTTTGTGTGTTGCTATATTCCAAATTCCACAACACGCGCGGCGTCAGTGATTTTTTTATAAGAAATCATAATTAAATCCAAAAAAATTAAAAAATTAAAAAAATGTATTTTTGACGGGGCAAGTTCATATCTACATCAGCGAATTTTATTAATTTTTAACTTTCGATATTTAGTTTTATGCGTTCCTACAATACAGAAAAATATATTTATGTATTCTTGTAACACACAAAATTATATAATCAGTCGAAAGCATTCTCATCTTTAACAAAATTGTTTTTTCTCTTCATTAGTCACATATACACTATTTTTACTCGTTTTTAACTATCTTGATGTATTAACTTTTTGTCCTACCCTTTTTTGTTATTTTGTGTGTTGTTGTAATACACAAAACTCTCATTTGTGTATTATAGTAACAAACAAATTCATTTTTTCTCTTTCAGTCAAACCGATCGGCTTGTGTGTTCATGTGATACACAAAATCACAGACTGAAAAAGGCATGACTAAAAGGGAATACATGATTTTACGTGTTCTTGTAATACACAAATGACTGTTTTGTGTATTAGATCAACACACAAAATAACAAAAGAGGTTGGACAAAAAGATAATACATCAAGATAGTAAAAAATAAGTAAAAATAGGGTATATGCAATTAACAGAGAGAAAAAATGATTTTTTTTAAAGAAAGGAATGTTTTAGATTGATTTTATGATTTTGTGTATTACAGGAATACATAAATATATTTTTCTGTATTGTAGGAACACATAAAACTAAATATCGAAAGTTAAAAATCAATAAAATTCGCTGATGTAGATATGAACATGTCCCGTCAAAAAATACAATTTTTTAATTTTCTCTGATTTTTTTGGATTTAATTATGTTTTTCTATAAAAAATACACGGACGCGCGTGTGTTGTAGAATTTGGAAAATCTTTTTTTGTCATAAAACGGATTATCGAAATTAAAAAATAAAAAAAATCAAAAAAAAGCATACACGTAAATTTTAATTTGTCTCATCCGAAAATGCAATTTTTTTATTATTACAATTTTTTTAGAATTAGTTCGCGCGCGTGTGATGGAATTAGTTGGTGGTGAAAGAACTAGTCGGTGGTAATTATAGGAGAAGGAGGTGGTCAGCGGAATAATGGTGGTGATGGTGCTAGGTGGGGGTGGTGGGTGGGGGGGTGGTGAGAATGGTGGTAGTGGTGTTGGGGTGGTTGGGGTGGTTGAGGTAGATGGTGGTGGGAATGGTGGGGGTGGTAGGGTGGTGGTGGTGGAGTGGTGGTGGTGGTGGAGTGGTGTTGGGGGTGGTGATCGGTGGAGACGGTATGAGGTGGTGGTGATAGTCGGTGGTAAATGCATGAAGTGGTGGTGGTGGTCAGTGATGGTGGCCGGATTTTATAATAAAAATAAAATAAAATAAATAAATAATATATTACGAATATTATATAATAAAAATAAAAAAGAAATAATTAAAATAACATTAAAGGTAGTAGTGGAAAGTAAATATGATAAAATGTTTAATTGGGAATTAATCCATAACAAGATGAGACAGTTTTGTTGCAGCATGATCCAAAGTTGTAAATATGTTTGTTAAGAACTTCTGTTGCACATTTTTTTTATCCATTCATCCCATAAGATGTAGGTATGATTCACATCTCAAACTTCATGGTAGATAAACTTATAAGTTGTATCTCTAATCTTGAGAATTTGTTTCCAAATCAAAGTATAACTTTGCTTGACATCAAGACTCCATATGCGTGTTTCTTTAATGATATTAGTATGCAATTAATTGCTCCTAGATTGTTATTTCTAGAATACATTTTCCAGAAAATACATAAGAGACACCTTGTTAATATCTTCAAAATTTGGGATATTGAGACCCCCATATTCTTTCTTTGAACACACACTGTACTATGAAATTTCAGCACCATGTGCACCCTCAAGAGTTCCTTCTTGTAAAAAGCTTGATATTTTTTTATTCAGCTTATAAATAACCAGTTTGGGGAGAAGAAACGCCCTGCACCAGAAGATTAGCTTACTTACTACAACAACTTTTATAAGTTCATCTTTAAACATAATATAGAAGTTTAGAATTCCACTAATTTATACTATGACAAGTCTTCTCAACCAATAAATTTCCATCAGTTACACTTAATTTTTGTGAATTCAATGGAACCCCTAAGTATCTTACAAGCATATGGCCTATTTTGATGTTTAAGATATTAGAGATTTTACTTTGTATCTGAGTTTGAGTACCACCAAAATATAGCTCATTCTTGTGATAGTTAATTTTGAGCCTAGAAATTCTAGAAAATAAATCAAGGCCATCCTTAACTATCTTTGAAGATGGTTTATTTGCATTGAGGAAAATGAACAAGTCATCAGAAAATATGTTGTGATTGAGTGCCAATTCGATATACTTAGGATGTAATCTGAATTTGTTCTTTTTAGCAGCGTGATGAAAATACAAGTAAACACTTCCATACAAATGGCAAACAAATAAAAAGAGAGTAGGTCTCTTTGTTTGGGGCCTCTCTTCCCCTGAAAGTAACCACATATACTGCAATTAATACAAACTGAACAAGAGAGAATACATACGCATATCCTTATCCACTTGATAAATACTTCAAGAAAGCTAATAGCATTAAGGGTATCGATGAAAAAACCTCAATTTACATTTTCATATGCTTTTTGAAGATCCAAGTTTATAGTGCATCTAGAATTTATATTTTTCTTCTCATATCCAAGCGCTATATCTTGAGCTATTAGAATGTTATAACTAATGAATCTACCACCAACATATGTTGCTTGGTTGGTAGAATTGATAGTTACTAAAACCTTTTTTTAATCTACTAGAGAGAAACTTTGACAAAGGTTTATATGTGGTATTCACACAAGCAATAGGCCTAATTTTCTTTACATTAGAAGCACTCTTCTCCTTAGGAATCAACAATATGTTAGTAGCATTAACTTGGCTGAGCAGCTCACCATTAACTAAACATTTTTTAATGGCATTACAGAAATCATCCTCAATAATACTCCAGGAACTTTTGTAAAAGCATGAGCTAAAACCATAAGGACCTAGGCACTTTTGTTCATTAATAGAGAATAAAGCCAACTTGATCTCTTCATTAGTCTTGCATTATATCAAGCATGATTAACATATGGGGTCTTGGAGACAAATTTCATGCCATATATGAAACTTGTTAATAAATTATTTTTTAAACAGGTCACTACCCAATCTTATGGATGAAAAATACTAAAATACCCTCATATAAAACAAAAACTACATAAAGACAAACAACAAGTGGAAATAAGCATGCACAACTAACTTAATGAGTCACCGAGTATCAATTTAATAAGTATCAACTCGTTAAGTATTAGTACTGTTCAACTCTGACCACCGCTGGCACTGCCACCAATGTTGTACTCTGGGATTTTACTGAGTACTCGGAGAAAAAAAACCTAAGTATCGGAAATAGAAAACTAAGTATTGGAAAAAATAATGAGTACATACAAATCCGTCAAAGGCGCCTATGCCAGACGGAATGTCAACAACCTTTTACCAAATTTATTGGGAAGCGGTTGGGACGACGGTATGTAGCATTGCCAGATGGAGTGTTGCCTCGGGCACGATTCCCCTGCGCCTAAATGGTACTCTTATACATCTGATCCAAAAAATAGATAAGCCGGAGAAGGTTAGTTACTTCTGACCTATTATCATGATTAATATGCCTATCAAATTCATTATGACAGCTATGGTGAATAGACGATGACCATTACTAGTTGTGCTCATGGACCAAATCAAACTAGCTTTCTTCCGGGTTGGTCTACTACGAACAACATTGTTTTGGTTCAAGAGGTAGCGTTTTGGATGCAAAAGGCTACGGGAAATTGGGGTTTTATGGCAGTTAAATTCGATCTTTCTACGACATATGAGAAGCTAGCTGGAGATACATGGTGGACAGCATCTAACACTTTGGTCTCCCCTCTTCTTGGATGAGGCTTATAAATTGTTGACCATGGACTCAAGTGGAAGTACGTCATCAGCTAGCTATTCACGCGGAGAGCAAATGCTAGGTGAAGAAATCAACGTAGGAAGGGAACTATGCAGCACTGATTGGTGGAAAAAAATATTGAGCTGTAAAGGAATTTATAAGGCATTAGAACTAAACATTGTTGCCTTGGTTATATGTTGGACTATATGGATCAACAGGCTCGAGTTCTATTTTGAGCAATACAAACGTAGAAAATCAATATCTGAACTCTGGGCTATAGTTGTAAGTACGGCTACAGACTATATCCGGGCTTGGAGGAAAGAGAGAGATGGGGATTTAATCACGTCGGCAATGGTCGCGTTAGTAAGATAGGTTAAGCCGACTACTGGGGTCAAACTAAACATTGTTGGATGTTTTGGGACCGAGCCAAACAAAGCTGGAGTGGGGGGTCTCTTTCGGGATAAAAAGGTACATAAATGGACGGTTTTGTGGGATCTTGTAAGGTAAATTGGCCTTTCAGGTAAAACTTTTTGCATTACATTTCGGGCTACACATGACAATGAATCGTTAATATGAGACGTTATCCTATTGAAACAGACTCGCTGAAGTTACACGTTGTGGTGATGGGCGGTAGGAACAATGGGGATCAGTAAATTGGCCTTTCAGGTAAAACTTTTTGCATTACATCGGCTACACATGACAATGAATCGTTAATATGAGACGTTATCCATTGAAATAGCTGAAGTTACACGTTGTGGTGATGGGCGGTAGGAACAATAGGGGTCGGTTAGATGAGATACTTGAAGTGTGTAGAGATATACTAGCCAACCATGCGAATTTTGAGCTTAGACATGTGTATCGAGAAGCGGATTTTATGCGGATTGGCTGAAAAAAATGGGAGAGATAAGTAAGGAAGACCCAATACCATTGCGGATCCACTAGATAGATTATAGAGACTACTGATGCAAGATAAAAGTGGATGGTCGACACTTAGATCTATATTATGCACTCCTTCGAAAGTTTAGTAAGTTTATTAATACTTAGTGGTCGCTTTTGACCTCAGATGTTAGGGAAAAAAACTCCGCAACTGATGTTATTTTTTTTATAAACCATAAAACATTGTTAAAATAATTTTTTTAAATATATGATTATAAACGAAGGTTTATTCAGACGAAACACCTTTATTCAATCCAATCAATGGAAATTGGATGAGACTGCCTCATGTATAAAGTACCCTCATATAAGACTATATTTACCTAGTACTGTTGTCAATTAAATGTCGCCAATAAGTGAACTTTTAGTAGTGGCAAGGGACTTTCTACCATGGAGAAGTATGTACTTTTGTAGCCAACTCAGCAGAAGAAGCATAACTTATAGGTGTCAGAAATGCAGTCTTTACATCCAGGCTGTTCCTAAATCACAAGTATTTGATCTCAGACGACAATCAAAATAATATGTGTCAACTTAAAAGAAGAACTACAATTTTTTTTACTATTTTACCTATTTTGAAGATATCAATAACTTAACATTAAACATGTCATTTAGTTACTCCTATATTTGTAGAAAAGGAAATCTTATAACTAACTAAGAGCCCGTTTGGAAGTGCTTATTTTAGAGTAAAATAGTATTTTTAGAATAAAATTTAAATTTAAAAAAATTATTAAAAATAATTTTGAAATCTAAAATTATTTTAAGTGCTTCTCATAAAAGCGCTTTCCAAAGTAAAAAAAACTCCTAAAATGCTAAAAGTATTTTTAAGTGCTTCTCCAAAAAATGCTTCGCAAGTGGAATTAGCTAACAATATCTTTGTAATATTTCTGCGTTTTAGTTACAATTGATTTTTATTTGACGAAAAAATGTATTTTTTTTCCATAAAGAAAATTCAAAATGTTAGCTGTTATTACAACTTTGTAGATGGTTGTTTAGAAATCCTATGATATCAAAAACAATATCTTTAATTTCCAATGATCTAACTTTTCAGTTTTCTTACATAATTTTGCTGCTAAATCCGCTATAGTGTTACGTTTCCTTTTGATATGGTACACCTTCCATTCCGGAACTCTTGCAAACCATGTCTAGATTAATTCGATTAGTAGTTGAATCTTCCAATCTTTCCTTTTCCTGTCATAAATTTCTTGGACGACTTCAAGGTTGTCCGTGTAGAACTTGATCTTCCAGTAACTTAAATTTTCCGAAGCTTTCATTGCTTGTAGAATAGCCCATGCCTCACCTTCCTTTGCGCTTCTAATTATTTTCCTTCTGCATTGTTTATCGCAAATTTTCCCATCCTTATCGATTGCAATCTAAGCTATCCCTGCTGGTTCTTTCATATTAATAAATGAGGAATCATTAAACCAACTAATATCAGCAAAATCAAAAATGTTATTTTCCTCGTTGTTGTCATTATTAATATTTGTGTTTTGATCTTCCTTATTGTTGATATTCGTTCCCTTGTTGTTTTGTTTTTTCATATATATTTTTTCTGTGATTCGTCTAGAATTATTTATAATTTCAGTGACATCCCATTTTTTTAGCTTGTGATAACATTTCATTCTTGCTTTCCATAAACTCCACAGTATCGCTATCATCGTACTAGTCAACCTTTTCTTGTCCCACCCATTATTTGAGTAGTTCTCTATCGTTTTAACGAACCAATCTTTAAATATATATTGACGAAAAAATGTATAGGTCCTTACTTTTTGATAAAAAAAAGTCTTTTCCCAATTGTAAGTTCCCCTTCCTTTATTTTTATTTTTATCTTGAAGATAACTATTTTGTTAAAATAAAAATTCAAATAATACAAGTAAAATAAAGGTAGACAAAAGATTCAACCATCACACTTTGTATCTTGTCAATATGTAAAACTCCTTCAAAGTGATATTTTCCATCTAAATAGGGAAATAGTTTGACTACTTTCACGTTAAGGAAAAATGAATATAGCATTTTTGACCAACCAACCATCATGGCATCATTGGTTCGAGGAGATATCATATTATTGAATTAAATGCAATAAAAATGTTAACAAGAACAATATTCATTTTATTTTTATAAAGGTTCCAAATTTATGGATTAATCCTGTAGAATTTAGAAGAGTGTCCTCAAAAACTATTATATTTAAATTGTAAGATATATCTAACATATAGTGCCATAATTAATAAAATTATTTTTATTTGAAAATGATTATTTGAACAAACACCTTTATAATTACTAATTAATTGACACTCTTTTAGTTTTTTTATGTTTTATAATATATAGTGACATAATTAATAAATTTGTATCAAAAAATAATTTTAAACTTCTCCTTCAAAAACGAAGTGTTGGGAGAACAAAACAAAATTGAAAATTATTATAGCATATAATTTTGGTAAAGAGGGTGAGAAGAGACGCGAATCGGCACTATGCAAAAAATGGTAGCTTTGATAATAACATTACGCGTTTAGCTTCTTCTTAGCATTGAAGCATTAAGCGTTTAGCTTCTTTCTTTCAGAGATACTATATTTCTCCCACCAGTACACCTAATACCTATATCCCAGCCACCATGTGCCGCCCCCGTGAAAACAAATGGAAAACTCTACTCCGCCGCATATTTGCCGCCTTCATCATCTTCTTCGTCATCTTCTTAATCATTTGCCTCGTATGGCTAATCTTCCACCCCAAAAATCCTGTTTTCGTGCTCCAGGATATAACCGTCTACCCCTTCAACTTCTCAGCTTCAAATTTTTTCACTTCCAATATCCAAATTACACTTTCTTCTCGAAACCCTAATAACCGTTTCGGAATCTACTACCATAAGCTTGAACTTTACGCATCATATAATAATAACCAACAAGTGACTTTCACTTTGCCGACGTTATTACCACCATCTTATCAAGGTCATAAGAATGTTACTGTGTGGTCACCTATTTTGTACGGAGTCTCAGTGCCGTACATTAGTCAAACAAAAGATCAAATGTCTGAGACTTTTCTGTTCAACTTTAAGGTTAATGGAATTATAAGATGGAAAGTTGGTACATTTACTTCAATAAACAATCACTTAAAAGTTGATTGTCCTGCTTATATTACCTTTTGTAAAACTATTAATAATGGATTTGTGGTTGGTTCAGCTGTTAAATACTTGGTGTTACCATGCCATGTCAATGATTATCTACTATAATTAGCGAGAGTATGTTCATAATTTAATCTTCTATGAACAAGATATTTTATAATTTTATCATTTCATTTACTTATCTGTTTCTTAACTATTTTCTTTACCTTTTGGGTTTATATATACTTTGTAACCTGGATCAAGATGGATAGTTTTAAAGAAATAAATTTTACATACTCACCGTCTCACTTAAAATGGTGTATAATAATATATGATTGTTTAATTAAATCGTTATACTAATTATCTCATAAGCGTATATGATTTTATGTTAAGCATTTCATATTGATATAAGTAAAAATCCACTACCACACTACATTGAAATTACACTCGTTCTATAATTTTGATGGATGATGACTATTGCACGGTGAAGGAGATGAAGATTCTAGTTTCGCCTTGTTTTAATTATATATTTAAGGAAGCTTATGTTTATCTTCTATCTATTTTGTAATGCTCTTTACTCTTGCAGTTCGTTTTAATTTGTTCGAACAATATATTATTAACTTATTGCTTTTTATTGTTTTTATTTTTGGTATATTTGCTACAGTTTTTGATCTTCAATATTGAGTTTTAATTTAAAATTTGAGACCCAAATGAGTTGGGTTGTGTAATACTGAGAGACCTGATGAATTTGAAATTTTATTGGAGTTAAAGTAGAAAAGGTTACAAAGATCAGTGGCGATTTAAAATACATAAACATCATTTGATTTGTCATTTGTGTTAGATTATTACTACTTAAAGGTCAAAATTAGCAATCACTCAGAGAATATTAATAATAAATGAAATTCAAAATATACATTTAATTCATGCACCACAAGGGGAAGATCATTTCCAACCATATCATGAGTTGTCCATGCAAAGAGCTTCTTCAAGGCGTGTCCAATGAAAAGTCTCATGTTTATGAGAATCATCTTTTCATGAATTCTTTTTCATGTCACAAAAAGTTGGATATGATTCCACAAACTTACTTATAATAGGTAGCTCGATAAACAAAACCGGATACTAAAAATCATAGATTAGTACAATGTTTGAACGGTGAAGGATGTAAAGCTGTAGCGGTTTTTTTAGCTAGCTAAAGATTGTAATAACTATATCAGGAAGATTTGAGCATGTAGCGAGAACAGAAGAATTTGATAGTAGTGAAGCACAGTATTGCTCTCTTTGGAGATTCGATAGGTGTGCTGGGACCCAATGTTCTATATATCTTGAGGTGGGTCACGCTTTTTGTTCACTTTCTGCGGCCCCCACGTTGTGTCCTGATTCTGTTGGGCCCACCTCATGCGTTGGTTCGGCGGGACCCAACTCATCCCTTGTTTCCGCGGGCCCCACATGATGTCTGGTTTCCGTGGGTCCCATGTCATGTCATGTCCATTTTCCGTGGGTCCCACCTCGGTTTCTGCGGGTCCCACATCATGTCCCTATTTTCATGGGTCCCACGTCGTTGCTGTTTCTGTGGGTCCCACGTCATGTCCTGTTTCCGAGTTCTCTTCTCGTCCGGTTTCTGTGGGTCCCACATCGTGTCTAGTTTCCGTCAGTTTCTCCATGCTTTCTGCATAAAGTCAACTAGAATTTTGGAAATCGACTTTTACTTTGAGTGCAACACAAAAAATCAAGAAAGCATGGACAAATAGTGTACTATTAGCATAAGCATAATATAAGGACCTATAGTGCAATTTCTGAAAGAAAAAAAAAATACTTACCAAACCTGAGTTATGCTCCTTTTCAGAATCTTCATGAGCTAGTTTACTTTTATCATAATATAAGGACCTATAGTCTAGTGCAAGTCTTTTCCCAATTGTAATTAATTAGTTCATTTCTTCACATCCTTTATTTTTGAAGATGACAATTATGTAAAATAAAAATTCAAATAATACAAGTAAAATAAAGATAGACCAATAATTCAACCATCACACTTTTGCATCTTTGTCAATCTGTAAAACTCTTTAATAAAGATATGTTCCATCTAAATAGGGAAATAGTTTTGACTACTTTCACCTTAAGGAAAAATTGAATATAGCAGTTTTTACCAACCATCACGCTTCGAGGAAATATCTTATTATTGTATAATGTATTGTTTGGATTCATTTTTTTAAAGGAAAGGAAAGGAAATGATAGGAATAAATTTTCCTTTCTTTTGTTTGAATTCGATTTTTAATTACAGGAAAATAATTCAATGAATTTCAAAATCCTTTCTTTTCCTTTAAAACATCAGTTATTTAATCCTCCCGTTTTGGAGTCATTTCAAAGGAAAGGAAATGATTATCTTTTTAAATGTCACAACTAACCCTATAATTTTAATATAATAATATTTTTACATAATACATAGGGGTATAAAGGTATTTTTATATAAAATAATCCTTTCATTTTCTTTAATAATGTGAATCCAAACAAGTGATTCCTTAATCAATTATTTTCATTTCTTTTATTAAATTTTTTATAATCCAAACACGGATATCACTTTCCTTTCCATTCCTTTAATATTTTTATATTCCTATTATTTCCTTTCCTTTGATAATCTGAATCCAAACAATGCAGGGCAAAGACCTCTCATGACCTTCTATTTTTTATTATGAAAATGTTCAAACGGACCGTAATCTACAAAATATTATGAGATGGTCTTTTACGTTAATATTTTATGACACTTTTTGAATACATGAGAGAGCCACTTTGAACTCGAAGTAAATGACTCCAATGAGATTCGATCCCAGGACCTCTTGGTCTCTGCGGAGTAACCTAACCACTAGGCCAACTATCGATCTCTTAATATTTTATGACACTGTTAGCCTTTTTTCCTATTTTCTGTTAGTTGACAGTTAGTCAACGATACATGGCGCCACATCAATCCACTCAACGTCACGTCATCATCATTTACACATCATTACTTTTTCTTTTTTATAATCACTAATTCTTGAAAACTGACAAAAAAAAAAGAAAAAATAAATTCTTTGAAAAAGATGACTGTCGTTCTCCTACACAAGAAAATCGCTGCTCCTCCACGTGCCCAAGAAAACCACCGTACCCGTGTCCATTCTCCACCATCATCAACCGTCTTGGCTACACCATCAACAATCGAAGAACCCAAATTAAGGTAAAAAACAAAAAAAACTTTTCACACTCATCTTCCCACATTAAGCCGCTCTCCTACACAAGAAAACATCCGCCACTCGGGAACTATGACCCACCATCATCAACCGGCTTGGTGAAGAATCCAAATTAAGGTAAAATAATGAATTATTTTTAACCTAATCTCATCAATTTTACAATTCAATATTATCTGATTTAAGTATATTTATTATATTTTTATACAATCCTACAACAGACATTAGTATGACCGTTAAGAAGCCTTTTACCGTCCTAAGAATAGCGTATATGGGTTAGCTGATGTTGTGACTGTTGGAGTGAACAATTTGGTTTTATACTGCATTTTTTTGAATTATTTGGCAGTGACTGAAGGAGTGAGAAATTTGGTCTTATACTGTATCTTAGGAGTGAGCACGGTGCGGTTCGTCTCGGTTTTTAGCCAAAACCGAAACCGAAACCGAATAGTTCGGTTTTTAAGGATGTCGTAACCGAACCGAACGATTTTCATCGGTTCGGTCTTTTCAGTTACATATATGTTCGGTTCGATATATTTTTCGGTTTTGTTCGATAGCGCAACAAAGTCTGGAAGGCTGCTGTAACTTTTGAAAACTATAACTAAATTGCTATTACAATTTTTTATGAAGTTAATGGAGACATATTCATCTTTCAATATTATTATATATTGATTACAGAAAGTTAAAATCAATAAATTTAATCCCACATATGATGAAATACAAGTTACAGTAAGTTATTTAATTTAAAGCAGCAGTAGAAAATGAAGCCAACTTTAACTATTCTTTTTGGTTTCAATATTTTTGTCCTATCATTTTTTTTTCTAATACTTCTGTCTTATCTTTTTTTCTCAATATCAATATCTTATTTCATCTTAGTGAACAATATGCCTTCTTTTATTACTGTTCTATTTTCATGTATTTCAAAAGTTTTGTATTAGAGATTATCTCTACTTATCACAATAACAAAATATGAAAACGATGTTGTTTTCTATAAAAAGAAGCTTAGATGATCAAATAAAAATAGAACAATGCTACCTCAAAATACAGCGGCTCATAATGCAGCGGAGGATCCAATTTTGCGGATTAGTAAAGTCGGTTCGGTATATTAACGGTTTTTCGGTTCGGTTTAGCATAGAATAACCGAACCGAACCGATTTCTTTTCGGTTTTTAAAAAGTTTATACCGAACCGAACGGTTTTCTCGGTTTTCGGTTTTTCACAGTTCAGTTTTTTCGGTTTTTAGGGTCGGTTCGGTTTTTCGGTTTTGTTTTGCTCAGCCCTACTGTATCTTTTGAATATTTTTGCAATGAATATCCACTTGGTGCAACCGCTGGAGATGGTCAAGTGAGCAAATTGGTCTTATACTGTTTTTTATTTAATTGTTTTAGCAATTTTATGTCCCGTGGAGGCCTTTTACCATATGAGAATTCCATGATTTGTCATGACGGTTGGATTGAACAATTTGGTCTTATACTGTACTTTTTGAATTGTTGTGCAATTTGGACTTTATCTTAAAAAAATTGGATTTCCTCAAAAAAATAATCCAATGTTACGTGATGATGACGTGTTGACATGGCACTGAGGCGGACTGGCGTAAATGTGTGGCGCAATGTGGCATTGATTAACGGTGTTTCTTTTTTTTAATTATTTTTTCTCTTTTCTTGATTTAATTCTACATAAGGTGACATATAAAAAGTGATATAAGAATGAACAAGAAAAGAGTGATAAACATAGATTTTCAATTTATTATATGTTTGTGTCAAAACCATTCCACTACTTTAACATAAGTCACTGAAAAATAAAAAATAAATATAAAAATTGGAAACTATAATAATTATTATAGCATATAATGTTGGTAAAGAAATGAAAGAGGGTGAGAAGAGACGCGAATCGGCAATATGCGAAAAATGGTAGCATTGATAGAAACATTACGCGTTTAGCTTCGATCTTAGCAGAGAAGATGAGCATTACACGTTTAGCTTCTTTCTTACAGAGATTCTGTACATAAGTTGATTGATCAACTTCACCAACTATATAAAGACCTCATCGAAACCTCACTGATCACTAATTTCCCCCACCAGTACACCTAACACTTATCCGGCCACCATGTGCTGCCCCCATGAAAACAAACGGAAAACTTTCCTCCGCCGCATATATGCCGCCTTCCTCGCAGCCATCTTCTTCATAGGAGCCTTCTTCCTCATCCTTTTCCTGGTGTGGCTAATTTTCCGCCCCACAAAACCTGCTTTCATCCTCGAAAATATAACCTACTCATTCAACACCTCAGGTCCACATTTCTTCACTTCCAACATCCAAATTACACTTTCTTCTCGAAACCCTAATGGCGATACTGGAATCTACTACGATAAGCTTGATATTTATGCATCATATAATAACCAACAAGTGACTTTGCCAACGTCATTACCACCATCTTATCAAGGTCCTAAGGATGTTACTCTGTGGTCACCAATTTTGTACGGAAACTCAGTGCCGGTTGCGCCGTACATTAGTCAAACAAAAGATCAAATGGCTGAGTGTGAGACTCTTCTGTTCAACTTTAATGCTGATGGAATAATAAGATGGAACTGGAAACTTGATACTCTTAGGTATTACTTAAAAGTTAATTGTCCTGTTTATATTAGCTTTTGTATTAAAAATGGATTTGCGGTTGGTTCTTCAGCTGTTAACTTGGTGTTACCATGCCATGTCGATGATAACGATATATGTGATGATTAGTAAGAGTCTATATATTAATACTTCTTAGTATGTTGTAGACTTGTAGTGTTGTTCTGAACATCGATCTGTCTTTCGTACGTAAGCTTTAATCTTCTATGAACAAGAGTATTTCATAATATTATCATTTCATTTTCTTATCTGTTTCCTTACTGTTCCTTTACCTTTTTAGTTTATATTTTGGCTTATCAAGATCTCAATATATACTTTGTAACGATGAATATGATAGCTACACGATGGATCATTTTGATTAAGAGTAATGATATATACCACCCAAATTCATACCACTCAAATGTCACCCAATGACGTGGCGTGAATTGGTTGGTTACAAATCTTTAATCAAATCAAGGAAATAAATGCATTAACAATTTGTAACCAATCAATTCACGCCACGTCAGTGTGTGACATTTGGGTGGTATGAATTTGGATGGTATATATCATTACTCATAAATAAATACTCACAGTTTCACTTAAAATCATGTACAATAATATATGATTGTTTAAATCGTTAACTAATTATCTCATAAGCGTATATGATTTTGTCTTAATCATTGCATAGGAGCTTAAAACAACCAAAACTATGAATGTTCAAAACAACCAAATTATAAGTGTCGTATATTTTGGAATATGCATAAATTTGGAAAAAACTCTTCACATTATGAACTCAACATTTACTTGAAAATGGAAAAAATGGAAAAATGGAAAATTTCTTCGTGTCGTATTTTTACTTGAGGTGTTAATTTTTGTATAACATGCCTATGTCATTTTTTTTACCTAATTAATTTATTTGATTTTATAAATTAAATTAAAAATTATCAAGGATTCGCTTGGACTCTAACCTAGGTTAGGTTTCAGAACGTATTTAGAATTCGCTTAGACACATAGGGTTAAAAATATAGCCTTGAATTAAGAATTGGAACAAACAACAGTTTGGTTACAACAAAATTCAAATTGAAAAACTAATAAAAAAATTGGAAATGTTATCTAACATACATAATTCAGTTTCAAATGGGATGAATATATTAACATTCCTAAAGAACTAAAAGACACCTGAGAAAGAGAAAAAACTTTTCTTTCTAGAAAGATCGAAATCTTTGGCTTAACAAAGTGAAAAAAATACTAAATATTATCGTTCATATACTAAAAAAAGAAAAATACAAACAAAATAAAATGAATAATAAATGAAAACGCTATATGGTTAGGAAAAAATAATATTAATGTAGAGATAGTAAATTATTTTAATAATATTTTTACTACTTTAGGAAAAGAAATTATACCAATAAGTTAGAAATTATCCAAAGTAAGATTGATGTTAAATCTGATGATAATTTTAATAACCTATTAATGAGCAAGAAGCTAAAAAACTACTTAGAAACTGGGATCTAACAAGGCACCAAGATCAAATTATTTTAGTAGAAGTTTTTTAAAGAGGATCTTACACATTAATCAAGCACTTATTACTCTTATTCCAAAATTAGAAAAACCTTCAAATATTAAACACTATAGACCAATTAGTTACTTTAATTTTATTTACAAATTATAGCAATAATATTGGTCAACATATTAGAACCATTTATGAACCTATTAGTTAGTGAAAACAAAAGTGTAATCATACCAAATAGATTTATATAAGAAAATAATATAATCGCACTGAATTAACTACACATATTAAAAGGAGGAAAAATACCAAAAAAATATATGGTAGCTGTTAATGATGATATACAAAAAGCTTATTTTAGAATGAGATTTTTTACAAGATATCATGATTAAAATGTGTTTTAATAAAGATTGGTTAAGGATAATCATGATATGTATTAACTTAGTTACACACCCAGTTCTTATATAAATGGTGAACTCACCAAATTAAAAACCTACTAGAGGGTTTTAGACAAGGAGATCCACTTTCCTCCTTGATCTTTTGTTTAATATCTCAAAACCTAAATGAATTGGGAAGAGAAAAAAAGAGATCTAATTCAAGGTATAAAAATAGGTAATAACTGTCTGAAAACCACTCATTTACTTTTTACCAACGACAACCTATTTTTTTTAAAAGCTGAATATATTGAAATTGAAGTTTTTAATGACATTATGAACAAATATAAAAATGCCACTGGGACTTTGTTTAAACTATAACAAACGTGGTGCTATTTTTAGTCCAAATACACCTATCTTTATCCATATTATGGCTAAAAGGCTAAACAGAAAAAGAACAAAAAACCTAGGCAACTACCTAGAACTTCCAACTGAATGAGGAAGAACAAAATCAAAAGACCTACAATTTGTAATTAATAGAATTCTATAAAAAATTGAAAATTGGAAAATAATTTTTTCTCTCTGAAGGTGCGAAACAAAAATTAATAAAAACGATACCTCAAAGTCTGCCTAACTATAGTATGTCAAAATTTATACTACCAAAAAATACGATCAACAAAATACATTCTATCCTTTCGAATTTTTGGTGGGGTGATAAAGAAAAAAAAGAATACACTGGAATAACTGGAATATTTAATTACCTCAAAATATGAGGGAGGTCTAGGTTTTAGAGATCTACACCACATGAATAAGGCCATTTTAGGGAAACATGCATGGTATATTGATATTAAAGAAAGTTCTTTACAATATAAATTTCTAAAAGGAAAATACTTCCACAACAATAATTTCTTGGAAGCTAAACTGGGTAGCACCCTGTTCGGGGATAAAAAAGTATCTTAATTGGACGAGCTACCTTTATAAAAAACATAATATGGAAATTAGGTAAAGGCAAAAATATAAATATCTATAAACATAAATGAATTTGTAATAATAAGGAAAATAAAAACCTTCCAACTCAAATTATATTTCGGTTAATCAACTTATTAATGATAACAAGACTTGAAAAACTGATATAATCATAAATTTATGCATAACCGATATAAGTGAGAAAAAAATAAAAAAAATGGTTATACCTCAATTTGAATGTCATGACCAGATATGTCACTACTACAGATCGGGGATTTACCCACGACAGTTTACCGACGACACGCAAAGTCGTCGGTAAACTTTTGTTATTTACCGACGACAACAGTTTACCCACGAGAAACAGTCGCCGGTAATTTACCGACGCCTACTCTCGTGGGTAAAAGGCCAAAACGCCGTCGGTAATTAATTTTTTTTTTTAATTATTTTTTGTTTGGATTTGTCGTCGCTAATTTACCGACAAAAGTGAACTCGTCGGTAACTGTTAAATTTACCGACGGAATTTTTAGTTTACCGACGATTTTACGTGTTGTCGGTAAAAATGACGTGCATATATTCCTGGACAAACTGTATTTTTATCTACTTAAACCCCAAAAACCCCATTTTTTCTCCCAATTCTCCCAAAAATATCAATCAAACTCATTCAAATTTTTTGCAATACCTTCTCCAATTCATCTTTAACCATTTGCAAGCTTATAATCAAGGTGGGGAATCCTCAATACACAATTTCATCCACAAATATTAGGTAAATTCTTGAATTTTTTTTTTTTTTTTTATTATCATATTTGGTGTAATTCTTGCAATATAATGGGTTTAGCATTAGTAATACATTATCAAGGTTGGACTTCATTATCAATCTCCAATTTCTTCCACCAATGCAAGGTATTTTCTTAAAATTTCAAACTTTTTAATTTTTTTTTATGCATGGATTTTGATTTGTGTATTAGTTGCTATAGGTTATGATTGTGTATATTGTTTGATTGTCTTGTTATATATTGTGTATAAATCATGCATACATTCATTTATTTCATATATTATGTTTCATATATTTTTGTATTTGTGTATTTAATTATATGAAATTGTTTATTTATTTATTGTGATGTAATTTTATTTATTTATTTATTGTGATGTAATTTTGTTTATTTATTTATTGTGATGTAATTTTATTTATTTATTGGTTTGTAATTATATTCAAGCCATGGTTTGTAATTTGTATTATTTTTATTCATTGTGTTGTAATTTTTATTCATTTTATTAATTGGGTTGTAATAATTATTTATTTTATTTTCATATGAATGTAGTTGTCTAGTTATCTAAAATTGTTGTAAAGAGATGGCTTTGGATAAGAGTTGGATGGATGCTGTGGATTTATTCGATCCAAACTATCTTGTTGGGGTTCTGGATTTTATCGCATATGCAAAACAACATTCAAAATATAAAGATCTTATTTATTGCCCGTGTAACTATTGTAAAAATAATCGCCGATTACCCTCTCGGACGGTTACGAACCACCTTTATAAGGAAGGGATTATGAAGTCGTATCGGGTTTGGATAAAACACGGTGAGCAGCCGGTCGTTCCCGAAGAAAACCCTATTCCGAATATAGTTAATGAAATTGCTGAGGTTTATGACGATGTGAGACACAGTTACGACGTTGGCGGTCATCAGGGTGACACCGAGATGAGAGACGCAGAAATTCCAAGTAGTTTCGAAAAATTGTTTAACGAATTGGAGACATAATTATATCCAGGTTGTAAAGCGATGAATTCGTTGAACTTCATTGCCAATCTTATGCACGTAAAAGTAAAGAACAAGTGGACTAACACGTCATTCACCGAGCTATTGGAGTTGGTTGGTCGTATTTTGCCCAAACCTCACACTTTGCCCGATTCTTATGATGCATGCAACAAGAAGTTGAAAAGCTTGGGTATGGGGAATATTACCATCGATGTTTGTTTGAACGATTGTGCGATATTTTATAAAGAGTATAAAGACCTCGATAAGTGTCCAGTTTGTAGCGAGTCTAGATGGGAACCAAAGAAGGGTATCAAAGTACCGCATAAGAAGCTCCGTTACTTTCCGATTGCTCCCAGATTACAGCGACTATACGCTTCAAAGCACACCGCTGAAGACATGATTTGGCACTATACCGGTAAGAGTGCCGATCCGGATGTGCTGCGTCATCCGGTTGATGGTGATAGTTGGAAGAGATTTGCAGCGCTACACCCTGAGTTTGCTAGCGAACCTCGTAATGTATTTTTGGGTCTCGGTATCGACGGGTTTTGTCCTTTCTCTATGCAAAACAACTCGTACAGCATGTGGCCTGTCATATTAACCGTCTATAACTTGCCACCGTGGGTATGTATGAAGGAAACCACATTTCAGCTTTGTTTGTTGATTCCGGGTCCTCGTTCACCCGGTAAGGACATGGATGTTTACCTCCGCCCTATGATAGATGAGTTGGACGAGTTGTGGGATAAAGGGATCCTTACGTATGATGCCCATACAAGGCAAGAGTTTACTATGAAGGTTTGTCTGTTGTCCACGACCAATGATTTCCCCGCTCGGTCATACACTTCAGGATGGTCAGGTCAAGGTTACATGGCTTGCCCAGAATGCATGGATTCTACTCCGTCATTGGGTGTGAAAAAGGTGTGGTTTACTTTTACCATAGACGTTGGTTACCCACCGGACATCGGTTTAGAAAAGAATGTGTTTTGTATCCCGCAACCAATTCTACTAAGCGACCGAAGAAATATAGTCTAGCTAGTATTCCGACAGAGTTAGATGGTCTTCCCATTGTGTTTCCCGGCAAACACAAGGATTTTGGAGGCAAGGTGACGAAGACTACAGGTCCTCGCGAGACACACTGGAAGAAAAAGAGTATTTTCTATTGTTTACCTTATTGGTCAGAAAATTTGTTGAAACATAACATTGATGGCATGCATTGCGAGAAAAACGTGTGTGATGCTCTTCTCGGTACAGTGAAAGTCCTAGAGGGGGGGTGAATAGGATTACTAATAAGATTAATGCCTAATTAAAAATCTTTTGGACAATTATAAGTTTATGAAAGAAACTTCTAAGACAACTAATATATCAAACACTTATGGGATCATGCATAGGATAAGCTAGAGGTTCGATATATAAGTTTAACATGTAAAACGAGTTTCTATTTTCTTACTACTCTAGATGACAATAGGTTGATTAACTAGATAAACATTATTACGATATTTATACTAGCAAGTAATCAAACATATAAAGTGCGGAAAGTAAATAGAGTAGGGATAGAAAGATACACGATATTTATAGTGGTTCGGTTTCCCTACATCCACTACCTAAGGAAGCCTCCTTAGGATTTCAAGCTTTTCACTAAGCTCCCGTGTCTCTCTTAACCGGGTCGATAACACAATAACCCTTACAACCTCTTCGATAACACGAAGGACAAACACTTGTGCTATCGCAACACAAGGACACCAAGTATTCTCCCGATACTCTAACACTTGTGCTATCTCAACACAAGGATACCAAGTATACTCCCTATACTTGAATTCTCTCTTAATCTATCTATTACAAGACCTAGACTTAAGAGGATAGATACAAAGTGTTTAAAGGGGTGCAAACAACTTTGCTAGATAATCTCCTAAAGAGTAGATATGACTTATAAGCATGTAAACTCCTTTTGAGTAGATAATAACTTTGAAGCTTATTTGATTAAGCTCTTGATCAAGCTTGGATAATTAACTTTGATAGCTTGTGACCTCTAACTTTGCAGGAGAAAGATATGTATGATAGTTGAAATGTTAGAGGTAAGTTTCTCCTTCAAAGAGCTCATATTTATAGCACAAGAAAGTCCCCAACGGATATAAAGTTGATGGTGAACTTTGTTCCAAACCGGGTTCCCGGTTTCCCAAATGCGGGTACCCGGTTTTCAATTGTAACGGCTATAAAACGGCTATATTAACTTGATGTTGACTTGAGCTTCACCAAACCGGGTTCCCGGTTTTCCCAAATGCGGGTACCCGGTTTCTACTGACTTGGAGATTATGATTTTTTGATTCGTTGCTCGGATGGAAAAGTTTTCTTTACGAGAGTTGTTGTAAACATCATTTTAAGAAACTTTGTTGTTGATCATGAAAGCTAATTCTCAATGTACACAAGAGATAAGGTTAAAAGTAATAGTATGAAAATTAGCTACTAAGGATATGAAAATAAGGCTATGATCAAAATGATGTTAATTGTGCTTTTTGATGAATTAGAGTGCAAGATAATAAAGTTAGATTGGCACACTAAGCAAACAATGATTTGTCACATTAAAACCCTTAATCGATGGGGGCAATATGCCAACAATCTCCCCCTTTTTGATGATGACAAATCATTCACTAAAACACATCTAAAACACATTTGGAGTCTAACTCCCCCTCACAAAAAGCATTAAGTCAAAGTGTATTTTTATGAAAAAGACATGCATTTGTGAGTTTTGTAAAGTGCAAGTTTTAAACGTTTTAGTGCACATATTTCTCCCCCTTTGTCTTCATCAAAAAGACGAAATAAATGTATAATTCATAACTAAGGAAGAAGAGCTAAAACTCAAGTGAATAGATTTTAAAACAATGATACTAAGAGTGTGCAATAGTTTAGATATTTAAAAACAATTTTTAGAAGGAGATGCACAAAGATAGATAATTGCAAGAGCTAAGAGATAGAGGCTTTTTACCAACTCCTTGATCGATAGATATTCATTTCATATGCTTTCTAATGACACAAACGATTAGTTGCAAGGTGTGAGATAAAAGATTAGCCAAAGCATTAGAGTTTTTAACAAAAACTCCCCCTTACACAAAGCATAGAGTTTGTTTCAATTTGTAAAAGTTTTGATCTACAATTTTTACCCTACTAAGAATATTTGAAATCATTTTGAAAAACTTTAGAGGGTAAAATGTATTTTTGAAAAGCATGGGAAAAAATATTTTTCAAAAGTTTTAAGGACTCAAAAGCAATTTGAAAACTCCTTTAGGGACCTAAATGCAATTTTTAATCATTTTGGGAACTAAGACAAATTTGAACAAACCATAGGGACTAAAATGCAATATAGGATAAGATCAAGGAAAAGAGAGCAATAGTACCTATATCATCAAGGAAAATGTTAGTAATATACCAAGCATAGACATGAATCAACTAAACATTAAAATTCCAAAATAAAACCATAGCATACTAAAACAAATATCCAAATCAAACCAAGTTAAACATAAAGCATCCTAAACCATTATCCAAATAAAACATGTAGCAATAATATCCTAGATGTCCAAAACACGGACCCATAAACAATTAAAGCATAAACATCACAAACTTAGTCCAAAACACATAAAAGCCAAGTAAAATGAAGATTAAACTAAAACACCCAAATAAGAACGATTTAGCGATTATCACGAGGAGAGCGGCTCCTAGACCTTCTTCCATTTCCAACATCATCACGAAGACATGAAACTTCATTTTTCAACCCCTCAATTCGATTATTCATATTTTCAAACCATCCTTTGATTTCCGCAAAACCCTCTTTAATAACATTCAACAAAGTAGATTCAACCTTATCAAGATCATCTTTAGTAGCAACATTTGAGGAAGAACCAATGGAAGATTTTGAACGGGAAGTGGTATAAGACGGAGGAGGATTAATAGGCATAACTTCACGGGAAGGAATGTTAAGAGACTCAATAGTGGGACCCGAGGAAGTGATATTTTGACCAACATTTTTCAAGATAGTTTTTCGAAGACTTTCGGGAAGATGATCAAAAACATGCTTATCAATGTATTCACCATTGTAAACGAAAATTTTCATAGTTTTCAAAAATGGAATATCAAACCTCCAAATTGGTTCAAAATCACGAGGGTCAAGAGATGGAGATATTTTCTTAACATTGATTAAGAGATAACTAAGAGCAATACCATAAGGAAGAGTAGAATTCGAATGAGCACGATAATCCAAGTTACGAATGAAAATTTTGCAAAAATTGATAGGCCTTTTCGAATAAAGATGAAATAGAAGGATTGCTTCATAAGGAGCAATTGTACCATCTTTCCTATCTTTTCCCAAAAGACAAAACAAGATAATTTTGTGTGCCAAACGAATATCCGGAGTAAATAAACTCGATAGCCAAGGTTGAGTATGGGTTTGAATCATTTTCGAAGACATAAAAGCCTCAACCTCGTTTTTCAAAGGAATATCAATCAATTCTTTACTTCTATTCCAACTCGAAACAATAAAATTTTCATAACCACTATTTTGAAGTTTAAAAGCTTTTTCAATGGTTTTTGGAGTAATGGAAAGATTTTTGTTTGAAACCATTGATTTTAAAGTGCAAGAATCACAATCTAGTGGATGGATATTTTTGTAAAAATCATTAACAAGGGATTCATAAGACTTATTTTCAAGAGAAAGGAAAAAATCTAATCCTTGGAATTGAAATAAATGGAAGAGATTAGAATTTGAGCCATTTACCAAAGAGATGGAAGCACTTAGTGAATGAGATGAAATTGATCTTCCCCAAAGGATTTTGATGTTCTTCCTCACCATTCTTTGTCTTGTGGGTTCTTCTTCAAGCTCAAAATCATCTTCTTCATCTTCAAAGATTGGGTCTATCTCAAAGTTTTCATCTTCTTCATAAATGATTCTCTTGTTTTTGGAAGCCCTTGAAGCTCTAGAAGCTTTGGAAGATGAAGCCATGGCCAAGGAGATGATGAAGGTTTAATGGAGAAGTTAGGGTTTGAAGGGTTTTCGTTTTTGAGAGAGAAAGAGGAGAAAAACGGGTTTGAAAAGTGAAGGAAAAGGGTAAAGACCAAGGGTTTTGACTTAGTCGGTTTTTACACAGATTAGGAACCGGGTTCCCGCATTCATCAAAACCGGGTACCCGGTTTCCTTCTGTATGTCTCGGTTTTGAAGGGTAAGAATGAAATAACATAATTTAGCAAAATCACCCGAAACATAAATGAAACCTCCCCAATAGTTTAGACATGTTATAAAACTACCAAAAACCTTTTTGTTATGAAAACACATGAAATGGAATACACGAAAATAGAGAAAACAGTTTATTGCAAAAAGACCCCTATATTTTTAAAAAAGTACAAAAAGACCCAAAGTGAAAACTAAGCAATTTTAAAGCATGAAAGGGTCAAGACTTGTAAGATAAAGCACATAGAGGATAAGGCACATAAAACACATAGTAAACATTAAGATAAAAAGGAAGAAAGGAGAGAATTCACCGTATTTTCCTTTTACGAGGTATGAACGTCATTTTGCATATAATTCAATTTTCTTGACGCTCAACACCTTTAATGAAAGTTACTATGGTAACCGAGGTGGAATGGATCCGGGAATACGATTAGTATTTTTCACGATCCATGTCGGTTTTTCATTTTGAGTGAGCTCCTCATTGGTGAGTTCATCATGATCTATTTCTTCTTGATTTGACTTAAGAACTCCCGCTTCATTTAACTCCTCTTTATATGGAACGAATGGATCCTTCATAACAATTTTCCAATAATCGCGATCTTTGGCTTTGATAAATTTTTCCATTTTTGTTCACCAAGTTAAAGTAACGATCACCTACAAGAAAATGGAGGTTGTGTAGAAAACAACTCTTCCAAAAGATTAAATTCCAAATCGTTTACTCTACTAACGGTTAAGCTATTCACGTAGAGTTAGGCTCTGATACCAATTGAAAGTCCTAGAGGGGGGGTGAATAGGATTACTAATAAGATTAATGCCTAATTAAAAATCTTTTGGACAATTATAAGTTTATGAAAGAAACTTCTAAGACAACTAATATATCAAACACTTATGGGATCATGCATAGGATAAGCTAGAGGTTCGATATATAAGTTTAACATGTAAAACGAGTTTCTATTTTCTTACTACTCTAGATGACAATAGGTTGATTAACTAGATAAACATTATTACGATATTTATACTAGCAAGTAATCAAACATATAAAGTGCGGAAAGTAAATAGAGTAGGGATAGAAAGATACACGATATTTATAGTGGTTCGGTTTCCCTACATCCACTACCTAAGGAAGCCTCCTTAGGATTTCAAGCTTTTCACTAAGCTCCCGTGTCTCTCTTAACCGGGTCGAGAACACAATAACCCTTACAACCTCTTCGATAACACGAAGGACAAACACTTGTGCTATCGCAACACAAGGACACCAAGTATTCTCCCGATACTCTAACACTTGTGCTATCTCAACACAAGGATACCAAGTATACTCCCTATACTTGAATTCTCTCTTAATCTATCTATTACAAGACCTAGACTTAAGAGGATAGATACAAAGTGTTTAAAGGGGTGCAAACAACTTTGCTAGATAATCTCCTAAAGAGTAGATATGACTTATAAGCATGTAAACTCCTTTTGAGTAGATAATAACTTTGAAGCTTATTTGATTAAGCTCTCGATCAAGCTTGGATAATTAACTTTGATAGCTTGTGACCTCTAACTTTGCAGGAGAAAGATATGTATGATAGTTGAAATGTTAGAGGTAAGTTTCTCCTTCAAAGAGCTCATATTTATAGCACAAGAAAGTCCCCAACGGATATAAAGTTGATGGTGAACTTTGTTCCAAACCGGGTTCCCGGTTTCCCAAATGCGGGTACCCGGTTTTCAATTGTAACGGCTATAAAACGGCTATATTAACTTGATGTTGACTTGAGCTTCACCAAACCGGGTTCCCGGTTTTCCCAAATGCGGGTACCCGGTTTCTACTGACTTGGAGATTATGATTTTTTGATTCGTTGCTCGGATGGAAAAGTTTTCTTTACGAGAGTTGTTGTAAACATCATTTTAAGAAACTTTGTTGTTGATCATGAAAGCTAATTCTCAATGTACACAAGAGATAAGGTTAAAAGTAATAGTATGAAAATTAGCTACTAAGGATATGAAAATAAGGCTATGATCAAAATGATGTTAATTGTGCTTTTTGATGAATTAGAGTGCAAGATAATAAAGTTAGATTGGCACACTAAGCAAACTATGATTTGTCACATTAAAACCCTTAATCGATGGGGGCAATATGCCAACATACAGTTATAGCAGTCGATGGGAAATTAAACAAAGATAACGTTAAGGCGCGGCATGATCTTGAGAAAATGAATATCAGGAAAGAATTGTGGTTGACAAAAATAGGACCTGAAACGATTCTAAAACGGGGAAGGTATACGTTGTCAACGGAGAAGAGGAAGTTGTTTCTTGAGTGGTTATAGGCACAGAGGTTTCATGGAATGAAAGAGTCAGGTGATGTTTTAGCTACCACTGAGATGGTATCCTTGGCAAGCATGTCTTTTGGTGCGGTGGATAGATTCGATTCATGTGTTGTGAATGGTGTCAAGTGGGTAACTAAGGTTAAAGGAGAAAAAAGAGTGACGCAGGATTACGGAGTTTGTACCATGTACGAAGATAGACCATGTTATGGAGAATTAGTGAAAATATTGGAGGTTAATTACACTAAAGGGTGCTCAATTGTCTTATTCGTTTGTAAGTGGTACAAAATGGCTGGTTCGAGGCAGAACATGGGGTAACCTTTATTAACACATCAAACTTTGAGTGGGAATACGAACCATACATTTTAGCATCGCAAGCCAAGAAAGTGTTCTACATAGACGAGATTAGTGCAAAGAAATCAATGAAGGGTTGGAAAGCCGTTTGGGAAATAAATGATCGTCACGGATGGAGTCCCGAGTTATGGGGTTCGGAATCACTATCTACTAACAACGAGAGCATTAGTATACCTTTGGGTAACACTGGGACGGTTTCCGAACCGGAGAACTTGGCAACTACCGAGGAGATCGAGATTGACCCAGCTCATTTTCGTATTGAGATGGCTTTTGAAATGGTTATTGATGAAAACCAGGAAATCGAAGATGACACGTGGGACGAATATGGTGATGAAGAAGAAACTATAGAGGTTAATAGCGATGATGAACCTATAGATATTAGTGGATATGAAACTGATTAGGATATTTTGTATTTGTTTTTTAGTCTTAGAACATTTTGATAGTCCTTGGAGTTGAACTTTAATTTATTTTGATACACTAAACACCCCGAACATTAACATTTGACCCTAATTGTTGACTAAACAACCCGAACACTAACATTTGACCCTAACTGTTGACTAAACACCCCCCAAACACTCAAGTTTGACTCTAACTGTTGACTAAACACCCCGAACACTCAAGTTTGACCCTAAATGTTGACTAAACACCCCGAACACTAACATTTGACCCTAGTTATTGACTAAACACCCCGAACACTCAAGTTTGACCCTAAATGTTGACTAAACACCCTGAACACTAACATTTGACTCTAATTGTTGACTAAACACCCCGAACACTAACATTTGACTCTAATTGTTGACTAAACAACCCAAACACTAATATTTGACCCTAGATGTTGACTAAACACCTCGAACACTAACATTTGACCCTAGCTGTTGACTAAACACCCCGAACACTCAAGTTTGACCCTAAATGTTGACTAAACACCCCGAACACTAACATTTGACCCTAACTGTTGACTAAACACCCCGAACACTAACATTTAACCCTAGCTGTTGACTAAACACCCCGAACACTCAAGTTTGACCCTAAATGTTGACTAAACACCCCGAACACTAACATTTGACCCTAAATGTTGACTAAACACCCCGAACACTCAAGTTTGACCCTAAATGTTGACTAAACACCCCGAACACTAACGTTTGACTCTAACTGTTGACTAAACAACCCGAACACTAACATTTGACCCTAACTGTTTTTGTGTGTATATCTCAATCTCACAAAGAATAAAAAAAGAAAAGAAATGAAAAAAAAATTTACCGGCGACATTCATTTCAAGAATGTTGTCGGTAAAATTTTAACGACGATATTCAAATCCAAGAGTCGTTGGTAAACGAAAATCAAAATTTTATTGGTCAAAATGGGCGGTCTATTTTCCCGCCCAAGGGGTTTACCGACGACTTGTGAAAGTAGTCGTCGGTAAACCAGGACACGCAACAGTCATGCGTACGACTGTTTGACGCGTGTCGCGTTTAGCGACGACTTTGACCGGTTTACCGACGACTTTGCGTGTCCTCGGTAAACAATTTACCTATTAAACCCTACCGAGCTCATTTCTGAAACACAAAATCTTCAAAACTCTCTCCAGAAATTCGATTCCGAGCAAGAAGGAGCTATTCCGAGGCATCCCCACACGCAAACAACATCAAATGTAAGTGATTTCATGCCAAAATCAATTGTTTTTTCAATTTTTTTCCTAATTTTCTAAATCAAATCCTAACTTTTTTGTTGTTTGTGTTCTTCCTCCCTACTTGCGTGGCATGGATTCCTGGACATCTTCAACACAAATTTCACGTAATAGGTACACAAAATCCTATCCAAACTCTAGTTTTTTTTTTTAAGAATTGAATTTTTTTTTCGGATTTGTATTTGGTTTTGAATGATTTCTGAATTATGGTGTTAGTATTAGGGATTGTTTAAACGTTTTTGTTAATTAAATACACCATCTAATTAGGATTTTTTGTAATTTTTAGCAAAATTAGGGTTTTGAATGATTTTTGGTTTTTTTGATAATATATTCATGTTATTGGATTAAACTGTAAATATGTGGTGTGGTATTTATGTTTTAAAATTTGTGTATGTTTATTAATTTAGATGTTTGTGAAATTTAGGGTATTTTTTGTAAATATGTAAACTTTAGGGACTAAAATGCAATTTAATAAACTTAAAAAAAAATTATGACGTTAGGATATTTTTTGTAAATATATAAAATAGAAGGACTAAATTGCAAATTAAAAAACTTTAAAAAATTATTATGGACTTTAGGGTATTTTTTGAAAATATATAAAATATAAGGACTAAATTGCAAATTAAAATTTTAAAAAAAAAATATTATGGACTTTAGGGTATTTTTGTAATTTTTGAAAATATGAGGACTATTACGCAATTTATAATAAAAAAGGGACTAAAATGCAATTTATAGTATATAGTCTTTAGAAAAACTAATTTATTAATTTTATTTAAATTATAGATGGCCGACGTGATGCCTAACTACCATCGGGGTGACGGGAACGGTGAAGATCCGAACCCGAATCAACCCCCAAACTTGAACGACTGTAACCAGCCGCCTGGTAAATATAAATTAATTTATAAAATTCAATCAATATAAATTTGTAATTTAATTAATACAATCTCATTAAACAGTTAGGAGAAAAAGGAGACCTCGTAATATTTCGACCCTCAAAACCGCGAACGATGCTAAAGAGAAGTTGGGTGGGCCCCTACCAGTCGACTTCTGCATTTCAGACGATACATGGAACCCATATGGTGAATATGGGAAGCACGTGGCCCAAGTGGTGGGGCTCGCGGTCCGAGAAACTGTTCCTCCCTACTATAGATCGTGGAGTGCTGTGCCGAGGGGACTAAAGACCACGACTCTCAAAAAACTAGAGGAGTTCTTCGACCTTGAGGAGTGGAGGGCCCGCAGAGATTGGAACTTTATCAGCGGGAAGCTACAACAGTCCCAGTCCGCTGCCTACAGGCGGTGGAAGCATGACTTGAAGATCGATTACTTTGACTCGGACGAGTGTCCTCCCGAGGATTGGAAGCTGACCCTTGAGATGATGAATGACCCGAACAAGAAGGTAAAATCATAATTTAATTATTTTATTATTAAATTATTCTTTATTTATTTTTTAACTTGAAGTGTAATAGGCTCAGGCGGAGATTAATAAGAAGAATCGGCAGAAGCAGAAGAAGCCGAACAAGTCAGGTTCTCGGAACCAAACCCAGACCCTCCACGAGATTATCAAGGTATAATTTATTAAAGTAAAAATAAATTTTATTAGTTATTTAATTTAATTTTTTATGTATATTTTATAGGGTAAGTTGAAGGTTAATATGAAGGAGCCCTTGAGCTTTATCGACGAGCAGACCCAAGAGGAGGTCCCACTTCCACCGATGGGCGGATACTTCGAGTACTTGGGCTATGACGGGGCGAAGGGAAAATGGGTTGACGATAGATGGGAGCAGGCTAGTGTAAGTGTTTTATTTTTCTTTTTATTGTTTAAAATTAATTATTTAACTTTAAATTTATTTCTTTGTTAGTTTTAATAATTATTTATTTGAAATTTTATTACAGGGAGTTTATCGGGAGAAGCTTAAGGATCGGGGTATCGAGACGGGGTCCCAATCGGCTGAGGATGTTCCAGTGGAAGAGCAGATAGGAGCGTTGAAGGAGACAGTTCAGGAGGTGATGAAACCGGCTAAGAGTAGACACTGGATCCCGTCAATCGGAGCTGTCTTCAAAAAAAAAAGGACCCGAAGCCGCCTGTTTCGGACAAGACCGCAAAGAAGAACGCGGTAAAGATCCAGCGGATATTCGACGGGATGAACGAGCTCCGCGCAATCCAAGGATTACCTCCGATGCCGGATGACGATACTCCACCGAGCTCCTCTAGGTCCGATGATTTTTTCACGAAGATGCTCAAAGGCCTCAACGAATTTCGTGAAAAATGGTCTCCCTCCGGTCTCCGATGAAGATGATGATAGTGAAGCTAGTGAAGATAATGATGAAGGAGAAGATTTATCTAGCCCGTGATTGACTTTTATTTTATTATGTTTATGACTTTTATTTTATTTAAGTTTATATTTATGACTTTTATTAAGGTTTTGTGTAATAGTTTGACTTTTAACTCCGGGAGTTTGACTTTATTCCCGGGGTTTGACTTTATTGCCCGGGGTTTGACTACCCGGGTTCATTTATATTTTATGAATATAATTCATGATTTCTCGTTATATTCATGATTTCTAGTATATTAAATTATAAAAAATCGAAAAACCAAATTAAATAAAAAATAAATAAAAAAATTAAATTTAAAAAAAACAAAAAAAAATTAATTTAAAAAAAATTAAATACCATACCGGCGACATTCTTCACATGAATGTCGGTATTGCATTAAAATTCAAAAAAAAAAGCGTTTAAATAATATGATACCGACAACAGTGCCGTCGGTATTTCATTTATTTAACGACGACCCTGGTCGTCGGTAAAGCAGTAGGTGTTACCGGCGACATTACTCCCCGTCGTCGGTAAGCTAAGGTTTGCCGACGACATGGTAGTCGTCGGTAAAAAAGTTGGTTTATCGACGAGAGACCAAAATCGCCGTCGGCAAGAGCGAATTTACCGACCAACTTCTGGGGACGATAGTTTACCGACGAGGGGTCGTCGGTAAACAAATTTAGCGACGAAATGTGGTTGTTTACCGACGACACGTGTCGTCGGTAAATCAACGACCTGTTGTAGTGTGTATTGATTACTGTAAAAACGAGAACTATACATTTAAAGAAACATATTATGAGTTAAAAGTGGATGAAAATGAAAAGTAAATGGAAAAAGATATTAATAAACCATATATATCATTAACTAATACAAAACAATTTTGGAACATATTTGGGAAAATGAAGACTCAAACTAAAACTAGAAATTTTATGTGGAGACTTGTAATTAAATAATCTTCTATAAATGGAAGACAATCTTCACAAAAGAAAATGTTGTAAAGATAATATTTGTAAAATATGTAACAACGATATGTAAACAAGTGAACATATACTTTCCATATATCCTTGGTCTAAGGGAGTGTGGTATGCAAGTACTCTAAACTTAGGAACTCAAAATGATTTTACCTTTAGAGTAGACTAATGGTACTAAGTCAAATATTGAAAATTTAAAAAATTTTTAATAAAAATGATAGTATCTTGGAACTCATTTGTACTATAGCCTGACAAATTTGGAAAAATAAAAATACTTTTATCTATAATAATAAAATATGTGATCCAATGACCACTAGCTTACAACCTACAAATAGGTAGAAAGAATATTATAAAATATCAAACCCAAATGATATAAATTTTATGTATAAAATAAACACTCAAAATTCACAATAAATAATTATAGTAACACCCCTAGTAATAATATAGAGAATGATACCATCCCAAGAATTATATTCAAAGAAAAATGGAAAAAAACTCCTCCTAACAAATATAAAATGTACTGCGATGCAACTTTTTTTGAAAAAAGAGTTGCATTAGCATGTATAGTAAGAAATTCTAACGGAGACTTTGTAACAAGAAAAAATTAAAAAAATAGGTGTAGAATCCGCGATTGAGGTAAAAGTGTCTGGTATGTTGAAGGCAACGAAAATGGCTAGCGACTATACCTAATTTTTTAGAACGATGTTGAGAAGATTATGCATCTGCTCTCAACAAATCAAGTTATTAATTGTTCTTTAATTAGAAAGGTAGTTTGTAATATTTACGGGTCTGCGAAACATATAAACCCGTGTTTTGCTTTTTATTTCTAGATGCACTAATCAGGGAGTTACGTATGTTGCTAAACAAGAGTTTTTAAACATTTTGTTTGGCAATCGGAATTTTTGAATCACCACCTAGTTAGCTAACATTTTATCTAGTAACAATGAACCCATAGGAATAGCGTAATATGTAATATTTTGGTACTTTCTGTTTAATATATGTATGTTTCAAAAAAAAACTAAATAATTGGATAAATGCCCCTTTTGCTTAAAAGATCATAATTATATTTGGAAAAATGTCCAAATGAAAATGTGTCCAGCAAAAAGCGTGAACAATCCAACTACTTGAAAACCAGCACAACAACATCCCTATTCTCTTGCGGGCCAACTACAAGATAGGGAAAACCGTTTCATGGAGTAAACAATATTCATATCTCATCTGTTCTCTTTATAAAAATGTCTCATTGTGAAGTTTCACTAGAGTAGCACCATAAAAGAAATCATCAGTGGAAAATTTGAGTCCTTCTCTTCCACAAGAGACTATCAGTGAAGAAATCTTGACGAGGCTGCCTGTAAAATCTCTGCTAAGATTCAAATGTGTTTGCAAATCATGGCTTTCGTTAATCATATCCCCTCGATTCATCAAAACCCGTTCAATTAAAATCTCCAATTCCAACAATTATGCCAATTACAACATGATTTTACATCACAAAAACTCATCTTCCAAGAAATTAACCTATGATGCCTACTCTTTTTCCTCGATTCTCTATAATGGTGCCATTACTATGAGCGCTGTAAAACAAATTGATATTTCAATGGGTCCCTTTTACAGGTCAGGTATCTTAGAAATGGGTTCTTGTAATGGTTTGTTGTGTGTATATACATTTCCACATGAACTTACTATATTCAACCCATCCTTAAAAAAAGTCCATAAATTGCCATATTCAGACATCGCTTTGACATGTTCCCAGAGCCGGTCTTGTTAATTTTGAGGCCCGGAGCTAAAGTTTTGAATTAGGCCCTAATATAAAATTAAAAAAATGAAATTGTATAAAAAAATAAATGATAATAACATTGCATATCTTTTGATTAATGAAATATAATTTTCATTAAAATTGATACCGAATAGCAAAGTTTTTCTTTACCTCGCTAAAACTGTATACATGGAATATGTATGTTCTAAATTATGAAATATCTAATATATTTTTCTCACAATCTTTCATATAATAAACACAATTAACTTTAGGAAAATTCTTTCATCCAATATAGGATGATCCTACACCAATTACATGTATACACATACCCCATGTTTTAAAAATACAAAAGTAACAATCACATTAATCTAATGACATGTGTTTTGTTTTAATAATCCATGGCCGTGATTTAAATATTGGACCATCCAATATTGGATGGAAGTATTACCCTTAACTTTATTAGTGTCAAATAAATCACCACAGATATATTCAATTGCTAAACTAAAATTTAAATATTTTATTATGAAAATAATTGCAAATAAGTTGATAGGGACAAAACAACTTTTTAAATTTACCCACAGAAAATCTGTTAAAAGAATGAACCTTTTTTTCCATATGGTTAGTCTAATACTACTACTTTAATTCCATAAATAGAATTCTGTCTATTTATGTCGATTTAAATCAGAAAAAAAATCCACCAATTTCAATAGATCTGACTTGGACAAAAACAAACAAATAGATGAATAATCTGGCATTCAAAATATTGATATAATTTATAACTAACTAATAATCCTAATAAAGACAAGATCATAAGAACTTGAGGAAAAAAACACTGCAATTATAAATAAAACACCTAATTAGATATAAAATATAGAAAATAATAACATACTAGATCATCAGTCCAGAGATTTTGAGAATCACATACAAATACTTTTGGGCTTTAACGCGTGTGGGGATTTGGAAAAGAAATAGTGTTAGTATTGTATTAAATAAATTAATCAGTGTTAATTATAGTCGGATCATATGAATATATTAAGATGCAAGATTTAGTTTTCAAAGAAAAACCTTATAGTGGCAGATAAAAAAAATGGGCCCTTAATATATTTGGGCCTTGTGCGGTTGCCCCTGTTGCACCCGCCCAGGGCCGGCTCTGCATGTTCCAGTGCTTACGGGTTTGGGTAGGATGAAGTTAATGACGATTATAAATTATTTATAATCATTGTACTTGATGATGGTAATGCTCAAAAGCATACAATGTCCCAGATTTATAGTTTAAAGAATAATAGTTGGAGAAATATAAACAACGACCAATTTGGGCTTTTTTCCCGTTGTATTAAACGTGGTGTTTTAGTGTCTGGAAAACTTCATTGGGCAAAAAATGACAGCACAGGTAATGAATTTATTACTTTGGATATGGTGACGGAGGAGTTTGGTAAAATGGCCCATCCTAACCATGGATATGGTGACGGTAAATCTGTGGAATGGGTTTTAGTAGAGTCTCATGGACGTCTCTATTCATTTGCTGATCATAACAAGATTATTGATGTTTGGGAGAGATGAAAGATTATGGTATTAAAGAGGAGTCATGGATTAAGTTGGGTTCGATTCCTTACTCTAGAATCAATAATATGGAATTGTTTCCATTAAAACCATTCTTTGTGACACAAAATGGTATTGTTTTACTTCAGTCAAGTGTTTGTGTGGTTTCTTATAATTTGAAAGATTCGGAATATGTGGACGTGGCTCACAAATTATATAATAGTAAGAATGCGCATGAAGGTATTTATATTGATATAAGTAAAATTCCACTACGACACTACATTGAAACCCTAGTTCCACCTAATTTTGATTGATGATGAACTATTGCACGGTGAAGTAGATGAAGATTTTAGTTTCACCTTGTTTTAGTTATTTATTTAAGGAAGCAAGTATGTTATGCTTATTTATCTATTTTGTAATGCTCTTTACTCTTGCAAGTTTGTTTTATTCGAAGAACATGTTATTGCTTTTTATATATGGTTATAATTTTCATATATTCGCTACAGTTTTTGATCTTCAACATTGAGTTTTAGTATAAAATTTGAGACCAAACTGAGTTTTTTTTTTCAAACGATTAATAGATAAGATAGTAAAAGATATAATTCACCGTATAAGTTGGTTTTCAACAAATTGAAGGGATTTATAAGGTAGTTCGATAGACAAAATTGGATACTATTTAGATAAACTATGTATTAAATCTTATAAGGAGAATGATATATTAGTGTTTGACTGGTGCAATTCCATTAAATCTAACTTATTAAATAGTTTGTATAAATATAAAATCTTATTTAACGATATCCCATTCGTTTTCCATAGGACTTTTAACCAATCCTCTCCTTGCTATCTTGTGTATAATAATGTCTTCCTGGTTGACTGCAATCGAGGCAATTTCGGATACTTCTGATATTTTGGTAAAAGAAGAGTTGTATAGCCAGGTCGTCGGTCGAATTGACCCATGCTATACGTTGCACACAACATTCCTAATTGAATGCCTCACGTGCCGTTTTTGTAAAAATTGAACTTAAAATAAATTTTTGTAAAAAAAAACTTAAGATTAATTTTTGTAAAGAAAAGGATTAAATATTGGAAAAAAAAAAGACTTAAAAGATTAATTTTTGTAAAAAAAAAAGACTTATAAGAAATTTTGTAAATAAAAGAATTTAAAACACATTTGATGAAATAAAAAGACTTAAAAGAAATTTTATGAAATAAAAGGACTAACAAACATATAAGACTACCGGTTAATATTATTAAGTTTAGGAATTAAAAATTTATTTTTCAAAATATAAAAGACGAAATTATAGTTTTATATAGTAAAGGACTAAAGTAGAAAATTTTATTTATAAATGGGCATGTTATTTTGAATTACAAAATTCTAATCGGATTGTATTTGTTATTAATATATCTAATTAAATTTAGTTTATATTTATTATTTTGTATTTATTAATGTATTCATCGGATAATAATATTTGTTAATATATTCATCCGATTGTAATAATTATTTATTAATTATTCTATTTAAATAATTTATGTATACTTTGCTTTTGATAATAAGATGTAGTATTTTTATTTAATAATTCAGATTAAAATAGATGGCTGATGTGATGTCAAGAAACCACAATGGTGACGGTGATATAAGGGATCCGACACGAAATCCCAACATAACTTTAGCCACTTGCGCCCAACCAGATGGTATTTAATTTATTTTTAGAATATAAATTTTATTAATTAGAAATTTATTCAAAGTGTATTAAAACAGAAAAACGAACAAGAAAGCCTATGGGTCCCACATCCCTCAAAACGGTACTGCAAGCCTTAGCTAAATTAGGCCACCCTTTACTAGTTGATTTTTGTGTTTTGGGTGAGACATGGAACCCTACTGGCGAGTATGGAAAATACGTGGCCCAAGTAGTGGGGATCACAGTGTGAGATCGAGTGCCTCCATGCTATAAGAAATGGAGAGATGTACCTGATAACTTGAAACATGCTATTATTTTCACTTATCGTTATCTTCAATCTAACTCCATTGTTAAATTAGTAATCAATATAAAATTTAGATACTTGATTGATTGCTCTTGGTTGAATACATGAGTTTTTGACATACACGGGTGGAGGGTACGAGTTGATTGGGAAAAAATAGCCCAAAACTTAAAGAAATGCAAGTCGATGAGGTACAAAGATTATAAGCACTACATGAAGTCACATTATAACAATTTGGGTAAAAACCGACTGATGTATTAGAGGTAAATTGGAGAAAAAACTACGATATGTGGGATGAAAGTACTAGTCAAGTATAAAAGTTCTACTTTATTATACTTGTTATTAACTATGTGTAATAATTTATTAAAATTAATACTGAAACAGAATCAAGCAAAAGCCAATGCGGAAAACCGCAAGAAACAAAAGAAGCCTAGTGGAGCTGGACCGAGAAATCATTTCCGAACTCGAAATATAATTTACGAGGTATTATTTTTTTTGTAATAAAATATATTAGTTAGTTTTATGAAATTTAAATTATTTTACAATGGTATTGAACATGGGAAGTTGAAGAAACCAACAAAGGAACCGTTGGTTTTCATTGACGATCAGACACATGAGCATCAGCCACTTCCACCTTTGAGTGGTTTTCTCGAGCACATGGGGTACGATGGGAAAAGCGAGAAGTACAAAACCCTGATGTGAGTATTTCTATTTAAAAACTTAACTTTTATACTACTTAATGTTTTGAAATTTATTTGTATTTTAAATATTTTTATTTAATGTAACAGGCTATTATTCGTAAGAACATGAAATAGAAAGTGACCCTGTCACAAGTTGGGTCATCCGAAGAGCCGTCCTCTTACTCTAACATTAAAAATATTTAAAAAAGATTCTATTTTTTGTATCTAACTTTTTTTCTTTTATTTTGCTTTGTCGTGATCAAATAACAACATATCCACACTAAGATTGGGCAATCAAGGTATGTAATTCCACCTGCTAACCAGACCGGTCTATACCGATTCTCGGGCCGGATGAACAGTAAAAGCACGAATCGGACCAGTTTAGTTCTTACCGGTTTGGTTACCTAAAAAAATATATTGCTTATGAACCGGTCTGGTTAACCTATTATATAATTTATTTTTATTTTCAATATATTATTGATTAAGATGAGCCATATTCATTTATATGTTGTATAATTTAAAAAATGCAGCGAAAGAGAAACTTTACTCACTCCAACAAATACAACAAAAAGTGGAACCCCATATTCTACCTATGCCATTTTCTTTCTCATTTACTCCATTTCCATTTCATTTGTTTTACACGGCGAAAATTCATAATTTAAAAAATGTAGCAAAAGAGAAACTTTACTCACTCCAGCGAAAAGCGGAATCCCACATTCTACCTATGCCATTTCCTTTCTCATTTTTTCCATTTCCATTGCATTTGTTTCACGCGGCGAAAATTCTGTTAGTATTTTAAATATATATATATATATATATATATATATATATATAATGCGAGAATCGGACCGGAACCTGTAAAATACCGGACCGGAAATAGTTCAATCCTTTAAAACCAATCCTCCATAACAGCCAGATTTTCCATTATAGTTATAAAACAAACTGACCGGACCGGTAATAATAGGACCAGTAGACCAAACCGGACCATTAAGCACCAAAACTGATAAGAACTGGACCGCTTGGACCGTTAGCCAGGCTGATATGTAATCCATCCAATTTGTATTTTTAACCTTTTTCCATTTCTAGAAATTAAAAAGGTATTTCCATTTAATGTATACATTAAATCTCAATTATAAGTGTTATTAGTGCTTGTTAATTAGTCGTTTAATTTTTTTAAAACATATGTTATATGATTAAATTGTAATTTTTGGGTATATATGTAATATTTTGGAATTTTTGGGTATATATGTAATTTTTTGGAATTTTTGGGTATATATGTAATTTTTTGGAATGTTTGAGTATATATGTAATTTTTTTGATATATAGGGTGTAATGTAATTCTTGAAATTTTAGGGTGTAGATGCATTTTTTGAAACTTTTGGGTCTATATGTAATTTTTGAAACTTTAGGACATATATGTAATTTTTCAAACTTTAGGGCCTTAATAAAATTAGCTACAATTTTATGACTCAAACTTAACTAATTATTAGGGGTATAACTGATTTTTTAGAATATATAGGCCCTCAGTGTGATTTACTAAAATTTTAGGTCTTAAAATTATTTTTTAATATTACTTAGGGGTATAAATGACTTTTTTGAAACTTTAAAACCTTAAGTGAAATCAACTAAAATTGTATGACTTAAAATTAATTAATAGTATTATTTAGAGGTATAAATGACTTATTTAGAAAATATAGGGTCTTAGTGTAATTTACTAAAATTTTAGGACTTAAAATAAATCTTTGATATTATTTAGGGATATAAATGACTTTTTTAGAAAATATAGAACTTTAGTGTAATTTATTAAAATTTTAGGACTTGAAATAAGTTTTTAATATTTTTAGAGGTATAAATGACTATTTTGAAACTTTAGGGCCTTAGTAAAATTAACTAAAATTTTACGATTTAAAATTAATTAATAGTATTATTTAGGGATATAAATAATCTTTTTTGAATATATAAAGTCTTAGTGTAATTTACTAAAATTTTAGAACTTAAAATTAATTTTTTATATGAGTTTAAATATAATTTTTATAAGATTAATAACTTGATGAATATAAAAGGTAAAACTATTTAATTAAGAAATAAATAAGAACTAATTTAATTAGGAAATAAATAAATAAGGAAATAACTAACATAATATAATAAGGTGATAATATATAAAGATAATAATATATTTGACAAAATTCACCAAGACACCCTCATCAAAATTCAGTCCACCACACCTAACACCTATTCTGCCACCATGTGCCGCCCCCATGAAAACAGACGGAATACTCGCAGCATATTTGACGCCTTCGTCGGAGCCATCTGCTTCTTCATCGTCTTCATCGTCTTCATCGTCTTCATCGTCTCGATCATTATCGTAATATGGGATATCATCCGCCCCACGAAACCTGTTTTCATCCTCGAAAATATAACCGTCTACGCCTTCAACATCTCAGCTCCAAATTCCTTCAGTTCCAAAATCCAAATTACACTTTCTTCTCGAAACCCTAATGACCGTGTTGGAATCTACTACGATAAGCTTGATGTTTACGCATCATATAATAATAACCAACAATTGACTTTGCCAACGTTATTACCACCATCTTATCAAGGCCATAAGGATGTTAATATGTGGTCACCAATTTTGTACGGAATCTCAGTGCCTTACATTAGTCAAACAAAAGATCAAATGGTTGAGACTCTTGTGTTCAACTTTAAAGTTAATGGAATAATAAGATGGAGTAAATTTACTTCAATTAGGCATCACTTAAAAGTTAATTGTCCTGCTTATATTACCTTTTCTAAAACTATTAATAATGGATTTGTGGTTGGTTCAGCTGTTAAGTACTTGGTGTTACCATGCCATGTCGATGAGTATATAATTAGCGGGAGTCTATAAATACTTCATAGTATGTTGTAGTGTCGTTTTGAACATCTGTCTTCCCTAAGCTTTAATCTTTTCTGTACAATTTAATTTTCTTATAGTCTATATCATTATCAATACTATTGTCTCTAATGCTCTCAGCTGTGAATGATGTTTTAGTTGGAATTTAAATTTTAATAAAATACTTAGATATTATATTGATTTATATTTTACTAACATAAAAGAGAATTTTGTTTCTTTGAATAAATTAAATACCAACTTCAGTTATTAATGTTTTACTTTCATTCAGAGACTTTACACATGTTAGTTTTCATATTTATGCATCTAAACTACTAACTTGTAAAGACTAACTCAGGATCTTTTCTATGAGTTGGGACAACTCTAATAACAATTTATAAAAAGGGATAACAGATGATAGTTCTGTAGGCCATTGTAGTTTAATGGAAGATGTTACAAACTTGTTAAGCATGACATAGAATGAAGGTTGAAGTTGATTATTTTACACGTACGTAAATATACTCCCACTATCCACCACGGGGTTGAATTTATTCTAGGTGGAGTGACTGCTACAGATGTTGGCCAGCTGAAGTATTAATTCCTCTTGTTCAATGAAGAGTTCTTTCAAGAATTCCCGATCTGATATCACTTTAATGTTTGTATCGATAAGATATTATACCACTTTAATCTTTGTTTTCATAATCACGATCTGAGGATCTCCGATGTAAAAAAAAAAAAAAAAAAAGATATTATACCACTTTGCTGGAGGATAGACATGTGGCACATCGATTGAAGCTTATCGTTATGAGACAATTAATAAAGGATATAATATAACACTCCTCATTATTCCTATATTTATAGTTGTTACTTGTTAACGCGTTAGAGATGATCAGAAGAGAAAGTTGATAGGAGAAAGTTGAATCAAGTTCATTGAAGATAAGGTATTTATAGAAGCTAAGGTAGAAACTAACACATGTAAAATAATGGCATTCCTAAAACCCATTGGTGTTATTGGCAAACATTAACTGCAAGTGAAATTGATGCACTCCCTTTGGCTTTAGTGATTTTCAACGAACCTTGCTTTGCTTGGAAAGTAAGCTTAGGGCAAAGCACATTTGGGGTAGATTTTTGGGCTATATAATCCAATTTTACCAAAAGGAATCTAACCTAAAAAGTATGTTTATCATCACCAATGCGCCTTTACCTAGGAATAAGAAGAAAAAAAAAATCAAGCACAAACTCCCAAGACCCCTATATGAGGCTACTCCTTGTAATATTTGTTAACTTTATGATGAAACCTTTTTTTCAAGTACTTACTATGCTGTAGATCTCGATTTCGCGGCTTAGGCGGTCGACTAGTGCCTAGCGCCTAGGCGGGATTACACGGGGCTTCGGCGGAATTATACGGTTTTGAATCCCACTGTATAATTTTGTATATTTTGTAATACATATGTAGTAATTATAACAATTTTAACTATTTAAATCATAAAATTCATCTAACAACACTATATTAAACATAAAAATACTAAAAATTGAGTTATAATATCAATTAAAGAATTTTCGAGAATAAGAAAAATAACAAGAAGGCCTATGAAGACATATTTTGCCATTAATCGGTGCCTAGGCGGGCTAGGCACCTATTCCACGACGACTAAGGCGCTAGACAAAAACGCCTAGAATTTTAATTAGGCGTAAGCGGCTGAGGGAGTTGACGCCTAAGCGCACCTAGGCACACCTAGGCGGGGAGATCTACAACATAGACTGCTTATATTAAATAGCATAAAAACGTTAAATACTACAAAATTTACCCAATGCCGTATAATTACTTATCAAGTAAAATAAGTTCAGCTAATTGAGAAGGAGGAGAAATTCTCCAGTCACCAAACATTTTACCAACAAGCTTTTGTTTGACGACCCAATCAACTACTCTATTACCTTTGCGGCTAACAAAGGAACATAGCGGATTACAAGTTTCCTTAGTACCGTAAATCGACTTAATAATATTACAACACTCAAGAATATTACAAGGGGTCCTAATAGCTAAAGGTTTAACTATCACTTCACAATCACTTCACAGTCACTACTCTATTACCTTTAGGTATATATGTAATTTTTAATATAGGTTTTAGATGTAATTATTGAAACTTCATGGTGTAGTTGCATTTTATGAAACTTTAGGGCATATATGTAATTTTTGAAACTTTAGGGCCTATATGTAATTTTTGAAACTTTAGGGCCTGTATGTAATTTTTGAAACTTTAGGACCTTAATCACTACTAAATATTAAATAATAGGTGGAAATTATTTTGATCATAGGCGTGGTTTTTAAATGTCGCATATTAAGGGCTGTAAACGAGCCGAGCCGATAACTAGATGTACAACCTTGTTGTTTAAATTCTCGAGCCGAGCCGAGCTCAAATTTAAATGAGCCGGGCCGAGCCGAGCCGAGCTCGAGCTTCCAATGATCCAAATCAGAAATGTTAGAACTTGTTTGTTTAACTTATTGAACAATCTTTTTCAGAGTCGAGTACGAGTTTCTCATGAACAATTTGTTTTTTATGGTTGAAATGAGACTTTTATGAATGGTTGGTTTTTAATGGAGTGTGTAGTATGAAAAAATGAAACATAATATTAATGAAAAAATAAATCTCTTAATAAATTAAAAATATCCAATTTGATATTGATGGTTTAATAATATATTTATAAGTAGATAATTTATCAATTTATAATTTTTGTAATTTTAAACGAGTCCACGAGTCGAGTTCGAGCAGACTCGTTTACCTATCGAGCTTAAAATGGAGCTTGAGCTTAACCTTGTTTACATTCGAGCCGATCTCGAACGAGCTTTCCTCCGAGCAAAGCTCGAGCTGCTCGCGAGCGGCTTGGTTCATTTACAGCCCTATCGTCTATATGTATAGACATGGGTTTTTCAAGTGTCACAAAAAGAGCCGTCTATGCCCCTGCCGCCTATGAATAGACGGGGGTTAGGTAAAAAGTGTAGTGCATTATTATTTTGATAGATGGATGTCTAAAACTGCTGTTCATTGATTTAATCAATTAAAAAATAAAAATTCAAGATAATTTTGAATATTATATATTATAAACATAGATAATTAGTACAAATATAATAAATAAAATAGCTTAGAATACAACCAATCTTTGAAAACATAAATTTATATCGTTGACATTAACTTAAGTTTAATTATGAAAAATAACTGAGCTCAAATGTTACATATATACTCAGGTTTGGAACCTTGTTTATCTCATTTACTTGCCAAAATTACTCTTCATCTACTAAAATCAAGTTCGCTTAGAGGTCCTATTTTACACCTTGACATGATCATCCAGACCTTAGAACCTGAATCCCAGATGTTAACAATCTACTAAAAAACTATAAATTAAAAGCAACAATCTGAAACTAGGGATTAAGTTAATGCATAAAGCTTTCTAGTGAGTTTTATATTTTGCATCTACCGTCGAATTTCTAATAATCATGTTAAAACCGATAGCTATTTCAGAGTGTGAGGTACCAACTTGCAATTTTGCAGAAGGGTATAAACTGATGGACTATAAGTAAGGGTCACAGAATCTTCAGTGTATGTGATATTAACTTCACCATGACAATAACTCAAGAATTAACAACTAAATTTATATAATATTATCATTTGAAAAAGGTTAGGATAGACTTTGAGATTGTTGCAGACTGTAGCTTAACTACAATGTTCCATTGTTGAACTCCTCCAAGAATTTCTCCATAATATAGCTAGAAACAAATCTCCTTTTAAGTTTGTACAAATCATGAAACAAGACTCTTATGAGAGAAAAATCTATATGTAAAAGCCAGAAATAATAATAATTCATGTATCTTTCGATAAATTTACGATACTGTAAGAAAATTGAGTTCTTCGGGTGCCTCGCCTTCTAGATTATTATTTGACAAATTTATGGAACAACAATATTGATTACTGTACTTTGACCATAAATTATTGCACAAATAGAAAATGTATACATAATACAACTTATAGCAACTCTAATTCAGAGTGACTGGTTATTTAAAAAGCCATTGTCTCATTTGATCAATTTGTTAATATAGTCTGACACAAGAAAATGGAAGTTCTAGCCACACCATGTGTCACATGTAAAGAAAATTATTAAAAAATTTGTAATGGTATAGAGTAATACATAGATACACAACCTTCTTTAATATTATTAATTCTAACCCTCGAATTTGGTTTAATGCAATTAGTAGTAGGCTTTGGTTAATTGTTTAACCCATATCCAACAGTCAACCGTTGCTTTTGATTTAATTTGCTGCCGAAAAAATCAAAATTGAACATATATGAGCAACATTTGATTCAATCCATGGGTCTTTGAAAACCATACATCCAAACCCATAAGCCAACTGTTTGGGAGAATTAATTAGCATAACAAATATTAACTAAATAATCTAAAATATAATAGGTTTTGTAAAAAAAAATTATAAATATGAATGAGATAATCAATCAATTACATAAATATTTTTTATGATTGAAAAACTCAATTTTGTACCACAAAATTAGGTTTTGAAGATATCTTCTTGCTGGCCTTGTAACAACGTTGTGGCGGTGGAGAATGATATTTTGCTGTGTAATGGCGGTGGTGTTAGTCGTGGGGTTGGACCTGGTCCATGAGAGGAGAAGAGGGGAGGGTAGGTGGGTTGGGCTAGGGATGGTAGAATTTTTCCCCACCTAATTGAAGCATTGGCAGGTGTTAACAAATATTTGTCGTCTACTATTTACTTGTATGCAGGAATAGACAATGTTTATAACTGACACCAATTATTTGCCGCCTATTATTCAATTTTTAGTAGTGAATTAAATTAATTGTAATTTTATGACTTAAAATTAATTAATAATATTATTTCGGGGTATAAATAATATTTGTAGAAAATATAAGACCTTAGTGCAATTTAATAAATTTTCATGACTTCAAAATTAAATTTTAATATTAGTTAGAGGTATAAATGACTATTTTGAAACTTTAGGGTTTTAGTGAAATTAACCAAAATTTGATGACTTAAAATTAATTAATAGTATTATTTAGGGGTATAAATGACTTTTTTGAAACTTTAGGGTCTTAGTGAAACTAACTAAAATTTTATTACTTAAAATTAATTAATAATATTATTTAGAGGTATAAATGACATTTTTAGAAATATAAGGCATTAGTGTAATTTACTAAAATTTTAGGACTTGAAATTTATTTTTAATATTATTTAGGGATATAAATGACTTTTATAAAAAATATTGAGCCTTAGTGTAATTTACTAAAATCTTAAAATTAATTTATCGTATTCATTAAGGGTTTAAATATGACTTTTAGAAAATATAGGGCTTTAGTGTAGTTTACTAAAATTTTAGGACTTAAATATATTTTTTAATATTATTTACGAGTATAAATTACTTTTGTAAGAAATATAAAGTTTTAGTGTAGTTTACTAAAATTTTAAAACTTATAATCAATTTATAGTATTTTTTAAGGGTTGAAATATAATTTTTGTACTAATAATAATTTAACGGACAAAAGAAGTAGAATAATTTGAAAATATATGTATCAATAAACTAGTATAATAAGGTAATAATTGGTTGGTTGCAAATTGTTAATATATTTATTTTCTTGATTTGATTAAAGATTTGTAACCAACCAATTCACGCCACGTCATTGGGTGACATTTGGGTGGTATGAATTTGGGTGGTATATACCACTACTCAATAAGTTAATAATATAATAAGGTAATAATATATTAGGTTAATAATATATTTAACAAACTTCACCAACACACCAACTATATAAAGAACTCATCAAAATTCACTCAGTACTTTAACTCTCCAACCACACTAACACGGTAACACCTATCCAGCCACCATGTGCCGCCCCCATGAAAACTGCATATTTGCCGCCTTTTTCGGAGCCATCGTTGTCATCCTCGTCATCCTTTCCCTGAATTGGCTAATCTTCCGCTCCACAAATCCTGTTTTCATCCTCCAAGATATAACCGTATACGCCTTCAACTTCTCAGCTCCGAATTTCTTCACTTCAAACATTCAAATTACACTTTCTTCTCGAAACCCTAATAGCCGTTTCGGAATCTATTACGATAAGCTTGATTTTTACGCATCATATAATAATGACCAACTAGTGACTTTGCCAACGTTATTACCACCATCTTATCAAGGTCATAAGGATGTTAATATGTGGTCACCAATTTTGTACGGAGTCTCAGTGCCGTACATTAGTCAAACAAAAGATCAAATGTTTGAGACTCTTCTGTTCAACTTTAAAGTTAAAGGAACAATAAGATGGAAAGTTGGTACTTTTACTTCAATAAGGCATAAAAACTTCAAAGTTAATTGTCCTGCTTATATTACCTTTTATATTAATAATGGATTTGTGGTTGGTTCAGCTGTTAAGTACATGGTGTTACCATGCCATGTGGCCCATGTCGATAATTTTCTACTAATTTAAAATAAGCAAGATAAGTCTAAATACTTCATAGTCTATAATATATCATTATCAATACTATTGTCGCTAATGCTCTCAAGCTATTGTAGTGAATGATGTTTAGTTTAAACATAAATTTTAATAAAATACTTAAATATGACATTGATTTATAGTTTACTAACATAAAAGAGAATTTTGTTTGTTTAAATAAATTAAGTACCAAATTGAGTTATTAAAGAATTACCATTGATTCATCCAAAGCCCTAATCGTGATTGACTTACACGTGTTAGTTTTCATAATTATGCATCTAAACTCAAGGGGCCTAAAAGAAAGTGTATCATGTTTACTAACTTGTAAAGACTAACTCAGGATCTTTTAATTTATAAAAAAGGATAACAGATGATAGTTCTGTAGGCCATTGTAGTTTAATGGAAGATGTTACAAACTTGTTATGCATGACATAGAATGAAGGTTGAAGTTGATTATTTTACACGTACGTAAATATACTCCCACTATCCACCACGGGGTTGAATTTATTCTAGGTGGAGTGACCGCTACAGATATGTTGGCCAGCTGAAGTATTAATTCCTCTTGTTCAACGAAGAGTTCTTTCAAGGATTCCCGATCTGATATCACTTTAATGTTTGTATCGATAAGATATTATACCACTTTGCTGGAGGATAGACATGTGGCACATCGATTGAAGCTTATCGTTATGAGACAATTAATAAAGGATATAACTTTCCTCATTATTCATATTTATAGTTGTTAACGCATTAGAGATGATCAGAAGAGAAAGTTGATAGGAGAAAGTTGAATCAAGTTCATTGAAGATGAGGTATTTATAGAAGGTAGAAACTAATACACGTAAAATGATGGCATTCCTAAAACCCATTGGTGTTATTGGCAAACATTAACTGCAAGTGAAAGTGATGCACCCCTTTGGCTTTAGTGATTTTCAACGAACCTTGCTTTGCTTGGAAAGTAAGCTTAGGGCAAAGCACATTTGGGGTAGATTTTTGGGCTATATAACCCAATTTTACCAAAAGGAATCTAACCTAAAAAGTATGTTTATCATCACCAATGCGCCTTTACCTAAGGAACAAGAAAAAAAAAATCAAGCACAAACTCCCAAGACCCCTACATGAGGCTACTCCTTGTAATATTTGTTAACTTTATGATAGAAACCTTTTTTTTTCAACTACTTACTATGCTGTAGATCTCGGTTTCGCGGTTTAGGCGGTCGATTGGTGCCTAGCGCCTAAGCGGGATTAACGGGGCCTAGGCGGAATTATACGGTTTTGAATCTCACTGTGTGATTTTGTATATTTAGTAATACATATGTAGTAATTATAACAATTTTAACTATTTAAGTCATAAAATTTATCTAACAACACTATAGTAAATATAAAAATACTAAAAATTGAGTTATAATATCAATTAAAGAATTCTCGAGAATAAGAAAAATAACAAGAAGGCCTATGAGGACATATTTTTCCATTAATCTGCGCCTAGAGAGGCTAGGCGCCTATTCTATGACGACTAAGACGCTAGACAAAAATATCTAGAATTTTAATTAGGCGTAAGCGGCTGACAGGGAAGTTGACGCCTAAGCGCACCTAGGCGCACCTAGGCGGGGAGATCTACAACATAGACTGCTTATATTAAATAGCATAAAAACGTTAAATACTACAAAAGTTACCCAATACTGATAATTGCTTATCAAGTAAAATAAGTCGAGCTAATTGAGAAGGAGGAGAAATCTTCCAGTCACCAAACAGTTTACCAACAAGCTTTCGACCCAATCAACACTCTATTACATTTGCGGCTAACAAAGGAAAATAGTGGATTACAAGTTTCCTTAGTACAGTAAATCGACTTAATAATATTACAACACTCAAGAATATTACAAGGGATCCTAGTAGCTAAAGGTTTAACTATCACTTCACAATCACTTCACAGACACTAGTCTATTACCTTTGGGTACATATGTAATTTTTTTTGAAATATAGGGTTTAGATGTAATTCTTGAAACTTCATGGTGTAGTTGCATTTTTTGAAACTTTAGGGCATATATGTAATTTTTGAAACTTTAGGGCCTATATGTAATTTTCAAAACTTTAGGACTTTAATCACTACTAAATATTGAATAATAAGTGGCAATTATTTTGATCATAGGCGTGGTTTATAAGTGTCGCCTATTTAGGGTTGTAAACGAGCCAAGCCGAGCCGAATACTAGATGTACAGGCTTGTTGTTTAAATTCTCGAGCCGAGCAGAGCTCAAATTTAAATGAACCAGGTCGAGGCGAGCTCACATTTTAACGAGCCGAGCTCGAGCTTCCAATGATCCAAATCAAAATGTTAGAACTTGTTTGTTTAACTTATAGAACAATCTTTTCCAGAGTCGAGTACGAGTTTCTCATGAATAATTTGTTTTTTATGGTTGAATGAGACTTTTATGAATGGTTGGTTTTTAATGGAGTGTGTGGTATGAAAATATGAAACATAATATTAATGAAAAAATAAATCTCTTAATAAATTAAAAATATCCAGTTTGATATTGATGGTTTAATAATATATTTATAAGTAAATAATTTATTAATTTATAATTTTTGTAATATTAAACGAGCTCACGAGCCGAGTTCGAGCAGATTCGTTTACTTATCGAGCTTAAAATGGAGCTTGAGCTTAAACTTGTTTATATTCGAGTCGATCTCGAACGAGCTTTTCTCCGGCAGAGCTCGAGCTGCTCGCGAGCGGCTTGGTTCATTTATAGCCCTATCGTCTATATGTATAGACATGGGTTTTTCAAGTGTCACAAAAAGAGCCGTCTATGCACATGCCGCCTATTATGAATAGACGGGGGTTAGGTAAAAAATGTCGTGTATTATTTTTTGATAGATGGATGTCTAAAACTGCCGTTTATTGATTTAATCAACTAAAAAAATAAAAATTCAAGATAATTTTGAATATTATGTATTATAAACATATAAAATTAGTACAAATCTAATAAATAAAAATAGCTCAGAATACAACCAATCTTTGAAAACATAAATTTATATCCTTAACATTAACTTAAGTTTAATTATGAAAAAGGGAAAAAGAAACTCAAGTCTCTAAGTTTTTTATATTAGGACACTTAAGTCCCTTAGTTCTTGTTTATCTTTTGCCAAGTCTCTTTTTTAACTTAGATGGTTATATTTAACGGTCAAAACTTTGACTCTTTTAAAATTCTCTTTCTACCCTTTATTAACTACTTATATAAATTTACATTTCAAATTATAAATTATTTTAATTGTTTTATTTAATTAAGAGAATTAAACAATAAAATTTATATTTTGAGACACACTTTTTTTTTTAATTTTTTTTACCAAAAATAATATAATAAAGTTTAATATAATTTTTTAAAATATCTATATTATTTTTAAGGTGATGTATACTTTTTATTTAATTATTTAATAAAATAAAATAGAGATAATATCTAATTAAGTCCAAAAACCCAACATTCTACCTCTATAGAGTCCATGAAATTTTCCACCCTATGAACGTCCATTTTTTTTCATTATACCATCGAAACCCCTATTAGTTGCCACTTTTATATTATACAATATTATATAAATTAGTAACAAATTCCTATTTTATCACTAATCAAATAATATCCTTAATAATAGCTATTAATTATAGTAATATTGTTATTGTATTCCACGGTTGAAGATACACCTTCGTCTATTTACAAACTCAAACTAATCTTGTAATCATCTCGTGTTGTAATATGTACTGAGCTTATATTTGTTGCATAATAAACGAGTATAAAATACAACCCATCATATAATGCAGGTAACCCACCAATTACACACGTACACACCACTGGTATTATTTAAATATTTATGTGTAACCCACCAGTTTGTCACACAACCCATCAGTTACTCGCACACACCACCATTATTGTATCGATGTTTATATATATCCCATCATTATAGTCAAATAACCCATCAATATTAATATCACACACCAACATCATTTGCAAGAATTGTTCAACACAGAACAGATGTTAATCATTTCACTCTTATCCACCTCCAAATTTGTCCATTAACCCATCTGTTGTTTTGTTATATATACCAGGGTGTAAATGGTACGTGTACGCATCGAAAGACAAGGGTAGTCATAAAGTATACTTGAAGACATTCAACAACGGGTTGTATATTTGTATTGCCCTTCCCACCTTCTGCAGATTCGACATCAACACCAACAGGTTTTTTATTCTTCTCTTGATTAACCGTTTTCTTCCCTTTTCCATCATCATGTTCGCTTCTCTTCTTACCCGTATTCAACGACACACCTTCTACAAAATCATCGTCACTGTTTTCAGTTGCTTTTCCTTTATTTTTGATACTAGTATCACCTAAATCATCGGGTTTCCTAGTCATTTTCAGTTTCTTCGTTCTTTGATGTCCTTCGTCGGCGGTGGGTTGCTGTGGTATCTTCGTCCTCGCCATTTTCTATTATTCTTGTGGTGTATCGAAATGATGGCTAGGGATTAGTGGTTTGAATGTTTGATAGACGGTGGGTTGTTCAGATTTTGATTTTTGTTTTGGTAGTTTTTTTTAATTAATGATGTCTGATAAGTTTTGCATGAAATCATCGCATTTTGTTATGGTAACTGAAGGGACAGTCAACGGTTAAAGGAGGGCAATTGAGTCTTTTGTAGTGGATTGGACCTGATGGGCAATGGTCCAACCTCTAAGGACTCTATTAATAAATCACCCAATAAAATATGATGAATTTTTTAGATAATATTTGGTATAAATAATACTTTTTAGTATAAAAATGATTTTTTATATTTCACTTTTATGCATTTAATACAAATATATTATATTTTTAAGAATCAAAATTACGTTTATATATTGAGAAAAAAAATTGGATATATTATCCAACCAATATTTTCTTGAATCTTTACCTCATTCTACAAAGATAAACACATAAACAATCTCACACGTGCATTAAATATCACAAGATTGCTCAAATTTGCTCATATTCATACCAAACTCTTATTCTTTTGCTTTAATCTTTCTTCCAAAAAAATTTAAAAAAATATTCAATATTTATATTAGACAAACAGTATTATCGATCGGTCATATGATTAGCATGTTCACAAGACATGACGAAAATATCATTCATACCAAAAATTTATTATCCACCATGTTGAGAAGATATTGCCTCATCCACAGTGATAATATGTCTTGTTAGATCATATTGGATAAAAGGTGATCTCTTCTCGACATAGTAGATATTTAAATTTTAGTAAGATTGATATTTTTGTCATATCTTGTGACATGGTAATCATATGGTCGAAAATACTGTTTATCTAATTTATATGTTGGATATATTTTTGTTAGTTTTTTGAATAAAAATTTAGACAAAAGAATAAAAAAATTGGCATGAATGTGAGAAAATTTAAACAATATTGTGATATTTAATGCATATGTGAGATTGTTTATATGTTTATCTTTGTAGAATGAGGTAAAGATCAAATAAAATATGACTTGGATAATATTCAACTTTTTTCTTAATATGTAAACGTAACTTTGATTCTTAAAAATATAATATATTTGTATTGAATGCATAAAAGTTAAATAGAAAAAAATTATTTTTGTACTTAAAATTATTATTTATACCAAATATTATCTAAAAAATTCATCATATTTTATTTTATAAAATAATTAAATAAATAGCATACGTCACCTTAAAGATAATATAAATAGATTTTAAAAAATTATATTAAAATTTATTATATTAATTTTGGTAAGAAAACATTAAAAAAATGTTAGTCTCAAAATATAAATTTTATTTCTTAATTTTCTTAATTAAAGAATACAATTAAAATAATTTATAATTTGAAATGTATAAGTAGTTAATAAAGGGTCGAAAGGGAATTTTTAAAAAGTCAAAGTTTTGACCGTTAAATATAACTATCTAAGTTAAAAAAGGGACTTGGCAAAATAAACAACAACTAAGGGACCTAAGTGTCCAATATAAAAAACTTAGGTACATGAATGTCCTTTTCCCTTATGAAAAATAACTGAGCTCAAATGTTACATACTTAGGTTTGGAACCTCGTTTATCTCATTTACTTGCAACATTACTCTTCATCTACTAGAATCAAGTTCGCTTATAGCTGCTATTTTACACCTTGACATGATCATCCAGACCTTAGAACCTGAATCCCAGATGTCGACAATCTACTAAAAAATTATAAATTAAAAGCAACAAACTGAAACTAGGGATTAAGTTAATGCATAAAGCTCTCTAGTGAGTTTTATATTTTGCATCTACCATCGAATTTCTAATAATCATGTTAAAACCGATAGCTATTTCAGAGTGTGACGTACCAACTTGCAATTTTGCAGAAGGGTATGAACTGATGGATTATGTGATATTAACTTCATCATGACAATAACTAAAGAATTAACAACTCAATTTATATAATATTATCATTTGAAAAAGGTTAGGATAGACTTTGAGATTGTTGCAGATCGTAGCTTAACTACAATGTTCCATTGTTGAACTCCTCCAAGAATTTCTCCAAAATATAGCTAGAAAATAAATCTCCTTTTAAGTTTGTACAATTCATGGAGCAATACTCTTATGAGAGCAAAATCTATATGCAAAAGCCAGAAATAATAATAATTTATGTATCTTTCGGTAAATTTACAATATTGTAAGAAAACCGAGTTCTTCGGGTGCCTCGCCTTTTAGAGTATTAGTTGACAAATTCATGTAATAACAATATTGATCACTGTACTTTGACCATAAATTATTGCAAAAATAGAAAAGATATACATAATACAACTTATAGCAACTCTAATTCAGAGTGACTGGTTATTGAAAAAGCTATTGTCTCGTTTGATCAATTTGTTAATATACTCCGACACAAGAAAATGGAAGAACTGAAATCAGATGCATATCTAGCCACACCATGTGTCACATCTAAAAGAAATTATTAATAACTTTGTAATGGTAAAGAGTAATACATGGATACACAACCTTCTTTCATATTATAAATTCTAACCCTAGAATTGGGTTTAATGCAATTAGTAGTAGGCTTTGGTTAATTGTTTTAACCCATATCCAACAGCCAATCATTGCTTTTGATTTAATTTGTTGCAAAAAAAATCAAAATTGAACATATATGAGAAACATTTGATTCAATTCATGGGTCTTTGAAAATCATACATCCAAACCCATAAGCCAACTGTTTGGGAGAATTAATTAGCATAACAAATATTAACTAAATTATCTAAAAAATAATAGGTTTTGTAAATAAAATTTTAAAAATATGAATGAGATTATCATTCAATTACAAAAATATTTTTTATGATTGAAAAAAATTCAATTGAAAAACTCAAATTTGTACCACAAAATTAGGTTTTGAAGATATCTTCTTGCTGGCCTTGTAACAACGTTGCGGCGGTGGCAAATGATATTTTTGCTGTGTAATGGCGGTGGTGTTAGTCGTGGGGTTGGACCTGGTCCGCGAGAGGAGAAGAGCGGAGGTGGGTTGGTTGGGCTAGGGATGGTAGAAATTTTTCCACCTAATTGAAGCATTGGCAGGTGTTAACAAAGGGTAAGATTTCCATCCAATATTGGATGGTCCAATATTTACATCACAGACATGTATTATTATAACAAAACACATGTCACTACTAGATTCGCCCTGTTTAGCGACGAGACGCCTCGTCGCTAATAACCCGTATTTCGTCGTTAAACGTGATTAGAGGCGACATGTCGTCGCTAATCTGCCGTCTCTATCGATTCGTCGCTAATTGATCCATTAGCGACGAAATGTGGTGATTTCGCCCCTAATTACTCAGAAGCTTATCGACGACGCGTGTCTTCGCAAAGTTTACAAATTAGCGACGACGCCACGTCGTCGGTAATTATGTAATTAGTTTTTCTTTTTTTATTCGATTATTAATTATTTATATTTTCTTTTATTTTTAATACACTAACCACGATATTATAGCGACGGATACGCCGTCGCTATAATTTTTTTAAATTTTTTTATTTTGCCGTAAATGATTATTTATTTATTTATTTAATGTGTTAGCGACGATATCATTGTCGTCGCTAATCAATAATATATATTTTTTTAATTTCATTTTTTAGTTTTTTTTGTAATTTTGTTTGGATTTTGATTTTTGTTTTTATTTTAAATATAATGCAAAATACACAAATAAATAAAAATCCAAAAATACGATCATTCTATAATAAAATTAAACGTTTAGTCAAAGTCAAACATGTCATTAGATTAATAAGTTGGTTACTTTTATACGCTTAAAACATGAGGTATGTGTATCAATATTATTGGTATAGGATCATCCAATATTGGATGAAAGAATTTTCCGTTAACAAATTAAATATTTGTCGTCTACTATTTAATTACTTGTATATAGGAATAGACAATGTTTATAATTGACACCAATTATTTGCCGCCTATTATTCAATTTTTAGTAGTGAATGATATTAACTATAATTTTATGACTTAAAATTAATTAATAGTATTATTTAGGGTTATAAATGTCATTTAAGAAAATATAGGGCCTTAGTGCAATTTAATAAATTTTCAGGACTTCAAAATTAAATTTTAATATTAATTAGGGGTACAAATGACTATTTTGAAACTTTAGGGTCTTAGTAAAATTAACCAAAATTTTATGACTTAAAATTAATTAATAGTATTATATAGGGGTATAAATGATTTTTTAAGAAAATATAGGACCTTTGTATAATTTACTAAAATTTTAGGACTTAAAATTAACTTTTTAATATTATTTAGGGGCATAAATGACTTTTTTGAAACTTTAGGGTCTTAGTAAAACTAACTAAAATTTTATGACTTAAAATTAATTAATAATATTATTTAGGGGTATAAATAACTTTTGTAGAAATATAGGGCATTAGTGTAATTTACTAAAATTTTAGGACTTGAAATTTATTTTTAATATTATTTAGGGGTATAAATGACTTTTATAAAAAATATATATAGAGCCTTAGTGAAATTTACTAAAATTTAAGGACTTAAATTTAATTTTTTGTATTAGATCTTTAAGGGTTTAAATGTGACTTTTAAAAAATATAGAGCTTTAGTGTAGTTTACTAAAATTTTAGGACTAAGGGTATAAATTACTTTTATAGAAAATATAGGGTTTTAGTGTAGTTTACTAAAATTTGAAAACTTAAAATCAATTTATAGTATTTTTGAATGGTTAAAATATAATTTTTGTACTAATAATAATTTAACGAACAAAAGGGGGTAAGCAAACATATCATATTCTATCCAAACAAAATTTTAACCAGATGGGATTAGCTCACTGGCCAGGGCCTTGGTCTACCAATCTAGTGGTGCAGGTTCGAACCGAGTCAATGACTCCGAGTCCAAAGTGGCTCTCCTATGTAACCAAAAAAAAATTTAACGAACAAAAAAGATAAGAAGTAGAATAATTTGGAAATATATATATAGCGATAAACTAGGTTAATAATATATAAAGCTAAGAAGTAGAATAATTTGGAAATATATATAAGGCATGTATCATTACTCTAGTATAATAAGGTAATAATAAATTAAGTTAATAATATAATAAGGTAAGTAATAGATTAGGTTAATAATATATTTAACATACTTCACCAACACACTAACTATATATAAAGACCTCATCAAAATTCACTCAGTAGTACTTTAATTCTCCAACCACACTAACACCTATCCAGCCACCATGTGCCGCCCTCATGAAAACAAACGGAAAAATCTCCTCTGCTGCATATTGGCCGGAGCCATCTTCGTCATCCTCGTCATGCTTTACCTGATATGGGTAATCTTCCGCCCCAAAAATCCTGTTTTCATCCTCCAAGATATAACCGTCAACCCCTTCAACTTCTCAGCTCCAAATTTCTTCACTTCCAACATTCAAATTACACTTTCTTCTCGAAACCCTAATAACCGTTTCGGAATATACTACGATAAGCTTGATTTTTACGCATCATATAATAATAACCAACAATTGACTTTGCCAACGTTATTACCACCATCTTATCAAGGTCATAAGGATGTTAATATGTGGTCACCAATTTTGTACGGAGTCTCAGTGCCGTACATTAGTCAAACAAAAGATAAAATGTGTGAGACTCTTCTGTTCAACTTTAAGGTTAATGGAATTATAAGATGGAAAGTTGGTACATTTACTTCAATAAAGAATCACTTAGAGGTTGATTGTCCTGCTTATATTACCTTTTGTAAAACTATTAATAATGGATTTGTGGTTGGTTCAGCTGTTAAGTACTTGGTGTTACCATGCCATGTCGATGACAATTATAATTAGCAAGAGTATGTTGGTGTCGTTCTGAACAAGCTTTAATTTTCTCTATATATGTACAATTTCATTTTCTTATAGTTTATATCATTAATTCATTATCAATACTATTGTCGCTAATGCTCTCAGCTATTGTAGTGAATGATGTTTTACTTGAAATTTAAATTTTAATAAAATACTTAAATATGATATTGATTTATATTTTACTAATATAAAAGAGAATTTTGTTTGTTTGAATAAATTAAGTACCAACTTGAGTTATTAAAGAATTACAATTGATTCATTCAAAGCCCTAATCGCGATTGACTTACACGTGTTAGTTTTCATAATTATGCATCTAAACTCAAGGGGCCTAAAAGAAAGTGTATCATGTTTAACTCAAGATCTTTTCAATGAGTTGGGGGCAATTCTAATTACAATTTATAAAAAGGGATAACAGATGATAGTGCTGTAGCCATTGTAGTTTAATGGAAGATGTTACAAACTTGTTATGCATGACATAGAATGAAGGTTGAAGTTGATTATTTTACACGTACGTAAAAATACCCCCACTATCCATGCACGACGGGGTTGAATTTATTCTAGGTGGTGTGGCGGCTTCTCAGTGACCGCGACAGATGTTGGCCAGCTGAAGTATTAATTCCTCTTGTTCAACGAAGAGTTCTTTCAAGGATTTCCGATCTGATATCACTTTAATGTCTGTATCGATGACTTTGGCAAGCTTTACGGGAGTAACGTGTTGGTATCGATAATTGATGGAGGATATCCGGGACGGATCCATGATTTCGAGAAAGAGTGTTATTATTGTTACGAAAAAATTAAATCCAATAGACTTTTTATATATCTAACAAAACTATTATAAAATACCTAATTTTTTTTTTCTTATAGTGCAAAACAAATCATATTCATCTTGATATAATATTTAGCCATTTGTTTAAAAAAAGATAATAATCAGCTATGTATTATATCATATGATGTAAATTTGCGTCCGAATTAGTAATAATCACTAATGAATTAGAATTATGAGCGATATAGGATATAACTTCACTACACAAATTACACAATGAAAAATAATACAGTTTCCGAAAAACAATGAAATACATACAACAATTACTTACTTGCTTTTTAGTTACTTGATTCTTTTAATATTAAGAAAAAATTCAAACTAATTCGATTAATTATTAACCCAGTTCTACATATTAGTCTCATATTAGATTATTAACCCAACTCAAAAGATTATACGACATTGTCCACTCAAAAGTTTATTCAATTAACAAACAAAATTGGTTTTTCACATACCAAAAAAATTCGCTGCAATCCTCCATGTCAAAAGTGAGTAAGTGACCCACTGGCCCACAAATCATAATAGGAGCCTTGATGCAAGCACGTTACAATTAGATTTCAGAAAATTATTGATTGATTCTTATTAAAAAACTTATTTAGAAAAAGGTGCCTAAAAAGAAATATTTATTAAAAACATTCTCATCCCAAATTACCTTTATAATTAACAATTAAAAAATAAGAAAAAAAACTAATAAACACGCGCGCGTCCGTGAATTTTTTTTAAAAATCGTCATAACTAATTCAAAAAAAATCAAAAAAATCAAAAAAATCAAAAAAAATTATATTTGGATAAATCAAATTAATATTTACGTCTATGATTTTTTTTCGGAATTTTCTGAATTTTTTGATTTTTTTTTTTAATTTTTTTTTCGCAGACACGAAATTTCATGTTTATTTCACGGTTTAAAACATGGAATTCCGTGTCTGCGAAAAAAAAATTCGAAAAAATTCAAAAAATTCAAAAAAAATCAAAAAAATTCATAGACGTAAATATTAATTAGATTTATTCAATTTTTTTTTTTTAATTTTCTGATTTTTTTTTGAATTAGTTATGACGATTTTAAAAAAAATTCACGGACGCGCGCATGTGATGGAATTAGTAAAGGTATAGAAATATAAAGGGGATGTTTTCTATAAATAATTACTTCATTAGGCATTTTTTTATAAATAAGATTATTGAAGGCATAAAAAAACAATTAGAGAGTTTAATGAGGATATTATCAACAATAACCCCATTAGATTCCTCTTCTTCTTTAATGAAGTATTAAATTTTTTTTTAATTAATTTATTGAAAAATTTATGAAAAAAAATTAAAACTAACCAAGAAATTGAATCTTTAATGGTATTTGCGCTCCAATTTTGTCAGTAAGTTTTAGTGTTTAGTAAAATTAATCAATATTTTAAGTTGAGGGTTAATTTTATGCTATAAATTTTTTTTAGTTATGTCTGTATCTATTTAAAAAAATAAACAGGCTAAATTATAATATTATCTAATGGGTTGGTATGGGCTGCAGCTCAAGGTGACTAACGGTCCGGTCCCACAGACCCAACCGGACCGGTCAACGCGAGAACCGAACCGGGACTGAAAGTCAACGCAGGCACAGACCGGACCGGTCCACAAGCTACCGGAGCGGTCCACAAGCTTCTTCACATTTTTAAAATAAAGGGGACCGGACCGGACCAAAACCGCCCCGTTAATTTTTTTTTTATATTTCATTGTTTTAGGCTTTTAGCCCAATTATTTGTAGCCCAACCCATTAGTCCCTTATCAGCCCGTTATTATCCCACCCCCTTACCAGCCCATTAATTAAACCCAACCCAAATAAACCCATATTGCTTAAAACCGTGTCTTTTTATCAAAACAGTGCCTTTCTATCAAAACAAAAAAAACAAGTTGGAACCGCTAAGAACCGAAACCGGATCCGGTTTAGACGGTTCTCATCTTTGTTGCCAACGTCTTGATTTGCCTTAGCCATGTTCTGAGCCTTCATCCAGCAGACGGCACTTGCTGAATATCTTGAATTATTTCAAGGTTGCATGAGAAGATGGTTATCCCCTTTTGTGTGTCTTGTATTGCCATGTCCAACGCATATATAATCGCTTGTGTTTCTCCATCCGTGAACGAGTTACACATGGTGACCGTTGAGAAATCGGTTATGTATATTTATCAATCTGGACCACCCCAATCCCTTGGGTTTGTGTGGCTGATCAAACGATATATCACATGTGAACGCGGTCTTTGTTTGAAACGCAAGATCAACAGTTGTGCCATTTCCATTATCTGTATTAGTGTTATGTATCAATTGACTTATAGTCCACTCTTTGCTAAACTGTTCATCCATATTTTTGTTCATAGTTCTTATGATGTCATCGAATTCTATGATATAAGTGTTATGTTGACTTCTCATTTTCGATTTCCAAAGGTTCCAAATGGTTAGTAGAACATAAGATACAACCACTTCCCGTATCCATCCGCCAATAACAAATGTCTCAATAACCTTAAGGACCCATTCTCCCAAATCTTCAATTTCATGACCTGTGTTGATTTGATGTGACGATCCAACCCATACCAATTTTGCTATACCACATGTTAATTTGATCTCCATTAGGAAGTTACTTTTTTTTACAGGTTCAAGTTTTGAAATAAACAGTAAATTAAGGCCTGTTTGGAAATGCTTATTTTAGAGTAAAAAAACACTTTTAGAATAAAATTCAAAATTTAAAAAAATTATTAAAAATAATTCTAAAATCTAAAATTATTTTAAGTACTTTTTTTAAGAAGCACCTATTTGGTGTTTCTAAAAAAAATGTTTTTCAAAGTCAATATAACTCTTAAAATGCTAAAAACACTTCTTTTAAGTGTTTCTCCAAAAAAAAAAAATTCGAGGTATTTGCGATATAAGTCCATATATTATGCAAAAATTGTAATATAAGTCCTTATATTATGTAAAACGGTAAAATTAGTCCTTATATTTTATAAAATTGCACTATAAGTCCTATATTAAGTAAAGATTGCACTATAAGTCTTAATATTTATTTTTTTAAAATTAATTATTCTATAAATAAGATAATTATAAGGTTAATAAAATAAATTTTAAAATTTAGGGGGGGCCAAAAAATGATTTTAAAAAAATTTAGGGTGAAAAATTACTATAATTAATTTTTTTTTTATAAGTAGTATATATATTATTTTTTTGAAAAGGCAGGGGGGCCATGGACCCCCTGGGGTAAGGCTAGCTCCGCCCCTGTTCTGAAGAGGAGCTTAACTCATGTTTGTTACATGTTCTTCTTCGTTTCTTTCTATAAATTGCACTAGGTCCCTATATTATTTAAAAAATGCATTGATTGTCCCTACTTTCTTAATTTACTCAAAAGAAAAACCGATCTCTAAGTTGACTTAATGCTGAAGGATGGAGAAGCCGAAACTGAAACCAGACAAGTGGGACCCACAGAAACAGGACATGACATGGGACTTGCAGTTTTTGATGGCCTGAAATGTTAAAAAAAAACTTTTTTACAGTGTTGTGATCATCCATATAACCATATCTAGTTGATTATTCGAGTAATACAAGGTATTCCAATTCCTCAACAGTTTAATGTTGAATTTGGATTTAGCTGCAAAATGAAACTCATTTACAAACGAGAACTAAAAGTAGTCATTTTATTTCAGGTAACCTTAAACGATACAAAAACACATTCTAGGATATTTTCAATTTTAAAAAAATAAAGTAATTCTACTTCAACTCATTAATCTCCCTTTCTCCTGAAAGAGCACCCCTCGGTAAGTTTAGCACGGCCTCTCGTTGGCTGACACAACACAGTCTGGCAGTTTCCACACACCACCACCGTTTGAGAGTGACTGAACACTGTAGTTCTACACATAACCACCATTTAGAAATAAGCAATTGAATCTTACATATTGAAGCAACCTTGACACTTAACATCCTATCAAAATAAAAAACAAAAAAAAACATTTAACAATTATGAATTATAAAATCGCAAACAGGAAAAGAAAGAGTTGTACCATGAAGAAGGAGTTGGGAGAAGGTACAAGACGCTTGAGCTTATGTTTCCTCTTCTCGAGGTCAGAAGGTGGGTTTAACAAATCGACATCATTGGGCAATACCTTAATACAATAAAAACATTAAATTGATTAAGAAAATCAGCAAATATAAGCATAGTCACTATACATAATAAGATTCAATAATGAGGACTGTAAAAACGTGGAGAACTGAGGGAATAAATGCAGGGTAAATGAAACTAGGTGAAGGTTTAGGGTTTGTTGCATTCCTACTATCATATGTTGGTCTTAGTTAACGGGCTGTGTAAATTTGTTACTTCCGAGACTTTTAAATTGCTCAAAAGGGCTTTTGTCTTTCGTGCTTTTTCATAAACGTTGCCCAATGAATCAAAATGTGTATCTGAGGCCCATTTTGGAATTTTAGGCCTTTTGGTTTGATATATTAGTAGTATGATTTATTTAATTTCTCTATATTTTTTGGTACAAATGTATCTAAATGGTCAGATCATAACTAGGGCTGCAAATGAACCGATACTCTCACCAAGGGCTCGAGTTTGAGTTTGCTAAGGGTTTGTTTGAGTTCGGCTCGTTACTTAAACAAGCCAAGCTCAAGCTTAAAATTCAAGCTCGTTTACTAAACGAGACAAACTCAAACTTATATAAGCTCGACTCGTTAAGCTCGTGAACAGTTTGGTAAGGGTTCGGTAAGAGCTCGTTAATAGGCTTGGTAGATATATTCAATTAAAAGTTATATATATATATATATATATATATATATATATATATATATATATATATATATATATATATATATATATACAAAAAGTCAAAACTACGTAAAACTTTTGTATATGTAATTAATCGTAACTAAAATATTTTATATTTGATAATTATATTTTTTTTTATCTAATAAATATACTTCTAGTATCTAGGGCTACAAATGAACCGATACTCTCACCAAGGGCTCGAATTTGAGTTCGCTAAGGGTTTGTTTGAGTTCGGCTCGTTAGTTAACAAACCAAGCTCAAGAAAGCTAAAGTTCGGTTCAGCTCGGTTCTTATCAAACTCAAACCAAGCTCAAGCTCAATAAAATATTAGCAAACAAACTCAAGAAAGCTAAAGTTCGGCTCGGTTCGGTTCGTTTGCAGCCCTAATCATAACGATGCTAATTATAATATATCGAAACAGAAAAGAAGAAAAGAAGAAAAGAAGAATCGATTTCAAGAGAAAAAGAAGCTTCTTCATTTTTATATAGATATAGAGATGTTTTTCCTTCTCATCATACTTCTTTGCCTTTGAATCAGGTATATTAAAATCGAGGGGCCAAGTGAACAAATATGAAAAGTTGGGGGACCTGAGTGAAGATGTTGGAAAGTTGAGGGATATTGGGAAAATATTTAAGAGTGGGGGGATAGGTAGTAAAAGTAAAAAAATTGAGTTTTGGGATTTTAGTTTATTTTATATTTATTAACATACATTATGGTCCCGAGGTTTTCAAAAACTTACACACTTTCCCTAGGTCCAACCCCCCCCCCCCCCCCCTCCCCATTTGTGAAATTTTCTTTTTAAGGTTTGATTTATTTTGTGTTTACATAATAAAGTATATCTTATTTTGTACATGTCTTGCACTTGTCGTGCAGTTAATAAAATAAACCTAAAGTACAATCTTTGCATAAAATAGGGACCTATAGTACAATTTTTGCATAATATAGGGACTTTAGACGAGTCTTGAATAATTAGGGACCTATAGTACGATTTTTGCATAATTAGGGACATGTAATGCAATTTTTGCATACAATAGGAACCTATAGTGCAATTATTGCATTATATAGGGACATATAATATAACTTTTGCGGGTTCTATAATATAAATTTTGCACAATTAGGGATGTATATTGCAGGTCTTGCATAAATATAAGGACCTGAGTGCATTGTTTTGCATGATTAGAGGGACCTGTAGACAATTTTTTCATAATAGGGACATATAGTACATTTTTTGCATTATATGGAGATCTATAGTATAATGTTTGCTTAATACAAGGACCAATAATGTAATGAGCTTGAATGACGATTCATCACAGGAATATGATCTTGCTCCACCATTGGAACCTTCAGCTCCACAACCACCACCACCAACTAATTTTTCTGTTCATCATGATTCTTTGGGTTCCACTCAGCAAGTGGAACCCACTTGTTCAGACCCTTTGCAAATGGAGATGGACAAGTAGAAGAGGATGGCATTAATGGAGGAGGGAAATGATGACAGTGGTTGTAAAGCTTAGGGTATTCTTGTTGATGGCGCAACAAGTAGGGCTAATGTTGGTGGTGGTGAATGATCTTCGTTAAGGGGCGGCATTATGAACTGGGGGTATGGTTGGGGGGGGGGGGGGGGTTAATCTTTGAATCTAAAATAATTAAAAAAATTATTTAAATAATAATGTACAGTGACTTAATGGAGTATATAGACAAATCTGTTAAAGAAGGGGGAGCGTGTCACAAAAGTAAAGTTTAAGGGATACGTAGACATATTTTTAAAATATGAAAAAAAAAATTGTCAATCCGTCCAATATATAGGCGCAATGGGAGCATTCTCCCATTTTTTTCTTTTAGGTACCCAATTGGTTAGTGTCAAATTTACTCTTCGATGAATACATGTGTGTATGATTTTTTATTGTACCAATATTGTATAACTAGTAACCTAATTTACCTTTATTTTAAACTAAAGGTTTTTAGTTAATCCTTACTAATTTAGTTCACAATGTCAAATTGAAATGTGTGTTGAATTTTATTGTTTAAAGGGATAATTTCCTCGGAGGTACTTATGGGATCTGATTTTTGACTTCTAGGTATCTAAGGTTTTAAAAATGACAATCAAAACCCAAGGTTTTATTTTGTGACTCTGTTAGTATCTGTCGTTAGTTTATCTGTAAAATGTCACGTGGCGCCTACGTGGTGAGTAGGAAATCTGCCACGCACGTGCCACGTAGGTGCCACGTAGGTATCACGTGACACTTAACGGAGAAACTGACAGCGGGTACTAACGGAATACACAAGTTGAAATCTTTAGTATTGATTTGTCACTTTTTAAACTTTAGACACTCAAAAATAAAAATTTAAAACATAAAGTACCCATAGATGTATTTTCCCTTGTTTAAATTAGATGAACAAAATGGCTAGAATGAGTGTTCAAAACATCGTCTACATGATGAGTTTGAACCAGATAATTTTTTTGGCCCAAATAGAATCACCAACTAATGACCTTATGGAAGAAGATATATTTGGTAAAATATTTCTTTGTTAATTTTATCACCTTATAATTATAATTCTTACGTCATTGAATTATTGCAGAAAGTTCTCAATCAGAACGAGAGAAAACCAAGGATGAGTACATAAAGAACCTATATACAAATATATTTTACTTTTTTATACTTCTTAATAAAAAATTATTTCATGAGTATGAATTGTATATATATTTATATATACAAGAGAGATAATTTAATATATCATACATAATTGTACATAATATTTTTTTTCTCTTATCTTTATAAAATTGACCAAAACAATTGTGCTATATATAGTGTCCATTTTCGTTCACAATTATTTTGAAAGTTTCTCAGATGAAATAATTTATTTTATTTAAAGGAAATTATTTTTTGAAACTTTCATTTTATTATATATTCATATACTCAATAAATAAATGTTTCTTTTCTCATAATATTCTTTATTAAGACATATGTTTTAGTCATACTATGAAATATTTGGAAAGCGAAGATGTAGTCGCTTCACGAGAAAGGAGATGTTAATGGAGAGCTGGTTATTGCAATTACAGACAAGGAGTAGTTTGTCAATGAGTGGCTAATCTAGACTCCCAATAATACAACGACAATGTAAACATAACATTCCTCAAATCCTACAACCACATTGGTTTCTTTCACTTGTGATGTATACTTTAGGATCCATGAGAGCCTATCGGGATCGGAATTATTGAAACAGAATCAGGAGGAAGGATTCATCATTTTAGTGTAATGTTATGTGAGTTCGTCATCGAGGGAGAATTTCGAGCAATGCTTGCAGCTATTGAACTATGTGAACAGTTCTTTGAAGAAGAGAAATCGATTTTCTCTGAGAAACTTGGGATTATTCAAGATATTCAATCGATGTTTAAGAAGATTGCAGAGTTGGTGGACCGATTTGTTCATGTGGTCTTTCACCATCTCCCATCTTTAATACACGCACATACACCATTGCTAAGTTTGTTACTAATATGTACCATTGTTCCCCCTAAAGAGATCATGGTTCATGATCACTTTCGATTCAGTTTTGGTTTCAATTTTACAGGTTGTCATAAGCACTCTCACCAACCCACACAACAACAATACTATATAATCAACAAACCTTGGCATCATTTCCTCCTCTGTATCCTAAAAACTCTAAGACATCAAAGAAAACACCAATATCACATCAGCACTTTGAGATGTCGAATTACGGGGAAATTGAACTGGTTAATCCCCTCTTTGATATTTCACCAGTCGTAGACCAAGATTTTTAAACAAGTACATCTTCTTCACTTTATTTTTCACTAATACATTACATCAAACACATTTAGTTGTACCTTGCCATTACCTCTTAGATCCTTCAGCTTCTAATTTATTATTTCTTGATCCCTTAGATTTGTATAGTGTCTAATAGTTTGGACTCGTGTATGTATATATTGTATAATGTAGCTGTATTGTTTGAGGTAATGAAAATCAATATAAAATATTTTATTAACCGTGTTAAGTGTGATTTCAAGATTTTTTGCAAAACAAAATCATGAGCACGGGTGGATCCAGTTAAGTTGTTAAACCTCAAATTTAAACATTTTTTAAAAAACTAGAGGGTCATAATGGTGAAGAATTGTGCACTTGTAGATCCATTCTCGGGGATAAATCTAAGTCTCTTTACCAGATGTAATTAAGTGTGATTCGGAGATTATAATCAGTGGTTTTGAGTTAGTCAATGAGGCCAAAAGGTTTTAACTTAATTATAATAAGAATGTTCTGAATTTCGTATAGTAAGATTACCAATGATGCAACTAAACGTAATTATAAAAATGTGATAGACCTTTTATGCGTGTATTGTATTATTAAGCGGGTTTGTTGCTTGAATTGGAGAATGATTTAATGTGTTTAAGAAATAATACGATTAATATTGGTGTAACGGATATGGTGTCAAGTTGAACGATGCAATTCTTCCTGAAGAAAAAAAACATACCAATGTAAGTAAATTGTATTTTTTAAGTCTCGTGAATCTTAGACACATACCAGTATGATGTCATTATCCTCTCTTGAAGCTTATTTGGAAGTCTTTTACTTTTGGATATTAGAAGTAATTCACTTTCGAAGGTTTGATTGTACTTGATTAAACTGTTTAGCACCAGTTTCTCAAAATCTAGAAGAGAAATATTTATAATGAAAGATATAAGCTTAATTACTGGTTTACTTTAGGCATGGAGAAAGGCTCGACGGGTACTTGTGTTGTTTGTGTGGTTGGTGGTGAGAGGGTCATTCCTCATGATTTTGTTTTGTAACTTTTTACTATGGAACCGATCAAGGATAAATGAAACCATACTAAGTTGTTATCTACAATTTAAACTACATGAATTAGTAACTTAACATGGTACCAGAGTTAGGCGCCAAAAGATCCCAAGAACGTTTGGTAAATATATATCATATTTATATAATTTTAACACAAATTATGGGTATACTTATGTAAGATATGACATATAATTTTTAGATTTATAAAATTCTATAAAGCTATAATAGTTTTATGTAAGTTTTAGTACGTTGTCAATTTGAGACAAATCTAACTTTTATTTCGAACAAAAATGAGGCGTCATCTTAAGAAAAAGTTTAAAAATTCGTTAGTTATCCTTATAAAGGAAAATAATTTAAATGTTAAAAGTTATCATGGTGCATTGTTTGCAAACCTTCATGGACATCAATCCCCATGAACTTAACTCTCATGTGCTTGTCACCAATCATATAAATGACGGGACAAAACTATTAGATATTAGTGACTTTAGGATCCAAAAGCCTGCTTTGACCCAAATAATCATTATGTCAAAACTTCAGTTAAGTTTATTTATGTTAGTGAAAAAGAGCATTCTTGCATTTTGTACATATCAAAGTCCTTTTCTAATTCTCAAAATACTTCGATTGATACACACATAAAATAAGCCAAATCAGCAGTTTTTACTTTTCCTTCTTCGGCTTCTTATTGATTAAAAAGACACAACTAAGGTAAATGTCTAAAAAATTAAATAAATTATGCCTAGTAATTGATAGAAAAATTTATTTGTAACCATAGATATTTAGTTCAATTATAAATCTATATGAAACCAAACGTATATAATAATACTAAAACTTTTACTTTTACACGTTTTACAACATGTTCAACTAATGACCAGGAACGAAAGACAAAAAAGTAACCATCGTGATTTGTTAGGTATTTTTGTTTGGAAGACAACCTAAGATATCATGATCATAGAAAATCCATCGCCATTATAAGAAATATTACAAATGAGTTATTTAATTACCATCATACAGAATATTGCAAATGAGTTATTTAATTGCCATCAGAGAATTATTGCAAGTGAGTAACTTCTTCTTTCAAGATCATTTCGTAAATAGGTGTTTGTGACCTTTGATTATGGTAATTTCCCTCTCAAAATTTATCTTTCTGCTAGCTATAATAAACAATTCAACAGAATTGCCATATCGATTTAAAAATCCAAACAATAATTTCTCCACGTCCTAAACTATAATTACTCAATTAACTATATTTTTCATCTGAATAAAAAAGTATTAGATCATTAACCTCGCAACCAAGCTATATATAGTGGAAACCTTGCCAAGACGCTTCAACGCACTTAGTACCAAGCTATTTAATCATTAATGGAGGATGCGATTATAAGGACTGCAAAAAATTAAAGCGCGAACAACTAATCAATAAGGAGAATGGAAAAAAGGAGAAGAATGTAGTTACTAATTAAATTAATTGTTATATATAAAAGTAAATAATATGCTAAGTTGCACACTTGGGTAAGGCAAGTCATTTTACAAGCTCTACAATAATATTTTGTTTTTGATTAAAAGAGATTTTATACTACTTTTTCCAAATTTTCTCACACAACCACTGTCAATTTGCACAGGCATTTCTTCAAGCTTTTGGTATTTCTTTGTTGTATTGGAGGAACTTTTAGTGTTACAACAAAATTGCTTGGAGTGTGTTGGGTTGAAATTGGTGCATGAATTGTAGTATTTGTTTTCAATTATCATTTGTTGATTTACATTTTTCTCAATGTTGTATATTATTCAAACTATTTGAGGCCAAAAAGAAAAATAAATCGTATTGAAGATGAGTTATTAAACAAAATTCAATGTTTTTTTGCTATTAAGTTTAGTAAAAGGAATTTAGCAACATAAATTCTAAAATAATTGCAACTGAATTTGTAAATCTATTTTTGTGTATTTTAGGAAGAGTAATGATATTTATCACCCTTTTTTGGTTCACCCTTATATCACCTCCTACATAGAATTTTTAAACACCAATCAGAATGTTTCTCTTTTCTAATTATTCTTTATTTCTTTTTAATTAATGCCACATAAGATGACATATAAGTGGTGATAGAAGGGTGAGCTAAAAAGAGATGATGAATAACATTACTCTTTCAGGAAACACATAAAACTGGATACCGTAATTTAAAAAATAACAAAAAATATAGAAAAAGTCACAAATGTGGAGATGAACTTCCTTCGACCAAAAATATATATTTTTTTGAATTATTTATGAAGTTATTATAAATTTTACGGATACATCCATGTGGTGGAATTAGCCAATGGTGATTGACAGCGATGGAACTAGTTGGTGGTAGTTGTGGACGAAGGTGGTGGTGGGTGGTGGTGGATGGCGGAGAATGCTGAAGATGGTGGTGGTGGTCGGTGGAGAACTTAAGAGGTGGTGGTGGTGGTGGTCGGTGGAGAATGCAAGAGGGGGTGATTGACGTATGGGGTTTCCAAGACTCTTATTATGGCTCAAGGAAAAATGGTCTTTACACTCTTCTAATTAGAGGCCACTAAAATCTTATGGGTCTAAAATACCATTAGAGTATATATTGGTGAATGAACATTCCATTTCAATTCATTCATTTCCTTCTTTTCAAATTTCTATCTCTTTCTCTTTGCTCTCTTTACATATTTTTTACAAATTCCCCTGTCTCTCTCTCTCTCTTCTCGTCAAGCCATTTATACAGATTTTCGAGCTCCTATAAGAAAGAAGACAACAACCACAATAAAAGACCCCTCACTAACCTATCATGTACCTCTACCTCGACAAGTAGTCAGTGAGGCTTGCACGAAACAACATTAGAGAAATCTGGGGTTTCCTTTTAAAATCCACTTAGACTGACTCTAATAGGGAAAACTTATTCTTAGAAGGTAAGAACTTGTAGAATACGAGCTTACATAGCATTATTTGGGACACAACACAACACAGACAAAACGTTAGTAAGATCAAGATAGATTTTCTCTTAATATCAGGTATTTTTCATTTACTTTATTTTTAAATCTTTCTTACTTTCCTATACATCAAACTAAGAGTTATTTCTTGTCATATTCTTAAAATGAGGTAATCACCCAATAGAATCAAGATAATATTGTGAATCCGCCATGTATTGTATTATAATAAAAGATATTTATAGGAGATTATCGTGTCTTTCTTGAAAGTCTCGACCCGTTAATTATATAATTATGATGCAGGCATGTTTATAATTAATTGATTTTACAATTGATACCATTAGCATAATAATCCTTGCTCGCATGAGGCTTGCGCGCCAGAGTCATGAAAATGAATCCAATAATAGGAATTTCCAAAATGATAACCTTGACATTGGGAGCAAATATCAAAATAAAACGATGTCAATATTTATATATAAGGTCTATATGATTAAAATATAAGTTAGTACTTATGTGGGTTTCTACTTATTGTTTCTAAACTACACTTATTGTTTCTAAACTACGCGAGACAAAAAAAATGTCAACTTAGAGTTAGTTGGTTGCACATTAGAGCTAGGCATAGGCTAATTAGTGGATTTCAAAGTTTTGATTAGATAAACATTGCTCGGGTAACCCCTTAGCACAATTATCTTCGACTTGTTCGTACGGTAAAAAAGCGGGGATCATATGAACACCCTCCATGTTTTCATTGTTTTTACATTTACATCAGTTTATTTATTTTTATTTTTTAATAGTTTTTAAACTCATTCTTATTACTCCTTCCTACTACAAAAGGTTCTCCATTACTTATACCATTTCTACCGTTATTCAAATATCTCTATTAATATTTGCAATAAACATTAAAAATATTAGAAAATAATATAAAAGATATTTTATAATCATATACTTAATAAATTTTAGTTTGTGTATAAAAGCAAATATGACAACATCTTGTTGTCAGGGTTTTATTATTATTATTATTATTATTATTATTATTATTATTATTATTATTATTATTATTATTATTATTATTATTATTATTGTTATTATTATTATTATCAGAAATAAAAACAAAAAAGGTTCACTTCACTATCACTTCACTATTACAGACGGATCCTTTAGCGAGGAACTGTTTTCCTCGCAAAAAAGTTCCTCGCTAAAGGCTTAGTCTTTCGCGAGGAACACTTTTAGCGAGGAAAAATTCGTCCCTAAAGACCAGCGTCATAAATAAGCTACCCAAATTAATTAAATAATAATCTAGTCGTTGGAAGTCGTCGCTAGAAGTCATCTTTTAGCGAGGAAGATAAAATCCTCGCTAGAGGTCACCCTTTTGCGATGAAATTCGGTAGTTTTAGCGAGGAAATTGTTTCCTCGCAAAAAGTTTTGCCATATTAAATATGGAGAGATGACCATTAATGCGAACCTTGAGCTCCAAAAATCCCAAAAATTCCCAAAAAAATCCCAAAATTCTCCCAATTTTTTTCTTTGATCCACAAATTAATATTGGACATCTCACTTAAGTAGCTTCTACAATAAATCTAGCTCCATTGGATCAAATTTTCAAGCAAAAATTTTCCACAACTCTAGGTATTTTCTTAATTTTATTTTTATATTTTGTATAAATAGTGTAAAATTTTGTATGATTTAGGCATAATTAATAAGGTTTAGGGTTTTGTTTGTGATATATTATTTAATTCTTTTTATATAAATGTTTTTTTTTTGAATATTTTGTTTATATTGTAATTTTATTTTTGTTAATTTATAATTTTAGGTGTTATATTATTAATTGAAATTTATTGTGGATAACTTTGTGAATCATTTGGAATTTATAGTGGCATTTGTATAAGTGATTATGATTTTAGGAAATATATTGTTATTTGAATAATAAATTAGGGGCCTTTGTTCAATATTGTGATAAATTAGGCAACGAAGAATAAGGTGAATAGGGAGCGCTTGAAGAACCAGAGCGGGGCTGGTTCAAGGACATATTCGAGGTCGAGATATGAGTTGTTAAATGACGAGGTACTATGATTACATCGTTAATTAATATCATGTTGTTTGTTTGTTTGACTAATATTTGACTAATCGACTTAAACAGGAAGAGGGGAGTAGCAGTGGGACCCGTAGTTTGTTAATCGGGGAGGGATCCGAGCCACCGACTGAAGAGACTATACCACTACCAAAGATTCAAAGATTCTTTTTTCAAGTATGATTTAATACGAAGAAGAGCAGGTAGAGGAACACGAACTACGAGCGAGCGCATGTAAGTAGTATGAAACTAAAACCTTTTTTTTATGCCAAACTAATATTTTTTATTTTTGTTTTGATTTACCGGCAGCGTTGAAGGAAATTCTCGAATCCCGAGTTCGTGAATCCCAGTCTCGCTGTGAAGATTCTTCTTCTACCCCCACCTTATCGGAGCAAGAGAAGATTGAAGCTGTTTGGGAGGCGGCGCATATCGGATTAGGCGGCGGGACCCGCAACTGGCTCCCGGGAGTTAACACCCGTTGTCGCAGAGGAGCTCGAGTGCACATTCATCCGAGCAAGTGACCGCGAAGATGTTGAAGGACTACCAGTGGATAGTCCGATCGCTAAATGATTTCCTTGTCTCTATCGGCAAGGAACCAATGCAAGATAATGTCTCTGGAGCTTCTACATCGAGAACCCTACCCACTAGAGATGCGATCCACGAGCAGATGACTACGGCCATTCTCACGCTTAATCGATGCCGCATGGAAAAAGGAATGGAAGATCTTGATCCCCCATCTCCCAAAGATGATGAAGAAGAAGACATGGGTTTATTTTGACTGTTTTTATATATATGTTGACTTTTCATCTCTATCGACTGTTTAAGACTTTTATTCTTTTTTTATATTTCTGAATGTTTAAGACTTTAATTTACTATGTATATTAAGTTTCGGGTTTATTTTATGTGTTTGTTTTAAATTTAGTATTTTATTTAATTAGTTTCTATTATATACTACAAACAAATAAAAAAAACCCAAAAAAAGTACAATTAAAAAAAAAAGCTTTTAGGGAGGAACTTTTCCTCGCTAAACGTGATGGTCCTCTAGCGACGGAAATGTCGTCGCAAGAGTACGGCATTTAGCGAGAAAAAGTTGGCTTTAGGGAGGAACCAGTTTCCTCGCTAAAGCATAACCTTTAGGGAGGAACCTGTTTCCTCGCAAAAGCATAACCTTTAGGGAGAAACCTGTTTCCTCGCTAAATAGTTGGCTTCTTGGGACGACTATTAAAATCGTCATTATAAGGTACTTCTTGGGACGAAGTTTTAGGGAGGAACTTCATGCGAGGACTTTTCCTCGCGAAAAGTTTTAGCGAGGATTACGGGACCTTTTTGCGAGGAAACGCGTCCTCCCTAAAGGTCCCGCCTGTAGTAGTGCTTGTAAAAAAAGGTTTAGATCTAATTTTTATATCCATTAAAGGTCGATGAGTATTTACCAATAAAAACATAGATTTTAATCCCTTAAGACTTTATGTGTAAATATTAGTACTGCTATATTTTTTGTCTTTAGGGAAGACACAAGTCGACCTTAATGATAAGAAAAGTCGGCATTTTAACCCTTGACGGTTTTTAGCGACGATATGTCGTCGCTAATTTGTAGTCCTTAGAGTTTAGTTGCTAAAAATTGTCAATGGTAGCGACAAGTTCAAAGTCTTCCTAATGATTTCCTTATCGTTAGGGATGCCATTTTTTATGATTAACGACAACAGACTTGGATACTAACGGATGGGTCCCACATGTGGATAAGAGGTTGTGTTCTTCGGTGATAGATCGGTGGATTTTTTATAGTTTGGATTGGTGATTGGGGTGAGAAATTTAATTTGGGGTTTAAATTCTCAAAGTTACCCAATTTGCAATATTTAATTCACACAAGTCTCTAGCGATGATAAAAGGTCGTCGCTTGTAATAGTGATATTACTATTAGGGACGACATATTGTCGTCGCTAGATATAACAAATCTTTAGGGACGACAAAGTCGTCCCTAAAGATAATTTTATTTTTGTTTTATCTTTGTATGGAAAATCGTCGCTCTTAATATTACTAGCGACGAAATTATTTGTATACAATTTTTTTTACTAACAGAGACGACACACATGGGTCGCCTCTATTGATGAATCAATAGCACGATATCACGTGGTCGCTAAAGATTCTGCCCCTTAAATACGCGTTGTAGCAGTGTAATGGAATTATTATTTTTTATATTTTGATTTCTCATAATATTTTAAATTTTTAAACTTCAACAATTAACGAAAATAAATATTAGCTCTTTTTTTTAAAAAAAATTATTAACTTTAAATTTTTTTTTTCCAAGTATTAACTTTAAATTGCATAAAAGAAATGCACCACTTATACATTTTTGAACTAGAATCAATCCTTTACTTTACTAAAAAGATATACATTCTAGAGTAAATGACACTTTTGCCCCCTGGGTTTATACGCGATTGACAGGTTGCCCCCTAACTCTTAAAATGCGCCTCGTTGCCCCCTAAGATTTGTTTTTGTGACCCGTTACCCCCTACTGCGTGTTCCGTCCATTTTTAGCCGTTAAATGTGACGTGGCAATGCCATGTCATTTTTTTTTTTTTAAATCCAGATGGTAATTACTAGTTTAATTAACTTAATCTAAGGGTAAAAAATATATTTTATAATAGTTTTTATAATATTAAATAAAAATAAAAACCCCTACCCTCCCCCCACCCTCAACCCCCACCCCTACCCCCCCCCCCCCACCCCTTCTTCCCCGTTCTTCTTCTTCGTCCCCAACCTCTGGTTCGCCCAAAAAAAAAAAAAAAATCATGAACTCCACCAACAGCAATCAGAGACTCTAGCCACTCATCCACACTTATCCACCCATCCACACTTTGTATCGGATCCACAATTAATAAGAGTTTGTGTTATGGATTTCCCTTCTTCGAAGACCATATACAGAGTCTAAAGAGACGTTACTAAGCAATTCATGAACAGTAACCTTCCTTAGCATTCGCCACTCGGGTCCATATGGAGACCAAGCTATATCCAAACCACCATAAGTAGCTCCCTTTCCAGCAACAGGCATATCTCGGTTGGCAAATACAATGTCTTGATCTTTAAGCACTTCTCGTGCGATATCTGGTGAACTGATCTTTAAGCACTGCAACATAGTAGTGCAGTGGCCATGGATGTTTGAACCTCAATATATTGAACCTCTAAACTACACAGATTCTGAATCCCCATCATCTTCTTCACCGGCTAAACTTGTTAATAACACATAAATACACATGAATGCAATTAAACCATAAGCTTAAATAATAAATTTCTGAAAAAATGCATTTTTAATTACAAAAGAACTATAAGTCCCTATATTATGCCAAAAATCGCACTGTCCTTTCCTATACATTGCAAAAATTGCACTACACTTCCCTATAATATATGTCCTTTACTCATTTTTAGTTCGATTGTACAATCTTGTTAGTCAATCTCCTTTGTGTGAATGAAATTGGTTGGGAATCCTCACTGTGTTTGCTTGATTTGCAAATGAAATTAAACATTGTTAAAGTTGTTAAAGAATGCTTAAAATGAGGAATAGATTTGCAAATGAAATTAAACATTGTTAAAGTTTGCTTGATTTTTTTTTTTTTTTTTTTTTTAAGAATAGGAGTTGCAGTCATCGGGGAAGAAGAAGGGGATGAAGAAGAAGGGGAGGGGGGGGTAGGGGGTGTGGTGGGGTGGGGGGTGTTATTTTATTAATTATATTTAATATTATAAAACCTATTAATGAAATTTCATTTTTGCCCTTGGTTTAAATTAATTAAATAATTAATTGACATCTGGATTAAAAAAAAAAAAAAATTTGTGACATGGAAATGCCACGTCACTTTTAACGGAAAAAATGGACGGAACACGCAGTAGGGGGTAACGGGTCACAAAAACAAATCTTTGGGGGCAACGAGGCGCATTTTAAGAGTTAGGGGGCAACCTGTCAATCACGTATAAACACAGGGGGCAAAAGTGTTATTTACTCTACATTCTATCCAAAAACCAAAATTTGTATAATATCCTTTTAAAAAAAAGATCATACTTCTAATGAAAAGGATATACAATGCTTTTTACTGGTAAAGTATGAAAATTTATGGTTGAAGAGCTTTTACATTCCCATCCTCTAAGATCTCTCATCTACTTTGAACCTCCCTTGATAATCCCAACTTTTTTCAACCCCAACTCACCCCAATCCCACAAATGCAGAACCACAAAAGTAGCAATACCACCAATTAGGGGTGAGCACGGGTCGGGTTTACCCGGGTTGGGGTCTAGGGTAAGGGTAGGGTAATATTGGAAAGTGGTAAATGTTGGAGGGTAAACCTGTGTTAATGGTAAAATAAAAATTACCACGGGTTAAGACGAGTTAACTAACGGGTTACCCGGGTTTTACCCTTGGTAAAATTTATAATTTAATCACAATAAAAAACATAAAACCAAATAAAGTTTAAATGCTACTATTCAATTAAAAGAATTTTTGTTCTTCAAAATAAAGTACATATTAGGTAAAATTCAAATAAGAGACGAGGATAAGATTTCGGTGAACGAAGTAGCCAAATGTGTCAAATGGCCAGGTCTTGACCATATACACACACATACATATATATATATATATATATATTAAATGAACAGTATACGGGTTGGACGGGTCCAACCCGTGTGGTAATGTATAGTTAGTAAACCCGTGGTAAAAAAATTAACATGCCCAAAATTGAAGGGTAAGGTATGTTATAAAATGGGTTAGGGTAATTTTTACCCTGTTTTAGGTCGGTTTTTATTACCCTAACGGGTCGGTTTACCATTTACCACTATTCTGCTCAACCCTACCACCCATCAACCCATAAGCAATGGAATAAGTCAACGGCATCAGAATCAAAGTTATAAACGCCGGTATAGCTTGTCTCATATCATCCCAATCAATCTCCACCACAGATTTCATCATCACTACACCAACTAATATCAACGGTGGTCCCACCGCCCATGGTGGTATTGATGCTAATATCGGCGTGAAGAAAAACGCTAACATAAAATACCCTGCAACCGTTAACGCAGTCAATCCTGTCCGACCACCTTCCCTAATCCCTGTTGACGATTCAACAAACGCCGTCACAGGCGACGTCCCTAAAACTGACCCAATAACAATCGACGACGCGTCAGACATGAACGCAAAATATTGACCTTCATAATCACCGTTAACGTCTGTGAAACCTGCAAAACGAGCCATCGAATATAAAGTTCCTGTCGCCTCTAATATGTCGACGTACAAGAACGTAACTAAAGCTTCCCAGAAATGCCCTTTTCCGATTTCTTTAAAGCTTAAAGCACCCGCCGTTGATTCAATTTTATGAACATCGACGACTTTCTTAAAATAATTATATAAAGAATTTCCGGCAGGTGTGTTCGGAAAAGCAGTAACGCTTGTGTTTCGAAACCATGAAATAGCTGTCACAAATAATATCCCGAAAATCATACCACCTTTAATATTTTTCACTAAAGAATAACTTATTAGGACAAAACCAATCATCCCTAGCCAAAATGTAGGACTTTGCATCCGTCCATGTAAGCATAAAATATCACTAGATATGGTAGTGCCCGGAACAACCATCACTGTGCCATTAGCTGCTGTCATAACTGCCGCAACTGATGCACGGTCGGAACGTGGACATGCTCCGATAGTAACTAACGTTGAAGGACTAAAACCTACTAAACCTAATCCTTGGTTGTTTTGTAAGCCGATGAAAGCTAAGAATAGACCTATCCCAGCTGCTAATGAGATTCGGACAGGCTTTGGGACAAGCTTCGTTAACTTTGCTCGTAAACCAATGGATGTAATCAGTAGAAAGATCAGACCTTCGATGAAAACAGCTGCTAATGCGCTTTGGTATGAAATATTACCTAAAGACAGATTAGAAAATATTATTATTATATTATATGAGAGAGAATAGAAAACAACTAAAATTCGAGACATTAATTATCACCCGAGCCATGAAAACCCACGGCAGTGTATGCAAAGTAAGCATTTGTGCCCATTCCTGGAGCTAAAGCTAAAACCCCCATGATCACACACCCAATTATAGATGCTGCGACGGTTGCAACGATGAGGTCTTTACGGACTCTTTCGATGCACGAAGCGTAGCCAGGGTTACCCGGACTGAATTTGCAAGAAACATCTGGTTGAATAAGGCGGAGATTTGGATCATTGGTGCAGTTTGATGGAGGTATAGAAGGGTTAGAGCATAGAGCTATGCAATCGGAAACTGAACACGTGGCACCGGAATCTGAAAGGATTGAAGCGTTCACGGCTAAAAATGTAGGCCATGGTGAGAAACGTGGCAGTACCAGCACGGAGTTCAGTGGTGAAAGTGGTGTTTCTTTCTTTTATCTCAAAGCGTTTACCTACTCTGCTTTCGGCCATGAACGTGTTTAGCCGAGTTATTGGCCGTGCTTGACCATTGGGTGGCGGTGGCGGTGGCGGCCGTGGAAGGCCTGACTCCATGTCCATGAGTTTTGGTGAAGGAGAGTGATAGTGTGATAGTGTGATACAATCAAATTAGACTTGTATATGGAGTATGGACTAGATTAGAAGAAGTTGAAATAGAGATACCCTCTTCCTATCTGATTAGTTAAAAGAATATTTCCTGTCCTGTATATATACGAATTAAAACATCACACATTACCATCCATCGTTATCTTATTAGACCATTATACTAAATTTGTCAAAAAAAATTAAAAAAAATTTATATTATAAATAAAATTATAGTTTATTCGAAATATTTAAATTATTTTACAATCTTATATATATCTAACATGAAAGTAAAAATATTTTTTTTCATCCATCTGAGGTCTAAACGACCACTAAACGTACTAGCCTACAAAACTCCCACAGAAGTGCACAATATAGATCGAGGAGTGGACCATCCACACTTGTCTTTCATGAGCAGCTTTTTTAAACATTCGGGGGGATTACTATAATATACTCACTTTCTAAACTCATTCCCATTTTAGCCAAAAAATCGGCACAAACAAAAGAAACAATATGTAATGTATATCTAGAGAATGATAAATTTTTTTTTTTCACATTTACTTCTTATATATTATTTTATACTTTGCAATTCATCAATGTTTGTCATATTTTTTTGTTTCATATAAATTAAAAAAAACAATTAATTTCTCTATTTTTACTAAACTAACCTCAACTAATTAAGTAAATGAATTTAATGACGATAAACTTTTGAATATTAAATAAGGATAAAATTGGTAGAAAATGTGAAAGAGTTCCTTGGTATCTTAAATGACAACCTTTTGTAAAAATTTATTATTAGAAATTGTTACAAACATTGATGGACGGAGGGAGTATGACATTAAATATAAAAAAAAAGATATTTTACCTAAAAAAAAGGAAATATAGAGTAATTGGTGTTTTAAAACTTCACATAGAAAGTAATATAAGGTGAAAGAAAAAAATGATATATATCTTTGCTTATTAAAATAATTCCATTTTTATGCCTAAATACTAACATTTCTTACAAAATTAGACCAAGTATGACATTAATTCTTATTATGACCCCATTTACAATTACTAATTATGACTAAGTTTAGACCATTACTAATTCTTTTTCCTAAAATACTATTTTTAGTTGATTTTATTATATTTAATATATTAATTAGTTATTTTATCACCACCATAACTGATGGACAGTAAACTTCGCCATTCAACAACAGTCAACATCTCCTCCTCCTCCTCCTTCTTCTTCTTCTTCTTATTCTTTTTCTTCTTCTTCTTCTCCTTCTTCTTAGTATTTAGTAGAGAAGATATTACAACATTAACACCTTTGTTTCAGATACACAAGATACCGGGTAGGGGCAGATTCAGGTGGGTTGCAGCCTATCCCAACCTATGAGATAACAATATAATTTAGCTCGTATTTTTTAAACATGAATAAAAAAATCTACAACCCCTTCAACTGGAAATTAGTCCTCCCCAATTTAAATTTTATAGATCAATTTTACTAAATACTATAATAGCTATTTCTGATTCAAAATACTGGACCCACCCCTGCTTTTGGGTATGATGTATGTCGCAAGACATCAACGTGAGATCAGGGTCGGTCTGAGGATAAAAGTTACTTGAGGCGAAAATTTTTTGGGGCCTTTTTTAATTATATTAAATCAATTAAAATATATCGTCTTAGTAAATTTTGAGAGGCAATTACCATAAGCACCCTCATGCAACATGATAATGTTTGTAAAAATCATGTCTAATACAAAAGACATATTAGACAATAATACCCTTGAATTGTGTCCATCTCACCAAATTTTCCCATAAAAATTTTCTGACTAAATTTTCTAGCAAAAAATTTTCCGACCAAATTTTCTTGCAAATTTTTTCTGGCCATAAAATTTTCAGCCAAAATTTTCCACAAAAAATTTCACGTCAAATTATTCTTACCAAATTACATTGGTTTATATTGTTTTGGTGAACGAATACCACAAAACTACTTTTGATTTATGTGGTTGTTGGTGGGACAAATTTCACCGAATTACATTTTAGTTTATATTATTATTGTCCACCAAACTACTTTTCGATTTATACATTTGGTGAATCAAATACCACAAAGCACTTTTGATTTATATTGTTTGGTGGGCAAATCTTACAAAACTACATTTGAATTCATACGGTTGTTTGGTGTGACAAATCCTACAATAATGCATTTAAGTACATGTTATTTGGCAGAAAAAACCCACCAAATTACATTTGGGTGTATTGTTGTTTGGTGGAAAAAATCCCACCAGATTACATTTAAATTTATGTTTTTATTTGGTGGGACAAATCTTACAAATATAAATTTAAGAATATGTTTTTGTTCAATGAAAAAATCCACCAAACTATAATTGAGTTTATATTACTGTTTCGTGGAAAAAATCTTATAAGAATGTGTTTCTTTTTTTGGGTTACATGGGTGATCCGGGTTAGCTTGAGGGCACCCAACTAATCGAGCCTTGAACCTCTCACTTTACATCCGTTAGGGAGGAGATTCGAACCATGGACCTCCCCTTTAAGTGCTGAAGAAATAGCAAGGCTCTGACCGTTGAGCTAACCCAATTGGTTTAAGAATGTGTTGGAATATATGTCGTTATTTGGTGAAAAAATCCCCCTAAATTATATTTTGGATTTATATTATTGTTTGGTGGGATTGAGAAGCTTTATGGTTAGCTTCCCCGTTGAACTAAAATGCATTTCACATAATTGTTTAGCTAATTATGTCTCTTACGGGTTTGTTCCACTAGGAAGTCTTAAAGACAAGCTCTTGAAATCCAGATAAATCTCTTCTAAAAAGTAAAATAGATGTCTAGTGTTGACTTCTAAGAAGTCGGTAGCCCTATCATGGCCAAACACCCCCATATTTTTAATTATTCAAGGTTATGTGCACTACAAGAAAAAAGGGTATACAATGACGATATTTATAGGTTTTCATGACGATATTAATCGTCATCGTAGACAATTATGACGGGTCAGCAACCGTCATCTGAGCATCATCTATGAAGCCGTCATTGTTTGTCTATCATGACGCCAAAAATAATCGTCACAATTAAATAATTTTCTAGACGATTTAGAGATCGTCATCTTAATAAAAAATAATTGAGAACTCTGATACAATGTCATTATTAACAAATGTGAAACAATGACGCTTATTCAGTTGTCATAGTAAATTATTATCGATTCATAATATAATAAATACAAAAAATTATATTACAAAAAATTAATTACAATAAAAATTGTGAATCATATTTAACACAAATTCATATATTATATTTATAAAATAAGTTGATTACAGAACACTTAATAATAAAAATAACAAAGACCTATAAATTTTTTCAATAACTAATTTTACATACTCAATAACAGTACCAACTAATTTTACAAATTCAATAACACAACTATCTCCATCTCCAGTGATGATAATAAACCTACTATTAGCTAGTATTGTTGCTAAATCGACTAATTGAACTTCCATCTCTTCAATAATTGACTCGTAAACAGATATTTCAAAAACACTTGTAATTCTTACTTCAGCGGCCGCTATCTTTCTTGATGAATTCATTTGGAGGGGAACACTTTGATTATATTATTTAATTTATTTGTTATCTTCTTAAGCTATTCTTCAAACTGATCACCTATAAATTCAATAATAATGAGTTTGACATAACGTTCGAGGAAACTTATAAGAGCTAACATAGTCATTAATGTTTATATATTATAAATGGTTAAAACTAGCTCAATATTTGATCGGCGATAAAAATAATTTATTTGCCAGATAAAGGGCTAACATTGTGACAAAATTTCATAATAAAGGATAAAGAGGTAATTTATTAAGATAAGTACTAGATTGACAAATTATGCAAAGATAACGAACCAAATAGGTTATTTGTCCAATAAATATAACTAACTTGTCACGATTCTAAAGCTGTAAAAATACACAATTTCTGAAATGCAGTATAAAAACAAGAAGCAAAGGAGGAAAATTTTCAGATAATTTAAATAGATAACTTACCAAATTTTGCACTATTTTCTTTCCCCGATGGAGATCAATTTGATATATTTGTGATTCATCATATAATTTGCTTAAAGGTTTTTCAACGACAATCAAGATCAGCTGGAATAATACATCATATAATATATTAAAATATTTATAGGGGCCTATAGTGCAATAACAAACAAAGTAAAAAACAATCACAAAATTATATTGTATAACAATATATTTTACCGATTGTATAATATAATCATAACTATATACCTGAATAATTGTGCGTTTAAAAGAAATAGGTTGTATATTTTTTTTAATTATCATAGATACTAAATACACAGATGGTTGATTAAATCCTTCCTCAGATATCGACTCCATTTGTAAGACCATTTTCAACTAATGTGACAAAAGAACATTTACTGCAAAACAATTCAAAATGCAAACTGTAAGACCAAATTGTGATTAACACAAAAAAAAGAAAAAAAAGACCAAATTGGTCACTGCAAGTCACGGCTCGGCCTGGCTATCGAACCGGGTCCACCGATCCTACAGACCGTTCGGTTCCAGGACCAGAATCTCACCGTTGAAACAGTGCTAGACCGGACCGGAATGAACCATAGTCTAGATTATAGGTCTGGTTCCTTACAAAAATTAAAGGTTTAGACCGATCCGGACCGGACCGGTATGATTTTTTTTACCCCACCGACTCATTTACCCTAACCCTCCCCACCCGTCTCATTTATATCACCCTAACCCACCCCACCCGTCTCATTTACTCTCTCAACCCACTCATCTCGTTTACTCTCTCACCAACCTAACCCCACTGATTCATTGCTACGATTTGATCTCTCTAATCCGTGATATCTAATCTCTTGATACTCTTGTTCACTCTAATATCTTCTATTCTTCATCCCTTTTATTCTTGTTTTTGTACATGGATTGGTATTCTTCATTACGAGGGGTTTTTTAATGGTTCCATATTCTATTCTTCATCCATGGTGTAAGTATTTGATTGTAATATTATATTTAATTATATATATATATATTAAGTTTTTTATGTTGATTTTGTCTTGTGCATGGTTGATTTTCTGGATTGGATCAATTATACATTGAAGGAAGGATGGAATGGTGATGGAGTTGTGAGTAATTATCTTTTAAGTCCCTGGTTTATGTGAAATTTGGATGAAAAGCCCCTTATGTCATGCGAAAGTGAGCCTGTAATTCGAAATTGACCTCGATTTGTGTGAATTTGATATGGGAAGTACATATTTTATGCGAATCTGAAGCTATTAGTCCTTGATTTATGTGGAAATTGATACTTTAGGTCCTTGATTTATGTGGAAATTGATACTTTAGGTCCCTGATTTATGTGGAAATCGATAATTTAGGTCCCTGGTTTATGTGGAAATTGATACTTTTTGTCTCTGTTTTATGAGAAATTTATACTATTAGACCTTGAGTAAGGTGATTTGATACTTTAAGGCCCTGATTTGTGTCGAAAATGAGACTTTAGATCCCTGATTCGTGTGGAAATTGAGAAATGATAGTAAAAGTTAATGATTTAGGTGAATTGGATTCTGTAATTCATTGTGGTATACGAATTTGATGGTACAAGTCCTTGAGATATGCGTAAATCCATGAGTTATGTGAATATGAATGTGTAACTCAATGTTTTCTTGTATGGATTCCAATATGTAAATTTTTTTGACATAATTCAGGGACCTAAAGTATAAATTTCGCATAAAATATGTTGTTTGGTAATGTTTTTGGAAAATTTGTTTGGTTAGATCAAGTAGTTGATGGGTGTTTATAATTTGATCCCCATGTTTTTCTAATTTGCGAATGTGGAGTCCATTTGTTTAGTGATTTTGCGAATTTGATCCTTATGATTTTCGAATATGCGAATGTGGAGTCCCAATTTTGTTAAGATCAAGTAGTTTTTTGGGATTGACGGAAGAATTTGACGGATTTTTGTGGTGGGTTTTGAAAAATAGGCGTGGGAGTTTTGGAATTGACGGATTAAAAAGGTTGATTGTGTAAATGAGACGAATTTATAGAAAATTGCAAATCAACCCCTTGTTTATACAAAAATGATGAAAAAATTAATAGAAAATATATTTCCTGACAAAATTTCCCCAAGATTTTCAAAAAGAAATTATGTGGACCAAAAAGAGGTTAGAAAAGGTTAAGTATGTTTCTAAAATGACGATTTAAATTCAGAATATTTGAAAAAAGGTCCCTAAACTTTTATGAGATGATGTTTTTAGTCCAAAGTGATCTTGTGTGGTTTTTTGATGTCATTGCAATAATAAATATACTTGTAAGTTTATATTATTTGCAAAGGAACATTTAATTTCTAATTTTGTATTTCAACTTTTTGAAAAATAGTTTCGGGAAACAATTTTGATTTGTGAAAAAAGGAAGGGTTTGTTTTTGCATTTTCTAATTTGGTCTTGAAATCACATAGTACAACTTCCCCATTAATTGAAGGTGGTTATGTTTTATTTATTTGGTGGTAACTTTGTTCAAACTAAAAATGGTGATGGTATTGAAATGCTTGATGGGTATCTTCACTTTTCTTCATCCAAGAATGTTCTTGAATTGATTAAGGTTTGTGTGTTAATATTTTGAATTGTGTATTGATTTTGGATTATGATGAGGTTAAAAAGTGTTTTGTGGGTTTTTTGTAATTTGTAGAAACTTAGTGAGGAAATTGATAAATTGTTGAGGAGGAAGATTGTGGATCCGGGTTTAGATGTTTCCGTTGAGGGTGAAAATGTTGTAGCGACTGCAGTGGAGTTGCTTCATAGCCATAATGTTCGTTACTAGGAATGTTTATTATATTGTGTTATACAAAATTGTGATAATTAATGTTCTTTTGTAAATTCATGAGATTTGTAAGATTGTTTTATCTTTTTTGAGCAATTTTTTGTGTATTTCGGTTACAAGATTTCAATCTATTAATTGGCTTAAAAAATGAATAATAACTCGGGACCGGTTTAGAACTGGTGCGTGACTTATGATTTAAAAGCTAGGACCGGACCAGACCGGTGCGATAAGGGGAAGGATCGGTGGACCGGAACGGTCTGGTAAGGTCTAGTAACGCTAAGAACTAGACCGAACCAGTCCAGATCGACACGTTAACCATGCTGAGTCACGGCAAATCACAAGACCCACAAAACTCAGCATCCCCTCCAATATACGCTATTATTAGCGCATCACTTCTCATGTGTTTTCGATTAAAAAAAATGTCTCATGTGGTAAAAGGCTTCCATTTGTCATAAAATGGTTATGTATATTTGTATAAAAATAATTAAACGACTGTAATTATACTTAAATAGATAATTAACTTAATCTTATCACTTTTACAATTTTTCGGAATTATTTATACATATAAGTGTTCTTCGATTTGTCAGGGAAAAGGAGTCCGAGATCATTTCCGGAGAGGAGTAGAAGATCAAGTCATGAAGATTCAAATCGTGGTGTTTATGGTTCATACTGATTAATGTAAATTAATTGTTGACCATGATTTACAGGGGTAGAATGGTAAAGTTTGTCTATAAATTATTATATGATTTTTGTAATCAAATGCATCAGTAGTTTGATTTTATAAGCCAATCTTCTCTCAAAATATATTATTAACTTTTACCATTTTATATTAAGTTTATGTAAGATTTTTTTTAAATTTATGAGGTTGGAACAAGTATAATATTTGTTTTAAATAATTATGAGGTGTCATTTTAAACACTACTTCTCCGTTACCTTATAAGTTAAAAAAGAATTCAAACTTCAAAGAAAATATTAAACCATAGATATTTTTAACTGAAATTATCATTTATAACCTTACTAAATGAAATATCTTGCATTAGTTCTATTAATATAAGAAGTTCAATATAAAATTTTGTCCAATATCTATATATTTATTACTTTGGTGCGTAGAGAATTATCTATACATATAAGTGTTCTTCGATTTGTCAGGGAGAAGGAGTCCGAGATCATTTTTCGGAGAGGAGTAGAAGATCAAGTCATGAAGATTCAAATCGTGGTGTTTATGGTTCATACTGATTAATGTAAATTTATTGCTGACCATGATTTCCAGGGTTAGAATGGTAAAGTTTGTCTATAAATTATTATATAATATTTGTAATCAAATGCATCGATAGTTTGATTTTATAAGCCAATCTCCTCTCAAAATATGTTATTAACTTTTACCATTTTATATTATGTAAGATTTTGTTAAATTTGTGAGTTTGGAACAAATATAATATTCGTTTTAAGTAATTATGAGGTGTCATTTTAAATACTACTTCTCCGTTATCTCATAAGTTAGAAAGAATTCAAACTTCAAAGAAAATATTAAACCATAGATATTTTTGACTGAAATTATCATTTATAACCTTACTTACGCAGCTACATTGATATAATAATACAACCATACAACTTACAAACGCAAAAATGAAAAAAAAACTCACGCTCTAGGTCTTCGAAGATTGTATCTTTTCCCAACAGGAGATTGTACAGCTGTCACTACTTTCTGCCTCCTTTTTCTTGGACCTCCCGTAGTAACACTATCTGATTGACCTTCATTCTACTAATACCTCTCTTTCTTCCATTTCTCGTCCTTCTCTCAGAAATAAACGAAGAATTCTCATTATTATTACCATTGACTTTTTGTTGACTATTTTCAAATGTCTTAGTAGACATAGTACTACGCGCTATACGCTTAGATTTTCTCACTCCTACTTTAACATTCTCAGAACCTTCCGGAATCTCCTCCATTCTACTAATATTCCTATCACTCTCCTCTATTTACATTCCCACTTCCCTAACATTCACATCAGATTTTTTTTTGGGTCCCACTTCCCTAATATTCATGTCAGTTTGTCCATCATAATGAAACGAATCATTTGCCACACCTAGTATTCATATAATATTTTTTTCTCGATCAAGAGTAAGCCAGTATTGTATCTTACTATCGAGACTGACTCGAGTGAGGTGCACACGCTAGTGAAGGGCGGTGCGACCTCATGGAGAGTTTCGAATAGTATAGTGGGGGCATGTCATGATATCTTAACCTCTAAGCAACAGTTTGAGTTGGTTTGGAATTATTGAGAAACTAATAGGCGTGCAGATTGGATAGCTAAGCTTGGTATTTCTAAAAAAGAAGGGCCACCCACGTATAGAGACCCACCTGATGGCCTGTGGCAACTTCTGGCAAGGGAACATTATGGTTGGGCAGTGCCAAAAGCGCACGTAGTTAACAAACAAGAAAACTTTGCTTCCATATTTAGCTTACAAAAAACAAATAGGAATTGACTAAAATAAAAATAATTTAAATTAGCTTTAAGTTGTTTTGGATATAAATCATGTTGATTACCCCATATAAATTAATAGCCCAAATCAAAAAAGCCCAATAAAAATTAAAGCCCCTGACCCACAACAATAACGTAGCTATAAATATATTTTTGTTCAAATTGTAAAGCAAATTACAAATTAGGAAAATATAGAGGAAATTCAGAGATGCCGTCGCCGCGGAAAGAAGTAGAGAATCAATTGTCGGAGTTGAATCGTCGTGTCCTAAGACCGAGAAGAAAGGCGCCAGAAAGCTTGTGTAAGGGTAAGAGTAAGGGTAAGGCTAAGGTACCAAAGGCGCCAGAACCCTTGGTTAGGGGTAAGGGTGAGGGTACGGATAGGGTTATGTGTGAGACGGGTAAGCAATTGCTAGAAAGCTTGATTAAGGGTGAGTATAAGGGTATGGTTGAGATGGCTAAGGTAAGGAAGACAATTTCTGTTTCCAATTGTGTAATTTCGTTTAATCAATTAATAATTTCAGGATATATTTGTTAATTTGTTCCATTTTGATAATCTCTATTTAGTATCTGTCTGATGGGTTCTACAAAAGCGGAGGTAGTCTTAAACGAATTGACGATAAAAAAGTCTTACGTGGAGAGATGACCGAGTATGCTAAGCTAGCCTTAACCGAGTTTAATAAAAAGCAGAAGGTAAGATTTGCATGAATGTTTTTAGCTTTATAAAATAAAATAATAATTGATTATTTATATTAGGAATTGAAATTTGAATTCGTGAAAATTGTGAAAGTGACAACTTGGTTTACGGGTGTTAAAGCTATCTTTATTACCTTTGATGCCCGATTAGTTGGGACTGACTATGTAATAACATTCCTGGCTGAGATGTTCTCGTCATATTTGCCTGAGGGCTATGAGCTTGTTTTGGTTCAACCTAAGCCTGAGGTAATAATCTTATATATTTATCTTTTACCATTTTATATTGTTTATAATTCTTCCTTGCTTTCTGTTATTTGCAGGTCCGCCCCTGAACTTTGGGAAAACTGATGTCTTCTACCCTTGTTCTCTTTTCTTCTTACTCTTATGTACATACTAGTCTTGTTTGTCCTATGAATCTGCTATTTTCTGAATAATTTTAGTTCTGTTATTATCAAAGGATTTTAGTCTTAGTAAACGAACCTAACTATACCAAACCTCAATTCTGCAATAATCTTTCAAGAATATCCTATGTAAAGGTATTTTCAAATTTGGTTTTTTATAGTTGATTATTCTTTAGCTGGGTATTTTTTATTGCTATTTGATGGTTTTTTGTTTATGTGATAACACGTTTTGTAGTTCTTTTATTGGTTTGGAAGAACAAAAAAGTAGAAAAGTGTTTGCTTTAAGTAGAAAAACTCTTGAAAGAAAAGCTGATCCACAAATAACTTATTATATCATCCAAATATTCACATTTTTTTATAACACAAGGACCATTGATGAAGTTTAACCCCTTAACATGCAACTTGAAGAATGATCTTCCACTGATTGTGGCCAAAAACCGAGTCAAACCAAACCTTACTCACCCCTATAGATTACAACCCATTCGAGAAGGACTCAAGCTTTTTCTCGTTGTTTCTAAACAGGTTCAAACTCTAGAAAAAACTAGTTTTCGTTCAAGTTTGTTTATATTTATGCGTTGTAAATTAATATTTTACTTTTTAATAAATAAATATGTTATTAAAACTGCCGAATATGAAACATAATTTGAAAAACAAAATTAAACACAACTTCATCATAGAGAACAATTGTGCCCAAAACCATGAAACTTTTGTTTAAAAATATTACTCCTCAGTTCCTAAAAGATTGTCCAAGTAGCTTTTCACACAGTGAAGTAAATATACCATCAAGAAATTAAGGATTGCAAGTTAAATCCGTATATAACACACACAAAAGTTACAATAATCTTAGTTTTTACGGTCTTGCAAAATCTTATCTCCCTTTTCTTTTCTTTTTTCTTGCGTAATTAATGGATAACTGGCTTCAAAGGCTGAGCTCTAAGTTTCGATAAATCCAAACTTGCATCTAACTCTTCATCTACTTCCCCAACAACGCTTCTATTAAAAATAAATATTCAATTAAAAAAATATTACCATAAAATTAAAATTAAAATTAAAATTAAAGTTAAAATAAAAAATAAATAAATCATACATGTTATCTCCCCTAATAATGTAGAGACCTAATACAAGTTGTTGGACTCCTTCCTGCAAACAGAAAATAAGGGTAAGCAACTGTCTGATAACTATAAATATGAAGGACTAAAAAGCAATTTTTCATTACCTTAGTGGAATACACACGTTCGTGAGATTCATCAAGAATTATATTAGTAGCCTGATCAAAGCCTTTTAAATATCCCTGTTAAAAAAGTAAAACAAATATTTTTTAATATTTAAAGAAAAAATGAAATTAGAAAAAAAGAGTCTAATACTTACGACTATATTACGCCCATCATTTGTGATAATTGAAATTAATTCTGAAAATAGAAAAAACTCTTTAGGACAAAAAAAACATCATTAAAATGCAGAGGAGATTAGAATAACTTACGATCTACTAGAGCTTCAAGACCAGGGCCTCCAGTTGCCATTTTCAGAAATCTATAAATGTAATTTGGATTTATACAGGGTAATTTGCTAATTTAAAAAACAATTGAGGTGTATTTGGCTATTTTTGCATAACATTGGGACAAATAATGCATTTTACCCTCTATTACACTTACATTGTTACACAGAAACATAATGCAATCCTGGGAGCTTAACTTGATTATTATATTTAAACCTTTTAAGTTAGGCCCCAATTATTAATGTATGTATAGAAATTAACCCCAAAAATGAAATTCCCATAACGATTTGCATTTTAACATTGCAAATTTTATACATAATTAATGTTCAGATTATAAGACTCTTAACTTTTTCTAATTATAAAATCAATGGAAACAATTCAAATGCATATGTACTGCAAAACAATTCAAAAAATACAGTATAAAACCAAATAGCTCACTCCAAGAGTCACAAAACTCACAAGCTATCCCCTTCCCAAATACTTAAATCACTTCAAACGTTCAACAAATGGCCATTGTATGCTTTGTATAAAAATATAATAAACAATTATAGTTAAATCAGATAGTTTTGAATAATTGTAAAAGTGATGAGATTACGTTAAAAATAATTCAATTTTTTAGAGTTTACCTCAATTTGGGTTCTTCGATTGTTGAGTCAAACCGGGTTGATGATGGTGGAGAATGTTCCAAGAATGCGTGAAGAGATGGGTTTTAGACTTTAAGGTTGTTTCATTATTTTTCCTTTTTTTTCGAATATTTTATAAAATTCATTCTTTTTCAACTTTTTCTTTTACTTTTCTTTTTTTTTTAAAATTTTTTTTCAAAGTTTTATACTTTTTTCTTTATCTTAATATACCCTATTACTTATTTAATATATGGATGGTATAATTTTAAAAAAAAATACAATTCAGAAATAAAAATCGGATCGGAAAACTAGAAATTTAGGAAATTTATATGTTGTTCCAATTCTGATCTAATCTTTTTAGAAAATCGGAAATCGGCATTTCGAAACCTTACAAATTTGTTCTAAAATCGAAATTTTCGGAACGGAAAAGTCAGGAAAATCAAAAATTCCAGATCTGATTTCCACCCCTATATATATGGGCCGTTATCAAGCTAAAATTAGTTATTTCTCAAGCTAAGAAAATATGAAAAATAAAATTAAAATGTCAGTTAAAAATGAATGTAATAAAGATCTAAAACTGAGAATATGGTTTGGATACTTTTTTTTGGTACATGGGTGATCCGGGATTGATTGCGCGCACCATGTATATATACATGGTAAATTAGAAGTAGGTTACCAATGTCCAGGGAGGGGGTTCGAGCCTTGTACCTCTTACTTTACACCTGTTAGGAAGGGGATTCAACTCTAAACCTCCCCTTTAAATGGGAAGAAAATAGCAAGTCTTTAGCCAGTTAAGCTAACCCAACTGCTTTATGGTTTGGATACTTAATTGATGAGAAGTGGAGGTTTGTACTGTGTTGGTGGTGGTGGAAGGAGAATAAGGGTTTTGGTTTCGTGTTTATATATGTAAGAGATAACCCTACAAAGTTAATTACTAAACTGCTTCCTTATCTTTGCCTAAGTATGATTTCAGTTGTATCTTCTTTTGTAGATTTTTCAACCTCTCATCTTTAGAGTTGTAATTTTTTAATCGATTACCTAGGTTGAGTGATACAAAACCAAAAACCGAATCGACCCAAAAAAAACTGACAAACCGTTTGGTATCAACTTTTTTAAAAGAGATTATTACCCAAGAGGTCTTGAACACACTACCCAAAGACCCAACAACACCAGCTGGATTTACTCTTCTAACTAAAGGCCTCCGCCATAAATTAACACTATATAGCTATTTACCCTATTACTATTATACCCTCTTTTGTATTTTATTTCCTATATATACTAATTTTGTAAAAAAAAAAAACTAAAACCCTAAATACTATTTCTCTATCCTCCCTTCTCTCTCCTATTTTTCTCCTCCCGTCAGCACTCTGATCTTCTCCTTCTCAGGCGAGCCTCCGATCTGCAGCAAACTAAAACTCAGCAACTCCGATCTCATAAACCTGGCTTCCGTTGATTAATCATGAACGAGAAGCTTCGAGTATGGAGACAAATCCATGAAAATTGTTCGTGAACCTTGTTTGAGAAGCCAGGAAACAGTTACGCGCGGCAAAGGTGTTGCGATGGTGGCGCGTTCGCAGGGAGTCGGTGGTCTTCTCGTCCGCATCTGAAGGTTTTTCTCGTTCTGTTCTTTTCTGTTCGCATCAGATCTGCAAGCCATGGAAGATATAAAGGTTGTTAATGAAGCTCGTTCACCGGAGATGGTTGTTCGACTTGTTTACGCTGCTGCTTTCTAAGCTTTTGTCAATGGCGCGGCTGGCGCTGGTGGTGGTGCGTGGTGGTGCGAGTGGCGATTTGAGATCTGAGGCTCCGAGTGGCGGCGGTCCGAGATCTAAGCTGCGAGCCTGAGTCCATGGCTTCCGAGTCCAGATATGATCGCAGCTCCGTTGAAGTAGTAGCTGGTGGTTCCATGGCATCGAGGTGGTGGTGCAAGGGGGTAGTTATCGTCTCTTTAGCAATTTTGCTCTTATAAATCGAGATCTTATTTCGGTTATACTTATTCAATCCTTTTCCAGTTTTGCCGGCACCTATTTTACCTCGGAAAGATCGGGACCATAGTTGGAATACACAGATGCTAAGGAGTCTCTTCTCCAAGCTGCAAGGAAGGCACATATTGCTGCTCTTGGATTTCGTGTCCTATACACTAAGTGAGCTGTAATAGTCCGCTTATTACTCTTGGATTTCATTTGACTATAATAAACTATTAACCTCAAATGAATATTGCTATATATCAAATGAATATTGCTATTAATTTTTATCTTCTCTTTAGCATTTTTGTAATTATTTGAGTTGTTTTTTTATATATAAATGAATTTGAATCAAAAAAATAATGAAACTCAATAACTTTTTTTTTGCTTGAGTATTGGTGAAGAGTTGCTGTTTCGTGGGTTAGTTGTATAAAAAGAGTTGTTGACTATTGTGAACTTTGATTATTGTACAGCTTTTTAAAGGCCCGTTTGGAAGTGCTTATTTTAAAGTAAAAAAACGCTTTTAGAATAAAATTCAAAATTTAAAAAAATTATTAAAAATAATTTTGAAATCTAAAATTATTTTAAGTTCTTTTTTTAAGAAGCACCTATTTGGTGCTTCTAAAAAAAGTGTTTTTCAAAATCTCAAAAACTCTTAAAATGCTAAAAGCACTTTTAAGTGCTTCTCCAAAAAAGCACTTCTAAACGGGCACTAATTGAGCATACACCAAAATAGCTTTTTTGTTGAATTTAATTGTGTATTTTTTTTAAATTATAATGTAATAATTTAATTTTTGTATGTAAAGTAGATTTTTGTATTAAACTTAATAAATTTTGTCTAAATGCTCAATACTTTTACTGATTATACGAGAAACGTTCAGCACTTTTATTGATTAGACGAGCATGCTCAGTATATTTACTCAATAAAAAAAATCGAAAAATCAGCAAATTTTTCTAATACTCAGTACTTTTCTCACGCTCAATACTTTTCCATGCTCAGTACTTTATGCTCAGTACTTTTTCCATGCTCAGTACTTTCTCCATGCTCAGTACTTTATTCTCAGTACTTTATGCTCAGTACTTTTTCCGGCGGTGGTCGGTGGTGGTCGGCGGTGGTCGGTGGCCGGAGGTCGGAGCTGGAATTATTAATAGTTAATGACAGAGGAGAGAGAAAAATTAATAAAGGAGGAGAGAGATTAATGGTAATGGAGGAGAGAGAGTAATGGTAATGGAGGAGAGAGAAGAATCTATTTTTTTGTCTTATATACACTATAAGGGTAGTAAAGGTATTTGTCAATTTTGAAGCCTCTAAGTAGAACATAGAATCCACTTGGTTCCTATATGGCTCTAAGATGATCCCAAGACCCCTTAGGTAATTCACCCTTTTTAAAAACCAAAAAAAATTGGTTCGGTTCGATTATTTTGTGCTAACCTAACCAAAAAATAGATTGAAAAAAATATAAAAGTAATTTATGTTCCTAATTTTTTTTAAGTTCTAAATGATCTCCCTTATATCCTTACTTAAGGTATCCATAATTTTTTTTTCAAATTTTTTTTTATGATAACGAGATGGAAAATTGAGTAAATTTTGAAAAGAAAAATGCTCACATATGACATGTATCACCCCTTAAAAGCTATTAATATGTAAAATAAATTTGCATAACTCATTGGTTGATAAATCTAAAGAGATCATCCGTTTATTGAAAATTCTATTTTTTTGAATCTTAAGCATACACGTTAAATTATAGAATTATTTCTCTTAATTAATTGTTTACAATTTAATGCACAATCTTTCAATTCCAAGAATACTATTTTCCTACATCGGCCAACAACATAAAAGTCGGACACTTCATGTATAAATCTGTTAGATAATAAAATGTATCAAATAGACATCCTTGAGACATATCCAGTTACAGAACCAAACACATACCAAAATCAAAGAATATACTGAATCAAAAATCAACAAAATCGAATCGATGAAAACCGTTCATTAATTTTGCTTCATATTTTCATACCACACACGTCATAAAAAACAAATTGTTCATGAGCAACTCGAGCTCGACTCTAAAAAAATCGTTCTATAAGTTAAACAAACAAACTTTAACATCTCTGATTTGAATCACTGAAAACTCGGGCTCGACGCGCTTAAATTTGAGCTCGGCTTGCCTCGTTTAAATTTAAGCTCGGCTCAAGAAATTGAAACAACAAGGTTGTACATCTAGTATTCGGCTCGGCTCATTTACCATCCTAGTCTTTCTTGTAATGGATCTTAATTCTATTTTTTTTTTTGGACCGGTCTTAATTCTAATTTGATTAAAGCTTTTGACAGAAAAAAAAAACTTATTACACATATATTAGTTTAAATCTTTAAATAATTAGAGAAATATTAACAAATAAAAAAAATCCTTCCAATAACATTTTGAGATATATTTTAACTAGAGATATTTTTTATTGATGTTTTTTCTTTTATATAGGAGAGTCACTTTAGACTAAGAGTCGTTGACTCAGTTCGAACCTTTACCACTAGATTGAATTAATATGTTTTTTTTTTTAATTATATATGAAAGCAAATTATCAAAAGATAAATTGATTATGCAAGAATAACTTAACCACTACAGTAATTATTTTACACAAATACTGTTAAAAAAGTTTAAAATTAGTTCTTATATAATTCAAGCTTCTTGGTTTGAATCTTCAAAGTCTGCCACTGGAGAGATATACCGTCGTTTCCCCTTAGAAAAATATGGTTACACGATCATTTTCTATTCCTATAAGTTTCGTTTTCACCTTTACAGGTTGTCATCTCCACTCACACCAACCCACACAACAAGTAGTCAACAATATTATATAAGCAGCAGACCTTAGAATCATTTCCTCCTCTGTATCCTCAACACTCCAAGACATCAAGTAAACACCATTATCAAAGCTGTATTTTAAGATGTCGAATAAGGAGGGTATTTTACTGGGTATGGGTAATCCCCTCTTGGATATTTCAGCTGTAGTAGACCAAGATTTTCTAAACAAGTACATTTTCTTCACTTTCTTATTCATTGTTACATTACATCAACACATTTAGTTGTACATTGTCATTACCTCTTAGACTCTTCAGCTTCTAATTCATTGTTGCATGTTCCCTTAGATCTGTATAGTGGTGATAAGATAAAGCTAACTACTAGAAGTGATATATAATGATAGTGTAGGTGTACTGTTTGAGGTAATGCAAATTAATCTAAATGTGTTATTAACTGTGGTCATGATGGTGAAGAATTGTGCACTTGTAGATCCATGATGAATCTAAGATGCTTTACCAGCTGTGATTAAATTGTGATTTTGGAGATTATAGTTAATCAATGAGGCTAAAAGGTTTAAACTTAATGATATTATGTATGTTTAAAATTTCTTATAATAAGATTACCAATGGTACACAACTAAACTTTTTTTAGAAATGTAAAAGACCATTGATGTGTGTATTATTAAGTGAAATTTGCTTCCCGAATTAGAGAATGGTTTAATGGGTTTAAGAAATAATGCGATTAATATTGGTGTAACAGATATGGTGTCAAGTTGAACGATGCAATTCTGGCTGAAGAAAAGCACATACCAATGTAAGTAAATTGTTCTTGTTAAGTCTCTAGGAAGTCTTTTACTTTTGGATATTAAAAGTACCTCACTTTCAAAGGTTTGATTGTACTTGGTTGGATTATTTACCTTCAGTTTCTCAAAATTTGGAAGAGAAAATATTTATAATGAAAGATATAAACTAAATTACTGATTTACTTTAGGTATGAAGAAATAGCATCTAATAATAATGTGGTATACATTGCTGGAGGTAAGTTCACGCTACTTAACACATTCAGCTTAAAATGTCAAAAAAAAAAAAAAAAATCACCTCTGTTAATAGTGTTTAATGTGTTTTCATCTTATAGGTGCTACTCAAAATTCAATCAGAGTCGCTCAAGTATGTTTGAGATATCTCATATTATAGTAAAATGCAGTACTATTTTATCTAATTTAACGGAAATGATTCCTAAATTGCTGAGTTGCAGTGGATGCTTCAAATTCCGGGTGCTACGAGTTACATTGGTTGCATTGGAAAGGATAAATTCGGAGATGAAATGAAGAAAATCTCAAAAGCAGCCGGTGTTAATGTAAATGTTGTGAATTATATTACTAATTTATGCTTCATTATATTGTTATTGACACTTTTGTTAGCAATATTTTCTAAAATCTTGGTTTGATTTAATTTAGTAACGGGATGTTAAGTAATTTTGTGTTCACGAATAGTTTCACTATTATGAGGATGAGTCTGCTCCAACCGGAACTTGTGCTGTTTGTGTGGTTGGTGGTGAAAGGTCAGCTTGGTGATTCTATCCATTTAATATTCGGTGTAAATATAAACGGTGAATAAATTACTTTATAAACGTTGAATATACTACTATTATGGTATATCTAAAATTATCTTTATATTTATATAATTCTAATACAATTTCTATAATTTCTAGGTAGATTTGTGTAATACATGACATATAATTTAAATATATTAAAATGTTATATTATACTAGTTTTATGTAAGTTTTTAGGATGTTATGGGTTTAGAATAAATCTAACTTCTATTTTAAGCAAATGAGATGGCATGTTAAAGGAGAAGTTTAGAAATTCTTTAGTTACAATATAAATGAAAATAATTCAAATGTTAAAAGGTATCAACTGACATTGATCGCACATTTTCATGGACATCAACCTTCATTAACTCTAATTTCATGTGCTTGTCAAAAGATTTATAAATGACAAGACAAAAATATTAGATACTAGTGACTTTAGGATCCAAAGGTCTGCTTTGACCCAAATACACGTTATGAACAAATGTTTATTATGTTAGTGAAAAATAAGGTTAATTTTCTTTTTTTGAATACATTGAAGAAGATCAGTATTCATTATCCCAGTCTGCAGTGTTTCTTTACTTTTTATAAAGAAGATAAATGTTTTAGCAATTACATAAATTATATCTAGTAATTGTTCGATTTTATTGTAATCGATAGATATCTAGTCTAATCGTAAATCTATTTGAAACCAAACATATATAATACATACTATAACTTTATTTTTACACGTTTTACAATCATGTTCAATTAAAATGACGAAGAAAGAATTAAAAAAAAAGTTACTATCGTGATGTTATGTCTTTTTTAAGTATCATGATCATAGAAAATCAATTGCAATCCTAAGAAATATTTGTAAATGAGTTATTTAATTGCCATCAGAAGAAATATTTTGGATGAAAAGTGACTTGAGGAGTTACGATATGTTGTAATGCAAGAAATTACTAATACTATAGTTTCTAATGCTAGAATGTGGATTTGTGCAGGTCACTTATAGCCAATTTGTCAGCTGCGAATTGCTACAAATATGAACATCTAAAAAGACCCGAGAACTGGGCATTAGGTATGAATATGATAGTCCCCATATTTCTATTTAGCTTTGATTTTCCACTATTCTATGCACTAACTTTAACATCTTTATTCAGTTGAAAAGGCCAAATACATCTATATAGCTGGATTTTTCCTCAGTGTTTCCCCAGAGTCTATTCATCTTGTTGCCAAGCATGCCGCTGCAAAGAACAAGGTAATGTTAAATATTATTATTCTTCATCTAAATATAATTTATGACTAAAGAATAACAGATTCGAGAATATATTTTATTACAATTTATGAATTAACAACTAAATTATTATGTATTGGCAGTATTTTATGATGAACCTTTCAGCTCCATATATCTGTGAGTTCTTCAGGGAGCCACAAGAAAAAGCTTTGCCGTAAAATAACTGATCTATGAAGTTTTTTCACATCTCAATATGAACGGAGAAGCGAAAGTAACTTATCTAAGACATGTTATTGGCTTGTTCAGGTACATGGACTTTGTTTTTGGAAATGAAACAGAAGCAAAATCATTCTCTAAGGTTCAAGGATGGGAGGTAATTAATGTTAAACGATTATAGAATATCAAATTTGTTATATTATATTTGATTGTTTATCTAACTGAAATTTTTATTTCAATGAACAGACTGAAAATGTCGAGGAAATAGCTGTAAAAATTTCCCAGTGGCCAAAGGCATCGGGAACACACAAAAGAATAACAGTGATTACTCAGGGAGCTGATCCAGTTGTTATTGCAGAGGATGGGAAAGTGAAGTTGTTCCCTGTCATATTTTTACCCAAAGAGAAACTCGTTGACACAAATGGTGCAGGTATGTAATTTTATTTGGTTGCACTATAGGTCCCTATATTATGCACTTTACAATATAATTCATTATATTCAAATTCAATTTTGCATGTTATAGGTGATGCTTTTGTTGGAGGTTTTCTATCGCAGTTGGTTCTAGAAAAGCCTATTGAGGAATGTGCAAAAGCCGGTTGTTATGCCGCGAATGTTATCATTCAGAGATCAGGTTGCTCATACCCTGATACTCCCGATTACAATTGATTTTGAGAGAATATCTATATTATATATGTAGTTGGGTAATGCATAATTTTACAGTCTCTGCAATAATTTATAGTTTTTAATTAAAAAAAAACTTTATACTACTTCCTCCAAATTTTCTTACGATATGTGTATTAATATTATAGCTTTATTGAGTTGGTATTGGGTCTATTTCACAAGAATATTATCTAAGATAACCAAAATACCAAGAAGTTATAACTCTAGTTTCTAACTGGCCGGGACAATTCTATACAATCATCAAGAACAAATTCAAAAGAACATTCCACGCTTCAAAATTTTGAGTATCACAAGTAAAGATGGTTTGAGAGATAGAGGAAAGGATAATCTTAATAGAAATTTTTTAAAGAGCATGTTAACAGAAAAAAAAAAAGGTAACTCCAACACAAAATATTTTGTCAATCTCGCAAATATCAACCACCATACATCGAAAACCCACCAGGACCAGCGCACACAACCCAAATTATCTTGGGTCTAAGACAATATATATATATAATTATCTAAAATTCGTGTATGTTTTTCTACACCATAATGCCTCGTTAGTTTTTCTTCATACTTCGTAGTATAATTTTGAAAGACGTGTATCTAGAAAATATACGTTCACGTACCTTATCCCATTAAAGTCGTTAATTTATAATACCTTGTCTTGTATATGCAATGTCCCAATTCAATAAAGTGTTATTGATTTAAAAAAACAATACAAAAATATATTTGATTCAAAATATAATCTAAAGTTCAATTATCCAAAAAATCATAAAAAATAATTTGAGTTAACAAATTAATGTTTTTCTTTTTTCTGGGAGATTTTTTTTTCTTTTCAACTAGGGTTATAAGCCGAGTGTACAACTTCTAAGATATGGAAAATAACAGATGGGTCTAAATCAGGTCCTGCAAGAAAAAGTGATAGTAAGAGGGCTGTTACGCAATTAAAAAGAATTGGGAAATGGTCCCTGATGACTTACATAATCAGGATGAAACTAGTGAATCAAGTAACAGGGGATCCAATACTGAGAAATAATAAAGGCAACAAACTGAAAATTCTTGAATATCTCTCGATAACTTTATGAATGGACAATAGTTTATGCTTGCTATAAAAAAAATACGTTAGTAAAAGCTATGGATGAAGGTAAATATAAGAATTCATAGTTTTATCTACGTTTGAGCTGTAAAAATCTTTGAGAATGTGTTGAATATTTTCATATTCCAGTGTAAGTGGAGAGTTTGTTTGAGCAGATTGACCCAATTTGAGTTGCAAATCTAAAACCACCTTTAAACAGTAGCACAAAATATTGTTCAACATGACTTAGAGAAAGGGATATAATTCAAGTAATTAACCCCCTATGGTTTGAGTCGTTTGACTAAGGGTCAAAAAATGCCCCCTACGGTTTCAAAAGGGACAGATATTGGGAAACCATAGGGAGGTATTTGCATTATAGGTCCTTGTACTATGCAAAAATCGCACTATAGGTCCTTGTACTATGCAAGGATGCAAGATGGGTCCCTTGTAATATAGGTCCATGTAGTATGAAAAATCACACTATATGTCAATGTACTATGTACAAATGCAAGATAGGTCCCCGTAGTATTGAAAACTGCCCTGTACTATGGAAAAACTGCACTATAGGTACCTGAACTATGCAAATAATTGCTCTATAGGTCCCAGTAGTATGCAAAATTGCAAATTAGGTCATGTACAATGCAAAAGTGTTAGATAGGTCCCTAGACTATGCAAATCTGCAAGATAGGTTCTTATACTATGCAAATCTACAAGATAGGTCCCTGTACTATGCAAAATTGCAAGATAGGTCCCTGTAGTATGCAAAATTTGTACTATAGCCACTACAAAAACATAGGGGGGTTTGGACCATTTGTAAAACCATAGGGGGTAAAGAAAGTTGGTTTCTTCGAAGCAAATCTTCATAGCTTTGAAGCATCTGCTTATTAAAACAAGATTAAGAAGAAAAAAAGTGATATAAAATAAAGTATTTACAATAGAGTAATAATAGATTTACCTTATTACTAGAGTACAAGGAAAAATGAAGTTGGAAAAAGATGAAGAATAAGTTCGAGAAATCCAAAAGCCATCAAACGCACATCAGAAGTCAAATGAGTCATTGCATTGAAAATATATGACATCACCAATGAAACTACTCTTGATTATCCAAAAATCGGAAAATCAGTTATTATTAGCTTTATGGACTCAAATTTATTAAAATAGTTTGAATTATTTACCTCTTTACTTCCACGGAAAATTAGAAATTTGAGAAGTTGATATAAAGTTTCACGAACCAATTTATCATCATCACTGGTACGTTCACATAATTTCTCTATTACGGCAAGTTTGTGTAAAGTTTATTAAACTGGTTTTTTAAAAATATATCATGTATTCCATTTAATGCATCCGGTTTCGTAGGGCAGGTGGAGGTGGAGGAGCCCCGGATTTCTTAGGCAGGTGGGGAAGCGTCGGTTTTCGGAGAATGGAGCAAGAGTGGCGGTATTCTCGTAAAAAAGAGCCAATTAATTTGTGATTCAAAAAAAAATAATGATGGGTAAATGCTGAAAACGTCCCGATGTGGCGAGGACGTGGCGCTTACGTGACGAAGACGTGGTGCCACGCCGTGTTTGTTGGTAAAAACTAATAATATCACTAATAAAGTAAAAATTGTTTTCATATAAAAATATTCAGAAAGAATGTAATATTACAACTATTACAATACAATGGAAAATCAATCTATAAAGGTATCCAAAAACCGTAATACAACAACTATTACAAGAAATAGGAAAATAACTTACATGGAAATATTTAAAAAATATTCTAGATACGAATATACAAAAACGTGCAGCGTTGAAAAAGATATTCTGGGAGCACCGGTATGATATTCTGGGAGCACCGGTATCTCCAACAATCGTATCCTTCTTTTACTCTAATATGTATGTCATAAGATTTGACTAATCATTAAGAAGGGAGTGTTTCATATTCTGAATTTAGAGAATAGTTTTCTATTCTCTCTAGAATAATTTTTTTCTCTATAGAATAATATTCTTTCTCCTTAAAATTGTTTTTCCTATTCTCTAGAATAATTTTTCCATTCTCTCTAAAATTATTTTTTCCTCTAAAATATGCAAGTGATAGAGTCACTATATATAGAGGAAATGGCAAGACAAAAATCCGTCACATAAATGCTATTCAATACTGATTAAAGCTAGTCGTTATATTGACCAAACTTTGGTAACTCCCGTAACAGCTGATAAATAGCAATTAACTAGTGATACAGATCCATTAGTTTGTTATCAAGAAAATGAAATCATTTTATATTACATAATTTTCAATGGTTTTTTTTTGGGACAATTAGAGATAAATGCCTCCTTAATGATGTCTTTAATTTTTTTAAGCCTTTAATTTTCTTATTTAGAGATAAATGCCTAATAGAACAATTATTTATAGAAAACATCCCCTTTATATTTTTTATACCTATACTATCCTTATTATTAAATATATTATTTTATTTTTAATACAATATTTATTTTTAAATCTTAAACAAAGAATAGGGTATTTCCACCACCACCTCCACCATCACAACCACCACCACCACTACAGCCACCATAACCATCACCACCTCCACCACCACCACCACCACCACCACCACTACAGCCACCGCAACCATCACCACCTCCACCACCACAACAACCACCACCACCACCACCTACTACTAATTTCATCACACACGCGCGTCCGTGAAATTTTTTTAAAATCGCCATAACTAATTCAAAAAAAATCAGAAAAATCGAAAAAAATCGAAAAAAATCGAAAAATCAAATTAATATTTACGTATATGATTTTTTTTCGGAATTTTCTGAATTTTTTGGTTTTTTTGGTTTTTTTTAATTTTTTTAATTCGCAGAACATGGAATTCCATGTTTTAAACAGTGAATTTCGTGTCTGCAGAAAACAAATTTCTTATATCAAAACATGGAATTCCATGTTCTGCGAATTCAAAAAATTCAAAAAATTCTGAAAAAAAAATCACAGACGTAAATATTAATTTGCTTTATCCAAATATATAAATTTTTTATTTTTTTGATTTTTTTAAAATTAGTTATGACGATTTTAAAAAAATTTCACGGACGCGCGCGTGTGTTTATTAGTTTTTGTTTTGTTTTTTTTTAATTGTTAATTATAAGGGTAGTTTGGGATGGGGCTGTTTTTCATAAAAAATCTTACTATAGGCACCTTTTTTTAAATAAGTTTTTTAATAGGCATTAATCTCTAATTGGCTCTTTTTTTTTTCAATTTCTAATTGTGGGACTATTAGTACACACATAGTTTTTTTCACTTCTCCCAAAAGCATGAAAGAATAATAAAATAAAGAGGAAATTACTTTATAAAGCCAAAAATCCCAAAACTTTATAAAGTAACACCAAACCAAAAAACAATACTATAAACATCAAATTTCTAACTTCATAGTTAGGTTTTTCTCCTTTCACCCCTCCACGTGATGGGCACGACCCCGCGTAAGTTACATACTACGTTAACTCATTCTCACACGGCCCAGCCCCATATCGATAATTAACTTCGTGGGTACGGACATATAACACACAAAAACAAACACAAATACACATCAATGTTAATGGGGCTGGCCCAACAAACTAAAACCAACACATTCAATCTCTGTTATTAACAAATCCATTTACAATCAAAACACAATGAATATGAACAATCAAATCACTCCAACAATTAATATGAACAATCAAAACACTCCAACACTCTTAATGGGAATGGCCCCTTCGTAGACACACAAAACTGATTCAATTTGATTTAATGCCTTTACCAAATTATTTACCAAATTCATTTACAAACACATTCAATAACTGTCTTTACCCAATGGAACAAAAACTAAGAATTTTAACACAAATATCATCACAGCCAAAAAAACAAAATCTAATGACGCTGGTGGTGGCCGTTGAATAAAAAAAACCAACTAATCCTACCCTTTTCGTTGATTCTGGCGAACGTGAATCAAATAAGAATATAAAAGGAGAAAATTCGATTCGGCAGCAAACTTTTATCATCGTGTTCTTGTTCTTCTTCCCTCTTCTTCTTCTCTCACTTTATTTTGAATGTAAGCCATGAATGGCGCAGGGGATCAACTCGACCCAAATGCTTTTGGGAGTGGGGGCTGGACCATACCATTTGGACGCTGCTGGTGGGCTGGACCCATACTGGGTTGCTGATGCTGGTGGGCTGGACTTCATTATCCATCAACAGATAATCCAACTCTTTTCTCAATGAACCCATCAACACTGGACCCATTAAGTAATCTTGCTTCAACGGTCTGGACCCAATGTCGAGAAGGGCTTCCATCAACATTGGTGTAGCGTAGCATCATTAAGGGCTTCAAGGCCTTCAATGGTGGAAAATGGCATTCCCGTCGGTTTCACTTCACGGGACTGGGGATGATGGTGGTGAATTGCAGGAGGCAAGAGATGTGGTATTGATGCCGCTGATGGTTGGGATGGGACGAGGCGGTGGGTTGGTCAGATGGTGGGGTGGGTTCGATGTTGGTGGTGGGTTCGATGGCGGTGGGGTGGGTTCGATGGTGGTGGTGTGTTCGATGGCGGTGGGTTGGGTTCGATGGTGGGGTGGGTTCGATGGTGGTGGTGTGTTCGATGGCGGTGGTTTGGTCAGATGGTGGGGTGGGTTCGATGGTGGTGTGTTCTTGGGTGCGTCTGATTGTTGGGGGGCCGGTGGGTTGCTTGGTTGGGTGGGTTCGATGGTGGTGGGTCTGATAGGGGGTGGTGGTGCTGGTTTCTCATTATCAAGAGAAGAGGAAGGGGAGCTGACGAGAGGGGGAGGTGGGTTGGGTTGATGAGAGAGAAAAAGAGGATTGGGGGGATTATATAATGGTGTTTTAGGGGTTTGTTGGGCTTTTTATCCATATTAGTTGGGATTAGTTGGGTTTAGTTGGGATGTAAATGGGTTGGATGTTTTTTGTAAAGTTGTGTTGAAAGTTGGCTTTAAAAACTAAATGACCCTAAAATAAATTGTCTATATTTAATAATTCCAACAACATTGACTAACGGTCATCTGACTGAACTGTTAAAAAAGGGTCGAAGTCGCAAATTCTAGCGTAGAGGTCCATTTCGTGACATACAAGCGCATTTTCGTCAATGATAAAAGGTCATAGGAAGGTTTTACTCTATTGAAAATAAAAATAAAAATTAAAGATGAAAATAAGAAATTTGTTTTTGTTTGTTATTAAAAAAAGGTAATATTAAAAGTAAAAGTGTATATTAATTATTAAATGTTAGAAATAGATATTAAATAATTATTAGAAAAATACAGGGTTGTTTAATAGTGATTTAATCTCTACGTAGTATCTAATCCGTAATTATTCTGAAAATAGCTAACAAATTTCAATCTATTTTTTATTATTAAACAGTGTTATGAATTTCATTTTATTTTATAAAATTTAACTATTTTATATACACAATAATTTTGTATATACCATGAAAATATTTAAGTTTTATGGTAATAAATATGATATTCTTATACGTAAATAACAATGTAATTTATAGGTATACTTTATATAAGAAAATGATATGATTAAAAGAAACTATTAAATTCTACAACATTATATTAGTTTATGTATATTTTATAGTTAAATATGAATTTAAAGCAAATCTTATTTTTATTTAAAATAAGTTTGATTTGTTATATTAACGAGTATTTTAAAAATCATCTAAATACCTTATAATTGGAAATAGTTCAAATGCTACATAAATATCACCTATCAAACTCAAACTTTTTTGTGTTTGTCATTATTTTATTTTCTCCAATACTTTTCACATTTCAATTAAATAAGATTTCTTGTAAGAGCCTATGTCAATTTTTACAGAATTTATTATATAGATTATTTCTACTAATTTAAAAGACTTAATATAAAGTTTCGTTCAAAATTTTTAAATTAAAACATTCCTAATTATTCATAAAGAAAAAATTGAGTTCATTTTTTCTAGGTTTCCAAATATAAATTCAGGTAATAGGTTTTGAATCCAAATAAATGTTTATAAATTTGAATGTTGTTTTTCTGGGTTATGAGTGAATTTGAATGTTGATTTAGTAGAATAAGTTTAACATTTGATTTTTTTTTTGTTTAGTAACCATATTTTATGTTTTTTTTTTAATTTTGTAATAGATAAATTCGTTTTTTTATCAATTAGGAGTACATAGTAGTTGTTATTTTTGTTGTTAATTTTGTAATAGCCGTAATTATTTTTTAGTTGTTAATTTTGATTTTTGTGAATTGTTAAAAATTGATTTTTAAAAAGGAAGAACATCATTAAACAATCTATATTAATGCTAATCATCACTAAACAATTTCATTAATTAATATTATTATCTACTATTATTTACTAATTTCATTTTCTTGATTTTCTTTAAAATTCATTTACTCAAATCTTTAATCAAATCAAGAAAATAAATACATTAACAATAGTGCTATTTTCAAGACCAAGTTACCCTTTCTTTTATTCATTCATTTTCTCTCTTTTTGTTTTGTTTTCTATATCTTCTTTTCGTTCTGAATTTCTTTATCCATTTAAGCTCTTTCTACTTTTCTTGATCCAAATCAATAAATGAGAATCAAGGAATCATGGAAGTTACAATTGTTGTGCACAGGCTGATTCTCTTGCAAATATATATATTTGTAATGATTGTGATAATATTGTTAGTTTCCTTTCATTTAAGAAAGAATCATCGAATAGAAGTATTTTTAATCTTTGTAGACACTTGTTTGAGTTTGCTGACAATTTTTGCAAATCAGGAATAAGATAATTTTTTTAATTGTTATTTGTATCTTGTTTTGTTCTTCTCTCTGGTGCCTTGGCACCTTTCTAAGTCCAAAAAAAATAGTTAAACAATAACTAGCTTGCTTGCTTTTTGGTAACTGCGCTTTTAACCGGAGTTTCTAGTGAGAAAGACTGATTTTGAATCATGCAATACCTGAAGGTATTAGCAGACCTTTGTAACATCTTGACCTTTGAATAACCTTGTATGAAATTATGTATTCACTAAAAAAATGAGAATGATGTTTATATTAGTTTATAATATTGAGTAGGGTGTTTATACTACTAGAATACAGTATATTCTATTGAATAAGGTCTATATTACAAGAAATCCATACCACTAAAATTGATTTTTATACTATCGACATAATTTTAAATTGTTGGATTGAGTTTATACAATTATACATGAATGAGTCATCATTCTTATAATATACGGTCTATAATTATTTTTAAATGATTAAATATAATTCTAAATTCAAATTACATTTTATTAATGCATATACAAAATTTGCAGTCCACAATTTTTAGAAAATAAAAACAAATTTCATATGTTTTATCACAACTCTCAACCACCATTACCACTATCGTGTCGCTCTCAACCAACACCACCACCACCACTACCATGCCGCTATCGACCACCACCACCGCCGTCACTGGCCATCATTGTCGGCATTGCTCACCACCAGAGAATTCACTGTCACTAACGTTGCTGATCTTCAACGAATAACTCTACAAAATAAAGAATTTCATGTTTGAAACATAAAGTTCACTATTTGAGACTGTCCATTAAAATATGAAATTTCATGTTCGGTATACTTTTATACAAGGAATTTCACTCATGGATTTTATATTTGAAACAATTTTAAAATAAGGAATTCCATGTATTGAAACCGTTTCTAACAGGGAGTACCCTACATTTAAAACTATTTCGAACATGGAATTCTCTATTTTAAAACTTCTAAATTTTTTGTTTGGTAAAATTGTTCGCTGAAAATCTACGATGGTGATGGCGGTAAATTCCTTGTTGGTGGCCAGTGCGGTAGGGGTTGATGACGACTGGTGGCTGGTAGGGTGTGATAAAATAATGATAAATAAAGATAAGAATTTTCACCCAACCAATCACGTTACTATTAAACCACCACCACTTTGGCCACCACCGTCACCGTCGACTATCGTCGTCACCACCACCACCACCGTGCCGCCATTGACCACTACCGCTACCGTCATTGGTCATCACTGTCACCATTGATCACCACCAGCCCCATCGTCATGAACTTCGGTAAATTACTCTACAAAACAAGGAATTCACTATTTGAAGTTTCTCATCAAATATGAAATTCCATGTTCAGTGTAATTTTAAACAAATAATTTCAATCTTGAAAATTTATATTTGAAATAGTTTGGAAAATAAGAAATTGCATGTATTGAACGTTGAAACTGTTTTAAATAAAATATTTTCTATTTTCAAACTATTTCAAACATGGATTTTCTATCTTGAAACTATTTAAATAGAGAATTTTTTGATTACCATAATTGTTCGTCGATGATATGAATTCTTTGTTGGTGGCTTGCGCAGTAGGGTTGATGGTGACACGGTCACCGAAACTAGTGATAGGGATGAGTTTAAATATTTTATCTTAATAATGAAATAAATAATAAAAAGATTATAATATTTTATTATAATAATAAGTTTAGAATAAGATTATTATTTTTAATAATATGGATGGTTAAAGTCAACTTGTAAAAATAATTGATCTTTTAATTTTTTTTATTTATATCTTTAAAATACAAAAAATATCAAAATCTTCTTAGCCTTGTTATTTCTTGAGCCCTTAAAGGGGGTAAGCAAGAGGTGCAAGGTTCGAGTCCCCACCCTGAACATGGGTAACCTGTTCTGATTAAATAGGAGTATGCATGAGGAGACGTGTATATTTCTTATGAAAATAGTCGTGGTGCACGTAAGCTGACCCGGACACCTATACATCTTAAAAAAAAAAATATATATATATATATATATATATATATATATATAGCTACTTACGCTATCCCAACTGGTTGACCATTTTTTTTTAATTAAATAGTTCTATTATCTTTAATAGAAATTAATTACTTAACCTAATTTTCTTTTTCATTGAATTTTAATTTTTTTATTTAAACAATTCTTTTATTATTGATTAATAGATTGGACAGTCAGTAATGATATACTAGTATGTATCTTTTAATTATTTATGTTACATGCAATACACATTCGAACCACTTAGGTTTGTCCAAAAAAAAAAACCACTGTTGTCGTACATTACATACAACTTAAACGGTTCCATAAAGTTTTTAATATGACTGTAAATGTCTGAACCATTTGTGAATAATCCGAGTTTAATTAACATTGTTAAAGAAATTGTATCATGTGAGCTCAAAGCTTACCTTAATTTGAAGTTAATCATAAATATAACTCAATACCCCCCAATCTAAGTTCCATTTTCGCTTCCGACAAATACAAACGCCATGAATCACCCTCACCACCAAGAACATCCACATCCACTTCCACCACCACCGATCAACCACCAAACCACCACCGAAATCTTCAAACAAACCACTAAAATCTTCACAACCCACATCTTAACTTTCTTATTCCTTATCACCCTCATCTTCACTTTCCGTTCTAACGTCGAACATGGCTCTCGTTACCTCTCCTCCTTCATTGACCGTGACCCTTCCGTCAAATCTCTCCTCTCTCGCGTTGACCTTAGGTCTCCTTATCCACACCCTCACCATCTCCATCACCGTCGTCGTCGCCGTCCTTTTCTTCATCTCACACGTGTCGGCACACTCGATGACGATTTCTTCTCCGGCGATCCAGACCTTGACCGTTCTCTCTTCAACCCTATTTCCAAACCCACCCCCAATTCTTCTTTCTTAACGCTCTATAATTTCAACCCATCAATCTCCGATAACGGAATTTCATTCCCTCATATCATTAAAAACACCGTTTCATTCAAAGCTACACCCCAACTGTTCGAAACAATTCCACAACAGAACACTACTTCCAACACTTCAAACACTCCTGTTCTTAAAGATAATGTTGAAAACAAACTAGTTGATTTAAGGTTTTTAATCACTGGTTTAAGATTAGGTGGTCAAGATGCAGCTGCATTGTTTCATTTAGTAGGAATTTTATCAGTTGCATATGGGTACGTAATCTTAGCTTTCTTAATCACATACACATGGATTTACGGAATTGTATTCCTTAAAGTCCTCGATCACTTACTAAGCAAGAATAGATCAACTTTTCGAACAATCTGGGATGGATCAAGCCTAGGGTTAAAAAGATTAGCTGGGTTTGTACTAATGAGATGGGCAGTTAAAGATGCATTAGCTCAATTATCAGGAATATGGTTTTTCGGTGAAATAGAAGATCAATATTCATTTTTCAAAATCTTTATAAGAATGAAACTAATGCCATTTTCCGATGTAGCACCATGGGTAAAAGGGTACGAAAACGAAAGTATAGGGTTTATATTATCATGGTTCATTATAGAAATAGTGGTAGGTTTTATATTCGCGATAGATTCATGGATTGTAGCTGTAGATACAAGAAAAAGTGGTAAAGAAGTAATGAAAGAAGGGTGTAAATTATTAGCTACAATGTTATACACATCAATGGAGATTAAATGTTGGGAAGCTATGGCTTGTGGTACATTAACAAGATGGATTTTACGTGAAAGTTTTGGTGAATTAATTGCATTAGGGTTTCAATCTATAATGGAAATATATTTTGTGGTGGTTTGGTTAGTTTTTTATTTAGCAGCAAGACATAGAGATGCAGTTTTAATTGGACGTTCATTTGGATGGAGAGAATTGGAAAGTTTTGTTACAGGTGTTAGATGATATTATTATAAAATTAAAGCCCCTTAATGTGCAATTATAATAATCTCAATTGTACTTTACTATGTTCAAAGCTTAGTGAGATTTTGTTTGGTTAGATGTATTTCTTCTAAAAGGCAATATATAACTTGTATATTCCTGAATGTGTAAAGTTTGTGTTATGAGTTGGTAATATTATTTCATTCGCCCCTTAAATAGTGATTAGAATAGGAGTTATTTTATTTTATTATTTGCCCTGTTCCTTTTTTTACTTGTGATAATGTTTAAATTTTGAACATATTGTTTACGATAATTTTCCAAATGGTCCCTAAACTATAGCTTATTTACCGGTTGAGGATCTGAACTTTGAATAGTACCCAAATAGTCCTCGAACTTTGTTTCTTACCACAGCTAGTCCCCCCATTTTTACCGTGGCAGGGTATTTTCGTAATTATTAATAGGGAAAAATTCCCAAATGGTCCTTGAACTATCACGTTTTAGCCACGTGGCACTTAACGGTAACACGGACAAAAATCATTTTGGGTAACTATCAAAGTTCAAAGTTCAAAGTTCAGGTCCTCATCCAGTAAATAGTCTATAGTTCAGGGACCATTTGTGGCATTTTTTCCTTCATAATCACTCTGCTTAATCTGTTACAATCTTACATGGTATAACACAAAAAGGTATTGTTTAAGGATGTTTCTTTAGTGTTCTTTAATCTGCAATTTCTTAGGAAATTCTATACATAATTGGATGATATATCCGAAATACTTTGAGTTGACACTAAATTTGGCATACATGCTTTAATAATAGGTGTCAGATTTTCTTCAAGAATTTATTTTCGATAGATCTCAACCAATCAAAAAAAGTGTGAGTTTGCTAAAAAAAACACTGTATTTGCATTTAATAGTACAGATAAGATGTCAGATTTTATTTAACAAGTCCACCTTTCGATCGAATCAGCAAAGTTTTTTTCTGACAAGTCTTACCACATATATGTGTGGATTTTGCTGTCATTTTAATCATTAAATTTCTCGTATCATTATCTTATAATTATAATGCTCTGTTTGCTTAGTTTTAATTTTGCAGTTTAAAATGTATGATTGTTGAGCATAGTTAGGTTTTTTAACTGATATGATCAAATGGTTGTGTTTTTATTGGTGAATTTGCATTATTAGTCCTTGTTTCATTCAAGTTAAGCAAATGTACCCATGTTAAGGAAGTTACAGTATGTGCTCTTGCTGTATTGAAGAAATTCGCAAATATACAGTGTTTAATTACTGGGTGTTTTAGTTACTGCATTATTTAGTCTTTTATTATGTTTTGATTTATAAATGTGATATAAAATTTTGCAATTTAGTCCTTTTATTTTGTAAATTTTGTATTTCTTTTGAGGCTCCCACATTATTGGAGTGAGAATTGGTTTGCCGATTAAAAAAAGTGTGATGTAGAAGTATACTTGTAATCATGTGGGGTCATGTGGGTATTTTTGCAACATTTTTTAATATCACACAACTATATAATTTCCCTTTTTATATAACACAGGGACTAATGGTGCAATTTATACAGGAGTGTAGATTACTAGTCCCCGTGGGGGCATGGATCCCTTGTGTTCTAGGAAAATCTATTTTGACCCCTAAATTTAAAAAAAAAAAAAAATACTTTGTGGCCCTTACTAGGTTTTATAAACCTTCACTAGTTCACTTGGCCAGAGAATTATATTTTCACTCTCTGAGGGCTAATTTTTACCCACACGTAAAAGAAAAACCCCCAAGGAGCGTAAATTTATCTGGGGGCTAATTTTTCAGCTGAAGACTAATTTCTTTTTACTGAAGTTTTCACCAAAAATAAATATTGGTAAATTCGCACTATACGATGGGGCCCACCTCTAGATCTGCCATGCTTGGCCTCCCAATTTCTCTCTTAGGTCAATAATGATCAAAACATAGCGCATATTTTACATAATATAAGGACCTTATGGTGCAAATAACTTCAAAAAAAATCCGAGGGAACAAAATATTCATGCTCCACCCCTGAATTTAGAGCTGTTTTCTTCATTAAGCTAAAGTACTGCTCTTCCTTCCATTAGAATAAGCAATAATGAATTTACATCAATTAATTAACTTAGTATACAATAAGTTATCGTTATATATTTTCGTGATAATCAAGCAGCTTCTTTACTGCAAATACTGCCTTCCTAAATGGAAAAAAAAAACAAAAAAACATCATAAGCAGATGAAACTTCTTCGATCTTGCGATGATTTAACACATTGTACAACACTTAAGAACAAACTCTCATCACACGAAACACATAGTTTCGAATCAGCTGGAAAATCACACACATCATGAGCTTGATCTAACAATGCCTTGAATAAAGGATGTTCAAGTAAACTAATCTTGATCACAAATCTCTTGTAATACTCACCTACGTAAATTACAACATGACCCTTTGGTACATCTTTAGGAATCGTGCTTTCTTCATGTGTGCATGCCCATAAACACCATTGACAACATTTTTCACATGGTGAAGAAATTATGCTCTTTTTTCGTAACATTTTTCCTTTCAAGAACTTCATTAATTGATCGATTATGTGATGTGTGATGAAATGATGAGGTTGAAGTGAGGAATAAGAAGGGAAAGTTGTATATATATAGAAGAAGAAATATGAGAGAAGGGTTTAGTTTATATAGAAGTGAAGAGAAGATAGTGTTTTATTTTGGAACATTAAATGTTGTTTGAGATGTATTGTTGTGTAGCTAGAAGGCAAACTAAGTATGACCATGAAATTCTATATCATATGTATTAAATTGGCTGCTCAGAGCCTTGCTGTACTTTCTTTTCCTATTCATTATTTGTTCATGATACGAAAAATGTACGAACATGCATTGCATGATTTAGTGTATATGGCGAAATAAATAAAGCCACAACATCGTCATCATTATCGTAATCTATCACTATTTTCTTTTCTTATCACTTTGATGAGTCATTTCTCTAACTACTGGATTAATTAAAATAATGAAAACAAACAAATTACACTAATTGAATTGATGTACCAAGTTCCAGAACTAAAAACAAATATAAACCACGATATAACACAATTCTATCCGAAGAGTTGAAAAAATCGAGAAACGAATGGACCGGACCGGACCAAATAAACTAAAATAGGAAAATTCGGCAATACATGTTTCTTATTTGGTATTGGAATATGTATTGAAACTTGTATGATTAGGTTGTGTAAATGATTAACATTAAAACTAAACAATAAAAAGTAAAAGAATATTGATCTATATCGTGTAGTTTCGAAGTTTTCAAAGAAAGACCCCACGAATCGAGAGTGGAGTAGATAAGATATTGAAGAATGGGGATAAGTTTTCTTGGGGAAAGTGTATTGCCCACTTTGATTTGTACTGAGACTTTATTTTGTAGATATCATAAAATATGTATGTGTACTTGTTTCAAGTGATGGTGGGGGTTCTAGATCTTCAAGTCATTGTATACAAATTTTCAACTATATGATCACTTGTGAAAAAAAAAAGTAAGTGGTCACTCCTTTTTAAATTTCTTTTCTACCCCTAATCTATTTGTATATTAAAATATCATAGTCAACCTCTTAAAAGATAAATCTTCTAAATCTTTCTCTCTTTAGTTTAAACTAAAACTTCATTATTAAATTTCTATTCCATCTTCTTTATTGTCAACCTTTTACTTACTTCAATCAAAAAAATTAATTAAGACGGATAGCTTTCTTTTAGAAATTGACTAATTTCAATACTTTTTACCTTACCTTAGTGTAATATGGATGATATTTCTATTTTGTTTTGATATTATCGTTTTATAACCGTAAAACAATATATGTTACTTTCTTCTAACTTTGACTTGCGCCATTAAGGTATACTTTGCTCTTCACGATTATAAGACAATTCAAATAGGTTTGTCAGGCATTCTTAGATTGATAAAGATAACAATAATCGATGGTTGTCAATATTAATTTGTCGCGTGAAAAAAAATCAACTAATGGTTTCAAGTTATGGAATAGTGTGGTTGTTAATTCTTATGATATTGTTGTAAGGCTTGAATCTGGTTGTGTTGTTTTATACATTTTGGGTTGCTTTTGATAGTCGTGGTCGACGTTCATTATTTCTATAATTTCTGTTAGTTGAAAAATTCTATGTCAGTTAATTCTGTTGAGGTCAATATCATATGATTGGTGGATAAGTTAGAGGGATTGTGATTTTTTAAATTGTAAGTTTTGTATATCTCTTTGAAAGGGTTTTGTTCGTGATCAGGATCTTTGTGTAATGTATGTGGTTCCAGCTTTGTGGTGTTTTTGCAACCATCACAACAGATATGCCTGATTGATTGAGTTGTTATAGTCATAAATGACTATTGAAATCATAGTTGAGTTTGGAGTTTGTATATTTTATAATGTCTCAATTCTTGTATCTATTTAGCCATTTTTACTTGTAATCTTGTTTGTCTAAACCAGAAAAATAGACTATCACCGACCAAACATAATGTGTTAAAGATAGAAGATATTTATCCTTGCTCAAATATGGTGCATGTCATGTTAAATAGTTGTTGTATATGATTGTTGGTGTCGCCTAGGGTGTGATAAAAATAAGATCAAATTAAGTATGGGAAACTATGCACTCTCACCCTAGACAGGCACAGTACTGCAAGTATTACAGGACGTATGCAAGTTTTAATGATAAGTAGAGTTCGTTCTCAGGGACTTAAGTGTGTTAATCGCGTAGGAACAGATAACGAGTAAAAGTAAATAATTAGAAAACAGAAAATTAAATATTTGGTTTTCGAATTTATGAATTAAAACTAGGAAAATAAAGACAATAAAGTAAAAGATTAAGAATATGAGATGAGAAGTATAGCTTAGGTTTTGCTAGTATGCACTAATCCTTCTAATTCTATCTATAAATCTAGTTGATAAGGGAGAATATTAGCTCTTGGTAATACTTAGTCAGGATTCTAAATTCCACTACCTTAGACCTTGAGAGCGACTAAGGGGGCTACGTCACAACCAAGAAGTGATTTAAAATAGGGTTATCAAACGCCACTAAGGCCCTAAGCAAATACTGCAAGTCTTGGTGATACTGTGGTTAAAACAAACCTTAATGACTATCTAGTTAGAAGTATGTTTTGTCAGAGCTGCTATCGACACTAGACATTATGTGGTGGTTCAATAGTTAAACACCCTGTCAAGGAGAACATCTAACTACTCTTAAAACAATCCTAAAGTGATCAGTTCTAGGAAAGACATTAAATCAAAACACATAAGCAAATATAAAGTAAGAAGCTAATATCAGATTAAAACATATAATTCCCAAAGAAACTTAGATAGAAGAATTAGAATTCATAGATTATACATATGCAAAACCCAAGCTATGGGAAGTTTAGTTCATACCTGAAGGAAATAAACTAAAAGAAATAATAAAAGACATCATCTTGCTCTCTACAATAAACTGGACGAATAAAACCTTAAGAACTAATTACTATGAGGCAAGGATGATTTACAAGTGATATAAGGGTGTATTTATAGGTGTTTAGAAGACCTAATTCGTTTTCTTGAGGAAGAGTTAAGGTAATGGACTTCTAGCCCAACTCAAATTCGTATGGAAATAAAGATAAACACTGCTGCGTTGTTTTGGTCATAACTTCTTTATTATTGGTCCGATTTTGCTCCACAAGATACCAAAAGAATCGCAACAGAATTTCCTACGCCCTTTAGGAGTAATCTACCAAATTCGGCCTCTTTATTAGGTAAAAACGCCTATCTTTGCAGAATCCCAGATTTAGGCAGCTTTTCATTTTCCATCTTTTTAGCAATTCTTTCCTTATCTCCAATTACCATGCATATCTCCTTCCATAAGTTGTTGTCTTTGACTTGGACTCTAATTAATCTCCATAATTATCTTTAAATCTACACACTAAATAAACAATTAAACCCAATATGCTCTAAAAATATTATTTCTACAAATCAAGACACAAAATAGGAAAGTGCACTAAAACTCAAGAAAATCGACATTATTGACTCCTAAAACACTAAAAATGATGTCTCATCTTAACATAAATCTATCACAAATGAGGAGACATCAAGACCCCCAACTCAAAGTTGTATCGTCCCGATACAATAAAAGTAAAAACATAGGGAAGTCTAGAAATACACACTTATAAAATTCTCAACACAGGGGAAAAAGTATTAGCAGAATATATAGAATAAACCTAAAGCACATAACTCAGAAAATTTCATGTAATAATATTCATAAACTACATACCTGTACACTTCTCATATCCATAGTCAACACGGCTTGAATTCAAGATCAGATTAGTTTCGCAATGTAAGAAGGATTGGGACTTTACTCAGTTCCCCTTGAGAGCTATAGATTGTTCATCAAACCTTACTAGTATCCAAGAATCCATTTAACTAATCTCTAATGGCTCAATCACTTCTCAATTACATAGCAAAGAATCACAAGGTCTTTAAGGTTGTAATGTAGGCTTAGGACGGTATGATAGTATATTTGGATAATTTGGAGTGAGCTTTTGGCTCTCTCCTCACTAGCCATCAACGAATCGCCCTAGAGCTTGAGTTACTCTCATAAACGTTTCTCACTCTACCCAATGAATTCCTCGATGCACAATTTAGCATCCCCAATAACCCAATTAAGCTTTAAGATGTTCACATATAAATCCACTTTGCCGGTCCGAATATATATATTTTCTTTTCTTTTCAAATCAATTCTCTTTTCTATAGCTATGACTCTCTTTTAATGTTGAGATATCACGCTAATTTTCTCATATATATATTTTTTCTTTTAATGCCCTTGTTGGCAAAATTAGCTCGAAGCTTCTTTTTCATTCACTATTACCCCGGCAAAGGGTTACAATACAATGTTGTGAAACATCATTTAATATAAAGCACAAAACACAAAAAATCCCAACATAATAACTATTCCCATAATGGTGGACCCACCACCCCAAACTCAAGCTCTAAAACAACTGTCTAAGCATCGCGATTCGAGTGCGGGTCATATGGAAAAGTCCTAAAAATCTAAAGGATATGGCTTATAATGTGTTTCAAAAAAAAGGCTTTAGAAAGGCTAGAAGGGGCTAAGAAGGATATAACTTTTAAACTCAAAAATCACAAGGTGAGAAGGTATAAAAAGGCTTCAAAGGCTTAAAAATATGAAAGAACCGCCTTGATCACTTTCTACACTATGTAATTTAGAAAATTTCTTACCTTTAGCACTTTCATCAAATGGTTTTTCAACTAGCTTGGATCTCACGGCCTACACACTTTCAAGGTTCCCTGAGATCGAACATACTTTCTATCGCATTGCTCACTAATCTTTCTTTACTATCAACGTGTGTTTTCCTATAAATACTCAAAGCATACAAATACATAGCTCATAAACATATCACTTACTATCATTAATCTACTGAGCTCATGCTTTCAAGCTATTAAACACACTCTACATCTAATTCCCATGCATCAAAAATTTTAATTTCACCCAAAAACAGAAAAATGGAGATGAGAGACAACGAATCCCCACACCCCCAACTCAAAAATGAGCCGTGTCCCCACGACTCGAAAAAAAGACTCGAAAACAGAAATTAAAATTAGCAGATAGGCATATTTACAGAAATGGTAAGGAAGAAAGAGAACATACTCTCGAGGCTATTGCCTCGCATCATTGATATCCAAGGTTGGAATTGCTGGACCTTTCGTTAATTGCTCAAGGAGTTTCATGATGTGCACTTGATTAGCGTTGAATTGTGCCACATCCTTGACTAAGGAAGTTTGAGCTGCTTCAAATTTCGTTAAACGCTCCTCCATCTTCTCTTGCCAATTTTGCTCCTTTTCTTCCTTCGAGGCTTGAGTAGAACCCGCTCTTCGAAGACTTTCTTTGATCCAAGCATTATCAATATAACTTGCTTTAAATTCGAGTTTCTCTTCTTCACCCAATATTACATTCGCTTTTCGCACAAGACACGTGATCATAGTTGGAAATTTAACGTTATAAACCGATTTAGGAGAGACCGAGAATCGTATCACCTCCTCATAGATCAAATGTGCCACATCAACTTCTTATCCTCTTAAAATACAGTCCAAAAGTAGCACGTTCTTCATGGTCACCTCCAAAGTTCGTGTGTTTCCAAAGACATTAGGGATAAGGAAATTGTGCCAAATTCTAGCATCTGCTTGAAGATATTTGTAAGGCCAAGGTGCCTTCACTTCTCCCTTTTGTGGTTGTACTTTCTCCTTGTCTAAAACGTGCTCAAAAAGTAACTCCTTATCAAAGATTTTTCGTTTAGCAACTGCTTCTTCAAATTTGCAAAAACCTTTCAATTTCTTAAACTTGAAGTGGTTCCTAATCTCCTCAGCTGTGAAAGGAACTAACTTTCCTCTAATCGGAACACAATTACTATCTCGGCTAAAGAGGCCTAGATAGAACTCCAAAACTAATTCAGGACATAATTCAGAACGGCTTACCATGAACGTAGACCAACCCAACTTCTCACCAAGCTCAAAGAATCTCTTGTATTCTCCATCTCTAATTTCTTCCTTGAATACTTTCTCATAAGCAAAAGGTAGTTCTTTTAATTGTTTCTCCGCAGAAATCTTCAAGGCCTTTGAAGTATCCACTTTCTCTATAGGTATAGGATTTTGTTGAGGTAGTGTTCTCTCCTTTGCATAATAATAAAGCTTTTTACCATTACTATCATACGAAGGTTTCCCACTCTTCAGATTATCTTTACCCTTCGATTTAGAACTAGCACCTTTGTCAATTGATTTCTTCTTGTTTAAATCCAATCCCTTGTCACTTTTCACCTCCCTCTTGCTAGTTAAGATTGTTGTTCTATTAGTCATCTTCAATTAACCCCCAACTCAAAGCTTTAGCAACCCTTGAAAATTAAACCCTTCAATTAATGGTTGAACAAGCTTGATTTGGCCTAGGATGGGTGAATTGGTGATGAATCTCTATGTGGGTGAGGATGATTTGTAATGGGTAGGCTTGGATTTTAGAAATTGTGTGATGAATTTGTGAATTTTGGCTCTTTGATTCTTCAATTTGAATGAATTTGGTGATGATTGGTAGCTTGATTCTCTCTTGTAATGATGTGGAGAGAAGGTTTGATGTGTTTTTCTTGATGATTGGGTAGTGTTTTGGTGATTGGTGAAGGTTTTGATGAGCTTTAATGGAGTTAGGAGAGTTGTGGAGAAGAAAAGGAGGGTTAAGGTTTAATAAATTCGGAATAATAGGCTCAATACCTCCTTTATAACTCAATCCCGTAACTTTCTCTCTCCTCTGGCGGCGCTGCGGACTACCCCTGTGGACCATGGGGTGCACCGCAGGGTAGTCCGCGACATCTGATGCTCGAAAATTTTTGCTTTCTGACCTAAACCCGTGGTAGGACCCCGTGGTACGGGTTTTTGGCTCGCGGACTAGGGTCCGGTGTACCGGAGGGTACACCGCGGCTTCTGTTGTCAACTCCGTCAAAATACCCGTGGTACTCACCCCGTGGTACGGGTTTTTGGGGCGCGGTGCACCGTGGGGTAGTCCGTGGAATTTTTTCTTGTTTCTGGATCAAACCCGCGGTAGCAACCCGTGGTACGGGTTTTGACCTCGCGGACCATCCCTGCGGACCATGGGGTAGGCCGTGGGGGTAGTCCGCGGGGTGCTTACTTGCGCTCCAAAAATTTTCCTCGCGTTCCCTAACTTGATTTCTCTGATTCCTACACACCAAAAACACTAATACCTCTCTCAAATATGCATTATCAACTAAAAACAACTAAAATAAACTTAAACTAAGAATGTAAAAGACATGAAAACATAAAAAAACTTCGGGTTGTCTCCGGAACAGCACTTTTGTTTAACGTCTTTCAAAGTTAGACGTGTTACCTCTGTCAAGATTTGCGAATATAGCCTCCCCAACAACGAGTAAGGCTATGAACGTCAACTAATCTGCGCTTGACCCCAGTTTTGGGGCGAATTTCTATCACCTTGGCTGAAACAACCTTCGTGACAATGAATGGTCCCATCCACGAGTCTTTGAAACTTCGTGGCCTGTTCTCGCGTTTGTGGGCTTTCCATAGGACTTCATGGCCAACCCCAAACTCAATGTTTGGCTCAGTATCCACAGGTTTTAAGTGGATCTCCTCAGGAGGGACTTTGTGATGTGAAAGACTGTGGATGATAGGTACGGTGGGATCCAACTTCCTCGGTTTCTTACCCAAGACATAGAAGGTCTCAGATACATTTTTAGCATGAAGGGTGATTGTCCCATCTTGGAAGTTGATCACACTTTGACTTGTGGCCATGAAGGGCCGTCCAAGTATGATCGGAACCTGCTTATCTGCATCAAACTCAAGAATAACAAAGTCAGTAGGGATGGCGATATTACCTGCACGGACTAAGACGTCCTCCACTGTTCCCCATGTCCTTTTAACTGAGTTGTCAGCAAACTGCAACTTCACTGGAGTTTTCTCTGATTTTTGAAGTCCAAGCCTCTCGAACACGGATTTAGGCATAAGATTCACACCAGACCCCACATCGTACATTGCTTTTACCTTGAGCCTACCATGTAATTGAATAGGGAGGTTGAAACTTCCCGGATCTTTAAGCTTAATAGGTAGCTCTTTCTCACTTCTTCTCGAAACCCTCAGGTTCTCTCTTGGGATCTCTACACTCGCCTCTTTTTCAGGAATAACTTGCGTAAAAACTTGTTGCGGTGTAAGTCCTCTCTTCGCAATCTCAAGCATTTGGGCGTTGATATTTTCAGGTTGGTACGCCTCTACAAATGTCTTGAGAACAGTGTCATCTTTAGGATTTGTATCAGGAATATTTGATGACACTGGTTGAACATTAGGTGGCGATTCCACCTTCTCTTCTTTCTCCTCTAGCACAGCAGGTGCCACTTCATCTTTTGCTTCCTCCTTTGAGGCTTCTTCCTCTTTCTCCTTAGCTAACTCCGCTGCATACTCTACCATCGAACGAATCTCTTCTTGCACCTTTCTCAGTAACTCTATGAACTCGTCTCTTTCTTCATCGCTCTCCAGACAAACTTCTAAACAGTCAGATTCCTCGGGGTTAGACTCGGTTAGTTCTTCTTCAATAATGGGACCTTCCACGGCACTAATGGCAGCATGTGGTGCTTCCTCCTTTTTTTCTGTAATCTCAAGACATATAGCCTTGCAAGCTTCGAAATCATCCTTATCTTCACCTCCTTCGATTGCCTTTACTTCTTTTTGTTCTGCAACACTTGTTAACACTTTGTTTAACTGTGTCACTTGAGTAGTTAGCATCTGAAGTATGGCATCATGTCCTCTGACCTTTTCTTCTTGAGCGTTTATAGTCGTGTTCAAACGGTCTAGAGCTTGTACTATCTGTGTATTGTCCATAGACCCTTCTTGCGGATACTGAGGTAAAGCTTTTTGATCTAAAGTATCGGTATAGGCGTCTTGAGCAGGTTGTTGTGGAGGAGCAGGTCGATTCTGATATTGGTTTTGGTACTGACCTCTCTGTTGGTAAGAGTTGTTCTGGGGTCGCGATTGATATTGACCAGGATTAGCGGCCCCTTGTGGATTTGAATACTGCATACCCGGATGGTTGCGGTTGCCCCATCGGTTGGATATAAAGTAAACAGATTGCGGATTTGATTCACACTCTTCCCATGAATGATCGTTAACTCCACATTGTTGACAACCTTGTGCCTCTTGAACTACCTTTGTAGCAGCTAAATTCTTCTCCATCGCGATTCTCAGCTCCTTGATTTGATTTTCTAACGAGGATATTTGAGCTGAGTTCGCAGTTTCTGCATCTAAACGAAGCGTTCCTCGGGTCTTTGCTGCAGAAGCTCGCGTTGAAGGCCAACTTCTTTCTTGTTCCATAATATTTTCTAACACCTCGGAAGCTTCATTGTGATTCATGGACACAAAATTACCCTTTCCAATGTTATCCACCTTGTCTCTACCCTTGTCATCAAGACCTTCATAGAATATAGCAAGTTGTAGAGCAGGTGTATAACCATGGAGCGGGCATCTAGCTAATTTTTGTTGAAACCTTGTCCATGCTTCTCCCACTGTTTCTCCATCTTCTTGAGAAAATCTTGCAAGCTCGGTTTGATCTTTAAGTCTCATGCTCTTTGGATAAAATCGGTTAAAGAACGCTGCTTGAAGCTCTCTCCAAGAGTGAATGGTTCCATGTGGTTGTCTTTCTAGCCAATCGCTAGCTCTTCCGGTCAAGAAAAACGAAAACATATGACAATACAGTTGCTCGCGTGTAATGCCAGGAGTAATGTAGGCATCACAAATCTGCATGAACTTCTGAATCGCTTTTACCGGATCTTGAATTGCAGTACCAGTATATAGTCCGAAACTTTGAAATTGACTAAGCATACCCGGATCGGGTCTAAATTTGATATTCGGAATCTCAGGAGGGCGGTAACCGATGGGTTGAACATGGAATGGTATGTTAAGGCCAGGTAGATCTTGTTCAACTCGGTTTTGTTGATTATTCTGCCCATTACCTTCTCCTACTGGCAGTTGTACACCAGGTGGAACAAACGCAGGAGGTCCTCCTGGTGCAAAGTAAACTAACTCCGGATCATTGTCTTGAATGTCTGCCATAGTTCTTCTCAAGGCTCTTTCCTTACGAATTCTTTTGTTATAAGCTCTGAAGCTCCTCTCAGGCTCCGGTAAGGGAGGCCAAGAATTAAACACTGTGAAAACCTGAAAAGGACTAAAGCAAACCCAAGCGTAAATCTGGAAAAATAAAAACTAAAACTAAACCAAAACTGAAAAGTAAAAACTAATTAAAAACTAAAACTCGAAATAGATAACCCACACGCTAACGAGACACAAGTCCCCGGCAGCGGCGCCAAAAACTTGGTGTCGCCTAGGGTGTGATAAAAATAAGATCAAATTAAGTATGGGAAACTATGCACTCTCACCCTAGACAGGCACAGTACTGCAAGTATTACAGGACGTATGCAAGTTTTAATGATAAGTAGAGTTCGTTCTCAGGGACTTAAGTGTGTTAATCGCGTAGGAACAGATAACGAGTAAAAGTAAATAATTAGAAAACAGAAAATTAAATATTTGGTTTTCGAATTTATGAATTAAAACTAGGAAAATAAAGACAATAAAGTAAAAGATTAAGAATATGAGATGAGAAGTATAGCTTAGGTTTTGCTAGTATGCACTAATCCTTCTAATTCTATCTATAAATCTAGTTGATAAGGGAGAATATTAGCTCTTGGTAATACTTAGTCAGGATTCTAAATTCCACTACCTTAGACCTTGAGAGCGACTAAGGGGGCTACGTCACAACCAAGAAGTGATTTAAAATAGGGTTATCAAACGCCACTAAGGCCCTAAGCAAATACTGCAAGTCTTGGTGATACTGTGGTTAAAACAAACCTTAATGACTATCTAGTTAGAAGTATGTTTTGTCAGAGCTGCTATCGACACTAGACATTATGTGGTGGTTCAATAGTTAAACACCCTGTCAAGGAGAACATCTAACTACTCTTAAAACAATCCTAAAGTGATCAGTTCTAGGAAAGACATTAAATCAAAACACATAAGCAAATATAAAGTAAGAAGCTAATATCAGATTAAAACATATAATTCCCAAAGAAACTTAGATAGAAGAATTAGAATTCATAGATTATACATATGCAAAACCCAAGCTATGGGAAGTTTAGTTCATACCTGAAGGAAATAAACTAAAAGAAATAATAAAAGACATCATCTTGCTCTCTACAATAAACTGGACGAATAAAACCTTAAGAACTAATTACTATGAGGCAAGGATGATTTACAAGTGATATAAGGGTGTATTTATAGGTGTTTAGAAGACCTAATTCGTTTTCTTGAGGAAGAGTTAAGGTAATGGACTTCTAGCCCAACTCAAATTCGTATGGAAATAAAGATAAACACTGCTGCGTTGTTTTGGTCATAACTTCTTTATTATTGGTCCGATTTTGCTCCACAAGATACCAAAAGAATCGCAACAGAATTTCCTACGCCCTTTAGGAGTAATCTACCAAATTCGGCCTCTTTATTAGGTAAAAACGCCTATCTTTGCAGAATCCCAGATTTAGGCAGCTTTTCATTTTCCATCTTTTTAGCAATTCTTTCCTTATCTCCAATTACCATGCATATCTCCTTCCATAAGTTGTTGTCTTTGACTTGGACTCTAATTAATCTCCATAATTATCTTTAAATCTACACACTAAATAAACAATTAAACCCAATATGCTCTAAAAATATTATTTCTACAAATCAAGACACAAAATAGGAAAGTGCACTAAAACTCAAGAAAATCGACATTATTGACTCCTAAAACACTAAAAATGATGTCTCATCTTAACATAAATCTATCACAAATGAGGAGACATCAATTGTATTATTGGTGGTCCCTTGTGTGTTCTAAAATAAAATGCAAATAAGGAAAAGAGAACCACAACTGCAAGTGTACAGTTGTCCCAAGTAATATATGTGATAAATAGATTCGTTCTCAGGGACGGATTGGTTGACTCTAATGCTTATCAAATAGTGATTAATTGCACGGGAAAGCAAGTAAATGATTTTAATAATGTTTGTTTGTTTTTCTAATTCAAAGACAAATAATTAAAAGACTAAAGTAATGTAAATATTAAGCTAGACACGAGAAAATAAAATAGCAAGACGCAAATATGAAAGGTAGTACTTGAGTAACGCTAGGATTTCACCTAAATCCATTCATTCCATGTATTGCTTAAGGGACGAATTGGTAAATAATAGTGGTCGGGATTCAGGAGTCTCCTTTCCCCCGCCAGGGTGGACTAAGGAGCTATTCTTAGGTGCTACAAACCCCGTCAGGGTGATCATAGTCCACCTTCGAATGACTAGGTTCTAATTGCCCAATTGGCCATATGATTAATTAAGCCTGTCAAGGTCAATAATTTTTATCCTACATACATTAATTATGTCCGTACCTAAATCCTCCGTCAAGGTGATCCATACGCCACTATATGGAATAGCCTAGATACTAAATCCTATTGTTGAGTCATGACTTCAATAATAGTTGATAAATGCAAATTAATGAAAAATACTAATTTATTAATTCGATTTCAATTATAATAATCCCAAAATCAAAAACATGAAATGAAATAAATTGGGGCTTAACCCATTAAAGCGTTCTCAAGTACTGTATGAGTTTAGCTCATAATTGCGGAAATTAAGAAATTAAAATTAAATGAATTCATAATTGTTTTGCAGAATAAAAGATAAAGAAACCTAATTGAGGAGTTGATTCGGCTGCGAATTGGAGAAGTTGAATTTCTCCCGCTCTTGTCTTCTTCTCTTCCTTGTTTTTGCTTCTTCTCTAGTGTTCTAATTTCTCTCTTTTCTTAAGCGTATGAATTGCGTCCGAAAATAGAAGTCTAAAAGCCCTTTTATAATGGAAAAATCAGACTAGGGCTTTCTTAAAGGTTTAAATGAAAATTAAAAAGCCCAAGTCCATAACTTAAGTCCAAATCCCGTAACTGCTGTACAACCTCCACTAAATCAGCTGTAACGTTTTCGTTTCAACTCGGAATGACTCCGTTCCAATTGCTAAATCTTTGTACGATAAGGAATAAATCTTCTTCACAAGTCAGAGGCTGAATCCACGTTTAACTAGCTCGAAATCAGCAATTGTCATCAGCCTTCCAGATTTGCAGCTTATATTTGTCAACTCTTCGGGATTTTTCTTCTTGTCTTTGACTTTATTACACGATCTTTGACTTTTAATCTTTGATTCCTCTCCAAACTAGTATTTAAAACCTACAAACTTTTCACTAGAAATACACCATATTACGCGCAAAAGTTTAATAAATGAAAAATACTAGAATTTAAAGAGGGAAAATGTATTATTGCATATTAACAGCAAAAGTCTATCTAAATAGTCAAATAAGCACCAAGAATGATGTCTCCCAAGGGTATAAAATTAGAACATGTAGGGAGACATCATTTATTTTATTTGGGTTGTGCAAGGTCGTTGATATGTACAGTAAGGATTATTGGTTTATCTCGTGTTATTTTATTTGGATTGTGCAAGGTCGTTGATCTGTACAATAAGGATTATTGTTTTATCTTGTTTGTTGTTTGTTGTTTCTTATTGCGCCTTTTAGAAAGATATCTTATGTTTTTTATTTCGATTGGTGATAATGTGAAACAACTTCTTTTATTATGTATTTAAGGGAAACCTTTATTGATTGGAATTACTCCATCTATACCGATAATATTATTTTTGTAAAACACAAATAAGTGTTAGCGTACTGAGAGTAGGAGTTCCGATGGTAGTCAAACGCTCAAGTTAGTAGAGCTTTTTCTCAAAATTAGGGAGAATGCTAAAGATAATGATTTGCACTATTGCAGTGTAAATATTTTAGATATCAATTACCTCACTGAAGTAGATTATCACCTATTTATAGAGTATCAAGATATGAGACTAATTGTTATACATTTCTCATAATCAAGTTGGTAAGTTACAAGTGAATAACACTTTCAAATGACTATTACAAAAATATGTATTGGCTTGACTGAAGGTCAAGGTTGTTTGTATGGAGGTAAAAGCTTTCACGGATGCACCTTTTTCCTAGTCTTATGGTACACGAGATAATGGTGATGATTGGAAATCAAGGGTTGATATTAGAGAATTTAGCGTTATTATGTGTGTTGGATCAACGAGGATACATTTGAGGTATGAATTAACGATTGAAGGTACAATTCAAAGCTCAGGTGGTAATGCAAGTGCGCGGTGAGATGTATATTCCCCCATTATATTCAAAGTGTATGCCCGAGGTGAGAAGTTTTGAATAAGTTACTTGAAGAATGGCTTTCTTCAACGTATGTGGGTGCCTATTCAAAACTTGAACTTCACAATAACACGTGTCAAGTCGTGTGGCAGATCCACGATGTCTTCTGGAGTGAATTATTAAGTAGATGGAATATTGCGGCATTCCTTTCACATATGCGTTTTAGTAGAACTCTTTTGTTTCCCATCATATCCTAAATAAGTATATATACAACAATATAGACATAGGGATTCTCATAAAAAATAAGTGATTCTCCAATCTGTGATGACCAAGACACCTCAGATTTCAGGCAAAAACATGTGTGCAAGGTAGCCAACAATGATGAAGGCTATGAATCTGATTCTTGTCACATGAAACGTGACAGTGGCTGTCCTTGTAAGAAAGAAAATAAAGAATATTTGTCTGAGAGTGAGGCTAAACTAAATGGTGGATGACACCCAGTGTTGGTAAAGTGAAACCTAAAAACTAGTCCTAAATGGGGGTGAATAACCCCTAAAAACATGTCTCGTGAATGTATTAATTCATCACAAAAAGGAGACATCATGCGAATGATCATTAAGTGTAGTTTTGTTACCTCTTATTGCATATGAGAGGACAATAGGTTAAAGAGTAGAATAATGACTAATGTCGTGGTAAACCCGATTCACTCTTAATCATAGTAAAGTCACTTGTAAGTCAATTAGGGGGCGAGTTATGCATTTTAAGGCAATCACATCCATATTCGTCCATTTCTATCTGGAGAAACTTTAATTTATTTTCATCTTATACATGTACACCGACAAGTGATATATTTTGATCTTTGCTTTCCACACCACATATCGACATCTATACATTCCTCATGGATATTATCTCGTCCACCTGAGTATTACTTGAACGACCTCGTGCACTTGCCAGTATCAATTGTGTCTAGGTTGAATAATTGTTTATCTTTTTTTTTTATATAACACCATGAGCCTATCAATTTCGCATATTGGTGTCCTGATAAAATGTATTTACATTTCTAAATCGATCACAACACCAGACATGTTAGAGTGAATGGCTTTTCCCTCTTGACACAAAACCGTGAGTAGTTTCTCTTCCTTTGGTTGATCAGCATGATCCCTAACTCCCAACAGGTGTAGGTGTCCTTGGGTTTCAGTATGAATAAATGCATTGGGTTCTTCATTGATGGAAACCCCAAAGCATGTTGATGTAAGCTTAAAGTTTGCTAAACAACCTCTTAGACGAGTTGTGAGAGGGTTAGATTTGGATACCGCAAAAAAAAATAACAACTCTTCATTTACCACAAGTGGTGGTTGTATTTTTCTAGCGACTTGTATATCTTTCTACACGATTAGACTCGTAGAAAAAACACCCATTCCGTTGTGATCCACGATTCCTTGGTCTATAACTTAACTCGCATATTGTTTGAGTAAGTCGATTTAAAAAATCGCGTCTTTTCCACATATGATGTCAATTACCTAATGACCCCTTCAAGTTAGATAATAAAGTGGGTGTGGTTGCTTATTTATGGTGTTGAGTATATAAAACTAGTTATTGTAAGGTAAGAAAGAAAGTACTATCTACTGATTGTTAGAAGATATCTATTAGTTTAGTTTATGGTTAAGATAGTTTGTCTTAAGGTAAAAAAACAATTGTAAAATATCACGTTTACTTATTTTCTCTAATTTCGAAGAATAAGAGAAAGTGACTTTGACATTCTGATATATAGTTGTGTTATTTAAAAAAAAATATATCATATAACAAACATACACCTAAGGTTTTTTTTTTTAATTAAATCCTAAGAAATTACTATACGTTTGAAGGACAACTTATGCATATAAGACGGAAAGAAATATTACTAATAAGGCCGTATACTAATTTGTTGTATTTTTCAATAGGATTTTCTCGTATTTGTTGGGCCTGGTTGTCTTGATGATCTGGCATTCTCGTGTGTAATCTAAGGTCACTTCATGTTCGAAATAATTCAGTTTAGTGATTGGTAGATACTAGGTACGCAAGAAATGGGGTGATGGGCACCCTAAAGTTGACTAAACACTTCTTATATATACTACTACTAAGCAAAGTATTAGTGGGGGACAAATGACTTTCCAAAATTTGTTTAGTCAGAATGCAAAATTAGTTAAGAGGAGATTAATTACTATGTCTTGTCTTTGGTTGATCAGTCTTTTCTCAGGCACGTAAAATTTCCACTATCATATAGCAGCATGAGGAGACTTGATCGCTTTCGGCCAAAGCAATTATAAACAAATGTTTGCATTAAGAAAAAGTTATCTACAGCAAAAGAAAAAACATAATTAATTTTTTAAATCTTTTTCAGTGGCATCATAACTTTTTGATTAATACATATTTTTCTTTGACATAATAAGGTTGTGTTATTTGTTGAACTTTTCACCTATGATACGGTAATAGAACTCACGGGAAAAGTCATTTATTTAATCTGTTGTGATAAAGACAATGTCAGAAGAAATTATTGGTAAGAAAAAATTAACAGTGCAATATAAGTAAAACCTATACAAAATACAAATTAATGCTAATGCTAATGCTAATGCTACTTTAAAACCAATGCTAATGGACCTCGCAGGAGAAACGAGCGTCATTAAACTGTTAGGGCAAATGTATTTCTTGTTATTTATTTATATATAGAAGATTAAACGAGCGTCATTATTTATAGGTTTTTACTTTTTTTTACCCTCCACGACTTTACCCAAAGTCCCCGACACCCTGCCTTGATGGCTTCGGATTTGAGCCGGCACTGACCATGGCACATGATGCCGACATTATTGTCTCATTGGTATCATGAAGAGGAAGTTTAATGAGAAGTGTTACAAAACATGGTAATCATATTGATGCAAATTAAACATTAAATTTAGACAATTTGGTATTAACTTGAGCAACAAATAAGATTGGTTAATTTACTAATAATTATGCAGTAGAATAAGTACATAAGTACTACCATTCCAGCTGTAGTCTCATTTGGCTACTAAAGTAGAATAACAGTGAATCCCAATTTGGAAAGTGAAAGCAATATGAGATAAAGAAATTAATGGGGGATCTATTTGATATTGCCTCTCACAATCATATAATTTAAGAATAAATACACGGTTACCTTTTGTATTATGTAAAAATAGTATGTATATACCCTATGTTTCGAAAGAGAGCAACATACTCTTGTATTTTAAGAAACTTTGAAACACTTAACTAGTAAAAACAAGGAAAAAAAGCGAAAAGAAAAGAAAAGGGTCTTCGATGAAAGATAGCCTATTTCTAACTTATTAAACGTAGCGGATATATTCTGAATACCCAAAAATTGTGTTTAAATCCGGGCTCCATGCCGAAATCCAGATATTTTCATTTAAATCACCTAGAAGTTCATAATCCAAATTTTATTCAAACCAAAGTCCAACTCATACGAAAAACCAACATACCCCGTCTCATAGTTTCTATCAGTCCACACACCCCATTTAAAGAAGAAACACTAAAAGTCGAAAATTCATTTACGTAGCTAATCAATCTTCACGTTTTTAGCATTCAAAAAATTCACTTTTATTTGTCAACCCAAAAACAGAATTAAGTTAATGAAAAAAACATAATAAAGGTACTCAAATTCTCACACTAACTCTAGGGATATGCGTGGGTCGGTTTTAGATGAAAAATGACCAATTCACAAATCGTCCATTCTTGTGCGGGTTTTGACAAAGAAGATACGCACCCGCTCAATACATTATATAAATCATTGAGGTTTGGGTTGGACGGGTTGCAAGTGTATTACAGGTGATTTAGTTCAATAAATAAACCGAACTTATATCCATATTCATTATATTACTAACGAAAGTTGTAACAAAAGAGATTGTTTAAAATACTTATATGCATTTCAAACCATCTTTGATTAAAAGATATAAAAAAAAATTTAAGAATATTAATTTATGAGTTAAACAAAAAATAAAGATACTCTAATAAATGAAATGAAAAACATATTCATTAAATAAAATATTATTGAAATATTAAGAATTTCAAAAATTTAAAAGGAAAGAATAAAAAAAGAAATATAAATTAAGAAGCACGTGTCTCCTATTATTTTATTTGAATAAAATGAGCTATCCGAATTTTTTAAATTTTTTATACTATAATCCGGTATGCAAGTTTGTAGGTTTCAAATTTAAAACCCACAACCCGCGAAAAGTGTATATTTTATCAAAAATATAAACCGCAACTTATCCAAAAAAACTAACCCGTATATTTTGGGTTAGTGTAATCGGACTGATCGGGTTATGCGGGTTTTTAACCCGATACACACCCCTAACTAACTCTATGATTCTAGGTTTTTTTAATTTACAGGAAGGTTTTTTTTTTTACTCACATTTATTAAAAAAAAGGGACAAACTTGTAGGATCGGGGCCTGCAGCCCTACTGCCCTCCTAGATTTCCCCTGTTTCTTCTAATAATTAAAGAGATCTAGTTTTGCACGTACGTGTTATGGGCGAATGAGTTAGTTGAATCTAAATTTTTTTTTTTTTTTGTTACATAGGAGAGCCACTTTGGACTCGGAGTCATTGACTCGGTTCGAACCCGCACCACTAAATTGGTAGACCAAGGTCCTGGCCAGTGAGCTAATCCCATCTGGTTAATCTAATTTTTTTTTGCTGTTGGGGTTTCCATCAGCAATTTTAAATTAGACGGGACTCTTTTATGACATTATTTAATTTAATTAAACTTATGTATGTGCAGACAAGTTCTTGGAAAATGTTTTTCTTACTTGAAAATTTTAGTAATTATTTATATAGCAGAGTTTTTGATAGAGCAAAAGATATGATAGAGAATTCTCTTTTGTCACGATGGAATATATTTCCATTAGATTAGAATATTTCAAATATAATCCTTTAATGATATTTTCAAGGATAATTTATTGATAAAGTTTATCACTTAATAATTCTAATTAAAAATACTCAATCTAATAAAATAATTAAAATATTTTTTATAAACTTAATTAATAATAAAGTATTATATAATTAAAATTCACTTTTTTTGAAAAATTACTTTTCATAACTAAGATATTTTTATAGCTAAAATATTTTTATAACTAATATATTTCATAATTATAATATTTTATAACTAAAATATTTTGTAATTGTAATTTTGTATAACTAAAATAGTTCATAACATTTTCTATTTTTATCACGAAAAATGGAATTGCTTCCTTGATTAGTAAAATCAATAAATAATTTGTGCGTGCATAGTAAATAGTAGGATAATAAAAATATAATAAAATAATGGGTTGACAGTAAAAAAATAGTAGGTTGCACAAATATATCAAAGAGTTGCATATGTAATACCAATGAGTTGTTTACGCGTTGCAGTGGGTTGTAGGTATAATAAAAATAGAGTGTCGATACGAAATAATATGTTAATAGTATAATGAGTAATAATATATACCACCCAAATACCACCCAACGACGTGGTATATATCATTACTCTAGTATAATATAGGTGGGTTGATATGTTAATCCAGTGGGTTACTACAACCAAAATTACATAAGAACCACACGATCAATAATATCACTATAAGAAGAGAAACAAAATTGAAAGCAAACTATGTACGAACCTAATATGAAACAAAACCAATGCGAGAAATAAAAAAGAATCACCGAATGCAGTAAATCATCATTTAACACCATTAAATGATCAAAATGGTGTAAAAAAAGCAACATAAAAAAGAAGATGCAAACACATATTGCGTTGGTGAAATAACGACGTTTCATCAAAGCACATCCAAAATAACGATTATAATATACCCGAATTAGTTGAATTGCACCTTTTGTCTGCCTTTTTTATGATGTTTGAACTCTGAATGGGTGGCGATAGAGAGAGAATGACCAGTCAATAAAGAGATCTAATATCACACAATGAATCTGCTACCAATTTCATTCTTATGCTCCTAAATTTAAGATTTTGAAATCGAATTTTTGTTATGCATGATTTATTTTATATACGTTGTCACAATATAATTATGATAAATTATTTACCATATTTGTTATGCATGAGTTATTGAAGGTATGAAATTTACTACTAAGTATATATTATTTTAACAAAAATACAAACGATAAGGGTAAAAGAGGAAACACACATATTATTCCGATCTTTTAAGGATGTAAAATAATTATAGACTCTTTGAGGGTGGATTGTTGCCTTTTTGGACTCTTTAAGCAAATATTTCTATTTTCAAATAGTTAAATATATATGAGAAATAACATTATATTATCCTTCATGCATATATTTTCACATAATTTGTCATAGTAATTAATTAGAAATTATAGATTTGAATACAAGTTTATGTTTAAAAAAATATATTTTATGTCTAAAACCTCAATATTTAAGTTAATTTCATATATTCTTTTTACATTGTGGTTAATTATTTTTCTGAGTTAAGCTAATGTGGAATTTGATTTAATATTATATCGAAAGGTTTGGCTTGGATTAAACTTCCGTCTAGTTAAAGTAATGTATTTTACTAGGGAGAAAGCCACCTTGCTATGCAGAATTTTCGAGCAAAAAATGTGTAAAAGTAATTAGCTTTTAATGGATTAAGTATTAGCTTTTCAGACTGATCCACATTACGAGACTCAAAAAAATATTTATTTTCTCTCTATTTTTTCTCATCCAGCCATAAAAATGAAGAGGAACTACAAACTAAGAAGTAATTTGATTTACTTCCTTCAAACTCTTATACTATTACTAAAGGATTTTAGGCTAAAATTTGGAAATATAGACATCACCCAAAGCAAGAAATTTCATGGGAATACAAAATTTGTTACCTAATGTAGATAACTTATTTAATAAGCATATTAGTAAAGATAAAACCTACAAAATATATAATTCTAATAAAGAAAGTATATGACATTGCTTTTTTAATGTCCTTGGGCCAAGGTGTTTGGTTTTCCAGACCATTAGGATTTTATACTTGTAATTTTCAACTAACATGCTTGATATTTGGATGATGAATGCAATTCAAAAAATATCTTTAGTCTACACGAAAGATGATAGATTGTTGGAATTTATATGCTATTTAGCATGACAAATTTGAAAAGATAGGAACAATTAATTATGCAAAAATGTTAATTGTAATCCTATAAGTACCATCAAACTAGCCTCCAATAACTAAAAAGAATATCGTCTAGCTATCAATTCTGAGGAATGTAGTGCATTCAGAAGTGATATAAATGTTAATGAAAGTAATACAATCTTATGAGATGCAAGGGTTGAATAGTAAAAATAATATTGAAAAAGATAGTAGGAAACTTATGAAAGGCAATTTGATTCCCCCTTCCCCAATTTCTGTAAAAAAATGTGATGACGTTGTCTCTAATGATGGAGCAACTAAACTTGTTTCGTAATAAATTATAATGGCATCTTAATTGCAGAAAAATAATGAAAGACTAACACAATTATGTCCTTGAAACTTAACCAATGGGGTACTTAAAACTACAATATTGATAAGGGAGTTTCCAGCTGGAAAAGTCACCATTGAGAATGATTGAAGCTCAATTATGATTCCTTTAATCTGGAAGAGTTATCACGAAGAATAATTCAAACTCGATTATGATTCCTTCAACTTCAAATTTATTTGTTAATGTACTAAAGTCTATAATATTTTTCAAAAAATTATGGTCTTGCAGAGACCTCTAAACCATATTTTGCTCATGCAGGTGACGACTGAGTTGTCAAACAAGAGATATTTGGCAATTTGGTTGGCAATCGACTCGTTTCTAAGTCGTCCCAGTTAGTTGATTTACTTTTATGTGACAATTCATCTAGGGGAACTGGGTGATGTATTTGTACTCTTATATATCTGTATTATCATAGTTGTTTGACAAAAAGATAGACCGAATATTTTCTTGTGAATTCATTTTTTTTAATCAAAGTTGAAATAACATATATTAAAAATATAAAAAAATCCAAACAATTGGTTGACTAATCAGATACGGGAAAACAGTTACAATAAAGAAATTTCATATATAGTCATAAAGAAAATTGATCACATATTTCACAGTAAGGGGAGAAAGTCGTCAGCCATTATAACACATGTCTAGAAAATAATCATCTAATTGAAACTAAAACGACTTTGTTTCTAAAAAGGAATCTAACGACTACAACAACAATGATATGGAACTTGGCAACCCTCAAACCATAATTATGAATTAGGTGATATGAACATGATGCATCAGTCGAGCTAACACACACCTTGCTCTAAACACCAACCATATCCCCTTGCAACCCTTCCCACTCGTCACCAAATAATGATGATGATGATGAAAATAAAGGAGAAAAACCTACAAATGAACTATAAATATATGTCCAGTTATCACCCTTTATGATAGAAAAACTAGAATGAATTGTGAAGTCACCCTCCTTGAAAATTTATGCATACTAGAATGTGATACTTTTGCATATTGGAACAAATTAATAAACAAGAAAATATGAATTGGTAATAGTTGTTTCAGTGGTTAGGGACATGATCCAGTGACCATTAGATTTTGGGATCGATAAGGGAATACAAACTCAATGGCGGGTCTATTGGGGGTAGTGTGAATTTACAAGGAAAAAAAATTAGGGATTGGTGGGTGAGCAAAGAAGTATCATATCCCTTTTGGATAAACATTCAACCTTTTAATTTTTTTGTGAATTTTAGCATATATATATATATATATATATATATATATATTATATAAACTAATCATATACTTAGTGTTAAAATTAGCATGACTAAAAAATATTTTATTTTATAGTAAGAAAAAAATTCTACCCAAAGTGTTATATAAGTATCTCATATGTGAACTTTCCTCATCTTACTTTCCTCCACCAAGAGGGTTTAATAATGACTAGAAATCAAGACATGAGACCGAGAAAGATACATGATATTCATGAATAATCTTATGCTTTCATATTGGTATGAGAGTTCAACTTGTGAGACAGAACCTAATTAGAATTTTTTGTTAGGGGACAGGAGTTTAAGGGTAATGACGGCTGATTTAATTGTACCAGAAATCCCTAATTTATTTAACTTAATTTATTTTATATAAAAATAGTCTATATATTATATAAATATTCTACTGTAAGTTTCTATATAATGAAAAATACAATATGATTTTTCTAGATAAGATTAGACTTAAAACTTTACTATTTTCTTATTCGAAAAGTTGGAATGATCACATGCAAGCTTTCAAAAGTCTAAGAGGGGTAAGTGATTTATCCAAAATGAAATAAATAGGGATATAATCAACAATCTATACATGGTCTGATGTCTCTTTTTATGTGGTATATTAATCTAGTCATGGGATATTTTTTTAGGGTTTATTTGTACTTATTTGTGGGATTATTCTCTATATTTAGACATATTCACGTTATTTCCCCGTTTTGGATATTTATTACTTCTAGAGTTATTTGTGCGTAATTTGTGTGTTAAGTGTGCAAATTTTAGGTACTTGGATGATACAAGATCCCAAGACAAGGATAACAAGTTAAGAAAAGAAGGTCAAACTCAAGTTAAGGCGTTAAAGGACCAAAAACCGCTTTTGAAAAGAAAGAGCGGTTACCCGCTAACTTTGGAAATCAGAAAGATAAAGTCACCACGTGCAATTGACGAAAATTATGAAGAAAACCTATGATTTCATGGTACCTGGAGTTCGGAGCGCGTGAGAGTTGATAGTTTATGATTTGGAGTTAAGATGAAGAAGTTATTAAAGTCGTATTTGTCGTGGCTCGGACCAGTCCACTCCTTTAGTAAACCGTTTTTTGGGTTGACTTGAGCCATTTAAAAGGGACCTACACATCCAAAACCGTTTTAAACCTTATATATATATATATATATATATATATATATATATATATATATATATATATATTATGGGTGCATAAAAAATCAACCGGTCCGCAAATCTGCACAAAACCGGTCCAACCAACCTATGAAAACCGACCCAATGCACCCATGGATTTCAGTGGGCCGAATTTATTTTATTTTTTTGGTTTTGGGTCGGTCCACGGATTGACAAAAGCTCAAACAGTGAGTGTCCAATCTGATCCGCATTAACTAGAATTAATCATTGTCACGATAGGAGATTACTTGCAACTTGCTTTAGTAGTTTAATCCTTAATTATTTTACTTTTATTTGCACTTTAGTCTTTAATCGTAAAATAAAAGAATATCTTTTAATTCCAGTCTTTTAGTAATAGCAACTAAATCATTTACACTACTTAGAAAGACGATATTAAGATTAACAAACATAGTCCATGTGGAGATGTTAACACTTAAATACTTACTTTTATTGCTTGTCAACGATATGTGGACTTGCGGTTAGTTAACTCTCTAAAAGTGTTGAATTAGTTAAGTTATTTTGTAACACCTTTGGATACGACAAGGTCTTTTAGGCGTTGCAAAATGCAATATATCTAGAAATCATTCTAATGAGTACTTAGAATGTCTCTCTAGGTATCAGTCAATTAGTGGACCACAAAATAAAATTAATGGACCATCAACCTGAATAATCGACCATCTAACTGATTAGACGGTTCATGCCGCTCAATAAATATTTTTAACTCTATCATCTAATTACTACTTAACATGGCAGCACATTAAAAATTAACCCAACCCAACATATAAACAAAAAATTTAATAAATCAATCAGGCTAGAACTTAAATGCACGATAATTTTTTTTTTGTGATTTTTTCAAATTTTAGATCAAGAATCTTTTAATTGATCAATTTGTAGGTTAATAAATTTATTTATGTTTATATTAAAATTTGTGTTGAATTGTTTTAAATACATTAGAATATAATTATTATTTAAATTAATGTATCAACAATAAATCATTCTAATAAAACTATTTGACGTGTAATTTTTTTTGTTGTTTGAAGGTGTTCAACAGTCCCACTAATCTTCTACATTTTTTGATGCAATTTTTTAAAAGTTGGGTCCCTAGCTCGTGAGAATAATTTACGTGAGATTAATCATTAAACTTTATGCGAATCAGTATGAATTTTAACGGTATTAAAGAAAAAGGACAAATATGAAAAACCAGCCAACCAGTCGGCCCATTGCCATTGATCCATTCATCTCCCCTCCTGAGAACACTACTATTGCAGGATTCTGTCAGTTGACACCAAAAGCTTTTGACTGGGGCATAATTAGTATAACTGTTGACTGTTATTATGCCGCCACAGATTTTTTCTTTGTGTTGTTGTTACAAATGCAACGCACACCTATATACTTTTGTTGTACTACATCATTATTGATGATTGTGTCATGGCTTACATGCATCGTTTCTATATCTTTCATAAACAGGGATGGAGACAAGTTTGCAGACAAGTTTTGGGAGAATTTGAAGATAGGTCAAAAAGTGATTATATAATTTCGTTAAGTTATAGGGTAAAAGTTTTTTTGCTCTTCCAAATCTAGTAAGGCTACCCAAAAGGTGGATAACTTTTAGATTTTTTTATCATAAAATGTCCATCTTTATTTTTTTTTTCCATACATTTGAGGCTTTAAAAGCCAATAGCTGGACTAACAAGTACAACTAAAAAGTTCATAAAGGTTCCATCACTAGTCTAGGTGACATACATTCACTCTTATCACGAGTGATACAATTCCACAGATAGTCTGGAGGGTCCACCATTATTCGAGTTTCTCCGTTCATTTCCGATCCTCTTTTGGCTAGCAAATCTGCGCACATGTTTGCTTCTCGATAAATGCAACTAACCTCAAATCCTGGATGGCTTCTCAATAATTCTCTACACTCACCTCCTATATGGCAATTCCAACTCGTAGACCTACCACCGCCCTTCACTAGCGCGTGAAGATCTCTGGAGTCAGTTTCGACATATAAATAAGTGATTCCACGGTTCACAACCCATTTTAATCCATAGTGTAGCGCTAAAAGTTCCGAATAAGCCGAGGATTCCACAATACAAGGACCGGCAAAACCCGCGACAAAATTGCCTTCTTTGTCCCTCAAAAGTCCTCCAATTCCCGCTCGTGCTCTCGTTATATCATAGCTCCCATCCACGTTCAATTTAAGTTTATTTTTAGGTTTCTCCCATTTAACCAGTTCGTTCCTCGCTGTTCTTATAATCCCTCCATCGCAGGTAATGTCCATCTTTATTCTCACAATATTAGTCGTTTATTAAAACCAAATAACATTATATGTTTTGAAAAGATGAATTTTATCCAAAATCACTATAAAATTAAAATAATAATTAATGTTCAAGAATTTCCTCATTTATTTAATTACTTTTCACTATATTTGTCTTAAATTTGTATCTTGAGTTGATAATTTTTTTTGCTTATTCAGGTATATATTTACTATAAATTTAAATTTAAACATACTAGTTTGAATTAAAAAATTAATATTTTTAAATTGATTTGAGTCTTCAACTTTTCTATTTGTTTTTTGTGTTTTTTTTTGGACGGATACATATATTACAGAAGATCCCGGGACCATAAAATTAACCAATACCTAGCTTCGAGAACATGTTAGTGAAAACATCAAGAGATAAATATCCGTCAGTTGCCCTGTGTCTGACTGCTTTTGCTAGATGATCACCACCTGCATCAAACCTGCGGGGAATGTGTTTGAAGAAAACTGAGTCCGATTCCCCAACTAGTATGTGAATATGTCTGATGAAAGGTCGAAGATCACATCTAGCTGCCGACACTTGAATCAAGTTAAGGTTATCCGAGAGAAAAGTCTTCTCTCGTTGTGGCCATTGTTGTCCAATTTCCAATGCCTTAATAACGGCCAGAGCTTACCCTTCAACGCTGGTATTACAGTTGGACGTTGTCATATACTTTACCCTTGATCCGTCGTCTTTATTTATTTGCATAATTCCAATCCCCGTGGGGAGATGTGCTTGTGTAAAGGACGCGCCACAAGTAAATGTGAGCGTTGTGGTACAGTCGAGTCTCGTACTCCCAGAGATTGGCGTCATGATATTTTCGAGATTTGTGTTTAATATTCATTTTTATGAATAAATTTGATGCCACTGATGGTATTATATGACTTTTAAAAAAAAATCAATTATACGTATTTTTCAAATTTAAACTTTTGAGTTTTAATTTTTTTTCATAACTCAAAAACAACAATATATATTATTTTCCTTATGAGTTATGTAATGTTTTATAACTCAACTTCAGATTTATGAAATTTTTTGCATAATTCAACAATAATAATATTATTTGATAACGAGAATATAAGTTGATTTGATTCATTTTAATGCAATCTTGTTAGAGAATTTTTTCTAGCTAGTCCGAAGTAACTTTTTTGTTTTTTATTTTGATAGATTTAATTCATAAAAGAAGTGGTAAACTTTTATATATTTGGTATTGATTTTTTTTTACAGTATTTTGTTGATATTGTAGATAAAAATCAAATTTAGAATAGAGCATACCTTTCTTTTTTTGCATACATAGGAGGTTTCACAAGTCGATTGTTACATCAAGATCTTAATGAGAAAGCATTACAAAACTCCTACAGAGTCTACCACAATTCTCGGGGTCGCCCATCCACTTCTATCTCTCGTTATCGACTTCCAAAGGTAGCCTGGAGGATCTCTAAACTCAATTGGAAAGGCTCTACTATCTGCACCTTCTTTTGCTAGCTTGTCCGCACACAAGTTTGCTTCCCTGTAAATGTGGTTAAATTCAAAATTCGGATGAGTTTTCAATAAGTCATGGCACTCAAGCCCCATATGCGAAAGCCGATTACTTGAGCTTCCACTGCCCTTCACTAGCGCATGAAGCTCCTTCGAAAATATTTTATTGGTCATTGACACTAAAAATATATAAAATAAATAAATATCCACGATTAATAGTTGTTTTAATGGTTAGATTACTCCTACAAAGAGATCTTGGAATAGACAAGTCCAAAGTGGCTCTCAGATAAAATATCTCTCCGCATCATGTCTCATTCACCATACAGTAATACATCATCATTATTCGTTCATTAGTACTAAACATCTTTAGTAAGAACATAAATTAAAGTCTTTTAATATTATATATAGTGTTAATATTTTAATTATTTCATTACTAAACATCTTTAGTAAGAATACATTAGGAAGTGCATCTTTTAATATTATATATAGTATTAATATTTTAATTATTTAATCTTATTCTCCTCATCCATTCTCTTTACCATACAGTAATACATCATCATCGTTCATTACTGTAAGAATACAGTAGGACGTGAATAGTTAAATTAAAGTCTTTTTAATATTATATATAGTGTTAATATTTTAATTATTTAATATTATATTCCTAAATTCTTATAATAGAAACCGAAAAAAGAAAAATCATTTTATATAAGGTGGTCGTTCCCAAAGAAATCCTATCAATTTGGATTCGTATATAAAAAACAAAACCTTTCCGTTCCTTAATTAATTAATGATTCTTCACAACTGTGAAGTAGAATCCGTGCATACAGTACTTCACGTTTAAATATTTCCATAAACTATTGGGAAAACTCAAAGTCCATATACAATAATCAATAATGTACAAATCGTCCTTTGTCCTAACTATTAAATGAAGGAGACCTTGAGCCTGGGGTCCATTTAAGATGTCAACGAAAATGTAGAGCACATGAGGAATGGGTCTCCAAATGAGAGTGGGTTGAGACATGCATGTTGGTGACACCTCAAAGGCATCAGAGATGGACCTTGGTTCAGTTACTGCAGAAGCCCAATAATTTGATTTGACTCGAACCTTCTTCCTCTTTTGTTCCAAAGTGAAAACTTACACATGCTCAATTTCATCTCATTCATGGTTAACGTTTAAAAAAATTTAATATTCAAGGAAATAATGCAAAACTTGAATGAAGGATTGGGGATAGATAGATACTTTGAAGGCTATTATTCTCCTAGCGATGATCGCTTTACTTCGAGTATGACAGGTTGATGATACCAGTAATTCTTATTAATCGAGATTATATCTTACTAGTTAGTTGTTTCCAAGATCTGATTACCAATACTTAAGGTTTAACTATCCTTTCCCGAAAGTTATTTAGCCTAGAAAGCATATGATAAACTATTTAGTGACAATTCAAGTAATTATAATCCACAACTGAAATTTCTCTCCCGAGCAATTGATAGATAATTCAGGATTTAACTTCAATATCTTCATATCAATATTCAAAAGCACTCAATATCATATCATGAAATTATCCTAATATCATAAATCAAACCCAAACATTTATCATGGGTTCACAAATAACATCCTAAACAATAAGTACTTAGCTTATTCAAAACTAAAACTACTCGTCATCTTTATTTGTTCTACTCTTTATGATATAAAAATTAGAAAAAAATTAAATAAAATCCTTCTTTACTATATCACCCTTAATTAATATTTATTAACTTATTTAATGCCTAACCTACATACTTTTAAAAATAGTAATACTTCTATATTTTTTCCACTAAACATTCAGAACCAAAATTTTAAATTTAATATTTGGTATACATGAATAGAATTTTTTTACACTATACTAACATCTAAAATATTTAATTTAAATCTAAATTTAAAAATCAAATTAAACTGTCAAAAAAATTCCCTCCACATTTTTTCAAGATCCATTCTTATCATAAAGAGATTTAATTCTATATAAACGATAAGTTAAAAATTATCTTAGTTTAAGATGGATTTTTCTAATCAAAATTCTATCCAAATTTAAATATGAAGACTTTTGATTTAAACTTTCCATTGATATTGATTTCAACCAAATCCTAATTTCGCTGAGAATTATTTGGAGAATCATTCTTCTGTTGATCCAGAATCATGGTTTCTTAGTCAAAACAACTTAGAGAATGATTTCCATAACTCGGAGATGTACAATACATGTATGTATAGTTCTTTTTTTGTTTTATCAGGTAGGATCAACTTTTTGGCTTATTCATTGTAGTATCATGAAAATGCAAATGATGATAACTGGCAAGAGCAATCAAACCTCTCAAGAAAATAACAAAAGTTAACAAATGATGAACGTAGAGCACTTCTTGATATGTTGTTAGAAAAAAAAATCTTGGTGGAAAGATAGGAAAAGAAGTGAAAGAAATGATTACATCATATTTTTCGATTTTCATGAAAACTATTCAATGCAACAAGGAAATGGTTATACTCAAAAGACAAAAAATGTTGGTTGTAATATAATTGAGGTAATCATAGATCTCATTTCTAGTATACCTTAACAAAAAAGAACACAATTAGATCTTTAGTTGATACTTTTGATATAAAGAAAAAAAAAGCACCACACACAATTGTTTAAAATCTACGGATGTAAGACGACATTCAAATGTCATTAAACCTTCTCTTAAGAAAGAAAACAAAAGATCTCGATCAATTTTTCTTTATCAATGCTTGATGTTAATAACATATCGCATGATCCTACATTTTTAGAATTTATAACATTATTCATATTGACGAGAAATTGTTTTATCTAATAAAAAAATATCAGAACTATTATTTAACACCCAAAGAAGTAGTTATGCTACGCACCTGCAAACAATGGCGAATCTAGAAATAGAAGTGAGGGTAGGCTTAAATAATAAGGAGGTTCGGAGACAACAATTTTTTTTTTTACCAAACCAGAAATAGAAATAAAAAAACTTCAAATCTGTATATTGAATCTTAATATCTTAACGTATACGAAAACAAAATTCAACTCTAATTTTTCGATAATCAAGGTGTATTAATTCATTTGTATAAATAATATAATTATTTTTCTAAGATACTTAATCTATAAATTCATAATTTTTTCAAATACGTCAAAAAATTTAAAATTATTATAAAATTAACTTATTTCTGTCAAAGCAATTTATGCAATGAAATATATAATAACTTTTTTGTATACTGGTTCATAAGATATAAACGATATTTTGCCAAAAAAGAAAAACAATCAGCGATAATGGTATGAAGATTTATAGATTATTTGGAAAAAAAGTATATTGCACAATAATTAATTATATAAACCTATAGAATCAGTTGACAAAATTAACGATATTAGTATATATGCTAGCCTATAGATATCTAAATATATAGAATATTTCCCCCAATTATTAATTTTGCATTCCTTGTTTTTTAGTTTTCTATTTTATTTTATTGAAGCAAAAAAGAATTCAGAATGAACTAAACTAATTTCTTTTTTTATTATCTGAGTGTGGGCTTAAGCCCACATGTTGATAGTGTAGATCCGCCACTGCCGGCAAAAGCAAAGACTATAATCTAAAAGTCATGTTTATAGTTGTTATGACTCGTCCAAGATTTGATGAAGAAGGTAAAGAGCTTTTCTCTGAATAATATTGTTTCCTTTGTTATAAAAGATCTGGGCAAAAGAAATAGTGTTAATAGAATTGCATGAAAACGGAGACGAAACCGATTATTGCGTTGACAAGAGAGACTGTAAGATTTATATGATTGAGAAAATCCTTCTTGCCATCAAAGAAAAATGGCATGCTGAAGACTCGAGGAATCAAAATCTTCATTCAACAAGATAATGCAAATACTCATGTCTACTGCAATGATCCTGAATTTCGTAAAGCAGCAACCTAAAATGGATTTAATATTTGTATAATGTGTCATTCCAAATTCTTTAGATTTAAATATTTTTAATCTTGGATTTTTTAGTACTATCCAACCCCTACAATACAAGGAGACACCTAAGTTAATTGATGATCTTGTTAATGTTGTTGAGAAGGCAAATGAGGATTTTCATCTGTGATGTCTAATAAACTTTTTATCAATACAGTTGTGTATGATGGATATCATAAAAATAAAGGTTCTAATGATTATAGTATTCTTCATATGAAAAAGGAGATTTTGGAATATGAAAGGTGACTTCCAACACGATTAAAATGTGATCAAGAGTTATTTCAAGAATCTAGTAATTGCTTGGGCTAAAATTATCAAGAAATTTTGACAATCAAGCATGTTATTGTGGAGATGTTTCCACTTTTCTTGAATATGAAATGATGTTAGAATATTGCAATCTTTTACTGATGTAACAATTTGATTTATGTTTAATGATCATCTGTTATCAATTGAGTTTTATGAGTACTTTAAAATTTATAAAATAAAAATTAATGTTTTTTTTTGTGAAAATGGTAAAGAAGAAAGCAAGCAAAGAGGAGGTGGTCTTTAGAGAATACACACCATCAACCTTCACCACAAGCGCTTACATGGATGGTAATTTTTTGTGTTCCATTTTTATTGAAATAATAGTCATATTTCTTTTTTTGCTTTGTAATAAGTGAGAAATTAGATTTTTATTTAGTCTCTAATTATTTGAGTCTTTGGTTCCCTGGCATTTGAACCTTATGTTCTAGATTAACCATTTGAGATTGTGACGGTTGAAAAGATCTTTTATTGGGTTTCTTAGTCACTTTCATCTTAATTGATACTAAGTGAGGATTAATTGGTTGCATAATCAAATATTTTATTTGCATTTTATTATTCTACAAATTTTCACAAATTGCAATCTAGCGAATTATGACGTTTTGGTATTCAACAAATCATGAAGCCTGTTCGAATTGGCATTCAAACCCGATATAATGTTGCCCTTTCATCACTAAATGTTGTATGTAATATTTTTTCTTGACTTTAGCATTGATATAAACTATTATATTGGGTGTAGTTAGTTGTTACCCTGTTTCATCAATCATTCATGGATACACCTGGCTTATGCATTATGTTACAAGAAATGAATTTGATGGTTAACATTTTTTTGTTAATCAGTAATTGATCAAATATCAACACTTGCTTATGATGCATCATTATGTTGTTGTTTTTTTAGTCAAATTATGTGCAAATACTGGAGTTTTGTTATGTTTATATGTTGTATAGTTCCTAGTGATAAGCTGGTGTGTTTAGTGTGTTTGTAATGGAAACGAAGCATTCAAGAAGATGACCCTGAATGCAATTAAGGAGATCAAAACATATGCACAAAAGACCATGGGAACTAAAGATGTGAGAGTGGATATTAAGTTGAACAAACTAGTGTGAAACAAGGATACGCGGTGTCTCGAGATATCTTCGTGTTCGTATTGCTAGGAAATAAACGAGGATGAGGATGCAAAGGAGGAGCTTTACTCCCTTATGACCGTTGTCGAGTTTCCAGCTGAAGGACTAAGGTCCTAGGACAAAAAACAACATAACAATAATTTATACAACTTTTGTTTTATGTTCGAACAAAAAAATTGTGTTTATGTACAATACTTTGCTATCATAGGTATTCAATTTTAAGTTGACAAAAAAATGTTACTATCAGATAGTAAAACAAAAAAGAATTAATAGAAGAGTTGAAAAGAAATGCTACATTGATTGCTAATAAGTTGGGAAAACATTAATATAAAAGTTATTCTTTTATTAGAAAAATAAATTGAAATATTTAAATAAGGGCAATATTAAAACATATTGGATAAAAATGTCTTGTTTCTATAAAAAAGACAAATATTGTTGCACCTCTTTTTAAAAAGAATGAAAAATAAAAGTGGACATAAAGAGAGAGAAAGTATAGTTTTACATAAATTATCTACAATATTTCAGTGTTTTTGTATTTTTAGACCCTTGTTTTTCTATTTTCAACTTATAACTCTTATATTAATACTTCTAACATGTATCACCTCTCAATCAAATTTCCAAAGACGGACCAACAATAAGTGACATGTATCCATGGACACAACATCACATAAAATATCGTCTTTATATGTAAGATGGATCGAAATACTTACAACAACACAATTAGAAACCATGACCTCATGACTCCTACTCAACCATGCCAAATTATAGGGTTTGGGGTGTTTTTAAATAGTATGAAAAATTACATTTTCACAACTACTCGAAATGAAAATAAAACAACATACCTTTCTACCAATTGTGCAAGTGGATTGGAACAGAAAAGTACAACGCCAATCGTCCTCTTGGTTGTGTGGGCACATGGTCCTACACAACTTCAAAGATTGACCAGTATCACCTTTGACAAATTCATCTTGTCATGTCATTCCTATCAACTTCTCCGTCATAAACAAGTGCAAATTCGTATCCAAGTTCGTTCACAATTAAATTACGAGCCTTGCGTTACTTACAATTTGTTTGTCGATGTCCTAGTTCACCACAATTAAATCAATTTGCTTGATACCAACTGATATAGAAACAATATGTGCAACGAGAGAAGAACACAAAATTGAAAGAGCAAAACTCAATATTTTTTAATAATCCAAAAGTTGTCTTCAAATGAAAAAATAAGGTCTTTGAGTGAGTTTTTATTTTTATTTTTAACATTTTTAAAGAAAATAATTGCAAGGAAGACTTATAAGATTGCAAAAACAACCTAAAGCCATTTTCTAATCAGCCCATTAACTTAATCATTAGTCCATTAATTAACTTGATTCTTAGGCGCTCCTCTGAGGAGCGCCTTTAATTAAAAAAAATGTTGGCCAACGATCTCTAGGATGCAAGAAAATTGAAGATTTTATTACACCTCTTGGAAAATTTTACGAACCTAATGAGATAGACACAAAAACCCTCAGTCAATCTTGGCAGGGCAACTTCCTGATGTTGGCGGGTATCCTAGTTGTAGTTTATTAAATGAAGTCATGATTAAGCTATGAGGTTAATTCAAAGTATCAAAAAAGGGTATGAGCTTGATTTGATGTAGATATAGCAAAAACAATGAGAAAAATAGATGAACATATTTTATGTTTGGTGAATGCAGCCGGTAAGCCTCGTTTACCATGTTTTCTCAGCTTTAGTAAAGTACTTAGTGTTTAACTCTTGTCACAGTCGAACAATTAAATTTTCCATATAAGCTGTTATAAAAGAGATTTATATACGTCTAGATTCACAACGAATAGTTACAAATTTAGCTAAGAAGGGTATGTTTTGAAACATTTGGTGAAAAGGTTGTGTCTTTATAGTAATTATAGACTAAGATTTTTTTTTATTTTGAAAATCTGATCTAAAAAAACTAGTATATGTTTGTGCAATAAAAATCTAAGTTTTTTGCATTTGTTGGCCGTACAAGTGTGTTATATTAAAAAATTGTTGAAAACATTGTGTCTTTGGTACTAAAAATCTTGTTACTTTACATTTTTAATCTAAACTTGTCAAGCGAGGCTTTCCTACTGAAGATTTAGGAGTAGGGCACGAGGAAACTGATTGAGTTCATGGTATTGGCATGCCAAGATCGGTAAACAATATTTGTGTTTATCTCATCAAATTTGCAAAATCTTCTAACAAATGTAATAAAGACTTCAAGTTTCCTACATTCTCTAGATCCTTGGTTAACATTTAAATAAAAAATCAAAGACACTTTTCTGAGAAGCGCCTCCGAATTAAGTCAATTGATGGACTGATGATTAAATTAATGGACTGGTTAAAAAATAGGTTGGAAGAGGTGTTTCTAAAAGAACGACTTTAGGTTATTTTTGTAATTATTTTGTCCTATAAGTTTTAATTGCAATTATTTTCTTCAAAAAAAATCTCTCTTTGTATAGTGAAAAAAATAGAATCATAATAGTCCCAAAATACAAAACTTTAAAATAAAATATTATAAACGATCTAAAAGTCACTTGAGTAATAATATATACCACCCAAATCCATACCACCCAGTGTACCACCCATTACGTGGCATGATTTGTGTAAAAGTAAATCGTTAATTTATTTATTTCATCGATTTGATTGAAAACTTATTTCCACTCAAATCATGCCACGTCATGCGTGGTATATTCGGTGATATGGATTTGGATGGTATATATAATTACTCAAGTCACTTAAGAAAAACTGAAAATATAATATGGATGATTTTGGATGGAGGAACGATCCCTTAGTCTGGGGAACCCCTAACACACTAAAAAATATGCGAAAGTTATCAAAAATATGCTTTGTGAACCTTCCCAGGTTTTTCCAAAACTTGCAAAATGGATTTTTGAGATTTTGAGTGTTCCAAACTATTTCATATCTTCACTACATCGAATACAATATCTGTGTAAAGTCCGAGAAGCTAATACGTGTTGAACCTGAGTATAAATCCCGTCCATCGTCCAATTAAAACAAAATGATAACTTGATCACATCAAATATAAAAACGAAAAAAAAAGTTTCTCTAGTATTATGAGAAAATTACCCAAGGGGTCTTGAAGACACCACCCCCACGACCCAAGAAGACCGGTTGAATCCCCTCTTCTTATTAAAAGGCACAAACTAAATTTAACACTACAAGCCTAATTTCTCAATTACCTTCTTACCCCCTTTTGTATTTTATTTTCATATATATACTAACTTTTATCAAAAGAAATTAAAACACTATCTCTCATCTGCCTCTCTCCTCACTTTCTTTCTCTTTTTCTCTTATTTCTTTTCCGGCGAATCATATTAAGAAAATAACCCTACTTCCTCGCAATGCTTCCATGGAGCTCAAACACATCTCAGTCGGCGGAGTGATGGTGGTGGTTCGAGGTGGTGGTTCCATGACCTCGTTTTCAGATGTGTTCAACGAAGACCCATTTGATTTAACGTCAGCTGATTTAGCTGAGTTGGGTTCGACTTGTGAGAGGTTCTTCTTCAAACGGCAGATCGAGGTGGTGGTGCGAGGTGGTGGTGCGAGCGGCAGGTCACCGCGTTCGAGGTTCTTTGTCGAAGGCTTCGAGAACAACGGAGGTTCTTTTGTTCTTCTCAGCAGCTCCGTTGAAACATTACAGCTCCCGAACTAGGTGGTGGTTCCATGGTATCGAGGTGGTGGTTCCATGACCTCGTTTTCAGAAGCTTTAGGTGAAGACCCATTTGATTTAACGTCAGCTGATTTAGCTGAGTTGAGTTCGACTTGTGACGGGTTCTTCTTCAAGCAGAAGAAGTAAAGAAGTTGTTCTTTAGAAGTGGATGATAAAGATTGAGAAAAGTTGAGGTTGTTGTTACCTTGGAAGGTGGTGGGTATATGGCGGTCATGGTGGTGGTGATGGTGGCGACGCCATAGGATGTAGAAGAACTCAAGGATAAGAGCTACTAGTGAGATGACGAAGATAATGGTCAGAGCTCCAGCTAGTTTGCTTAGACCTCTAAACATGGTGGTATGTTTTGTGATGTGAAAAACGAGAGTACGAGATCTGGCTTCAAATCTGACTTATTTTGCTCAGCAAGTTTTTTGTCATGCTCTGATGCTCAGCAACTTTTTTTTTCTTTTTGTTTTGAATTTAGTGTAATGTTATTTTTTTTTCTTTTTTGTGTAATTTAGTGTAATGTTATTTATTTTCTTTTTTGTTTAAATAAATGTAATTTTTATATTGTAAATATTTGTTTAAATTTCGAAGAACTCAATATTTTTTTCCGATACGCAGTAAAGTTACTGAGCGTATGAGTATACTCTATAAAATTATTGAGGATACGAGCAAACTCAGTAAAGTTACTCAATAAAAAAATTTGAATACTCAGTAACTTTTTCCGACACTCAGGACTTTTTTCGATACTCAGCAACTTTTTCCATGCTCAATACCCCATGCTCAGGAACTTTTTTCCATGCTCAGTACTCCATTCTCAGAACTTTTTCCATGCTTAGAACCTTTTCCGGCGGTGGTCGATGGTTGTGGTCGGAACTGGAAAATATTGAAAGTTAATGGAAGAGAGAGAAAAAATGATAAAGGAAGAGAAAAATTGATGGTAATAGAGCAAAAAGAATAATAGTAATGGAAAGAGAAAAAAATCTTTTTTTTTTTTGTCTTATATACACTATAAGGATAGTATGTGTATCTTAGAGGCCTCTATGGAGAAAGGAGAAATTGACTATTTCCTTTGTAGGACTAAGATAGTCTCCAAAACTCTATGATAATTGACCCTAGTATTATTATTGGTATTCAAACCACTCTCTAAAATTTAATTTTTTTCAAAAATTTCCTTTTTCTCTTCTTCTCCCTCACATTGTTTTTCTTTTTAACCAGTTTTGTCACCCTACCATTGTCCCAGGCATGCCTTTACTCCACTTAATCACGGACCAAGCCTTCCATTAACACATTCCTCGTACATTTCCACTTTGACTTATCAATTCTTCCATCTGGCCATATAACTCGCACACACATTGATCTTCTATATACGTGATTAAAATCTACTTTGACATATACGTGCTTAAACTCAAAGTTCATATGAGGGTCAATATAAGGCGCATAACCCACTACCACTACCACTACCATCTATTATTTCCATTTTTACCCTTTTAAGATCCTTCTAATTGCTTTAGTTTAACTCTCACTCACGAATGACACACTCTAATTAAGCAAGAATTTTCCATGATTAAAGGATTAGTGCTAAAAGTTATCAATTATCATAAGCAAAATTTTATACTTCATACTAGGGGTGCACACGGGTCGGTTAACCGACCCGAAGTGCTAAACCCTTTACCCAATCCGAGTTACTCGGATTTGCATAATTAAAACCCTAACCCTATAAATTTTAATTAGATATTACGGGTTGGGTCATTTCGGTTTGGGTCGGATTTGGGTTGGGTTCGGATTTTGGTCAATAAAAAGTCAACAAGCAAAAATAAAAAAAAATCTCCAATTCAAAGTTAAATTTTCCATTTGTAGTAACTTTCTCAAAATATAACCTTACCAAATATAGTAAGGTTCAAAAAATGACAATCTGCAGAACCAATAATACAAAGTACAAACCAAAACCAAAGCAATTACAAGTCTATAGTCTCAATTACAACTCAAATGAATCACAAATTCTGAAACAAGCAACTCAAATGAATTACAATTTACAACCAAGCTTAACTTTATAGTGATTACAATACATTTCAAGATTCATAGTAGGTAATGTGAAATATCAAAATTGCAACCTCTCCTGTGCAAAGTAGCATACTTGTACAGAATTGGGTGCATATCCTTGAAATGTTTGCATCCAAAAGCCCAAAAGTGTTATATTTCCTGCAAATTGTCACTACAAAATACAAAGGAGGAGAGGATCATTAGAATTAGCCTCAGATTACTTTCATCATTGGCCATTTAAAACTTAGGGACAAGGGACAGTTATTTAATCTCGCAATTAACCATAAACACATCAAATATTGTTGCCAACTCAACCATTCAATCCTTTGTTGTACAATTGTATCATACAAGTTAATTTCAATATGTATTATGTATTAAGTAATCATCTACAATTGGATTTGAATGGGAGATGCAAAGTCAATATTGTAATGTAAAATACAGTAGGTTGTGGATTAAAATAGATAGCCTTTATACCTTAGGTTATGGGCTACAAATCAGTTGTAGTGGACTCTATTGAAGTCACACTTAACTCATCCAAGCCTGCATAACCTGCAAAATAGATGAAATAATATACTAGTTAGTTAGGGACTAACATTTAAAATAAATTTCCAGGTAACAAAAAACAGTTTATTACCTAATTCAGCTTCCAAATGTTCAACTAAATCTTTAGAGCAATTAAGATCAATAGGTAGTGAATACTTTAACCAATTTTGTGTACAAATCAGAGCCTCAACTGTTGAAGGAGATAAAGAGCTTCTAAACTGATCAAGAACCCTTCCACTTGTGGAAAAGGCAGATTCTGATGCAACTGTTGAAACAGGGACAGCCAATACATGCCTTGCCATTTCAGACAAGCACTTAAACCTCATAGTATTTGATTTCCACCAAGTAAGAATATCAAATGAATGTGTCATTTCCTCAACATCTTCCTTAAGATACCTTTCAAGTTCATTCCCTTTTGAACTATTTTTTTCAGCCATAAAGGATTGGAACCTACACCCAAGCAATGACTGATTTGTAGCCACTTCAGGACCAGAACTGGTTGAAGTACCAGTACTAGGAGCAGCTGTATCATTATAAACTGCAAAAATCCTTGTTAATGCATCACTAACCTTTGCAAGTAATTGAGTAGCCTGTGTAGGAGTATACATAAAACTGAAGTAACAAGTCAAATACTGCAATTTCTTCCTAGGATCTAGTACAACTGCAACATACAGTAGTATGTTTATACTTTTTATTCCCCAATATTTCAGAAACTTAGTCTTCATTTTTAAAGCCATCTGTTTTAAAACCTCATTATCAGAGTTGCATAACTCTTCAATTTTCTCCCATATAATAACAATTTCATCAAAGAAAAGATTTGTAGTAACAAATAAAGTTCCAGAAAACTTTTTTGTGGAGTCATAAAACAATTTCAGAAACTCAACAAAGCAACAAGCATTTTGCCAATCAATAAAGGTAGGTAAGGGTCTAAAAGATTCAGAAGTAAAGAATGTCTTATAATTTTCATCATGTTCACTCATCAAATCAAACACAGTCTCAAACTTAATAGCAGATTCAAGCATTTTGTAAGTGGAGTTCCATCTAGTGGGCACATCAAGACTTAAAAGGGCCTTAGACTTAATACTACAAGTGTGCATAGTATCTTTGAATGAAGTAGTACGAGCTGGAGAAGACCTTACATACCTCACGGCCTCACGAATATTTTTAATTGAGTAATCTAATTCAAGCATACCTTCTCGCACAATCAAATTCAATATATGAGCGCAACACCTCACATGGAGAAATTCATGATTCAAGATGGTTTTTGGTTTAGTTCCTGAGGCTTTAATCAAGTACTTAATCGTAACAGTGTTAGAAGAGGCATTATCAACTGTTAATGTTAAATAAGAATCAAGTTCCCAATCCCTAAGAATAGTTTCAACAACTTTACCTATGGTTTCGCCTTTATGATCCTCTACCATACAAAATCCTATAATCCTTTTTTGTAATTTCCATTCCGAGTCTATAAAATGTGCTGTTAAACACATATAATTTAAATTTTGGTTTGAAGTCCAACAATCAGTGGTCATACTAATTCGCAAACCCTTCATTACTTTTTTTAACTTAATCTTTTCCTCGGCATAAAGGGACATACATTTCCTCATAATTGTCATCCTAGAGGGTATTTTCACATATTTAGGTTGCATAACATTACAGAAACGTTTAAAACCAATGCCCTCCACAAACCTAAAGGACAACTCATCTAGAATTACCATTTCAGCTAAGGCTTTGGTACATTCTTCAACAGAAAAAGTATAAGTCACAACACCCACATTTTTTGAAAACATAAGTTCAGTTTGACCATCCTCAGGAGGAGGATAGAAAGGATATTTTTTACATCTCCTATGATTAACATGATTTAGCATATTAGAAGTACCATGTCTTTTAGAATCTGCTGCATAAGTTACTTCACAATATTTACACATCCCTCTCCTAACATTTAATTCATCAAAGTATGGTTCAAAGACAGTCCAACAATCATCTATGATTTTGGTTTTCTTAGCTACTGGTGGTTTGTTACCTAATGGGGGTGGATGTGTAGGGTTAGGAGATGTACCCTGAGTTTGATTTTGAGTTTGAGTTGGAGGTGTAAGTTCAGTTTCTAACTGCTTCTCAATATCAGTGTCCATCATAAATCTGCAACACAGAAACAACAACATATTAGAAAGTAAACATGAATCAATTTGTAACTGAAAAAATAAATATTCTAGTATTATTTACCTGAAATTGTATTATAAATCAAAGGATTAAGCAACCAAACTCATATTCCTCCTCGTATTTACGAATTCATGAAATAAAACAACATTCAAAAATCAGAACTAACTCAGAGAATAATGAATCGATTTACAAAACCAGCGTATTAAATAAAATCAAAGATTAGGGTTTCAAATTAAAAATTACCTGAAAAGGGGTTTTTGAAATTACATAACCATAGTCGAGCCTTTTATAGGCCTCTTCTAACCTCCATTTTAATCAGTATCCAAGCAACTAAACCCCACAACACCTAAACCATGGTTTAGTATATCAACCACGGTAGCTATTGAACAGAGCAATCAGAAGGATAATAAATGCGACCCACTTATTTAGGTGAGGGTATTTAATGCGGCTTACTCTCCCGCCCTGTTTTACCGGCGGGATTAGACTGAAATGGAGAAGAAGAGACATGTTGGAGGCTATGGCTTAGGGTTTACGTGAGAGAGAGATGGAGAAAATCAGAGGTCAGACCACTTTTGAGAGAGAGAATGAGAATGAGAGTGGCGTACAAAGTACGCTTGACCTTTCACGGGATTAAAAGGCCAAAGGCCATATCTTTTGTTTCAGCTAAGTCCACATTTTGGACTTATTGTGGGGTTATATAAAAAAAAAAAAAAAATTAGAGTCTGGCCCAATTTATCGGATCGGATTGGATATCCGAGATTTGGGCTCAGCCCAATCCGGTATCCGATCCAAAATGTAAAAAAAAATATAAAAAAACCCTAGCGGATCGGATATGACTTCGGTTCGGTTTACTTCGGGTAGGATTGGGTCGGGTAGCTCGGATGCGCGGGTTTTGGGTCAAACCTGTGCAGTCCTACTTCATACAACGTTCAATAAGGAAGTATCATTACCATGTCTACAAATCTAACAATATAAAAACCATTCAAATTTATTTACAAACAAAACTTAACCAAACCCTAACCCAAACAAGCAAAGTCATTATTTCCAAGAGACGTTTCAATTACCATATTCCCCGAATCCTTAGGTACTGCATCTATATATTTTCCATTATTAGGGACCAAAGATGAAATACTTTTTTCAACATGTGAAACCTTTGACTTTAATATCCTCGGGTATGGATAAATCGAAGATAATTCAATCACACGGTTTAAAATAGCCTTCGGTAATGGACGCCATGATTGGTTCCTTTTATTCTCACTAACCTGCATAAAGTTTACACGTACAAGTCCTTTATCTTTTACTCATTAGTCCCTCATCTTTAAAAACGTAAAAACTTACCCCAGTTTGAAGACGACTTGCTTTTAAAAGATTTCTCCATTTATCCTGTTCAATTTCATTTCATATCATACCACTAATAAGATCGAATTTAATTTATTATTATTTATTATTTTTTTAAAATTACCTTGAGATCCACAGATGTACGATGAGTTGACTCAGTAAAATAATGATGTTTAATATCAGACCATTTTCCAACTCCATATTGAGCTACACCATCGATTAATTCCTTAACCTCTGTAATTGTCCAAAGCTTGTGATGCTTTCTAGGGGCATTACAGTCCTTTTTAAAACTTGATCTCGACTTATAAACTCTAATTTTACTTTCCTCTTCAGACATAGTAGTATATTCATCCTCAGAATCTTGAATCTCGGGTACTGAACGAATCTCAGGTACCTAGAAGCAGTTATTAACTTCTTTTAAAACCGTAAGGGGTAATTTCGTAATTTACAACAAAAGTGACGAAAAGATTGTTACCTTTACTAAAGCTAAGGCATGGCTTTTGTTACATTCTCGGTTTATTATAGGACCAAAGGGTACTTGAATAGGTTGAACAGACAATTCTTCAGGAATGAAGTTTATTATTCCATTTTTATATTTATCTTTGACAATTTTATCCTTTGATTTCCGTTTCTTATACGATGTTAAAACGGGGTCCACAGATTCTTCAACGTACCTTCGTGTAGGTTTTCGAGATCTTTTTGTCTTAGGATTAAGAACAGTATTATTACTTAAAGTATACTCCTTAAACTCACTTTCAATCTTTGTACCTTGACTTGTTGATGTATTAGGATAAAAGAACATCTCAGTTTCATCCTTGTCAAGGGTAGAAACGTCATTTATGTTGTCAAATGTATGCATAGTGTATGCATTAGTATCGTAATATGAACCATAATCCTGGTTTGTAATGGAATGTATATTATTAATTGCTTCTGATGGAGAGTTGACTGGATTTTGACTTTTGCAAATTAGTCCTTGTGTTTCTTTACTTGACTCAGTCTCCACATCACTAGAAACTTCGTATTCAACATCTGTATTATAAGAGTTATTTAAAAAAGTTGTACAGGGGTAAAACAGTAAAATAACAGTTTCAGTGCTTACCCAAAAGATAATCTTCGCATGTACTAATAAGATCATTATTCACTTGAAAATTATCAACTAAAGCTTCGTTTGGTTTTGTATGAACAAGTGTTTGTTCATGTAAGAAAACTTCTGAATTAACTATATTGTCTTTAAACACGAAAAATGAACGAGAATTAGAGAATGAGAATAAAGAAAAATATAAAATAAATTATAGTTTTTAATTACCAGATGTGGTAGAAAGATTATGATCTATATTCATGTTGTTTTTTGGGCTATTTTCACGAGCGCCTAAAAGACCATATATTGAAACATAATCTTGGGGTTCTAAAAGTAAATATGAAACTTCAATTGTATCACATTCCAATGATGAGATAAGAGCTTCATCTTCTTTGTCCTGTTCAAATATATGCAAATTAAATTAGCATAGGGACCTATAGTGCAAATTAATTTAAATAAAAGTGAAAGACCTGATTCATTGCAGTAGAAGCGATAAGAGGCTGAGAAACTTGGATCTTCTGCTACATGAAGCTGAAATTAAAAAATAATAAAGTTTTTAGCGCAGAAAAAAATGGACTTTATTTTCATGTATTGTAAAAGTTTTAAGGTAAAAAATGCAACAAAAGATTAGTTCATGTTTAAGTAGATAGTTTTTATAATGATGATCTGCTTATTATAGAATGACATGATAAAAGTAACAAAAAGGCTAATTGATTAAAGTAACTAGAAATAAGAAAAATATAATATATAGACTCAAAATTCCCATTTTAGCTATCACTTACGAGTTATATATAATTAAATCATTTAAAACAAACTAAGCATATAAGCTTATCAAACTCATCTCTTTACTCATAAATATGCGCAAAATCCAATATTTTCTATGCAAAAACCTTTTTTTGACCATTAAAAAAAAATTATATTGTGACCTACAGTGAAATTGTTGCATAATATAGGAGCTAAATTGCAATTTTTACATAATATAGGCCCTATAGTGCAATTTTTGCGTAATTTATGAACCTGTAGTGCAATTAAATAAAAACAGATTTTTGGGGCAGAAGAGCCTCCTTGACCCGACCCGGTTCTCAAGTACTACAATTAAATATACCATTTCACTATATTATATAATAATTTATAGGTACTCAATTAAAATAAACGAATTAAGATATTACTAATCTGGTGTTTAAAAGCGAAAAAATAGTATCGATCACCAAACGTATAAAGATAAGCTAGTGTGTAAAAGCGAAAATAATGCATATTTTACAACAATTATTAAAAATAATCAGTTAAATACGGATAATGAATAAAAAAACGAAAAAACTATAGATATTGTAAAATTAAGCGAACATCATTAACATAGAAAAGCAAACCTTAATCATTATAGATGACAAGATGAATCTCAAATGTGCATTTAATCTATTTTTTCTTTTTCTCTCTAACGAGATTAATGTTGGGGAAGCGTCAAGAATTTAGTGAGAAGCTAATGAGGTTTTGATCGATACATCCTAGGAGTGAGTGAGTGAGTGAGTGAGTGAGTGTGTGTATCTATGTATGTATTTATGCGACGGAATCGAGAGGAGTAGATAAAACATTCACTGTCGGATTGGACTTACAATTTGGGGTCCGCTGTGGTGTAGCTGTCGTTTAGTAAGATTGTGTGAAAGCTGAGATAGTGACTAACTTATACTCATAAGTTATAATGTTTGTTTAGTAAGATTGTGTACGAACAAGGGGGACCGTTTAAGGTTTAATTTTTCTTTTTAATATATATCTAAGGCTACTTAACCAATAAAAAATCTTACTAGATTATTGCTCAACATTATCTTAGTCGTGATTCTATTGATAGGATAAAAAAAGAGATATAATAGACCTTGATAGTTGGTTTAATGGTTAGATTACTCCATATAGATTAAGAGGTTTTGAAATCAAATTTTATTGAAGTCAAAATATTTCAAGTCCAAATGACTCTCATATGTATTAGAAAAAAAAAGGAAATGAATAAAGAATTGAGAGAAAAATAAATTATTTTATATCCTTATTATATTAGAGAGTTTTTTTTAAAAACTCAGTAAAGTTTGATCAATTCCTGGATTTTTTGAATTTTGTTTGCTAATGATATTCATTGTCGAGGGATTATATATCACTAATTAATATATTAACTTTTTAAGCGATTTTTGTATTGCAGTACAAGCTAAAAACCGTATACGACGCAAAATTCTATATAACTCCTATATTATTACAAAATTAAACTATAAGTTCATATACTAAACTTTTTTAAGTTAATTGCAATAGAGTAGTTTTCTTCCATAGAAAGAGAAAACATTCTAAATAGGAATCAAGGATCCGCGCTAACACATGTCTATCGAGAAGCAAATAAATGCGCGAATTTGATGGCAAAGGAAGGGGAAATGATGAATATGAAACCAGTGGATCATAGCGGTCATCCTGATTATTTGTGGGCAAATATCACAAAGGATAAGAATGGTAGTAATGAACCTAGATTGATATTAGATTTTACATGAGAGCTTTAAGTGATTATTTATTCACGACGTTTAGCCTCCTATGTATGGAAAAAATATACATTCAAAGATATGTTATTAAAGAGAATTGATTTTATCAAAAACTGCAATTATCATTTATAGTCTTTAATGTTGACTAAAGGAATTTTCCCTTCTCATTTTTCTCAACATTGCCGTGTAGTTTGGTTTGTGAAAATATATCCTATTTTTGTTTTAAGAGTCCATATTCCGAAAATGATTTTTTTTTTCAATATTGTCTGAAAATATAGAAAATGTTGATTTCACGTTCTTTAACATAGCCGCGTTTTATTTAAATATTTAGAAAACTGTTTTCATTTTCGCTAGTCAAACACGTTTTGATTTGTAAAAATATAGAAGATGAAAACAGAAATTACCCATTATTTTCACAAACTAAACGGGGCCAAAGTTTTTTCACTTTTGATTTCCAAATCCTAAAAAAATTATGATCAAAGTTTTTTAGCCTGAAAAACTATCATGTTTCATTTTTCTCAAAAGTCTTAGGAAAAAGTCCTTTCAATTTTTTATAAGACATTGCTTGGATGAGTTGAAACACATGTCATAAGCATTATACCCAAGATGACATAGATCGTGACATGAATTTTTTAAGCATTTTTTATTTTTCACTTTTTTATGCTCAAATCGTTATTACTAAAATGTAAATATTGATCATAATAAATAAAATTCATAAAAATACACATTTTTAAGTATCTTTTGATACGAGGCATATCTTAAAGATAAAGTACAACATCTATAAATACAATGTATGATAAAGTGGGAGAATAATGTAAGAGAAACTTTTAGGTTAAAATGTATAAGAAAATACAAATCAAAACATAAATCGTGATTTTTCAGGTTAAATTCAATCAAGTATCTTTAAATATAGGGCATACCTAGTGTGTGCGTGTATGTATATATTAGAGCATAGGTAGATTAGGCTTAATCGTAAAACTTATTGGTATTCTGGTGAGAAGTGCGATCTTACATAAACTAGTCAAGAGTGGTTTTAGAGCTTGTGTAAGAGTAGACACAAGTTGAAGACTTCACGGGTGATAAAATTGGTAGATCGTGAGTTTATATTGTATACTTGTAGTTGCGTGGTGATACATAAGTGAAGGTTCCACGGGCTTGTAAAGTAGTATATCGTGAATATAGATTGGACACTCGTTTTACTTGTGTTGGTGATAACATAAGAGGTTTCATTTGAAGGTGATTTCAAAGAGGTTTTAAAGATTTGTGCTCTCACCTTTAAGAGACACATATGGTTCCAGTGGAGAAGTTTTAAAATTATAAGGTTGAATACATCTTAGGTGGTGGTTTAATCCTATGGGTGCCAAACCACTCTAAAAGACATGTTTGTTTTCTCTTCCCATGTCTTTTTACTTGTGTGCATGCAAAGTGTTTGTTCTGTTGCGTAGTATCCATCTATATATCTTAAACATATATTTTTTTGCATGCTTAGTACTTGTATAGTTGTGTCTTCGATTATTGACCAGTTTTTTTATATTGATTATATACACTAAGTGATTGATAGAGTGTTTCACTCACATATCATATCTCTTGTATACTTCATCCTATCTATATACTATCCCTAAATATCAGATTTTTAGATAGAGTCAAACTAAGCTGATTTGTGTTAAATTATTTTATTACGTTTCATAACCCACATCCATCATGGGAACCATAAGTGTCTACCAATCATTTGGTGTTCGAGGCTGAGATGCTTCACCCAGAATGACCCGTTATTTCTAAAAAAAAAATTGCAACATGTTGTGGATCAGTATATAACCTCTGGCGGTACGGCTACATCATAGATTTAATTTTGTCATTAATGTCCAAAGACTATGTTCAACGAAGTGAGGGAGAATGCACTAGAGCACCTAGAAGGCATGAGAGACCGGTGAATGAAGATCAGGGAAGAAAAAGGTACGGCCAACGAGAAGAGTATCGAAAGAAAATTAAACCGATCGAACCACGAGAGGTCATCCCACCTAACCGAATATCGCTTGTCAATATAAGAAGTCCATTCTCATGGACAATACTCGACGATGTCATGCCACATAGGTTTAAACCACCAGTCATATCTAAGTTTGGTGGATCGTTGAATCCAGATGTGCATATCAATGTCTTTCAGAGGTATATGGTATTTATCACATTGTCAGACATCGTTTATTGTTGAACCTTACCTTCCATTATGTCTGCCAGTACTCAGTAATAGTGTTCCAAACAGAAACCGTACTCCACCTAAAATTTCGCTTATTTGTCTACAAACTGCTAGCTCTATTTTCTATTCGCATTGGCCAAACAAATTCACACCCTAATATATATCTAAATAAAGAGGTTTTCCAATCGACCTAAAGCCCCTTTCAGGATGTCCTATCACTTGGCCTTTTGGTGGCTAGAAATCCCTTCCTCTTGAACCATATAATATACTTGTTGGGGGTATTAGGTGTCAATACACAATCGTTACACTTTTTTTTTTGTCAAATAATCGTTACACTTAAAGCGAAATATCTTTCTACGCTCTTTTCAAGTATGTAGTTATCGCTATTATTCCATCCAAAAGTTCCACTTGATCTCCACTTGTGGGAGGACCGCATAACTCCCCTTACGAATTCATGAACAATAAACGAATACCAATTGCATTTAGAGTAGAATTATCTTACTTATGTGTATACAGTTTTTATTCGACTCATTACATTACTTAAAAAAAATTTAACATTTATTTTCCAAGAGAATATGATCTCATAACATATTGGAAACCAAATCCAAACTAATCTAACTCCGATTACGACATTGTGCTTGCGTGGAAGAGTTGGGAGGGTGGCAAGACCATCCTTGAAGACGAAGCAATCGATACAATGCAACACCAGCAATCGCGCCTAATGTCGGGGCTAAAAGATATATCCAAATGTTATCAAACTTCCACGAAACAAGCGCGGGCCCTAATGACCTTGCTGGATTCATTGATCCACCCGAAACAGGCCTGAGAAGACAAAAATCATGAAACACAAAACAAATTTACCTAAATTGTCTAATGATTGGATAAAAAACTTACCCTGAAATTAGCACTCCAAGTCCTATGGCTGCCCCAATAACTAATCCAGACAATTGTCCTAGCTGCATAAATAAAAACATTATTTAGTTTATTGTATCATTACTTTGGTTAAATTCATGATAACTTACAGATTTAGGATCATGTGATAAGGATGCAACAAGAAAAATAGTGAAAAAAGTTGCAATGAGCTCGACTAAAAAAGCTGAAATTCGTCCATGTAGTGGCGATGTCATCATAATTTCTGATTTCATACCATAAACTAATTTTCCAACATATGTTGCCAATGTAGAACCAGCCACTTGTGCAATTACATAAAATGGAACCTGGAACCATGGAAAGGGGCCCACAATTGCAAATGCTAGTGTAACTGCAGGATTAATATGAGCTCCAGAAATGGCTCCTATTGAGAAAACACATATAATAACTGCTAAAGCTGCTGTAGCGGCATATTCGAGTAATCCTACTTTAACATGCATAAGTTCCATGCTTGCAATGATCCCACAAATCGAGAACATCAATATGAAGCTTCCAATACATTCGGCCATAACCTGCAATTATTTAAAACTAACATCATTAAACTAAGCCTTGTAAAAAGAGTCCAACTTGTTATTTAATTATATCTCTATCCCACCTTGCGAATGAGAATCGGGTTTATCATATATTCACTGCTACAAGCAAATACAACATCTTCTTCATTGCTTGAAGTTGTATTGGATCCCATTTCTGACGCATCATTGCAAACATCTTGAGATTTTCGACTTTTGTCAAATATTGAAGGTTTCATAATTAACCTTTTCTTTTGCTACCTAAACCCAAAAAGAGTTCGTCTTTTATGAAGTAATATTAAAGGTATCGTGTGGTTTTTGTTATGTATATGAAGAGTAATTAGTGCAGGTTATTTTGTTAGAAGATGTTTGTTAATCACAATATTGTTCAAGTTTTTACTTAAAATAAGGTTGGAGTACACAATTCTTGCGTTGTTGGTTCAAGATGTAAGGAAATAAGTTGTTGTTCATGCTTCTTAAATGTTCCTCTCATTTGAAAACTATCTAGTTCATCAATTTTTTACCTAAAAATCATATACTAACTCGACAGATCTTCCATCTACTAATTTTGCTTTGAGTTAGTAAACTCCATAATTGCACATTAAGTAAATAAGGTAGAGTATGGGGCGGGTTAGCCTAAGGTTGGGGTTTCTACCAACCCGAGTTGTGATCTTGAAACATTCTAGTTAGAATTGAGTTTCGCATCCTAATCGCTTCAGCTTTTTCTGTAGAGTTGCTACAAAAATTTGTACTGCGCCATGGACAAAAGCCTTAAACTTAGTTGCAAGCTCGGGTTTAACTTTAGTTACACTTGCATTCTGAAAACTAGGTGGTTTACAAAACTAAACACAAATTAAGAACTAAATTCAATCATTAATAATTACCAAAATAAATTGAGTAAAATTTTCATTAGATGATTCAATATTCACATCACATTCTATCAATTATAATAACAAACTACGTTGTTATTAGATTAATTGAACAATTATTTTTGTAAATTTAAAACATAAAATATATGTGTCATAATACGAGTAGTTTCAATACTAAATGAGAGAATTTTTCAAATAAAATTAATTCCAAATATTAATATCAAAATTTAATCGAATAGTTGGATATATTACAACACCGTATTGAGAAACACAATCGATCAACTTTTAAACCTCTCCAATTGTCCAAAGCTTATGGTGCTTTCGAGGGGCATGATCGTCCTTGGAAAAAATTGATCTACCTTATAAACTCGAATTTTACTTTCCCCTTCAGACATAGTAGTGTAGATTCATCCTCAGAATCTCGAATATCAAGAACCTAAGAGCCTAGTATTTTAATTAGAATAATTAGATATCAAGCATAATGGTAAGTCTAAGGTATTAGCTTCATTAAGTCCCCCATCTTAACATTTCTTGACAAAATTAAAACATACTTTTTTATGTTAATTCATCTTACGTCGTTAGTCATTTTTAACTTTTTCGTTAGTATTTCTATGAAACCTCCTCTAACTAATTTATTATAATATTAATCTTTAAAAAGAAACTTGACGAAATTGGTCAAAGAGAGCATCTTTTATACAATAAAGGGGCAAAACAGAATATTTATTGAAATAAACGGAAAAATTAAAATATGTCCAAAAGACGTAAAGTTAAAGGATCAGCTTGTCACATTTTAAAGATAAGGGATGTCTTTGTCGAAATATGAAAAATATAAAAACAAAGGACATAGAGATAATCATTGCATGTAGCTTCACTTGTCCTTGTATGAAGTATCGGTTCATCTAAGGATTTTATTATAAAATATGATATTGTTATGAATTATTTAATTTTTAATGAATATAATCCCGATAAAATTATGACGTATATAAACAAACACAGTAACTTTTGATGAAGTGGGCAGCTCATACAAGACTCTATGCATCAACTTGAGTCTCGCAATGGGATAAACTAGTAAGTGCGCAATCACTTACGTTTTTCTATATATACTTTGATCATTATGTAACTAATTTGAATTTCAAACAATACGAGATTAAACTTTTCTACGTTTCGAGTTATCTCCATTAATTTTGTAATATGTTATATCTCTATTTTATTTGTTAACATATTGATTTTTTTTCTTGTTCGAAAAAACAATTGTATATCATAAACTCATTTGTAAATTAAAGAATTGCCATAAAAGAGATAAACTTTCATGGTGTGCATATTACATAGTTGACACCTATAATAAACTTTCATCTTGATTGGGTTTTTGCGTCTCATGATTGGATAAATAGATTCTTAAATACTTAGGTGATTGTCCCACTAGCCATCAGATCAAATCACTCACCTTTAATATTACAATATGATCAATCAATTGTTGAAAAAATAACAATCAATGGTTTGTAAAACTAGAAAAATAAAGTTCCAAAAGAAAACAAAAGATAATTTTCAATTAGAACACTACACTATTACAACAAATTGAAAATAAGGAAAAACTACAATAAAAAAATCATTAATCTGCAATCAAGAGCAATTAAGTTGTCGTCAAGTAAATAAAATCATTTTATATTAAATAATTTTCAATGTTTTTTTCTCAAGTTCTAATGTGGGACTATTAGTACATACATAATCTTTTCATTTCTCCCAAGAGCATAAAAGAATTAATAAAGTAAATTGTCTTTTATTTTATAATTCCAACATCAATAAGACAAGGTCACAAAGTCTTTAGATTTAAATCTTATTGGCTAGATAATGAACAGTTATTGATGTGATATAAAATGCATTATGAGATCCCGGGATTAAGTAATCACTTGATATGTTTGCTAAAAAAAAGATGAGACCATTATAACACTTAAAAAATATAGTACAATTGCCTTAAAACATCACGAGACCTAGATTAAACAAATTTAGGATAGACTTACTGAGATCACCAACACAATGCCAACATCTCATCTCCAGGTGGAAGAACACAATATACGGGAGCAAATAAAAATAACATATGAGAATGAAGAAAAATACGGCCGGATAGAGCTCGACAAATTTAGCTGAATTATGGCGACAAAAACACATAAAAATTCCATATGGAAACCCTGCAGAGGAGAAGTGGGAACAAAATTCTAGGCATAAAATATAAAGATAGAATTTGGAAAGAGGAAATCTCGGATCTTCAATCATGCTTTCAAGATTTTTACACAGACCATTTTAAAGAAAAAAGCACCTAATTAATAAACGATGGGACAAAATGGGTCCCAAGTAGAGTAACGAAACAAATGAACATTGATTTAACAAAACCACTGAACTTGGATGAAGTTCAAAAATCTATTTTTGACATGTCTCCAGCAAAAGCTCTCGGTTCTGGTGGTTTGAATGGTAAGTTTTATCATGAATTTTGGGATATTATTAAATGATATGTGTTTCTTATGATCCAGGATTTCTTTAATAGTAATAATAATAATATATCACTAGAAAAATTAAATTATACTTTTATAACTCTGATACCTAAAGGAGATCAGCATGAAAAGGTAGGTGATCATAGACCAATTTCTCGTTTTATTGTTTGTTATAATTATAGTAAAAATATTAGCTAACCGATTACAGATTTATTTATATGGATAATATTGTCTCTTTGACAAACTGCATTTTGATGTCTCCCGTTTGTGATAAATATATATCCTTAGGAGACATAATTTTAGGTGGAAATTAGACTTATTTGATATATTTTTATGCTTATTTTAATATACTGCACTTTCTCCCTTCATAATTATGATATTGCATTTTTAGAACTTTTGTGCGTTAATTTGTTTGTTTTTAGTATAAATTTTTTAGGTACATGGATGCAATGGAGCACCAATATGAGGAGGAGAAGTGAAGATTAAAGTATTAGATCAAGCGGAGAGGCCAAAAGAGAGAAAGCATCACCCAAAGAGTTGACGAGAAAATATGAGAATCTGGATAGCTGTTACTAATTGTTGATTTCTAGCCACATCGGCACTGATTTGGGTCTGGAGATTCAAAGTATAATGTTGCGCCTCTGAGTTAGCGCGAATTGATGACTGGAATCAGGTGATTTAGACGTGAGACGCAAAAGTTACAGCTGTTTTACTAAAGTGTACATCAGTTACGAGATTCTCTAATTTGGACTTGGGTTGTTTATCATATGACTTAATATTATTAAATAATTTGACAAAAAAAAATATTATTAAATAAAAGCCCAATCCGAATTAGAGGAGTATAAATAGACTTTTAGACCTCATTTTTTAGTACGGTTCATTATTTTTCAAAGCCAGAGTTAGAGCAAAAGGCAAAAGAGAGAGCAAGAGCTAGAGAATTCTTATTCTTCCAACGGCAGCTCAATCCAACACCTTAATTAGGTTACTTATCTTATTTCTATAATTTAGGATAATGAATGATTTTATTTTATTTTCAGTTTTTAGTTTGAATATGAGCTAAATTTCTTAGTACTTGAGAATCGCAATAATGGGTTAAGCACTAGTTTATGAAATTAATGTTTTTCCGAATTTGGGATTTATCATTTAGTTTAAGTTGGGTATTTTGATTTGGCTATTAGCGTATGCTTGTTTACTATTTATTTTCTGATCAATTAGAAACATGTTTGAGTAATTAGGCTATTCACTTAGTGGCGAGTGATCATCCGACATGGGATTTAATTACAGACATAGATAATAGACGTGTGATGACCGTTATTGGCCGACATGCTTGACTAATCACATAGCTAATGAGGCAAGAAGCTTCACGTGCGAGAGTAGATATAATCACCCAGGAGGGGTTTATAGTACTTTAACATAGCTCCTAGGAAGGCTGACAGGGGGCTAGGAGATATTAGAGTCCCGATTAGTACACAAATACCAACTTAGCCCTTAAACAGAGATATTAGTTGTATGAACTTAGGTTGATCTCTTGCGAGACTCAAGTACATCTCTCGTATTTGCGTCCACATCTTTGCTTTCAGTATTTACTTTCTGTTAATCATCTCGTTACTTTATTTTATTGCATTTAGTAGTTATAATTCAAAACCAAAACAAATATATTTTTATTTCCATTTCGTTATTTACAATTAATCCTACTTATTCGATAAATACCATAGTAATAACTATCCGTTCCTGAGAACGAAATCTGTATTATTTACATATTACTTGGAACGACCCGTACACTTGCGATTAGTGTCTCTCTCTTTAAGGGTGGTGATTTTATCACAAACCAGGAGACACCACACTTGCGGTTAGTGTCCCTGACAAGAATTCATGAAAGATGAAGATCAAAGTTGCTAAGTGCAGTCGATATAGAAAATGAAGGGGGGAGGATATCATTTTGCAGATCGAGAAGAGGTTCACATATGGCTATCGAGCAATGAGTCTCACATGAGTAAAATTGGAAGAGGTTCAAGTTTCTATGAAGATTTTTGGCACTTCTCGCCAGGGAATGAATTGTCGCGTTGTGGCTTGAAGTCCAAACTCAATAATTCAGGTAAACTTGGGGACCAAGAAAGATATTACTTGACTTGAGGTTCAAGAAGTAATATATTAGGAAATTAATAGACTTGTTCCCTAAGTAATATTTCCTATATATAGGGCTTTATAGTTTGTACTTCTTTGTATCATATTCCTTCCCCACAAGGGGTTGAGGTTGGATGTACCGGAGTTGTGTGATCATCAACCAATAGAGTTCTGAGAGACCAACAAAGTGAGTGTGAGCGATACAATTGTGAGAAAATATAAGTGTGATTCTTGTAGAACATAGAAAATGGTTGTTCTTCTTGTTCAAGGTTTTCTATATTATAGTGAAACGGTGTGAACCTCCGTGGATGTAGGCAATTTGTTGAACCACGTAAATCTTGTGCCTCTTTTATTATTTTGTCATTACTTTCTTTGTTATTCTTCTATCTCCATGTTTTTCTTCCCAACAAATCTGTCTTAGGCCCAATTTAGCCAACCAATCCGCGCTCGCATTAGCTTCCTGATGCATCCTTATGATTTTGAACGAACAATTATCCTTCAATCCGAACTTCATCTATCCAAAACGTGGTTGGCCCTCTCCGTTCTTCCACTGGTCTAAGGCGCTTAGGGCCTTTTTCGAATCCACCTCAACTCATACGTTCTTGATCCCTTCTTCAACTATCATACAAAGACATTCATAAAGTGCTACAAGCTCCGCTATCACCGGAGATTTACATTCAAAATTCACAACGAAGCCACGAACCCAATTACCTTCCGCGTCGTGTAACAACCTCATGCACCTCCTAATTCTTTAGTTTTCAATAAACTTACATTCGTGTTAAATTTGAAACCGCTATTTGACTTACACCAATCAATCCAATCCACAAAATTGCTATTTCTTCTCGAAACACCCGTGTGTGTGCAAATACCAAGCTCTAAGATACTCCCAACAAACAATGGCCACTTGTAACTATAGTTGTTATTAATATGTTATTAGCTTCTAAATATTTATAGTCGTTAAAAGGTTGGTCGCTAATAGCCTACAATAGTGGCATTAATCATTGGCAGTAGTATTAGGGATGGCAACGGATCGGATATCCTCGAAAAATTACATAACCACATCCGCATCCATTAAAAAAACGATAACCAAATCCGCATCCATTAACCATCGGATTTTAGAATTATTTACCAAATCCGCATCCGCGACGGATGCGGTTCATCCGTATCCGCAATCATTTAAAATGATTTAAATAAAATAAATTATTAAATATTTTTAGAATTCTAATATTAGCTACAAAATTATTGGAAGATCATAAAATGATATTAGGCAATATAGTAATAAAATAGATAATAATCAATTAGCTAGTTTATGTATGTAATAATTATATTTAATCGATATTATGTATGAAATTTGCATAAATATAATATCTTTATATATAGTATATATATTTTGATTTTTTATTTTTATTCGGATTTCGAATTATCCGTCGGATTATTGTAAAAGACCAAATCCTAACGGATAATCCAACGGTTACCTTTTATGAGAACCAACCCCTCATGGATGCACCATCGATTTCACTAACGAATTTTTTATCGAATCGGATATCCATCAGTTATGGTTAATATTTGAACCATTCCGTCCCTAAGAAGTATGTGACACCCTTATATGAAAATACCACTTTTTCGTTGGGGAAATTCTTACGTGGTGCAAGACCACAAATAGATGGGTAGTTTAATAGTATAATAATGCTATCTTTAGTTAAAAAAGGAGCTAGGTGACGAATTGTTTTTTTTTTTTGGCAAAAGACGTGTTTTTTTGTACATATAAAATTACATGCTAACCTTTTTTTTAAATGTTATTATTTTATTATTTTAGTGTAAATTGTAAAAAGTAAAATAAAGAAATAATTATTATCACCAATTTTGTTATTAAAATATCATCAAAATATACATTATATTTTATTCCTACAAATACATATTACAATATCACACAAATATAGGTTGTATTTTGTAAAAACCTAGAGATAGGATGAAACTTTGATTCCGGAGAACAGTAAAAAATTTGCTCGAAATTTTTCTTTAAGGGTAAAAGTCTTAATAAAAATACAGTTCAATTCTATATTCTTGAATTTTTGTCACTATAACCTATTACTACTCCTCTACTCTAATTATTAGATTTTTAGCTCTCCCTGAGCTAGAATATACTCAGATATATAGGGTGTGCCGTTCTAAAACTCGGTTTTGTCATTTTTAGGTCCCAAACATGAATTTTTGGATCCATCAACCTGGGGTATGGGGCGACAGACCCAAAAGTATTTTTGAGGTATTTTCTAGTTTGGAAGTCTACAAATCTAATATTCCAAGTAAGGAGATTAATAATTAGGGAAGATGTTTAATTAGGGTAGGATGGCTAAAATTCGGTAGGAAGGAATTTAAAATTATTCTAATTAAGTGTTTTTTACCTAAACAAAAAAGTTTGAGCAAATTTTTCACTATATTCTCGTACTAGGGCTCCACACGATTTCGGGTTTATACAAAATATTTGTATTTTAATAATATTTAATATTATTGTATTAATAAATATTTATCGAGAATAGAGAAATTTAGTGATAATAATTATGTCTTATATTATTTTTTATCATTTATTATATAATGATAAATTAAAACATGACTAAAAAATAGTAAAGAAAGTTTGCAGGTTTGCAGTTGTACATTTTAATAACAATACATAAATAATTTTCTTTATCTTTCTTCAACCCTTATTTATTTATTAAAGATAGTAACATTATTTTATTATTAAACTATCTATCTATTTGTAGTCTTGGACTACATAAGAATTTTCCTTTTCGTTGGCAGTAGTATAGTGTGATACCCTTAAATGAAAATACCACTTTTTATGTTACCATAGGAATATTATCTTAGGTATTTTTAATCGCTTTTATATATTGCCAAAGATCTCCCCAAATCCTGAGGAGGAGATGGCCTACATGCACGGAATATAACTATTTACAGTTTTAAATTCATTTGTTGTTTGTTTCTTAATATTTTCCACACCTATTCTTTTATTTTCTTTCTTTAACCAGAGAATTTAATAATTTTGTTACATACATAAAATAAACGTCCGAAAATGGTGGCATCAATCTCTCTCTGCCATTGCTTCTGTCTAAGAACACTGAACCCCATTTCCAACCTACGAATCTCCTAAACAAATCTAGAAGCAAAAACTTTTGAGCAATTTTTTTCAGCCCAATTAATTAAATCAATCAACACTCAAAATTAATAAGAACAAGAATATAACGACTGTTTGAAGTGGAAAGACCTATTTTCCGCGTTATTAAGCTCACGTACATAGACATAATTAGCACTCGCCTACGAAATCGTGTGTTACATAGACAAGATTAGCATGGTCTTGAGCTTTGGTTAATTCAATGGTAGTGTTCAATTATGGTTGATGTTTCCTCATGTATGAATATTGCAAAGAATGAAATGAGTGGAAGGAGGATACATCATCATCATCTTCATCATGTCTCTAATGTTCAATGCTTATCTTTGATCTTGATTCTTGCTTTGTCTTCTTCAAGATGCGTTTGGTGTGCGGATTCAAACCAATTTCCCCCGCTACCAAACATTCCTGGAAATCCGCTCGCTCCACCTCTTATGCATAACCATTTTAATAATCTTTCGAAAGTATTGGACAAAGATATCACCAGACAATTAGGATTCTGCATTAAGGATGTGTGAGTTATATTCTATGTTTTTCTTTTTATTGTATTTCGACATTTTTCAATCATATGTTTGCTTAGTGTCTTGTCTCGTCTTGTCTTCTAGGGAAGCTGAATTCTCTGCGGCATTTAATTATTCGAATAATCTCAACTTCTTGAACAATTGTGTGATACAAAATAAAGGTATGTAATGGTTTTTTTCCTAAGAAGATAGCTTTCATGTATATTGCTTATTTATGTTTTTCGAATGTGATTCTTGAAGTAGTATAAAACCCTGAGACTCAGAATATTCTTGTATGTTCCTGTTGTTAGTCTTACATAAAATGATACCAATAGCAATAGAGATAGTTGGTCGAGTCGCAAGGAAAAATCTTGTGTGGGGCCGCGTGTCATATATGTTGTTAGCAAGGAAGTCGATGTTAACATTTTTATTCTGGCATTATTTTGTGTAAGACTTAGTATTGTTTGTTTTTGTAAGTGATAAATAGTTTATTAGAACTTATTCAGCGTTAAGGGCCATGTATGAATGAATCAGATTTAATGAAATAGATAAACTAAGAGTGCTTCATTCACATAACGAACTGATCACGAAAAACAAATTGTCTTAATAATCTTGTATCTTAATGAACCAAAGTAAGATATCACAAAATGCAAATAAACACGTCTTAAAATTTCTATTAGCTGACATCATCTAGTATAAGATTAACATCAGAGAAAGGATTTTACAAGTCAGAGGTTTCTTAGAGTTTGATAGGCTATATTAGTAGTATGCATAGTTAAATTTTGTAATTTTGTTGTTCCTCTTTGCCACTTTCTAATTGTGTGGTTGATCAAATTAACAGATGCGATGCTCCGATTATGTACAGCAGCGGAGATGATATTCTATTTCTCTAGTTTTAAGGAAAATGAAGTTGATTCTCAAGTCTTGAGACCTAACAGGAACTGTAATTTAACATCATGGGTTCCCGGATGTGAACCCGGATGGGCTAGTAGTGTATCCGAAGATGAAAAACTTGACTTGAATAACGCTAAAACCATCCCGGATCGAACACGTAGCCCCCGCCCTTGTTGTGAAGGTTTCTTTTGCCCTCGTGGTCTCACTTGCATGATCCGTAAGTTTCTTCCATGTTTTACCCTCCCACCCAAATGAACGATTCACTTAATCTTTGCATTGTAATGTAGCTTGTCCGCTAGGTGCGTATTGTCCAATGTCGAAGCTCAATGAATCTACCGGGATATGTGATCCGTAAGTTCAACTTTGCTAGCGCCAAATTCTAGTTAAGTATATTAAATTTTCTGTTAATACATATATCAAAAAAGATTATTTTCAGATACGTTTATCAACTTCCTACCGGAATATCGAACCACTCGTGTGGTGGAGCTGATAGCTGGGCATATATATCAACTAGCGAGCAGATATTTTGTCCCGCGGGAAACTTTTGTCCGACTACTACCACAAGAAAACCATGCACTAAAGGGTACATTTTATTAATGCTCGAAAACCATATACCTTTTTCTTTTTCGTTTAGTGATTCCATGTTAATAGTATTTTTTTTCAGACATTTTTGCCGAATGGGTTCTACTAAGGAGTCAGGTAAATAAATTACCGAAATTTCTTTTTAGGTTAACTGAGGTAATTTCCTGTTTCTTGCTAAGTTTTGTATGAACCGTACTTTTGCAGATTGTAGCTTCTTGAGTTCTTGCAACCCTAAATCGGAAAATCAGAACCTTCATGCTTATGGAATCTTGCTAATTGTAAGTAAGTGCTTAAATGGCATTACAACAAGGCTTATAAATAGATTTTCTGCATTTGTCCTCCTCTGGTTTGGTAAAAGTGTGTCTATCCTCTGAGGTTCTAAAAGTGCACCTAACTTCTATATTGTTTGAAAAATTAGGCACACACAGTACATCCATTCAAAATTCTACTTCTTTTTGGTATAAATTTCTGGTGTTTATTTAAGAATGCAGCGTGGTCCTTCGATTTAATTGTGAGTATTGCCTTGAAAGATAGATTATGAAAATAAGAGTAATACCATAAATGACACAATGTAGTTTGATTGGAACTGAATTTTCAATCCCTAAATATTCTCAATTTAACTACCCCTTTTATAATTCAATTTCCCTATTAAATCATGTTAGTCATGAGTGATATGTTTGGTGGTATGCTTTACTCTTCTGGAAAAGTATTCAAAATATTGTATTACACCATTGCAAGTCATTCTAAAAACTGATCGTACTATCAAATTCCAAGCTACAATCCACAATGCGCATATATAATAAACGCTTTACAAAGTTAGAATTAAGGACAGAAGGATTACATGTGTACAATTTTTTAAATCATAGAAGTAGGGTGCACTTTTGTAAGCATAGGGGGAATAGGAAGCACTCTTACCAAACCATGGGGATGTAAAATGCAAAAAACCTATTTCTTGTTCTGAGCCAATTTTAGCTTCGTTTTTTAGACCACAATGTTTGTTGTCAAAGTTTGCTTCTATGTCATTCTGACAAAATGGAGTTTGCAATCTCAGACGAAATCTTCTAATGAACTTCTTTGTTTAATGTAGTCCGTGCTGAGCTTTATACTAATTATAATCTATAATTGCTCGGATCAAGTCTTGACGACAAGATACAAACGTCTAGCTAAATCTAGGGAAAAGGCAGCTAGAAGTGCTCGGGAAACTGCAAGAGCAAGAGCGAGATGGAAAATCGCACGAAATGTGGCTCAAAACAAAACAGTAGGCTTATCACAACAGTTATCTCGTACATTTTCACGGAAAAAAAGTGTTCGAGATTCAGAGGAAGCACCGCTTCCACCTAAAGCTCCGGCTCCGGCTCCTCCACCTCCGGCCCCTCCACCTGTGGCATTATTGCCGCTTCCACCAAAATCAAGAAAACCCGAACCGAGCCACCTCACACAGATGTTACAATCGATTGAAGACAATCCTGAAAGCCAGGAGGGTTTCCATTTCCAAATCGGAGATAAAAACATAAAGAAGCAAAAAATGAAAGCGAAAGAGTTGCATACTCGGAGTCAAATATTTAGATACGCGTATGGTGAGCTCGAGAAAGAGAAAGCTATGGATCAGAAACGTCAGGATTTGACCTTCTCGGGAGTTATTTCAATGGCAACAGATACAGACAACGAAATTAAGAAACGGCCCACGCTTGAGGTTACATTTAAAGATCTAACCATAACTCTCAAAGGAAAACACAGCAAGCATTTGATGAGGTCCGTTAGCGGAAAACTTTTTCCAGGTCGAATCTCAGCAGTCATGGGTCCATCCGGAGCCGGGAAAACAACTTTTCTTTCAGCCGTGATGGGAAAGATAAAAGGATGTGAGGTAACAGGTTCAGTTCTCGTAAATGGTAATCCCGAACCTATTCAATCGTACCAGAAAATTATAGGTTTCGTCCCACAAGATGATATTGTTCATGGAAACTTAACCGTCGAAGAAAACCTCCGGTTTAGTGCCGGTTGCAGGTATATTCTTAGCTTCATTTTCTTGTTAAGCTAAGATTTTCTTTGGTAGCCAAGGGGATTTGGGGGAAATGTGTGAACTTATTTTAAGTTAATTGTACTATGATCTCTGCATTATACAAAATAACTTATATTCCTCTTTAGGCTTGATGCCGACATGTTAAAGGCGGATAAAGTACTCGTCGTGGAAAGAGTTATTGAGTCGTTAGGCTTGCAAGGGGTGAGAGAATCGCTAGTTGGGACGGTTGAGAAGCGAGGAATCTCCGGAGGACAAAGAAAACGAGTGAATGTTGGACTCGAAATGGTGATGGAACCTTCACTTCTCATCTTGGACGAGCCCACATCCGGTCTCGATAGTGCATCTTCCTATTTACTTATTAAGGCCCTCCGTCGTGAAGCTCTTGAAGGTGTTAATATTTGCATGGTGGTTCACCAACCAAGGTAATAATTAATTATGGTGTGGTCCCGCTATACACTGTAAATATCACACAATATGATGCCAGCAAAGGAAACACTAACATGAATCCTTTATTAACATCATCTTGGTGTTAGACTAATACCACACCATATTCTGGGTAAATGGTATTAGTCTCACACAAAATGATGTTAGCAATGAAAATGGTAACATGAGCTTCCTTGCTAACATCATCTTGGTGCAAGACTAACCTCATATATATGGATTATATGATGTTAGTTTCGCACAAGATGAAGTCAGTAATGGAAATGTTGTTCCTCTATTGACATGACATCATCATGGTCTAGGAGGGGCGCCATATGGTGTTATAATAGTCTTGCTAGCTAGACGTAAAATATAATATATATTTTTTGTTGTATATCTTAGCTACTCGTTGTACAAAATGTTCCACGACTTGATACTTCTAGCGAAAGGCGGTCTAGTTGTATACCACGGCCCAGTGACCAAAGTGGAAGAATACTTCTCTGGGATTGGAATAACCGTACCGGAACGTGTAAATCCTCCCGATCACCTAATAGACATTCTTGAAGGGATCACAAAACTAAACACGGGAGTCACGGTTCAACAACTTCCTGTTCGATGGATGCTTTACAACGGTTACCCCGTACCCCACGATATGTTGGAACACATGGATGGACTTGGATCAGTTCCAAATCCTAACAAGACCCCTCCGGGTCCCGAGTCTTGGGATAAGAAGCACGAACACATGTCTCATAAGTTTTTGAAGTACGACTTATCTAATCGCGTCACTCCTAATATATTACGACAATATAGATATTTTCTTGGAAGGTAACATATTTTCTTGGGTTTTTCGCATTCCATCCCCGAGGTATGACATAAGTTGTATTCTACCCTACTATTTGATTCAACTCGAATTAAATACCATAGCGGGGTAGAACACAACTTTATGTAAACCTCAAGGTGTGGAATGCATGAATATCTATTTTTTCCGCTAAGAGTTTAAAAGCTGTGGTCACTTTTATTCAGCTAATATTGATTTACTTGCTTAGGGTGGGCAAGCAAAGATTACGAGAAGCTAAAGTACAAGCGGTGGATTATCTTATTCTTTTGCTTGCCGGAGCTTGTTTAGGAATTCTAGCGGACACAAAAGGCGACACATTTTTGTCTGCCTCATATATGTATACCATTATTGCAGTGTGTAAGTGAATTCTTTTGTCAAAAATTATCACGGTTTGTGCATTTTACCTCCTCTTGGTTTAGCACGCATTTATTGTAAACCAAGAGGAGTAAAATGCAAGAACCCCATAATTATCACTCTCTCTTTTTATAGAGGCTTGTGATCCATTAATCTTGGTCTTATGTGTGTTAAATATTAAATTTTTGTTTGTGAAATGGCAGCGCTCTTAAGCAAGATTGCAGCTCTGAGATCGTTTTCATTAGATAAACTTCATTACATGAGGGAAAGTGATAGCGGGATGAGTAGTCTAGCCTCTTTTCTTTCGAAGGATACCATTGATCATTTCAACACGATCGTCACACCATTAGTTTTCCTGTCGATGTACTTTTTCTTCAGCAATCCGAGATCTTCTTTTCTTGATAATTACATCGTATTGCTATGTCTCGTGTATTGCGTCACTGGAATTGCCTACATATTTGCTATCTGTTTTGAGCCTGGTCCAGCTCAATTGGTATGCATCACATCTAGTAAACCCTCATTTTGGAAACCCCCCTTCTCTTGCTCTCTCTCATACTAATAATACTCGTTTCACGTGTACAGTGGTGCGTTCTTCTTCCAGTAGTTTTGTCACTCATCACGAGTCAAGATCCGAATAACAAGGTGTGGAAGATTGTAATGGATCTCTGTTACCCGAAATGGACTTTGGAAGCCTTTGTCATAAAAAACGCCGAAAGGTTACATTAAATTCTCTATGCTGTTCCTTCAAAAAATGTAGAGTAATTTCCACTGAATATTTTTTCTTGGTTTTGTCTTCAGATACTCGGGTGTGTGGCTAATAACACGATGTCATGCATTGACTGTATTCGATTATAACGTTCACCATTTTGTTTATTGTCTACTTTTTCTTGTGTGTACCGGTATACTTAGTCGTTTGATAGCTTTCATATGCTTAGTAGCATTTGGAAATAAATAAATAGAGTGAAATGGAGGCAAAATATGAGTCTAGTTGTATAGGTTTTCTTTTTTTCTTTTTCAATCTTACAAGATCTCTCTAAACTCGTGACTGTATTACGGGATAGGAGACTCTGGCGATGATAGATTCTCACATAGTTTAGACAGTGGCGGAGAAGCTTAACATTGTTGTTGCCATAGGATGTGGGATTGGTGGTTTAGGAAAAGAGAAATGTATGTTGTAATTTGTGTATTAACTTTGTAAAATTAAGTTATCATTTGTTGGAAAATCAACTAGTCCTCTTCATCCCTTAAGCGTTTATCTTTATGAATCACATCCGTTGTTACTTCTAAGAGATTTATTTCTATTAAGTATTATTCTTCCATCTCCTAATTAACCAATACTACTCAATGCATCGATATTTTGTTCAGGATATTTCATTTTAGCTTGATATTCTTTATCCACTTCTAAGTTTATATGTCGATAATGTTTACTATTTTCCAAAGAGATATGTTCTGAACACTTCTCCAAAACCAAAAGGTTTGAGTGCCCATTCTTGCGTAGGTGAAATCTGAACGTGCATAGTAGTCACTCTTAAATAAACACCCATAGACTTAGGTTCTACAAATAATTTGTAAAGTTCTTTAGCAAAAATTGTCATGTTATAAAATTCAAGGTTTCTGAATCCTAAATTTTTTAAACTCATAGGTTTAAACTTTAAACATGACATTTTCTTATACATTGGAGATCCATTAGACTTGGGTAAAATTTGATCCCAATACCTCTTAGTCATTGCATACGTACTAGCCACTAGAGCAACTTCCAATCTTTAACATAACATTAATATTTAGCCAATGAATACCATTTATCACTTAACTCCACTAAAAATTGATAATGGTGGAGTTAAGATGAGGACTAAGAGAAACAGATGAGATTTAGGTAAAATTCCTTCCTTCATGTAATATATCATCATCCAACTTTGCAATCTGACTTGGGAATTTTATACCTATCAAGTTATTTTTCTGTAGTTACTATTAGTCAAATCCTCCTGTATCTTTTTAATGACATAAATACTCCTTGTACTATAAAAAGAATGCAAAAACACCGCCTCCATCCACTTTTCTGTTAAAAAGTAACAGCGCATCTAGCTTACTGCAAAAAGGTTTTGGGTATGCTTTTTACAGTTTTACTTATTTTTCTTTTGACTTTGCTACATATAATTTACCTATTTTACCTTATCATATGGTATTACAAAAATATTTCTTCAACCTATTTAACCATTGTCCAAAAAAAAAAAAAAAACCTATTTAACCGACATTTGATCTAACAACAAATTATTACATAGCTCCTAGCAGGGAATATCTCCCAATCATATTTCAAAATATCAAGTGGTTAACTATACAATATGACATAGAATTAGTGGCGCGTCTAATACAAATCCGTTCAAAAAATGAAATTCTGCAGCCATTTTCACAACATTCTTAATGACATTAGCATTTTTCCAACCAGCTAAGATCTTTTAGGGGCCCCAATTTATAAACTATTTTACCTAGAATGGCCACATTTTGTAAGTTCGCTTTGGGTCCATGTCAGAACCGACCCTGCCAAGGTAAATGCCCTTTGATAGGTCTCGATATACGAAAAATACCCATTGAGCGACTATAGGGCTAAAATCTCCTATAAGTTTCCCTTATGCTTAAAAAGATAATGTGTGTACTACTCACTTGAGCTAATTGCCTTGACTAAAATGGCACGGGACCAACTTAAGTAATTTAAGTATCAGAATAGTACTGTACTGGGAGGAGTCCTTCCTTTAGTCACCACTTTAATTGCAGGTAACAGGTTTCTGAACCTAAAACTATCGGACCAAGATACACATCGAATCTAGACTAAATATCCTCGGATTTGAGTAAACAGAGTAATCGAAAGTCAACATGCTTCGACATACTTGATAGTTCATCGGTCAATCAACTACGTTGACTGTGAAAAAGTTTTGTTTAGTTTCTTTCATCGCTATTGAGCAACCATATAGATAAGATAACCACGGAGTAAAACGAGGCCGTGTGAGTCATTCAGGTGTGAATGGAATATATATATATATATATACAGGGGCGGATCCCTAGTGGGACCAGGGGGGGCTTGAGCCCCCCCTGAACTCGTAAACTTTATGATACGTAAATGTAATTTTGTCTCGAAAAATAATTAGTTTCTTTTGAACGTTTATGTATAACATGCATGTTCTAAGAAACACATAAGTTATCGTGGCTTAGTGGTTTAGTATCTTTACATTCTAGTATTTAGAAAAGAGGTTAGGTGTTCGAATCTTAGCATTTGTTTTATCTTTTTTCCAAATATACAAATAATAGAAAATCATTTTGAAACTAAATTTAAACATGATTTGATTCGAAAATAAGTTTAATATAAAATAAGAATAAGATTTCAACTTTATTCTTATATTTTAATTTTTAACAAAAAAAAATTCTTATTTTTTAAAATACTAGATTAAAGTTATAAATTTGTTAATTTTCATAAAATCGACTTATTAAATATTGCAATTTTTGTATACGAATACGTGTCTCTATTTTGAATTTGAGGGTAATAATACTTAGTAATTTATTATTTACATTACTTCAATATTTATTTATTCATCATATTTATGAATTAGAATATTAATATAATATATAGTATATTAATATAATACTAACGATCTATATAAATTAAGTGTAATGATGTTGATTTGTATATTTTTTGGATAAATTCGAACTGCTAAGTTCATCAACTAAAGAGACGAGAAACATGATAGTGTTAAATTCTCATATTTGCATTTTTACACTGGTAGTTATATATTTATGCATCATATTTTTACCTTAAAAATTTCAAAAAAAAATAACTCCGAACTCCTATATATTTCAAGCCCCCCCTCAATTTAGTGTCTGGATCCGCCCCTGTATATATATATATATATATATATATATATATATATATATATATATATATATATATGAAAAATGACTCTCAATTATATTACTTATTAATATCATGTCCAACTTTCTCAACTAACAAATCTCACAAATTTTGATAAATTATTTTTCAATTATTTGAATCATATATGTTTAGAGGCCTAACAACTTCATTAACATGTTTATATTGATTGTATGTTTTTACACCTTTAGGTAGGGCTGCAAACAAATCGAGCCGAACCGAATTTTAGCTTTCTTGAGTTTGTTTGCTAATATTTTATTGAGCTTGAACTTGAGCTTGGTTCATTAACTGACGAGCCGAACTCAAATAAACCCTTAGCAAACTTTTTTTTACCAAGCTTGAGTTCGGCTTGGATTCATTTTAGACTCATTTAAGTCTCGTTTATTTTTCTATGATATATATATTTTTGGGATTTTCTGTGATTTAAAATGAATTTAAGTAAAACTAATATACAACACATTATATAATTTGACTTGAAAAAAATATATACTTACAAGATATAGAATATTTTAGTTATGATTAATTAGATATACAAATTTTTTTACGGAGCTTTGAGTTTATATATATATATATATATATATATATATATATATATATATATGCACATACCTATGAAATTGATAATTTTTAATTGAATATATCTACCAAACCTATTAACGAGCTCTTATCAAACTGTTCATGAGCTTAACGAGTCGAGTTTATACAAGTTTGGGTTTGCCTCGTTTAGTAAACGAGCCTAAATCTAAAGTTTGAGCTTGGTTTGTTTAACTAACGAGCCGAACTCAAACAAACTTTTAGCGAACTCAAACTCGAGCCCTTGGCGAGAGTATCAGTTCATTTGCAGCCCTACCTTCAGGGTTGGTCTTGGCTAATTGGGGCGTATGGCAAAATTTTAAAATATGGAACACCAAGTAGGTAGGATATTCGAAATGAAATTTTTTGAGACACTTTTTAACGTTATTTGTAGATTTGATTGGGTTATCTTCTAATTATTTTCTATATTAAATCTTACAAAAAGATGGATTTAATTAAGAATAACAATTTTACTTATATAAAACAATATATAAGATTTGATAAGTAAAAAATTAAAAATAATATTTACATGAAAAGAGTTAGTGTATAACAAATAAAATTTTGTATTGGGATTCGAATCTTACACCTCCAACAAAAAAACATATTGTTTTACCATCAAATCATTTTATCTATTATATTTGAAACCAAAAAAAAAACCTTACTATTATGAATAATATAATATTATTATTTGTGAATGTTCAGAGGTTTAAACTTTAGTTTCTTATTTATTGTGGCAAGTGAAGGGTCACTTTTTACCCTATAAATATAAGACTATTATCTTGTAATAGGATTAATGATATTGGAAATACAAGAAACAAATTCTCTCTTTATATTGTATCTCTTCTTTCTTTTGTTTATAACACGTTATCAGCATGAATAAGTCTCTTTCTCTAAAGTGTAGTGGGATAGCCTAGAAAGTAAAATCATCCGTCAGCATAGCATTATTGCTTGTGTTTGACTCACGAATTTGTTGTTTTTATTTGATTAACAGTTTGTAAGTTTTTCATTTTATTCTTATTGTGTTAAATTTGGTGTTTGCGATTTTTTTGGAGTTTAAGTATTTTAATGGTCGGAAGCCTATGTTTTTTATAAGGCCTGGAGCCTATATGTATTTTAGAAGGCATGAAACTGATTTATAATTTTAAAAAGGCTCGAACCCTTTTAATAAAATTCAAAAACCCGAAACTAAGATCAATGTTATAGACTCGAAATCTCAATTTAATTTAAAAGCCCGAAATTAAGATTAATGTTGTAGACTCCAAGTCTCAATTTCAATTAGTATATGATGGTACTATATGCATATTGATTTATCATTCCGAAAAAATAGGATCAGTGTTAATGTTGTAGACTCGAAGTCTCAATTTCGATTAATACATGATGACCTAAATATTAATTTATCATCCCAGTATAATTAGGGTTGATGAAACTTGATGAACATGGAAGATTTGAACTCGAGACCTTAGATAGTAGAATATTTGCATATAACCGCTAGGCTATATATTTTGTTTGTCTTATACCAGTAAATTTTGAATGATATAATCTACATTTCTACATTTTGTTATATATTTTTCATATTCTACAATTTATAGGCCCGAAACCTACATAGAAATATATTATCGGGAGCATAAACCAAATTGTATAGGCCCGAAGCCAACAATTTATATGCCAAATGTATATAACAACTTTTATAGGCCAAAATCCTATCACGGATTTTATATGTCGAAAAAATAAAACAAATCTCATAGACGCGAAGACTAGAATACAATTTATATGCCCAAAGCATTGAATTTTTTTTTATATCTAAAGGCTTGAAGCCTAGATCAAATTTATATACAATCTCTTGAAAGTAGCTAATTGTTAAAAGTAATTTTTAATAATTTATTATATAAAAAATACATAATAAAATAATTAATTATAGAAAAAAATCTTCTCTATCTTTTTATACCTTTACTACCATTATTATCTACAATATACTTTCTCTGTCCATCAATGTTTGTCACAATTGCTAAAAGTAGATGTCCACAAAAAATTGTCCATTTAAGATGCCAAGAAACTTTTTTACATTTCCTACCAATATTATCCTTATTCAATATTCAAAACGTTATCATCATTAAATTCATATACTTAGTTGGTTAAGGGTAGTTTAGTAAAAATAGAAAAAGTTAATTGTTTTTCTAAATTTGTGTGAAAAAAAGTATGACAAATATTGATGGGCGGAGTGAATATATTTTTTAATAATAAACAAATAATGTAGCACTTCCACCACCATTACCATCGCCACCACTACCACCACCACAACAACAACAACCATCACCATGTAAAAAAAATTTAACCACCGCTACAGCCACCACCACCACCACCACCTCCACCACCACAACCACAACCACCACCACCATCACCACCACCTACTACTAATTTCACCTCACACGCGCGCGTACGGGAAATTCTTTTAAAATTATAATAACCAATTCCAGAAAAAATTGAAAAATAAAATATTTACATTTTTAGACAAAGCAAATTAATATATACGTCTATGATATTTTTCGCAAACATGAAATTCACTGTTCGAAACAATGAATTTCATGTGTCCGAAAAAATTTCAATAAAAATCTTAGATGTATATATTAATTTGTCTCGTCAAAAGTTGCAATTATTTTTAAAAATTAGTTATGACGATTTAAAAAAAATTCGGAGGAGCGCGTGTGATGGAATTAATAATAGGTGGTGGTGGTTGGGGTTGTGGTTGGTGTTGTGGTGGTGGTGGTTGTGGTGGTTGAGATTGTAATGGTGGTGGTGGTTGTGGTAGTAATGGAGTAGTTGTGGTGCGGTAGTGGTGGTGGTTGTGGGGGTGGTGGTGGTGCGGTAGCGGTGATGGTTGTGTGGATAGTGGCGGCGGTGGCGGCGGCGGCGGTGGTGGTTTTGGTGGGAAGTTGTAACAGAGTGTTTAAATTTAATTGATAATAATAGAATAATTAGAAAATTTATATAAAAGTATTTTGTTAATGTGTGTTTTTAATAAATAGTTATATTAAAATATATTTTTAACCAATAAAATTTATAATATATTGTTCTAATTGATGACTCATATTTAAGAAAAAAACAAATAATTATTTTTATATATATATATATATACTTTAAATTATAAATTTGGTTCTAAACTTAATTCAGTATTCATTATAATTCACCTTTAACTATGCAAATATTATTTAGAGGCTAAATTCTCTCGTCTAGATTTATTTCAATCTCGATATTCTCACTTCCACTATAAGTAATGGATACAGGGGGGTGACCTCCAAAGCAACTTTACTATTAATAATAGTAATGCACAAATAAGCGCTGGAGAAGACTCAACAGGAATTAAAAAAAGGATAAATACATATTGAGGCCTAATTTTAGCTAACTTTTTTTTTTAAACCAACACGTTCTTTATTTCATTTTTTTACGTTATCTTTTTTATTATTTAATTCTACTAATATGGGGCTGGCCCCATATAGTATAAGACTCAAACGGGTCTGTACCCATTAAAAATAAAAAGAACAGTTTTTGAATCTGGTAGGCGGTATCCATGTAGTTCAAAACAATACACAAACATAAATATTTAAATTTTATTATATAAAATATATAAACAAAAAATTACACAAACAGTATTGGGTCATCCCCATTACCTACAATCCAACTACCTGGGACTGGACCTACAAAGAATTACACAAACAAAAAACCATATGACTCGTATTAGGGGCTGGCCCATCACCCACACATATCAATCTGGGTCCAGCCCCATTTAAACATTACATTTAAAAAAACCCACGAAATTGCCCAGATCGACCTTCAACGACGAACAGCGCGAAGTATTGGAGAAGAAGCACGACGTCGGGTTTGATGGTGCTGTTGATGATTTCGAGCAGTGAAGTGGATGGTGATGGTGAGCAGTGGAGGTCTGGTAGTGGAGGGTTTTTCTGGTAGCAGAGGTGGGTGGGGATGGTGTATACAGATCCACGGTGGCGGCGTTGGTGTCTGCTGGCGGAGGTGATGTTCTTCACGAAGGTGGTGATGGTGGAGAGATTCGTGCAGGTGGTGAGATTCGAACCAGAGGCGTCGCCAGAGATTCGTGCATGTAGGTTCTCGATGGTGGTTGGTGCTTCAGCGCGGCGGCGACAATGGAGGCCATCGACTTGGAGGCGACGAGATCTGGACTGGATGAACTCGCACTGAGCAGATCTGACTGTGTGCATCCTTCACGTCGCGGTGGGGAGTTCTGTGATGAAGCTCAGACCAAGGGGTAGCGGTGGGGGTGGACGGTGGCCTTCTTCACGCAAATGACGGTGGTGTGGTGGTGTCGTGGCGATGTTCACAGAGAGCAGCAGGGTTGGGGGATGGTGGATCTCGATCGGAGGGGGGGGTGGACGGTGGTGCTGATGAAGGTGGACTGCAGCTATGTTGGTGAAGGTTTGGTGGGGCTATGGTGATGCAGGTGGTGGCCATGGTGATGTTCGTGGTGGGAAGCAGTAGTTGGGGTAGTTTACAGAGAGAGTATAGAGAAGATCGATGGGGGAGAGAGGGGGAGAGCTGAGGGAACGAGAGAGATAGGGTTGGGGGGATCCGGTTGTATAATGGGTTTGGGGGGTGGGATTTTTGGTTTTCACTGTATGGATAAAGGGTGGGGGTATTTTTGTACATTAATCCCTACTAATTGGACTAGTTACCAGGGAATTGGGGTGGGATTTAAATTATAAAGTGTCCCCCTCTTGGGCCTTAAAAAGTAAAATCCCCATTAAAAATGGCTATTGGGCCATTTAAAATTAGGGATGTCTATGGTTAGGATATTAACCGTAATCAATGGATATTCGATGTGATAAAAAACCCGTTAGTGGAATTGATGATGCATTCATGAGGGTTTGGTTCACACAAAAGATAATTGGTGGAGAATCTGTTAGGATTTGGTTTTTTACAATAATCCGACGAATAATCCAAAATCCGAATAAAGTATAAGAAATAAAAAATAATAATATATATACTAAATATAAAGATATTCTATATATACAAATAATCATACATAATATATAGCAAATTAATTATTCCATACATAAAACATTTAATTAATTTTATCTTGTTTATTACTATATTGCCTATTACATATTTTTAGTTATCAAATAATTAAGTAGCTAATTTTAATAGTTTTATTAGTATTTTATAATATTTTTTTATTTAAAGCCTATTGAACAATTACAGATGCGGATTAACTACGGATAATCCGCATCCGTCGTGGATGCGGATTTGGTGAACAATTCTAAAATCCGATGGTTAATGGATGTGGATTTGGTTATTATTTTTTTTAATGGATGTGGATGTGGTTATGTCGATTTTCGAGGATATTTGATTCGTTACCATCCCTATTTAAAATCCAAAGAACAAGGTGAAGGAATTGAGTGTCCGCTTATATTTGCAGCTATGGTTTGGCTTATATGAACAAACCGAATGCGGTAGTGTTTAAGGATCAAGATAATGTGTCGCATAATGAAATAACAAAAAAAAAATCTTGCAAACTCGCTAGCAATTTTGTTTTAGTGTGGGAAAAAGAATTTGATAGAGGTATTATCAAGTCGACAAAGAACGTGGTGGTCAAATAGGTAAAAGCTAAAGTCAAGACAAATTAAACATAGATGGAAATTATGACAAAAATAAGGGTACAACCGGTATCTATGAAATTTTAAGAGACAAAAATGGTATGTTCATATCTGGTTTGCAGGAGCGTGTCTAGTAGATTCATCCTATATATCGGAACTCTTGGCGCTACATAATGGTTTACAGCAGGTAGTGAAGATTGGATATAACTAACTCTATACTGAGACGAACTCGAAGAAATTTCACACGCTAGTGAAAAACGGTGACTGCTCAAATAGTTGACTGTCTCACATAAAGCGTGAGTGTATATGCTACAAGATCACCCTAACTATATGATAAGTCATTGTTTTGTGAAGATAATTTATGTGTAGACAAACTATCTAATAAAGGAGCAAAGACGCAAGCTGGACCTGTAGAGCTACAAGACACTCCAGATTATCTATAAAATATCATCACAAGCGATAGAAATAAATGTGACACAGTTAAAGTAGTCCTAAATCCTTTATTAGAGATCAAGTTTTAATCATGTAATAATGTTTTTAATGGGCTTCTAAGCAAGGAAAAAAATATTTTTTTAATTTACCAAAAAAAGTAAATTTATTTTGCTCCTTAGCAACTCAATTTGTTCTTTCTAATTTCGGAAAATAAAATAAAATAATTCTTTCTATTACTTGGAAAGCCAAGGTTGGTAGGATGCAAATAGAAGTTACTATGCTTTCTCATACGTACACAAAGTCACAAACCGAGTCACTACGTATACATACATAGTAGTAGTACATACATATTTTCTCTACACGGATAGATAAATGGGTCCCACCTATTGAACATCTCTTCACTGGCCGCCTTCACAGTTAAATGTTTTTGTCTTCAATGATAAGTATTATACTATTATCTTTATTTTTGTCTTCCATTTTGTTTGCGAGTAGACTTCGTCCTTGCCGTGTAAAGAGGTCTTCACCAAGAAAAAAAACCCATCTTTTTAAGCCATTCTTGACGCTATTACTCTCATCATGGGTCTTCTCTAGATTCCTCAAACTTCTAAGCTTTTACACCAAATTTTTCCTTTCAAGATTCACAATTATTGCAATTCGATAAGGGTTCGTTAAATTTTGAGTTTTTCCAGCTCTTTTTTCAATTACAAGGTGAATTTTCACTTCTTGAACTCTATGATCTGAACTTCAGCTGTAAAGATTACTATGATTGGTTTTAAATCTGGTAAAATTGTACAATTGGTGTTTGTGTTATTTGAAATAACTGAAAATACCCTTTTGCGTAATCAATTGTGTAATTAACCCTTTCGGAAATGTTCAATTGTTAGAAAATATTTGATCATGGTTGTACAAGTTAGTATATGTCTGTTTAATTGCTTAAATGAGATATGTTTCCAAATTTATATGTTAGTTTCGATAAAATATTGGATTTTACCTATTTAGTTTCCAAGATTTTTGCACTTTATGTCCGAACTTTTATAGTAATGTTTTAAAAGTTTAGAACTTTAAATATTAAGATTGATATTCCTTTATGTTTCGATTAACTTTTTCTTTATAATATGACTAAAATCTCTATTTGCAGTGTGAAGGGCAATTTAGTCTCTCAAACAGAATGAAGTGTATTCCGTTTCGATTTGGGCAAAAAGAGGATGAACCAAAGCCCATGAAGATAAATTCAGTCAACTCTTCATGTTCAGAATTTACTGATCAAGAAATAACAAAATCCGGGCCAGAAATTAATTCTCAGAATATATCAAACACTAGTACGGATTCTCGAGGAAGGAATCAATTCCCATCTTTGTCTGAAAAACCTAGTAATCTACGAGTTTTTACATTTTCCGAGTTAAAATCCGCTACAAAAAACTTTGGGCGTTCAACTAAACTTGGTGAAGGTGGATTTGGATGTGTTTATAAAGGTAGTATAAAAAGTTTAGAAGAACCTTCTAAAAAAATTGATGTAGCAGTTAAACAACTTGGTCGTAGAGGATTTCAGGTATAGGGACTTATAATGCAATTTTTGTATAATATAGGGACTAATAATGTAATTATTGTTTTTATGAACAGGGTCATAAAGAGTGGGTAACAGAAGTTCATGTTTTAGGTGTAGTTGAACATGAAAATCTTGTGAAATTAATCGGGTATTGTGCAGAAGATGATGAAAGAGGAATTCAAAGACTTTTAGTATATGAATATATGCTTAATCGAAGTGTTGAAGATCATTTATCTGCAAAGACGGAAACGCCCCTCTCTTGGTCTATGAGGCTTAAAATAGCTCAAGATGCTGCTCGTGGGTTAACTTACTTACACGAGGAAATGGATTTTCAGGTCCTTTTTTTTTTTAAATCTAATTGTGCACCTTATAATGCAATTTTTGTATTATATAATTATATATAATGCTTTTTTGTGAAATATAACAACTTATAGTGCGTTTTTGCAAAATATACGGATCTATAATGCATTTTTTGCAAAATTAGGGACCTATATTGCATTTTTTGCATAATATAGGGACCCGTAGTGTAATTAACTAAAAAACCAGATTGTTCCTCACTCACACAACGAAAGTTTTAGCTCCACTCCTGATGTGAGGGCAGGAGCAAAGCCTAATTGCAATCTAGGTCTTTCCCTATGTTTTGCAAAAATTGCATTATAGGTCCCTATTATTAGGAAGTTAAATTATGCAAAATAAGTTATATTTTTGAATTAGTTGCACTATAGGTCACCAAATTATGCAAAATAATTTACATTCAACAAATATCAAGACTGTAAATTCAACAAACTATGGTTAATTTATTTTAATAGGGGTATAATCAGCATTTTTTAAAATTTAGGGGAAGCCATGCCCCAACCCCCAGGCTCTTACTAGTTCCGTATTTTTCAAAAAACAGGGGTAAAATCAGCATTTTTCAAAAATCAGGGGTAAAATCAGCAAGAATTTTGAGTTTCAAGTTGTTTATCTTTTTATATATTTTATTTAAATTTATAATATTGTAGATAATTTTCCGAGATTTCAAATCTTCGAACATTCTCGTGGACGAAAATTGGAACGCAAAGCTTTCAGACTTTGGATTAGCTCGATTAGGCCCTCCCGAAGGACAAACACATGTCTCCACCGCGGTACGAAACTCTACCCATACCGCAATTTTTGTAAAATACAGGGACCTATAAATCAAATATTCCAATTTTTCCAGGTTGTCGGAACCCTAGGCTACGCCGCACCAGAATACATACAAACGGGCCGTCTCACTTCGAAAAGCGATGTATGGAGTTACGGAGTTTTTATATACGAACTTATAACGGGTAGAAAACCGTTAGATCGAAGCCGTCCTAAGGTTGAACAGAAGCTTCTAGAATGGGTTAAACCGTATTTATCAGAAGCGAAGAAGTTTCAACAAATTATCGATCCGAAACTTGATCGGAAACTTGTTTTGAGATCCGCTCATAAATTATCGCTCGTGGCTAATAAATGCTTGGCTAGGAATCCTAAATCTAGGCCGAAAATGAGTGAGGTTTTGGAAATGGTGAAGGAAGTTTTGGAGAATACCGTTAGTGGGACCCACGAACCGGTTCCGAAAGCGTGGTCAGATGGGAAAAAGGGGAGTGACGATTTAGAGGATGAAGATCGTGGGTGGTTACGGAAGTGGTACTCGTCTAAACTTGTAAGTATTCTGTTTTTTTTTGTGTTTTAGTCCTTGTGGTTTATAATAAGTGCAAAGCTACATTCTGTGGTGGTACAATAGTTTAACATATGGGAATTTTTTTGGAAATGGCAGGTGAAAATACAGATGGCATGGGAAAGAAGGAGATGACAGGTTTTATTTTCTTGATAAGTGATGTTATTTTTGACGATTTTCTGGATTATGAGAACGATTTACTGAATTTGGATATAGAGAAAGGTGATCAATCATTATAATTTTGTTTAAAGAAATATGTTTTTTTTTTTTTACTATGATTGTTTGTAACTTTACATAGATTTGACCATAATCTTTCTTGTAGAATAACTTTTGTTCTTTCTTGTAAAGATGACAAATTTCTGAATGAATAGAAAATATAGGAATATATTGTTGTAGTTTAAAGAAGTTGTCTAATAATAAGGTAAGCTTGATATATTTAACATAAGCACTTGGTCTATTATGCTATTAATATTCACTAAGGGTATAGCCGTATAGGTTCAAACAGTAACCCTCTTATACTATAAATATAAACTCAATAAAAATATAAATCAAATGTGAATATTTGACAAAATTTGTTCAACTTTAATGACTAATTTTTCAATCGGTGTTTCAACAAAGCAACTCAAACATTAGCTTAGTAAGGTTTGAGATTTTTATTTCGTTATTGATAAAGTTTAGTAATTGTTTTAAGTATCCTTTATTGCGTCATTCGTCTTTCTGTAAGGTAAAGGTAGCAAATATATCGATGCATTCAAGGAATATGCAAATTTATCTTAAATTTTAGCAATACATTGTATATGTATTCTTTTGGAAAAAACTGTTCTTTGATATTGATTTTCCTTTTATCTTATATTTTAATTATTTTTCTCCACTTTGGCTCCACCAACCTTAACACTTATCCTCGATCACTCATTGGTGCTCCTTTAAAATGTAACTGTGTAAGGGGTTGGCTGTGATGGGTGACCCAATGATGGGAAAGAAATTAAAAAAAATTAATCTTTAAACTTTAGTGATAATACACCCTGAAAAATTAAGAGTAAAATCTGCACAATTTGTTACACTACTACTGAAAATGTAGAGTATATCTTCTTTACTTGCCCATGGATAAAGAGTGTATGGTCTACATGCCCCCTTAATATTAGAACTTGCAATACCATCACTAATAGGTTGGAACACAGGATTATTAATTACGTTCAGGAGATTGGAAAAAAATTAACAAAGAAATAATATACTCGAATTTATCTGCTTCGCATATATGAAAAAACAAGAACAGTTAAATATCAAATGTGGCCCCTTAAGAACAATAAAACGGCCAATCAATACTTGGAAAGAAAGAACAGTACAATCTAACTAACCAAAGGGAGATAACAAGTGTATTAATCCTCCTATATAATTACTGCAACTTAACACACCTCAACCCTTAAATACAACTCAACCCTTAACAACAAGCTTTTATTGTAATTTGCCCCAGAAAGTAAATTTATTACATTTTGTTTGTTGTAGGAGTAAGTAAGTGACTAATTAACCAATGTGCTGATGACATAGCTTTGATTCTCATGTACAAATCTTTGTCAATTACTTCAATATAATGCAAAATTGCGTGCATCTACACAATAATTTGGTAGATTGTTATAATCATCTAATTTGTTACAAAACTTTGTGCTGGTAAGTATTCTCTGTTGGAGAAATTAATTGCAAACACGTGAAACCAGTGTTTGCCGTGAAAATACTGACAAGAATATTTCGTTTATTAGAATTGAATAAATAATTATTAAAATCTGAAACCTCGAAGATCTACCTGTCACAAAAACAAAAACGAAATACAAGTAATGAAGATGAAGGACTCAAGACATGAAATTCTTAACAACTCAATTATATAGGTCTCATGATTTTGCAAGAAACAATTATTTCTTCAGAGTGGAGAGTCTTTTGCATCTTCAGATAATCCTTGATGTTAAAATCAACCTATCTCATAATGGTATAAGTATGTAAATTGGGGTGCAATTCGTTGGAAGATAAGGTTGTCAAAGAGATCTCTTGCAGTACCAGGTTATCCATGTTTACATAATCCCATAAATAAGAATGTTAAAAGAAATCAGATCATGATTTACTCCATTGGATTGCATCTCTTTGAATAGCTTCTTCGCAGCAAACACATCAACCTTTGTGTTGGTGCGCAGGAACTATTCAAGAAGATGAATCTAATGTACTAAATCTTACATATAGTATCAATCTCACAACACTGTTTAAATAAATCAGAAACATATCAAAAACTTCGAGACAGAGGAATTCAGAACTCTATCGGCTAAGGCAAGTACAACTCAAGTTAAATTCTAGAGCTATGATAATATCTCAATTCACAAAAAGATTTAAGGTAAAAAACATGAAAAAGCGTAGTTTAAAACTTTCATAATGAAACAAAATTATGTTGAAGATCAATTTTATCAGAACAGGAAAATGACTAAATTAAGTAATACTCTATATACGAGATCCGGAAAACAGAGATGTCATCAAACGAAGCAAATTACAAAACTAAACTAAGGGTTTGAAAGACAAAACAATAAAAAGTAAGAACTAATGAAGAAGACGTAGAATTTTACTAATCAATTTCTACCTAGTGCCTTTTATACTTATAAGTCGTCCGATAAGTATCGAGTCACAAGCACCATTTTCGCGATAAATATATAAGCTATGTGATATATACGGAGTCTATCACAATATTTTTGGGAGAATATATAGGAGATAAGTACCGAAGCTTTATGAGTTTTATTTAAAATTTTATTATTTTTATAAATAATTTATATAAATATACCAAATTTGGAAATTAAGATTCTGAAATAGGTAAAAACTATATATTTGTTATATATTAAATATATAATAATTATTGTTACAATTATATTTATTTTATACTATAAATATAAAAAATTAAATTTGTTATACAAATATACTATTTTAGTATTCTATAAATATTTAAATTATAATGTAATATATTTAAAATTTAATAATTTAAGATAATTATTATTTTATTTTATTTCGAACACAACACAAATTATAAACTAATATATTATAGAGATTTTGACACAAAAGGTCTTGAACACACGCCCACTAGACCTAACCCAACCCCTTTCTTTTGTTCTTCTTATTAGGGACCTCAATAAAATTTTAATGCTACAATCTAAAACTCCAATTACATATCTACCCCTTTTTGTTTTTCTCTTCATATATATCTATATATATATATATATATATTAAATTTTCTTTGAAATATTTATAAAATTCATTTGATATTGCAGCACTATCTCTCTTCTAGACCCTCTCTCTAGGGTTTACAAACCCTCCTCCGCCTCTGAAACCCAGCCCTCCCTCCATCGCCTCCTCCCTTCCTCCCTCTCCGGCGAGTTTTGTTTTCAGTTAGACAAGAAAAGCGCCGCCGTGGAGAGCTTCTTCTTCTTCAAAGCACCATGGAGAAGCAGGTCCATGGCTAGCCATCGCTGAGCAGCGTCTCCACCATCGATTTCTGGCACCGTTCGAAGAAGCTGGTCCGTTCGAGATCTCCAGCCATGAAAGCGAGCAGTTTCGTTGGTGCCTCGCGCGCAGAGATCGGAGGAGATACTGAGCCATGGCCATTCTAGATCTGCAACAGGTTGATCTTAGTGAAGCTGCCTCCCCGGAGTAACGAGAAGTTGAGAAGACTAACGAAAAAGAAGTTGTACTATGGTGTTCCGTTCGTGATTTATAGAAGATATCTCGATTTGCAGAAGGTTGATGGGGCAAGGTGGTGGTGGTGGCGAGAGGTGTGGTGGTGGTGGCGAGGTGGTTCTGTCATCTCCATCGCTTCAGTTGTTCACCACTGCGTCACGAAGAAGAATATGTCTCGTTCGTTCGAGTTGTTGTTCAGCGTTTGTTTTTGTATTGTAAAATATGGTCAAACCTGATCTAAATCTGGTCAAACCAGAATTTTAACTCTTTTTTTTGTAGTTAGACCCTTTCTTTTTCTTTTGTTCAAGAGCTAAGTGTAATTAGTTAGGATTTTTCGAGCTGTAATAAATGTGTTGTAAAAGTGATTTTTAGCTTTTATTTTAGTGAATAAAATATTATTATGACTATTTACCTTTTGCTTTTGAATCATGCTCATCATTTTTTAGCTATACGCATCATTTTTTTATCCATACTCATCATTTTTTGATAGAGTAATACTCATTATTTTTTATGAGTACTCATAAAAAATGATGCTCATCATTTTTTTTACGAAACATATCAAAATTTCTGAAACTCATCATTTTTTCCAAAACTCATCATTTTTTCTGGTGGCCGGAGGACGGTGGCCGTAAATCGGTGTCCGGATGTCGGTAGCCGGAGGTCGGTGGTCGGAGGTAGGTGGGTAGTGCAGAGAGAAGATGAACAGTGACATCATTTTTTTTGTCTTTTAGTGTTTGTAAGAGTATTTTAGTATTTGGTCATCTTTAAGATCCTTTTAAAGAAGTAAGATTCCTACTAGTTTCTTTGTGGCAGGAAAATAGTCTCCAAGACCCTATAGGTCAATCACCCTATATTATAATTATTTCAATTTATCTATATTAATACATAAATAAAAAATTGATTAGACATAATTATTTTATTTTAACTTTAATATGATATAAACCATCAATTATTTTTATTAAACATATTTTTTAATAATTATGATTAATCTAAACTATAACCTAAATCTTAAACTAATATATGTTACTAAAATATAATTAAATTAATAATAACAATTACTATATATTTTAATTTAATATAGCAAAATGACATAATTTTATAATTAGACTTTAATTTAGACATTTATGGTATAAAATAACCTATTAAAAAAATATATTGTTCTGAATTCTCAGGTCGAGATTACAAAATAGGTTAATTTTTTTTTTGTTTATGTATTAAATATAGGGGCAACTCCCAGTTAATTATACGGAGAGTGTAAAAATTCCTAATTAATTACAACTTTAACTTGATTCCTACTTAAGCACAAAAAATTGGAATATTACAAAAATACTCATAGGCATATTAATTATTTATAATAATATTTATTTATTTTCATTTTTATTTTTATTTTTAATTTTTTTTTTCGAATTTTCTTTTTCAATTTTTTTTAATGTGTTCCATGAATACGCAATTCTAAGATTTGTGTGTTCTAGGAACACACAAAATTGGAACAACCAAAATCAAGTTTTGTGTATTCCATGAATACACAAATTTGAGTTTTATTGTTCCATGAATACACAAATCTGAGTTTAACGTGTTCCATAAATACACAGATATAAGATTTGTGCGTTCCACAGAATTGGAACAAACAAAATCAAGTTTTGTGTATTTTAGGAATACATAAATTCGAGTTTTATGTGCCATGAATACATAAATTTGAGTTTTATGCTTTCCATGAATACACACAAATTTAAGTTTTATGTGTTCCTTGAATACACAAATCTGAGATTTGTGTGTTCCAGGAATACACAATTTTGAGATTTCTGTGTTCAAGAACACACAAAATTGGAACAAACAAAATCAAGTTTTGTGTATTCCAGGAATACATAAATTCGAGTTTTATGTGTTCTATGAATACACAGAATCGAAATAAACAAAATCAAGTTTTGTGTAACCTGGAAAACACAAAACCCTAAAACATAAACACACAAAAATAACAAAAAAGTGTTGGACAAAAAGATAATATATCAAGATAGTTAAAAACGAGTAAAAATAGGGTATATGCGATTAATAAAGAGAAAAAAACAATTTTGTTAAAGAATATAATCCTTTAGATCGATTTTATGACTTTGGGTGTTATAGGAATACATAAATATATATATTTGTGTGTTATAGAAACACATAACTCGGAATTCCCATTTAAAAAAAATTAAACTTTCGAAAACAAAAAATTTTAAAAAAAAATTAAAAAATTGGGAGAAAAAAAATTCGAAAAAAGAATTAAGAAAAAAATTTCAAAAAAAAAGTTAAAAAAAATTAAAAAATAATAAAAATAATAAAAAAACGTATAAAGGCAATAATGGTAGGTAAATATGACAATGTGTTTAATTGAGAATTAAGTTGATAATTTGTGAGTAAGTAGGAAGTAATTTGCTCTTTCCTTTTTTCTGGGAAATGAAAAGTGTAGAATTGCAATTAATTGAGAATTATCCCTTAAATATATAATAATTATTATTATTCTAATTATATTTAAGAATATGTTATTTTATATTTTTGAATCATAATATTAAACTAAAAAAATTATATTTTAGTTATATATATATATATAAACAATATATATGTTAATTTACCGTTTAGCTTATATTTTAAATCAATCATAACTATTAAAATATAGATTAAAATAAATATAATTGATCAATTATATTATATTAAAGTTAAAATAAAATAATTATGTCTAATAAGTTTGTTGTGTAGATAAATTAGATTAATTATGATATATTAGTTTATGATTTGTGTTGTGTTTAAAATAAAATAACAATTGTTTCAAATTATTAGATTTTAATTTGAACATTTATGGGATTTCAAAACAAGATATTTTTATAGAGTAATGATATTTATCACCCCTATTCCCTTCACCCTTTTATCACCTCCTACATGGCAGATTACATGGCATAACATATAAGTAATTTATTTACTTATCTTAATTAATTGATTTATTCCTTAAATTAAAAATTTCCTTAATCATATTTCTTAATTATTTTATTCCTTACATGTCATGCCATGTAATCTGCCATGTAGGAGGTGACAAAAGGGTGAAGAGAATAGGGGTGACAAATATCATTACTCATTTCTATAATAGTTATTAGCTAAGAAAGACCAAATACCCATACACCACCTCCATGAAATTCATATTTTTTTTGTCCCCTAGAAGGTCCAAACTTTTTTAAGTAGTCCAAGATTACCCTTTATTTTTTATTAAGTAATTCTTTTATTATTGTGTTTGATATGAAAGGTAAGGATACACAATCAATTAACTATAGAAACACACCTTTATTTATCGTCAATCAATTATTCTTAATAACAGAAACATATCAAATATAGACTAATAACTCCATCACCTTCATGCTTGTTTTTTGTAGAAACGTCCACACATTTCAAAGTTATTCTCAAGAATTGCAATCTATCTTTGTTCGTGAAGCTCACTATAAAGGTTAGCATCTCATTATCCTTTAACGTTTTTGGTTTTTTGTTATTAATCTTACACCTATTAGCCGTTAGAATTGGTTCTCTCGCATGATGCAAACTTTTTTAGCTTATTCGTGTTCGTAGGTTGGTTAGATGACATAGGTTGTTCATGAAAGTGTGTGTTATGTGTACCATTGTTGGGTTTCATTATTCGTTACATTTTCAACTGATATAGCACTATTAATAACACTATTAGTTACTCGGCATCGTTACGACACTATTAGTACTCGATATTTGTTATCCCTTTGTTTGATCTTAAAACTCTATTAGGTACTCGATATTACTTACGTAATATAGTTACTGACTCGTTATTTGTTATCAATTTGGTTTATATTACAACCTAATAAATCGATTAATCTAGAAAATTATTACAACCGTTTATTGTTTGTGAGACACTGCTGTTATTTTCGTATCTTACTTAATACAGCGATTTGACTTGATTTTAGTTATCCCTTTGGACTATCGCATGCTTAGATACATGGATTCAAATGCAATTGTCGTTTTTTGATACACCGACGAGAAAGCACTGAGGTTTTTCGGATGCCTTGATTCCTTTGATTCAATTAAGCATGACTTTGTGATCACATGGCCCGTTTTTTACGGTAAGAAAGTCAAATATTTGTACTCGGTTGTGGAGCACAAGAACTGCAAAATGATTAGTGAGGAAGATTTCGAAAATATCTTATGGTTGTTGGAACATACTGGCATGGATGAATTTGAAATTATGGTGTCCGTACAAGCTTATTCAGTTGTCCAACCATCAATGCATATTAAACTTATGCAATTATGGTGTCTGTACAAGCATAAGTTGAACATAAAAGTCTATTTTGTATGGTTCATTAACTCTTAACCATAACCACCACCACCACCATCCTTACCACTACCACCATAATCACCACCACCACCACTGCCTCCGCCCACCACCACCACTATCCTTTTTTTATAAAAAAAATTGGGCACCACCATCGATTACTGTTGCAGCCATCATCTTAATTATGCATAACAATTGGTTGAAGATTAAGGTTCATTAAGTCTGTGACTCTAACCTTTACTCCATTTTTATGACCCTAGGACTTACTGAATACTTTTGATAATACTGAATAATTTTGAAAAAACTGAATACTTTTGAAAAAAAAGTTAATTGAGGAAAACTTGGTGTTATTCAATTGGATTTTTCTAAGTGTGGACTAACGGCGTTGACTCAATTGTACCATTGAGAAATGAATGAGAAATTGAGTATAAAATTTTGGAGAACAAAAAGAAAGAAGCTTAGAAATATATTTGCAGAACACGAGACGTGTCACAAGTAATCCGAAATAAGATGTGGTTTGTTCACGTGTGTGTAAATAAAACGTTACCGAAATTCTATCTTGTGACCGTTATCTAACATATGCGCACGTGTAAACTAAAACCTGTTGTCACTGAAGCAATGTGTTGTTTCATGTCATACTTCATCTGGGTCAATGGTTAAATGTCTCCTAATTTAAACAGTCACATACTCATTAAATGGTGTTGCATTGCCTCTTATCCATTTCTATAAACAGGGAGGCCTCCCACCATTTTTCAGAAGAAAAATCACAGAATTAAAATCTAATAAATTTACTAGGGTTTTTGCATATTCATATTACTTCGAGAGAGAAAGACAATACATTTTTAGTTCGCCGTTGTCAATCTTGTAGTGCTGCTATCGATTGACTTGAGTCCGTTGTATCCTGAGAGATCATTGCTATCAATTGTGAGCACCATAGGAGGGCGAATAGATCTTAAGGATATTGAACCAAGTTCAAGCCTCAGAATTTCTTTTTGCATTTTGTACTGTAAGTTTATTAGTTATATTTCTTAATTCCTGCATTTATATTTAGTTAAATTTATTTGTTTACATGTTTTAACACAGCAGAAACAAGACTTGGTTGATTGTTGTTTGTTGTGTCACCTTATGTACCTATGCACTTGAGATATTTTACTAAAAAAATGTTCAAGATATACAATGTTGTAATATTGAATACGAGTACCGTATAAAAAAATAAAAAGATAAAAATTTGAAAGTAAGGAATAGTATGATGTAATTAATATATATATATATATTGATGTCTCCTCATTTGTGATAGATTTATATTAAGATGAGACATCATTTTTAGTGTTTTAGAAGTCAATAATGTCGATTTTCTTGAGTTTTAGTGCACTTTCCTATTTTGTGTCTTGATTTGTAGAAATAATGTTTTTAGAGCATATTGGGTTTAATTGTTTATTTAGTGTGTAGCTTTAAAGATAATTATGGAGTTTAATTAGAGTCCAAGTCAAAGACAACAACTTATGGAAAGAGATATGCATGGTAATTGGAGATAAGGAAAGAATTGCTAAAAAGATGGAAAAGGAAAAGCTGCCTAAATCTGGGATTCTGCAAAGATAGGCGTTTTTACCTAATAAAGAGGCCGAATTTGGTAGATTACTCCTAAAGGGTCTAGATAATTCTGTTGCGATTCTTTTGGTATCTTGTGGAGCAAAATCGGACCAATAATAAAGAAGTTATGACCAAAACAACGCAGCAGTGTTTATCTTTATTTCCATACGAATTTGAGTTGGGCTAGAAGTCCATTACCTTAACTCTTCCTCAAGAAAACGAATTAGGTCTTCTAAACACCTATAAATACACCCTTATATCACTTGTAAATCATCCTTGCCTCATAGTAATTAGTTCTTAAGGTTTTATTCTTCCAGTTTATTGTAGAGAGCAAGATGATGTCTTTTATTATTTCTTTTAGTTTATTTCCTTCAGGTATGAACTAAACCTCCCATAGCTTGGGTTTTGCATATGTATAATCTATGAATTCTAATTCTTCTATCTAAGTTTCTTTGGGGAATTATATGTTTTAATCTGATATTAGCTTCTTACTTTATATTTGCTTATGTGTTTTGATTTAATGTCTTTCCTAGAATTGATCACTTTAGGATTGTTTTAAGAGTAGTTAGATGTTCTCCTTGACAGGGTGTTTAACTATTGAACCACCACATAATGTCTAGTGTCGATAGCAGTTCTGACAAAACATACTTCTAACTAGATAGTCATTAAGGTTTGTTTTAACCACAGTATCACCAAGACTTGCAGTATTTGCTTAGGGCCTTAGTGGCGTTTGATAACCCTATTTTAAATCACTTCTTGGTTGTGACGTAGCCCCCTTAGTCGCTCTCAAGGTCTAAGGTAGTGGAATTTAGAATCCTGACTAAGTATTACCGAGAGCTAATATTCTCCCTTATGAACTAGATCTATAGATAGAATTAGAAGGATTAGTGCATACTAGCAAAACCTAAGCTATACTTCTCATCTCATATTCTTAATCTTTTACTTTATTGTCTTTATTTTCTTAGTTTTAATTTAGTTTTAATTCATAAATTCGAAAAACCAAATATTTATTTACTGTCTTCTAGTTATTTACTTTTACTCGTTATCTGTTCCTACGCGTTTAACACACTTAAGTCCCTGAGAACGAACTCTACTTATCATTAAAACTTGCATACGTCCTGTAATACTTGCAGTACTGTGCCTGTCTAGGGTGAGAGTGCATAGTTTTCCATACTTAATTTGATCTTATTTTTATCACACCCTAGGCGACACCAAGTTTTTGGCGCCGCTGCCGGGGACTTGTGTCTCGTTAGCGTGTGGGTTATCTATTTCGAGTTTTAGTTTTTAATTAGTTTTTACTTTTCAGTTTAGTTTAGTTTTAGTTTTTATTTTTCCAGATTTACGCTTTGGTTTGCTTTAGTCCTTTTCAGGTTTTCACAGTGTTTAATTCTTGGCCTCCCTTACCGGAGCCTGAGAGGAGCTTCAGAGCTTATAACAAAAGAATTCGTAAGGAAAGAGCCTTGAGAAGAACTATGGCAGACATTCAAGACAATGATCCGGAGTTAGTTTACTTTGCACCAGGAGGACCTCCTGCGTTTGTTCCACCTGGTGTACAACTGCCAGTAGGAGAAGGTAATGGGCAGAATAATCAACAAAACCGAGTTGAACAAGATCTACCTGGCCTTAACATACCATTCCATGTTCAACCCATCGGTTACCGCCCTCCTGAGATTCCGAATATCAAATTTAGACCCGATCCGGGTATGCTTAGTCAATTTCAAAGTTTCGGACTCTATACTGGTACTGCAATTCAAGATCCGGTAAAAGCGATTCAGAAGTTTATGCAGATTTGTGATGCCTACATTACTCCTGGCATTACACGCGAGCAACTGTATTGTCATATGTTTTCGTTTTTCTTGACCGGAAGAGCTAGCGATTGGCTAGAAAGACAACCACATGGAACCATTCACTCTTGGAGAGAGCTTCAAGCCGCATTCTTTAACCGATTTTATCCGAAGAGCATGAGACTTAAAGATCAAACCGAGCTTGCAAGATTTTCTCAAGAAGATGGAGAAACAGTGGGAGAAGCATGGACAAGGTTTCAACAAAAATTAGCTAGATGTCCGCTCCATGGTTATACACCTGCTCTACAACTTGCTATATTCTATGAAGGTCTTGATGACAAGGGTAGAGACAAGGTGGATAACATTGGAAAGGGTAATTTTGTGTCCATGAATCACAATGAAGCTTCCGAGGTGTTAGAAAATATTATGGAACAAGAAAGAAGTTGGCCTTCAACGCGAGCTTCTGCAGCAAAGACCCGAGGAACGCTTCGTTTAGATGCAGAAACCGCGAACTCAGCTCAAATATCCTCGTTAGAAAATCAAATCAAGGAGCTGAGAATCGCGATGGAGAAGAATTTAGCTGCTACAAAGGTAGTTCAAGAGGCACAAGGTTGTCAACAATGTGGAGTTAACGATCATTCATGGGAAGAGTGTGAATCAAATCCGCAATCTGTTTACTTCATATCTAACCGATGGGGCAACCGCAACCATCCGGGTATGCAGTATTCAAATCCACAAGGGGCCGCTAATCCTAGTCAATATCAATCGCGACCCCAGAACAACTCTTACCAACAGAGAGGTCAGTACCAAAACCAATATCAGAATCGACCTACTCCTCCACAACAACCTGCTCAAGACGCCTATACCGATACTTTAGACCAAAAAGCTTTACCTCAGTATCCGCAAGAAGGATCTATGGACAATACACAGATAGTACAAGCTCTAGAACGTTTGAACACCACTGTAAACGCTCAAGAAGAAAAGGTCAGAGGACACGATGCCATACTTCAGATGCTAAATACTCAATTAGCCCAAATAAACAAGCATCTAACAGAACAAAAGGAAGTAAAGGAAATCGAAGGAGGTGAAAACAATGTTGTGTTCGAAGCTTGCAAGGCTATATGCCTTGAAATCGAAAAAGAAAAGGAGGAAGCACCACATGCTGCCATTAGTGCCGTGGAAGTTCCCAGTATTGAAGAAGAGCCAACCGAGTCTAACCCTGAGGAGTCCGACTGTCTAGAAGTTTATCATCTGGAAAGCGATGAAGAGAGAGACGAGTTCATAGAGCTACTGAGAAAGGTGCAAGAGGAGATGCGATCGATGGTAGAGTATGCAGCGGAGTTAGCGAGAGAGAAAGAGGAAGAAGCCTCAAAAGAAGAATCAAAAGAAGATGAAGTGGCACCTGCTGTGCTAGAGGAGAAAGAAGAAGAGAAGGTGGAATCACCACCTAGTGTTCAACCAGTGTCATCAACTATTCCTGATACAAATCCTAAGGATGACACTATTCTCAAGACATTTGTAGAGGCGTACCAACCTGAAAATATCAACGCCCAAATGCTTGAGATTGCGAAGAGAGGACTTACACCGCAACAAGTTTTTACGCAAGTTATTCCTGAGAAAGAAGAGAGTGTAGAGATCCCGAGAGAGAACCTGAGGGTTTCGAGAAGAAGTGAGAAAGAGCTACCGACTAAGCTTAAAGATCCGGGAAGTTTTAACCTTCCCATTCGATTGCATGGTAGGCTCAAGGTGAAAGCAATGTACGATGTGGGTTCTGGTGTGAATCTTATGCCTAAGTCCGTGTTCGAGAGACTTGGACTTCAAAAATCAGAGAAAACTCCAGTGAAGTTGCAGTTTGCTGACAACTCAGTGAAGAGGACGTGGGGAACAGTGGAGGACGTCTTAGTCCGTGCAGGTAATATCGCCATCCCTACTGACTTTGTTATTCTTGAGTTTGATGCAGATAAGCAGGTTCCGATCATACTTGGACGGCCTTTCATGGCCACAAGTCAAAGTGTGATCAACTTCCAAGATGGGACCATCACCCTTCATGCTAAAAATGTATCCGAGACCTTCTATGTCTTGGGTAAGAAACCGAGGAAGTTGGATCCCACCGTACCTATCATCCACAGCCTTTCACATTACAAAGTCCCTCCTGAGGAGATCCACTTAAAACCTGTGGATACTGAGCCAAACATTGAGTTTGGGGTTGGCCATGAAGTCCTATGGAAAGCCCACAAACGCGAGAACAGGCCACGAAGTTTCAAAGACTCGTGGATGGGACCATTCATTGTCACTAAGGTCGTTTCAGCCAAGGTGATAGAAATTCGCCCCAAAACTGGGGTCAAGCGCAGATTAGTTGACGTTCATAGCCTTACTCGTTGTTGGGGAGGCTATATTCGCAAATCTTGACAGAGGTAACACGTCTAACTTTGAAAGACGTTAAACAAAAGTGCTGCTCGGGAGACAACCCGAAGTTTTTTTTTTTTTTTTTATGTTTTCATGTCTTTTACATTCTTAGTTTAAGTTTATTTTAGTTGTTTTTAGTTGATAATGCATATTTGAGAAAGGTATTAGTGTTTTTGGTGTGTAGGAATCGGAGAAATCAAGTTAGGGAACGCGAGGAAAATTTTTGGAGCGCAAGAAAGCACCCCGCGGACTACCCTCACGGACTACCCCATGGTCCGCAGGGATGGTCCGCGAGGTCAAAACCCGTACCACGGGTAGCTACCGCGGGTTTAGGTCAGAAACACGAAAAAATTCCACGGACCACCCCGCGGTGCACCGTGCCATGGTCCGCGCCCCAGAAACCCGTACCACGGGTTGACTACCACGGGTATTTTGACGGAGCAGCTACAGAAGCCGCGGTGTACCCCGCGGTACACCGGACCCTAGTCCGCGAGCCAAAAAACCCGTACCACGGGGTCCTACCACGGGTTTAAGTCAGTGAGCAAAAATTTTCGAGCATCAGATGTCACGGACTACCCCGCGGTGCACCCCATGGTCCGCAGGGGTAGTCCGCAGCGCCGCCAGAGGAGAGAGAAAGTTACGGGATTGAGTTATAAAGGAGGTATTGAAGCTATTATTCCGAATTTATTAAACCTTAACCCTCTCTTTCTACTGCACAACTCTCCTAACTCCATTGAAGCTCATCAAAACCTTCACCAATCACCAAAACACTACCCAATCATCAAGGAAAACACATCAAACCTTCTCTCCACATCATTACAAGAGAGAATCAAGCTACCAATCATCACCAAATTCATTCAAATTGAAGAATCAAAGAGCCAAATTTCACAAATTCATCACACAATTTCTAAAATCCAAACCTACCCATTACAAATCATCCTCACCCACATAGAGATTCATCACCAATTCACCCATCCTAGGACAAATCAAGCTTGTTCATCCATTAATTCAAGAGTTTAATTTTCAAGGGTTGCTAAAGCTTTGAGTTGGGGGTTAATTGAAGATGACTAATAGAACATCAATCTTATCTAGTAAGAGGGAGGTGAAGAGTAACAAGGGATTGGATTTAAACAAGAAGAAATCAATTGACAAAGGAGCTAGTTCTGAATCAAAGGGTAAAGATAAATTGAAAAGTGGGAAACCTTCGTATGATAGTAATGGTAAAAAGCTTTATTTTTATGCAAAGGAAAGAACACAACCTCAACAAAATCCTATACCTATAGAGAAAGTGGATACTTCAAAGGCCTTGAAGATTTCTGCAGAGAAACAATTAAAAGAACTACCTTTTGCCTATGAGAAAGTATTCAAGGAAGAAATTAGAGATGGAGAATACAAGAGATTCTTTGAGCTTGGTGAGAAGTTGGGTTGGTCTACGTTCATGGTAAGCCGTTCTGAATTATGTCCTGAATTAGTTTTGGAGTTCTATCTAGGCCTCTTTAGCCGAGATAGTGATTGTGTTCCGATTAGAGGAAAGTTAGTTCCTTTCACAGTTGAGGAGATTAGGAACCACTTCAAGTTTCAGAATCCGAAAGGTTGTTGCAAATTTGAGGAAGCAGTTGCTAAACGAAAAATCTTTGATAAGGAATTACTTTTTGAGCATGTGTTAGACAAGGAGAAAGTGCAATTACATAAGGGAGAATTGAAGGCACCTTGGCCTTACAAATATCTTCAAGCAGATGCTAGAATTTGGCATAATTTCCTTATCCCTAATGTCTTTGGAAACACACGAACTTTGGAGGTGACTATGAAGAACGCGCTACTGTTGGACTGTATTTTGAGAGGAGAAGAAGTTGATGTGGCACAGTTGATCTATGAGGAGGTGATACGATTCTCGGTCTCTCCTAAATCGGTTTATAACGTTAAATTTCCAACTATGATCACGTGTCTTGTGCGAAAAGCGAATGTAGTATTGGGTGAAGAAGAGAAACTCGAGTTTAAGACGAGTTATATTGATAATGCTTGGATCAAAGAAAGCCTTCGAAGAGCGGGTTCTACTCAAGCCTCGAAGGAAGAAAAGGAGCAAAATTGGCAAGAGAAGATGGAGGAGCGTTTAACGAAATTTGAAGCAGCTCAAACTTCCTTAGTCAATGATGTGGCACAAATCAATGCTAATCAAGTGCACATCATGAAACTCCTTGAGCAATTAACGAAAGGTCCAGCAATTCCAATCTTGGATATCAATGATGCGAGGCAATAGCCTCGAGAGTATGTTTTCTTTCTTCCTTACCATTTCTGTAAATATGTCTATCTGCTAATTTTAATTTCTGTTTTCGAGTCTTTTTCGAGTCGTGGGGACACGGCTCATTTTTGAGTTGGGGGTGTGGGGATTCGTTGTCTCTCATCTCCATTTTTCTGTTTTTGGGTGAAATTAAAAAATTTTTGATGCATGGGAATTAGATGTAGAGTGTGTTTAATAGCTTGAAAGCATAAGCTCAGTAGATTAATGATAGTAAGTGATATGTTTATGAGCTATGTATGTGTATGCTTTGAGTATTTGCAGGAAAACACACGTTGATAGTAAAGAAAAGATTAGTGAGCAATGCGATAGAAAGTATGTTCGATCTCAGGGAACCTTGAGAAGTGTGTAGGCCGTGAGATCCAAGCTAGTTGAAAAACCATTTGATGAAAGTGCTAAAGGTAAGAAATTTTCTGAATTACATAGTGTAGAAAGTGATCAAGGCGGTTCTTTCATATTTTTAAGCCTTTGAAGCCTTTTTATACCTTCTCACCTTGTGATTTTTGAGTTTAAAAGTATATCCTTCTTAGCCCCTTCTAGCCTTTCTAAAGCCTTTTTATTGAAACACATTATAAGCCATATCCTTTAGATTTTTAGGACTTTTACATATGACCCGCACTCGAATCGCGATGCTTAGACAGTTGTTTTAGAGCTTGAGTTTGGGGTGGTGGGTCCACCATTATGGGAGTTATTATGTTGGGATTTTTTGAGCTTATAAATTGTGCTTTGTGCTTTATATTGAGGATATTTCACAGAATTGTATTGTAACCCTTTGCCGGGGTAATAGTGAATGAAAAAGAAGCTTCGAGCTAATTTTGCCAACAAGGGCATTAAAAGAAAAAAATATATATATGAGAAAATTAGCGTGATATCTCAACATTAAAAGAGAGTCATAGCTATAGAAAAGAGATTGATTTGAAAAGAAAAGAAAATATATATATTCGGACCGGCAAAGTGGATTTTTATGTGAACATCTTAAGCTTTAATTGGGTTATTGGGGATGCTAAATTGTGCATCAAGGAATTCATTGGGTTGAGTGAGAAACGTTTATGAGAGTAACTCAAGCTCTAGGGCGATTCGTTGATGGCTAGTGAGGAGAGAGCCAAAAGCTCACTCCAAATTATCCAAATATATGATCACACCGTCCCTAAGCCTACATTACAACCTTAAAGACCTTGTGATTCTTTGTTAGGTAATTAAGAAGAGATTGAGCCATTAGAGATTAGTTAAGTGGATTCTTGGATACTAGTAAGGTTTGATGAACAATCTATAGCTCTCAAGGGGAACTGAGTAAAGTCCCAATCCTTCTTACATTGCGAAACTAATCAGATCTTGAATTCAAGCCGTGTTGACTGTGGATATGAGAAGTGTACAGGTATGTAGTTTATGAATATTATTGCATGAAATTTTCTGAGTTATGTGCTTTAGGTTTATTCTATATATTCTGCTATGCTTTTCCCTTGTGTTGAGAATTTTATAAAGTGTGTATTTCTAGACTTCCCTATGTTTTTATCTTTTATTGTATCGGGACGATACAACTTTGAGTTGGGGGTCTTGATGTCTCCTCATTTGTGATAGATTTATATTAAGATGAGACATCATTTTTAGTGTTTTAGAAGTCAATAATGTCGATTTTCTTGAGTTTTAGTGCACTTTCCTATTTTGTGTCTTGATTTGTAGAAATAATGTTTTTAGAGCATATTGGGTTTAATTGTTTATTTAGTGTGTAGCTTTAAAGATAATTATGGAGTTTAATTAGAGTCCAAGTCAAAGACAACAACTTATGGAAAGAGATATGCATGGTAATTGGAGATAAGGAAAGAATTGCTAAAAAGATGGAAAAGGAAAAGCTGCCTAAATCTGGGATTCTGCAAAGATAGGCGTTTTTACCTAATAAAGAGGCCGAATTTGGTAGATTACTCCTAAAGGGTCTAGATAATTCTGTTGCGATTCTTTTGGTATCTTGTGGAGCAAAATCGGACCAATAATAAAGAAGTTATGACCAAAACAACGCAGCAGTGTTTATCTTTATTTCCATACGAATTTGAGTTGGGCTAGAAGTCCATTACCTTAACTCTTCCTCAAGAAAACGAATTAGGTCTTCTAAACACCTATAAATACACCCTTATATCACTTGTAAATCATCCTTGCCTCATAGTAATTAGTTCTTAAGGTTTTATTCTTCCAGTTTATTGTAGAGAGCAAGATGATGTCTTTTATTATTTCTTTTAGTTTATTTCCTTCAGGTATGAACTAAACCTCCCATAGCTTGGGTTTTGCATATGTATAATCTATGAATTCTAATTCTTCTATCTAAGTTTCTTTGGGGAATTATATGTTTTAATCTGATATTAGCTTCTTACTTTATATTTGCTTATGTGTTTTGATTTAATGTCTTTCCTAGAATTGATCACTTTAGGATTGTTTTAAGAGTAGTTAGATGTTCTCCTTGACAGGGTGTTTAACTATTGAACCACCACATAATGTCTAGTGTCGATAGCAGTTCTGACAAAACATACTTCTAACTAGATAGTCATTAAGGTTTGTTTTAACCACAGTATCACCAAGACTTGCAGTATTTGCTTAGGGCCTTAGTGGCGTTTGATAACCCTATTTTAAATCACTTCTTGGTTGTGACGTAGCCCCCTTAGTCGCTCTCAAGGTCTAAGGTAGTGGAATTTAGAATCCTGACTAAGTATTACCGAGAGCTAATATTCTCCCTTATGAACTAGATCTATAGATAGAATTAGAAGGATTAGTGCATACTAGCAAAACCTAAGCTATACTTCTCATCTCATATTCTTAATCTTTTACTTTATTGTCTTTATTTTCTTAGTTTTAATTTAGTTTTAATTCATAAATTCGAAAAACCAAATATTTATTTACTGTCTTCTAGTTATTTACTTTTACTCGTTATCTGTTCCTACGCGTTTAACACACTTAAGTCCCTGAGAACGAACTCTACTTATCATTAAAACTTGCATACGTCCTGTAATACTTGCAGTACTGTGCCTGTCTAGGGTGAGAGTGCATAGTTTTCCATACTTAATTTGATCTTATTTTTATCACACCCTAGGCGACACCATATATATATATATATTATATAATTTATGACACGAACATAATTTTTTATTTTATAATATCAATCAAATCGGTTTTCTTTTTAATTACTTTTTTTTTATTTAATACTACATAAAATGACATTGATATAAAAGTAAAACATAAATGAGTAATATATAATATTTCTTTTATAAAAAGTACCTATTGGTTTGGGATATATATGGCAAAACTTAAGTGTCTTTATTATTCAATATGGATAGACTGCTACTTAGCCAGCTAACTGGACCGACCCTTACCAGTTCTCGAATTGGACCGCTTCAGTGATTGATGGAACCGGACCGGACCGGTGTAGTAGGTATCGGTTCGGTTCTCAGTCTAAAAAAACATTCCCTAAGGACCGGTCCGAACCGGACCAGACCGGACCGGACCGGTAAACCAAATAATAATTTTTTTTATATATTATGTGTTATATTAAATAACAAAACCAACCACCGCATATCATTTTTTTCTTCTTCTTTTTGTCTTCAATTCACTATCGACTCCAAATATCTTCACCACCGACTCATCATCCTTCAACCCATTCATCTCTACACATTCTTCAACCATCTAATTTGGGTTATTAATTAAGTATTGTAACAAGATAAGTTCTCTTCTAATTCTCTATGAGATGAAGTTTCTCTTTATGTTGTGATTAATGATTTGGGTTGTTATGTGGATTTGTTGAAGGAAAAAGCTTTGTGGGAATCTTTCATGACTTAGTGATCAATCGTGGCTTGGATTAAGTGACTAAGGTTATGGATTTTTTCCCTTTGTTATCCAAAATTAGGTTAAATTGGTTTGTGTGTGGGGGGGGGGAGGCGGGGTGAACAATTTAGTTTATGAATTTTAAAATTGAATACAATTATGGTTGATTTATGATTTGTGTGTTCTAAGGTGATTTATGTATACTATTAGTTCCCTATGTAATTTGATTGTTTCAAATTTGTTGATTCTAGCCCCTTTTATATTCGAAATTGCTGATTAAGTCAATATATGTTGTATTTTGAATATATTAATTGCATTTGTGGCCCTTTGTTATTCAAAAGTGTTGTATTTTGTCCCTGTAGTATTTTGTGGCTTGAAAAATGTTCTTTTTGACATGAAAAAATTGATTAATATGGTGGATGGGATATGATTTGTGGGGTATATGGTGATTTGTGCATACTATTAATGTCATATGGTATTTGCTTGTTTCGAATTTGTTGATTCTAATACATGTAATATTCGAAATTGATGATTAAGTCATTATATGTCGTGTGTTCCATAAATTAATTGCAATAGTGTCCCTTTGGTACTCGAATTTTTTTGATTAGTTAACACACTTTTGATAAGAATTGCAAGAATTGCATAAAAGTCCCTGTGAAGCTCCAAAATTGTATATCAATCCCTGTGAAGCTCGAAAGTTGTTGTTTTTGCCATTGAGAAATAAAATTATTGTAAACATTTGTGTGATGACTCGACATTTAAACCTTACAGTTTATAAACTTGTAAGTGTTTTTCTAGACCAAAGTAACATATAATTGCAAAAACAACTCCTACATTATTCGAAAATGATGAATTATTTTCTGAAAGAAGGCAAACTTTGCCAAAAATGTACCTTCACTTTTTCAAAAATGTTGTTTTTGGACAAAAAATTATTCCATAACGTTTGTGTGATTGTGTGATAAATCGGCCTAAAAACCTTACAATTTATAAACTTGTAAGTGTTTTTTTAGTCCCAAGTAACACATAATTGCAAAAGGACCCTACTTTATTCGAAAATGATGATTTAAATTCTGAAAAATGCAAAACTTTGAAAAAATTATCCTAAATCTTTTCGAAAATGATGTTTTTGACATAAATTTCTAATTTGTGATAAAATAACGGGTTAAACGGTTTATACTAAATGAAATTTTCTCTTGGGATAAGGTTTATATTGAATGACGAGTAATGATATATACCATCCAAAATCATACTACCCAATTACCACCCATGATGTGGACTGAATTGATTGGCAATAAATCGTTAATCAGATCAAGAAAATAAATAGATTAACGATTTATAGTCAACCAATTTACGCCACTTCATGGTTGGTATACTTGTGTTGTATGATTTTGGGTGGTATATATCATTACTCTTGAACGACTATGGATTTTGAAAATGGTTTATATTAAATGGTTTCCAATTTCGCAAAAAATGTTATTTGTAGAATAAAGTCTACACTCCAATAGTTAAAATTTTCTAATTAAGAGAGAAAATGGAGTTGTCGATCTATTCAGGTAATTAGTTGTTTTTGCTAATTTAGTTTGCTGTAAATTATTATTAATATATAATTGATTTTCGATTCTATTCTCAGGGCATCACTTCTTATACAGTAAAAGGCTTCCAATGGATATGGTAAAATTTGTATAAAAAAATGTACTAAACAGAGATGAGTATGAATAGATCTCTTTTTGTTTTTTGTCCCAATACTTGTATAGGGTTGTCAAATATAGGAAACAATTCTAAAAAAATAATAATCAGAATCGGACCTACGTGTAAGTAACTGGATCGGAAGCGGTATACCCGGTCCCCCTTAATGTTCCGGTTATAAATATTTGGTAAACCAGAACTGAACCGGACATGACCGGTAATGTTAGGACCGATAGACCGGACCAGCATGATAAACCATAAAACCGATAAGAACCGGTTCGGACTGAACTAGTGGGACCGATTGCTAGGCTGAACCGCAACTATATTTTTACTATTATTTCGTATAAATTAAGTAAATTTTGGGTGCGAGAGCAAAATCAATTAAAAAAAGTGAAAAAAAATTAAACATGTAAAAATTTGGAATATAAAAAGATTACTTTTTGTATACATGATATAATTTAGAATGCCCATTATATATGTTTTAAGTAAATTTTAATTTTTTTCTACTATTGTAATTTATGTTTTAGACAAAATCGATAAGTATAAGTTGCAGTAATAATCTTATAGACGACTTAAAAATAGGAGTTCATGTTTGTAGGAAACGATTTAAATTTAAATTATTGGTAATATTCTTAAATTTTAATTACTTGATAATAAATATATTATGCATTTTTTTATATTCTTAAAAATCCAGGGTCAGGGAATCTAGCTGGCATAACGAGAGAATCTAGCTGGCATGGTGTTTTCCAAGTAAAATATTATTCAATGAGAGAAATTAACTTTTTTTCCCAAAGACATTTACTATTTTAATTCTGTTTATTAGTTCATCTGTTCATCTAAAATGTAGCCCACCAGAAAAGGAGGCGGATATTGGGACGATGCTGTTCAAGACACCATTTTCTTTTTATTTAATTGGTCAGATAATTTTCTGAAAACAAACAAATTTTATTTAAAATAAAAAATTATATTAATTTTTAATGATAAAAAGAAATTATTTAGGATATGATTGGTATATAATTATAAATTTGAGAATAGAATAATAATTCTTATGTGATTAATATGATTTAAAATAATTGAGAATCTTATTACCATATAAATTTTAATTCCACGAATATAGTAATAACCATTCTATTTATTTCTATGGTATTACTATTCCTAATACATCAAAATTAAGATTTTATTCCTAGTAAATCAATATATTTTTATAAGTAGACAGTTCCATCACCACTTTACCCATAACTGCAACCAGAACACCACCACTACTACCATATTTTATGCAAATATATACAAAAACACATAAACCCTATCACTTACACTACATCCAACCGCCAGTACTCACACCACTACCCTATCGACACGATACATACACCACATAACCATATACATGCACCAACACCACCACACACACAACCCCCATCGCACAACCACCTTGCACACCTCAACCACCATCGTCATACACACACACACACACACCATCTAACCATCACATTCACCACCAACCCACCACCATCCACACCAAAAACATATTTTCATATATTTACATGCACATACATATATACTTATATTTTCACACACACAAATACATACACTCTCACAACCACAGACACATCACCACCACCACTACAACCCACTACACAAACACAATATCATCATCACCATACACACACCAACCCATACACGCATAGATACATATAACCCCATCCCGAACCCACACACACTATCCCACAATGACCATACACACATATACACCATCACCACCCTTACCACCCACCATACCCATCCCACCCACTCCATCCACCCCACCCGCACACATATTTACCACTCCACCACCATCCATGCACATAAGCATACCACCCCCATTACCACACATTCTCATAGACTAAAACACGCACACACAAATACACATACCACACCCCACCCTATCCTTCCCCACTCTCACACATACTTATTCATTCACTTTCACACACACACACATACTATTTTACATAGTCATACAGTTTTCTGTAATCACACACACATACACTTTCACACATTTTTACACATAGACCAAATCATACTTTACACATACATATGTACACATAAGCACACACACACACACATATATATATATATATATATATATATATATATATATATATATATATATATATATATATATATATATATATATATATATATATATTTCACACATACATGAACACCCATACACACATTTATTAGTTTTCAAAAAATTTAAAAAATACTTTTTTATTATATTTTTTACTTTCCTTATTTTTATCTAAATAGGTTTTATTAAAAATAATAATGTGATCACAATAAATCAAATTTTACAAATATGTTCCTCACTTCATTTTCTCTTATATATGTATATATCAAATTTTACACATGTAGGTTTCTTCTCATATTTTTATTTTTTAAAGGCAACAATCTACACTTTATGTTATTATTCTCAATTTTACTTTGTAAAAGAATAAATTTGATGTGAGGTTTAATTGGATTCATTTTTATCTATAAATTTAAGAATTATTTGATTACTAGTGAACAATTTTAACATTTTAATATTTTTTTTTAAATTTTCTGTATTTTATGATTATATGGTGTTATTTATAAGGGTAATTTTGTAATCTTATTGAAGTTATTTTGGATCCTAATACGGTATCATATTTTTTCAAGTATGGATCAAAATAAATGATATTTACTCATTTATATTCCTATGACCTACCAATCATGCTATAACAATTACCAAGATAATTCTATTCCCACAGTAATTCCATTACTTGACGTGTTCCATTCCTTACAAAATTCGTTACCGCGTACCAATCGTACCCTTAAGGTTCGGTTTAAACACAACCCGGGCAAGTGTGGATGTAAAGGATGGAGACTACCTCAGATAGACATTGTAATGCAGTAGAAAAAAAACTTAAGTAAAATAATATATTAATTCTCTAACTTAAATATTAGTGTAGTTAGTTCAGAATAATATAAGACTTTTATATCTATTCAAACTCAAGAACGACAATTGCTAAAGGAGGATTTCCTAAACCTTTTTCGCTTCTTAATTATATATAATTAACATTTGAAACAAAATTCTCAATGGCAAAACCAGAATTTTTTTAGGATGGGGCAGTAGAAGGGGGTTTGTGAGTAGTGTCCCAAATTTAATAAAATGTCAATTGTATTATAAGTTTCTGTATAAACAAAATATAAAATACACATAGGATCCTATATTTTGCACTAATTGTAATATAGGTTTCAAAATAAACTTTATTGTTAAATTGTATAGTAAATTTCTATTTTTGATAACATATACATCAAGGTCCTTATATTTTGCACCTTAAGTAATATAAACAGACACAAAAAAATTAAAATAACGTGTTTGATGTGTGAATTTGAGAAATTTTTGATATATTAATGTATTTGGAGATCCATTAGTTTATTAGAAAAATCATTTTATCTTTTTATCACCAAAAAGTTTAAAATTGTAGAAATTTTGGGAGAAACAACTTGCTCCACTTAGTTAGTTGCTATCTAAATTAAAATTCAAGTTCAATAAATTTCAAAAAAGATTCTTATTTCCGTCCCCAATAAGTAGCCGCCCAAATAACTCTTTATAGGTTAAGAAGAAAAAAAATCCTCTCTCTCTTCACGCGTTCTCTCTTTAAAAAACTGAACTGATTTCTCGTGTCACTGGCTCGGATTTGGGTTTTTTTATCCTAGTTTCTTCATCAATAGACGGTAGCGGATTGGGGTCTAACCATATAGGGCTTCTCTAGTCCCCTTTTCCGAGAATATGAGCTCCTCGTCTGATGGGTTTGGGGTTTCTTTTGGAGAACTAGGTGGTCAAAGGCTAAGGAGAGCAAATCGAGACGGCTACCACGAAGCAATCATGCTCTGTCTCAATAAACTAACAAGGAACAAGAGATCTGCTGCATAAAGAAGACAAATAAAAATTTCGAATGAGAAGACTAGCAACCTTAGGTATCGATACTCAAGAAACAGGGGATCGGTAGAGGGAAGAGGTGAAGCAAGTAAGGTAAGATATTCTAATTTAGATTATTGTGCTAATGATGACAGTGAAGAAGAGTACCGAAGAAGAAATGGAAGTGAAGCGTTAGAGTTTCAAAAGGTTAAGGCAATGATGGCTATAGAAAGTAGGCGTGCAGAGTTAAGGACTATATCTCTCCAATCGGGTGGCTTGATTAGGATTTTGAAATTACAAAGAAGGGCAGACCAAAATAATGATGAGGGAGAGATTATCAAGAAACAAGAGCAGTCTAACCTCTTGGATGGAGCGAGAAAGAAGCTGCAGGGAGGTTCAATGAGGACTCACATAACCATTATGAATATCGAGGGTAGCAATGCGGGTAAGGAACCCCATCACTATATAAGATACATTAAGCAGAGTGACCCAGATAAGTTCTCTATTACCATTCTTCCCATGTTCACTTCCTTAGTTCTCTTCTTTCACAATATTTCTCCACTGCTACTAACGTTTCATTTGTAGAAATTAACCTTTTTCATAAGTCTATTACAACACTCGGTAGGAAAACTAACCAATCACCAACCAAACAGATGGCTACCAGAGATTTCCACTCTTTACCTATCATTCCACTAACAGAACACAAATTTAGTAAGCCGCGAGTGATTGACATAGGAATCCAATCTCGATTGGTTGAGAGCATGCAATATGACATGGCAATCGTCCCCAGAGTGGTAGGAGATGCTCCAGTTTATGCAGTTCAAATGCGGAAATATATTGAAGATAGATGGGGCATATAAGGGCACTCCAGGGTATCAGAGATTAAAGAAAATATGTTCAAACTTGAAGTCTTCAACGAACGAGAGTTTAATCGAGTCTGGGAGTTAAGGCCATGCATTATACAGAAAATGCATCTTAGTATGACAAAGTGGCATCAGGTAATTGATTTTAATAGACTTAATACTGACTACTCTTCCATTTGGGTGCAAATCAGAGGATTAGCTTTCAAGCAAAATAATATCAACACTGTTAAAGCGCTAAAGGCTTGTTTTATAAGGATTGAAGCAGCTGACTTTCCAACAACTTTAAACTGTGACATTAAAATATTGAGGTTCAGAGCCGGAATCAATATCAGATATCCACTACCCCTAGGCTTGTATTTACTCCAAGAAGAGGGCGCTAGATGGGTGGGTTTCCAATACGAGAACACAGGGACTCTTTGTTTTGGATGTGGAAGAATAGGGCACCAATATGAAACTGTCCTATTACCAACATTAAGTAGGTGGAAGACATAGATGAGAGGAGGAAAGTGACTTGGAGCATAGAAAATATAGCGAAGTTTCCATCTTTCAATCCCATATATGGGCTACACCTCAAAGTGGATGGTAATTTTGTGAACTATGTTTATAATGATAACAGGGTGATAAATAATACACAGGTTCAGGGTAGAACAAACATTAATAAAGGTATTGTTATTAACTAGGGAAGAACAAACATACTGAGCAAGTATGATTATACAAAAAAAGCTATATCAAGTAACATGGTGACTCAAAAAGAGCAAGATGAAGGGAAGGCAAGTGAAGACCGTGACTGGGAGAACTAGAACAAGCAAATGCACGATTTGAGGATGGAACTAAATGACACAACCAATAAAATTATGGAGTTCCGAAGGGTACATGGGATTCCAGAGGACTTGAGAGAATTAGACAGACTGAATATGAGGAAGAAAGGAGAAGAATCAGAGGGAAGCAGATTGTTAACCCAAGCGTTGAAGAACAAGAGAGCTCTATAGATACACAACAAAAGATCAAACTCAGAAGAGGTGGTAAAGATGGAGGGGGCAAAGCTATGGGACAAAAAGGAAGCTCCAACATTAGTGGATCCTTCAAGAAGTCAAGAGTTGTGGAGGCAATCGAAAACTACGTAAACAAAAACTAATTTAGCTTGCTAAATGAAGTGGAGGATGAAGAGCATAGATATGAAAACAATAGAAATGAAACACGTGAGATGGAGAAACTGGAAAAAATGATTGATGACTTCGATCCAGAGTATGAACCAGAAGAAGAGGAGGATGGTAGTGTTGGTAACAGTCAAAATTACTTTGAAAAAGACTATGAGGGAGGAGGTGACGACCATGATATGAATTTTATCTATGATGATGCTGAGGAGGAAGAAGAGTTGGTTCACGAAAAGAAAAAAGGAGGCGGCAACTCCTCAAAATCCGTGAAGAAAATATGACGACACTATTTTGGAACGTCCAGGGTGTTCGAGCTCCCTTGACGGTTTCTAATCACAGCTCGATTATGGCTCGCTTTCGTCCTCAGGTGGCAGTTTTTTGTGAGACTATGTTGCGAGAGGTTGACTCTCGTGATATAGTCAATAAGTTGGGTGTTGGTAATGTGTTTTTTGTTGATCCCACTGGAAGTGCTTTCCACTTCAGTGGGTTCATGGTTTTGTGGCACCCTAGTGTGTGTTTGGAAGTTATTTTCAGTTGTACTTTTTTTGTTATCGCTTTAATTAATGAAATTTCCTTTTCGTATTATATGGTTTTTATACACGCACCCAATGACCCCGATGATAGAAAAAAGATTTATTACAAAATTACTAAATGGAGTACTAACATTGCAAAACCGTGGGTTATACTAGGTGATTTTATCGATATTCCGAATATTAACGAGAAATGTTGTAGGAACCCAGCTAACCTAAACCATATTAACGAATTTATTAACTTTACTTTTTATAATTCTCTCATGGAAGTGAAGTCTAATGGTTGCTTTTATAGTTGGTCTAACAGGATGGAAGGCGAAAAACACGTAAAAATAAAGATCGATAGAGTGCTTGCAACTTATGAGCGGATAGATAAGTTTCCTCGATCTCAAGTTTTTGTGCCTCCTGCTATAGGCTCAGACCATTCCCCTCTAGTGCTTAATTTTGACCTTAGTATGACTAATAGTAAGAAATACTTCAAATTTGAGAGTAGATGGTTAGATAAGAATGATTGTAAGGACATTATTCAAACAAGTTGGGACAAACCGAAAAATACAATACCCCTACTTAATTACACTAGGAAACGAGACTATACAACTAAAGAACTCTCAAAATGGAGTAACAAATTTTTTAAGAACCATGAGAAACAGATTAAAAACCTCAAGGATAGATTGATTACTCTAAACAATGGAGTGCAAAACGAGGGGACCATTAAAGAAGAAAAGGAAATTAAAGAACGTATTAAAATAGAGTATGCTAACGAGGAGAAATATTTCGACACATCCACGCAGAAAAGGAGGATATGGAGAGAGCAACAGAACAGATTAGACCCCGTATTACAGACGAAATGAGCACACAACTAACAAAACTCCCAACAATGGAAGAAATGGAACATGCAGTACAAGAACTATCAGCATCCAAAGCCCCGGGACCAGATGGGTTCAACGGTAAGTTTTACAAAGAATACTGGGAAATCATCAAGGTTGATGTGTTCAAAATGGTTTCGTATTTCTTTACTAATAATACTTCTCTGGAAAATATAAATGAAACGCTAATAAACCTTGTCCCAAAAGGCAAAATCCAAAAGGAACTAGGCAGTTTATGACCTATTTCATGTGTCGATTTCTACTATAAAATTATCGCAAAAATCTTAGCAAATAGACTTAGAGATTATATGAACAAAATTGTTTCACCTACGCAGGCGGCTTTTATTAAAGATAGAGCTATACAGGATAATATTATAATAGCTCAAGAAATATCTTTCTTTATGAGTCGGAAAAGGAAAAATAAGAAACATATGGTAGCAATAAAAATTGATATGGCTAAAGCCTATGACCAAGTTAGATGGGACTTTATATTATTAACACTTGGGAAACTAGGTTTCTGTAAAAAATAGATCGACTGGATTAAAAATTGTATATCTACTCTATCTTTTTCATTTAATCTTAACGGAGAAAGGCTTAATAGTTTTAGTCCGGGAAGGGGCATAAGACAAGGGGATCCTCTCTCACCCTTTCCTTTTACTATAATGACTGAGTCTCTTATTAGCATTATGGAAAATAGTATAGAAAATAAGGAGATTAATGGAATACAATTAACAGAAACTGTCCCATGATTTCTCACCTACTATTTGCGGATGATTCTCTATTTTTCTTTGAAGTTGAGAATACTAATTTTGGAAACTTTAAGATCGTATGACTAAATACTATAAAGGCTCGAGGCAGAGTATCAATTTCAATAAATCCTCAATGATATTTAGTAAGGAAACACCACCAGATATTAGGAAAGAAATCTCGAGTATAATGAACATAGAAGAAACAGAAGACCTAGGGAACTACCTTGGTATCCCGCTTTACCATAAGAGATCCAAAGTAGAATCCTTAGAATGGATAGCAAAGAAACTTTTCAAGAATACGGAAGGATGGAAAGCAAAACTACTATTAGAAGGAGGGAAGGAAGTCCTCATCAAATCTATCTTAAAAGCTATTCCGAACTATTATATGTCCATCTTTTCTTTCCCTATGTCATTCTGTAATAAACTTATTCAAGCTATCTCTAACTTCTGGTGGAACTCAGGTGAAAAAACCTGAATCCACTAGGTCGCTTGGGAGAAAATAGCTATTGGGAAACTAATAGAAGGCCTAGGTTTCAAGGATTTCAAAAGAATGAATACAAAATTACTAGCACAACAAGCCTGGAGAATTATAAATAATCCGGACAATCTGGCCGCAAGATTACTTAAAGGTATTTATTTCTATAAAAGCTCTTTCTTGGATACTAAACTCAGACAAAGTAAAACGTGGAGTTGGGCGATCCTTATGGAAGGGCGAGACCTTATAAAAAAATATGGAATACATATAATAGGGAATTGAGAGAGTATGAAAATCTGGGAGGACCGTTGGGTAGATACGACCTGGATATTAGAGAAACCAGTTGATTGTGATATTACGAAGGTTAAACAGCTCTTCATTCCAGGTACTAATACTTGGAATATGGAGGTTCTTGATGATCTTTTTCTAGAACCAATTATACCTGTCATTAAAAGAATTAATACAATGGATATTTCAAAAGAGGACAAATTCATCTGGCCTTCAACCAGAGAAGGGATATATAATACAAAGACAGGATATAAAACGATCACAAAAGAAAAAGTGGTAATGAAACCAAGTGCAACAAAGGAAGACAATAAATACGACTCAAAAATTTGGAAGACTATATCGAAATCAAACACTCTAAAGAAAATAAGATTGTTCATATGGAGGCTTATCAATAACGCAATACCCACAAGAGCTAATCTATATAATAGGAAATGTGGAGATTCTAGAATGTGCTTGTGGTGCCAAGGGGAAGATGAAACAGTGGAACATCTTCTTCTTAACTGTATAATGTGTAAAGAAATATGGGCAGGAACAACACCACAAATCAAAATAGAGGAAGAAAATAAAGAGAAAATAGAAGACTGGTTCTTGAGAACTATAAAGACTTTTACTAATGGAGGATGGGACGATGAAACAATACGAGATTATATAATAATCAATTTATGGAATATATGGAAAGGGAAGATGAAGGCTTTTCATGAAGAAATACCTATAGAAGGGAACAACGTAATCCGAAGTACGAACATACTTATTGCAGATTTACATGGAATTGACTGGGCCACGATAAACAAAGGTAAAAGTTTTTTAAAGAGATAAGAAGAAAATCAAGCCCATGAAGAGTTATATGGACAGCCTGACATAACCATCTATTGTGACGCGTCGTTCACAAGTAAACACGAGCCAACAGGTATTGCAGCTGTGACAAAAATAAACAATGCTACAACAATCATCAGTGATGGGGTAGTAGACTACAACCAAGCGAACGAGAGGGGAACCCTTAACAATAATCAAAGCAGTCGAAGCTAGTAAACAGTACCCGGGGAAGACGAAAAGAATTGTTTTTGACAACCTTGAGGTCATTCAAGGTATCAAGCAAGTGTCAGCAGCAAGTTTGGAATATCCAACCTTTTCTTTGCAGAACTATCCAAGAATCCGTTGAGGCTGGTTAAATTACCTTTGACCATGTTAAAAGGAACATCGATAAAGTAGCGGACAAAGCTGCAAAAGAAGTTAGGCACAGGGCAACTAGAGAGCGACAGAACTTTTGTAGTATCTTTGAATTAGCACTTAAGTTTAGTAAACTAGGGATAGGATAAAGATTGTTTTTCCTTTTCTTTTTGGGTGCAGTAGCACCCCAAAAAGTCCAAAAAATAAATAAAAATAAATAAGGAGCCGCCTAAATTTTTTATAATTGATCCTTAAATTTTGTAAAATCTTAATTAGGCCATCCTAACTTTTAAAATTTATTTTATTAGGTTATACATTATTTTATTTATATCATTTTTAATTTTTTATACAACAAATATATGCTTTTTTTTATATAAAAAAAAGAACTTATATGCTAATTAATTAAAAATTGATATCTGAGCTTATATTTTAATCTTTACACAATATAGGGACCTATAACTCAATTTTGCATAATATAAGGATCTATTCTGCAAATTTTGCATATTACATTGACATTAGTGCAAATTAAGGCAAAAAAAAAAGAATTTCAGTGACAACGAACCTCCTTGGCCCCTCTCTCCCTAACAAAAATCGCTGGCACCGCCTCTGAAAATGAGTGATATACAAATACTAGACACAAGATGTTATGCATATACGCTAAACAAATTTTACTATGCTTTACCTTGAAATTTATCCCCTAATTTTATATCTTTTTAAACGAACGCATGCGCAAATAAGTATCCGATTCGAGGTGAATCAGAACTTAGCCGACTTTAACCACTTAGTAAAGTACGTTAGGGTTAGTTTCCCAATATACATACTCAAGATAGTTACACTCGGGTTGAAAAATTCCCCCAACTCGAAGTGGACCTGACCCATACTCACCTCCAGGACCGCACCTGACATATTTAGGGTCCAAAGCGACTTTCATAATAGGGGTCCCTATATATATCAAAAAATTATATAAAAATCGAGATCTTTTTACTAGTATTGGTTCTGTTCTGATTTTATTTAACGAAATTAATTAAAACAAATATTATTCGACTCCTCAAATGAAACAAACTGAAATAACTTGTTTAATTACGTCTTATGAAATACTTTTTTTTTGGATAAGATCCGAACCTTGTATCTCTCATAAAATTTTTTTATATTTTACCAATGAATTAATTATGATTACAATATTTTATTAAATACATATAAATATTTAATTACTCGAAAAACCCCCCTTTAAAAATACCAAAAATTTGGAAGCCTTGCCTTCTAGGCCTATACCGTGGACCGACTATAAGCACCTTTAATTAGAATTGCATTATTAAATTTTCACATCATTAAGGGAATAAATATATGTAGAATTCAATTCTCCACTCAATTATAATAATAACTAAATATAGATTACAATGATTGAATACATAATCTATATTTATAAGTTCACTGTTAGTGCATTATGCATGCAAAATATTTATTAAATAATGGACTTTGGAAGAATGTGTACTGTTTTAAAATTGAATCTTATCTATAAAATAACATTAAAGGAATCCTAGATATTCCCAAACTATACTAAACTAAGATATCTACCAAAGAAAGCAATCGAATACATAATGTGCAACTAACATAATTCCTACAAATGTAACGATTATGTGCAGGGGCGGACCTACATAGGGCCTAGGGGGGGCTCAAGCCCCCCCTGAACCCGTAAATTTTAGGATATGCAAGTGTATTTTTCGTTCGAAAAATAATTTTTCCTCTATGAACGTTTATATTATACATTCGTGCTTTAAAAGTATACATAAGATAATGTAGCCTAGTGGAATGCTATGCTTGATTTTAAGATTAAAATAGAGGTTGTGTGTTCGAATCATAGCAATTACTTTATTTTTTAACATTGGTAATTATAAATTTATACTTTCTACGATAACCCCGAAACCTCATATATATCAAGCCCCCCCTCATTTTATCTTCTGGATCCGCCCCTGATTATGTGTATCATTAGGAAGAACAGAATCTTCTATTCATTTCTGATCATGGCCAAGTTATATTATTTTACAGATAGACAAAAGAAGTAATGAATTTTTTGGCAAAGTTAATTGAAAAGGTTTACCCAAAAATGGGAAACAAGAGTTACTTAAAACGGAAGGCCTTGATCACAAATATTTACCAACAAATAGCAAAAAAAAACTTAAAGATTATAACAAAAAATAACGTCACTAAATATTAAAATTAAGATTCAAAGATCTATATTTAGGCAAAAACCCTTATGTATTAATAGTGTTTTAGGTTTATTTTTTTTGACCTCAATCAAAATTGATTTTAATTAAACTTAGAAGGTCTTGTGCTAATAGTTATTCTGCTAATAGTTACACTGGAGGTTTTAGAGAGGGTAGATTAAAGATTTGGGTGTGTGAAACGAGACATTACTTAAGGTATTATCGTAACAAATTGTAGTTAAAAAGACTCATTATGAATCAAATGGGTTTACGTGAAATATTTGAAAGATCAAATATATGGGATTAGAATGTAAATAAAACGTACTTGTCATTTAAGGAAATTTCTAATTTAAAAGATGAATAAAAATATTCCTTTAAAGTCGAGAAAGATCTAATTTTTTTGACTAAGTGGGTTGAATAGATGGAGTTGCCAAATGGAGAAATTACATCCACCATTAATTTTTTTTAATATTATGAATGGTGAGTATACCTCTCACATTTTTCTAATTAAGACATTACACATGTGGAGCAAGGGGCGACCCTTCTTATGAGCAATTCTCACTCGCGACAGATGATTCCTTGTCAGGCACGTGGAGTGTTGATGAACAGTTCTTGGATTGCTGATGTAGTGCGTGTAGGTGCGTGTCACGTGCGAACAAGAGAGGTCCAACGACAAACTGGATCGAGAGGTCATGATATTGATTAAGGTGTGCCTATGTGGCACACTTTGTCTTGTGGAGTCTATTTTGACCTATATTGAACGCCTTACGATGTTTTTTGCTGCCGTTCTTCACCTAGGATTTTGGAAAACCTAGTTTGAAACTTATAGATTTATAAAATTTAATAATAAACAGATATATATAATTTATTAATAATAAATTAAAAATTCATATGTTATATATAATTTTTTAATATGTTGCTCTCTAAAATTTGGGGCCCAAAGCTACTGCCTTGGTTGCCTTAGGTTCGGGTCGACCCTGTTAAGGAGTAAAAAATATTAAAATGGTTTATTATATAATTTTTAGATTTCGAAATGGTTTCTGAACTAGGTAAACATAAAGCAATAGTTTTCGACCTAACATTAAGAATTCGTTATAAATCCTGTGATCAATTCTATTCAATTTAATCATTAAATTAGGATTTTAAGGAATTATTTCAACATTCAACATTTTTTTAATGAAAAGTGATGGAAATGGTCTCCGAGGAAACCTTAAGGTATTAGCACAATATCTAAACTAATTAATGTTAGGGTGATTGATCTATTGAGTCTTGGAGACTACTTTTATGTCTTATAGGCAGGCTGTGGTAATTTTAAAACCTAATGTAGGCACTGAGCAGATCAAGGATTCCAATGGTTTCAAATGCAAATAAGCAAGTTTAGAAATGCTCTAACAGAGAGATTTATCATTTTATCAATAATTTTTTTTAAAACCCCAGTTTTTTGAAATACTCAGTGATTTGAACCTTATAGTTAGTATGTGTGGTAGTTAAACTCACTAATTATATTAGTCACTGTGTTTCTTTGTCAATATTACTGAGTATAAGAGTACTCAGTTATTTTGTCGAACGTAGTGAATTACTCAGTTATATTTTGTTTGTTTAAAACCCTAGTTTTTTTTGAAACACTAAGTGATTTTTTGTGAATACTCAGTGTTTTGAACATTAAACTAAGTGTTTTGTGATATTTATACTCACTAAGTATCTTTGTCAAAATCACTGAGTATAAGAGTATTCAGTTATTTTGCTGAATGTAGTGAATAACTCATTGATTTTGACTTTTTAAAACCCTAGTTTTTTCTGAATAACTCAGTGATTTTTTTGTGAATACTTAGAGATTTTAAGGTTATACTCAGTTTTTTGTGGTAGTATCACTGTATTTTTGTCAAAATCTCAGAATACTACAATACTCATATATTTTGTGGTATTCAATGAATTACTGAGTAGTAGTTTACGAATAGTGCTAGATTTAGACTTTATTTGAGTATTGATACAACTCAATGAAGTAGACACCTGCTCGATATTAATTATGAGTTAGTAGGTTGATGATCAGTAATATGTTCACTTATTAACTGAGTAATTAATATTTGGCCCATATTTTTGACGCAGATGCCAAAGGGTGAACAATATCTCTCGAGTTTGGACGGATTGTATAAAATTATAGAAAAACCAGGATTGACATTGGAACACTTCTCAGAATGCCATCGACACCATTTCATATGCTTTGGATGTGGCTATACGATGGATTTTCGTACTCAAATTTCAAAACATCCGACCGCGTAGTTACAGATGTCATACAATGTTTTTCAATAGAGACCAACAACTTAAAAACATGATGAAAAATACTGAGGATAACCGCAAAAGAGATAAAGATATTGCTTGGTATACAATGCGAGAATGAAGACGTACCAAAACAGGTAAAAGAGGTCCATCCAATACTTGAGGAACTTTGGCAATGCAAACTAAATCACATCGACGGCAATCTTAAACATGATTGAGAAAATCATACGAGGTGATATGATGGTGGAATCGAGAGAAGAGTATGCTGAATTCATGTCTATAATGACGTTGACTACACTGTGTTTACAAAGCGTCACTATTAGGTAAAACATGGGTATAATATTGTATGTGAGGACTTGGAAAAAAAATAAAGAGGCACAACTGGGTGTTAGAGATATTTCACGTTATGATTGAGTCTATGATATGATGCTTGTTTTTTATACTCGTAAATATATTTTTAACACAAAAATAAATATGTTTTTATCATCAATTTATTTACTAAATACAGGCCCTAGTTTAATTGTAGCCTTGGTTTCACGAGCACGTGTCCATGCAAAAAAAGAGAGAACCAAGTGCAATGCCTCGGTTCTATGATGACATTACCTTATTGGATCAACAAAATACACCCACACAAAGCATATAAAACAAGTTATGACATAACATTTTAATCTATATTAATTTAATTTATTGTCGTTTTGAAACACATATCTCCATCTTTTCAAAATTCCCCCGTAACGAGATCCATTTGATTATGCAGAGATCAATGTCACTTTATGAATGAGAATATCCATATTGTATATGAAAAACTACATACACCAGTTAAATGAAAGGACATATTCTTAAAAAAAATCATTTATTGACTTGAAATCGGGCACCTCTTCAAAAGGAAGGAAAATTTGATCAACACCATCCTTAAACACAACACAAACATATTAATTCATTGACCTTGAAAATGAAAAGGAAAATATTAATATGATAATGTACTAATGGAGTTGATTATAAAAATTGCAGAACAACTTTGATCATCATAATAAAATAATGATTACTGTGACAATCACTAAGTATATTGTAGTTTACTAAGTATTCTGCAAAATCTAATTAATTAGTGTTATAAATTTCTGACTCTGAAAGTATCCTTGAAAACAAGTGAGTACTCAAGCATGTGAGTAAATACATAGTGCATGCATGCAAATCACATTGTGAGTACTCTATGAAAACGCTAAGTATTATGAAATATCACTAGGTACTCAATATTCTGTATGGATTGAAGTGATCATGCATGCATGCATTGAGTAATCTAAAATACAAGGGTATATACATGGTTACAATTAAACAATGAGTATAGATGATTCAATATATATCACTATGTACACCTAGTTAGGAACAAATCACTAAGTATGCATGGTTCAATATTTGAATGTTTAATAGGAAAACAATGAGTATGACTACTATAATGACGGAGTATATCAAATTACCAACAAAAACGTTAAATGCTTTCATTGATTTCCATAATCAGTTTAAAATTATCCATGAACAAACTTATCAAAAATCATTGGGAACCAAAATAAATGCATATTATGTAACACAATTATTTAATCCATGATTAACAAACATTGACATGGAAAAAATGGAAAGAAATACAAAAACTTACGTTTTGGAAACCCTAATAACTATAATATAACATAATGATACGAACTCATAAATAGATAGGTTGAGAAACTTACGTCGCATCACGACACTAACTATTTCACTGAGTACTCACGCTGCTAAGATAGAAATGGAGCTGAGATTTGAATTCAAAAATTATAATCATGGATCATACAAGGGTGCAATATGTGCTATATGTGTGAATGCATGTGTGTGGTTCACCCTATATAACAGGTATAAACTATTTGAGTGGGGTTGTTTGGGTCATGAGGAGAGGTCTCCAAGACACGTTCGGTTTCAATCTCTTGATGTTACGTGTCAGTCGTTAATCAAAGTCAACTGTTGAATGCAGTTTCCGGGGTTGTAATATTCTTAACCTTATTTTTATTTTGTACTTTCATTTTCTAGTTTTTTTACTTCTTCTTATCCATCTCCTCGCCCAACACCACCATGCCCAACGTCGCCTACTACATATAGTCGACAACAACCACATAAAGATAATTCTCCACCTAAACAATAGCGCGAAATTTGCTCTTAATAGTAAAATTGATTTATTTTTTCATTTTTTGCATATTAAATAATTTGATTTGTCTAGAGATGTTTTTTATTTTTGTTTAGATTTTTGTTTGATTTTCGGTTTAGAGTTTTATAGGCTAATGCAAGAGTGATCGATTTTCTCTTAACAATAGTTTTTAATGAGAGTATCATTTTAGAATTGGATTTTTGTAATACAAAGACTAGAATTGAACGGTTTTTTTAGGTTCTTGTTAACTTGTTCAGGGTCTACTATGGTAATCTGGTAAACTATTTTAGGTAATTGGTCAAAGGACCAACGCCGGTTCTTAACGTTTGTTCAAGGACTATTGTCCTTCGTTAACTAGTTTAAGGATCACTCTAGTGCATGAAGATTAGTTTATGGACCATTTAGGATTTTTCATGATAATAAATAAAAATGAACTGTAAATATCTAGAATACCCCTTAATGTATCAATTTAGTAGTCCAATTAAATATAAATTGATCAAAGGACCAACAATGAGTTCCTAACCTTCGTTTATGGACTATTATTAGAAAGTAAATAATCCGTGGATCCTTCTTGCATCTAAAGATTAGTTCATGGATCATTTTCGTCATTTTGTATTAAAGATGAAAAAATAATAGTCACTAAGTAACTTAAACTAATTAAAATGTTAAATCAAACAAGTATTTGAAAAGAAAATTTAATTAAAAAGAATATATATGTTATAACCGTATTCAATCCACGCCTATATTGTTTGACTTCTAATCCATCAAAGTCTAATACATTGGTTCTCAAAAACCGTAACATGAATGTTTATCATGATTGATATTGTTATCAAGTTGGCTGGAATCATGGATGCCAAAATCATTCCAATCACAGCTACACACGTCATCAATAATGGTAACACGATTATAGTTCGACTGACTCACATACAAATAAAACTTTTAATAGAAAAATATACGACTAGTATGGAAGAACAACAACTGTTTGACATGAATATTTTCTTATTACAACCCCCTATAGTTTCTCCAAGTGAAACCTATTACCCATTCTATTCATTTTTATTTATCCATCTTATTATAATAAGCGTTTAATATTATTTGTCCGTTTTTCAATACCAAGATATTTTTCTTCTACTTTTTCCAATATTACTCTTAATTAAATAATAAAAAGAATATTGCAATAAATATCATCATATATATTAATAAGAGTAATTGTGTAAAAAGAAATAATATTAAATATATTTTTTAATTTTTATGTACAAAAAAATAAACAAATAAAAATAAACGAGAGAAATATATTTTATAAGGGTCCACATCTTAAATACTTTTGTCTAGAAATACACAATCATCTTTTTAATGCACATAATAGTTATTTTCATTAATGAAATTAACTAAATACAAAATTCAGTATTTTTCTAAATTTTGATAATGTATAAAGAATTATGATCGAAAAGAGACAAAATTAATTAGAATCACGTTAATAATCCATCGAAAATAATAAAACGGTGTCACGTAAAGGTAGTAATTATCGTGACAGAGCCATGATTTAAGGAATCCGATCCCGGCTCCTAGAATTTCAGAAGACATAGTTTGATTCTATAATATTTTTTACTATTATTATGAGGGTTCTTAATTTATCAAATTTTTCATTTGAACTAATTATTAAAATTTTATAGATTTAATAATTATAAAATAAATTATTTCCGAAATACTAAAAACTTGTATAATTAATTTAAAAATATTAATGTTAGACATCTAGTGCAATTTTAGTGTTTTATAGGAAATATAGTACAATTTTCACATAATATATAGTACAAACTTTTGACGATTATTCCCTCAACTCCTTTGCCCCACCCCACCTTACCTCAACGGAAAAATCTGGGATCCGCCTAAAAGTGGTAAACTATCGAGGTGAAAAAGGCTTAGACACATAAAGAAAGAAAAACAATAACTGTATCTTTCGTACCATTTAGAGAGAAGTCCCAATCTAATAAAAGGTTTCCAAAAAGCTTCTTATTTTCAGTCAACTTTTTTTCTTCTTTCCTTGATTTCATCACCCTCTTACATATACACACACATATGACATATACATACACATCTCTGCCGCAACAATGCCTTCCGTAACAGAATTCACTTGAAGGTGACTTCTTTGTCTTTTGCTTACTTCATTTTACACACATATACACACGCATATATGTATGTATTAGTAATTGAATTAAATTAGATTGAATTTGAAAGTGAGTTGTATATATATGTATGTTTTGTGAATATATATGAGATTTCATGGTGTCTTTTTGCTTGATCTGGAATGAGTAAATGTGGAATTACTATATGTTAATGTTTCGAATTATGTATATGTATGTGTGTGTATATTTGAGAATTCAGATGGAGATGATCGATGCTTCAAAAATATAGGTACTTGCTATTTGCTTAATGTGTATATATATGTGTGACTAATTTTATATTCTTAAATGTTTTGGAGAATTGAGCAATTGAATATAAAAATAAAAAGAATGGTAAGCAGATTTTAATAATATTAAAAATATACTTAAATAATCAAGAAAAAGTAATTGAGTTATATTTTAATCTGAAAGGGTTAATTGATCAAACATTCGATTGTGCTTCAAAGATTTAATCTTTTTCTTCATAGGAGTCCATTTTAGGTGTACTTTGAGCTACTGATTATAGAATTAATCATAATTATAGCTAAATATCTTTGATTTTGTAGTAAAAACTCGAAGCATTGCCCGAGAATAAAATGTCGGTTCCAGAATCCGATGTTTCTCCCTGGAATCTTCTTCTTGATACCGACCAGTTTTTTAGTTTTGATTATAGCATCTATCAATACTATAATGCAAAAATCTCTCCTGAAAAAGATTGTCCAGAATATTCCAATCATAATAATAGTGACTATCAACAGAATGATGCAAAAATCTCCCCTAAAAAAGATTGTCCGGAATATTCCAATTACAATAACCGTGACTATCAACAGTATGATGCGAAAATCTCCCCTGATAATGATCCCCTGGAATATTCCAAAATCGATAACAATGACTATAATGCCCCTCCTCTCCAAGAAGAACTGCAAAATTTATCAATTTCCGTAGTGCCCGAGCCCCTTCTTTTCACAGAACCGACTCGATTCTCAACTCCTGAATATCCACAAGGACAGTATCATCAATCTATTAATATACCTCAAGATTGGTATACCCCAGACACAAATTATTACAAAGGTTAGATCTTTAATAATTTGGAGTATAGTTTCTTGAATGATATATGTTGGGTATCCATTAAAATTATGAAATTGTGTAGGGATTGAGCTTTCTGTGAAGGAAGTAGATGAAATTGGGGATTCAAGTCCTGACAAAGGATTAAACAATGAAGAAGAACATTCGTATTGCTTGGAAATCAATGATGACGATAATTTAAGCGAGGAAGTTGATAAAAAACTCAATCAAATGGTTCCTGTTCCTGTAAGTATTACTTCTGCGCTATACTTTGATTCTTGAATTATCGACTCTAGTGTAGTTATGATTAAATATGAGTATATTAATTTTCGTTTTAAGTTTTTTTTTGGGGTTTGTGCAGCATATTCCGAAAATAAATGGAGACATACCTTCAATAGATGATGCAATTTCTAACCATCAGAGGCTACAAGACAGGTACTCAAGTTGCTTGACTATAGATAAACTATTTTCCGGGAAAAGAAACTTATTGTATGGAAATTCATGATCTAAGTACTAGTACTAGATTCTGTTTGCAAAAAAATATGTTGCTCATTTATGTTTATGTTCACCCTTGTCTCATTTAGGGTTGCGCAGTTTTCATTCGCAAGTATATCACTTATAGATGCGCATTTACTCATCATTTTCTGAATTTTTCGCCTACTCCAAGTTTGATATTGGATAGTTTTCTGTTTTTCCAGATTGGAAGCTTGCAACTTGGTCGAACATATAGTTGAAGGAGATGGGAACTGTCAGTTCCGTGCATTATCCGATCAAGTTTATCAGACACCGGAACATCATCTGATTGTAAGAAAAAAGGTTGTTCGTCAGGTAATCGTCTAAATTTTCTTTCGATTATCACAATCTTGATTTGATCATCCAGTTTGTCGAGATTTTAATGTAAGTAAGGATTGTTGCTTATTAGCTAAAAGCAAGCCGAGATATGTACGAAGGTTATGTTCCAATGCCATTCAACAAATACTTAAAGAGGATGTACAAGTACGACTCTACTAATAAACACCCCCCCTCCCCCTTTTGACCTTGTTTGACTAATTTTGATTTTGTAATGATTATCAGAAGCGGAGAATGGGGAGATCATGTCACCTTGCAAGCGGCCGCAGATTTGGTATACAATTTTGTCGCTATTTGTGTCTATATACGACAAGAATAGTAGTTGATCGAGGAAAAAGTTCTTTTTACGATGACTAATATGTTTTCATGTCTCTTTTTACAGTATGGTATGAAAATTGTCATCATAACATCGTTTAAGGACACTTGTTATTTGGAGATTCTACCCAAGATCCAAAAGTCTCAAAGAGGTAATTTTTTCCATAATCATTCCTTCCTGGGTTTATTATAGACTCATCTATGTTTCTTTTAGGGACTTCTGGTGGCATTATTTAGAGTTTCGGAGACCATAGGGGGGGGGTGGTGGGAGGGGGGGGGGGGGGGGGGGGTCTGGTGCAATTAATACACTAGTTCATGACTCCTTAACAAAATTTTCCATCGAAAAATTGTGTTAGCATTTTGTAAAGATTGTCTTTTATCAAGAATGCGAATAAAGTCGAAACGTAACCTAAAATTGCATTAATACTATTCCTATTTGATCTACAATTTAGCGCAGTTAATAAAATATGAAATCACATCGTTCTTCTGCAGTGATTTGCTTAAGCTTCTGGTCAGAAGTGCATTACAACTCGATCTATCCTCGCGAAGGTAATTTTTTCTTTTGGATCATGCATTTATTACTTGAGATATTATTAAGTACAAATGTAAACAAGTTTGAATTTAATTGTTAATAGGATCATCGCGCGATTCAGATTTGTTGCCATCTGAGTCGAAGAAAAAGAAGGAATGGTGGAGCTTCTGAAACAAGCAATCGGATGGAAGTGAACCTCATGTACTGGGTTTGATCATATACTGGTTACAGATACATTTGTTTCTTCTTTTGCAAGTAGACGATATTTTGGTATGCTTTAATTTTTTTGGGATATGTAAACTTTCGCTACAATAGAGTTATGGTAAAGCGGGTATATATTTTATAGACTAAAGAGTAATTTCAATATCTTATAACTTATTATAGTTGATAAAGAATTTATTTATATCTTTGTTACATTTGTTCACATGATGGTTAGTTGTGTTAGTTTACTGTACTTGCACGAATGTATAACGTCTGTGGCTTGAGGTGCATATTATGGAGGGGCGGATTCCTTGTGTGTGTGGGGGAATCCAAATTCCCATTGACTTGGGATTGGGGAAAAACATGAGTAGAAAAGAAAATTTTGCCCCCAGTCCAAAAACTTAGTCCCAGGAGTATAAACTTTTTTCTTTTGATTTTGAGCGTCGGTTAAGTAATAACTTTGTATAATTTTTTTCTTCTCGGTCTGCATACAATACTTGAGGCATCACCCATTCTTCCAATTCTTACTTTTTTGTGATAAATCACTCTTCTCTGATATTATTTTCTTGACTATATCTATGGACCTCATATATCTTGAGAATGTTACACAAAACAATCTACACATGAGATCCTTCCAGATTTTTTCTTCATTCTTTGTCTCCCTCATAACACTTGAATAATCAACCTTTTTCTGGATTTTTTAGTCAAACTGAAATTCATTAAATAAAACAAAGAAGATAGATATATCATCTTACGCTGTAGGTTTACCATTATTCATGATAAAAGTTAGAGATAATTACACTAGGGGTCTTGAAGACACACCCCTCTTCGAGTTGGGGACCTGGCCTAGAGCCTCTTCTTACTAAAGACCTTTTAAACTTTTTAACACATGAACCCCAAAATCCCTATTACGTTTCTACCCTCTTTTGTTTTTTTAATTCCTATATATACTAAATTATAGAATTTTACATTTCCATTCACGTATTATCTCACTTCTCTCATACCTCTCTCCTCCACTACCTCTCTCATACCCCACCTCCCTCCCAAACCGCCACCACCACCACCATAACACAACCACCACCGTAAATGCAGAAAACCACCACCCCTACCTCTAACTCCTCCCATACTCTATCCATGGATGAAATCACACCACAAAGAAGAGTACGCACCACCATACCGAGCTTCTCCTCCTCGTTCGAGCTCGCCGGAGCAAGTGGAGGCCTCCTCGCACCCCTCGCGCCACCACTCCTCGCACCCCTCGTTCGAGCTTCTCCTTCTTCGCGAGCTAAATGAGATCCACAGCCATGGGTTCTCCTCCTCGTTCGAGCTCGCCGGAGCAATTCATTTCCATGGCAGTGACGAGATCTGGTTTTCATTGAAGCTTCTCCACCTCCGCTGCGACCTCCGTTCTGTTGCTGTTTCGCCGGAGGAGAACCAGTGCAGCGGCGTACTTCATGGGATCTGGAGAAGCACTGCGGAGGTTTGCTGTTTCGCCTGAGAAGTTTGCTGATGGTGGCTCAAGCTTCGTTTGCTGCAATGGTCTTGCTTCGCCGGGGTGCTGCACTGGTCGTGCTTCGCCGGAGGGTTGTGGGGTTCGTTCGTGCCGGAGAAGATTTTGGTTGCTGCGTTAACGCGTGAAGGTTTAGGCTTTTTTTTTTTTTTTTTTGTTTAGTTTGAAATGGTTGACCAGATCTAGATCTGGTCAAACCACTTAATGTTTTTAGTTTTTTTTTTTAATTGTATATCTTTTTGTAATTGTTTAAAAAAGTGTAATAAATGTGAATAAAAGCTTTTTTTGGACTATTTTTATGCCTTGTTTTTATAGAGTATTTATGTAATTTCTAAGAGTACTCCATCTATTTTATAGAGTACTCCGACTTTTTTACAGAGTATTCGGTTAAATTGTTAGAGTATTCTTTTAATTCTCGGAGTACTCTCTCTATTTTCATAGAGTATCGGGAAAAACTTAGAGTACTCTCTCTTTTTCATAGAGTACTCTCAGTTTTTTCCGATACCCTATGTTTTTTCCGGTGACTGGTGTCGGGAAAAACTGAGAGTACTCTTAGTTTTTTCAGATACTCTATGTTTTTTCCGGTGACTGGTGGCCTGAGGTGGTCGGTGGTCGGTGGTCGGAGGTCGGTGGTCGGTGGTCGGAGGTCGGTGGTAGATGGTCGGAGGTCGAAGATGGGTGGTAGGTGGTAGGTGGGTAGTGATAGAGGAGAGAGAAACAGTGACATCATACTATTTTGTCTTTTAGTGTTAGTAAGGGTAGGAAAGACTATTGTCAAAAATGAGGTCCCTAAGAATAACAACTTTCAAGACACTACTCTATAGAGAAAAAATAGTGCTCCTAAGGCCCTATAGATAATTCACCCTAAAAGTTACTAACTAGGGTGAGATAAATTACACCTAATCACCAAACAACAATTCATATAATTTTTAGTTAGCTACCCAATCAGCGACATAATTTCCTAAGACTATAGGAAAAACTATTACAACTGGAAGCTTCAAATTCCAAAATCTTCTTTACAATTGTTGGCAAAATAAGAATGACACTTATCGAAACAATGGTCACAAATTTGTTTAAATACGGAAGCTAAATGTACAATAAGTAAACTAAGAGCCCGTTTGGGATTGATTATTTTAAAGGTAAAAGTGCTTTTAAATTAAATTGAAATATTTGAAAAAAATATTAAAAAATAATTTAATATCTAAAATAACTATAAGTGATTATTTTAATAATCACATATCTAGTGTTTTTTTTTATAAAAATGATTTTAAGAGATTATAATATATTTTGGGTTTAAAATCACTTCAAGTGATTATTTTAAAAAACAATCCCAAATAGACACTAGCGTAAATAAAAAGAAGTACAAAACTTACAAATGAAAGAATTATAAACCCGAGTAATAGCTACAAACACTTATGTTAAAAAAAATTCCCAAGTATAACTGGTATTTTAACAGATTGCTATCACTACTCCAATCTATGCTCAAACTTTTAGAGAGAGAAAGAGTTAAAAACTTCTTTCTCGTGTATTTTAAATCTGCTTGTGTGTCTCATTACAAATGACTCAAACTATTCTTATATAGTGGTGGAGGTTTCCCAAACAACGTCCACATTGAATGGATTGTCATAAAAACGTTTACCATAAAGACAAACGTTTCACATGTTTGAATACCTGGAGGACGAATCTGGACATGCTTTGTAATTAATGTAACAATTGGTCTTTATTACATGAATTTCTGAACATTGCGGAGGAGAGCATTCAAGCTTGGAATGTTTCTTTGTCCAATGGCATTTTCAAATGTGACCAATGAAGTGTATAAGTACCAACTTCAAAATATTGTTTTATTTTCAATTTTTATTCCACAAGACTTCCCACGATCATGCCATGTCTCGCCGTTACCGGCGTAGGTGCCGGGCTAGATGGGGCAAGTGGGATTTTTTCCTTTACTCTTAATTTCTAAAGTCTTGGGGTTTTTAAGCTATATACGTAAAAAATAATATAAACTAATAGTTACTTCCTCTACTTCCTATGCGAGTTTTTTTAAAGAAAAACGACTATTTGTTTTCTTCTACTCCAAGAGAATGAAATTAATTAAAACCTTAAAGATTTTTCTAATTTCCAACAATCCCCAACTCAAATTTTGGGATACATGGTGAACAAGATTTCGTGCATACCAACGATGTGTGAATTATACTTAATTGGCAATCTTTTTTTATTTGAATTGACATGTAATGAAGTAAGACAACCACCATATCTTGTCATGTGAACATACTCATTAACTTTTCATTCTTCGGTTAAGACCCTTACAAAACATAATCTATGCGGTAGCAATTACAAATTTCTCAATCATAACCCCTTTTTACGCATAGGTAATTCTTAGAGGTGTCTACCTTAAGAATTATAGCATTCACAACTGCATTAAGAATTAACTCTTTCCCTCTTTCGGGGAGGAGTTTAGTATTCCAATGGCTCCGTTTACTCATTATTCTATCAATTAGCCAATCCTGAGATTTAACTTTTGATCTACCCCAATTAAAACATTGCATATATAGTTCTCTATGTCTTTACGCTTATTCATCCTTAATATATCAGCGAGTTTATTAGCAAGCTCATGGGAAGTATTAGTAGTAAAAAATTACTCAATTTTTATTCAAGTTATCTTTCTGACCTGTTTCCATGCCATATTCATGTAAAATTTCCTTAAAAGTAATAAACTCCTCTTCCTCAACCCTAAGGAAGAACAAAATATCATCATCAAACAAAACACGACTAAGAGCTGGGCAATTCCTATGATCTTTATGCCTTTAATATTATTATTGTTCATTTTATCCTTAATTAGAGCTGTAAGGGCTTAAGTTACTAAGTACAATAGAAAGAGGGATAGGGGGTACCCTACATCATTCCCCTAGCAGGTTACCTATAAGTTTAACTTTTCCATTATAATTTATTGAATATGTCACTGTTTTAACACACATCATGATCCATTGGATCAAATTTTCAATAAAGTCTTTTAAATTATTAGTTTTTCTAGGAAGTCCCACTCTAGGTGTTCATAAGCCTTGGCTATATTAACTTAACTGCGGCAGAATAAGACTTAGAAGTTTTCCTTATATTTTCAAGAAAATGTGTTGCCTCACGGGAATAAGATATTCTTTTGTATTGATCTTCCTGGCATAAAATCAACCTGATTCCCCTTTACCAGAGAAGTCATATATGGTTGTAGTCTTAAGACTAGGACTTTAGCTATCACTTTATAAAGCAAGCCAGAGAAACTAATAGGTCTATAATGACCTATAGTTTTAGGTTCCTTCACTTTAGGAATAAGTTTGATAAAAGTACCATTAATGTAATTAAAATCACTAATGCGGTACATGATATTAGTTACCATTCTAAGCAGGTCCATTTTTATTAGGTTCAATTTCTCCTTAAAGAAGTATCTAGAGTAGCCATTGGGTCTTGGATCTTTCTCACTTTCCAAGGCCCATATTGCCCTTTTAATTTTTTTAAGTGTAATAGGTCTCATAAGATATTTATTCATTTCTTCACTCACACAAAGATATATTTTATGAATAAGACTTTTGTAATCTATATGCCCTTTATTTAAAGACTTTTTAAAAGTAATTAGTAATAATACTATTTATTTCACTAGGGGTTCTGTGTCCATTCTCCTCTTTCATTTTCTATTATCATATTCTATTCATATCTCTTCTAGCTTTAGTAATATAGTAGAAATACCTAGTATTTCTATCCTCTAGTTTCATCCATTTGTTTCTAGATCCAATGACCCAATATTGTTCCCCATGAGTCAAGTTTTCCTCAATCTTTTAGTCTTTTCATATAGCTTAATGTTACATATGTTTGTATCATTTGCCATTTTTTCCAAGTAATTAAGGCTATAATTAGCCTTGTGTCTCTTATTATTGATTCTTTTATTGTTTATTGTTCCATATGGTGAGTATATCAGCCAAAGTGTTTAGTTTCCTTCCAAACTTAAAGTATACCCTTACATTCACTATGTCTAAATTATCCCAAGTGTTTTTTTACGAATAAAATACATTCACTATTATTATCACAGTCTTACTCATATACACTTTTTAAATATATTTATATTCATTGTCAGTATATATAACCATTGGAGAGCGGTTATATCCTACAACTGGTAGTAAGGATGCCCAAGAATTTGGGAAGTCCATGCACTAGTAACTATTGTCTACTCATCTATATTTGTCCAATTAATTCCTCACCATTTCTCTTGTTAGTCCAAGAATATGAAAATCCTTGAGTTTTAACCTCACTTAGTTCCAGCTAGTTTATCAAGTTATGTAGTTTACACATTTTATTCATATCCTTAGGGTTACCCTCCAATTTTTCTTGGCTAAATAAAGTGAGACTGAAATCCCCATCAATTGTTAATGGCATTTTTATAGTTTTTTTGTTACAACTATCTATTTCATTAACTATTCATCATATATTTGTCTTCAATGGGAACATAAACAAAAGCGGAGCAATTTGTCTTTCCATTTTCATTTGTGATAATGAAATTCATCATGCAATGATTATTATCAGTGATTTTAATGTCATAATTTTTAATTAATAAAACCAAATCCCCGAAGATTCATATGGGTTCAACTATACCACTAACATTCACACCAATGTTTTTTTCCAGCTTATCAAGTTTATCATATATATTCTTAGTTTCATACAAGAATATTACACGAGGTTTATGCACTTTTATAACATTCTTAAGCATCATAATTCCAATCCCTTAGTAATTCCAACATAGTTGTATCATTTGTCGTTTTGAGGTTGTTCAGGGGTAACCTCAAAATCTATATTCTTTACCCCCATTGACTTAAATGTCCATGTTAGTATCAAATATCCCATTGGTTACATATAGCCTCCTTTCCTACCAGACCATAGCTTTTTATACCTGTCACACACTAATTTACTACGATGTTGAGCTTTTCTACTTATCGTCACCCTGTTTTCATCAACCTTTTGTATCACCTACTTTGTCGTAACCATCCATTATGTACAATATTTTTACACTTTTCTCCGCCTTTTTATTCTTAGAGTCACCATCGTCATGCTCAATTTGTTTTGGTTTTTATTTCTTTTCATGGTATGATGTGAAGTAAGATTCCTCAAGAGGGAAATTAGGTTTAGGTCCCTAGGATAGAACTTCGATATGAGGATTATGTTGTTAGAGGGTTTTGATTTGTTTCCACTACTCGGTTCTTCTATAACATACCCTGGCTAATGATGTTGGTGAATTTTGTTATTGGGCTAGGCAATGTACCAAATTTTGTTAGAGTTGGGCTTGTCTTAGTAAAAATAACATGGACCAAAGGTTTTTTGTAAATATCAAGTGCTGGACCACTCGAACCTCTAGCCTTTTTTCTTCCTGACTTACCATTCTGCGATTTGACCTTTATGCCCTCAACAATAAAAGCAAATCTAGCCTCTTTAGCTTTAACTGACATTCCTATATTTGTCTTATCACACTTTGATTTATTTCCATTTTTGAAACTAGGAGAAAATCCAACCTTGTGAGTTGTTTTTTTAATAATTTTTCTCGAGAAAAGGTGAAAAGAAGCCATGAATTCACATCCCCGTCATATACTTAATATTAGGTTAATTATTTCACTCCCTAGCAAGATAAGCAAGCAATACACATTCAAAGCAAACACCCCATTCTTTCATATTTAATGGTACCCTTACATCATTACCATTTTTTTCCATAAAAGAGTAATTCTCATATGATGGATATTTTGATGGTTAGATCAATCATAGCTCTGTAAATTCCAAATTTATGAAGTACTTTTTCTCACCTCTAGCTTGCACAAAATTTGAGTAATAGATTTTGCTATGACGTAGCTCTAAAGGTACCAAAGTCTTTTCTAAAGATTTAAATGAGTTTTAGATTAATTTGAATCAACACATACTTCACATTCCTTTTGAGAATTTAAGTTCACATTTGCTAATAAGTCGGTGTTTACTAACTTATTTAGTGAATCAAAATTAACATGTCCTAATCTATCATGCAATTGATTAGGCGAGTTAAGAATATACACATCATAAAAATTCTCATTCATTTCTTTCTCGATTACAATTTTGGTTGGTACCATAGTCATTACATTTATATTAAATAAACTGTCGCAAAGGTACCCCTTTTCTACGTACATATCGTTCTTAGTTAATACAAACTTATCAACTACAAATACAAGTTTAAAAAAACTAACCTTATTAAGCAAGGATCTAGAGGCTAATTTTTTGCGAATGTCTGAAAAATGCATGACATTGTTCAAGGCCATATAAAAGGTAGCAGAGTTTTACCATATAAAAGGTTTATTCATTTGTATCATTCTTGTAGGTTTTGAAACTGTATTTGTCCACATAAATGCTGGGTTGCTTCAGAATCTACCCCATATTTTTTGGATTTTCAAAGGTTGATTTCAGAAACCAATACTGCTAGGTTCAAATCATCAATACCATTGGATATCTAAGTCACATATGATTGACCACTTTTAACATTATTTTTTTCCCTCGTGCTTTCTTGTTTCGAAAGTCCTTTGTACGATGTTCATGCTTCCAACAATCCTTGTTGAATTTCAACTTCTTGTTATTGTCGCTATTTTACTGTCCTTACCTCTTGCGCTTGTTGTTTTGGTTTGACCTCCCTTGTTCAACAACATTAGACTTGACTTCATATGATTGAGGGTTGGTTGAATTTTCAACGATTCATCTGTCTTCCTCGAGCTCAACCTAATAATTATATCTTCAATACTTATATATTTGCGCTTATGATTTAGGTAGTTCTTGAAGCCTTTGTACAATAAGGGTAACTTCTTTACAAGTGCACCAATTTGTAATGTTTTAACAGATTCATTCTTTCAGCGCCCAGTTCATCGATATGCAACATTTATTGTTGTACTTGTGAAATTAATTGTTTTAAATTCACCATTTTGAAATCAAGAAACCTATCGATCACCAATTTCTACATCTTTAGTCTTGTATTTTTTCTCAAGTGAATCCGATAGCTGTTTGATATTACTCACAGTTATATATATAGGAAGTTACAATTCTTCCAAGCGTCTACAACATTGTAGGTTTTATCGTCCAAATTAATCCCAATTCTGGTAGATCTTCCTTCAAAAAAATTTCCAAGCTCAGAGTGGTAAAATAAAACAACATCCTTTGTTTCCATCTCTTAAATTCAGAACCATTGAATTTTCTATCCTATCAGTATGTCCAATGAGTGCTAGTGCGGATTCACAAATTTTTTCTATTGAGGTGTTACCCGTCTCAGATTGCTTTAGACTTTATTTGTATTCTTTCTCCATATTCTATGTAAAACATAAATTTGATGTTATTAAGCAGTAATTTATGGTATTTATACATAAGCCTTGAAGACAAAACAAGAAAAAAAAAGTAGAATATATTTTTCTTTTTCTGTATACACATGCCCAGAAATACTACAAAGTAAAGTTTATAAAACAAAAAAAAAAAATACATTTTATGGTTTATACGATGTGAATCATAAACCTATTAAATTATTGTTTTTTAATTTGTATTAACCAGAAAAACTGTATACATAGTAACAAAGGAGTGAATAAGTAAATAACTTTACTTTTTGAAACTCGAATTGGAGACGTACCATAATAATGTTGCTCCTCTCTAATCTCTTTCTCTCTAATTTTAATTAGTAATCATTTAAAAAATTGAATGAACAAATGTTTGAGTTGACTAACTACTTATAGAAAATGAATAGGTTGTTAGGCATCCATTCGAAAAAGGATTACAACTGTATTTTAAAGAACAGATATGTTAGTTAGTAAAACACATAACTATTGAGACATATCCCATGATAATATATCTTTATATTTATACATTAATTATTGGACATGTCCTACTGGGAATGGTAAAAATTTATCAATTTCCAGAGAGCTCGAGCCACTTCTTTTCACGGTACCGACCTAGTTCAGTGTATGCCCGCTCATAAATATCATTAATCTATCAATGTACCTTAAAATTTGTATACCCAAACCCAAATTATTACTCGAAGTATTACAAAGGTTTGCTATTTAATGAAATAGTGTATAGTTTCTTGAATGATATATATATATATATATATATATATATATATATATATATATATATATATATATATATATATATATATATTAGGTATCTAGTAATATCAACATCATGTAGGCTCTAGATGCGGCATAGAGGTAGATTCAAGAGGGGGAGGTATGGTGGTGCAGTCCCCCATTGGCCAATGGGACTGGGAAAAAATGTAAGTAAATGAAATTTTAATCTCATCAGAAATTTTTTTAGCGCCCTAAGGTATGGATATTTATTTTGGTGATTTTTAGGACCCATTGAGTAATAATTTTGGATAACTTACTTTCTTCCCTGTCTCCATACAAAACTTGGTGCATCTACCCACTTCCACATTCTTGTTTTTATTCAAAAAATTCTTCTTCTTCAAAGTTTTTCTCTTGACTACAACTATGAACATTCTATGTCTAGAAAAAACTATACAATGTAGGCTTGAGATGGCTCATATGTTTTTTCTTTCTTGTGTGTCTCCCTCCTGACACTTGATGAATCAACATGTTTTAGGATCTTTGCTTTTATACGACAAATTACTCTAGTAAGAAGTAATCTTCTTGACTATATCTTTAAAGCTTCTATATTATAATGTAGACTTGAGCTATCTTCTTCACTATATCTCAAAAGCTTCTATATATTTTGTTTGGTTGAAATTAATTTTTATATGACAGTTTCTATTTTGATTAGTGTATATTATTTCTTCGAATAAGATATATACAACTATAATACATTTATCTTGAGGTACATCCTGACAATATAAGTTCAGATGTCTAAACAGCCTATCAATCAAAACTTTGACTATCTTCATCCCTATAATTTTTACAATATTTTATTTTATTAATTGATCACATAAGGTATATGAAATAATAGATTAACTATAAAAGATCTGATCCTAATGATAAAAATCTATAATTTTATATTTAAAATGTTTACCATAAATTTTAACAATATTTATTTTATAATCATTAGTTCGTAATAAATTTAAGAATATATCGATTCAATACAAATATCTCATATTTTAAATAAAATTTAATATGAATAAATAAATTCATTCAAGATATTTCTTCTTCTTCTTCTTCTTCTTCTTCTTCTTCTTCTTCTTCTTCTTCTTCTTCTTCTTCTTCTTCTTCTTCTTCTTCTTCTTCTTCTTCTTCTTCTTCTTCTTCTTCTTCTACTTCTTCTTCTAAACATTTTTGATGTGTTTGTATTGGGTTGATGTAGGTTAATTTTTATTTTATGCAATGGGATATTCGACTAATTAGTAATTGATTTAATTTTTTGTTTGGACAAGCTAACTTGATTAATAAGTTTAAACATTAATTAATCACATTGAATGCCCCATTAATCGATAGTGTCAACGTTTAAAGGAATTTCCAGGCACAAAACCATGCATTATAATGATTTATGTGTCATCAATATTTTCAAGCAACCAGACGATCAAACAACATTTGTTTGGATAATATGTATTTTTTCATTAATCTTTATCTGATTTAAAGAATAATAAAAATTATAATGACAACAACCTTTTGGGATTAGTAAATCGAAAGATATAGAAATTTATGGAGGATGAAGAAAGTCACGTAACAAATGCTCACTACTACACGCGAGCTTTCTCGCGACTAAAATTTCCGCGACTACTTCATGTAGTCGCTAAAGATTATATCTCTAACGATTACTTTACATTTTTTTCGACTACAAAGTAGTCGTACTTAAGTTTTGTTTGTAACGACTACAAGAAGTAGTCGTTAGTATTATGCAAGTAGTCGCTACTTGTTTTAATTTTTTAATTATTTTTTTCCACCGACTTTGTGTAGTCGCTAATGAAGGTTATCTAGTCGCTATTTGTTACTAATAATGACGATATTTGCATCATTAGCGACTACTTCTTGTAGTCGCTAATGTGTGTAGCGTATTTATGACAATGGGTTTCGTATTGGGATCCTCAAACACCTATTATTTTACAACTTCCCCACTATTCTATCAAAACTCTCCCAATGTTTTCCCACAATTCATCATCAAATATTATTTCAACACGTGGAAAAGCTTTCCCGGGCCAATAAAAAACGTGAGACCTCCTCAATTATCAATTTCCACATCTAAAGTTTCCAAAAAGTAGGTATTTTTTGTTCTATAAAACTCTTTCAAATTTCTTTTATTTGCATACAATTGTGTAGTTATTGCTAAATAGTATTAATTACTAGGTATTTCAACACGTGGAAAACTTTTCCCCGACCATTCAACAACGTGGGACCTCCTCAATTATCTATTTCCCCATCTAAAATTTCCCAAAAGTAGGTTTTTTTTGTTCTACAAAACTCTTTCAAATTTCTTTTATTTGCAAACAATTGTGTAGTTAATGCTAAATAGTACTAATTACTAGGTATTTCAACACCTGGAAAACCTTTCTTGGGTTATTCAACAACGTGGGACCTCCTCAATTATCAATTTCTCCTTCTAAATTTGCCCAAAAGTAGGTATTATTCTTCTATAAAACCTTTTTCATCTTTTTTTATTTTATTACAATTGTGTAGTTAATGCTAAATATATAGTATCATTATGTATTTCGAAACATCTTATAATTTTATATGATATATATATATATATATATATATATATATATATATATATATATATATATATATATATGATATATTATTCTATGAGAAATAAATGCATAAATGATATATATATATTTATTTGGCGATGTAATATTTTGTATGCATTTAATTTTATATTATGTATTTATTTGGTGATGTAATATTTTTTATGCTTTTAATTTTATATTTATGTATTTAATTGGTGATGTAACAATATTTTTTTAATTTTATATTTATGTATTTAATTGGAAATGTAATAATTTTCTTTTTCATTTTATTTTTATGTATTTAATTGGTGATGTAATAATTTTTCTTCATTATATTTATGAGACATTTATGTTGTATTTTTTTATATTGGAATAGTTGATTATATAGGTAGTAAAGGATGGCTTCGGGTATTGATAAAAATTAGATTACTCCCGCTCATCGTGTTTCGCGTGAATTTGTTAAGGGGATAGATGAATTTCTCGCATTTGCTAAAAAAAGATGATTTTAAGAAACTTTGTTTTGTCCGTGTAATGAGTGTTCGAATTATCGTCGGTATAACGTGGTCAAAGTTAGGGCACATCTTTTAAAATTTGGGTTTTTGTCCACGTATGAGATTTGGAAAAGCATGGTGAGAACGAGGAAATTCCAGTGACTCGATATGAAGAAAATGAAATGTTGAATGTCTATGAATATTTGAGACCTAATTATGAGGGTGGTGGCCATTCGGGTGACACCGAGATGATAGACTCGAACAGTTCAACACGTGGCAAATTCGAAACGATATTTTCCGAATTAGAGACCGAGTTATACCCTGGTTGTACAGTAATGAGTTCATTAAATTTCATTGCGAAGCTAATGCACATGAAGGTGAAGAACAAGTGGACTGACAAGTTTTTCATAGAGTTGCTTGATCTTCTGTGCAATGTGTTGCCAAACCTCATACCTTGCCCGAGATCCCATTTGACCCTTCTCTTTTGCATGTAGCTTTAATTATTGATGAAGGGGATGAGCTTTTTGATGACACGATGGACGAGTATGCCGACGATGAAGTAGAGGAACCAATCTACGATGATAGTGATGAGGAAGTTGTTGACATGAGTGGTTACGAGACAGACTGAAGTGTTTTATTACATCTTTATTGTTTAGTGTTTTTTGCATTTTGGTAGTTATATTTAATGATTTATTTTGATCAAGTGTTTAGATTGTTTGGACTTCGATTAATTATTTTGGATTGTTTGGAATTGGATTAGGCTTTTTATTGTTTGGAATTGGATTAGGTTTTTTGATTGTTTGGAATTGGATTACGTTATGTTTATTGCTAGTTAGACCTAAAAATTGTTCATTTTTTAATTAAAAAAAAATGAATTCGCGACTACATTTGGCTTTCCTGACTAGTTCATAGTATGAACTAGTCGCTAATTAATGACATGTATCATTCGCGACTAGTTCATACATATGAACTAGTCGGTAAAGGAGTAAGACTTTTCGCGACTCCTACGTAGTCAGTAAACGTGAATTAAATATCCATTAAAATATTGGCGGTCCACTTTCCTACCCACTCAAAGGACACGCGTTACATTCTTACGTCTAGCGACTACTTGGTAGTCGCTAAAGAGAAACACGTGTCGTTCACTCCATCCTTTCCTGACTACTTACCTTATATTTAGCGACTACCTGGTGTAGTCGCTAAAGAGAATTTCCTATATGTAATACTGCCGAGCCATTATTCTTCATTCTTTCCTTATACAAAACACCAAAAACGTAGCTTTCTCTCGAATTCTTCCGTTCCTATCTCCGATTGAAGCTATAAACACAATCAAATCATCACCAATGGTATTAAAACCATGCTTTTAGCCATTTATTCCATTAATTTCTTATGATTTCAATAGTTTATTTTTATTTTTTCACTAACCTAAATTTTTTCCTTTGTGTTTAAATCCGAATGATATGGGCATAAAATCTACATCAAAAGAGCTTCTATTTCAGCATCTAAGGTATGTTTTTCAACCATTATTTATGTATTTTATTTTCATGTTTTTTTTCAATTTTTTTTTGTTTTTTGATTATTTGATGTTATTGTTAAATCCGAGAATCTTTGGTAGTATTAGGATAGTGTAAATGTTAGTTTTAACACATATATGAAGTTGAAATGGAAAATTATTTATGTGATTAATTTTAATGATTTTATTTCCATTTTTCCCATTTTTCGTGATGATAATGGAATCCGAGAATCATAGGTGTAATTTAGGTGTGTTTTATGTTATTTAGACAAAATTTTGATGTTTTATTATGAAAAAATTAATGGTATAATTTTAGGATTTTATTAGGGGTTTTTATGGATTTTTAACAAAATATAAGGTGTTAATATGAAATTAAAAATTGCATGTAATTTGACTTTTTGTGGCCTAAAAGTGTTTAAATAAAAATATAGGGATCAAATTGAAATTTTAGAAAAATTAAAACACCATCTTGGAATTAATTAGGAATACAATTTGTTATAAAATATTTTTTATGATATTAAAAGGACTAAAAAGAAAGTACTAAATTTTTTAAATTAATATATTCGGACTAAAATGCAATTTTAGAAGAAAATTAAAGATAATAAAAATGAATTAAAATGGATTTTTAAAAATGATTATTGCCCAAGAAACACTTCAAATTAGAATTAATGCCCCCTCACCCCCGCCTCTTTCTTCTTGCCCATAAAAGGCACTTTTTTTATTTATTTCCTATTTTACCCCCTCACCCAGCCGCCGTCCGTTTATTAGTCGTTAGTTCGTATACATTGAGTTAGTTATATATATATATATATATCTCCTCTGTCTCTCTCTCTTTCTCTTTCTCATTCATCTCTATCTCTTTCTCTCTCTATTTCATTCATCTCTCTTCATTACCGTTTAAATTTCAAATTACACGCAAAAATCACCCTTGGCAGCAGCAGACAGTACAAAAGTGTACTTCCACGAGTGCTGGAAAACATTCCCATTACTTAACATTAGCCCACAAGTACAAAAGTGTACTTGCACGAGTGCTGGGAAACATTCCCATTACTCAACATTAGCCCACAAGTACAAAAGTGTACTTGCACGAGTGCTGGGAAATATTCCTATTACTCAACATTAGCCCACAAGTACAAAAGTGTACTTGCACGAGTGCTTGGAAACATTCCCATTACTCGCCCTTGGCAGCAGCAGTAGATATCAGTATACAGCAGTAAGGGCATTAAGGTATATTTACCTTAAGTGCCTTTTATGGGCAAGTGGCTAAGGTGGCAGGTGCTTATTGGGCATTCACCCTTTTAAAAATAATGAAAAAGAACAAATTTGTAAATTTAAAAAATGAATACTTAGACAAAAAAAACAATTTATCAAAAAAGTAAAAGAAATAAAATAAAAGGACCAATTTGTAAATTTAACAAATTATTGAAAAAAAATTATATATTTATTTATTATTGTATGACTAATATAATTTTCTTTTTGTGTAATACAGATTGTATTTGGAACATTAGATGTATTATTATATTTTTAGAGTTATCTAATTTATTTCATTTATTTTATTTGTTATTGTAATATTTATTTTGTATTAAAATTGTATTTAATTTGTATTTCATTTGTAATAATTTGGTGATGTAATAATTTTCATTTAATTTTCATTTATCTCTTTTAAATATGTTGCAAAATATAAGATGGCCGACGTGATATCTAGGACACACGGAGGGGCGGTGGGGGCCGAGACCCGAACCAAAATCCGAACAGAAACCTTGCCGACTGTAACACTCAAGAGGGTAAATAAAAAATTTATATCAGAAACAATTTTAAATGTAACTTATATTTTAATTAAATCTAATTAAAACAGAACAAATTAAGCAGAAAGTACGGAGAAATGCGACACTAAAATCTGCCGTTAAGGCACTACAAGCTGTCGGGTATCCATTGCCGATCGATTTATGTATTTTAGACGACACGTGGAACCCATCTGGTAAGTACTGGAAACACGTTAGCCAGGTGGTCGGACTAAGTGTTCGAGAGAGGATACCGCCATGCTACAAATCGTGGAGTAAAGTTCCGATAGCCGACAAAATATCAGTTATTAAGCGATTATCGAAAATGTTAATACTTATATTTATTAATCTATTAATTTAATTTAACTTTAAAAATAATCTTGGATGTAGCAATTTTTGGATATATCTAATTGGAGGAGAAGGGATGATTGGAAATTTATAGCCGAGAATTTGGATGATACAATGCGATTAAGGTATAAAGACTACAAATATGATATGAAGAGAAGGATTTTTACTTGCTGGGTAAAAAACCTAGTGATTTATCTGATGAGATCTGGAAGAGGTGTTGTGACTTGTGGGGTTCGAAGCAGACGAAGGTATATATATATATTTTAATTTTTTAATTTAGATTATATATAACGTTATTAATATTTGTATTTTAAATTTTTTCAGAACCAGGCAAAAGCGAATAAATCAAACCGAGAGACACAAAAGAATAAGAGTGGAGCGGGGTCTCGAAAATATTCCCGAACTCGGGATATGTTTTACGAGGTACTTTGTTCTATATGTATAGGTGTTTAATGTATTTTGAATAGCTTTTAATTATTCTGAATGAAACAGGGTGTTGAGAATTTTATCCCGGATGGGAGGGTGGTAGCTAGGGATGAGGCAATTCAAGAAGACATCCCTATTACTTAAATGGGAGCGTTTTTCGAGGTGGTGGGCAAAAGTAAGAAAACAAAGCAGTGGAGGTCCGAGGGTTATAAGAACGCTGGTGTAAGTTTATTTTTAAAAGTAAAATTTAAATTATAATTTTATTCATAAATTGATTTTATATTTTTTTTCGTGTCTATAATTAAACAGAAATTGTTAAGGGATGCTATGAAAGATCAAGTGACTCAAAGTCAATCGGATGAAGACTTAGCTCATGAGTTGTCGCAAAAGTAGCAAATCGAGGCGGTGAGAGAAACTGCTAAAAAGGCTGTTGGGTCTCCAAAGAGGAGCTGGACATCGGGTGTGGGTCAACCAAAAAAGAAGAAGAGTCCTTCGACCACCCCTGCACAAGACGAGCATAACGCGATGATGATGGAGGCAATAAATGAGCTTCGAGTAGCCCAAGGACTTCCAGAGTACAGACGCCCTGATAGACCCTCTACTAGCATTAAGCCTCCAATATTTTCTCGGGCTGTTGTGAGTGATGCGATGGGATGGATTAATGAGATGAGAGCACGTGAAGGTTTGCCCCCTTTTCAGCCTATGCCTCCTACTAGTTGTGCATCCGAGAGAGTTGATGAAGAGATGGGCGAAGATGAAGATGATGACGAGTCAGAGGAAGAAGAGGAGACCCGTTTATGTTTCCTTTAGTTGATTATTTTGGTGTTTATTTTCAATTATTTTGGTGATGTAATATGACTTTGACTTTGATTGACTTTGTTTGACTGTGTTTGAATTTGGTTGACTTTCTATTTGACTATGGATTATTTTGGTTTATAATTGGTATTTTAATTATTAATTGTATATTTAAAAAAATATGATTTTAGAATTATTTATAATTGCAATATTGCAATTAAATATAATTCAGAATCATATTTTTTTAATTTTTTTAAAAATAAAACACTATTAGCGACTACTCGTAGTCGCGAAAATCAAATAGATGTACTCGCTAATTATCAACTATTTGCGACTACCTGTAGTTGGTAATTTGAAAGCAATCTACGACTACCATGTAGTCGGCAATATATAACTCATGCACGACTACCTTGTACTCGTCATTAACTAAGACATTTACGACTACACCTGTAGTAGGTTATATTTACGTTATCTACGACTACAGAGTAGTCGTACATAACTAATTACTTCTACAGACTTCTTATTAGGCGTGCGTCATTAGTTATGACTTATAACGACAAGTTTCTAGCGACTAAGTTTTTACGACTACAAGTAGTCGGAAGAGACCAGAATTATTTTTCGTGACTACTTTTTTGTTCTTTAGCGACTACAGATGTAGTCGCGGAAGCTCTTACGCGGTGTAGTGGTTAGTTTTAGTTACAACAGCTTCATGAATTATTTTCTAGTATAATAACATTATATAATTATAGATAACTGAATTATAAGAAAAATGACTTTGAATATCTAAATCAGAGTTATAGAGCAAAAGTTATGGTATTTGTTTTTTAAAACTGTGTTCATTGTGTTGCATAACTTTATAAAACAATGCTAGTGATAAAATTTTCATATCCAAACTGGTACAAATAGTTGTAATATAAACGAAGATTCCTCACCTCTATGTCACCACATTAGGACATATCTCCATTCAAAGAATTAAAAAGTTGATAAAAGACGGCGTACTTCATACTCTAGATTTTAATGACTTTGGGACATGTTTGAATTACATTAAGGGGAAAAAAGTTCCAATAGAAATTATAGTTTATTAATATCATATATATATATATATATATATATATATATATATATATATATATATATATATATATATATATGTGTGTGTGTGTGTGTGTGTGTGTGTGTATGCATGTGTGTGTATGTGTGTGTTGTCCAAACATGGATATGCATGACTAAAAATATTTTATCACCTTTATTGACGACCACTCAGATTATATGTACTTTTACATGCTTCAAAGCGAGAGGCAAACATTAGATCCCTCTAAATTTTCAAGGCCTAAGAAGAGAAACAACGTAGAAAACATATAAAGATCGTGAGATCAGATAGATGTGGTGAAGATATATTGAAAATGGACGAGGACCTGATCTATTTTCTTAGTTTCTTCAAGAATAATGGATTATTAGGATGGAGAAAAAGTTAATTAGGATAATATATATAATACATAAACAATGATAAAATTGTGTCACAAAAAGAAGTGGTGTTTATGGAGACGAAACCATACCTAAGGGGTATGATCCCTTGGATTTACCAAAATCACATTTTGACCCTATAATATATATTTTTGATATTATTATATGGGGTTTAAAGTTTTTCACTTGAACCAACAACATTCAGAATATATTATATTATATTTTTTACAATAAGGTATAGGCCATTTGTATAATATAAGGACTTATGTAATCAAGTAAATATATATTTATACTGGACCTATAATGCAATTTTAGTATAATATATGTGATATATAGTACAATTATACATAATATATGGATCTATTGGACGATTAACTTAATTTTTTGATGATTATGCCTTATAACTCCTTTCCCTAAGGCCCTACCCATCATACACTCCACCACACACCCTACCCAACCTAGACAAAACATATTGGCTCTGCCTAAAAGTGGTAAAGTAACAAGATAAAAAAAAGCGTAGACATAAAAAGAAAGAAAAAACTACTAATTGTATATTTTATACCATTTAATGATATATATATATATATATATATATATATATATATATATATATATATATGTCTAATTACTTGGTGAATAAGAAACCGTACTTGGTAAAATTATACAAATACTAACACTATGATATATAACAAATACGATATGGAAACAAATAAATTTCAAAACTAATAAGGTAATATATTAATATAGTATACACTCAATCTAGAAAAGATTGTTACATTTTTTTTCACACAAATTAAGAAAAACAATTGCTAGACGCTAAGTTTACTAATATACCTCTTATTAAAGTAACCTGAAATCTTGAATCCTTATTGTAAACATAAATTTATATATTAAAATTAGGGGTAGATATGGTATACATAATGTAAAAGTGTCTTAATTTTGTAAATAGACAATCTTTTGTGCACACCTATCTTTAGAAATAGTGACAACTTTTTTTTGAACAAATGGAGTAATATATTTAACAGTCCCAATCTATAAAAAATTCACTAAAATACTTCTTTTTTTCAATAAACTTTTTTCTTATTTCCTTAATTTAATCACCATCTTACATATATATATATATATATATATACACACACACACACACACACTAATATACATATGACATATACTCACATAAGTCTGTCTCAACAACGCCTATCATAAGAGAATTCACTTGAAGGTGACTTCTTTATCGATTGCTTACTTCATTTTACATACACATGCACACCCATATATGTATGTATGCATTCGTAATTGAACTAAATTAGAATAAATTTGAAAAGAGGTCTATATAGATGTGTATTATGTGTGTATTATATTATGTCTTTTTGCTTGAACTGAAAGTAAATACATAATTACTTTATGTTAATGTTTTGAATTATGTTTGTTTATGTATGTGTATATTTGAGAAATTAGATGGAGATGATCAATTTTTTTTGTCAATAATGAATGATGCTTAAAAAGTATAAGTACTTGCTATTTGCTTAATATGTATATAAGGGGTGAAAAATTGAACATAAATTTCCAATTTTTGGTCGATTTCAGGTTAAAAACTACATAGATGGAATTGCTTTTTTTACCTTATGATTTCTGAATTCTCGATCCCGATATTTTTTAAACAAAATTGGAATTTCTAATTTCCAATCCGATTTCAATTTCTGATTTTTTTTAGTTATTTTTCTGATTTCAAACTAATATATATTTCAAAATTATTAAATATAATATTTATATATGCATATATATACACACAATATTTACATATACCTCTCTTTCTACACACATATACTTTAACACTCTTTATATATACCTTATGTTATTATATGTTGAAATTTTTTTACTAGAGCGTTTTTTAAATTTTTTTCTTTTGTAACTTTAAACACTTAATTCAATGCTAAATTTTATGAATGAAAGATGAATTAGTATATATTTCCTCTTTGAAATATTCATTTTCATAAATTTTAAATATTATATTTTTACATTATCGTTTAATTTATAGTTATATATTATTTTTATAATATGTTAGAAAAAATATAATATTTAAAATTTATGAAAATGAATATTTCAAAGAGGAAATATAAAAAAAAAGTTAGACAAATTTGACAAATTCCGAATTTCAAATTAACTTTTAAAATCTTTTTTGAAATGGATTTTTTTAGTAGGGTAAAAAATTGGTAACCCCTATGTATATGTGTATCATTATAGTTCAGGAAAAACTAGCAACTAAACATAAAAAAATTAGATAAATAAAAAGATTATAATAGAAATAAAGATTATAATAGAAATAAAGATAATAATTAAATAATTAAATTAAAATAATTGAGTTATATTTTAATATAAAATAGGTGAGTTGATCAATCATTTCCTTTGTGTCCCAAGAGATTTTATTTTCTCCATACAAGTCAATTTTTTAGTTGTACTTTAATCTAATATTTGTAGAATTAATCAAAATTACAGCTAAATTTCTTTGATTTTGTAGTAAAAACTTAACATTGCTCGAAAATAATATGTCTGATCCAGACTCCAACGTTTTTGGATGTAACCTATTTAGTTTTGATTATGAACTTTATCAACAACAGCATAATGTAAAATTCTCCCCGGAAAAAGAATGTCCCGAATATCCCAGTACTGGTCATAATAACAATGACTCGGGTAATTATTCCACAGAAAATTTCAATTACAATAACAATGACTATAAACAATATGATGCGAAAATCTCCCCCGATAGTTATTCACAAGAATATTCCCACCTCAATATGAATGACTATAATACCCATCCACTCCAAGAAGAGCTACCAAATTTATCAGTTTCCAGAGAACCCGAGCCCGAGCCCTTACTTTTTGCGGAACCGAATCAGTTCCGTGAATATCCGCATGGTTCCTGGTATACCCCGGACACGAATTATTACACAGGTTTGATCTTTAACGATTCAGGGCATAGTTTCTTGTATATATATATAGGGTAACCATTAAAATCATCATATTATGCAGGGACTGAGATTTCTGTGCAGAACTCAGATGAAACGAAATATTCCAATTATCATAATAATGCGAAAATCTCCCCCGATAGTTATTCACAGGAATATTCCAATTTCAATATCAATGACTATAATACCCATCCACTCCAAAAAGATCTACAAAATTTATCAATATCCAAAGAACCCGAGCCCTTTCTTTTCGCGGAACCGAATCAGTTCCGTGAACATATAAATTATTCCTCTTATACCTCGGACACGAATAATTACACAGGTTTGATCTTTAACAATTCAGAGTATAGTTTCTTGTATATATATGGAGTACCCATAAAAATCATGATATTTTGCAGGGAGTGAGCTTTCTGTGCATAAATTAGATGAAACGGGAAATTCAAGTCCTCATAACGGATTAAACGATGTAAAAGAGCATTCACATGCCTTGGAAATGGACGATGATGCTGATTTTAGTGAGGAAGTTGATAAAAGACTCAATCAAATGGTTTCTGTTCCTGTGAGTAGAGCTATACTTTGATTCTTGAATTATCTACACTAGCGCACTTGAATGATTCAATATAAGTATATTAATTTTCGTTTAAGTTTTTTTTTTTGGGGGGTTTTTGCAGCATATTCCGAAAATAAATGGGGACATACCTTCGATAGATGATGCAAATGCTGAATATCAGAGGCTGGTAAACAGGTACTCAAGTTGTCTGACTGTAGATAAGCTATTATTCGGGAACAGAAACTAATTGTTGGAATCGCATGATTAAGTACTAATACTAGATTCTGTTTGCAAAAAATTATGTTGATCATTTATGTTTATGTTCAGCCTTGTCTCATTTAGGTTGCGCAGTTTCCATTAGCAAGTATATCACTTATAGATGCACATTTACTCATCATTTTCTGAACTTTTCGCCTACTCCAAGTTTGATATCTGATCGTGTTCTGTTTCCAGATTGGAAGCTTGCAACTTGATCGAACGTATTGTTGAAGCAGATGGGAACTGTCAATTCCGAGCATTATCTGATCAAGTTTATCAGACACCAGAGCATCATCTGTTTGTAAGGAAAAAGGTCGTTCGTCAGGTAATTGTCTGAATTCTCTTTCAATTATGACAATCTTGATTTTATTATCCAGTTTGTTGAGATTTTAATGTAAGTAAGAATTGTCGCTTATTAGCTAAAAGCAAACAGAGATATGTACGAAGGTTATGTTCCAATGTCATTCAACAAATACTTGAAGAGGATGTCCAAGTACGACTTTAATATCCTTCACCCCCTCCCTTGATCCCTTTCTTTCACCTTGTTTGACTAATTTGATTTGTAATGATTGTATGATAATCAGAAGCGGAGAATGGGGAGATCATGTTACCTTACAAGCTGCCGCAGATTTGGTATACATTTTTTTCGATTTTTGCGTCTATATATAACAAGGAAAGTATTTGATCGAGGAAAAAGTTTTTTATTTCGATGACTGATATGTTTTTATGTCTCTTTTTACAGTATGGCATGAAAATTATCCTCATAACATCATTTGAGGACACATGTTATTTGGAGATTCCACCGAAGATCCAAAAGTCCGAAAGTGGTAAAATTTTCAGAATCATACCTTCCTGTGTATTAATTAGAGAAGACCCTAGGTTTGGAGAGGGAGTGTGTGTGTTCTGGTTCACTTAATACACTAGTTTATGTCTCCTTAACAAAACTTCCATCGAGAAATTGCGTTAGCGTTTTGTAAAGATAATCTTTTATCAAGAACGTGGATAAAGTCGAAGCATAACCTAAAATTGCATTAATACTAATTTTTTTCAGTTTTATTATTATTTATCCAACTTTTTAATAAAAAAATCCAATATTATCAAAACACATTTTCTCTATTTCCAGTATTACTTTTAATTAAATAATAGAAAAAGCATTGCAGTAAATAACCAGATATATATATATATTAATTAAAGGTAACTGTGTAAAAAAAAGTATATATATTAAATGCTATTTTTGATTTTTGTGCACAAAAAAGGTAGACAAATAAGAATAGACATATAAGTATTCCTAGTTGATTTGTAATTTAACAAAGTTAATAAAATATGAAATCACATCGTTCTTCTGTAGTGATTTGCTTGAGCTACTGGTCGGAAGTGCATTACAATTCCATATATACCCGCGAAGGTAATTTTTTCTTAGGATCATGCTGTTATTACTTGATATTATTAAGTATAAATGTAAACAAGTTTGATTTTAATGGTTAATAGGATCATCGTGTGATTAAGATTTGTTGCCATCAGAGTCGAAAAAAAGAAAGAATGGTGGAGTTGTTGAAACAAGCAACGGATGGAAGTGAACCACTGGGTTTGATCATATACCGGTTACAGACACATTTGTTTTTTCGTATCCTTGTCTTTTTGGGATTGGTAAACTTTTGTTACAATAGATTTATAGTAAAGCCAGGATATAATATACTTGATCATAGGGTAATCTCAATTTCTTATAACTTATTATAGTTGAAAAATAATTTATTTATAAGTTTACTGTACTAGCTCAAATATATAAAGTCTGTGTCATGTGCATCCTTTAAAGGGGCGTATTTGGTGAGCCGGGGGGGGGGGGGGGAGGGTGGATTTGGGAGGGGGTGTCCATATCCCCATTGACCTGGGGTTGGGAAAAAACATGAGTAGAAAAGAATATATTGTCCCGAATATCGAAAAACTTAGCTCCCTAGAGTATAATGTTTTCCTTGTGATTCTTAACGTATGTTGAGCAATAACTTTGGATAGCTTTTTTTCTTCCTACTTACCTACCACTCTTTTCTATAGCCCTATTTTTTACGAAATATCACTCTTTTAAACAGAGCTATTTTCTTGACTATTATTATAAACCTCATATATCTTGAGAAAGTTACACAACACAGTGTAGGCTTGAGATGCCTCCTAAACTTTTTCTTCCTTCTTTATCTCCCTCCTGACACTTGAATGATCAACCCTTTCCTGGAATTTTTTTTAAAGTCAAACTAAAATTCATTAAATAAGAAAGATGGATACATCATCCTACGCCCATAGACTTACCATCATTCCTGATAAAAGTTACTAACTATGGTTGGTAGAGTAAAACTAATAGCCAAACAACAATCCGTACAACTATTGTTTAGCTACCCATTAGCGACAAATTTTTCCTACAACTAACATATGAGAAGCTATTACAATTAGAAGGAGCAAGTTCCAAAATATCCCTTACAATTGTTGGTAAAATAAAATAAGGACGATGGCTGAAACGACGGTAATCACAAAATTGGTTAAGTACACAAGTTAAACTTACAACAAGTAAACTAACGTAAACAAAAAGTACAAAACTTGCAAACGAAAAACCCATAATTTTGAGTAATAGTTACAAACGCTTGTGTTAAAAAGAATTACCGAGTATAATCGTATCTTTAAACAGATTGCTATCACTACTCTAATCCTTGCTCGAACTTTGAGAGAAGGAGAAAAAGTTGAGAGCTTCTTTTTAGTGTAGTGTAATTCTTCTTTTGCTTCTCTTTTCAAATGACTCAAACTCTTCTTATTTAGGGGTAGATGTCTTCTAAAAAATGTTCATACTTAATGGTCTGTCATTAAAAACGTTCACAATAAAGACAAATGTTTCACATGTTTGTAAGCCTTGCATGAATCTAGACACTCTTTTTGTCGCAAGTTGGAAGACAAATCTAGAGATTCTTTTTAACCTGTGTCACAATTGAGTCTTTATTACAGGAGCGTCTGAAAATTGAGCATGGTAGCATTCAAGTCTAAGCATTTTCTTCGTTTAATGGCATTTTCAATCGTGACAAATTAAATGTATAAGTACCAGCTTCAAAAAATGTTTAATTTTTATTTTAATTTCAAAAGAATCCCGAACTCCACATGAAATCCAACACCTTGTCTCACCATATCCAATTCCAGGCTAGGCTTGGCAGGTGGATTTTTTTCCCTTACTCTTCATTTCTAGAGTGTTGGGTCTTTTAAAATATAGAAGGAAAAAATTATATAAACTAATAAATCATTCCTACACTTCCTATGTTGGACTTTTCAATAAAAATGACTCTTGGTCTTCTTATTCTCCATGAGAATGAAATTAACTTTTACCTTTAAGTTTATTTTTAATTTTCAACAATTCTACACTCAAACTCTAGGCGAAATGGTGAATAGAATTCCATGCATATCAACGTTGGATGAATTGTACTTAAGTGAAATATCTTTCAATTTAAATTGACATGTAGTGAAATGGGACAACCACCGAATTCCGTAATGTGAATATACTCTTGAACTTGACGTTTTTGGTTGAGACCCTTACGACACATACTCTACTGGATAGAAAATATAGATTCCTCAATCATTACCCTTTATTACACATAGGTGATCTTTATAGGTATCTAACTTAAGTAGACTACACTTCTAGGGTATTGAGATTATTAAGAGAAATAGTGCTCATTATCATCGAGTGTCTAGTAAATTCGTCAATTCATTCTCAATAGGACCACCACTATGGGTTATGAATTCATAGTGAATTTTAAACTCATCTTTAGGACCCTCAAGATTGTCCATCCAATATCAAATATCCCTTAAGGGTCTTGAGATCAATTTAAGAACAATATATATCAACCTCAATGGTGAAGTCATCAAGTCCTTCTCAAAAGGACCACCACTAATGGCTATAAATTCATTAAGATATAATATGCTCCTGTTTGTATGCACAGTTCAATTCCATAAGGATGGGAAGGTGGTGTATCCTATAGAATCATTAGTCATTTATTCCCCAATGAATGGGGTTTATACCCATTCCCCTCGACATTTCCATGACTACTCTCTTGGTTAAGTCTTTAGCAGACGTAACAAACATATTACTTTTTGATCGTACATACTTTAAGGCTATCACACAATTTTTCAATAAATATTTTATTTAACCATGTCTTGTGCGAGTATGTCTCCTCTTTCTAGTTTAGACTCTGTTACGAGCGACACTAATCGCTGCTTGCGAATCACAATAGACACATACTATTGTGATACTTGTATCCGTTAGTGGTAGATCTGCTACAAGACTTCTCACCCAATAAACTTTTTTCTCTACCAAATCTAGTTCTATGGAATCAGATTTCATGGTGGACCGTGTTATAGAAGTCTATTTGGAGTACTTTCAAGATATAACACCTCCTCCTAAGGAAAACACATAGCCACTAGTGGAGCTTACTTCATCATTGTTTGAGAACCAGTTTGCATCACAAAATACTTCAAGAACTGCAGACCTATATTAATGGTACCTCTCAATTACTTTAATAAATAACGAAGAGAAACCCAGTAGTCACTACTCGGGTTATGAGTATAGAAACTTAGTCTACTTACAGCATAGGCAATATCGAGTCCAACATAGTTAATCAAGAAAACCGCACTTCTTATAATATTAGCATACTTATGAGATACAACATCCCAATGTTCTTACACAATTTAATACTAGATTCATAAGGAGTTTTAACAAACATCACTTGAAAAGAGTCAAATTTCTTTATCATCTTTAATACATAATGAGAATGACTAAGGTAAACACCATTGCTATGCCTAATGAAATTTACCCCTAGAATCACATCAGCTTCCTCCATATCTTTTATACTAAATTAGAAGACAAGAATATTTTAGTTTCATTAATAATATGAATACAAGTACCAATGATAACCATGTCATCCATATAAATACAAATTATAACACACTCTAATCCTATTACTTTAGAGTAAAGAAAAGAGTCAGAAGTGTTAACTATGAAACCATATTTTATTAATGTAATATCTAATTTTTCATACCATTGTTTTGGTGCATGTTTTGATCCATACAACGACTTCCTACTCTTACATACTTTGTCCTCTTGAAATGGAACTATAAACCCCTTAGGTTGTACCATATAGATCTCTTCATCTAGATATCCATTTAGAAATGCAATTTGAACATCCATTTGATGTATAACTAGTTTATTAATAGAAACTAGTGTAATAAGGATCTTAATAGTGGTTATTTGGTTACATGGGAGTAAGTGCCAAAGTAATCTAAGCATTTCTTTAGGAAGAAACCCCTAATAACAATTCTAGCATTGAATTTATCTATTGAACCAATAAGTCTCAATATTTTCTTAAAAACCCACTTATTACTAATGGGTTTACTACTCCTAAGTAAGTTGGCTAATTCCAATTTATGTTTTGATTTAATAGGCTCAAGTTCACTATTGATTGCCTCTTTTCAAAAGCTAGAGTCTGGTGATTTTATAGCTTCATTATAAGTTGTAGGGCATTTCTCTGTAAGAGAGAACAAGACCACCTCTTCACTTATCATGTCTATGTGAAAACCCTTGGTCATGGAAAGACGTGACAAAATCTGGTAGAAAACTTGACTTGATCTTAATCCTCTTTATCTCCTAGGTTTATCTGTGGGAATACTACTAAGGCTCATAGAAGTTAAATGATCAGGGTTGATATGACTTAAAGGAACATCAATATTAGCAGATAAGCTTTAAGGGTTTTCTTGTAAATTAACACTAATATCATTCATATTTCAGAGGAAATATGTGTTCACAAAATTCAACATCTTTAGCACTACTACAGGCGTGATCTCTAGCGACTAAATCATTCCCGACTACTTAACTGTAGTCGCTAAAGATACCTCTTTAACGACTACTTATTTTTTACGACTAATTTACATTTTTATCAACTACATAAGTAGTCGTAAATACATTTTGTTTTTAACGACTACTTGAAGTAGTCGTAAATGTTGTGCACATAGTCGCTAGTATTTTTTTAATTTTTAATTATTTTTGTTCACCGACATAAGTAGTCGCAAATGACCTTTAGCATTTTACGACGACTTTTGTAGTCGTTAGTAGTCATTAATAGCGACCACTTGTACATCTTTAGTGACTACTTGTGTAGTCACGAATGCTTGTAGCGTATTTATTACAGTAGCTTGCGAATTGGAATCCTCATTACCCATTATTTTATAACTTACCCACTATTCTCTCAAAACTCTTCCAATTTTTTCCACAAATCATCATCAAATATTACTTCAACACGTGGAATAGCTTTCCCAGGCCAATCAACAACGTGGAACCTACTCAATTATCAATTTCTCCAACCAATTTTGCCCAAAATTAGGTATTTTTTCTTCAATAAAACTTTTTAAAATTTATTATTTTTTATTATAATTGTGTAGTTAATGTTAAATAGTATTACTAGGTTGTTAGAAACATGTTTTAATTTTATATTTTATATGATGTAGTATTGTATGAGAAATAAATGCACAAATGAAATATTTATTTTGTATTCTTTTATATTGGTAGTTGATTATATTGGTAATAGAGGATGGATTCGGGTATTGATAAAAGTTGGATTAAAATCGCTCATCGTGTTTCGCATGAATTTGTTAAGGGGATAGAAGAATTTCTTGCATTTGCTAAAAAAAAGATGATTTTAAAGAAACTTTGTTTTGTCCGTATAATGGGTGTTTGAATTATCGTCGGTATAACGTGGACAAGGTTAGGTCACATCTTTTACAATTTGAGTTTTTGTCCACGTATGAGATTTGGACAAAGCATGATGAGAACGATGAAATTCCCGAGAATCGATATGTAGAAAATGAAATGTTGAATGTCTATGAAGGTTTGAGACCTAATTACGAAGGTGGTGGGCATTCGGGTGACACCAAGATTATAGACTTGAACAATTCAACATGTGGCAGTTTTGGAACTATGTTTCCGGAATTGGAGACTGAATTATACCCTGGTTGTACAGTAATGAGTTCATTAATTTCATCGCGAAGCTAATGCACGTGAAGGTGGATAACAAGTGGACTAACACATCTTTCACCAAGTTGCTTGAACTTTTGTGCCGCGTGCTCATACCTTGCCCCAGGCATACGAGGAGTGCAACAAAAAGTTAAAATGTTTAGGTATGGGGTACACTACCATCGATGTTTGCGTGAATGATTGTGCTTTATTTTACAAGGAGAATGAGTTCCTCGATAAGTGTCCAGTATGTAGTGAATCCAGATGGGACCCGAAGAAGCGTTTGAAAGTAGCGCATAAGAAACTCCGATATTTCCCGATTGCCCCGAGGTTGCAGCGACTTTATGCTTCGAGACACACCGCCGAAAAATATGATTTGGCACAGTACATGGAAGAGTACAGATCTAGATGTGTTGTGTCATCCGGTTGATGGTGATATTTGGAAGAGATTTGTTCAGTTACATCCTGAGTTTACTAGTGAACCTCGGAATGTGTTCTTGGGTTTGGGAATCGATGGTTTTTGTCCGTTCTCTATACAGAACGACTCGTATAGCATGTGGCCGGTTATTGACCGTCTATAACTTACGATCGTGGTAATGTATGAATGAGACAATATTTCAGCTTTGTTTGTTGATTCTGGGACCCCGTTCACCCGGTAAGGACATGGATGTCTTTCTTCGACCTGTTATAGATGAGTTGGACGAGTTGTGGGATTACATGATCCTTACGTATGATGCCCACAAGAAGCAAGAGTTTACGATGAAGGTTTGTTGTTGTCCACGACTAATGATTACCCCGCTAGGTCATACACTTCATGATGGTCGGGTCAAGGTTACTTAACTTGTCCAGAATGTATGGATTCTACTCCGTCATTGTGGGTGAAGAAAGGGGTTGTTTACTTTGACCATAGACGTTGGTTACCTCCCAGACATCGATTTAGAAGAGACAAGGTTTCGTACCCGGATGCTGATCATAGGGGCCCACTGAGGAACATACTCATGCTAATATTCAGACACAGTTAGATGGACTTCCCGTTGTGTTTCCTGGTAAACACAAGGATTTTGGGGGCAAGATCATAAATCAAACCGTTCCTCGTCGATTCAATTGGCAGAAGAAGAATATTTTTAATCGTTTACCTTATTGGTCCAAAAATTTGTTGAAATATAACATTGACGTTATGCATTGCGAGAAGAATGTGTGTAATAGTTTGCTCGACATAGTTATAGGTCTTGATGGGAAAATAAACAAAGATAACGTGAAAGAGAGAATGGATCTTAAGGATATGAACATCATGAAAGATTTGTGGTTGACATCGAGAGGAGGTAAACCGATATTGTAGCGAGCAAAGTATACTTTGTCAACGGAAAAGCGAAAAATATTTCTTGACTTGTTGAAGGCACAGAAGTTTCCCGATGGTTTCGTATCTAGTTTGAGAAATACTGTTCAAAGTGATACGGGCAAGATTATCGGAATGAAATCTCACGATTGTCACGTGATGATGCAGTATCTTTTTGTGGCTAGTATCCCAGGTCTTATTGAAGATAAACCGATTAGTGATACGATTATTGGGTTAGCTAATGTGTTTTGAGTCGTTTGTAAGAAGAATATCAACACGAAAGAGTTATAATCGGGTAAGGAGAAAGTGGTTGAAGTTATGTGTAGACTGGAAATAAATTTGCCTTCCGCGTTTATCGATATAATGATCCACCTGGTTATACATTTATACGACAAAGATTTGTTGAGGGGAGCGGTTCAGATGCATTGGATATACCCATTTGAGCGATATTTAAAGAAGTTAAAGGAGTACATACGAAACCCCGGCTAGGCCAGAGGGTTCAATCGCCGAGGGGTATGCCGTAGAGGAGACTTTGACTTTTACAGAATCGATCCCCTTTGACTGTTTTCATATCACGTTATCTTCAAGAAGAAAAAAAAAGTTCAACAAATTGGGTAGATATACCGAGACTGTAGCTCAACCGAAATATTTATCTGTATTTAAGAGCCAATGTACGCCACTAGGTAAGAAAGAGTTTGGTGTTTTGCAGTACATAAAGAAGGAGCAAATCAATTGGTACATTTATACTTAATTGTGACGAAATCCAGCATTTAATGACGTAAGTTGATCATTTTTTTAATTCATTATGAAAAACGTATTGACTTTACTCTTCAAATGTGCAGAGAACACAAAGCCACGCTATCGGGCCCTGTAGCTGATTAAGATAGGAAACACCGACAAAATTTTCGAGATTGGTTTATTTATAAGGTATAGATTCATTCAAATACCAATTTAAGATTCAATATTCCACAATATTGTTATAATTGTTTATGTTTGTAGGTTTATGAAATGGAAAAGGTCGGTGATGCATTTGCTACTAGTGAGATGATTTCATTGGCTAGTAAGTCTTATGGTGCAGTTTATAAGTACGATTCATGTGTTGTGAACAGTGTCAAATGGGTTACTCATGAAAAGGGTGAAGAAAGAGTGACTCAAGATTACGGGGTATGCACCATTTACGAAGAAAAACCGTATTACGGTGAATTAGTCAAGATTGTAGAGGTAACATGTGATGGTGGTTGTTTTGTTGTGTTATTCGAGTGTAATTGGAATAACACGAGTACTGCGAGGACAAAGAATGGGGTAACCTTTATTAACACGTCTAGTTTTTTTGGAGAGAAGAGCCATACATCTTAGCGACACAATCAAAAAAAGTGTTTTACATTGATGAGATTAATTCAAGGAAAGCACAAAAAAGGTGGAAAGTTGTTTGGGAAATCGGTGATAGACATGGATAGAGTCTCGAGTTTGGGGTGCAAATCACTACCTACTGAAAACGAGAGTATCACTATCCCTTTGGTGAACACGGAGACAGATTACTCATAGTTACACTTGACAACTGGTGAGAAGATCCCATTTGACCCTTTTCAATTGCATGTGCTTTATTTATTGATGTAGAGGACGAGTTTTTGGGCGACACGATGGACGAGTATGCCGATGATGAAATAGAGGAACCAACCTACGTTGATAGTGATGAGGAAGTTGTTGACACGAGAGGTTACAAGACGGACTGAAGTGTTATATTATATCTTTATTGTTTAGTGTTTTTACAATTTGGCAGTTATATTTGATGATTTGTTATGATCAAGTGTTTTGATTGTTTGGATTTTGATTATGTGGTTTTGATTGTTTGGAATTTGATTACGTTTTTTGATTGTTTGGATTTGATGACGTTAAATTTATTGATTGTTAGAAATTAAAATTGTTCATTATTAATTAATTTTAAAAAAATAGTATTCGCGACTACATAGGCCAATCGCGACTAGTTCATACGTATGAACTAGTCGAGAAAGATTGTAATGGTTTTCGCGACTGCTAGGTAGTCGCTAAATAAGAATTTAATATCCATTAAATTAATGGCGGTCCATTTTCCCGCCTAATGGAAGGACACACTTTACATCTTATCGCTTAGCGACTACCTTGGTAGTCGCGAAAACCCCATTTGTTGGGTCAAATTACTAACACGTGTTAGTCAGACTTTCTATTCGCGATTAATATCCTCATATTTCGCGACTACATGACGTAGTCGCGAAAACAATTGTTCTATATGTACTTCTGCCGAACCATTTCACTCTCACTTTCCTTATACACACCATAAAAAATGCATCTCTCTCTCGTTTTTTTCCACTCCAAGCTAGGATTGAAGCTAGAAACACCTAAAAATCATCACTGTAGGTAACATAAACATGTTTTTAACCTTATTTCCCTTTTCTTTTATGATTTCAATACATTTCATTCTCTAATTTTTAATTAACCTAATTTTGATTTTGCTTTGTGTTCGAACCCGAATCATATAGGCATGAATTCTACATCAAAAGAGCTTCTATTTCATCATTCAAGGTAAGTTTTTCAACACCTATCTGTGTTATAATTTTCAAGGTTTTTTTTCTATTTTTTTGTTTTTTGATTTTTGGATGTTTTTGTTATATCCGAATATCATGTAGTGTGTTAGGATGATTTGTATGTTATTTTTAACACATATTAATAGATAAAATGGAAAATAATTGATTGTGAATAATTTCATGAATTTTTTTCCTTTTTTTGTTGATATTGAAATTCGTTATTTGGGCGTGATTTAGGTTAGTTTTGACACTTTTTAATGCTAGATTATGAAAAAATCAATTGAATATATTTTGTTTTTTTTTTAGGATTTTTAGAAAATTAAAAGTAGTATTTTGCAAATAAAAATTGGATGTAATGAACATTTATTGGCCTAAAATGGTGTTTGTAAAAATGTATAGACCAAGTTGCAATTTTAAAAAAAAGTTAAAGAAAATAATTTGACAAATTATGTTTTTAAAAAAAAGAAAAATGACCATTTTGCAATTCATTAAAGTGTTATAGGAAAATAATTTGATGTAAAATGTTTTTTATAAAAATAAAAGGACCAAAATGTTTATTAAAAAAATAATAGGACCAAAATGCAAATAAATTATTTTATAAAAAATAAATTATAACTAAAATGTTTAAAAAAAATATAAGGACCAAATTGCAATTTAAAAAATAGTTAAAGAAAATAAAGTAGGACAAAAGTGTATTTAAAAAAAGGGACTAATTCGCAATTTATAAAAAAATAATTAAAGAAAATAATTTGACAAAAAATGATATTAAAAAAAATAAAAGCACCAATTTGAAATATCAAAAGAAAAAAATTATATATCTTTTATTTACTATACGACTAATAGTTTTTTTGTGTGTAATACAGATTGTAAGTGGAATGGATGTATTATTATATTTTTTGATTTATTTAATTTATTATTGTAATATTTATTTTGTATTTAATTTATATGTATGTATTTAATTTGGTGATGTAATAATTTTTATGTATTTAATTTTATATTTATGTATTTAATTTGGTGATGTAATAATTTTTAGTTTTTCCTTTTGTTTTTATTTCTGTCTTTTAAATATATTTCAAAATAGATGGGCGATGTGATAGTTAGGAGTCATGGAGGGGATGGTAGGGGCCGCGACCCAAACCGAAACCCAAACAAGGACCTTACACAGTGATATTAATGTTCATGATTTTAAAGATTGGAATGAACTAATGTAGTTTATTGACTCTAAATGTGATAGTAATTTATGTTAGAATGCAAGAAGTTAGGAAGATTCAAAGCTTAAAAGCAAAAGAAAAAAATAAGATGCAATTCCTAAACAAGAAGAAGATATAAAAGATATGTTGAAGACTACTAATGATATATAAGACCCGTTGTGAATAACATAAGTACACTACCAAAAAAGAGATTCACCAAAAGAAGCTTCTAATAGATGACAAAGTTAGGGGCATTATTGAAGAAAAGGAAAATCACTAAAGCATAACCAAACAGGCACCCCCAAAGAAGACTGCAAATAACAGGGTAAATTATAAATTGAGGCCCCCCACAACATGGACTTTATATTAAAAGTCCTGGACACTAACTAGTTGTAGAAACCCAACTAGATCAAAAGAAAAAGCCCAATATGCCCTCTTGTTACTTTTTTATTACAGTGAAACAAAAATCCCCAAAACAAAACCCTATATTAAGATGGGAAACACGCACCACTCCATTTCACTGCTGTCTCTCTGTTCTCTCTCTTCATTGCCGGCCTCACGCTCTCTCTGTGAACCCTTCCCACTCCCTTCTTCTCTCTGTAAAGACGCCCAATCCCCTCATCTCTCTCTAGCGTTCGTTCTCAACACCATCAACAATAATTACCTTCCATCTTCGCCATCATCACCTCTCCACTGCTGGAACCTTCGACAGCCACTAAAGACACCAACAGCCACCGCTCTGCTGCAGCTTTAGATGTCGCCGGACCTGCGTAGCTTCCACCTTCCCACAAGTGTGGCCGCTGCTGCGCTTCGAGAAGACGGAGCCACCACCACGAAGCTGCGAGTACCAGATCCACCACCAAGCGCGAACCAGGTCGACCACCAATCTCCGTTGCGCGAACCAGATCCACCACCACACTCTGCTGCGCGAACCGGAAGCCAACTGCTGCAACGAAGGAAGCACACTGCTGCAGATTCGAGAAGCCGGCGCCACCAGGTAAAGGATTTCTGCTGTTGCCCTGCTGTCCATTTATGTGTTTTAAATAATTATTTGTTTTTGCAGGTAAAGGATTCTAAGCTTTACTGGAGATCTGGATTGATTTAGTCGCCGTTCGTGATAGTGGTGTTAGTCGGTGTTGCAAGTCTAGATCGATGGCAGTTCGTGATACGGCTGTTCGTGGTGGTCCGTTCGTGATGGTGTTGTTCGTGGTGGTGCAGATCTGGGTACATGTGCAGTGCAGGTCCAATAGGTTACCTCCCGATGGGTACAGGCCCACATCAACCAGATATTCCAGTCCCAGTGTTGTGTGTAGCAGTTTTAATTTTGTTTATTATTTATTTTACGCGTTATTTTCTTTTTTTGCAGGTGGGTACAGACCCTGTTGTAACGAGACAGTATTCCGATAGCCCAATGGGTACATACCTGTGTAGAAAGCCAGATCTGTGTGCAGTGGGGGTGTTGCTCGTGGTGGTATTTTCCAGATTCGGTTTTAGCTTTTTTAATTATTTACTTGAAAGTAATTGTTTTCTTTGTTGTGCAGGTGCATTCACAAACCTTTGGGTACAGACCCATTAACCATGACTTTGGACCAATAACCCTCTGGGTCGAGCCCCATCTGGGTCCAGACCCATCTGGGTACAGCTGTTGGACTATAGGGACATATGATGCAATAACAAGGGACATATGGTGCAATTGCAATCCTGGACTTTTGGCTAATATGTGCAATGACAGTAAAAAAGGACTTGAATGCTCAAATCTTCCAGGACAAGTGTCTGAATTCCTAATGATTGATTTGGACATTGACCTATAAATGTGTTGTTTTGATTTTAACAGGGACCTGAAATTACACGAGACCATGTGTCTGTACCCGCGTGGGTGCGTACCCATAACGAAACTAAAACTCAAATTAAAAAATAAAGGCAAATAAACTGAAAAGGGTATATGGGTAAACTGGCTAACCAATAGTTGCAACTGAAGACTTTATAAGAACTTCTAAATACATGGGCTCTAAAATATAATGTTTTTAGATTTAAGGCTGGATTTTGTAATTTCCTCAAATAACATGCACCTGTTAAGTAAATATATGACCATTGGAACATGGACAAATTAGACAGTTAAAAAAAGTGAAAAAAAAAAATAGAATATGAATTAACCAATTAGGACCCTATTAAGGAATAAGAATGAAAACATGCACCCACTATGGCCAAGCTATTGAAACTTATTTGGTCACGTGAAAATGGTCGTTAGGAAACTCGTTGCCTAATTAATTCATTCTTGTTCAAATACATCTCTACAACACATAAAGTTAATCCAAGATTCAAAATTCAAAGTTAGAGAGTTCAATTCCTTCTAAGTTAAATTATACACATTCTACGTAGAATATTCTTCATATATATATATTTTCCCAAGATAGGAGTTTTATAAAATATCAAGGAATGAGTGTATTTTTGTTCTTTAGAGGTTTTATCACACCTAGTGTAAGTTGTAAGGATGTTTTTAAATTCGTTGTTGAAGTAATGAGAATGCTATCAACAAATTTACTAAAAGTGTTAAAAAAATCACTATCATATATATATATATATATATATATTCCTTTGCTAAAATAAAAAAAGGACTTTCGAGAAAGTTTAAAAGTGTAACCATGATTACCATTGTAGATATGGTTGATGATTTTTTTTCTTCAACAAATTAAATGATCAATTTTATTAAAAATATTTTGACTAGAAAATATTAAATATTAAAAGTACTTTTAAAAAAAAAATCAATAATTCAATTATTATCAATATTGATGTCATAAAATTACTTTTTCAACTAACTTCAACATAATTAATATATTTTATTGACCACATTAATAGAAATAACATTTATTAAAATCAAACAAACTAGTTAACCTACACAATAAATTTTAATCAATTATTATAAATGTCAAAATCATCACCTTTATACCTAAACTTTTTAAAAAAAAGACAATTCTGATAAATACGAATTGCACAAGTAGTCCTTGTTTTTATACAGTTATATAGTATATCATAGTATTATTCAAAAATATTGCAAAATTAGTCCCTGCCTAGGTGACACACACACAAATTTAAGATAACACAAGTATATTCACATTTATTAATACAATGAGGTCTACAATTGATTATTTTGAATAACCAGAAGACTAACTATGCAATTTAACCAAAAACTTTTAACTATAAATATGTGTTTGGCCTACTTCTTTATCACTATCAGTAAGGTTTCTCTTTCACTAGTCTCATTAGAATCTCACAAAGATAAGCCTGAAACCTAGAAGAAATTTCTTTGAAAATGAGTCATAACAACCAAACACCATCTGCTCATTACCAACCCTACTTTGGAAGCACTTCCAGTACCACCTCAATTCCCCAGGCTCAGGCTCAGAACCTTCCTCCTCCACAACCCACCAATGCTGTTACCGTTACAACAACACAGGTTCACCACCTTCCTGATCCTCTTCCCGCCACCTATGCTGCTGCTACCCCCACCACTGAGGTGGTGGGTGAACCTTCTGTCCGCAGAAGAGGACGCAATGCAGGATCTTCTTCAACAGAAAGGCGTGACCGTCATCTCTTGGTCAACGGAAGAGGGCGGCGTATGTATTTGCCAGTTATGTATGAAGCAAGAATCCGCCAATTAACTCGCGAGCTTGGCTTCCGCAGTGACGGACAAACAATTGAGTGGATCCTCCAGAACGCAGAGCCCGCCGTCATTGAAGCTACAGGTAGTGGTACAGTTCCTGCTGAATTTATGTTATCCAACTCCGTAGGACCTATCCGTTCTTCCAGAACTGCAGCATCCAATTTAGCTCCGCTCGACCAGATGCAACAATCGCAGCCACAGGTCCCACAGGTCCCTTATGTCCCACAAGTCCCACAGGTCCCTTATGTCCCACAGTTTCCTGGTGTTGACCCATCACAGGATGAGTTTATCTTCGGTGCCTCCACCCCACGTGGCTGAGGATCTGGAGAACATTCCAACCACCACCAGTAGAATAAAATTTCAAAACTGAGAACTGGTGTGTGTATTTTGAGATTTTTTTTAATAAACTATGTTATGTTTTTGAATTTGATGCCTTTAGAATTTCTATATCATTTCAAGTTATATTATGAATGAATTTATCAGTGTTATGCGATTTCCTTTTAATGTTGATGATATAGTATACATTACCGAGTAAAGCATACAAAAGCTTATTTATTTAGAAATTCAATAATAATAAACGATTACAAGTGAAGATATATAAGCGAATATAATGCATGAAAGTATAACAAAATAAAGAAAAAGTTATTTAAAGTTTAGATAAAACCTAATCACTTGAGTAGTCTGTCATTCGTATTTATAGAGGATCTTGTAGGGGAAATACTCCTATAAATGCGATTTGATCTGTTTGGGCAATGTACAATGTCACCCTCCTATCGATTTTATCCTTAGTTGTACATGAACAAAAATCATAACAGATTACATCCTTAATTTGTACTCACTCACCTCCATCTCCAGAATAAATTCATATAGTTTATAATAACAGATTATTCATTTAGAAAATTAAAAAAAAAAAATTTAATAATATATATTCGTTATTCAAATGTTAAGATCTCAATCAAATAAGAAAAATTTATAATATATATCATTAACAAATAAGATTTGATTGAAAATAGTAAAAAGATTTAATTAAAAAAAAATTAGAAGGATCAGTAATTCACTTTCAATTAAAAAGTCCCATTAATTTTTTAATTTGTGTACAAAAAATAAAATGAATATTTTTATACAATGGTAGAATAAGTATGCAAAAACATGATTACTACATTCATTTAGACCAAATAACCTAATAAAAAAAATAAGAGTGGAAGAGAAAAGAAATATGACAATATATAACTTTGATTATTAAATTTAATTAATTATTAAAAACATGTTTGAGACTGTTTTCCAAAAACAAGTATTTTTAGATTTTTAAAAGTGATTTTGACCTTAAAACATTTTTAAGAAAAATACTAGATATTTGTTTTTAAAAAAATATTTAAAGTAATTCTAAATGTCAACATATTTTTTTTTTAATATTTTTTAAAGTCTAAAATAACCAATCCTAAACGAGTTCTACGTAGTTAAATAATTAATGATTTTTCTTTATCTTTTGTGAATTGAGAAATTTCATATTATTTGAACTACTAGTTAAATGTTTATTTGTAAAACATATGTAAAATGAACAAATATTATGTAGATATAGATCTTTCACTCATATACTTCCTTTAATCACTTTTGGTCCCTATTTAAAGAAGAAGAGAACATATTTTTTATTAAAATAAATATTAATTTTAATTTATAAATAATAATAATAATAATTATTAAATAATATAATGAAGAAAAACCTCATCACAAGAAAAAAGATATATTTTTTTATTTTGTAAATGCTTATATTAATTACTACTAAAAATTTATATAGACAAATAATTGGTGGAAGTTAATAGAAATTACAGTCTAATCTATATAAAATAAAATAATAGATGACTTTTATTTATTAACATAAGCATATACTAAAAAATATGTAAATAATACATCGCATATAGCTAGTAAGAATAATAGTTCTGTAAGTGGTTCATTTTTGGAGTTTCACACTTCTACTAAAAATATTGTAGGTGAGAGGGAAATAGCTGCAAGAAAACCCATTTGAATTCACAATCGATCTAATATAGTAGTATAAAACCCGTTCTTCACAACCAGCCTTAGCTCATAATCATTTTGATAGGATTTATTCCATCAATTGGATAACTGGATTTTGGATAAATATCAAACTCAATGCAATACTCACAATTATAAAAAAACCGAACTCACAATTATATTTAGGTTTTGTACAAAACTCATGCATTTTCTACAAAATTAAAAACACCATTAAAAATGCATATCAAAGACCAACCTCCAATCAAAATGACATTCACGATTTACACTCATAAAGAAATTGAACCTTAGAACCGACATAAGTATCAAAATTCCAACTAATCGTAAGATTTTTACCTATTTAAATTTTTGATAGGATCTACTTATGATGGTATTTTGCAATGAAAATTTTGTTGATAAGATGGATATAAGATGGATATAGAGACTTTGATCACATTATAATAGGGTTTCCAATGATATTAATTGGTTATAAATGGAGAAATAGTGGGTTTTCAGAGAGATTTGCCTAATATGTTTGTTGGGTAAAGTGAACAGCTAAAATGGAGTTACATGTTATTAGCATATCGAGGGTTATTGATCCATTTTTTACCCGAAACATGGAACATGCAGGGCCACCTTATATATGTGTATGTGTGTGTGTTGAGGTAACGTGTATCTTTATTTTTTGTTAACTCACTCCATATGATAGATTTTGGTTTTTCATGATCCATTGTTATAGGGACCTTTAATACTATTCTAATACTTACTTGATCGTTGGAGTATCATCGAGTAAATCCTTCCTGATGCTCCTCGCGAAATTCAACTTGTGCATGCACTTTCGAAGATGATGCAAGCAAATATCTTAAAGATAAAATACATCAATCTAAACCATATGAACTATAAAAAAACTCAAATATATGTAAAAATATTAATTAAAAGTTTTTAATTGCACAATAAATCTCACAAAAGATCTCGTAAAGCTACTCGGGGTAGAATTTGGAGGAATTTTCCTAATCTACTGATTTAACACTGTGTATGGAGAACAAGTGGATAGACATTGAGAGTTCGCTTGGAAGAAATGTGACTAGGAGGAAAAAATCTGCTTGGCCTAAAACCCTCTAATTAAGAGGAACAACTAGTTGTGGTAACAACTACACCAAATATACAAATGCTTAATGGAGTAGCCAAATAACAACAAAACACTGTAAGTATGCGTCGAGTGTGGTTATTAATGTCTCATCTATTGTTACAGATTTAAAGATTCATGAGTCATAATATGTAGGATTTTTTGTACTTTATTGTGTTATTTATCCTTTTATTTGTATATATATTGAGTTATCAACTTATTCTTAGATTTATACTTGTTTTGGAGAATTTTAAGATAAATTTATATTGTGTGTTAATTGTGTAGATCAGAGGAACAAGGTGAATCTGAAAACTGAAGTAAGAGATAAGGATCATGAAATTCAAGTATTAACTCATGAAAGTTATGAATAAACTAAAAATAAGCCAAGAAATGTCACAAAGTTTACCACAAATAACACAAAAAGTTTTCATATGAAACTAACACTAGCCTACAAAAAATGTCCAGAGTAATTGTGGAGTAATTAGAGGTATATTTTTATACCAATTGATATTATTTGAAGTCTAGTTCGCGTGGGTGAAAAAGTATCGAAAATCTAAGTTCATATGAGAAAGTTATGAATTGTTTAGAAATAATGACATGTATAGCCAAAGAACTATAAATCTCCTTGTGGGTTAAGTCTTACCAAATTTATTTTCCTTCATCAACATTACACAATATCCATAAATTTGAATCTATAAATTCACTTTTTTGAAATGAGATAGACACAGCTCAATACACATATCATTCTTGGAGCAAGCTAAACCTTAGGAGAAAGGTGAAAAGCAAGGAGAAGTAAGAGCAATACCTAATTTCATCATAATTCATAATAATTATTGTATTTCTTATTTATTCTCTTTATTTCATGTTAATATGAGCATCTTGACAATTGTATTCCTTATTTTTATCATGAACTAAATTTTTCAGTAGTTTGAGATGCTTGAGTATGAACCGTAATTTATTATTTAGGATTAAATTGTATGAATTTGAGATTTCTTCTTTTGTGAAGTGTGGATTATTGTAATTGTAATTTTCTTTGAACACTAATAAGGTGGAGGGTATACAGTGTAACCAACCGATTTGATGGGACTTAGATTCGCGTCAATATCTAATCTAAAGATATTTAGTAGTTCTAGAAAGAAGCCTTTCTTTGGAGGAACCCTTAATAATTTTCCATGCTAGTAAATTATCATATTAGGTTAAACTTCTTGCATCTATGCTCATTAGTATTAATGATTCCATTAATAAACTTAGGGTTGATGCATCTCTAAATGATTCCCTTTTTAAATATTATAAATAAGGAAATTTTGCAAATTAAGAATACTAATTACACTAAGAGTAGAAAATTTAGTTACCATGGTAGTAAAAATCCAATAAGAAAACCAAAAGCATATAATCTTAAACATGATAACATGTAAGTCTCTAGGGATATCTATATTTAAGGAATTTTAATTCATGAACGATGGCTTAGGGCCACTTTTTGGTTTTTTATAGTCAATAGACTAAAAAGTATCTATAAAAATATTCTAAGTTATTATTTAATTATTTGATAGCATATAACTAAACCAAATATTAAATCAAATAATCTAGTCATAGCATATAAAATATTACAAGATTCGTCTAAGGAACATCATAATAAATAATACTCAAAACATGCAAATGGGTGAGGGCATGACCATATACAATGAGGGAAAGGACGCACTAGAGACCAATTTCTTCGAACTCTGTGAGTTATGGATATTTGTCTTCTTGTAATCTTACGACTTGCGAGAGGTTTATGTTAGAATATAAAAATATATATGTGTCTTAAAAAGAAAAGTGGACGATGAATTCTCTAGTTTGCCTATTACTAGTGGTTTTGCCTCTATCTAGATATGAATTCTCTAGATATATGGCCTTCATACCTTCATCCTAATCTCATAATGAAACCTATGTTGTTTTGTAATTCACTTAATGGACCAAGACTTCAAATAATTATCAACTCTATTTGTTTTAATGGGTTGTATATATTTTTCTTTTAAAAAATTTGTTATGGACCTTTTGGAAATAATATTTTGAGATGTAAATCTTTTGGGTCAAAAATCCTTTAATATGTAGTCTATCTGATCATAAATGATATAATTAAAAACCAATGAATCTACCATATCACAACACAATCAATTAATTAATATAAAAATATATAAATAAAGCTTTCCTAACCCATAAAAATACTAATAAATAATCAAAATGATTCCACTCCCGTTATTCATATTAATATAGAAAGAAACTCAATAGCATAACAAAATTCAATATTCATAATCATTTAAATAATAGACAACTATGAGTTCCTTTTATTCCTTATTCTTCTTCTTTAATATCTTACTTCTAAAATATTTCTAAGAGATGTCTAAAACTACACTCCGAAAAATTCAAATTTGACTAATAAAAAATAAAGACACAATAATAAGTCATAGAGATTTTATGTAATATAAATTTAATTAAACAGATTCCTAAAATAAGTAGAAGGTGGTTTAGCTTGAGATTAATATCTTTCTCCACATATATTATGTACAAAAATCTCATATATATATATATACTAGAAAATACCCCGTACCTGAAGATACTTGGGCTAAAAGGAATTTAAAAATCATGATTACGTTTTAATTAGAAGACTAAGCAAGGCATAAAAACTAATTGGAAACAAAGTTGATCTTATAGCTTTGGAAATATTCAAACTAATATATCTACCTTCCAATATATGCATAGAGAAATTATAAACATAAATGTATATAGCCAGAAGTCAATATTATTATAACATGATGGAAAGTTGATATGAAAATACATAAGTAATATTAATACATGATCAAATGAAATAACAAAGATTACAACTTTACATAGAAATAATCAAGTGCGGAATTTGAAAGACCCCTACCTCCACTTTGTAATCTAGGATACATATACTTTATTCCTTTTTCAAAACAAGCAAAATATTGATCCAAATACAGTTATAAATTATCATTTGAGTATAAATATGGTTCACCAAATCCTTTGTCCATTAAAAATAATTATGTGCATTGTACAAATATCTTCAGATTTTGTTGGTTTCTGAGGAGACTTCACTGTTGGAGGTGGTGTTCAAATCGCCCATTTTTTGTGTTGTGTTATGTGGAAGACGACCCATAAATTATAAGTGTAGAAAAAGACTAATTAATTATATTTATATATATACTTTACTCGGTAAATTATGCCCTTCAAACCGTTGGGTTGTAAAAAAAATTGTTATCGAAAAGAGTAAGCATAGAGTAAAGTGATATATGACGAAATTACCCTTTTGAGAGTTTGGGATCTGGGTAATGATGTGAAAACACTGGTTACGTTTTCGATCCAATCTATTTCATCTAATTCTAAAGCAAAATCGTAAATCTGATTGGTCAACATTAACTATAAGACCACACAACACTACTGAGTTCCCTTTTTCCATATATTTTCAAGCAAGTCTTCCGCCAACGGTCGAAGCCATTCTGGACATACTCTACTCCTCCACCTAACGATCTAAACTCCACCAACGATCTGAGCCATTCTCTGGACATTCTTTAGTCCTCTAACTTTTATGGACATTCTCTAGTCTTCCACCAACAATTTGAACTTACTCCACCAACATTACTGCAATAAAGGCCTAAATTCTGAAATCCTTACAATCAGATAAATAAAATCGACCCCTAAATACAAAAGTTACTTCAATTTGAACCAACATTTCATAAATCTAATTATTTGTACCCCTCTTGTATCTTAAGCTCAATACGTATTTCATGTTTTTGTTGAATGTGTCAGAAGTTTCGCGTGGTTATGTGTGCATCCTCTCACGCACAAATTCCCACGAAATCACCTAATCATGCATATATATATATATATATATATATATATATATATATATATGTATATACGTATATATATGTGTATGTATATATGAGTAATGTTGGATATCACCCCCAAATTGCATCACCTTTATATCGCCCTATATGTGGACCAATCATGAAAGAGTTAGAAAATAATAAATCAGGATAGAGAAATCACAAGATTGGTTCATTTAAAATCCACATAGGAGGTGATATAAATGTGATGCGATTTGGAGTGATATCCAGCATTACTCTCTCTCTCTCTCTCTCTCTCTCTCTCTATATATATATATATATATATATATATATATATATATCTAGTTAAATCCCCCCTTTCAACTTAGGTCAGATTTACACACGCACACACTCTTAAACATTCAAAATGTTACAACAAAAGATTTACATCACTACCAGCTTCTGTGTATATATATATATATATATATATATATATATATATATATATATATATATGTACGTGTGTGTATATATATGTGTATATATATATATATGAGTAATGCTGGATATCACCCCAAACTGCATCACCTTTATATCGCCCTATATGTGTACCAATCATGAAAGAGAGAGAAAATAATAAATCAAGAAAGAGAAATCACAGGATTGGTTCATTTAAAATCCACATAGGAGGTGATATAAATGTGATGCGATTTGGGGTGATATCCAGCATTACTCTCTCTCTCTCCTCTCTCTCTCTCTCTCTCTCTCTCTCTCTCTATATATATATATATATATATATATATATATATATATATATATATATATATATATATAGTTAAATCTCCCCTTTCAACTTAGGTCAGATTCACACACGCACACACTCTTAAACAATCAAAATGTTACAACAAAAGATTTACATCACTAACATAGTTAATTCGGCAAAAAAAACTTTGAATGGTGGAAATTCTATATAGAAACACTTATTTAAGATTTAGTACAGCACCAAAAAGCATTTGGTTGTAGAAATCCTCATTGATCTTAGGGTACGTGTCCAAGTTCCTTAGCTTACTCATTATATTATAAATTTTTTGGTAATTATTATGTATACCTAAAAAGCTATTTTAACTATTAATAAAATTATAATCAACTTATTAACTGATTCTTTGATATACTTTTCTTATTAAAGTATATGTTATATCGATTGAGACTAAAATAATAAAGAAAATCAAAATAAAAAATTGATAATAGCTAAAGAGAAAAAAAAACAAACTAGAAAGGATCTTAAAAAATGCAATATATTCCATCCAAACTGGTCCTATATGACTCGTCATTCTTTTTCTCTTCCAATACAACTACCCATGGAGTAATAATGTCAACGCTAAAAAAGAAACCTAAAATACCCATACAACCCTTGAACAAAACCATGGACTTTGGATATACAAAGTACCAAAATAAGAATTTCATAGCTATTTCATCAAATCTGAAGAGTTTCACTTTGTCTCTTTCAAATCCGACTCTTATCTATTATCATATATCGCTCCTTGTCAACTATTTAGTGTCGGAGCTGACCCATTCTCAGTAATAGTTCCAGGTTCGAGAATATTGTTGCAGTTCTCACATCCGATCATTGTTTACGCTACCAGGCACTCTCCGTAAAGTCCTCGCCTCAGTCAAAGTTTGAAGGTCTTATCCAGTAATAGATATGAATGGTTTCAATGAACTAAATATACAATATTTGATATATTGAGATGATTAAAATGCACCCTGAATCATTCTATCTTTCTAGTTCCTTGAGACATCCTGTAGATTTCTCCTCTTCTACGAGACAACAGTTTATACAACATAGACAATAACTATTCACGTACAACAATATCACATACACTGTTCGTATTAACGCAAATAATATCAACACTGAAACCCAAATTGTTCGTACAATCACAATCCATGAGCTGAATTAAATATGCCTAATCTACACCTTATAACGATGGCAAAATTTCACCATCAGACTTTATATTACTCAAAATGCACAATCTGTCCCTATAATACGCAAAATTGCACAATCTGTCCCTATATTACAATTTACAATCAGTTTCATAAAACGCAACATCTATACGATTACACTATCCATGGAGGCCTGCCAAATAACCCAGAGTCAAGGGAATGATTTTCTTAACTTAAAATTTAGTTTATTCTCCTAATATTCTATAAAAGTCCAAAAGAAAATGGAATAAGTATAACTCCTTCTTAGCTCACTTTATCTTACATGAATACTATTTGGGAAAAAGCTTCTCCTATATAGCCATTTATAATCCAAATTGAGTAAAGTAATTCAACTCATGATGACAATGATGAACTAGAATGATTATAACATGGAGAGGTTTTAATTTTAAAATCATGAGTCAGTAAATTACAGTAATCGAGAAAGTAATAGAGTATCCAACAAACAGATTATGTTTAAAAGAGAATCCAATCGATTACCAGAATCGATCAACAACTCATTTGGAAAGCAATTAATTTTGATATAAACATGGCGATCTGCTTCTGAACTGTGTGTATAAGCATGTGATTTTTTACCCCTTCCTTGGTAATATTTACCACATACTAACACGCATCCATGGTAAAATTTAAGAGAGAGACTGAACAAAATTTCTCAAAGTTAAAATTCAGTGCCTGTAAAATTAAAATTACTTTTTAGCCCTTTGTAACTTTAAATACATGACGATTCACAGTGTCAAGATATGGACAATCCCTTCTTAATTTGATTGCGCAATTAGTCCTCCATTTGATCCCATTTTCATGTTTGTCCTCATCATCTTCAGATTCATAAAGATATCACCATTTTTCCCTTCTATAATGCTTTTTCTATATTATCTTATTCCTCCCCATCGTCAATATATGAAGCAAGTGGTAGAAGGACATTCTCGACCATCTTTTGTCTCTTTCTTGTACTATCTTCCTTCATCTCTTTGTGTCTTCATTCTCTGCTCACAGTCAAATTAATAATAAAATTAACATTTCTAGTCCCATATTAAATTAACATAACATTCTACATGAATTAAAGCTGTTTATTCCTTCTCAAGTAGCTAGAACAACTATTGAGCTATTCAATTTAAAAGAAAACGCTAGAGTACTAAAACTATAAACAAATACACAACAAATTCACAGCATAAAATCAATAAACTACATATTAGACCATATCCAGCAGTTGAGTCATATGGATATTTACTGCAAAACAATTCGAAAAATGCAGTATAAGACCAAATTGCTCACTTTAACAGAAAACGGATATTCTCAGCACATCACTTCTCATTCGGTAAAAGGCTTACAACGGTCATATTAATGGCCATTATAGGATATGTATAAAAGTTTAATAAATATACTTAAATTAGATAATTCTGAAGCATTGTAAAAGTGATGAGATTAGGTAAAAAAATAATTCAATATTTACCTTTATTTGGGTTCTTCTCCAAGCTGGTTGATGATGGTGGAAAATGGTCCCTAAGTGGCAGCGGTTTTCTTGTGCAGGAGCTGCACCAGAGGTGGTGTGGCGGTGGCGGGTGAGCAGAGAGAAGGGGTTAGGTACGAAATGAGTAACACTACAATGTGTTTGTGAAAATGTTTATGAAATGTTTGGAAAAGAAATAAAAGAATTGTTTCTAAACTTGTTGAGAGAGAGAGAGAGAGAGAGAGAGAGGGGGGAGGGATGGATTGTGAGTGGAGTGTAATTTTAACATTTCATTTTTTTAATTAGATAATATATCTACTAAGGGAAAATTAGGAAGTTTTAAATTTTTTTAAGTAATATAACGATCTCAACTGTTGCTCGTGACATATTTTTAGCTATGAATCGATCTTTACCCCTCTTTTTTTTGGTTACATGGCGGGCTTACTTGCGCGCACCCGACTAATTCCACGGAGATATACATGCCTCCCTATATATATTCTCATGGTAAATAAGAACTAGGTTACCCATGTTCAGGGAGGGGTTCGAGCCTTGTACCTCTCACTTTACACCCGTTAGGGAAGGGATTCGAATCTCTACCCCTCTTTATACCCCCTTAAATATATATATATATATATTTGTGTGTGTGTGTATATATATATATATATATATATATATATATATATATATATACTAGAGATGTCTCGTACCTGAAGGTACTTGGGCTAAAAAGAATTTAAAAAATTATAATAAATTTTGCAAAATTTATAAATGAATTATATATAAAAGAAATTCAAATCATTCTATTACTTGTAAAAATTAGCTTTAAAAATGATAAAATATATCAATATATATACTCATCATCTTATATATGTATTTATACATTTCTCTCATAACTCTGTAAACATAAGATGAATATATATCCAATATTTTGCTATATGATAAAATATATATATATCATATATGTCTTTCAGTTTTGTGCAATATTATACGTGTGTTTTATATAAGACTTTGCGAAGATTATCATTAAGCTAATTCTAAGGAAGACCATGTACTTAAAGGAACTTGGACAAAAATTATTTTAAAAATTATAATTGATAGTGCAAAATTCATAATTTAGTTTATATCAATACTTGAATGAAAATTATATATAAAAAGGTGTTTTCCGTATATACGTTAAAAGAGTCTTTTTTAGAGAATTTTTTTTCCGTGTCTATAGTTGTATAGTATAGTTGATTTAGTTTAGTAAAATTAAATATTGGATTATAAGTAAATTTGACCATTTGAATTAGCTAAAATTTTCTAGTAACTACGTTTTATAACAATAAAAATAAAACTTACCGGTAATTACAATAGAAATCATCCCATTTACAAATTAATAGAAGAGATAATTCTCAATTAATTACAATGGCTCACTTTTCATTCCCAAAAAAAAAGGAAGGAAGAAATTAGTTCCTACTTACTCACAAAAAATTAACTTAATTCTCAGTTAATTACTTTTGGCATTTTTAGCTTCCATTTTTACCCCTTATAAATACCTACATTATATCTTAATTAATTCATTAATACTGAAACCCTAACATTTAATAATCCCCTATATTTCATTACCTTCTCTTTATTACTCTACAATTTAACGCTTAACTAAAGTCAACGTCACGATCTTCTCTCACACCTTCATCTCTCTCGCGGCATCATCAATTTCTGCTTCAAATTAATTCTCGAATTCTCTTGATTTTTGCTCTAATCATTCATACATATTGTATTACTACTTCGCACGGTATGATTTTTGTTAACTCACCTCATTTTTTTCTTAATTTTTTTTCGTTTAATGCTTGCTTTTTTGATAATATCAGTTGCTGATGATGATTCGTTGTTCGTGTTTTTTGATTTTTATCATTGTTTATCTCGTCTATATTTTTCTGTATAATTCATTTGTTCATTCTGATTGTTACATATATTAAATTTTCCTATCTTTATTGTATTTCACAGTTATAATTTGATGTTTTGCTTATAATTTTGGTCTTGAATTTTCGTGTTTCAGTTTCGTATAGATGTTATACACTACCTTTTGCTGGTTCAAGTGTTACTTCACATTTATTATTGTATAATTTTTTGATTTTTTGCTGTCTTTATTTTTAGTTTTTTGCAGGTAGTTCATTCATCATGTATTTTTAGTTGCTTTGATTCATTATATGTGTTTTGATTCACTATATGAATTGTGTTTATATGAGGTGTTGTTATCACAATTGATCATTTTCTATTTACTTACTTGGATTGCCTTGATGTTTATAACTCCATTTCTACCTATATGTCTTTGTCATGAAACTTCATAAGACTTTCTGCTAATTTCATGTTTTGTTTGAGTATGAACACTTTATGGACCTATAGTGCAATTAGATTCTACAAATTCTTCACATGTTATTGTGTATACTTTATTATCTACATGAATATATTACATTGTTTATATTACGATTTTTTGTACAATAGATGCAATTTATTGGAATCTTTATGTATCGATCTCTCCTGATTTAACACAGGGACCTATGATGCAATTATAAAAGTGTTTGTATGCTTCATATCGCTTTTTTCTGTGTGTTTGTTAGTTGCAGGGTGCAACATTTTGTGTTGCATGAACACAATATTTTGGAGATTGTGTCTTGCTGCAACACATAACTCTCTTATGTTGTGTATATTTTTTTTATTTGTTTATTTTTAAATTTTTTCACGCTATGTTAGTTGCATACTGCTTTCTTTATGTGTTGCATGAACACAATATTGGATGGTTTTTTTCTTGCTGCAACACACAATTGCTATGTGTGTTATAAGACTTTTTCTGTCCTACTGACTTCTTACCTTTTCTTCTGTGTTTTTTGTTTTTTTTCATTGCAGATGTCTTCTCCGCACATGGTTATCTTTCAGCTTTGGGCAGATTCAGTCCGTCCAACGATTCGAACTTTTCAATTGTCTAGGTTCCATGGTTAGCTTTGTCGCTTTGAAATGGCCATGTCTCGATTCCGAATACATCTCACTTCATTACTCAATCGGAGAGTCAGGACGATTGTTTTTAGACGACGATGATGCTTATTGCAACATGCTCACTATGTTGACCATCAATCCAGTCTCAGTTTTTGAAACTGCTGTCACGGATTGTAGATATGTTCGTCCCGATTCTTTCTTGTCCGTTGCTCTTTCCGAATCTGCTAGTCATCAACCTTCAGCCAGTTCATCTTCTTCGACTAGTTCCACAGTTGTTCACCCTGAAGATGACCCAACTGCACTTGCCACTGTGACGGGTCTCAAAAGCAACAGATGGGACACTACTTTACATAGTATTGGCCAATGTTTTTACGGTGGAGCCAAAGATTTACGCTACACACTGTGGAAGTACGCTAGTGAGCTTGGATTCGAGTTTACCCTCTAATGTAATTGTGTTGGCCGAATAGGCGCGCATTGTGTCCATTCTGAATCTTCTGAATGTTTGTGGAGAGTATATGCAGCTGTCCAAAAGTCATCTGGATACTTTTATATTAAGAAATTTGTATCATAACTTTTTATTATGAATCGTTTAATACCACTTGACTGTTTGTGATTTTGATTTTTTTATGTAATGGATCCTTAACTTTCTGAATCAAACATTATGTTATGTTATGTACTGTTTTGTGTGTTGCAGCTTTCCACAATATGTGTTCTCTTGTGTTGCAGCTTTACACAATTTGTGTTCTTGTGTGTTGCTATAACACACAATTCTACTAATCGTATACTTATTGTCAAATTACCTATTGTGTCCTAAATATGTATTGTTTTGTGTGTTGCATTTTTCCACAATATGTGTTCTTTTGTGTTGCAGCTTTACACAGTTTGTGAATTCTACTAATCTTATACCTATTGTCAGAATACATATGATTATGACTTGTAATAACACACAATCTTACATGCACAAACATTAACATTTTGTCATTTTTTTTTCGGTAACATTTTTTGAGTTGCATCTTTACACAATATTGTTTGTTTTTTTGTTGATAGAACACACAATTCTATTGAGTTAGAATTGCTTATCAAGCTACCTGTTCTGACTTCTTTTTTTTATTTTGTATGTATTTACTTATTTATTTATTTAGTTTTTTTCTTATTTATTGATTGTGTGTTACATCAACACACATTTCTATTGATTATGACTTGCATAAACACACAATCTATCATGCATATTCCGTTATTATTTAATACTGCTTTATTGTTGTATATGATACTTATTTATTGTTGTGATTTGTTGTTTATTATAATGGTTTAATCTTGATTTAGTATGATTTTTGTAATACACATCTTAGATATTTTTTTATGATTAATTGTTTTTTTGGTTTTTTTTTGTGTTCTTGGAACACATAACTCGTGCATTGTGGGTTGATGCAACACATACACAAGTTGCTGAAACACTTAACACATACAACTTTTGATATGCTGGAACGCAAAACAAGTCAAAAAGATACATATAATATCATTTAACCAAATTTGTCACAAAACAATTCAAAAACATAAACATAATATCATTCAACCAAATTTGTCACAATCTTTCAGTTGTCCTCCTCTTACGCTTTGCTCCTAACTTTTTGTTCTCAACCTTCAGACTCTTTTGAAAGTCGGGGCAGCCTAACACGTTCATCCTTTGTCTCTCCGGCTTTTGTCTTTTCCATAACTGTATATGTATAAAGATAAGATTATTACTTAAAAACCAAAATTACATTGAATGATAAAAACTGATGAACACGTCAGATTCATGAGTTGTGACTTGCTGCAACACAAAATATGCGTTACACATACACACATTTTGTTTGATTGTGTGTTTATGTAACACACAACATTTCATTTATCACATCCAGTTTATCAAATATGTTCAAATTACTGCAATCACACATTATTAACTAACACCTACTTGTTTTGACTTACTGCAACACACAATAGTTGTTTCACATACACACAATTTTTTTTTTTTTTATGTTTATGTAACACACAACATTCCATTTATCATATCCAGATTATGCAATATGTTCAAACCACTCTAATCATACAATATTGACTAACACCTACTCATTTTGACTACCTGCAACACAAAATATGTGTTTCATCTTATCACAAATGTCCATATATATGTCATAAGTACTTGTGTGTCATGAATTGATATATCCAGTAATTTTTGTGTTACTGTTACACACACATATTGTGTTTGTGTGTAGCTGTAACACACAATTCTGCATTTATCATATCAATCTACGCAAGCACTCATAAACACATGCTCAATTTACACATACGCCTGAGTTTCTACTCTATAATACTCATTTCCACACAAATTAACCGTCCATACACTTTATCAAATATGTTTAAACCACTATAATCATAAAAATTGACTAACACCTACTCGTTGTGACTTACTGCAACACAAAATATGTGTTACTACAACACACACATTGTCTCATTGTGTGTAGCTGTAACACACAAACCTGCATAAATCATATCAATCTATGAACACACTCATAAACGCATTCTCAATTTATACATACGCCTGAGTTTCTACTCTATATTATTCAATTCCACACAAATTAACCATTTATACACTTAATTATCATCTGTGGTTCTATATACAACATAACAACAAACAAATTACTCTAATATTACACTATTATCATCTATTAACACTTTTACACACTAATCTACCAGCAACTATTCACATTAAACATGTACTTTTATAAATATTTTTTTAAAATACTCATTTAACATCAAAAAGTGTTGTAAACTCAAGTACGAAACACAATAGAATCATAATCGAAGCAAAAATTGCTGAAATAACTGCAATTTGAAGTTAAAAGTGTTCGTTCATACCTAGGGTTTCACTGGCTGTCGAACAAATCTTTCGCTTCTTCGATTCTTCTACTGCTTTTAGTGCATCTTACTTTATGTTGAAGTGATGTTGATGATTTAACAGTTTATCGTCGCTTGAATAATGTTTAATGGTGAATATGAGATGGTTTTTGAATTAGTTTATCGCCGGAATGGGGGGGAGAGAGAGAGAGAGAGAGAGAGAGAGAGAGAGAGAGAGAACGTGAGAGCAGAGAGAGAGTGAAGTAGTGGTGCGTGTGTTTTTAGGTGTATTAGTGTGTGCAGTTATGAGAAGTTTTGTATTTATATTATTCTATTAATTTTTATTTTCCTGCGTTGTTATTTTTTTTGTTTTTTTAGTATTATTAAGGTTAAAAGGTATTATGGTAATCGGTTTAAAATTTATGCTTAATTGAGAATTAAGTTAAACTTGTTATTAATTGGGAATACTTACGCTCTCCGCGTAATTAACTGGACGTTGTCCCTTAATAGAATAGGTAAAATTATAACTATGGCGTCTCAACCCCTTAAAAAACTGGCATTATGGAAGTACAGGTGGAAATCGGATCTGAAATTTCTGATTTTTTATTTTATAATTCAAAAAATTTAATATCGAAAGAAAATGATAAATTGATCCGAAATTCCGTTTATTTTGAAAATTTCGGATTGGAATTGCATATTAATTTTTTTGAAATTTTTGATTTTCCGATCCAATTTTTGTTTGCGGTTTTTTTCCCGGTTTGACATTCCAAATATTAAATAAATAATAAATTTAAGATAACAAAAGTATACAAACGGAAGCATTGAAAAATTCAGAACATAAAAAGAAAAGAAAAAGTAAACGTTGAAGAACAATGAAACATTTTTATGTTAAAAAGAATAAAACAATGAAACGTGATAAAACTTTAAACCCATCTCTTCATCTGAAATCACTCCTGAAACAGTTGAATATGCAGCAAATAGGTCTTGGGGCCTTAGATCCAAGATGCATGTGGTTACTGCTGGGTTTATCACATTTTTTCTGATGTTTGATTCTCGTGAGGATCTTCTTAACACATGGAACTTTGGTCCATGGTCCATCAATGGACATTTACTCCTCCTTCAGGCTTGGCATCCAGAAATGTCTATGAGTGAAGCTGATTTTTCCATGGCCCCTTTTTGGATCCACTTCCAGAACCTACCCCCAGCCTTCACTAACCCTGATAATGCGAAAGATATCTGTAAAAATTTGGGTTGTACCCTGTTGGCTTATGATATTAATCAAGTTAGTGCTACTGTCAAACTCCTTCGTGTTCGAGCTCTGTGGAAACTCGAAAAACCTTTGGTCAAAACCTTTAACATTGAAAGACCTTCTCTCCCTACTTTAGAGGTTCAGGTCAGGTTCGAAAAGTTGAGTAAGTTTTGTTATTTCTGTGGTCTCCTTACCCATACAGCATCTGAATGTAATCTGTATAAGGAAGAACAAGTCCGGAGCAGAGGTTATGTTAAATTTCCCTTTGGTGACTGGTTGAGCATCACACCAGTCAAAGGGAGAGGCCGTAAGATTGTGGTGGTCGATGATTTGGATGACCCTTCCCATATCATTTCGGGGAGTGAGGACTCTTTTGTACCTTCCTCAGAGGATGTTTCCTCAAAAAATCAAAACAGTGGTGGTCCCTCCTCTATTAATAATTTACCCAATGATAAGGATGGAGTAAAAAAAGAAGAGAATGTCCCTGAGTTCTTACGAGGTTGTCCTAATGATCCGGTACAAGGATATGCTTTGGTAGTTAAAGAATTATTGAAAGATGTTGGTTCAGATCCGACCGGATTGGAGCATATATTTAAGTCTTCTGGTAAAAGTAATGTTGGTGGTTCTATTGCGACACGTGTAAAGGCCCAAGCACGCAAATCCTCTTCTAGGCCCATACCCAAGCACAACAAACCCAACACCCCTCCCTCTTGGTCTGGATCTAAAAGGAAATTCGAGGAAAACACTTCTTCCACCAAATGGCCAGCCTGGCCTAACAAGTCTGTTGGCCCAGCTAAGCCCTTACCCACTTCTGGCAATCGTGGTTCGAACCGGACATGGTCACGGGCCAACCCCACTAAAGGTAAAACCAACCTTCAATGGGTTAACCCCAATACTAATGTTACGCCGGCCCAATCTCCTAAGGTTAACCATCCTAGTAACCCTTCTTCCCCTCCCACCGCATATAATACTCCGCTACCGTATACTCCTCCCAACTCTCCTATCCCCCCCAATACCACACCCATCCCGATATCCTCCTCCCCATCACATAATACTGATGAAGTGGTTTCCTCTTCCAGAGCGGAGCCTGAGGCTGTGGGTTCTATGCCGATTTCTCCTTCTTCCGGGTCTTCTACCCCTATGGTGTCCCTTAGCACTTATTTGGTTACTGATACTCCGATCCATGAACCCTCCTTCTCCCTCACCGACATCCCTATTTCTATGGAGCGTCCGGTGGAGGATAAGGGAGGACCAAGTGCGAAGAAGCGCAAGTTATCCCATGCTGAGATGGTTGGTTTCCAGGAAAATGATGGCTCTTTGATTGAAGTTCCCCTGTTAGATATGGCTGTTGATGTGGTTCCTATTGCGACGGTTATCCCTGAAGTTGTGGGTGGTTGCTCTCAGCAACCCCCACCTGAGCCATGATCGGGGTTTTTTGGAACTGTCAAGGGACGGGGTCCCCCTTGACAGTCCAAAACCTTAGGGAGATCATCTCTAAGGAAAAACCCCGGGTCATCGGGCTTTCAGAGACGAAGACCAAGAGAAAGAAGATGCTTATCCTTGCAAATAAATTGAAAATGAACCTGCTGTGGAGTGTCGACCCCGTTGGGCTATCTGGAGGTCTTGCTGTTTTGACGATGGAAGGTTGGCTTGCTGATGTTATTTCTTTTTCCGTTAATCATATTTCTATTTCTTCTGTTGATGCTTCTGGTTTTGTATGGATGATTCATTTTCTTTATTCCCTTCCTGATATTAATAGTAAAAAAATTTTGTGGGATTATATTATTGATGTTTCTAGCAAAAATCCTCTAACCCCTAACTTATTTATTGGTGATTATAATGATATACGTAATGCCCAAGAAAAAGTAGGAGGGTTAGGGAAGAATCCCTCTGAAATGCGCCTTTTTAACAACAATATTATCCTCAACGAACTGTCTGAAATCCCCTCTAAAGGATGTTCCTTCACTTGGAGGAATAACCGTTCTGAGGATAAATTAATCCTGCAAAAATTAGATAGAGGACTGGACTCTACAGCCTGGTTTGACCTTTTCCCTGATTCATGGATTCAAAATCTACCCCCGATAGGTTCCGACCATTCCCCCATGATCCTTCATTGGGATGATCCACCTTCTGTTATTCCTAGACCAGCATTCAAACTGGATCCTTCATGGCTTGATATGGAATCTTGCTCACAGGCTGTTAAAGATTGTCTATCTTCTTCCCGATCCATCTCGGGTCCCCCTGCTGTTAGATTTCCAAAAAGAATGATTAGATGCAGGAGAACTATTCTTAGATGGAAGAAAGTTAATCTGAAGAATAATGCCCTTATTATCAATCTTCTATCAAAGAAATTGGAATCCCTTATGCAGTCTAACCCTAATGGACTTCCTCCATCCTCTCAAAACCTGTTTACCTCTATTTCGAAAGAAATTGAATTTTTCTGGTTCCTTGAAGAGAAATACTGGGCCACTAGATCCAGAGTGCTTTGGCTTAAATTAGGTGATAGAAATTCTAAATTCTTCCATCTATCTACTCGCATCAGAAGGATTTCTAATAGAATGGTGTCCTTGTTAAAGGAGGATAAGACATGGACTACTAACCCATCTGAGCTTAATGATCTGGTTACGAATTTTTTCAAGGACCTTTATGAGGACTCAGGGCCTAGGCTCATTGATCCTATTATTCAAAAGATCACCCCCTCTATCTCCACAATCCAGAATGATATGCTTACATCACCAATAACCCCTGATGAATTAAAGCAAGCCACTTGGCAATTGGGGGCCTCAAAAGCCCCTGGCCTAGATGGTTTTCCAGGTTCCTTTTTTAGGAAATATTGGGGTCTCATCAAGGATGATATCCTGGCTATTTGTAATGGGGTTCTCTCTGGTACCATTTCATTAGGATCAATTAGTGATACTAATATTGTTCTTATCCCCAAATGTAAACACCCTCAACGGATAGGGCAATTTCGACCTATCTCCTACACGAACTTCCTTTATAAAAAAATTTCAAAAGTCTTGGTGATTAGGTTATCCTGTATCATCCCTCATGTGATCTCGCCAGCACAATCTGCCTTCATTAAAGGCAGGCTGATTCAAGACAATATCATCATTGTACATGAAGTATTACACAAGCTTAAGCACTTAAGGAAGAACTCAAAAGATAGCTACTCCATCATTAAAGCTGATCTCCACAAAGCCTATGATCGAGTAAGTTGGCCCTTCCTTTTTGCTGCCCTTCATCGTATGGGATTCAATCCTAATTGGATATCGTGTATCAAAGAATGTGTTACTTCTGTTACATTCAATGTATTGATTAATGGAAGTAAAGTAGGGGCTTTCAAACCTTCCCGAGGGCTCCGACAAGGAGACCCTCTTTCCCCCTATCTATTTACCATGGTTTCAAATGTTCTATCATCCCTTGTTGAAGCGGATTTTATGGCGGGTGATATTAAAGGAATTCAACTGGGGAAAAATGGTCCTCATATCCACCACCTGTTGTTTGCTGATGACTCCATTTTCTTCCTTAGGAACTCAACGTTGGAAATTTACGCCTTTAAGGAAATCCTATACAAATTCTGCTTTGCTTCTGGATTGTCCATTAATCTCAATAAATCCTCCATTTTCTTGAGCCCTAACTGCCCTGAATCTATGAGAGTCCAGCTTTCCGAGGCCTTTCGTATGCCCACTTCTGAGGATCTTGGCCTTTATTTAGGACTCCCTACTAACTGGGGAAACTCCAAAACCAAGGCCATGGATTCTCTTATTGATAAGATGTCCTCTAAACTTAGTGGTTGGAAGAAATCCCTACTGTCTATGCCTGGGAAAGCTATCCTCATTTCGTCAATTATTCATGTTTTCCCAACATATTTTATGTCCCTCTTGGCTATCCCCAAAGGTGTTATTAAAAAGATTAATTCCCTTACGTGTCACTTCCTATGGGGTAATGAAGAGGACCGAGGTATCCATTGGATTAACTGGAACAAAATTTCCTCCCCTATAGAAGTTGGAGGTCTTGGAATTAAGAATCTTTAAATTTTTAATCTTGCCCTATTAGCAAAACAAGCTTGGTCAATTCTGACCCGACCCTCATCACTGGTCCATCGTGTACTTAAGGGTGTTTACTTCCCTGATAATAACTTTATGGATTCTGGAGATATTAAGAAAGGTTCTTGGGTGTGGAATAGTATTCGTAGAGGTTGTGCCTTTCTCAAACCCCATTTGATTAAACCTATTGGCGATGGTCATCATACATTGATTTGGGATGACAATTGGACTGGTCAGCTTATTGAGAAACCTGATTCGTACTCTGAAGATCCTTATTTCCCCAAGTTCGTGGCTGACTTGATCCACAATCCAACCCGAACCTGGAAGATGGACATGCTTAACCAACTCTTTCCCCCAGATATGGTCTCTGTTATTTCAAAACTTAATATCCCTTGGACCAATCAAAAGGAGGATTGGATCTGGCCCCATTCTAAGGATGGTATTTATTCTTGCAAATCAGGTTACCTTTCAGCTTTTCATCCTACTGTCATCCCTTCTATCCATCCCTCTACTTCTTCATTTCCCTATTCTGACATTGTTAAGCTCTGTTGGAATTCCCAAGCACCACCTAAGTTCAAATTTTTCTTCTGGCGTGTGATGATGAATGCCCTATCCACTGAACAAAACAGATTCTCACGTTCTTGTTCATCTACTGACTTATGCCACATTTGCCTCAAAGAAGAAGAATCTATTGAACACCTCTTTTTAAAATGTGAATGGACTAAGAAATTCTGGTTCTTATCTCCCCTCCATTGTCACATACCCCAGAGCAGTGATTTAAGATTCGAGTCTTGGGTAGGATCCATTGTGGATCAAGGGAGCAATGCTCAAGTGAAATCAAACCTTCTTCTGAACATTATTTTGTGCTTATGGGTCATTTGGTTGACCAGGAATAAGGTTATTTTCCACCACCTCCCTATTGATTTGAATGCCTGCATGACCTTGTTGAATTTATTCCAAGGCCAAGTGTTCTTCGTTGGTAATGAGAACTCCCCTGATCCAGCTGATGTTCCTTCTGACCCCATCCCTACTTTGACTATGATTTCCACTACCCCTTTTTGGTCACCTCCTCCACAACCTACACTAAAGATGAATGTTGATGCTTCATTCAAGATTGGTAAAGTTTCCGCTGCTGCAGTAATCCGTAACTGGGAAGGGAAGATTATTAATGGTTTCGCCATGCACATTGAAGCCTCCTCCAGTTTTAAAGCAGAAGCTAAAGCACTTAGATCTGGTGTCCAATTTGCTTTAGACCAAGCCTCCCTTTGCGTGAGTATTGAAACTGACGCCGAAGCCGTTCTTAAAGCTGTGTATTCACCAAGCCCAAACTATCATTGGAAAGACAGGGCTATCCTTGGTGATATTAGAAACATGGTTCGAGTCCACAACCATATCCGTATTAGTGGTATTAGAAGAACGGCGAACAAGGTTGCTGATTGGCTAGCGAAGACTTTCTCTAAATCTTTATTACCCCCTACATGGCTTTGTAATTCTCCTCCTTATCTTTTATCTTTAGTTTGTAACGATTGTAACCTGTTTGAGGCTTCAGGAGTTGGTTAACACTCCTGTTGTCTTTTCTTATATATTAGTTGCCTTTGTCTAAAAAAAAAAAAAATCTCTTCATACTTGCATTGGAACCAAAAAAAATTCTCTGTACGCTCACCTTTCCACCATTCTCCACCATCGTCAACCCAAAAAGAAAAAAAAGCTATAAACTATCCAACTGCAAATTATAACAAAAAAACTAAGACATCAAAAGTTTAGTTAGAAGACTTAAATCATAAATCCAACTCACAAAAAATCTCATAACACTAAATTAAACAACATCCTAAAAACTATAATTTCTACCCAAATTAATTTATCAAAATTCTTCACTTCCGATATAGATGGTACCTTCGACCCGCCGCCGCGCCACCACCACCACCTTTACCCCATCTTCCCATATCCACCAACATATTCCACCGCAAAATAGGAAGATTAAAATGGTTCTGTATAATAGAATGTTATGCAAAATAGGCAATATACTGTTTGAGTAAATACATCAACGAAGAAATTTAACAAAACCACCATTCCATTGCGAGCAGAAGAAAGAGAGAAGGAAACTGTTAGTACTACATAACCCTCTAGCTAACATTTGAAATTTTCGTTGAAAATTAGAAGAAAGTTAAAATAAAGACAAAAATTGTGTAATATATTTACCCACTTATTAAACTCAAGCTGTCAAGCATATGTTCAACCAAAACATAAAATGCTCAAGTATATCTGCCTATTTGGCACAGATAGTGTTGCAGTATATCTGAGGCATTTAACTTATCTCTAAAGAAACGAATTAGGTCAACCTCTAACCTATAAATACAGCCTCTTAACACTCTTAAATCATCCTTGGTGAAACCTTAAGCCAAGAGGAAGCTTACAACACAAGAGAGAAGTCTGGAAGGAGCTGTCATCAACAATGTCTTCTTCTACCTTTAGATTTGTAATTTCTTTCTTTTCTTTCATGAACTAAATTTCTTTAGCTTAAGTTTTAGCATATATGTATGAACCCTAGTTTTGATTGACATCTATCTAATTTGGGAATTTAATGTTTTAAATAGAATTATAGTTTTTATTCTCTGTTTATGTGTTTGAATTTATATTCTGTGTTCTTGTGGACGGCCGCCATTAGAATTACCATCTAGTAATTAGGATACCATTGACAACGGTGTTCAATTGCATGTTTAGCACATAACGTTTAGTTTTAGGTTTGATCTGACAACCCAACCTAGCTAGATAATCACTATGGTTGAGTCTTGTGACTCTTTACCAATTACAGGAAAAGTTTGCTTAGGAAGCCTTATTGACACAGGTAAATCCTATTTTAAACTACCAATAGCATATTGGGACCGATTAGGGAAATACTACATAATTCACCCTTACATGTTTAGAACGGCAAAACTAGTGGGGATTACATGCTAATAACTTAAGCTATATTCTCATATTACTTCTCTTTCATATTTAATTTTCTGTCTTTAATTTCTTAGTTTAATTTAGTTTATTAGAAAATCAAACAAAAATCTATTTGTCTTTAATTTTATTTGCGTTTAGTTGTTCTAGCTTTATTTATTTACACTTGGCATTTGCATAAGATTCTCCTAACCTCTGTAGTCTCTGCGGAACGAATCTTTATCTAAAACTTGCATACGATCTGTATACTTGCAGAACCGTGTAGTTTAGGGTGTTATTTGCACGTTAATTACATCTTATTTTATCACACCCTAGGCCCCACCAACTACTACTTGTTAGAATGTTTTAGGGAAGGGTCTTCACCCATTTAATGAACCAAAAAAAGTTTAAATTGTTCACTGTGAAAAAGATTATATGATCTAGGGACTTTTGGTTATAGCAGATTTATAAAGTGGGATCCATATTATGATATATAGCTTAATTTGAAGTACTTCATATGATAATTATGTATTTTATTCAATTAGTATCACTATCAACCATTATAGATCAAAATAAATGAAGAGCAAAAACAGTCAAAAAACAATCAAGTCGTTGGTACTGATTTGATAATTGGATACAGATAACACATATAATTATGACAAACATATCTATGCTGATATATGCACAGATAATTATTCTAGTAATAGACATTAATATTTTAGGTTATGGTTCTCCACCACACCTCAGCCGCTTAAGAAGGTTACATAATCATTTGGGTGGCTGACCATGGCCAGATGCACCATCAGAGAACTGAGGAACCGGTGGGGCAGGGGTTTGGTCCATCACAGGCACCCGTTGTTGATTCTGCTGCAATGGGACAACATATTTAGAAGGCCTTCTTTGCTTTCTTTTTCTTTTGATTCCTTGTTCTGTTGGGGCTGGTAAAGCCAGCACTACCACCGGGTGGTTAATTCTGCCGGTTGCAGAAACAGCAGTGCTGGACGGAAGAAAAGGAGGCTGTGTAGGGTTAGGAAGAGAGGCAGGGGTATTGGTAGCATCGTTCACTTGCTTACTGCTCATTTTTGAGTATTTTCTAGTTAGGGTTTTTAAGATTTCTCTTTGAAAAAGTGATATGGGTGAGAACACGGCAAAGACCTTTTTATAGTAAAAATCCTCAGGTAATTTGCCTTTTTGGTCCTTATATATTTATGAAAAGCAAGATCCCATCTCTAGTTTTCAAAATGTGATGGCAGTTGATAAAAAATTTATCAAATTTGTTTTCCTTTAGATATATGCAACATGCATTCACCTTGTATATGTCATAGTTGATATAAAAGTCGTACGAGTTAGGTGAACAATTTATAATGTAATAAATGTAAATAAATGTGAAATGTAATAAATATTTTATTGTTTGTTTATTAATTATTGTAGATTAAAAAAAAATCTAAAAAATGTTGTAAAAACATAGTTTAACTAAAACCAATCTTGCTTGTAAAAAATAAAAATATCCAACAATAAATAAAATGGTAAGGGTATTATAATCTTGAAACATATTTTAAATTCGTTTAGCAAGCAAGAATCGAGAATAATTGGTCTAGCCTTGCTTTGATTTAAGAAGTATAATTATCGTAAATATTTTTATTTTTATGATAAAAGGACGGTACAAAGTACCAAAAAAGAAAACCAAACAAAATTAACCAATTCCTAATTTATGAAATACTTTTGATAATTTCACGTTTGCGTTGTTCACATTTCAACTCTCGGTTCCATGTCTAGCACGTTTTGCAATTTAATCTGCTCGCCCATTCAACTTTCTTGAAATATGTTTGAATGAGATCGGACCCGCCTCCCTAGCAATTTGATTGATCTTCCTGGGTGAATCCTTCAACTTGGGGTTGAAAGCTTCCTAATACCTTGAATAACTTCAAAGTTATCCGATAAAATTATCTTACTTGCATTGGGAAAGTCTTTGTATTTGGGTTGCTTTAAGAACAACAATTTTTTGTCCCTTAAGACTCGTGTGCATCTCGTTATTTCTTTAATTTTCTTTGTGTGACCAGTGTCCTTATTATGAAGGACAAAACCAACGCATGTTGTTTCATAAGGAACATTGAAAGATTCATCGCAAAAAATTGCAATGTTCGCTTCTAGACTCTGAGCAACTTCAGTATTGAGGAGTTTTACATAATGTAAGTGGAGTTAGTTTGTTCAGTTCTTCTCCATTCTGTTCCATGCAAATCCTGTATAAGTTTGTTTGTCGTAAAAATTATTTTGTCAATGTTACAAATTTCATGAGCTGCTTTCATTTTTACTTTCCAAATATTCCAAATTAAAAATCGTAATATAACCTGTGACAGTTTTTGTTTCCCATCAGCTTTTGTGCAAGTATCAATGACTTTTAGTATCTAATCTCCAACATCTTTATCAGGGTCGGGTATAATTCTAATTTGAAGAGAAGAACTTGCCCAAATTACTTGACAAACTTTACAATAAATGAGAAGATGTTTAGTAGAATCGATATCATATATGCACCAAGGACATTCATTCGAGTCAGCACAATACATGGGTGTTCAGGTTAGCTTTCGTGTACCATGACTAATCACATAGAAATGTACATGCCTCCCATGCATATTCCCAGGTAAATCAGAACTAGGATACCAATATTAAGGAGGGAATTCAAACTTTGTATCTCTTGCTTTACCTCTTTAAAGGATGAAGAAATATCAAATGGACTTTTTTTTTCTTTTGGCTCCAAACTTTTATTTTTTTATATTTCCTTATGTTACTTTTGATATTTATTTTAATTCCTTAGGATAATAACTTGGGCACCTTGAATTCTCAGTAAATGATTTTCTAATTAAATCTCAAGGCAGACTATATTTTTCAATCGTGAGTGGCATAACTATAAATTCTTTAATTCATACCATTTTTATAATTTTTCTAATTTCAATATATTTTAAATATCTCAAAATTACTTTCGATCAGTTTTCCATATCTTGTGTTCATTTTAATATTTCTTTTAATTCCTCAATATTAGGACTTGGGTCACCTTTATTTCTCATCTTTAAACTAAATTTCGAGGTGGACCATATATTTCAATCGTGGACCCCATATTCATTATTTCTCCAATTCATTACTTCTAAATCATTTTATCTTGAGATCGATAGTTGGCCTAGTGGTTAGGTTACTCCGCAGAGACCAAGAGGTCCTGGGATCGAATGTCATTGGAGTCAAAATGACTTCGAGTCCAAAGTGGCTCTCTCATGTACTCAAAAAAATAAATCATTTTATCTTCAAACGATTTTAAATATCTCAAAACTAATACATTTTTTTGCACAATTGTTCTAATTTATTTAATGTGTAATAAAACATAAATTATCTTAATAATGTCATAAATATATAGGTATTCACTCAACTATTAGGATAAATCATACATCAAAACTTACTCTTTTTCTTGTCATCAAGGAAATGTAGGAATCATGAAACTACTCAAAATATCACGCATCAAACCTCAAAAACATGAACAAAATATGTAAAAAATACATGCATATTACAATGAATACAATGTGAAGTAACTTAAAATGGTAGATAATTAAGGTATTAGTAATAACAAAAGTGATATTTTAAAATTCAACCTACCTAGTTATTCTTAAGTCCGCAATCTACTTAAATAAAGTCTTTGAATAAAGAGATACAAATAATTATGTATGAAATAGACCCCGAGCTGTTCTATAATATGTACATTGTTTAGTCAAAATTTGAATTTAGTCTTAGTATAGACACACCTTATGCACCCATATTTTTTTCTCATTTAACTTTTCATTCACTTTTTCATACCTTAATCTAGTTTTGTGATTCTTTGAAACATTGGTTTTGGAAAATAATAACCAAACCTTGGGAAGACTTAGATTAGTGAAATTTATCAACCTAGATATGTAGAAATGATTAAAGGAGATATACGTGGCTGATAGAGAATATGTTGTTTATCAAGAACTCAGAGTTTTCAATTAAGCTCAGCAAAATCATTAAAAATTTATATCTCGAGAGATTTAAATGGTGTGGAAAGCTCAAAATAAAAACTAGATACTAACCTATTACAATTAGGAATGTGTGTGGGTCCGTTTTGGTTAAAAAATACCTAACCCACAAACCACCTGTTCTTTTGTGGGTCTTTTAAAATTAGACTCGTATACACCCAATACATTATATAAACCATTTAATTTCGGGTAGAGCGGGTAGTGGATGCATTGCAGGTGACTTGATTCGATAAACGGGTCAGATTTGTATCTGAATTCATCGGGCAAGTTATCTATATATTACAAATCAAAAATTTTAAAAAATATATATAATTTGGGATACTTATATAGACTTCAAATAATCTCCAATTTTGAAAAATATAATGAGAATTTAGGAAAATAAATTATGAATTCAAAAAAAAGATAATATCATAATTGCATATAAAAATAAGAGTTATTAGGTAGAGTATTATTGAAATATTGAGGGATTAAATTTTTTAAGGAGAGTTGGGATAAAATAAATAAATGTCGAGTTAGAAACAAATGATCCCAAGTATTTTACTTAAATAAAATGAACAACATAAATTTCTCTAGTGTTTTATACTATAAGGTTGCAGGTTTCAACTTTAAAGCCCAGAATCCCTAAAAAAGTAAATATTATTGTTAAAATGTAAATCACAACCCGCCCAATAAAAAACTAACCTGTATAGTTTTGGGTTGGTCAGGTTATGCGGGTTTTCTAAACGGGTGTGCGGCCCTAATTAGAATAGTACAAGGAATAAATTGAAAAAAGAAAGTAACTACCAAAGTGAAATCTAAACCTTTATATCAACTCACCTGATACTACTCCACTGGGGATTTGTTGCTCTTACTCAAACATTTCATTAAGATCCTCATGGAAAAGGAGAAATTTAAGAAATGATTATTACTATCTTCAATACAACAATCACAAAATGTGCCAATAGGCTTATAAAAATACCCAGCTCAAGGAGTTTATTCTTTGTTTCCAATCCATCCAAACAACGAAGCCAGTAAATAATAAAGCATCTTGGAACATTATATTTTTCCCAAATCAACTTGAACGAATTCACATTAGATTGACAGTGAATGATTTTTAAATGTAAAGTTTTGTTTAACATTTTCACTCTAAACAATAATATCTTCATGAGAGGATAAAACTGGATTCTTTAAATAATTACTCAATTCTCTCAACTCACGATTTAAATGTCATTCATCATTTGAACTACAAGTAAACTACACTTTTATTGCACCACAACATTCTCTATACATATCTTAATGCAAAGTAGAACTAACATTTTGATTATTAATCTAGTTACCCCACATTACATAAGTACTCTTCACATTTCTAATTTCATGATGGATAAAATTGATTGCGCACTCCCTTAATTTCATGAGCTTCTTACAAATCCATGTAGTTTCTTACTTAATATTCAAATTCCAGTGAAATTTGTATTTAATGAGGTTATTATGAGCCCATTTACTCCATAAAATGTCATGTTTCTTGTAAATTATTTAAAAAAATGTAAAGCAAAGACACCCTATTTATGTCTTCTATATTAGGTATGCTCATGCCTCCCACTTTTTTTCTTAAACAAACAGATGACCATGCTGCTTTTTTACCTTTTTCTCTTTCTACATTTTCTTTCTAACGGTATCTAGCCATCTTTTGGTCGATTTTATGTATAACTTTTTTAGGTAACAAAAATCTTTATACCAAAACGTAACTCTACTCACTTAAACCAATCTAATTAACTTTCTTCCAATATATGTTAATAACTTTGAAATCCACTGAGTTATACATAGAAATATCTTATCAACATACACAATTCCATCACTAACACTTAACTTCTTTGAATCAAGGGGTACTCCTGAGTATTTATTGCATTTTACCAACCTTTACTTCAAGAATAACCTATATCATCTTCAATCCTCTTTGAAGTTCCACCAAAGTACAACCCATTTTTCTTGCTTATATTGATCTTGAGTCCTAAAACTCTAGAAAATAAGTCAAATCCCTTTTTAATCCCTTCAGCTGATTTTATAACTAAACTAAAAATATCAAAAGGTAATCTACAAATATGATGTGATTGAGTCTAAGACTTCTGCACTTGAGATGAAATCAAAATTCATTCTTCATGGTCAATCAGTGAAAATCCTAGTAAAAACTTGCATACGTGCTGCAAAAAGATAAGTGGAACATGAGTCCTTTTATTATATCCCCTATTTTCCTTCAAAATACCCACAAATCTCTCTACTAACATATATAGAATAGGTGGTAGTGCTCATACATATTATATATATATATATATATATATATATATATATATATATATATATATATATATATATATATATATATATATATATATATTGGTTTTGAACCTAGGTGAGATATTTTTATTCTCATATTCCAACATAATATCTTGAGCAATAAGAATGTTATCACATATGAGCCTTCCACCAATATAAGTTGATTTATTTATTGAAAGTATAGAGTTAAGCAACTAAGAATCAATAGTTTTCTTAAGTTCGTGCAAGTAGTTTTAAAAAAATAAAAAGGCATGAATTTCCTTACATTCAAAGAGTTGTTCTGTTGACAAAAAAAGAGTTATTCTAGTTAGGAATTCATACTATATTTATTGTATTGACTTGTTTAAGCATTGCACCCGAATCAAGATGTTCTTTTATTGTATTGCATAAATATTCTCCTACTTAATATTTCTTAGAGAAACATGATGTCCAACCATATGGACCTCGACACTTGTTTTCACTGATTAAAAATAAAGCTTTTTTAATCTCTGCATTAGTTACTGGAGCACTGGGCATTTTGAAATGATATAAATTCAGATATACACCAATGACTTTACTAACAATATCATATGAACAGCTTTCTTGATCGTTTTCTTGAGAACCACGTAATATTTTCTAGAAAATTACATATTCATCCTTATTCAAATTTTGTCAAGAAATGGCAGTCTATCATATGATACAAGTGTAAATAAATTATTTTTTGCAATTTTCCCTCTTATTATAAGATATACATGTTGTCATAAAAGATCATATGAGGATTTACACAGTGGGGTTGGGAAAAATAATAATTCGCGTTCTTAGGAAGACTTATGAGTACTCTACGGAGGATTAAAGTGCAATTTACTAGCCTAGGATATAAAGGAAGAAGGCGATCTATATGTCTGATGGAAAATAAAACCCACCTATATTAATAGCGAAAGATATTTACCAATGAAGTACTTAAATATTGCAAGAGTATCCTTTATAACGGTGTCTTTTATTGTTTTCTAAGGCTCCGGTTAACAAACATTTATAATAAACTAAGTCATATAATATATATTCTTTATTTCAAGTCTTACAACATAAATATCTATTTAAATATTTTCCCTCAAAGAAAAAAAATGCTAAAGGAATTAGATTATCTTATTTTGGCCTTATTTTTTTCTTAGATAAAAACATTTACAATTCTGAATGATATTAAAAGCCAATATTAAATGATATTTATTACTTTTACATAAAAGAAAATTGTACTAAACTTGAATGAAATAGAATTTCTCCGTAAGTCCATTTTTTGTCATAGTATAATTCTAGATTTACAAATTGATATATATATATATATATATATATATATATATATATATATATATATATATATATATATATATATGTATATATATATAAAGACATGCACATAGCGTTAACCATACTTATGTAGTGTGGTCTTTATTGTAGACGATATTTTGTATATATTATTTGTTCTCACATCTTTATAATTATAGACAGTGCCATATCCTTTTTCCCAGTTAATTTTATATATTAACTACTACTCGTTAGAATGTTTTAGGGAAGGGTCTTCACCCATTTAATGAACCAAAAAAAGTTTAAATTGTTCACTGTGAAAAAGATTATATGATCAAGGGACTTTTGGTTATAGCAGATTTATAAAGTGGGATCCATATTATGATATATAGCTTAATTTGAAGTACTTCATATGATAATTATGTATTTTATTCAATTAGTATCACTATCAACCATTATAGATCAAAATAAATGAAGAGCAAAAACAGTCAAAAAACAATCAAGTCGTTGGTACTGATTTGATAATTGGATACAGATAACACATATAATTATGACAAACATATCTATGCTGATATATGCACAGATAATTATTCTAGTAATAGACATTAATATTTTAGGTTATGGTTCTCCACCACACCTCAGCCGCTTAAGAAGGTTACATAATCATTTGGGTGGCTGACCATGGCCAGATGCACCATCAGAGAACTGAGGAACCGGTGGGGCAGGGGTTTGGTCCATCACAGGCACCCGTTGTTGATTCTGCTGCAATGGGACAACATATTTAGAAGGCCTTCTTTGCTTTCTTTTTCTTTTGATTCCTTGTTCTGTTGGGGCTGGTAAAGCCAGCACTACCACCGGGTGGTTAATTCTGCCGGTTGCAGAAACAGCAGTGCTGGACACGGAAGAAAAGGAGGCTGTGTAGGAGGCTGTGTAGGGTTAGGAAGAGAGGCAGGGGTATTGGTAGCATCGTTCACTTGCTTACTGCTCATTTTTGAGTATTTTCTAGTTAGGGTTTTTAAGATTTCTCTTTGAAAAAGTGATATGGGTGAGAACACGGCAAAGACCTTTTTATAGTAAAAATCCTCAGGTAATTTGCCTTTTTGGTCCTTATATATTTATGAAAAGCAAGATCTCATCTCTAGTTTTCAAAATGTGATGGCAGTTGATAAAAAATTTATCAAATTTGTTTTCCTTTAGATATATGCAACATGCATTCACCTTGTATATGTCATAGTTGATATAAAAGTCGTACGAGTTAGGTGAACAATTTATAATGTAATAAATGTAAATAAATATGAAATGTAATAAATATCTTATTGTTTGTTTATTAATTATTGTAGATTAAAAAAAATCTAAAAAATGTTGTAAAAATATAGTTTAACTAAAACCAATCTTGCTTGTAAAAAATAAAAATATCCAACAATAAATAAAATGGTAAGGGTATTATAATCTTGAAATATATTTTAAATTCGTTTAGCAAGCAAGAATCGAGAATAATTGGTCTAGCCTTGCTTTGATTTAAGAAGTATAATTATCGTAAATATTTTTATTTTTATGATAAAAGGACGGTACAAAGTACCAAAAAAGAAAACCAAACAAAATTAACCAATTCCTAATTTATGAAATACTTTTGATAATTTCACGTTTGCGTTGTTCACATTTCAACTCTCGGTTCCATGTCTAGCACGTTTTGCAATTTGATCTGCTCGCCCATTCAACTTTCTTGAAATATGTTTGAATGAGATCGGACACGCCTCCCTAGCAAATTGATTGATCTTCCTGGGTGAATCCTTCAACTTGGGGTTGAAAGCTTCCTAATACCTTGAATAACTTCAAACTTATCCGATAAAATTATCTTACTTGCATTGGGAAAGTCTTTGTATTTGGGTTGCTTTAAGAACAACAATTTTTTGTCCCTTAAGACTCGTGTGCATCTCGTTATTTCTTTAATTTTCTTTGTGTGACCAGTGTCCTTATTATGAAGGACAAAACCAACGCATGTTGTTTCATAAGGAACATTGAAAGATTCATCGCAAAAAATTGCAATGTTCGCTTCTAGACTCTGAGCAACTTCAGTATTGAGGAGTTTTACATAATGTAAGTGGAGTTAGTTTGTTCAGTTCTTCTCCATTCTGTTCCATGCAAATCCTGTATAAGTTTGTTTGTCGTAAAAATTATTTTGTCAATGTTACAAATTTCATGAGCTGCTTTCATTTTTACTTTCCAAATATTCCAAATTAAAAATCGTAATATAACCTGTGACAGTTTTTGTTTCCCATCAGCTTTTGTGCAAGTATCAATGACTTTTAGTATCTAATCTCCAACATCTTTATCAGGGTCGGGTATAATTCTAATTTGAAGAGAAGAACTTGCCCAAATTACTTGACAAACTTTACAATAAATGAGAAGATGTTTACTAGAATCGATATCATATATGCACCAAGGGCATTCATTCGAGTCAGCACAATACATGGGTGTTCAGGTTAGCTTTCGTGTACCATGACTAATCACATAGAAATGTACATGCCTCCCATGCATATTCCCAGGTAAATCAGAACTAGGTTACCCATATTAAGGAGGGGATTCAAACTTTGTATCTCTTGCTTTACCTCTTTAAAGGATGAAGAAATATCAAATGGACTTTTTTTTTCTTTTGGCTCTAAACTTTAATTTTTTTATATTTCCTTATGTTACTTTTGATATTTATTTTAATTCCTTAGGATAATAACTCGGGCACCTTGAATTCTCAGTAAATGATTTTCTAATTAAATCTCAAGGCAGACTATATTTTTCAATCGTGAGTGGCATAACTATAAATTCTTTAATTCATACCATTTTTATAATTTTTCTAATTTCAATATATTTTAAATATCTCAAAATTACTTTCGATCAGTATTCCATATCTTGTGTTCATTTTAATATTTCTTTTAATTCCTCAGTATTAGGACTTGGGTCACCTTTATTTCTCATCTTTAAACTAAATTTCGAGGTGGACCATATATTTCAATCGTGGACCCCATATTCATTATTTCTCCAATTCATTACTTCTAAATCATTTTATCTTCAAACGATTTTAAATATCTCAAAACTAATACATTTTTTTTGCACAATTGTTCTAATTTATTTAATGTGTAATAAAACATAAATTATCTTAATAATGTCATAAATATACAGGTATTCACTCAACTATTAGGATAAATCATACATCAAAACTTACTCTTTTTCTTGTCATCAAGGAAGTGTAGGAATCATGAAACTACTCAAAATATCATGCATCAAACCTCAAAAACATGAACAAAATATGTAAAAACTACATGCATATTACAATGAATACAATGTGAAGTAACTTAAAATGGTAGATAATTAAGGTATTAGTAATAACAAAAGTGATATTTTAAAATTCAACCTACCTAGTTATTCTTAAGTCCGCAATCTACTTAAATAAAGTCTTTGAATAAAGAGATACAAATAATTATGTAAGAAATAGACCCCGAGCTGTTCTATAATATGTACATTGTTTAGTCAAAATTTGAATTTAGTCTTAGTATAGACACACCTTATGCACCCATATTTTTTTCTCATTTAACTTTTCATTCACTTTTTCATACCTTAATCTAGTTTTGTGATTCTTTGAAACATTGGTTTTGGAAAATAATAACCAAACCTTGGGAAGACTTAGATTAGTGAAATTTATCAACCTAGATATGTAGAAATGATAAAAGGAGATATACGTGGCTGATAGAGAATATGTTGTTTATCAAGAACTCAGAGTTTTCAATTAAGCTCAGCAAAATCAATAAAAATTTATATCTCGAGAGATTTAAATGGTGTGGAAAGCTCAAAATAAAAACTAGATACTAACCTATTACAATTAGGAATGTGTGTGGGTCCGTTTTGGTTAAAAAATACCTAACCCACAAACCACCTGTTCTTTTGTGGGTCTTTTAAAATTAGACTCGTATACACCCAATACATTATATAAACCATTTAATTTCGGGTAGAGCGGGTAGTGGATGCATTGCAGGTGACTTGATTCGATAAACGGGTCAGATTTGTATCTGAATTCATCGGGCAAGTTATCTATATATTACAAATCAAAAATTTTAAAAAATATATATAATTTGGGATACTTATATAGACTTCAAATAATCTCCAATTTTGAAAAATATAATGAGAATTTAGGAAAATAAATTATGAATTCAAAAAAAAGATAATATCATAATTGCATATAAAAATAAGAGTTATTAGGTAGAGTATTATTGAAATATTGAGGGATTAAAATTTTTTAAGGAGAGTTGGGATAAAATAAATAAATGTCGAGTTAGAAACAAATGATCCCAAGTATTTTACTTAAATAAAATGAACAACATAAATTTCTCTAGTGTTTTATACTATAAGGTTGCAGGTTTCAACTTTAAAGCCCAGAATCCCTAAAAAAGTAAATATTATTGTTAAAATGTAAATCACAACCCGCCCAATAAAAAACTAACCTGTATAGTTTTGGGTTGGTCAGGTTATGCGGGTTTTCTAAACGGGTGTGCGGCCCTAATTAGAATAGTACAAGGAATAAATTGAAAAAAGAAAGTAACTACCAAATTGAAATCTAAACCTTTATATCAACTCACCTGATACTACTCCACTGGGGATTTGTTGCTCTTACTCAAACATTTCATTAAGATCCTCATGGAAAAGGAGAAATTTAAGAAATGATTATTACTATCTTCAATACAACAATCACAAAATGTGCCAATAGGCTTATAAAAATACCCAGCTCAAGGAGTTTATTCTTTGTTTCCAATCTATCCAAACAACGAAGCCAGTAAATAATTAAGCATCTTGGAACATTATATTTTTCCCAAATCAACTTGAACGAATTCACATTAGATTGACAGTGAATGATTTTTAAATGTAAAGTTTTGTTTAACATTTTCACTCTAAACAATAATATCTTCATGAGAGGATAAAACTGGATTCTTTAAATAATTACTCAATTCTCTCAACTCACGATTTAAATGTCATTCATCATTTGAACTACAATAAAACTACACTTTTATTGCACCACAACATTCTCTATACATATCTTAATGCAAAGTAGAACTAACATTTTGATTATTAATCTAGTTACCCCATATTACATAAGTACTCTTCACATTTCTAATTTCATGATGGATAAAATTGATTGCGCACTCCCTTAATTTCATGAGCTTCTTACAAATCCATGTAGTTTCTTACTTAATATTCAAATTCCAGTGAAATTTGTATTTAATGAGGTTATTATGAGCCCATTTACTCCATAAAATGTCATGTTTCTTGTAAATTATTTAAAAAAATGTAAAGCAAAGACACCCTATTTATGTCTTCTATATTAGGTATGCTCATGCCTCCCACTTTTTTTCTTAAACAAACAGATGACCATGCTGCTTTTTTACCTTTTTCTCTTTCTACATTTTCTTTCTAACGGTATCTAGCCATCTTTTGGTCGATTTTATGTATAACTTTTTTAGGTAACAAAAATCTTTATACCAAAACGTAACTCTACTCACTTAAACCAATCTAATTAACTTTCTTCCAATATATGTTAATAACTTTGAAATCCACTGAGTTATACATAGAAATATCTTATCAACATACACAATTCCATCACTAACACTTAACTTCTTTGAATCAAGGGGTACTCCTGAGTATTTATTGCATTTTACCAACCTTTACTTCAAGAATAACCTATATCATCTTCAATCCTCTTTGAAGTTCCACCAAAGTACAACCCATTTTTCTTGCTTATATTGATCTTGAGTCCTAAAACTCTAGAAAATAAGTCAAATCCCTTTTTAATCCCTTCAGCTGATTTTATAACTAAACTAAAAATATCAAAAGGTAATCTACAAATATGATGTGATTGAGTCTAAGACTTCTGCACTTGAGATGAAATCAGAATTCATTCTTCATGGTCAATCAGTGAAAATCCTAGTAAAAACTTGCATACGTGCTGCAAAAAGATAAGTGGAACATGAGTCCTTTTATTATATCCCCTATTTTCCTTCAAAATACCCACAAATCTCTCTACTAACATATATAGAATAGGTGGTAGTGCTCATACATATTATATATATATATATATATATATATATATATATATATATATATATATATATATATATATATATATATATATATATATATATTGGTTTTGAACCTAGGTGAGATATTTTTATTCTCATATTCCAACATAATATCTTGAGCAATAAGAATGTTATCACATATGAGCCTTCCACCAATATAAGTTGATTTATTTATTGAAAGTATAGAGTTAAGCAACTAAGAATCAATAGTTTTCTTAAGTTCGTGCAAGTAGTTTTAAAAAAATAAAAAGGCATGAATTTCCTTACATTCAAAGAGTTGTTCTGTTGACAAAAAAAAGAGTTATTCTAGTTAGGAATTCATACTATATTTATTGTATTGACTTGTTTAAGCATTGCACCCGAATCAAGATGTTCTTTTATTGTATTGCATAAATATTCTCCTACTTAATATTTCTTAGAGAAACATGATGTCCAACCATATGGACCTCGACACTTGTTTTCACTGATTAAAAATAAAGCTTTTTTAATCTCTGCATTAGTTACTGGAGCACTGGGCATTTTGAAATGATATAAATTCAGATATACACCAATGACTTTACTAACAATATCATATGAACAGCTTTCTTGATCGTTTTCTTGAGAACCACGTAATATTTTCTAGAAAATTACATATTCATCCTTATTCAAATTTTGTCAAGAAATGGCAGTCTATCATATGATACAAGTGTAAATAAATTATTTTTTGCAATTTTCCCTCTTATTATAAGATATACATGTTGTCATAAAAGATCATATGAGGATTTACACAGTGGGGTTGGGAAAAATAATAATTCGCGTTCTTAGGAAGACTTATGAGTACTCTACGGAGGATTAAAGTGCAATTTACTAGCCTAGGATATAAAGGAAGAAGGCGATCTATATGTCTGATGGAAAATAAAACCCACCTATATTAATAGCGAAAGATATTTACCAATGAAGTACTTAAATATTGCAAGAGTATCCTTTATAACTGTGTCTTTTATTGTTTTCTAAGGCTCCGGTTAACAAACATTTATAATAAACTAAGTCATATAATATATATTCTTTATTTCAAGTCTTACAACATAAATATATATTTAAATGTTTTCCCTCAAAGAAAAAAAATGCTAAAGGAATTAGATTATCTTATTTTGGCCTTGTTTTTTTCTTAGATAAAAACATTTACAATTCTGAATGATATTAAAAGCCAATATTAAATGATATTTATTACTTTTACATAAAAGAAAATTGTACTAAACTTGAATGAAATAGAATTTCTCCGTAAGTCCATTTTTTGTCATAGTATAATTCTAGATTTACAAATTGTAACTCATATATATATATATATATATATATATATATATATATATATGTATATATATATATATAAAGACATGCACATAGCGTTAACCATACTTATGTAGTGTGGTCTTTATTGTAGACGATATTTTGTATATATTATTTGTTCTCACATCTTTATAATTATAGACAGTGCCATATCCTTTTTCCCAGTTAATTTTATATATTAACTACTACTCGTTAGAATGTTTTAGGGAAGGGTCTTCACCCATTTAATGAACCAAAAAAAGTTTAAATTGTTCACTGTGAAAAAGATTATATGATCAAGGGACTTTTGGTTATAGCAGATTTATAAAGTGGGATCCATATTATGATATATAGCTTAATTTGAAGTACTTCATATGATAATTATGTATTTTATTCAATTAGTATCACTATCAACCATTATAGATCAAAATAAATGAAGAGCAAAAACAGTCAAAAAACAATCAAGTCGTTGGTACTGATTTGATAATTGGATACAGATAACACATATAATTATGACAAACATATCTATGCTGATATATGCACAGATAATTATTCTAGTAATAGACATTAATATTTTAGGTTATGGTTCTCCACCACACCTCAGCCGCTTAAGAAGGTTACATAATCATTTGGGTGGCTGACCATGGCCAGATGCACCATCAGAGAACTGAGGAACCGGTGGGGCAGGGGTTTGGTCCATCACAGGCACCCGTTGTTGATTCTGCTGCAATGGGACAACATATTTAGAAGGCCTTCTTTGCTTTCTTTTTCTTTTGATTCCTTGTTCTGTTGGGGCTGGTAAAGCCAGCACTACCACCGGGTGGTTAATTCTGCCGGTTGCAGAAACAGCAGTGCTGGACGGAAGAAAAGGAGGCTGTGTAGGAGGCTGTGTAGGGTTAGGAAGGGAGGCAGGGGTATTGGTAGCATCGTTCACTTGCTTACTGCTCATTTTTGAGTATTTTCTAGTTAGGGTTTTTAAGATTTCTCTTTGAAAAAGTGATATGGGTGAGAACACGGCAAAGACCTTTTTATAGTAAAAATCCTCAGGTAATTTGCCTTTTTGATCCTTATATATTTATGAAAAGCAAGATCCCATCTCTAGTTTTCAAAATGTGATGGCAGTTGATAAAAAATTTATCAAATTTGTTTTCCTTTAGATATATGCAACATGCATTCACCTTGTATATGTCATAGTTGATATAAAAGTCGTACGAGTTAGGTGAACAATTTATAATGTAATAAATGTAAATAAATGTGAAATGTAATAAATATTTTATTGTTTGTTTATTAATTATTGTAGATTATAAAAAAAAATCTAAAAAATGTTGTAAAAATATAGTTTAACTAAAACCAATCTTGCTTGTAAAAAATAAAAATATCCAACAATAAATAAAATGGTAAGGGTATTATAATCTTGAAACATATTTTAAATTCGTTTAGCAAGCAAGAATCGAGAATAATTGGTCTAGCCTTGCTTTGATTTAAGAAGTATAATTATCGTAAATATTTTTATTTTTATGATAAAAGGACGGTACAAAGTACCAAAAAAGAAAACCAAACAAAATTAACCAATTCCTAATTTATGAAATACTTTTGATAATTTCACGTTTGCGTTGTTCACATTTCAACTCTCGGTTCCATGTCTAGCACGTTTTGCAATTTGATCTGCTCGCCCATTCAACTTTCTTGAAATATGTTTGAATGAGATCGGACACGCCTCCCTAGAAATTTGATTGATCTTCCTGGGTGAATCCTTCAACTTGGGGTTGAAAGCTTCCTAATACCTTGAATAACTTCAAAGTTATCCGATAAAATTATCTTACTTGCATTGGGAAAGTCTTTGTATTTGGGTTGCTTTAAGAACAACAATTTTTTGTCCCTTAAGACTCATGTGCATCTCGTTATTTCTTTAATTTTCTTTGTGTGACCAGTGTCCTTATTATGAAGGACAAAACCAATGCATGTTGTTTCATAAGGAACATTGAAAGATTCATCGCAAAAAATTGCAATGTTCGCTTCTAGACTCTGAGCAACTTCAGTATTGAGGAGTTTTACATAATGTAAGTGGAGTTAGTTTGTTCAGTTCTTCTCCATTCTGTTCCATGCAAATCCTGTATAAGTTTGTTTGTCGTAAAAATTATTTTGTCAATGTTACAAATTTCATGAGCTGCTTTCATTTTTACTTTCCAAATATTCCAAATTAAAAATCGTAATATATATTGTGACAGTTTTTGTTTCCCATCAGCCTTTTGTGCAAGTATCAATGACTTTTAGTATCTAATATCCAACATCTTTATCAGGGTCGGGTATAATTCTAAATTGAAGAGAAGAACTTGCCCAAATTACTTGACAAACTTTACAATAAATGAGAAGATGTTTACTAGAATCGATATCTCATATGCACCAAGGATATTCATTCGAGTCAGCACAATACATGGGTGTTCAGGTTAGCTTTCGTGTACCATGACTAATCACATAGAAATGTACATGCCTCCCATGCATATTCCCAGGTAAATCAGAACTAGGTTACCCATATTAAGGAGGGGATTAAAACTTTGTATCTCTTGCTTTACCTCTTTAAAGGATGAAGAAATATCAAATGGACTTTTTTTTTCTTTTGGCTCTAAGCTTTAATTTTTTTATATTTCCTTATGTTACTTTTGATATTTATTTTAATTCCTTAGGATAATAACTTGGGCACCTTGAATTCTCAGTAAATGATTTTCTAATTAAATCTCAAGGCAGACTATATTTTTCAATCGTGAGTGGCATAACTATAAATTCTTTAATTCATACCATTTTTATAATTTTTCTAATTTCAATATATTTTAAATATCTCAAAATTACTTTCGATCAGTATTCCATATCTTGTGTTCATTTTAATATTTCTTTTAATTCCTCAATATTAGGACTTGGGTCACCTTTATTTCTCATCTTTAAACTAAATTTCGAGGTGGACCATATATTTCAATCGTGGACCCCATATTCATTATTTCTCCAATTCATTACTTCTAAATCATTTTATCTTCAAACGATTTTAAATATCTCAAAACTAATACATTTTTTTTGCACAATTGTTCTAATTTATTTAATGTGTAATAAAACATAAATTATCTTAATAATGTCATAAATATACAGGTATTCACTCAACTATTAGGATAAATCATACATCAAAACTTACTCTTTTTCTTGTCATCAAGGAAGTGTAGGAATCATGAAACTACTCAAAATATCATGCATCAAACCTCAAAAACATGAACAAAATATGTAAAAACTACATGCATATTACAATGAATACAATGTGAAGTAACTTAAAATGGTAGATAATTAAGGTATTAGTAATAACAAAAGTGATATTTTAAAATTCAACCTACCTAGTTATTCTTAAGTCCGCAATCTACTTAAATAAAGTCTTTGAATAAAGAGATACAAATAATTATGTAAGAAATAGACCCCGAGCTGTTCTATAATATGTACATTGTTTAGTCAAAATTTGAATTTAGTCTTAGTATAGACACACCTTATGCACCCATATTTTTTTCTCATTTAACTTTTCATTCACTTTTTCATACCTTAATCTAGTTTTGTGATTCTTTGAAACATTGGTTTTGGAAAATAATAACCAAACCTTGGGAAGACTTAGATTAGTGAAATTTATCAACCTAGATATGTAGAAATGATAAAAGGAGATATACGTGGCTGATAGAGAATATGTTGTTTATCAAGAACTCAAAGTTTTCAATTAAGCTCAGCAAAATCATTAAAAATTTATATCTCGAGAGATTTAAATGGTGTGGAAAGCTCAAAATAAAAACTAGATACTAACCTATTACAATTAGGAATGTGTGTGGGTCCGTTTTGGTTAAAAAATACCTAACCCACAAACCACCTGTTCTTTTGTGGGTCTTTTAAAATTAGACTCGTATACACCCAATACATTATATAAACCATTTAATTTCGGGTAGAGCGGGTAGTGGATGCATTGCAGGTGACTTGATTCGATAAACGGGTCAGATTTGTATCTGAATTCATCGGGCAAGTTATCTATATATTACAAATCAAAAATTTTAAAAAATATATATATAATTTGGGATACTTATATAGACTTCAAATAATCTCCAATTTTGAAAAATATAATGAGAATTTAGGAAAATAAATTATGAATTCAAAAAAAAGATAATATCATAATTGCATATAAAAATAAGAGTTATTAGGTAGAGTATTATTGAAATATTGAGGGATTAAATTTTTTAAGGAGAGTTGGGATAAAATAAATAAATGTCGAGTTAGAAACAAATGATCCCAAGTATTTTACTTAAATAAAATGAACAACATAAATTTCTCTAGTGTTTTATACTATAAGGTTGCAGGTTTCAACTTTAAAGCCCAGAATCCCTAAAAAAGTAAATATTATTGTTAAAATGTAAATCACAACCCGCCCAATAAAAAACTAACCTGTATAGTTTTGGGTTGGTCAGGTTATGCGGGTTTTCTAAACGGGTGTGCGGCCCTAATTAGAATAGTACAAGGAATAAATTGAAAAAAGAAAGTAACTACCAAATTGAAATCTAAACCTTTATATCAACTCACCTGATACTACTCCACTGGGGATTTGTTGCTCTTACTCAAACATTTCATTAAGATCCTCATGGAAAAGGAGAAATTTAAGAAATGATTATTACTATCTTCAATACAACAATCACAAAATGTGCCAATAGGCTTATAAAAATACCCAGCTCAAGGAGTTTATTCTTTGTTTCCAATCTATCCAAACAACGAAGCCAGTAAATAATAAAGCATCTTGGAACATTATATTTTTCCCAAATCAACTTGAACGAATTCACATTAGATTGACAGTGAATGATTTTTAAATGTAAAGTTTTGTTTAACATTTTCACTCTAAACAATAATATCTTCATGAGAGGATAAAACTGGATTCTTTAAATAATTACTCAATTCTCTCAACTCACGATTTAAATGTCATTCATCATTTGAACTACAAGTAAACTACACTTTTATTGCACCACAACATTCTCTATACATATCTTAATGCAAAGTAGAACTAACATTTTGATTATTAATCTAGTTACCCCACATTACATAAGTACTCTTCACATTTCTAATTTCATGATGGATAAAATTGATTGCGCACTCCCTTAATTTCATGAGCTTCTTACAAATCCATGTAGTTTCTTACTTAATATTCAAATTCCAGTGAAATTTGTATTTAATGAGGTTATTATGAGCCCATTTACTCCATAAAATGTCATGTTTCTTGTAAATTATTTAAAAAAATGTAAAGCAAAGACACCCTATTTATGTCTTCTATATTAGGTATGCTCATGCCTCCCACTTTTTTTCTTAAACAAACAGATGACCATGCTGCTTTTTTACCTTTTTCTCTTTCTACATTTTCTTTCTAACGGTATCTAGCCATCTTTTGGTCGATTTTATGTATAACTTTTTTAGGTAACAAAAATCTTTATACCAAAACGTAACTCTACTCACTTAAACCAATCTAATTAACTTTCTTCCAATATATGTTAATAACTTTGAAATCCACTGAGTTATACATAGAAATATCTTATCAACATACACAATTCCATCACTAACACTTAACTTCTTTGAATCAAGGGGTACTCCTGAGTATTTATTGCATTTTACCAACCTTTACTTCAAGAATAACCTATATCATCTTCAATCCTCTTTGAAGTTCCACCAAAGTACAACCCATTTTTCTTGCTTATATTGATCTTGAGTCCTAAAACTCTAGAAAATAAGTCAAATCCCTTTTTAATCCCTTCAGCTGATTTTATAACTAAACTAAAAATATCAAAAGGTAATCTACAAATATGATGTGATTGAGTCTAAGACTTCTGCACTTGAGATGAAATCAAAATTCATTCTTCATGGTCAATGAGTGAAAATCCTAGTAAAAACTTGCATACGTGCTGCAAAAAGATAAGTGGAACATGAGTCCTTTTATTATATCCCCTATTTTCCTTCAAAATACCCACAAATCTCTCTACTAACATATATAGAATAGGTGGTAGTGCTCATACATATTATATATATATATATATATATATATATATATATATATATATATATATATATATTGGTTTTGAACCTAGGTGAGATATTTTTATTCTCATATTCCAACATAATATCTTGAGCAATAAGAATGTTATCACATATGAGCCTTCCACCAATATAAGTTGATTTATTTATTGAAAGTATAGAGTTAAGCAACTAAGAATCAATAGTTTTCTTAAGGTCGTGCAAGTAGTTTTAAAAAAATAAAAAGGCATGAATTTCCTTACATTCAAAGAGTTGTTCTGTTGACAAAAAAAAGAGTTATTCTAGTTAGGAATTCATACTATATTTATTGTATTGACTTGTTTAAGCATTGCACCCGAATCAAGATGTTCTTTTATTGTATTGCATAAATATTCTCCTACTTAATATTTCTTAGAGAAACATGATGTCCAACCATATGGACCTCGACACTTGTTTTCACTGATTAAAAATAAAGCTTTTTTAATCTCTGCATTAGTTACTGGAGCACTGGGCATTTTGAAATGATATAAATTCAGATATACACCAATGACTTTACTAACAATATCATATGAACAGCTTTCTTGATCGTTTTCTTGAGAACCACGTAATATTTTCTAGAAAATTACATATTCATCCTTATTCAAATTTTGTCAAGAAATGGCAGTCTATCATATGATACAAGTGTAAATAAATTATTTTTTGCAATTTTCCCTCTTATTATAAGATATACATGTTGTCATAAAAGATCATATGAGGATTTACACAGTGGGGTTGGGAAAAATAATAATTCGCGTTCTTAGGAAGACTTATGAGTACTCTACGGAGGATTAAAGTGCAATTTACTAGCCTAGGATATAAAGGAAGAAGGCGATCTATATGTCTGATGGAAAATAAAACCCACCTATATTAATAGCGAAAGATATTTACCAATGAAGTACTTAAATATTGCAAGAGTATCCTTTATAACTGTGTCTTTTATTGTTTTCTAAGGCTCCGGTTAACAAACATTTATAATAAACTAAGTCATATAATATATATTCTTTATTTCAAGTCTTACAACATAAATATCTATTTAAATGTTTTCCCTCAAAGAAAAAAAATGCTAAAGGAATTAGATTATCTTATTTTGGCCTTATTTTTTTCTTAGATAAAAACATTTACAATTCTGAATGATATTAAAAGCCAAAATTAAATGATATTTATTACTTTTACATAAAAGAAAATTATACTAAACTTGAATGAAATAGAATTTCTCCGTAAGTCTATTTTTTGTCATAGTATAATTCTAGATTTACAAATTGTAACTCATATATATATATATATATATATATATATATATATATAAAGACATACACATAGCGTTAACCATACTTATGTAGTGTGGTCTTTATTGTAGACGATATTTTGTATATATTATTTGTTCTCACATCTTTATAATTATAGACAGTGCCATATCCTTTTTCCCAGTTAATTTTATATATTAACTACTACTCGTTAGAATGTTTTAGGGAAGGGTCTTCACCCATTTAATGAACCAAAAAAAGTTTAAATTGTTCACTGTGAAAAAGATTATATGATCAAGGGACTTTTGGTTATAGCAGATTTATAAAGTGGGATCCATATTATGATATATAGCTTAATTTGAAGTACTTTATATGATAATTATGTATTTTATTCAATTAGTATCACTATCAACCATTATAGATCAAAATAAATGAAGAGCAAAAACAGTCAAAAAACAATCAAGTCGTTGGTACTGATTTGATAATTGGATACAGATAACACATATAATTATGACAAACATATCTATGCTGATATATGCACAGATAATTATTCTAGTAATAGACATTAATATTTTAGGTTATGGTTCTCCACCACACCTCAGCCGCTTAAGAAGGTTACATAATCATTTGGGTGGCTGACCATGGCCAGATGCACCATCAGAGAATTGAGGAACCGGTGGGGCAGGGGTTTGGTCCATCACAGGCACCCGTTGTTGATTCTGCTGCAATGGGACAACATATTTAGAAGGCCTTCTTTGCTTTCTTTTTCTTTTGATTCCTTGTTCTGTTGGGGCTGGTAAAGCCAGCACTACCACCGGGTGGTTAATTCTGTCGGTTGCAGAAACAGCAGTGCTGGACGGAAGAAAAGGAGGTTGTGTAGGAGGCTGTGTAGGGTTAGGAAGAGAGGCAGGGGTATTGGTAGCATCGTTCACTTGCTTACTGCTCATTTTTGAGTATTTTCTAGTTAGGGTTTTTAAGATTTCTCTTTGAAAAAGTGATATGGGTGAGAACACGGCAAAGACCTTTTTATAGTAAAAATCCTCAGGTAATTTGCCTTTTTGATCCTTATATATTTATGAAAAGCAAGATCCCATCTCTAGTTTTCAAAATGTGATGGCAGTTGATAAAAAATTTATCAAATTTGTTTTCCTTTAGATATATGCAACATGCATTCACCTTGTATATGTCATAGTTGATATAAAAGTCGTACGAGTTAGGTGAACAATTTATAATGTAATAAATGTAAATAAATGTGAAATGTAATAAATATTTTATTGTTTGTTTATTAATTATTGTAGATTAAAAAAAAAATCTAAAAAATGTTGTAAAAATATAGTTTAACTAAAACCAATCTTGCTTGTAAAAAATAAAAATATCCAACAATAAATAAAATGGTAAGGGTATTATAATCTTGAAACATATTTTAAATTCGTTTAGCAAGCAAGAATCGAGAATAATTGGTCTAGCCTTGCTTTGATTTAAGAAGTATAATTATCGTAAATATTTTTATTTTTATGATAAAAGGACGGTACAAAGTACCAAAAAAGAAAACCAAACAAAATTAACCAATTCCTAATTTATGAAATACTTTTGATAATTTCACGTTTGCGTTGTTCACATTTCAACTCTCGGTTCCATGTCTAGCACGTTTTGCAATTTGATCTGCTCGCCCATTCAACTTTCTTGAAATATGTTTGAATGAGATCGGACACGCCTCCCTAGCAATTTGATTGATCTTCCTGGGTGAATCCTTCAACTTGGGGTTGAAAGCTTCCTAATACCTTGAATAACTTCAAAGTTATCCGATAAAATTATCTTACTTGCATTGGGAAAGTCTTTGTATTTGGGTTGCTTTAAGAACAACAATTTTTTGTCCCTTAAGACTCATGTGCATCTCGTTATTTCTTTAATTTTCTTTGTGTGACCAGTGTCCTTATTATGAAGGACAAAACCAATGCATGTTGTTTCATAAGGAACATTGAAAGATTCATCGCAAAAAATTGCAATGTTCGCTTCTAGACTCTGAGCAACTTCAGTATTGAGGAGTTTTACATAATGTAAGTGGAGTTAGTTTGTTCAGTTCTTCTCCATTCTGTTCCATGCAAATCCTGTATAAGTTTGTTTGTCGTAAAAATTATTTTGTCAATGTTACAAATTTCATGAGCTGCTTTCATTTTTACTTTCCAAATATTCCAAATTAAAAATCGTAATATATATTGTGACAGTTTTTGTTTCCCATCAGCCTTTTGTGCAAGTATCAATGACTTTTAGTATCTAATCTCCAACATCTTTATCAGGGTCGGGTATAATTCTAAATTGAAGAGAAGAACTTGCCCAAATTACTTGACAAACTTTACAATAAATGAGAAGATGTTTACTAGAATCGATATCTCATATGCACCAAGGATATTCATTCGAGTCAGCACAATACATGGGTGTTCAGGTTAGCTTTCGTGTACCATGACTAATCACATAGAAATGTACATGCCTCCCATGCATATTCCCAGGTAAATCAGAACTAGGTTACCCATATTAAGGAGGGGATTAAAACTTTGTATCTCTTGCTTTACCTCTTTAAAGGATGAAGAAATATCAAATGGACTTTTTTTTTCTTTTGGCTCTAAGCTTTAATTTTTTTATATTTCCTTATGTTACTTTTGATATTTATTTTAATTCCTTAGGATAATAACTTGGGCACCTTGAATTCTCAGTAAATGATTTTCTAATTAAATCTCAAGGCAGACTATATTTTTCAATCGTGAGTGGCATAACTATAAATTCTTTAATTCATACCATTTTTATAATTTTTCTAATTTCAATATATTTTAAATATCTCAAAATTACTTTCGATCAGTATTCCATATCTTGTGTTCATTTTAATATTTCTTTTAATTCCTCAATATTAGGACTTGGGTCACCTTTATTTCTCATCTTTAAACTAAATTTCGAGGTGGACCATATATTTCAGTCGTGGACCCCATATTCATTATTTCTCCAATTCATTACTTCTAAATCATTTTATCTTCAAACGATTTTAAATATCTCAAAACTAATACATTTTTTTTGCACAATTGTTCTAATTTATTTAATGTGTAATAAAACATAAATTATCTTAATAATGTCATAAATATACAGGTATTCACTCAACTATTAGGATAAATCATACATCAAAACTTACTCTATTTCTTGTCATCAAGGAAGTGTAGGAATCATGAAACTACTCAAAATATCATGCATCAAACCTCAAAAACATGAACAAAATATGTAAAAACTACATGCATATTACAAGAATACAATGTGAAGTAACTTAAAATGGTAGATAATTAAGGTATTAGTAATAACAAAAGTGATATTTTAAAATTCAACCTACCTGGTTATTCTTAAGTCCGCAATCTACTTAAATAAAGTCTTTGAATAAAGAGATACAAATAATTATGTAAGAAATAGACCCCGAGCTGTTCTATAATATGTACATTGTTTAGTCAAAATTTGAATTTAGTCTTAGTATAGACACACCTTATGCACCCATATTTTTTTCTCATTTAACTTTTCATTCACTTTTTCATACCTTAATCTAGTTTTGTGATTCTTTGAAACATTGGTTTTGGAAAATAATAACCAAACCTTGGGAAGACTTAGATTAGTGAAATTTATCAACCTAGATATGTAGAAATGATAAAAGGAGATATACGTGGCTGATAGAGAATATGTTGTTTATCAAGAACTCAAAGTTTTCAATTAAGCTCAGCAAAATCATTAAAAATTTATATCTCGAGAGATTTAAATGGTGTGGAATGCTCAAAATAAAAACTAGATACTAACCTATTACAATTAGGAATGTGTGTGGGTCCGTTTTGGTTAAAAAATACCTAACCCACAAACCACCTGTTCTTTTGTGGGTCTTTTAAAATTAGACTCGTATACACCCAATACATTATATAAACCATTTAATTTCGGGTAGAGCGGGTAGTGGATGCATTGCAGGTGACTTGATTCGATAAACGGGTCAGATTTGTATCTGAATTCATCGGGCAAGTTATCTATATATTACAAATCAAAATTTTTAAAAAATATATATATAATTTGGGATACTTATATAGACTTCAAATAATCTCCAATTTTGAAAAATATAATGAGAATTTAGGAAAATAAATTATGAATTCAAAAAAAAGATAATATCATAATTGCATATAAAAATAAGAGTTATTAGGTAGAGTATTATTGAAATATTGAGGGATTAAATTTTTTAAGGAGAGTTGGGATAAAATAAATAAATGTCGAGTTAGAAACAAATGATCCCAAGTATTTTACTTAAATAAAATGAACAACATAAATTTCTCTAGTGTTTTATACTATAAGGTTGCAGGTTTCAACTTTAAAGCCCAGAATCCCTAAAAAAGTAAATATTATTGTTAAAATGTAAATCACAACCCGCCCAATAAAAAACTAACCTGTATAGTTTTGGGTTGGTCAGGTTATGCGGGTTTTCTAAACGGGTGTGCGGCCCTAATTAGAATAGTACAAGGAATAAATTGAAAAAAGAAAGTAACTACCAAATTGAAATCTAAACCTTTATATCAACTCACCTGATACTACTCCACTGGGGATTTGTTGCTCTTACTCAAACATTTCATTAAGATCCTCATGGAAAAGGAGAAATTTAAGAAATGATTATTACTATCTTCAATACAACAATCACAAAATGTGCCAATAGGCTTATAAAAATACCCAGCTCAAGGAGTTTATTCTTTGTTTCCAATCTATCCAAACAACGAAGCCAGTAAATAATAAAGCATCTTGGAACATTATATTTTTCCCAAATCAACTTGAACGAATTCACATTAGATTGACAGTGAATGATTTTTAAATGTAAAGTTTTGTTTAACATTTTCACTCTAAACAATAATATCTTCATGAGAGGATAAAACTGGATTCTTTAAATAATTACTCAATTCTCTCAACTCACGATTTAAATGTCATTCATCATTTGAACTACAAGTAAACTACACTTTTATTGCACCACAACATTCTCTATACATATCTTAATGCAAAGTAGAACTAACATTTTGATTATTAATCTAGTTACCCCACATTACATAAGTACTCTTCACATTTCTAATTTCATGATGGATAAAATTGATTGCGCACTCCCTTAATTTCATGAGCTTCTTACAAATCCATGTAGTTTCTTACTTAATATTCAAATTCCAGTGAAATTTGTATTTAATGAGGTTATTATGAGCCCATTTACTCCATAAAATGTCATGTTTCTTGTAAATTATTTAAAAAAATGTAAAGCAAAGACACCCTATTTATGTCTTCTATATTAGGTATGCTCATGCCTCCCACTTTTTTTCTTAAACAAACAGATGACCATGCTGCTTTTTTACCTTTTTCTCTTTCTACATTTTCTTTCTAACGGTATCTAGCCATCTTTTGGTCGATTTTATGTATAACTTTTTTAGGTAACAAAAATCTTTATACCAAAACGTAACTCTACTCACTTAAACCAATCTAATTAACTTTCTTCCAATATATGTTAATAACTTTGAAATCCACTGAGTTATACATAGAAATATCTTATCAACATACACAATTCCATCACTAACACTTAACTTCTTTGAATCAAGGGGTACTCCTGAGTATTTATTGCATTTTACCAACCTTTACTTCAAGAATAACCTATATCATCTTCAATCCTCTTTGAAGTTCCACCAAAGTACAACCCATTTTTCTTGCTTATATTGATCTTGAGTCCTAAAACTCTAGAAAATAAGTCAAATCCCTTTTTAATCCCTTCAGCTGATTTTATAACTAAACTAAAAATATCAAAAGGTAATCTACAAATATGATGTGATTGAGTCTAAGACTTCTGCACTTGAGATGAAATCAAAATTCATTCTTCATGGTCAATCAGTGAAAATCCTAGTAAAAACTTGCATACGTGCTGCAAAAAGATAAGTGGAACATGAGTCCTTTTATTATATCCCCTATTTTCCTTCAAAATACCCACAAATCTCTCTACTAACATATATAGAATAGGTGGTAGTGCTCATAAATATTATATATATATATAATGACAATGTCAATTGGTGATTTTTATTCAAACACTTTTCAAGCTAAGGTTTGTACGTATTTATGTGTGTATATATATATATATATATATATATATATATATATATATATATTGGTTTTGAACCTAGGTGAGATATTTTTATTCTCATATTCCAACATAATATCTTGAGCAATAAGAATGTTATCACATATGAGCCTTCCACCAATATAAGTTGATTGATTTATTGAAAGTATAGAGTTAAGCAACTAAGAATCAATAGTTTTAACAAAATAAAAAGGCATGAATTTCCTTACATTCAAAGAGTTGTTCTGTTGACAAAAAAAAAGAGCTATTCTACTTAGGAATTCATACCATATTTATTGTATTGACTTTTTTAAACATTGCACCCGAATCAAGATGTTCTTTTATTGTATTGCATAAATATTCTCCTACTTAATATTTCTTAGAGAAACATGATGTCCAACCATATGGACCTCGACACTTGTTTTCACTGATTAAAAATAAAGCTTTTTTAATCTCTGCATTAGTTACTGGAGCACTGGGCATTTTGAAATGATCTAAATTCAGATATACACCAATGACTTTACTAACAATATCATATGAACAGCTTTCTTGATCGTTTTCTTGAGAACCACGTAATATTTTCTAGAAAATTACATATTCATCCTTATTCAAATTTTGTCGAGAAATGGCAGTCTATCATATGATACAAGTGTAAATAAATTATTTTTTGCAATTTTCCCTCTTATTATAAGATATACATGTTGTCATAAAAGATCATATGAGGATTTACACAGTGGGTTTGGGAAAAATAATAATTCGCGTTCTTAGGAAGACTTATGAGTACTCTACGGAGGATTAAAGTGCAATTTACTAGCCTAGGATATAAAGGAAGAAGGCGATCTATATGTCTGATGGAGAATAAAACCCACCTATATTAATAGCGAAAGATATTTACCAATGAAGTACTTAAATATTGCAAGTGTATCCTTTATAACTGTGTCTTTTATTGTTTTCTAAGGCTCCGGTTAACAAACATTTATAATAAACTAAGTCATATAATATATATTCTTTATTTCAAGTCTTACAATATAAATATCTATTTAAATGTTTTCTCTCAAAGAAAAAAAATGCTAAAGGAATTAGATTATCTTATTTTGGCCTTATTTTTTTCTTAGATAAAAACATTTACAATTCTGAATGATATTAAAAGCCAATATTAAATGATATTAATTACTTTTACATAAAAAGAAAATTGTACTAAACTTGAATGAAATAGAATTTCTCCGTAAGTCCATTTTTTGTCATAGTATAATTCTAGATTTACAAATTGTAACTCATATATCTATATATATATATATATATATATATATATATATATATATATATATATATATATATATATATATATATATATATATATATAGAGGCATGCACATAGCGTAAACCATACTTATGTAGTGTGGTCTTTATTGTAGACGATATTTTGTATATATTATTTGTTCTCACATCTTTATAATTATAGACAGTACCATATCCTTTTTCCCAGTTAATTTTATATATTAACTACTATTCGTTAGAATGTTTTAGGGAAGGGCCTTCACCCATTTAATGAACCAAAAAAAGTTTAAATTGTTCACTGTGAAAAAGATTATATGATCAAGGGACTTTTGGTTATAGCAGATTTATAAAGTGGGATCCATATTTTGATATATAGCTTAATTTGAAGTATTTCATATGATAATTATGTATTTTATTCAATTAGTATCACTATCAACCATTATAGATCAAAATAAATGAAGAGCAAAAACAGTCAAAAAACAATCAAGTCGTTGGTACTGATTTGATAATTGGATACAGATAACACATATAATTATGACAAACATATCTATGCTGATATGTGCACAGATAATTATTCTAGTAATAGACATTAATATTTTAGGTTAGGACGGTACAAAGTACCAAAAAAGAAAACCAAACAAAATTAACCAATTCCTAATTTATGAAATACTTTTAATAATTTCACGTTTGCGTTGTTCACATTTCAACTCTCGGTTCCATGTCTAGCACGTTTTGCAATTTGATCTGCTCGCCCATTTAACTTTCTTGAAATATGTTTGAATGAGATCGGACCCGCCTCCCCAGCAATTTGATTGATCTTCCTGGGTGAATCCTTCAACTTGGGGCTGAAAGCTTCCTAATACCTTGAATAACTTCAAAGTTATCCGATAAAATGATCTTACTTGGATTGCGAAAGTCTTTGTATTTGGGTTGCTTTAAGAACAACAATTTTTTGTCCCTTAAGACTCGTGTTGCATCTCGTTATTTCTTTAATTTTCTTTGTGTGACCAGTGTCCTTATTATGAAGGACAAAACAAATGCATATTGTTTCATAAGGAACATTGAAAGATTCATCGCAAAAAATTGCAATGTTCGCTTCTAGACTCTGAGCAACTTCAGTATTGAGGAGTTTTACATAACGTAAGTGGAGTTAGTTTGTTCAGTTCTTCTCCATTCTGTTCCATGCAAATCCTGCATAAGTGTGTTTGTCGTAAAAATTATTTTGTCACAATCAATGTTACAATTTTCATGAACTGCTTTCATTTTTACTTTCCAAATATTCCAAATTAAAAATCGTAATATAACCTGTGACAGTTTTTGTTTCCCATCAGCCTTTTGTGCAAGTATCAATGACTTTTAGTATCTAATCTCCAACATCTTTATCAGGGTCGGGTATAATTCTAATTTGAAGAGAAGAACTTGCCCAAATTACTTGACAAACTTTACAATAAATGAGAAGATGTTTAGTAGAATCGATATCTCATATGCACCAAGGACATTCATTCGAGTCAGCACAATTCCTTTATAAAGGTTTTTTTAGGAATTCCATTATTACAAGTTTTCCAAATGAAAACTCTGATCTTATTTGGTATGTTAGAACTCTAACTAGTTCTCCAAAGATTGTTTTAATGTTATTTATGCATTCATATTTTGGGGAGAATGTAGAATATGATCATTTGTTAAGAGTTTATAACCATATTTTGTAGAATAAGTTTCATCTTTTGTATGTGGTCAAATCAATTTATCTTTAGTATTTGTATCAAAGATAATAGTTATTTTAATATCAGGGATAATAGGCCTCAGAAAAAGGTTATCAAGAATCTCGCTATCCCAATTTGTGGTACCGTGTTTCCAGAGTTGACATACCTTTACTAATTCACAGTTTGGATGTTTCTCCAAATTCCAGCTTGTATTAATCCATTAATTAGTCCAAGTGTTAGTATTTTTCTCATCTCCAATTCTGTACAAGATATGTTTTTTTATGAAATCCCTACTTTCCAGGATGCTGGTCCAACTCCACATTTTACTTTGTCTAAGTTTCACATCCAAATAATCTTTATTAGGAAAGTAAATATTTTCAGTAATTTAGCTAATAGACTATTAGGATTATTGATGATTTTATGTGCTTGTACCGTAAGTAATGTTGTATTCATTCTTTTAAAATATCTAAAACCAAGCCAACCAATGGGTTCTGGTTCTTTCACCTGAATTCCACCAAATGTTAGACATAGCAGAAATAAATTTGTCACAAAAAGAAATGAAAAAGGAAAAAATAGACATAGCGTAATTTGGGATCGCCTGTAGAACTACTTTAACAAAAATTTATTTCCCTCTATCCGATAAGAGTAGTTATTCTTTCCATCAATCTGTTTTCCTAAAAAAAAAATTAGCTATCCATTTCAGGTATTCAACTTTAGATCTTTTATGATACAAAGGGATTTCAAGATAATTCCCTAAATCACTCGCTTCTTTAATATTAATATCTTTTGAGATTTTATTTGTATCATCTTCATGTGTTTCCTTACTGAAGAGAGAATGACTGATTTTTCAAAATTAATTCTTTGACCTAAGCCTTCACAATTCATTTCTAGACAATCTTTAAACATTTGAAAATTTGTATCTCCAATATTAAGAAAGAAGAGAAAATCGTTAGCCAATAAAATATCAGAGATATTTGGGAAATTCCTATTGATTTGAATACCCTGTAAAAACCCTTCTTCAAGAAAGTTCAATAATAATTATAAGCGCTTCGTTCATAATGGTAAACAGAAAAGAGGATAAAGGAACCACTTGTCTAAGGCCCATGCCGGGGAAAATTTCACCATTATTTCTCCATTTAGATTAATTTGAAAAGAATATGTCGATATACAATTCTTTATCCAAATTATCCATTTGTCATAGAACCCCGGCTTATGTAAAACAAGTAGTAAAAAATTCTATCGTACCTAATCATAAGCTTTTTCCATGTCAATTTTAATGGCTTCCATATGTTTTTTATTCTTCCGTTCCTATACATAAAGAAAGAAATCTCTTGTGCAATAATAATGTTATCATGAATAAATCTACCTTTAATGAAAACAGATTGTGTTGGAGACACAATATTATCCATGTAAACCTGCAATCTGTTAGCTAAAGAATTTTTTTAATTATTTTATAGCCAAAATTAATGCACGAAATTGGACTATAATCCCCTAGTTTCTGTTGTATATCTCCTTTCGGAATAAGTTTGATAAGAGTATCTATAATTGTATCTAACGATATATTGTTTTCAAAAATCCAACACCATTTTAAATACATCCTATTTAATGATGTCCCAAAATTCTTATGAAACTTAACATTCAATTCGTCTGGCCATTGCGCCTTAATTGGGGAAAGACCTCTTACTTCTTTTTCTACTTCTTCCATAGTCGATTGTCTGGTAAGATTTTCGTTCATATTTCCATTGACTTTAAATTTTATGTATTGTGCCGCCTTTCTAAAGTTTGTTTCTGTAACCTGTTCATTAAAAAGATGTGAGTAAAAATTCTGGAAGCTATCTTTAACTTCTACTACATCTTCTATAAATTGGTTGATATTGTCCTTAATTTTAACTATCTTGTTATAACTTCGTCTTTGAATAGTTGAAAGATGGAAAATATTTGTATTTTTATTCCCAAAAGTTAGCCAATTTTGTCTGACTCTATCCGCCTAATAATTTTCTTCAAACTCAAGTTCAAATTTTATCTCGTTTCTCATAAAAGACTTCTTCTTCAATTTTAGGGGAGTAGTTCATCTTATTTATTTCAACGAGTATTTCTTGAATCTTTTTAATCTATATCTCATGATTCTTGAAAGTATTCCTACTCCATCTCTTTAAATCTTTAATGGTATTATTGCGCCTGAAAATGAACTCTTGAATAGCTAGTTTGAAGCCATTTTTTGCTCCAAGCTCTATCTATCACTTCTCTAAACATGTGTATTATCAAGCCAAAAATATTAAAATTTAAAGTGTTTGAAACCTTGATTAGTAGTTTGGCCAAGTTGGAGTATAATAGGTGAATGATCCGACCATAATGTAGGGGGAATGTAAATTTTTTTCTTTGGGATAATTACTACTCCAGTCATATGTCGCTAAACCTCTATCAATTTTTTTTTAACAAGTTTATCTCCTGATTTTCTGTTTGACCATGTAAAATAAATCCGTAAGAATTAATATCGAACAGGCCATTCGTATGGTAAAAAATTTAAACTCGTTCATGTGGTTAAGATTGACGAGATTAGTACTATATTTTTCATTAGGATTTAAAACATGATTAAAGTCTCCACTAATAATCCAAGGGTCTTTAATCGTTTTGCTCCAATTTGTAATGTCGTTGAAAACTTTAGCCCTATCATGAAATTTGTAGTGCTTTTTTAGTGAGATCGTCTTATTCATTACAAAGGGTCTAATAGGTCACGAACATAATTTAAGTATTAGATTTACATAGAAATTGTGTTAAATGAACTAATAAAATATATTATTATTCAGCACTTATATGGTAATAACTTTTTAGGGGTTAATAATTGATAGCTATGTATGGACTATCTTGGATTATACTTTATTATTTGGATCATAACTACATAATTTTCTATGCAATATTTTCCCTCTATGATAAAAATGCTAAGGAAAATTAGATTTAATTTTGTTTATATTATATATCATGTGTCAATTTTATCTTCAATTAACATTACTAAAAATGATGGAAATAATTATAATACACTACAAATTTTGAGTGTGTTTGATTGTTTATTTGCTAACGACTGATATAGAAAAAAATCAAAAATAAATTATTAAAAAACATCGAATGATGAAGATGAGCTCATGTTTCAACTAAAATTTGTGGTATAAGCCAAATAATAATTATTTTATACAAAAATTATTTGGTTACATCCTAGTATATCACGCCATTTTTGCAATTGGATCATTGCAATTACCGTTCTACATGTAAATGTGATTTGCTTATATGTCAAATTTAAACACTATTGTAAACCTTACTTATGTATGGGCCTATTAGACACTTTTTTTATTTTCTTTTACTATATTCATACATCCACCATTAATAACTTGTACATTTTCTAGTAGCTAAAATGAGGTAGGTAAATAAAAAAGGTCTATTGAAACGAAGATACATTTTGTGGTTGTTGAACAAATTTCCCCTCAGTGCAGGTCAGTCAAAACATATTAGAAGATCAGCCTCGGCTGATATAGAATATCTCAACACTAGTGAAAGTCGTAAGAAATGATAAATCATTTGAGAGCAATATATGCCAAAAAAGCATCTGAGTGCCAATTTTGATCAAATCCAAATAGATAGAAAGTAAACGAATATGCATATATGAGTTATCTCTTCGAGCACCAATGGAAACATAATAAGTTAGAAAATGACATATGTTTATTTACTTATTCATATTAGAATAATCCGACAACCAATATCAAAAACAAAGAATCTATATTATTCACGGATTTGTAGCAATCTTGTACCCAAATCATCTTGATTATAAAAATAAATATGCTTCCACTATATTGAAGATATACCATATAAAGGGACAACGATGACTTATATTACAATGTTGACATTAAGAACCGCTTATTTTGTATGTATGTATATAAATAGTCGGAACAGGAGGTTGGGGTAACTAAATATCTTCATTTTCTATAAACACACTTCTCACACTACCTATGGATCAAAATCCATTTATAAAAATCTAATATTTACTTTAGAGTTGGAGTGTAATCTGAAAGTTCTTCCCTTCTGATCATCATTATCTGCTACTTGTGCAGACCTTGTTAAAGATGATAAGCATGAATCATAAAGATGAAATCCTTCAAGTTGAACTACTCAAATTATACAAATAAACTCAAATAGATCTAAAGAATTACTTTAAGTTTTATAACGCATAAAAAAGATGCAAAAAGTCTTGAACACCTAATCATGCTCGAGATAATATATGGAGGGATTTTTCGTCCATTCGACATAGAGTCGTCTGTGGGAGATGAATGACAACACATTGAATTATCATAGTATAAATAAGATCGAGAAGAATAAAAAAAAGTATCCATCTCAATCAATATCATAAAATGAAGTGAAATAACTAGATAATATGATCTAGTAACAATTAAACCATTTGTTTCCAAAAACTATCAGAAGTCTAACCAACCATTGGTGGAAATGTTTGATAGAGAATCCAAAGAAAATTAGAGACTTTCTTAACTTGAATTGGATATTATTAACGTAATAAAGGGTACTTTTAATCAATTTATGCAACAAGTTCGAAGAGCGTCGTAGATTATGCCACATCATAGAAGAAATACTCCAATAGAGCAAGAGAAACAAACTCATATATGAACAAAAGAACCAAATTAGACATCACACCTGGGTTTGGGAAAAACAATCAGGCAGGACCTTATTAAGAATCATGTAAGTATTTTACAAAAAATGGAAGTGAATGTTACCAATCCTAGGAGATGAAGGAATAAAAATCTCGACTTTGACCTTATATATCTTTAATAAATTATTCTATTAATTGATCGTGTCTTTTTGTTATACGTAGGGAACTTGGGCATGATTTTTCCTTCTTCTAGAATAAATTACAAGATGGCAAGAAACATTCATTTTGTCAAACAAACACTAGGATTTTGTGGGCAATATATCCTAACTATCTCCTATATACATGATGTTAGTCTGTGAGATCATAAGATATGTATCCACAAAAATTTAGTCCTTGTAAACTAAACATTAAGAAATGATAGCATTATCGACATAATATTGCTTCATAAAACTATTAAATTATAGTAGATGAATAAAAGATATAAGAATATGCTCTCTCTCTCTCTCTCTCTCTCTCTCTCTCTCTCTATATATATATATATATATATATATATATATATATATATATATATATATAATATATTTATCTTGGAGTTGTATAGATATTACTTGATTATGGTAGGATGTTATATGAAAATGTTGTATTGGAATTCAGATAGATTGTTTGTTTAATAGACAAAATTTCCTATTGAGCACTAGTTAACTAGAACATGCTAGAAGAATATATATTAACAGCATATCGTTCGAGCATATTAATCACTTCTAATACGGTAAGTAAATATTAAGAGCATATCGTTCGAGTGCATTATAGCCCAAATAAATGCATGATCTTCGATCTTGATCGTATCAAAATAGATAGCAAGTATGCATATTCAAGTTATCTATTCGTTTAATAATGGAAACTTGATGCAAGTAGCATATGTTCTTGTCATTTTTGTATTAGAATAATGTAGATACCACAATCAACATGGTACAAAAGTATATATTATTCACGTATTTGTAATGATCATGTCCTATATTCACCTTCATTGTTTATGTTGACGATATACAAGGTTTAGAGACATAATTATTTATAATAATTTAATTATTCTTATTTGAAACTTACTGAATTAATTAGGTTGCAAAATAATAAATAATCCAATCACGTAAAAAAATTATAGTTTTGATCCATACTTAAGATTACAAGGTTTATTGGGTAATTAATATTGAACAACGTATTAAATCATGATAAAAATAAAAATAATGTTGAATACCTTCTAAATCAATAAACCATCTATTGCCCCTTAGGTGAATTTTAAATAAACCAATCAAATATAGTTTATATCTCATAATTTATATGTTTTCTCTATTTTATGATTGGTACACCTAAAGGATGATAAAAGAATTATATAATTTGGGTGATATCCAATATTACACTAAAAATAAAAACATGTTGTAAAGAGTGAATAGGAGACACTAAGCCCATCTGTCCCTATTGCAGTCAAGGCATAGAGGAGACTTACTATAGTTGTTAAGTCGGATTTTGTATTAGTTACCATTAACTAATACATACAGGTACTCTCTTGAAAAGTAGTTGACGGAATGCTCTTTAGAAAAAAGAGCTAGACGTAAAACTGGCAAGAAAGAATCTTCAAGCGAGAAAATAAAACCATTGATCACTATTAAGTCTTTTTCCCTATCAATAGGTTCGGTCGACCGTACCCCTTCCATAGGGGTCTCAGTTGAACACTCCCTTTCATTAAAAGCACCTCCATTTTATTGTGCGTAATTTTATGACCACAATTCCTTATATGTATGTGATATTTTATTCCATAATCATATCCAAAGAATTCCTAAATTTTTATTTTATCCATTATCTTATTGATTATACTCAAGTAAATATGTTAATTTTTTTCCTTATATTTGGCCCTAAACAATCCTAAGGATTGGTATTAAAATTCAAATAACTTCGAATAAGAGCATATTAAATCTCCTAAGATCCTTAAAGATTATGGCATGGACGAAATCTTTGGCTTAAAGAGATAAAAGGGAGAGCCTCTTAGTGTTGCCATGGATGTGCTAACAAGTAGAGTGTAACCTTAGTTTTTGGATTAGGTATTCCTTTGGAATATCCTTGTGGTGACAATGGTGATAGGGTGTATGAAGCATACCACTACTATTGTAATTGAACTTATTTTAGTGGGTCACATGCTTGAAAAAATAAACATGAAAGAAATAATTGAGAAAAAATAACATTAGAACTTGGGAATTAAATGTAAGTAAAATATAATGGGTTGACAGTACAAAATAGTGGTTACGTAAACATAATAATGGGTTGTATCTGTAATAATAATTGGTTATTGTACTAGGTTGGAGTGTAATATCATCGGGTTGTATATATGTATAATTGGTTTGTATGTGTAAACATATGGGTTGTACATGTTATATCGGTTGATTGTGCGTATTTTTTATCACTAACAAGAAAATGTGTGAACATACTAAGCTCTTGTTAACAACTACGACACTGTAATAGGCTCTTAAAACAAAATAGAAAGCAAAATACTAATACGTATAATTACCAAACAGCTAACCGAGAATTCGCTTTTCCTAGACCCGGCATTTCATGTCAGGTGACAACCTCAACAAGGTAATTCTAGGCCTCATTTCCGGGCTCGTATGATTCCATCGGGTGAATAAGCCTAAGGAAGGTACAGCCCAACTATGAAGTGTAAGGAAGGCTTTCTTCCAGAATGGTCTTCAGCCTTGGGCTAGACAAGAACTTCGTACACCCATCTTCAAAGCCCGTCCCAAACCACTTCTCGGAGGTGAAACCAACGGAGGACTGAACCTTTCTTAAAGAATGGCCTTTACAGCGTCCTATGCATAGTCAGTACTATAGCCCCAATCCAGCGTAAGCATCTGGATAATCTGGAATGCGACGTGGCATACCCGAAAGCTTCGGTCTGGCATAGATTGACTATGAATGGGACCCCATTGAAGACGAGAGTGAGGTACAACAAGGCCATTTCTATCCACCGCCCTTCTCAAGGAGCCGTACGTGGACGTTACCGCGCATACAGCTTCCGTCGATAAACGGGTACTCTGTCGAGCTAATCAATTCCTCCATCCTGGAGAAGGGGCGCGGTGTTGAAATTGTTGAACCGGAAATGAGTTGGAAATCGACCGTAGGCTCTTTAGAGATGAGACGTAAGTCGAAGGCACTTTAGTGACTCGACCGATAGGGAGGATCCGATTGGTCATGAACATTGTAAGGTCCGCAGCCTAGAAGTCTTCGGCAGGCTTTGGAAGCGTTCGCCGGTAACCAAAGCGTATCGTTCCCGCTCGCCCCGGCGTTGACAAAGTCAACGACACAAGCAATCTTTGCTGCTTGCTTTCTGATAGCTGCAGCTGCAACAACTTCGTCTTCGATTCGTTATGCTCAGATGCAACAAAGCAAGCTTAGGAATGAATCTAATGGAAATTTAGGTCTCTTTGCTGCTCTCCCACCTTCAACTAAGGTAGTCGTCGCTAGGTATTTGACCAAATAGGATCGTCCAGATAAGTAGATTCGGGATGGGAATAGAGAATGCGGACCCGATTTCCGGTATATTTGTATATATTTTGGTAAACAGTCGCCCGGGCCTGGTCACTGCGACCAAATGCCACTTCTTCCCGTCGCATCCGTCTTCAGGTTGGAAAAAGTGTTACTGAATGTCTTTCCTTATGAGCTAATAGTTCTACACTTTTGACTTGAGGCGGCGAACAAGACAACTACATTAATGTAGAAGAACAAATATTGATTTAGAAAATATAAAAAGAAAAATGAATAAATGAGCCAAATCCATATAAAAAAAGGATACAAAAAGACAAAAAAAATATATTAATACACGACATGTGATCAAATGAATGTGAAAATAGAAATGTTGATAGAGAATACACCTGAAAACGTGGAACTGTGGATTTTTTATTGCTTTTGTATGAAGATTGTGATCTTTGATTGAAGAACGGATACTTTTGAATTAAAAGTAGAGAGATAAAATCATGCAAGAAATAGGAGAAATCTTTGATTCTTATGTCCCTATATTATAATTCAAAAGTTTTGTGTTCATGTAATCTATAGATACGTTCAATATTTATAATAGAGATAAGCTCTGTTTAAATGGAATATAGATTATAAGGATAAAGACGGTACATCACTAAATATTTTAAACTTTTCAAAAGGTAAAAAATGTAGACTTGTTGGGTGGGTTATTGCATTTTTTGATCTTATGAGCTAATATCTCTTTATTTATTATTTTAGACATTTTAAAATTTAATTTTTTTGGATAAATATAAAGGACTACAAAAAAAGGATTATATTTTGATTAAAATTATTATGTTTTTCCATAGGAAATGATGTGTTGTTAAGTCTCTCGCTAAGATGTAGTTTCTAGTAAGATGAAACTATAAAACAAGATAATGTGTACTAATTTTATTTAATATCTAAGGCTTATTTAGATAAAAGTATTCTAATTTAGATAAATTTCTAAATTAAAGATAACGATTAGTTTTAACATGCAATAGATCTAGTTGACTAGTGATAAAATGGGTTGCTTTCTGGTAAAATATATGTCGCAACATTATCATGATAAATAAAGAATATAAATTTAAAGTATTACTAATTATTGGTGTGAAAATCTCATAAAAATATCTAAGATTAAGGGCCTATGAGGATACATAATTTATTTAAAGAAGATTTATAAATTATTTGGGGTTAAAATCACAACATAAGTTCACTTAAAGGATAAAATTGTAATCTACATACATATTACAATTATTAGCTTATTAATCCATAAAAGACATAATGCCAATAGAAAATATTCAACTTAATATAAATTAGCGTTTTTTTTTTTTGCATGCATTAGAGACTTTAACGAATTAAAGTCATAAGTTAAAGTGACTTACAATCACATGAGAGGAGCACAAAGTAACTCTAGAAATCGGTCAACCACTCTTATCCTTAGATAAAGACATCCATAAGTAATTTGTGAATCGTCATATCTTACTAGTCCAGAACTTGACTCATCTCTCCCTTTTTTGCCAATAGGTCCACGCACATGTTAGCCTCTCGTTAGACATGGTTGAATTCAAAGGATGGATTTCTACGGAACTTATCCAGTCAATCACGAATCATGTGAAGAGTCCCAATCCAGAAGCGACCAACGTCCTTCACTAGCACATATAACTCCTTCAAAACGGTTTTTATACACATGACGGATAGACCATGTTCCTCTGCCCATTTTAACCCATAGTGCAACGCCTTTAATTTTGAGTGGAAGATGACCCCACTAAGCACAAACCCTCAAATCCAAATCAAAAAGTATTGGCGTTATTACAAAATATCCCGCCTATTTCAGCCTCATGTTTCCATTTGTTAAATTTCCCATCAATATTGAGTTTTAAACCCTTTCGATGGCTTCGTCGACTTGTCCGATTGATTCCTTGTCGATGTCGTAATACCCCTGCCCCTCTATTTCCTTGCCCCAAGCCCGGATAAATTAAAACACCATATTCCGAATTTGATACTTTCTAACACTTGGAGCCGAAGAGTAAATGTTATGCCAAATAAAAATATCATTTCTCCTTACCCAAATACACCACACAACTGCTACAAACATCATTGGCCAAGAAACCCCTTTCACATAATTTACTCTCTATAGCAGAATGGCAGACATAAAGAAAAAATTTAGTGTCACCTAGATTACATACCAAAAGTCTCCAATTATCCCTTAATAGACTCCCACAAAGAGACCCACTAAGCAACAAATCAAGCATTTTTCCACTAGGTTCATAAACATATAGAGCAAACAAAATCTACGATCGCCTAAATCCATAACTACCATAGGTCAAGTAAGATTTATCTTGCAAGATATCACATAACTCCATGGATCTCAGGTACCATTGTTAAATATCTCAAATAGTATAAAAAACAAGCTTTCTTGGCTCACCAACTCAAAATAGTTAAAGAAAATATCATCCTTGAAAACGGTTTGGTACATTGTACAAGCATATTTCTGAATCAACGCCTCTTAAGGTGCTGAATAAAGGAATCATGTTTTCTCACATAAATAATACGCTCTATCCCCATGGGTATGTAACAAGAAAATTTGAGTTAAGAAAGATGAAACATCCTTACTTACCAGGCTATCATATATTTAACATGTATCGTGGAAATAAGATAATACACATGAATACATGTATATAAATGAAAAAATAGTTTTTGATTCATAATTTGGATCCATTACATCCGATAAAAAACATAACAACTGAATAAATGAGCATACATCATCAAAGTAACAAAAGGGTTACAATCATAACTTCATCATCGGGAGAAGACAGGAGAACTTATCGACTATAAGACAATGTCAGAATCATCTATCTGTATAGTTTCTTATGGAATCGACTATGTGCTTAAAATGCTATAAATATGTCAATTAAATACGAACATCGCCTTCGGGTATCGACTGCGGAGCAAGGTGTACAAGATCTAATTACCATCTGAAATCCCTCATAAGTATCATCGTCATCCCTAATAAGGTATATAGGAAAAGCCACATAATTAGAATTGAACTCTTTTAGAGCCAATATTTGGTCAGATTTATCTTGGATGACGTCGTTGAAAAGTCGATCTATGAGAAGCAAGAAAGGTTCACAAAAGGTGTATTTCTAGGACCGGGGTTTCTTTTTATTGGCAAAGTGCCACATGAAATTTTATCTTTTGACTAGATATCATAGTCTTCACCATGGTCATGAGAGGAGCAAGAGGAACCTACAAAAATTGACCTGCATGATTCAAGGAAAGAACTAAGAGAGACTCTGCCAAATAAAAACCTAGACCCTTATTAAAAGGAAATCTCTAGGAGAAAAATAACGATACAACTACATCAAGGGTTCTGAAAATTATCTTATTTTCTAAAAAAAAAAAGAGAAATGGCTGGAAAACAAGACGCTCGTTTCCCTATACTTCATCAAGTATGGAGTACATGATTATTATCCCAGATTCCGCCACTATGTGGCTCACATGCCAAAATAACTTTCTGAACACATGATTTGATGTTATCTTACAAGTTGAAGAAGGCAACCACAATGTTGAACCCATCGGTTATAGAGGCTTCGCTCAAGCACTCTTTCAATATAGCAGCGTGAATGGTAGTCCCAAATGTGAATCTTGTGATCTCCTATCTGAGAAAGGTACAATCAACAAAATTCAAAGGGGTAATTAATAGGTCCAAAATATCTTGACACACATTGGCAAGACCTCCATTATCCAACAAGGACTGGGAGGCTCTAAAGACCACACACTGAGGTTTAACATATCAGAATGACATAACTTGGATAGGTAATCTGAGGCCTGGACAAAGGGTACCCCATTGATTCTAATCCCATTATGGATAGAAGACTCACCAACAAGACCCATTGACAAGACCCTGAAGGGAAATTTCCTTAATAACCTCAACAAATTTAGATGCAATATGGCTATCCTATGGAAAACACCATCAACAAAAAGGCTTGACCACCCAAGCATGGTTTAAGCCATCAGATTCCACGATGACACTACCTCGAGCACGGACCTACTTATCAAGAAAATAAGTCCTTAGGTTACGAAACCCAAGTCAGTTGGGACCCTGAAGGCATTGCACGCTCGAGTACCGAACCAATTTTGATATGACAAAGTCCACGAGCCAATACTTACTAAGTGTCTAAATGGATTATAAGTTTCTACTAATATACACTCATATTGTTGAGAGAGATGCACGTTCGTTTTCCACCACCTCTCTCTCTCTCTCTCTCTCTCTCTCTCTAATAAACCCACGCCTACAAACTTCAGTGTCGAAGCTTTATCGGAGGTTTTAAGCCTGTGTGTGCAGGAGATAGGGTCGGCCAAGAATCCTACTGAAACACCTAACTCACGAATCCATCATACAAAACTTGGAGACCCTTATTTGTCTATCACAGATCCCAGAGTCGATAAGGCATACTCAAGAAGATATACAACATTTGTTGAAGATAGAACTATTGGAAAAGGACGCTTAAGACTTAATGTTCTTAATGGTAGGACATTTAGGTCCCTCGGCTCTTTTGCTTGTCATGTTTTTTAACATGGTTAGTTATATTTAACAATCAACATTTTAATTTAAAAATAAATCCTCCAATACCCCTCATTCAATGTTCTATAATCTTGCAATTTCAAATGTTGAATCATTTTTATCATATTTTTCTACGAATAGAGCATTTGTATTTTGAGACATAGATTTTTACCTCTTTTTTTTACCAGAAGACGCTCAATTTTTTTTTTTTTTTGTAATCGAATTGTCTAGAAAATATGGAAATAAATTATATTTTTATCCCTCTAGCTATCACTAAAACATATAAGAAAAATCTATTAGCTTTCACTTAAAAATATTTCTTTAAGAACCAATTATAGATTAATGTTTTTTAAAAAACTTATTTAGAAAAGGTGTCTATAATAAGATACTTTATAGAAAACAGCTTCATCATAAACTATCCCTATAATTAATAATTAAAAAAAGAAAAAAGAAATTAGAAAAAAAACAAAACAAAAACTAATAAACACACGTGCGCGTCCGTGAAATTTTTTAAATCGTCATAACTAATTCTAAAAAAATCTAAAAAATCAAAATTTTATATATTTGGATAAATCAAATTAATATTTATGTCTATGAATTTTTTTGTAATTTTTAAAAAAAATTTAAATTTTTTTCGCAGAATGTTTTATACATGGAAAAACACGGAATTCCATGTACTGCGAAAAAAATCACTATTTCAAACAGTGAATTTCATGTTTTGAACATGGAATTTCATGTCTGTGACAAAAATAATTAAAAAAACTAAAAAAATCCAAAAAAAACATAGACGTAAATATTAATTTGTTTTATCCAAAAATGCAAATTTTTTATTTTTCTGATTATTTTTTAATTAGTTATGACGATTTTAAAAAAAAATCACGGACGCGTGCGTGTGTGATGGAATTAGTAGTAGTAGGTGGTGGTGGTGGTGGTGGCTGTGGTTGTGGTGGTTGTAGTGGTGATTAAATACATGGTGGTGGTGGTGGTGGTGGTGGTGGTGGAAGTACCCTATTATTTGTTTAATATTTAAAAATTAATATTGTATCAAAATAAAATAATATATTTAATAATAAGGATAGTAAAGGTATGAAAAATATAATGGAGATGTTTTTTATAAATAATTACTTTATTAGGCATTTTTTTATAAAATAAATTATTAAAGACTTAAAAAATAATTAAAAAACTTAATGAGAATTTTATCAACAATAACCCCTTTCTTCAAAGGATCAAACATTCTGAACTAGATTGATATTCCCAAAGAACTAATTACATATAACATTCACAAAAAATCAGATACTAAACAAATTCATTAAGGTATTTAGCAAAATCTAATTTTAAATTAGCCCATTACAATTTAGCAAAAAAAGATTCCAACAAAAATATTAAGAAAAAGTATATTTTAGATAAACTCATTATAATATTTAACCAAAAAATCATATTATACTATCCAGCAAAAATATTAAATTTTCTTAGAAACTTATTACAATATTAGTAAAAAAATATTCGATTAACATAAGAAACTCAATCTAATTAAACATAATACTTATTAGTAAAAAAATCTTCAAACTTTTTAAATTGTTGATGTAATTTTTAATGTTGATGTAAAAGTCTTTGAATTGTAACCGTAAAATGCAGAGATTTATAAATTTCTTTATTTTCTCTATAAAATAAATAAAAATTGAAAAGTAAAGATAAAAAATATACTTAATAAAGTAGTTAAAAAATGGTACTTCCTCACTCTCTAAAAAATTACAACACATAAATACAAAAAATATAATTTATTATCAGTTTGATTTAAAATATCCTTTTATAAAGTATCTTGATGTCTTGAATGTTTTTAGGAACGTAAATTATAATATTTAATTAAAGATAAAAGTGATATAAAAAATAATAAAAATTGTCTTGATTTTCTAAAATGACAATTTTTTGTAGACAACAATTTTTCTGAGAACGTATAAAAAAAATTATAAAAAAAATATGCTTTTTTTGGTAATTGTTTATGAACAATTACTCAAACTCTAATTATCAATTCAGACAACAATGATATTGTTGATGATGACATCTTTAAGGACGATGATGAATCCATTTGTTTTAATGATTCTTCATTCACGAAGAGTTGGGAGCCAACTAATTTGGCCTCAATAGCATTTGATCATCAAGGCGAATTTCATCAAAAGATTCTGAAAAGATGTATGTTGAATCTAATACTGAAGGTGAATTTTGGGCCATTTTGATGGTAATAAGAGTAGCGGTGTAGTGTAATTTAAAAAGTTGATCCTTTTAATTTGATAACTTTTAAATCATTCAAGGTATAAACAGAGAAATATGAATTAATTGGAAAATCCTTCCTATAGCACATGAAATCTGAAAATGGATGAAAAAAATTTAAATTAGAAAGTAAGTCATATTAAAAGAGAAATTAATAGAATGGGCAGACGCATTAGCTAAAACCTAAAAGCAAACATTGACTTGTTTGATGGGTGGAAACATCTATATTGTATTTGTTGTGTTTTTCTTTCTAAAATTTGTTGAAAAAGAAGTGTTGATTAATTTTTTCGTTTGTTTATTTCATATCGACAAAAAATAAAATAGAAAACAGTGACTTTCAATATTAAAAATTTTAATGGTCGGTCTAGTGGTTAGACAAACTACTCTGTAGTGACCAAGAGGTTGTTGAATAAAAATGATTTTGAACATAGAGTGGCTCTTAGATGTATTCAAAAAATAAATCTAAAACTTTTAATGTCCTTTTTTCGTAAAAAATAGTTGAAGAGGGAAATGTCCAAATAACTAGTCTATAAAATTTGGTGAAAATACTAAATGAGTATAAACTTTAGGGGTAATTATACAAAACACAAATACTCCTAATAATAGCAAGTTGTAAAACCTCATCCATTTCATTTGAACGATGCTAAAGAGAGGTTTATCTACTCTGACACGAAGAACAACCTCTCAGAAAAACTACTCCTTCTTCCTCGAAAATTTAATTTCTTATTCTTTTACATTCACACTTAACAAGATAGCTCATTTTAGCTCTCTAAAAACACCCATTTCAGTGATATTCGCATAATAATTACCGGAAAAGGCCATATATACAAGAAGTAAGTCATCAATGGAGGTAGCTAAACACTTACTGCTCCATTCACCTCCACCTTGTTCCACAAGAACTAATTCTAAGAACACTCTTTCTCCATCATCTTCAGGTAAACTTCAAGTTAGTGTTATGAATTGAATTAATAATTTATAATAATTATATTCAGCTTAGTGTGTATATATGTGATGAGAGTCGTAATTATTATTGTAGAGGGTCAATTGCATAATGGTCCCTTTGTTATTCCAAATAGAGTCGCAGGTGTATAATGTATTTGACATCTTATAAGAAACAGGGGTATATTTGGCTATTTCGTATAACAGAGGACCAATTATACTTGTGATAAGAGTCATGATTATAATATTAAAGGGTCAATTGCATCATTAATCCCTGTGTTTTGCCAAATATAGCTCTATGTTATTCCAATAGATTACACTATTGGTGCCTGCCGAGGGGCACATTTGCCACATTAATGTAAAACAAATGGGTGTATTGAATTGACATCTCTTGAAAAACAGGGGTATATTTAGCTATTTCACATAACACAGGGACCAATTATGCAATTTACCTTATTCTACAAGTTAATTGATTAACTTGTACATTAGCAATATGAAAAGTTGAAGAATTTTATTGATTGTAACTCAATTGCCAATAGAAGAGTGTAAATTGCATAATGGTCCCTGTGTTATGCAAAATATCCAAATATAACCTTTTCATTTCAATTATTGTGGCTAATGTACCCCTCGGCAAGGATCAATAGCATAACCTTTTGGAATAACAAATAGTTAAATATTGGCTATCTGTTAAAATACGGGGTTATTTCTTTATTGTGCATAACATAAGGGACCAATTATGCAAAAAATTTCTGATACTTTTTAATGCTTCTTCAGCTTGTCATTTTCCTGCTTCAGTTCTAGTCCAGGAACAACGTGATGAGAATAAACCACTAGTGCACTTTTTAAAGGAAGATAAAATCTCTTCAGTAAGTGACTCTTTAGGGGCATTTTAGTAAAATTTACTTGTTAATAATATAACATTGGGTATTTCTTGTTAAAGGGAACACTAGATCGAAGACTAATGGGTCCCACATCTTCAGCTTATAGTATAGATTCTGATGAAGATATGAAGGATTTTCAATTGCACATGCTTCAATGGCCAAGTTTATGGTATTCGTAAGTTTAAACGCTTTTACCATCAAAAGAAGAAAAAGTTTCTCAAATAGTCCCTGAACTATAAGCTATGTTTAAAATAAACCCTATTGACAAAAATAGTTTATTAATTGCAGAGTTCCAACTTTAGAATCAGAGGGCCCACAAACTTTATCGATTTCTAATCCTACGGTTGAGATTGAACCACATAGTGCGATAGCTCTAGCTAAAAAAGCTTTATTAGCATCAAAAGAAGCAGTTTCATTATCCGAGAACGCCAAATTATTCAAATCTAATGGTTCAAGGTTAGTTTCGTCATTTCTAGATTATATATTGTTTTATGTTGTGCTTTTGACCGAGGGGTATATTTGTAATTTGACCAGTTTGGTAGAAGAGGAAAGAACAGTGAGGTCAAATCGTTCACTAGAAAGGCGTTTAAAAAGAAGGGGTCCCACAAAGGTTAAAATAGCGTTTGAAGAAACTAAAGTTGTTGAAAAAACGGATAATTCGAGAAAAATAAAGGAAGCAGTTGACCAAAATGACCCTCTTAGACTTTTTTTATCGTGTGTCGAAACGAAACTTGTTACAGCTAAAGAAGAATACGAGTTAATAGAGAAGATACAGGTTTGTTGCCATAGAGGTCCTTTATCTTTGGGGTCTTTTTGCAATAAATCCCCTATCTTTTAAAATGAGCTTTTTGGGCCCCACTATCTTTCATTTTGTTTTCGACATTGGGCCGAAATGAATTTTTTGCAAACTCATGCCAGATCGGGGCCATGGCTCCTTTGACTTTGCGAAATTCCAATTTTAGCCCTATAAAATAATAATTATATTATTGCCTTTTGGTCCCCCCAAACTTTCAAATCTTTCACTTGCCCCCCTCCCCAACTTTAAAATTTATCCTGTTAGACTTTGTTTTATTTTGTATAATGTAGGGACATACAGTGTAACTAATTAAAAAAATTAATATATATACGCCTATAGTGCAATTTCTTACTAACATAGGGACCATAGTGCAATTTTTGCATAATTAAAGGACCTACAGTGCAATTGGCCAACCCCCTTGTCAAGGCATATAGTGCAATTTTTTCATGATATAGGGACCTATATTGCAATTTTGCATAATATAAGGACCTACATTACAAATAACTCAAAAAAAATTGGCTCCAACCCTGTGGAAACTTCATTTTGGCCAAATTATGGGAACAAAATGAAAGATAGTGGCTTAAAAAGCTATTGTACAAAGAGGTCAAAGATGAGGGACCTATATGCTAATTTAGTTTACCCTTTTGTTAACAAGCAAGGCCAATTTTAATTAAATTTTGGTTTATGTATCAGGAAGTAATGAAATTGGAAGAAGTAAAGAGTCGATTTCAAAGTCAATTTGCGCGTGAACCAACGCTCCTAGAATGGGCTGAGGCTGTGGGGACCACGTGTCAAGGGTTACAATCGGTAATTCACAATGGAAAAAGAAGCCGAGACAAATTAATTTATGCAAATTTTCGTATGGTAGTCCATATTTCTAAGCAATATCAAGGGCGTGGTTTAAGCCTTCCGGATTTATTACAGGTGAATTTAATTGCACTATATTAGAAAAAATCTCCAAATTATCTCTGAGCTATAGGCCATTGAACTTTGAAAATTACCCAAAGGGTCAAGTACCACGTGGCAAAGATGTTTGAGGATCAAATCGGTAAAAGGCTGATAGTTCAGGGACCATTTGGGGAAATTTTCATGTTAACAATTACAAAAATACATGCGGTGGACTTACTATAAAATGGATGGAATTTGATGTTGGGACCAACGGTGGTAAAGTACAAAGTTAAGGACCATTTGGGTAACTTTCAAAGTTCAGGTCCTTTTCAGTGATTGGCCTATAGTTCAGGGACCATTTGGGGAATTTCCGCTAAATTTTAGGGATAGTTTCCCTAATGGTCCCTGAACTATAGGCTAGTTACCTGATGGTCCTCGAATTTTTAAAGTTACCCAAATAGTCCTCAAACTTCTTTTTTTACAGATGTTAATTCCATACATTTTTACTGTTAAAGCCATGTGGCAACAGGTATTTCAGTTACCCAAATAGTCCTCAAACTTTTAAAACTTCCCAAAATAGTCCCTGACTAGTTTGGTCCTCGAACCTATTTGCCGTGTGGCACTTAACGTGAAAAAATCTGATGGAGTTAGATACCGGGACTAACTACGGTACAAAAACAAAGTTGGATAATTTTAAAAGTTCGAGGACCATTTGGGAAATTATCTCTATACTCTATTGAGTTTATGATTTTATTTGCAACAACACTTACCAAAAAACAAATCAACAATGTATAGTAGTAAATTCACATAATAGATTATTAGCTCATATAAAAGTTAATTGGGGCCATAGTGAAGATTCTGAAAACTTGGGGTACCATATTTATAGGAAGGAAGCTTGGGACTTATGAAAAGTGTTGAAAAATTCAAACCTCAAGCAGGTTGTAGATTTGGTACTTATGCTTATTGGTGGATAAGGCAATCTGTTCGGAAGGCCATATTTCAACATTCTAGAACTATTCGATTACCGGTAATGCCCTTTTACTTTTACTTAATTACGTATTTAGAATGATAGAGGACTAAAGAAATAAATAATTGTTACAGGATAACGTGTATGGACTTCTTTCGAAAGTAAAAGAAGCGAAAAGAGTATGTATACAAAAAGGGCATCATCGTCCAACAAAAGAACAAATAGCAGCATCAGCTGGAATTACAGTTGAGAAATTGGATAAATTACTTTTTACTGCAAGGATGCCTCTTTCTATGCAACAACCTATTTGGAATGACCAAAATACCACTTTCCAGGTTTCAACTCTTATCTCATTTCTCGACTCCTTTTATTATGCAAATATTGCATTATCTGTCCCTATATTATGCATTGTTGAACAATAGGTTCTGGCGGAGCCACTTTTTTGCAAAAAAAAAATTAAAAATTAAAAAAATTGATCCCAATAAATTAAAAATTATATGGTTACCTTAATGCCACCCACCCCCACCCCAAGTTTTATATATAATCTTATTAGGCTTTGATTTATTTTATCTGTATGAACCGTTTGTTTTTTCATAGTAAAATATAGGGATTTATATTGTAATTAATTCATAAATAATTATAGTGAACATTTTGCATTATACAGGGACCTACGAATATTTTGTTTTTTGTGAGATATAAAGGGCCAATAGTGCAACTTTCTGCAAGATATAGGGGGCCTATAGTGCAATTCCTTCTAAGTATAGGCACCTATAATATCCAAAAAAAAATTAATATCAAGGCCTAAAGTGCCATTCTTTCAAAATTTAGGGACCTAAACTGCAATTTTTTTTGGAAGTATAGGAACCTATATTTCAAGGCCTATAGTGCAATTGCTGCATACTACAGGAACATATAATGCAACTTTTTGCATAATATAGGGACCTATAGTGTAAGGAAATGGTTGTGTGCTTCTTTACTTAATTCTTTTTGTAATTACCAGGAAGTTACAGCTGACAATTCAATCGAAGTACCAGACATAAGTGTAGGAAAAGACATCATGAGAAAACACGTGCGTGGACTCCTAAACATTCTTAGTCCTAAAGAACGAAAAATAATGCAGTTAAGATTTGGCATTAAAGACGGCAAACCAAAATCTTTGTCTGAAATTGGGGCTGTTTTTGGATTGTCTAAGGAAAGGGTTCGACAGCTGGAAAGTAGAGCACTGTATAAGCTTAAACAGCGTCTTAGTAGTCATGGACTTGGAGCATATACAGATATGATTATATAGAATGGTGTGAGGAAGTATATATAGTTTATTTTTTATTTTATTTTTTTCGGTTTAGAGATATAATAGATATGGTGTTTATGCGCTTGAAGTTTCTCTTCTTGCTTAAGATTTTGTATATTATTAAAGGATTAAAAGTTGTTAATTGTTAATTTGTTGTTGAATGTGCTAGAAAAGTATTGTGGGATTCTCGCAGATCAATCTATATATTGGTGATTGCTTGACCATTTGACAACAATAACAGATAAAATTGTTGCAAATCACACATTATATAAGACGGTTGATGAACATAATAATCTCTTGATTTTAAATTGTTTTCGTACTTGGAAGATTAATTCAAGAAAATACACTCCTGCCACATGAAATTTGTCATTCTGAAACGTTAAAATAATCTCAAAGAATGGTTATTTGGCTATGATAGCTAATATGGCTATGGCACGTCAAAATGAATAATGAGATTTTTGAAGGATTTTCTGATTCAATTGATTTCAATACTGTAAGCTCTTATGTGTTGCTTTGGTATCATTTTATATCTTGTTTATTGGTAATCCTCGTAAAAAATTTAACCCTCTAAAGGTAAAGAGATCAACTTTTCATGTTGTCAGGTCTCGGGTATAAGATAATTTAAATATTCGGTTATTTTACTTTTTGCAACTCTTTGCAAGTGTACATATCGTAACAATTGATAAACGATTAAAAAAATTATTATTCTAAAATTTAGAGTTTGATTTATGTGTTTCATACAAAACAGTTTATTAGAGATTGTTTGTTTTACGAAAAATGTCAAGATTGATATAAGTCTATTTACTTGAACCTCAATTGAGTGTTAAATTTTTTTTAGATATAATTCAATCACTCTTATCTCTGGTGATATTACCCTCACAAATAATTGAGGGGTATGTATACTACACTAACCCGTTTGTCAAAGTTTCTTCGTTCTTTGCTATCTAATATGCACATGTGTTAGTTTCTTGGTAAATGTGGCTACCTCAAAATCCGCATTCGCGTACAGCGTAGTCGCGCACTCATGTATGGCCCTATGGACCCAAATTTTCATAGTCTACAACACCCTTCATTAGTATCTGCAATTTCCAGCGTATTAGTCTTCACGTGCATAATAGTACAACCTCCCTCTTCGCCCATCCTAGGCCCAAAAGCCAGAGCATGCATCAATATATGGCACAAGTTACGAAGAATATTAATAAAGTTATGAGTACTATTGTTTTGTATAAATTATAGGGTGATTTCCTTATAGAGTCCACAAGTAATCAGTGATTGCCCATCAGGTCCAGCCCACCGCAAATGACAGACTTGCCCCTAGTTACCTATTAATTGGAGATTTGTTACCAAAACTAAATCACTAAAATCATGCAATCAGTTAAAAAATAAAACAAAGAAATTAAAAAAAAAACAAAAATCGCTAAAATCATGCAATCAATCAAATCAATAACCCAGAAAAATTACAATCATTAACTAATAAAATTCAAATGCAACAACTGATGAAAAACTTGAAACTTTTGTTCAAATGAACGATGGTGGGTTGTCCACTAAACTCGATGGGTAATGCTTTGTAATATCGATGGTGTGAATGTTGAAGTCGTTGGGTTAGCAAAAACTGGTGCAGACTATGAAGGCGGGAATGAAGATGGTGGGTAATGCTTTGTAATATCGATGGTGTGAATGTTGAGTTCACTGGGTTAGCCTTTAGTGTTGTCGTCTATTCGTAGTGGGTTATGTGTATGATATTGATGGGTTGCGTTCTAAAACTAATAGTTTACGGTGGGTTATTATCTTTGTTTGATGGGTTCTCTGTCAAAATCGATGGTGTGCATCTGCATCACACCGACAACCATTTCATCCCCATTGTTGACAAACTCTTCTTGTTATCTGTTCAATCAAAAGACGAAGAAATGAGGCTCAATTAGTTAGATATGGGATAATGGGTCAGTGGTTTGGGATTAATTAGATAACAATCTACACAAACCTGTTATGTTGATGATGAAAAGAAAGATCAGTGGCTGAGGTTTTTGTTACAGATACAATCTACACAAACCCGTTAATGGAGCTCTTCTCCTATTTCAAATCCCTTGTCGCCGTTAATGGAGCTCCGACGGGAGCTGTGATTATGCAATACCGGAGAATGATGACTTACAACGTAGCTTGCATAAACTAGCTGATGAATGTCGTGCTGTGTGTTGTTGGATGTGAGAAGCATTATTTTGTGTATGAGAATAGATTTGTTAAATTATTAATTGAGTTTCCCGTAATAAAAGCAATATTTAAGGAATAAATTAATTAACTAATAATATAGAGTTGGTTACATGCGAGAATCAAGGGAATCAAATATATGATTTGATCCTGAACAGGGGCAACGATGGTATAGGAAAAAAATCAGCTGGACCTGGATGGGAAGAAATGATGGGTTGGACCTGTTAGGAATGGATAGTTGGGTTGGTGGACTTAATTGGCTAAAAACTCTAAATTATAACTATTATTTGTGTATAAATATATGTATATTAACGATAATATATTATAATATTTGTGGTATTATTCATATGTATATTAATTTAAAAAAATAATATATATTTGAAATATAGCATAATTTATGGGTATTTTGTTAAAAGAAGACTGATAAAAGTACTTACTTGTTAAATTAAGCCTTCAAAAATTTATTTTATAAAATATATCTAATGAAATAATTATTTATAGAAAGCACCCGCTTTATATTTTTCATACCTTTACTACCTTATTGTTAAATGTATTATTTGTATTTTTAATACAATAAACAACTAATAGGGTACTTCCACCACCACCATTATCATGTATTTAAACACCAATCCAGCCACCACAACCACAACCATCTCCTTTACCACCACCTAATACTAATTTCATCGCACACGCGAGCGTCCGTGATTTTTTTTTTTTTTAATCGTCATGACTAATTCTAAAAAAATCAGAAAATTAAAAAATTTGCACTTTTGGATAAACCAAATTAATATTTACGTCTATGAATTTTTTGTTTTTTTTTATAAAAAAAAAATTCGCAAACACGAAATTCACTGTTCGACATAGTGATTTTTTTTTCGCAAATATGAAGTTCACTGTTCAAAACATGAAATTCTGAAACAATGAATTTCGTGTTTGTGAAATAAAGATAAAAAAAAATTAAAAATTCGAAAAAAATCATAGACGTAAATATTAATTTGCTTTATTCAAATACGTAAATTTTATATTTTTCTGATTTTCTTAAAATTAGTTATGACGATTTAAAAAAAATCACGGAAACGCGCGTGTATGATGGAATTAGTATTAGGTAGTAGTGGTGGTGGTGGTGGTGGTTGTGGTTGTTGTTGTTGTGGTTGTGGTTGTGGTTGTTGTTATTGTGGTGGTGGTTGAGGTTGTGGTAGTGGTTGAGGTTGTGGTGGTGGTGGTTATTGTGGCGGTGGTATTAATAGAGCGGTGGTGGGGGTGGAGGTGGAAAACTGTAATAAGGTGGTTAAATTTAAATGATAAATAATAGAGTAATTCAAATGATTATATACGGGTATTTTTGTTAAGGATTATTTTTTATAAAGAATTATATTGAAAGGTGTTTTTAACAAATAAGTTTTTTAATATGCATTTATAGATTTTATCAAAGTTTAATTTTATCGCGATATATATAATATTATATTAATTTTATCAAAGTTTTTAATGTGTTATAAGTTTATAACAAATCTAATTTTTATTTCACTTATAAGATTGAGTTGTCATGTTAATGAATAGTTTAAATATAATTTAATTATCTTATAAATAAATAAAAAATTAGTGATAAAAAAATATCAATAAACGGTTTTTTAATCTCATAAACATCAAATCATTTTAACTCAAGCTACTATAGTTTGTTAGTTTCTAATAAAAATAATTTCTACTTGTAAAAGATTTAGTTTAAACTTTTATCCAAAACCTTTAAATTTATAAAATCAGAAATAAGCGTTCATACACTTCTCTACTATCGGTATTAGAATACAAGATACTTGTGTCCATCTATTCAAAACTTAATATGTTAAATCATGTGATTTAAAGGACATAATTGTTATAAACCCATATGTGGATAGTCAGTCCAGCCCATGGGCCAGTAGTCAAGCCCATGAACACTAGGGTTTAGGGTCTCCTATCACCTATAAATAGGAGCTCCCACTATGTAATCTATACACTCTCTAATAATAAACATAACTCTTCTCTTTCTTTCTCTCCTGTTTACAACACGTTATCAGCACGATAGTCTCTGTCATATAATATCCAGGTATTTTTTTAAAAATCTTATACTATATTACATTATATTATTTTATATCTTATAAAAGATTATAATTAAGATCCTTTGATCTATTCGAAACATAAGAAACAAAAGAGAAGAACACTCTTTTTATCAAATCTCTTTTGCATTTCATTCATAAATTTCACCATCGATCATGAGGTGTCATAAAAAAAAAGAGTCAAATAAATTTCTTTATGAAATTCAATAAACTTCACTATTGTGAAGCTCATATTTCACCATTGTGAAGTATTTAGAAACAAAAAAAAAAGTCAAACGTATTTGTTTATAATATTTCAAAAAAAAAACGCTTCACCACAGTGAAGTAGTTATGGAAAAAGTGTGCTTTGAAATGAAAAGAATAAAAAAAATATTGAATAATTGCAAGCGCATAAAAAGCATTATATTAATTGCTAATATTGATAATATATGGATGAATTCAAACATTCACATATTCCTTTGATTTATAATCGATAGTTTTGCTTTCAATATATTCCTTTGATTTATAATTGATAGCTTTGTTTTCAATGTATATTACCTTATGAAAGGTTTTACCCTTTTGTGGAAAAGAAAATCAAAGCAAAATTATTATTTTTTTCTCAAAGAAACATTCAGTACTGTGATATAAAGAAAAAAGAAAAATTAAGTGGACAGTTGTTTAATTTATTTTACAACTTTGAAAAAAAAATCATATATGCGAACATCATTTTGTTTATTTGCCTTCACTTCACCGTTGTGATGTGCTTAGAAAAAAAACGTCGAAGCTATTATGAAATAATGTTAATTTTTATTATCACGGCTGTGAAATAGAAAAAAAAAGATTGACCAATTGTCAATATGTTGAACAATTATACCATGTGATGTATTGTGCACTTCATTTCGTGCGTTACTTTTTCACCATTCATTACTAAAGAAAAGAAACTATGAAAAAGTAAAACAAAGAAAAAAAGAAGTTGTTCCGTTCTGAACAAGAGAAACAAAAAGTCATATCTTTAATATGATATGATGATATTATGGATCTTTAATAAAATGACAACTGTTTATATTTTTTTTGTTTTATTTTAAGTGTATTCTTTATTTATATATATAAATCTTTTATTTCTATTTTATTTACTCTATTTTCAAGTAATTTTACTAATTTATTTAACTTATGTTATATATAAGTATATTGCATATGTAATTTTATTAATAAAAAATATACCAATTTTAATGGTATATTTTATATGGAATATACGCTATATGGTTATATCTCCTAATATAACATAACATATAAGGTAAAAGAGATACACAAGTTGTATATATATCTTATGCATATCCGCAGATATAGCATAACTTATACTGGAAAAGATCAATTTTCTGCGAATTAATGGACGGATATCCCATGAGGTTATGATACAAGATAATTTTTTTGGTAACTTTGATAAACTAATCAATATCAGATCTACGATAAAACTGAAATGTTTTATTGATTCTGTATTTTATGATATTTCTCACCTAATCGGTGATACATCTATTCATCGAAAATGATATTCTATGAATAAATGTATGATGATGTCAATTATATATGAAATTCTCGAGAAATCAAAATTACATTTTCTAGAAACATTGAGTTCAATAAGAGATGTTTTGACTCTAGCAAAATAAATCTACTAAATTTGAAAAGTGGATTATTTTGTGACCCTATCACTTATATTTGGAAAATATCGATATAGGTTATTTTTTGCCAACATGATCATATGTATATTTGGCAGTAAATTCTACTAAAAATATTATCGAGTGATAATATTAAAGATCGAGATTATTAAATATTAGCAAATTGACTATGTACAAACAAAGATCTTTATCCTAAATAATTTCGATATTGAATCGTCTATTTTTCTAAGACAAAATCAAGGGTTAAATACGAGTCTAGCACATTTATTTATTGAATCGTCTATGACGAATTATGACTGTTGCTCATTATATACTCCCTATTGGTAAAAGACCAAAAATTATATCCATAAAGATATTTTACTTGTGCAATTTCTATTACAATTGCTCCACCACCGTGCACAAAGATGGATTATGAGAACATGTTATGCATGATATTCTCAAGAATATGGGAAGAAATAAAAATATAACTGGAATTAAGAACACACCATTTACTGATCCTCGTATACTCATTCAAATGATTGAAAATATTGTAAAGGTGTAGTGACTAAGTAGTTATCAGTGCTCCTATTTAAATTTATGTCTCAAAAGAGCTATCTTATAAAATTAGACTATTGTACGTTTAAAGCGCAATAGATCTGTTCGGTTCCAAAGATAGCAGAAAGGAGCAGTAACATGAGCAAATTGTTAATTATGAGACTTTTGACATCTTATAAATGTCAAAGTAGTGTATATAACTGAGAATTAAAATACTCCTACTGAGTATCAGGTACCTGATTATATATTGAGATCTCAATCAGTTATTTTACTACTTTAAATTATTGGAACCTAACTAAAAATTGATCATGATCGAATATTTATATATACGCGTAATAACTATTAATCTATGAATGAAATCTAGGATTATTTTAATTAAAATGTCTAAATAAACTGACTGGCCATCAGTAGAAAGACATAAATAAAGCAAATATTCTTTTAATTTCACTTGTACGACGTGAAATTTTCACAATTTTGAAACGAATGTGCTACAAGGGGGAGTCGCTATATAAGATAGTATGTTGTAGCACACGAAATATATTTATTAAAAAGATATAGTCTCCGGTGGTGGATCCACTTTTATTTGATATTATTTCTTATGAAAGACTTCATATAAGTCATATGTCGAATTGTTTATTACTCCTATTAAATGTCTCAAGTTATGCACCATGGTGTTATACTTACTTCAGGGGGAGACATTTACGCAATGCACTCTTTTTCCCTTAGCATAGATTTTTTCCCACTGGGTTTTTCTTGCAAGGTTTTTAATGAGGCAATTTATATAAGCGTGTTGAAGAATACTATACTCTTTTTCCTTTACTATGATTTTGTCCCATTGGGTTTTTCTTAGAAAGGTTTTAATGAGGTATATTCTCAAATTAAATATTTAAGCGGTTCGACAAGTAAACAAAGTTGAACAATATGCTACTTGTATCACTCAAGACATAGGAGGCTACATCAAAGATGATCGAACCAAACATATCTCCAAAGCTATCCTTTAGACATGAACTCTTGAAAAAATGTGAAGTAGATGTTCAACCAATTCGCTCAAGTGACAATTCAGACGATTTATTTACAAAGGCATTCCTTACATCTATGTTCAAGAAATTAATACACAAGATTAGCATGCAGCGACTTCAAGATCTTTCTTAAGAAGCTGACAAGATGGGGAGACAAATACGCACTACACTCTTTTCCTTCATCAAGGTTTTGTCCTAATAGGTTTTCCTGATAAAGGTTTTTAATGAGGTAGTTTTAGTTAGCGTATAAAGAAATGTACTCTTTTTCCTTCACTAGATTTTTTCCTACTAGGTTTTCTAGGAATGTTTTAACGAGGCATATTCTTAAGGACTGAATATCCAACGGGGAGTGTTATAAACCCATATGTGGATAGTCAGTCCAGCCCATGGGCCAGTAGTCAAACTCATGAACACTAGGGTTTAGGGTCTCCTATCACCTATAAATAGGAGCTCCCACTATGTAATCTATACACTCTCTAATAATAAACATAACTCTTCTCTTTCTTTCTTGTTTACAACAATAATGATAATTTTTAAATTTTGAAACATTTCTATCTCTGTTATATTGGAGAGACGTTTGACTCTAAATGTTCTAGGATCTCTTGATATGGCAGCATAAAATCTCGCATTCACACCTCCACCAAATTATTCACCCAAATCTTTCTTTTTTTGTCAAACAGAAATAAATTACTTACTAAAAATAGAAAATTTACAGATAACATTTCAACCCATCCTAGAAGGATTATCCACCCAAATCTTTACCAAACAACCCTCCACAAAATTGTTTTATTTCTACTCTTTCTCTCTTCTTTCTCACTAACATACGCTGAACACTCCACACACTACAATACAATCTCTCAAAAATAATATTTCTCCTTGATTCCCAATAATATACCACTTTAGAGATTTAGCATAGTTTACACTATAACAAACACAAATTAAAAAAGAAATACTATCCAACCATTACCACCTTAATAACCCGATTAGACTTTAAACAACATCATACAAACTGTAATTACCAATACACATAACCAAAATATTCCAAGTTTTACCAATACTAGTGTATGAAAATGATAATAAGCAAGTAGAATTCACAATATAATAATGATGACAAATTAGAGCTAATGCTATTTTTTGTCATCACTTAAAACTCGACCAAACAATGAAATTTCTTCCTCAGCCTTCTTTTTAGCTTCCCTTTTAGCCTTTCGTCTATCATCTTTAGCTGCAGCATCTTTCTGGACTTTTTCCATAACTTCCTTAAAACCTGGAATTTTCTGTTCAAGCCTATTATAAACTTGAACACTCAGGTTGTGGAAGATGTTAAACAATCTCTGCAAAAAAACAAAAACACATTTTTCATTAATATAGGTCTTTCATTGTAATCAATTCAGAACAAAAAAAATTATATCAAAGCCTATAGTGCAATTTTGTATTATTTAGGGAGATATAGTCCATTTTTTTTTTTTTTTGCATAATCTAGGATCCTAGAGTGCGATTTTTGAATAATTCAGGGACTGACAGCGCAATTAACTCTGAAACAATAATTCGGGTCATTCCCTGAAACCCCAATTTTTGCATAATTTAGGAACCTATAGTGCAGTTTTCGCATAATATAGGGACCTATAGTCACATTTTTGCATAATACAGGGACCTTCAATGCTTTTTTTGCTTAATACAGGGACCTATAGTGCAATTAACTTGGTAAAAAGAATTCAAGTAACCCATTTTTGTATAATATAGGGACTACAGTCCAATTTTTGCACAATACAGGATCTATAGTGGAACTAACTCCGAAAAAGAATTTGGATCATTGCCCCCAAACCCCAATTTTTTGCATAATATACGGTTCTAAATTGCAATTTTTAGAACTTTTAATAGGCCACACCATTTATATAAAATCATCTTACAAGCTTTAATTAATATTAATTTTATAAATATTTAGTTCTTTATATGATAAAGTACAAAGGTTATCTACATAACATAAGGACCCGAAGTGCAATTATTGAATAATATAAGGACCTAAAAAGTGAAATTACCATAACATCTTCATTCCAAGCAGCAATATAAGGAGGCCCAGTAGTGTATGTACCAAGAGGCTGTCTATACCATTCTCCACCGTATATTATTTGATCCATTGCTTGTTCCACACTCAATACCTCCCATGGCCTTAATCCCGGTATTATTTTTTGTAACTCAATCCTATAAATTAATTAAAAATTAATTTCTCGAAAAAAATTTAAACAAATATAAGGACCTACCTAAAGTCCTTTGGAATGTATTTATTAGGCATATGATCAGCTTCTAAAATAGAAGTTAACTCGGACCCACTAGCCCAAAGAAAAAGAGCATGACTCGGTGTTCTTACACCTGGCCAAATCCCATCATTAGCTTCTAACATAGCTAAATCACGTCTTTTACTCTCGTAAGCTTCTTCTTGAAGTTGTTTGTATGTTTTCTCTTCACATCCCTTGAGTAGGACCCACGGAAGTATGCCTTTTTGTAGATTGTGTAGACAGGCTGTTGCAGCTACCAAAATACAGGGACTAATTAGCAAATTTTAGTTAACATATGAGGCAATGAGTATTTTACTCCATAGCTTATAATTATTTGATGATTTGACAGATCAATATGGAATATATGTAATGTTTTTCAAAGTATAATTGTTTGCGCTCAGCAATAAAACAGGGATATATCAGGCATTTTATACAGGGACTCTTTAGTGAATTTCACTTAACAAGGGGGTATAGTGTATTTTACTCCATTTTTCTTCATTTGATGCGGGGATTAACAATGATATGGTACAGAGTTCAAGGACCATTTGGGTAACTTTCAAAGTTTAGGTCCTTTCCAGTGAATGTGAAAAAAATTTATCTTCTTTTTTATTGTTGGTTTATGAACGTGTGACTTTATATCAATCAGTATACAGTAATTAGATGATTTTATAATAGTTTGGTATTTATTTTATACATTCTTGTAAGATTTTGTTTATTTTATAATGATCTATTCTTGTTGAGTAAAAGCTGAATTTATAATTTTGTTCATGAATAGAAAGAAAAAAAAAAAAAATCTTTTACAACTTAAAAAATTACCACACTGGTCATATATATATATTGGCTAAAATTGACAACTTAGAGATCATAGGTGGCCTAATGGTTAGGTTACTCATTGGAGTCATTTACTGCGAGTACAAAATAGCTCTCTCATGTATTAAAAAAAAGTGAGAACTTATGTTATTTAAAATAGTCTTACCATAAATAAATAAAGATATATATACTATTCAAATTAGTTTTTTACATTATACTATAAAAAAACACCTATAATGTAATTGAATTTCCCAAGTAGGGATGATTTTAGGATCCTTGGATTACTCCTAAATTGTAAGTCCAGGAAGTAAAAGAACTTTCTAAACAAATTTATTGACTAAGTATATGGATTCTAGGCATCGCCCAACTGTAACGGTTGCGTATAAGTAGACTCCATAAACCATCAGGTGAATCAATATACGGGCTTGGACCCTCCGTACTACCTGTACCTAATTTTGCCATCCAATCTGCACATATGTTAGTCACGATAACTCCACACCAGCTCCAATTGCACATTAGATGCTTAAATAGCACGACAAGCATATATTTTATCATTCGAAACTCCTTTTGAATTCACATTGCCCTTCACTAACGCGTGCAACTTACTCGAGTCAGTTTCGATGATCAAGGAAGTGTATCTTTGTTGTACAGCGTCTTCCATGAGTAACCCGAAATGCATTGCAAGTAGTTCCACCTCGAAAGGCATTTCTACAGTACAATTTCCCCAAAGCCTCCTAAGTATTCACCACTACAATTTCGAAATAGTCCTCTAGGACCCGTCTATATTTAATCAAACTCCCCGCTCTGGTTTCACACACTTAACAAGAACGCTTGATGTAATAAGTCCACCGCCCCGCTCAATTCCCTAAACCCTCATGTAATCAGTGGCTGCATTACGAATAATTGCACTTAACTCACTAGTAATTTTTTCCCTTGCAAATTGCTCAAATCCGGGTGTTTCTATCTATCCAAACCTGCAAAGTAAACACTGCAAAAACATATTTACCCTCAACACCCGGCATTAACGTCGTGATCTAGAGCATCCTAGTCCACCATTCAATAATTTCGCTGCACTCTCCTGTTCTTTGCGAAGATCCGCTGTAGAAATTGCAGTTCCAGCCCTCCGCTGCTGCAGATTACCCGGGCACTGTTGCTGCTGTAGGTCCTACCTACCCGGGCTGTTGGATGTGCTGGCTTGTTGCGGCTGCTAACCTGGCTGATCGGATCTCCCCACACGTGCTGCAAAACCATTTTTTTAGATCAAATGATATGTATGTTTCAAATTATATATATCGCGATAATAAATATCATATATTTTATTTTAAAAGTATAATAAAAAACATTTATGTAATAAAACGAATTAGCATATATATATTGCATACATTTTAGTTCAATCACCGGCAAGAAAAACTTATTGAATCCGAATCGGGGTGCTAAATATGACTATAGGTATAGTCTAACTACTCCTATCTATGGTGATATCACCGCACAAACCATCGAGGAGTCTACATACTTGTGACCCGGTTATCAAATTTTTTTCATTTCTTGTCATTAAGTCCACGCACAAATTAGTCTATCGATATATGGGGCTACCTCGAAATCCGCATTCATGTGCATTATAGTCACACACTCATAATATTGGCCCATGAACCGGATTTTCCATAGTTTACAACACCTTTCACTAGTATCCGCAATTTCTAGCGAATTAGTCTCCATGTGCTGACGTGCAGAATAGCGTAATCTCGCTCATCGCCCATTCTAAGCCCAAAAAACAGAGCATATGCATCTCTGCTAGAAACACTGAAATTGTGATACAACTTATGAATAATATTAAATAAAGTTGTGAGTTTTATTGTTTTAATATAATTTATAATTATAATTATTATTGATGTATAAATATATGTGTGTGCATTTATAATAATATATTATAATATTTGTTATATTATTCATATGTATAATAATTTAAAAAATAGTATATAGATAAAATATAACATAAAATTATAATTTTGTGTTTGTTTTATCAAAAAAAATTATTGTGTTGTAACTTTATGACAAATCTAATAATTATTTCATTCATAAAATTGAGATGTCATGTTAATGAGTAGTTCAAATATATTTCAATTGTTTTATAAATATAAACCGTTCAAGTGATACAAAAATATTAATAAATTCTTTCTCAATCTCATAAACATCAAATTATTTTAACTTAAATTTTTTAGTTTTATTACTATATATATTTTTATTATAATTCCCCTATTGTAGGTATAAAATGAATTCACAACTTTTCTTAAAAATAATTTCTACTTTTGTAAAGGATTTAGTTTAAATTTTAGTCCAAAACCTTTAAATTTATTAGATTGAAATTTTGAAGAACTTTTTAACCAACTACTACTTTTTTAACCAGACTACAGTACTCTAGCTTCTAATCTTCCCTATGACAAATGTTTTCAGACTCTTGGTATTAGAGTACAAAGTATTTAGTACACAGAAAAATTAACTTTGGAAAAGACTACTGGTATTAAAATACAAAGTATTTAGTACACAGAAAAATTAACTTTAGAAAATTATTCTATGCGATAGTATGTTATAATAAAGTTGATGTAATAACTTTTTACTAAATAGACACATGACAAGAAAAATAATTCTTTCCTATTTTTTATATTCTATCTTTAGCTGATTTAAAAAATATTCTTTACTATTTTATGATTATAAAATAATAATATGTAATATAAAACTAAGATTTCTGTTAAATTATAATATCAAGCTTAACTTTGTCAGTCGAATGAAACGTCAAATCATCCTAAAAAAATTCAAAATATCTATTTCTTTTATTTTACTATAAATTTGCAATTTCTTTTTAGCCTTAGTGCTAACTAAGGCCTTATGTTAATGTTTGAATGTTTGATTTCCATCGATTCAAAACTTAATCAGCTTTAAAATAATTTTTTAGAAGACGTAATGACAATTTGTATATTTTAAAACATCTATTGCTGCTACATTGGAGTGACATTTGACTATAAATGTTTTAGGATCTCTTAATATCACAGCATAGAAACTCAAGTTCACGCCACTACCAAATTATCTCGTAAGAATTTTCCTTTTTTTTTTTTTGTCAAACAGAAATCTAAAATTAAAAATTTACAATCCCAGAAAGATTATCCACCCAGATATTCTGTTCTCTAAACAATATTTCTCCTCGCTTCCCAATAATATCACTTCAGAGATTTAGCATAGTTTACACTATAACAAACACAAATTTAAAAAAAATAAAAACACTATCCAACCATTACCACCACTAATAACCCGATTAGACTTTAAACAACATCATACAAACTGTAATTACCAATACACATAACCAAAATATTCCAAGTTTTACCAATACTAGTGTATGAAAATGATAATAAGCAAGTAGAATTCACAATATAATAATGATGACAAATTAAAGGAATGCTATTTTTTGTCATCACTTAAAACTCGACCAAACAAAGAAATTTCTTCCTCAGCCTTCTTTTTAGCTTCCCTTTTAGCCTTTCGTCTATCATCTTTAGCTGCAGCATCTTTTTGTACTTTTTCCATAACTTCCTTAAAACCTGGAATTTTCTGTTCAAGCCTATTATAAACTTGAACACTCAGGTTATGGAAGATGTTAAATAATCTCTGCAAAAAAAAAAAAAAAAACACATTTTCATTAATATAGTTCTTTTGCATAATATAGGGTCTAACTTGCAATTTTTAGAACTTTTAATAGGCCACTCCATTTATATAAAATCATTTTTACAAGCTTTAATTAATTTTCCTTGCATAAAATATTTAGTTGTTCATATGATAAAGTGCAAAGGTTATCTGCATGATATAAGGACCTGAAAGTGCAATTTATGAACAATATAAGGACCTAAAAAGTGAAATTACCATAACATCTTCATTCCAAGCAGCGATATAAGGAGGCCCAGTAGTGTATGTACCAAGAGGCTGTCTATACCATTCTCCACCGTATGTTATTTGATCCATCGCTTGTTCCACACTTAATACCTCCCATGGCCTTAATCCCGGTATTATTTTTTGTAACTCAATCCTATAAATTAATCAAAAATATTATTTTCTTGAAAAAAAATTTAAACAAATATAAGGTCTACCTTAGGTCCTTTGGAATGTATTTATTAGGCATATGATCAGCTTCTAAAATAGAGGTTAACTCGGACCCACTAGCCCAAAGAAAAAGTGCATGACTCGGTGTTCTTACACCTGGCCAAATCCCATCATTAGCTTCTAAAACAGCTAAATCACGTCTTTTACTTTCGTAAGCTTCTTCTTGAAGTTGCTTATATGTTTTCTCTTCAAATCCCTTGAGTGGGACCCACGGTGGTATGCCTTTTTGTAGTTTGTGTAGACACGCTGTTGCAGCTGCTCCTAGTCTAACTGGAGGTTACCAAATTACAAGGACTAATCAGCAAATTATGTTTAACGTAGGGTGCCATACGTATAGAGGGACTAATCTGCAAATAATTATCACTCACCTTCCCAAGTAGCAATAGCACGTTCCATACCATAAATCATACCAATAGGGGCCCACTCATCCATATCATCACCCCAAATAAAAGTATGTTTATCAATAATTCCACCTCCCCAAGCTGTTTTAAGCTGAATCAATTCCATTGGGCCTCTTGTTCGGCCCAATCTATCCTTATAAAACCATCCACCACTCCTCATAATAACTACACACCATTTTAAAAAAAAAACAACATTAAATTACACAAAAATAAAAAACATTAAACTAAACTTACAATCATAGTATCGTTTTTCGAGTTTTTTGTAACCGATTGCTTGAGCTACATCAATGGGCTTTCCTGGTGGATAAGGCCTTTGTCTGAATCCCCAAAGCCCGAAAAAGAATTGTCTTGTGAAATCCCAGAATTTATCATCTGATTCTTCTTTTGTTTTTATAGCTTTTCTTGGCATTGGGCGTCCATCTAATCCAGTGACATGTGGTAATGCCTTCAAAAGTAGTACACAAGAGTTTTAAATAGTTTATAAAATTGCTCATTTGGTCCTTTATCTTTGCATGTTTTGACGGTTTAGTCCCTTATATTGTAAATGTAACATAAGGAACTAAGTTGTCGAAAAAGCCAAAAATAAAGGATCAGATAGGTTATTTACCCTTGATTACATATAATTTAAATCTTCCACTCATTTTGTGAATATATTCAAATAAAAATCCTTGATTAAAGTGTAAATTTTATCAGAATTACCCATTACCCATTATGATTAGGCTAAAAAAATTGTTCAAACTAATAAACAAAGTGTGATTAACTCAGATTCACATGAAATTTAGCATATAATGAAATTGTAAGAAATACAGTTTCGTAGTACCTTCCATAATTTTTTGTCTTCTTTCCTATAGGGAGATGAATTTTCTTCAAGCTCGAGCTCATTAAGCTTATCAGCAATCTCTTCAGCTCGGGTTAAGAACTGCACAACAGGGTTGGACCTAAACTCGGTCCACCACTTCTCATTCTGTTCAACCTCTTCTGGGGCCGGGTTTTCTTTCTTCTCGAAAACCGGGTCATCATTCAAAATGCTCTCCACTTCTGGGGTGTGGCGAAAATCCGGCCGGTTTTCACATTCCCAGTAATACTGGTCCAGCATTTGTCTGTACTTTCCGGGCTTATTCGGGTCACGTTTGGGCTTCTTTTTGGAAAACGGGCTTGAGATGGAAGCGAAGTTAAGGGATTTTGGTTGGGGTTTAAAGGGGTTTATGCGGTCTATTAGAGGAAGGAGATTGAGGGGTTGGAATGGAATTGGAGGTTTGCTGAACCAGTTTTCGTTGAATGGGTTGAAATTTATCGAGGCCATCGTTGCAAAGAGTGAAGTTTTGAAGGAAATTAAATGTAAGTTTAGAACTTGGGTTTTGAAGTTGAGAAGTGGTGTTAATGGTGGAGAATGGTGTCAGTGCGGCGTGATGGCGGTGGTTATGGATGCGTGGAGTAGGGCAGTAGCCGCGGGGTGGATAGATGAAGAAGATGAGTTTGAGTTTTTATGTTTAAGGAACATTTCGAAATGGTCCTTGATGTCAAATTTCTTTATAAAATGATCCCCAAATTATTATGTTTTATTTGTCATTAATCCTTGCATCAAATTCCGTCAATATTTAACCGTTATATCCGCATAGCCGTCGTGACAAAGGTTTTTTCTTTTTTTTTTTCTGGTTACAAATTTTTTAGAAGTTACATATGAACCTACTAAAAAAATTTGTCTCTCCATTTCTAACTTAAAAGTATAATTGATAAAAATATAAGATTTTAATATAACAAAATTTAATATTTTTTGTATAAAGGATTTTAATATACCACGCCAATTCAATAGCCGCGCAGATAACTTAGCTAAACAAGCCAGACACAGGGCACAGAAGGAAGAAAGGACTACTTCTGATCGACTTACTTCGCTATTCTCTCGACTAGGAATTGGATAAGAATCGAGATAGGATTATGTAGAAATGTATTAAGCGTCCAAAAAAAAACAAACAGGTAATAGAATACGGGACAAATAGAATATTTACTCAAATATTTAATATATATTTACTAAATAGTTTAACCCTTTATATCAAACTTTTTACATGATATGTAATAAATAAAATAGCGTATTATTGGATTATGATCAAGAATTTATGACCTTTTAATGGTGTCAAATGTGTGATAAATAAATGATATAAAAGAACACATACCTAATGCCACTACGAGAAACTCACTGCAAATACACAAATCATTTGCAAGTTATGATTGATAAATAAGATTGTTCTCAAGGATTTATCAATTAGCTCAAACTCGTGTTTTGATAAAAAGCGTAGAAGAAATTACTTGTTCAAACTAAAAATATATAATATTTATTGGATTTTTTGGATAAGGAGTGAAAATAATATATTAATTACTAATGCAAATAAATAAATAAAGCTAAAGAATGGAGATGATAATATAGCTTAGGATTGCTAGTATACACCTATCTTTCTAAATCACTATTTTAATTATGAGGGTGAATTGAACATATCTAAATAGATGAGATTCTATAATACTTCTGACTTTCGCCAGGGCAGCTTAGAAGACAACCTCAACACTACCAAGAGAATTGGATAAGGGGACCTTGCGTAGAGATCGGTGGTGAAATTATCTATTGAGTATCTAGTTAGGAAAGTCCACCAAGATCACTACCACACATTAGACGATTATGTGTTATTTTTTATAATTGAATCCTATTTCAAGGTAACAATCCAACTGTTAAATATATTATAATTATAATATATTATTACTATTACCTTATTAGACTAGTTTATTTCCATATCGTATTTATTTCCCAGTTAGTTTAGTCTTACCTTACTTGTTCACCATGTTATTAGTCCTATAAATAGGACTCATACTATTGTATTAGAAATCAACTCATTCACAATGTAGTCTCTAGTATTCCCTTGTTCTCTAGCCTTTAAGGCTCTCTTTCATTATCAATATATTATTTCCCTAAGTGGAAGAGAGAAAATAAAATAGGGAAATAATATACTTTTTACAAAAATTATAATATCTTCTAGACTTAATGAAGGGTGAAATGAATTTTTTTTCTTATTTACTTGAGGTTGGTCATATATAATTTGAGAAACAGTTCTTTTTTTTTTGGATGGAGAAGTACCCTCAACTTATATTTTAATGTTGCTTAACTAACTCTAATAACAAAGATACTACAACACTAATAAATTGAAAACACCAGATTTGAAATGAGATTTTTTATCTTACACGGAAAGTCTACTACATTCAAACAAAAGAGGATTGAAAATATTCAAACAAAAGACGATTGAAAAGTCTTGGACCACGGTATTTTGAAACCCTCGCATTACATCCAAGTACATTATTATCCTATGACTCGCAACAAAGGGACGAATCAATAGAAAAGACCAATTCACTTACAAGAATCTAGATCTTATGTATTTACTTTGCAAGAAAGAGATAGAGACGTCGAAACATTTATTCTTCGAATGTGTCTTTACCCATAAGATATGGATGATTATATACAGAGTTAGGCAGGCAGAGGAAAAGATGTATCTTATACATAGTGCGCTCAATTGGTTGAAAAATGACAAAATACGAGTATAGTTTGAAAGGTTAAAGTACGAAAGACGGTTTCTTAACCACCGTGTATATGAATTTGTAAGCTCGCAATAAATTTAGTATGAAAGGTGTGCTCCCTAATCAGGAGGGAATCATCAAGAATATTAAGTTTTATATTACCTTATTTCACATTTTGCATAAATAGTAGACTTTTTTTTTCCACATAAACTTTTTATATTGATTAGGTGGAAAAAAACAACTCAGTCTTTGTTAGTTTTTTGTTAGCATTTAGATCGAGTAATTTTTGCCAACTAATCTTGAAAATATTCTACATATCATGATTCTTGTATTTTAATATATTCGTTAATCCACTTAAAAAAAATTTGTACAATCATTGGTGTTAAAAGTATCTTTGTTGATCATTTTTCTCTAGAGTAATGATATATACCACCCATGATGTGGTATGATTCGGTTAGAAGTGAATCATTAATTTATTTATTTACTTGTTTGATTGACGATTTAGTTCTAACTAAATCACGCCATCTCATGGGTGGTATGTTGATGGTAATATATCATCACTCTTCTTCTAACGTATTGCCACCTTGTTTATCAATCGTACACACTTAAAGTTTGAGGAATATTTGATTGAAATGTTAATTATAAGATGTAAAAAAACAACCCTAGAATCCCCCTAGTAAAAGCGGAGTTAATAAACAGAAAATTGTCAAACCTGAGACAATAGCTAATTAAATTTGATTTTCAACAACACTTTATACCAAAACAACACACCACCACTCCACCAAAATAACCCACCACCACAAGGCACAAGGATAGGATACCCAAACATAAGGAAATGGAAATCATAAACAATGTTTGACATTCATGAGCTACAGTAATAGAAAAAAAACACTAATAATTATAATTAGCTTATACAGTCACCAAAAACGAGGGTTTTAACTCCAACAAAAGCCACTACCTACCTACACATTCACCAATAATAAAGGAAAATGAAATATCGAAACTACAATCGACAAGTTCTAAGTGTGGCTAATAAAACACAACCCAAGTCCGAATTCATCATCTAATTTTGTCAACATGGGAGTATACATGTGAAAGAGTCGATATACACCTATCCTTGTAGACTTTACAGCGCCTATTTTGAGCTATCCACTCGTGCGGTCCCTGGTCTTTACTTTATGTAGTACCAATATTGTAGTCCCAACGAATAATGACTTTTTTGTTTGCATCATGCATGGTCTATCTCTATACCCATAAGCGGATCTTAACTCTTAAGGATAGTAGGGTGCAACCCTAACCCTGATAATAAAGTACAAATTTATCCAAAATTCCGTTTTCTTTTTTAATAGTAATAAACGTGAGTAAAAATGTATCATTCCCACAGCAAATATGTTTAGTTCTTATAAAAAAAATCTGTGACATATCCGAATATATTAAAATTAACTTTATTCTTTTCTCGAACCCCTTGAGTCTTTTACTTTTATTAGGCCTATTAAGATTTTTTTAACCTGTAGGGACTGGCTTGAAGCATCATGAATTCATGATGATGAGGACAACCTTGACTATTCAACACTATTTTCCAGGCTTGCATGCTTTTATTACAAATAGTTAAAACTCATAAATAGGTTTGTTTATGGCCATTTTACCTCTATATAAGTAATCATTGTGTTTAGGTTAAAAGGATAAGTGAATATATGACATAATATTCTGACAAATAATTATGAGAATATGACATGCATGGAAGATCTATGCTATCACTTTTGGTATAATTGACCTATATTTAAAAATGAAAGGTAAATAATTGCTAAGATTTTGGTTTGATTGCCTTTTATTCAAGAAAGAATAATTTGAAGATAGTTAAAAAAATTAAAGTCAAGATGCTCTTTTTTTTATATGTTATTTTTTTCTCCTCTAACTAACTACCATCTCCATTCTCCACCACCCAAATCTTCACCCACACTGTAAATATATCACTATCCTTTTTCACTTCTTCTTTTCTCTTTTTTCTTTTAGTTAGTAAGACAGAGACTTCATAAGGCATCAAAGAATGATGCTTTTCGCAATATAACCAAGTTGATTTTGACTCTGGCGGATGTTGCTTTATCATCGAATGTGAAAGATTCTTATAGAAATCCAAACGATGCAATAAGATAAAGCGCATCTGCAGCAAAATTGCTAAAAACATTGACATTTAAAGCTAGTGGTCCTCAGTTTGGTAATTTTAATGTTGAAGAACCAAAGTTACATGACAAATCGAACTTAGCTGTAGAGTATCCAGCTTAAAATGTTGGTAAATAGTCATGGTCAAACCTATTTGAATATCATATCAAGGAATCATTAAAATTAAGCTATCATGAACTAATCGTGCATCAAGGTAAGAAGATAGTCAAACCATCTGCTCACGTAATGTTCAGTTAACCAAGACTATTTGGTAGATTAGCAGCTAAATCTCGTATGCTTGAATGGGGAATTAACACTAATCTTGTTTGTTGAAGATAGAGAGCATGTTTTCATCAATTGCTCATTCTCAAAACAAATTCTATTGCAGTGTTTTCAAAGAAGTAATAACTCATTTGGAGTTTCATGGAAGGATTTGATTGATCACCTGTTATCTCGTTACACTGTAAATTTTCAACTATATATAGTATTAGTTTTTAAGGATGGTTTACCTGCAGTTACATATATTTAGCGTGATCTGAGAGAAATTCAAGGTTTCATGGGGACCAAACCTTAAATGAAGGGAATTTTTTTACCATAATTTAATATTTTCTCAAAGTTAAGATGAAGGGGGTTAATATATCAAGAAAGAACAAGTCTGATGGTAGAGGATTATCTTAAAATATAAAGCTGCTGAAAATGTGTCCAAATGTGTAATACATCTTTTGCATTAAGTCCTTATACTTTTGTGTAATAGATAATTAACTAGTTTATTTATTTTGAGTTCTCTTTGTTGAGTCTCATGAGTTGTAAAACTTTTATGGGTGTTGAGCATTAATGAAAGTTTGATTTACCAATTAAAAAAAAAAATCTATCTAATATTGGACGAGCCTACACCAATTATATTCATACACATACCTTATATTTTAAACTTACAACAATAATTAACATATTAATCTAATAACATGTATTTTGTTATATTATTTAATGGCTGCAATGTAAAATTTATTATTGGATTATTAAAGATAGCATAGATAAATTTTATAAACATATTAAATGGATCTTCCTTAAAGAACTTATTCTTATTTTTATTTATAATGGATAAACTGGATTATGGATAGTATTTGCACTATGTCTTAGTCCATTCTTATTATTACTGGTCACCTTTCACTACAAGAAAAGGTATCTTTAGCGATAAAAATTTTAACACTAAATTTTTTAATTTTGCCGCTAATAGTCGCTATTTGTTCGTCTTTAAAGATCGTCTCTAAAGATTGCTTTAGTAGCAAATTATTTGTTTTTGTCTCTATTGACTTTATCTTTAGCGGTAAATATTGCCGCTAAAAATATAATTAGAGGTCATTTTGGTGTTTAAAAATATCATTAGATGCCATTTTAGTATTGTCGCAATAACCTCATCCCTAATGATACTATTTCTTGTAGTGTTTATGATATCCCCAATCCTTCCAAAGGGTTGAGATATGATGACTCTCTACTCCCTTATCTCTTCTGTCTAGTAACTTATATATTTTCTACTCTTATAAATTAAAATGACTGAGGTTCAAAAGGATTGTCGTATGGATTAAAAGTCAATAAAATTTGTTCACCTTACTTACATTTTAATCATAGATTTTAAATTTTTGTATACTAAATCAAATTCTGATAAGGATAATTGTCTAATGGACATCTTAAATACGTATGGTGCTGCTACTGGTCAAACCCTCGCTTGAGTAAGTGTGGTATTGTTGGTATAAAATAGATGAATGATATATACCAACCAAAATTATATCATCCATGATATGACGTGAATTGGTTGACTATAAATCGTTAATCTATTTATTTTTTTGATCTGATTAACGATTTATTGTCAACCAATTCACGCCACGTCATGGATGGTAATTGGGTGGTATAATTTTAGGTAGTATATATCATTACACAAATATTCTTAATAACATAAAATCTTACATCTCACATACTCTTAGATTGAGAAGCATTAAATCATATTTACGACTATATTTTGCATCTCTAGCGACCAAGCTTCCAACGACTGCAAGAAGAGGTCGCTAGAACACTATGATTAACAACCATTGATGGTCGTTGAATGGAAATCTTGAAAAAAACTAATATAATTTTTTCTTTAAATGTTTGAAGACAACTACAGGTGTCACTAAACCTTTTAATAAAAAATAAAAATATATGAATACCCTTACCGATCACTTACGCGGTCGGTAAAATACCAACCATAAAATTTGACATTCAAATTAACTTTGTCCATCCATTTGGGGTAACACATTTTACCGACCAATTACGTAAGTTCTAGAGACCACCTGGTGGCCGCTAAAGCTATTAACAGAAAAAATACCTTTAAACGACCACTTACAAGGTCGGTAAAATATCCCAAAAAATTGGCGATCAAACTTTACCCGCCCATTTGAATTAAAATCTTTAGCAAACTCTTATCTAAACTCTAGCAACCACCTAGGCGGTAGTTAGAGGTTTCGAATATTATAAAACTTATAACGGATTTTAATTTTCATTTTAGGACTCCTAAACCTCCTCCCATTTCATTCTTATTAAAATTCCAATTGAGTCAATACATTTTAATAAAATTCCAATTAAATACTTAAATTTTAATAAAATTATAATTAAGTCCCTAATTTTTATTATAGTTCCAATTAAATCCTGATATTTAAATAAAATTATAATTGAGTCCCTAAATATATGCTAAATTCTAATTAAGTCCCAAAATCGTATTAGAATTCCAAATAAGACCACAAATTAATAAAAATTTAGTTAAATCCCTATATTTTAATATGATTCTAATTAAGTCCCTAGATTTTAATATAATTACAATTAGGTCCTTAAATATTTATGAAATCCGAATTCAGTCCCTAAATTGTAAAAATATATTTAAGGTCTTAAATTTTGAATTTATTGACTATTAAATCCCTAAACTATGAGCGACAAATTATTGTGACTAACATGATGCCTTAGGGACATGATGTAGATGGATAGGGAATGGACCCTCTCTGTTGAGCTTTGACTCACATCCATGAATCAATGCATTGGAAGACTAAATCATGTGTTGGGAAACCAAGTGGTAGTCTTAGAAATTAAATAGTGTCTTGGGAAACTAAGTGGTGGTCTTAGAAATTAAATAGTGTCTTGGGAAATCAAGTGGTAGTCTTAGAAATTAAATGGTGTCTTGAGAAACCAAGCGGTAGTCTTAGAAATTAATGGTTGTCTTGGAAACTTAAAAGGGTTGAAGTTTTCAAGATGGATAGATACATTGGTTTGGATAAGTTGTGAAAGCCTATAAATAGGTACCATATGTTGATGGTTGAAGACAAGGAAAAAAAGAAAGAAAAAAAGAGAGACAAAATATCCAAGAGCGAGAATCATACAGGTTAGCTAACTGTGAGTGTGTAACGATCCTATAGTGATTAGAGTCTTGGGTTAGTGTGCGAGTTTCTTTGTTTTTCTTTTGTGAGAGGGTTTTGAGTTTTTCCCTACAAAAACAAAATTGTAATAATGTGAGTAATTATATTGAATTACTTTGTGGAGGTAGGCATCTTTGTCGAACCACGTATAAATTATTGTTCTTTCTTTTCATTTTCTTCTATGCACGATTCTCGAACGGGAAATCCGGCCTTTTTCCCAACACTCCCGGGCTTCCATTGATCTAGTATGCGGTTATTATAGCAAAGACAAAATGTACTTGGTTATTTATTTATTTAATGGGTGAATGTATTTGTGTATTTGACATGATTATTTAACAAGGAAACAAATAAGGAAAGTATGGGGCAAGAGGATTATTCGATCAATGGAAAAGGCAAAAGAAAAATTTGGAGACGTTTTGCCCATTGATTTTTGTGCCGAAGATGGCACGTGGAATCCTATTTGGGAAACGGGGCACCATGTGACATGAGTGGTAGGAAATACCTAGGGATGGCAATGGTTCAAATATTAACCGTAACCGATGGATATCCGATCCGATAAAAAATCCGTTAGTGGAACCGATGGTGCATCCATGAGGGTTTGGTTCTCATAAAAGGTAACCGTTGGATTATCTGTTAGGATTTGGTCTTTTACAATAATCCGACGGATAATCCGAAATCCGAATAAAAATAAAAATAAATCAAAATATATACTATATATAAAGATATTCTATATATGCAAATTTCATACATAATATCGATCAAATATAATTATTCCATACATAAACTAGCTAATTGATTATTATATATTTTATTACTATATTGCCTAATATCATTTTATGGTCTTCCAATAATTTTGTAGCTAATATTAGAATTCTAGAAATATTTAATAATTTATTTTATTTAAATCATTTTAAATGATTGCGGATACGGATTAACCGCGGATAAACCGCATCCGTCGCGGATGCGGATTTGGTAAATAATTCTAAAATCCGATGGTTAATGGATGCAGATTTGGTTATCGTTTTTCTAAATGGATGTGGATGTGGTTATGCGATTTTTCGAGGATATCCGATCCGTTGCCATCCCTAGAAATACCAATTGGGATCACATTCCCAAACATCTTCTTTATTAGAAACACATCTCGCAATGTCACGGAGATCGCATCTGAAGTAATCTTGGATTAAGATACTTGTTTGTATATTCTTGTTTGAATATTACCGACCCATTGATTGCACCATCCTTGCTCTTGCGGGTATTGATAAGGTGATTGGTAATAGTTATTACCTTATTGTTGATAACCCGACGAGTCTTCCGTATAGTTGAATGGGTCGGGATTCGAATGGTATCCTCCGTACATTTTAGATCAATCCACCTGAGCAGTTGGTAGTCGGAATCACCGCTCGGGGGGTTAGCTTGTACCTAGAGAGAATAATAAAACCAAGCAAGCGTAAAATCTAACAAAACGAAATATCAAAACAAAACTAAAAACACGATTAACAATCAAATCCCCGGCAGCGGCGCCAAAAACTTGTTTTTCAATCCGCAAGTGTACGGAAAATGACCAAGTAGTAATTCAAAAAATCGAGATTCGTGTCCCAAGGGATTAGAAAAGTTAATCTTGTGCTTTAGATTGGTTAAGGATGATTAAATAGGAAATATGGATTGAATTACACTTAAACTACTACATAAGAAATTGACTAGATATGCAAAAATTAGATAATAAGGTGAGAAGTTAAGTTTGGGTTAATTGGATTCACCTAAATTCACTAATTGGGTATTAACCGAGATTCAACAATAACAATAAACCCCTCCCGGGTGATTATTGTTCTACTCTCAAGGATATGGAACCCCTTCCGGGTGGACCAAGGTACCCTCTAAAGTGTTAAAACCCCATACCCATATCGCGGCTATGCATCATCTAAGATCTCCCGTTCAATAGAATAATACACTCTCAATTTACCTAGATTTACCCTTACACCCCCATCCCAGGTGTAATTCAAAGATAAAATACAATCAATCAATTGGCCAAATCAATCAATCACAATTCAATATAAGGTAAAGAGAAACATAACAACATCAATCTTAATTAAGCCAATTTGCCCCTGATTACAATAAAATGCCCAAAAGTATCAATTCCAAGATTTCGGCCTAGTCGTAAAACCTTTCTTTCTTGAGCATTAAGTCAACTCTTGACTTCCCGAGTTATTTTTTAGTCTCTTTTCACTTCCTTGGAGGTTTATCTTCACTTTTCCGAATCCTTTTCCAATCCATGAGTTGTAAGATCCCACGTGTTCTTATGAGTTTCACCTATAAAGCACAAAACACCTCAAAATGCTCCAAAAACACAAGAATCATTAACATTAGCCTAAGACTCGAAATATATCAAATACGGGGACAAAATTCCAACTTTAGACTCAAAAACTCCCAATAATCGATGTCTCTAACTATTAAATATAATACCAAAAGACGAGACTTCGTCAATTAACTCTTATAATTAGAATCATCGAATTATTGCTATACGAGATTACTAGCAAGACACGAGCTAGATCTTCTAATCTCGTATTCTCTTCGTTATTTGCATTTTAATCTTAGTCTAATTATAATTAGTTTACTTTTATTGCACTTTAGTTCCTTAATATTCAAAACCAAAACAAATATATCTTTTACTTTTTGACAATTGTAACTAAACCCCTCTCACTTTATAAAAAATGGTCGTAATTACCTCACACTCCCTGTGGAGAACGTTATAATTATACTTACTATTACTTGCAATCGACCAGTACACTTGCAAAGAGTTCTCTCTAGGGTGTCAAATATTTTATTAAACCTTTGGGGAATACAAATTTTTGGCATCGTTGCTAGGTACTATTTCAATGCTAGGTACCTCATAGATTCTTAGATTTTGTGTATGCTCTCGAATCCAGATAGGTTGATTCAATATCAAAGAAGATGAGAGAGAGAGAGAGAGAGAGAGAGAGAGAGAGAGAGAGAGAGAGAGAGAGAGAGAGAGAGGGAGAGAGGGAGAGAGGGAGAGAGGGAGAGAGATCAAGAAGGACTGTAAATATTGAATGTGTCGTCTAATCTAAATGTTGATGGGAATCCCATAGTCCTACCGGAGGTTGTACCACCTGGTATGGAACAAGTCAATCAAAATCAATTTCTTCTAGAAGTTCTACCACCACTAGGAGCTAACAGGAATGGAGAATTCCCATCGAACATTTAAAACAGTCAACGTAGAGAAAAAGGTCTTCTTGGACAAGGAGGCCAATTTTGACTTCAACCTTTAGGGATTCGCCTCCCAGCAATTCAAGTTGTGTGCTTCAAGCCCGATTCGAGCATGTTGAACCAATTTTGAACTATGGAAACTATAGCAGAGCCTCCAATGAAGATCTGGTATGAGTTGTTCAGAAGTTCATATAGATTTGTGATACATATATCTAGGCGTCACACGAGAGCAAATGTAGTACTTTATGTTTCAATTCTTCTTCACTGGAGGTGCGAGTGAGTGGCTTGATCGTTAGCCAACTGAGTCGATAACATCATAGGATGAGCTTCAAGCCAGATCCCTTGACCATTTCTATCCTTAGAGTATGAGGATAATATATCAACTGGAACTTGAAAATTTCCGACAAGACGTTGGGGATTGTGTAGGAGAAACATGGACGAGGTTTCAGTAGGAATTAGAAGTGTCCACTTCATGGGTATACTATGTAATTACAAATAGATATGTTTTATAAAGGACTCGACGAGAGTTCACAATTACGAATTGATAATCTCGGTGGTGGTGGTTTTGTTTCCATAGATCTGAATAAAGGAGTGGTTTGTATGGAGGAGATAGCAGAGAATGAGAGAGGTTAGTCACCTTCGCGAGTTCCAATTTCAAATGCTACCAAAGGTACATTACGTTTAGATAGTGACACTGCTATGAATGCAAAATTTACATCATTAGAAAATCAATTGAAACAACTTGCATTAGTTGTGAACGAAGGTCTTCAAAGCAAACAACTTGAGGTAAATGTAGCGCAAGAATCTTATGGTTGGACCTGATGTGTGGTAAATGGTCACAGTTGGGAAGAGTGTCAAGATAATCAAGAATTATTGTTTTTCGTATAAAATCGTGGGAACTACCATTCGTGTAGTTAAGTGTATCGACCTAAACCATGCGAGTCTCCAATGGTCAAATCCGAGTTGGGTCGTGAATCAAGGTTATGCCTACCAAGGAAATTTGTATCAACCACGACCTCAAGTTAACAACTTTCACCCAAGGCCCCAAAATCACTATCAATGGGGACACGGCTATGGTATGCAAACTCTACCAAATCCCGTGTACGATGCATATGCATAATTTTTTGCTCAAAAATCACTCACTGCTCATTCACAAGAAGGATCCCCTAGTGAGATACAACAAACCTTGAAAGCATTCATGGTGATGACTGGAGAGATTTCGAGGGCAAATGACGTTAGGTTTACATTCCGCGTCGTTGAAGATATTAGAGAATTACGTTTCACAAATTTTCAACCACTTACAAATCCGACAACAAGGTCAACCCATGTAAATCGTCCAAGATATGTATATCAAGGAAAATCAGAATGTTGATAATAATATTGGTTATGTATCGTGTAAGGCTATTGGCTTTTACAGTGGAAGGACCGTGGAATCGTCAATGGGTACATGAATATGGGGGTTTTCATTATATATATCAAATACCTATGCATGGTCCATTACAATAGTAATCGTAATGAATATTTTTTTAACAAACTAAAATATTTTTATTAAACTTAACATATTACATATTTTTTATTATATATGTTTTTTTAATTAAATCATACATGTAAAAATTGATAATATTTTTTTAAAATGCTCACAGAAATTGTATATTATATATAAAATACTACGTATAGGCATAAATTATACAATCGTAAATAATTTTTTTTTATATATATTGTGGTATATTTAACCATAATATATAGATAATTATAACACAAATTATATTTTTTCTCACATGTTCATAAAACATGATTCAACATCTCTATCAAAATACTAACATGAATTAATTTTTTTAATTAAAATATTAATTTTTTACTTATCTATAACAGTTAAACAAGTTATCTAATTATATAATTAACAAATTAAATTTTAAATCACAGCAATTGTTCGACTACCATATATTTTCACTAAAAGTTAAAATTGAAATGTAAAAATTTAAAATTTATCGAACTATATATACAAATCATTTTAAGTTATTAAAATAATCAATTTTTTATATTTTATTTTATTAAAATTATTACTATTCTCTAATAATAATAAATGGATTACCTTGTATCTTAAACAACTTATTTACATTCTCATTTAATTAAGCTTATTACTAGCACACGTATAAAATCGACCCGTCCATTACATCCTCATTCATATAAAATATCAAGCATTGTATAATGGTTACAAAGTTCATTGCATTCTCAACTCCATTACGTTCCTGCCTCAATTCATTACAACATACTAATCACAATCTCAATGCATCTGAAGTGATACAAATTGTTAATGACACCGCAGAGATATATGGGTGACGCATGAAGAATGGAGGATACACCAAAGTCGATCAAGATAAATTAGGGCACGATCCTACTATTTGGAGATGATGAGAAAGAGTTGAATGATATTTAGGATGAGTACACAAATGAGGGTGATAATGTTGATGGCCACCAGTCCATACATCTCGATAGTGATGATGGCGTTATCAATGTTGAGAGGTAACAGATATAAAATAGACTAGTCCTACATACTAAATTGTATTAAACATGCTAATATAATATTTTGTTGCTTATTTATATTGATTATTTAAATTTAGTGTATTTTATTGCTTATACATGATTTTTATATATTTGTATAAGTTGGGTTTTGTAGGTGTAAAAAAACTGTATATTAATTAAATTTAGATTTTTTTCAAAATAAGTTTTTATCAACATAGTGTCAAAGATGGGTTATTTAAAAATCTTTACTGATCAAACCTCGGTCGTTAAAGATACGTTGTTTTTTACCGACCACAACCGTGGTCGGTATTGGTTGGTGCACTACCGACCATATAACTGATCGTTGATTTAGCAATCAATGCCGTTTACAGGTGAGGTCGGTAAAGATATTCATTTTTTAGCGATAGTTTTTTTCCGGTAGTCGCAGTTGAATCTCTAATGATTAACTACTAGTAATTGAATTTTACGGATCATAATTGATATAATACTATTTTCACCAACGGATAAAGACACCGTTAACTACCACAACTACAGTTTTTTTTTGTCAAACATATTAAATATATAGATAGTAAGGAAGCAAAGCCAGTTACAAAAGGTTACAAGAGATCACCCTATACCACTAGCTAGGTCAAGGTGCAAAAGATTTGCTAACTGGGGAGGAGAAAAAGAACTCCAATCACTAAACAACTTGCCGCTTAGCTTGTGTTTGGCAACCCAGTCAGCAACACGATTCCCTTTGCGACTAACAAAGGAGAAAAGAGGGTTATAGTTTTCTACTGTTCCATAAATGGATTTAAAAACATTATTACAATCAAACTTATTAAATGGGGTTAAAGAGTTAAGAGAATTCATGAGGACTTTGGAATCATTTTCAATGATAGTAGAGCCTTCTTGAAATCCCTGAGCAGCCTCGCAACCCCAAAGGATCCCTTGAGCTTCAGCTTCATAAACATTCCTGGCTTCTATGATTTTTGCATTTCCTTCAATAAGAACACCAAAAGAGTCCCTGATAACAAAAGCAATTGCACAACCCAAAGAAGAGAAAGATGCATCAGTATTAATTTTAAATTTATTAAGCAGGTGGGGGTATCCAAGTACTAATATTAGATAAGACATTGCTGTTATTATTCAAATTGGGTCCATTATCTAAAAGATTATTATTATCTTGTCTATCATTTGTAATACCATTGTTTATATTGTTGTCTTTTCTTTCCTTCAGCTTTTTCTGATTTGCATCATTAGGAATTTTATTAGCTAGTTTGTATTCATTAGAATTCTGTAAAGCCAAATGGACAGCTAAAATAGGATCAGGAACAGTCCCTTCAAAGATAAATTTGTTTCTACCTTTCCATAAGTGCCAACAGAGGTAACTTATAAATTCAGCATCACAATTTTTATTCAACAGATTCTCATTTTTTGAAAAAGTAAAAAAGGAGAACCAATCCGCAATTTTATCAGTGCTAGAATTTTCAGTTTTTAGAGTGAGAGGTGAGGCAAACCAGGCAGCTTTAGCCCAAGGACAAGAAAAAAGTAAATGTTCAATAGTTTCATCTCCATTATTGCAAAGTTTGCAAATTTTGCTTTTATTACATTTTCTTTTATAGAGATTGACCTCAGTTGGTAATTGATCTTTGATACATTTGTACATTTTAGAGATCTTAAAAAGTCTTTCTTAGTTATTACTCTTCGAAAACTATGGATTTTAGAGTACATTTTCCTCTTTAGAAAATATATACACATTAATACATTATATAAATACAATAGGATTCTCTAAAACCGAGATCTCCAAATCCTTTCATATTACTGGGACCTCATTCTACTTCTATCTTTTTCCTTAGCCATAAAAGAGTGCAGCAAAGACCATATAGTACTATATATGGGAGTAGAGTCAATATCCTCGGAACTGTTTGCCAGATTTGTCTTTTATGCTCATGCATGTATTGTTACAATCAGCCTATATAAATGTAGGCATCATTTACACCAACTTAACAAATAGGCCACCAATCGTTATTTTACCGTCAAAACGTGTACTTTTTAACCTATTTTGTGTAATTAAACCTTAATGTATTCTCATAGAAATCAATGTCTACTTTTTACAAGTGATGTATACATTTATTATAAAGCCACCTAGCGATAAAGCAACGCTAGTGCTTCAACATAAGTACATAACTAAAGAAAACGAGAAGACTCATTAGAGATTAATATTCATGGCAGAAAGTGAAGAAATCAGGTGTTCTTCAAAATCTCAAGATCAGGATCAAGGGGTGCAAGATTCTAGCAGATCTTTGAAGGAGAAGTGTACTAATGTGGCGAAGAAGCAACGAGCAAAGTTTTATATCGTTAGGCGTTGCATAGCGATGCTCGTTTGTTGGCGTGACAGAGGTGAACCTTGAAACTTTTTAAACAAAACACATTAGTTGAGTTGCACAATATTTAGTTCCAGTGTGGAAGAATTTATGTACTTTGATAAGAATTTTGAATACGTGAAGTTAACTGATTTTTCTCTTTAGTTTCAGCCATTTCAATATTATTTTGACTCTTGTTTCATATATTGCACAAACTATTTTCCCATTTTTCGTATAAAAGAGAGTTTATTATTACATGAAGATTTTTTTTTAAAATCACCGACCGTGATCTAGAGAAGATCCATTCTGCAGGGCACCTTTCTTGTCAAGATGTTTCTATTTAATATATATATTTTTATGTTGGAAGAAAAAGTTTAATATAATTCATTTATGTCTTAATTTTACAAAATAATGAAATATAATATGCATTCATATTTTTAGAATGTTTGAATTTCCAAAAGGGTATGCAAAATAGATCTTTAAACTACTGTGTGTTGAACATTTTGATTTATATCGATATTTTCCTCAATATGTATATTTTAGTATTTTCCGATTGTTAAACAGAAATCTTGAGAGTACTTAATCATCAATAGCTAAAGCTTTCTCTTAGTAACAGCGCAAAAGTTACAATTGTTGTTAGAAGCCAGATTATTAATGACATGCAAATTATATAAAATTAAATTATTAAATGGTATATGTAATTCATGTTTATGTTAAACTATATAAATTTTCAAATGATTATTCTTTGCGTAACTCCATTGAATTTGATTGAAGTGACAAAAGATGGCCCTTTGGGGGCCAAGAAAAGTATAGACTTAAAGGATTACACCTTGCTTTGCCTACTGTTCATGGATGGACAAATTTTCAAACGTCAGAGCAATTATTTCTGCTTGCAAACATTCAGAGGCGGATCCAAAAGGGTTCCCCCAATATTTATGAGATAGCAGGCGAGTTTGTCTAGATTTTTTTCTATTTTAAAAATATGTACTTAAAAAATATATAGTGATTTATATTGAAGAAAATATTACTCCTTCAACAAAATATAAATTTTTATTTTGTTAACTTTCAATCTCAAACTCAATATCTAGGTTAATTTAACTAGATTTATAACTTTTAATCCTATCCAAAAAAAAAAAAATTATTCCGTTAAATATTAACCCCATAGTTCTATCTTCACATATTCTATTCGGTTGTTTATCAATGTTGGTTATCTATCGGGAATATCGGGGGAAGGGGAGAGAAGGGCGAAAGGGGGCAGTCGACCCTTGAATCCTTGTATACGATAATTAAATGTTTGAAATTTTATTTTTTAGCGAAATTTATTTAATATAAATATATTTTCGTCCCTAAGTCTAAAATTTGCTCCCCCAACTCCCCCCGTCAAAAATTCGTCCTCCAAACCTAAAATTACATTAATATTTTTTGGGATTATCGCCCCGAATCGTTAATTTTTTACTCCCGAAAATCAATCCTAAATCTGCATTTGCTATAGTCATTTCCATCCAGTCACGTGTTTGTCTAGTGAATATATAACTTAATAGTTATTAGCATCTTTTGATGAACTCTAATACCAAATACTATAAACAATGCAATATTTATCATAATACATTTTGAATGGTCGATCGATGATATAATCTTTTTTTTTTAATTTAAAGATAACATATGACTAATAAAAACACATAACACATCATATAATTAAAAGGTAAGATTTTTGTCTAATATTGGATGATTTAATATTATACATCATAAGCATTAACCAATAGATATAATAACAAAACACATATCATGAGATTAGTACTTAGATAATTTTAACGAGTACTCTGTAATTTTGATGAGTACTCCGTAATTTTGATGAGTACTCTGCATATTTGATGAGTATTTTACAAAAATAAATAAAGAATAAATCCTAAAAAATAATTTATTCACTTTTCAAATATATTCTATACAATTTCAAATGAATTACACATTAAAAAGGCAATTCAAACGAATAAAAAAAATACCTAGGTTTGAGTTTGACCAGATCTGGTCAAACCAGATCTGAAAAAATTAAAAAAAAAAAAGCAGCGAGATCTTGAACGACGGAGCAGCAGCACCACCAAAACACCACCACCTGTTCGCCTGTTCGTCGAGCCACGGCTCTCTCCGGCGAGCCACGAAATAACACCATCCTCGCCGGATCTCTTAGCTGCAGCATCACCACGCCGGAAAGCTTCGAAGCAGCAGCTCATTTTGACAACACCACCTCCATCGAGCTTCGAACCAGTGAATGAGGAGGAGAAGCCATGGCTCCGGCGAGCTCGAACGAGGAGGAGAAGCCATGGCTGCGGATCTCAGTTAGCTCGTGAAGAAGGAGAAGCGCATCAGAGTACCTCCATTGAGCTTCGAACCAGCGAATGAGGAGGAGAAGCCATGGCTCCGGCGAGCTCGAACGAGGAGGAGAAGCCATAGCTGCGGATCTCAGTTACCTCGCGAAGCAGGAGAAGCGCATCGGAGTGGTGGCGCGAGGGGTGCGAGGAGGCCGTGACTTGCTCCGGTGAGCTCGAATGAGGAGGAGAAGCTCGGTGTGGTGGTGCGTAATCTTCTTTGTGGTGTGATTTCATCCATGGATAGAGTATGGGAGGAGATAGAGGTAGGGGTGGTGGTTTTCTGCATTTACGGTGGTGGTTGTGTTATGGTGGTGGTGGTGGCGGTTTGGGAGGGAGGTGGGGTATGAGAGAGGTAGTGGAGGAGAGAGGTATGAGAGAAGAGAGATACTACGTGAATGGAAATGTAAAATTGTCTAATTTAGTATATATAGGAATTAAAAAAACAAAAGAGGGTAGTTTAGTAATTGGGATTTTAGGCTTCAAGAAGAGGCTCTAGGCCTGGTCCCCATCTCGAAGAGGGGGGTGTGTTCAAGACCCTAGGTGTAATAATCTCTTAAATTTTTTATAATAATTTTTAGATTAAAAAAAAGTATTAATGCCGAAGAAACACCTCAAGTTAGAATTAATCTCCCCTCACCCCAACCATCATTATTTTGCCCGTAAAAGACCACATACATTTTGTTTTTTTTTTCTTTCCCATAAAAAGAGTCGTTTGAGTCATAGGAAGCTTGCCAAAACTCAAATTTTAGTTATGAGAAGCTTTCAAAAACTCAAATTTTGAGTTTTGAGAAGCTTCCCATAACTCACTGTTCTTTAAAAAAGATGGTGTCTTTTATGAGACAGGGTGTAAGGTGGCAGGTGCCTATTGGACATTAACCCTTAAAAAAATTCTGGGCTCATGGCTAACGTCCACTGCATACAACCCATAGATATATTCGCCTTAAGACAATTACCAACTCCACTCCTACACCAACACTACAACATGTGGAAGTTGACATCAAACAACTCAATTCGAATACGAGTGTGAAGAAAAAAATTGGAATGACATAGCACGTCAAAATTGGCGCAACTTTGGGGATAAAAACACCAAATTTTTTCATCTTTTCACCATCCAAAGAAGGAATAACAATAGGATCCTTAGAATTAAGAATGACCAAGTAGAATGGAAGGAAGATGCTTATGAAGTTAAAACTTGCTTTCAAACTACTATAAGTCTCTCTTTAAAGAAAATGGAACTTCACATGATCATATGGACATCGCTACTAAATTTATCATACCAAAAGTTACCGATGATATGAATGATAAACTAACAAAAATCCTTACTATAGAAGATGTGGAAAAGGCGGTGTTTAGCTCATCCCCGTCTAAAGCCCCGGGACCCAATGGTCTTAATGGTAAATTTTACATAGATTTTTGGGATATTATTAAAAATGATGCATTTTTAATGGTGCATGATTTTTATAAGAATAAGATATCCCTAGAAAAGATTAATGATACTCTGATCATGCTAATTCCCAAAAGGGATTCACATGAGCATTTTTGGGAGACTATAGACCTATCTCATAAGTCAATTGTGGTTACAAAGTATAGCTAATATTCTTTCTAACAGGTTACAGGAAATTATGGATTCTATAGTATCCCCAACACAATCGACTTATATCAAAGGAAGAGTTATTCAAGATATCATTATCATTCGCACGATATCTTTTTCTTCATGAGTCGGAAAAGGAAAAACCACAAAATATGGCTTCTATTAAGATCGACATGGAAAAAGCTTATGACCAGGTATGGTGGGGTTTTATTTTAACTGTTCTTAAAAAATTTGGTTTTCGTGATAAGTGGATAATGTGGATCAATAGTTGTTTCTCTTCAGTCTCTTTCCAAATTAACTTGAATGGGTAGAGATTGGATAGCTTTACCCCGGGTAGAGGGCTCAGACAAGGAGATGTTCTATCCCCTTACTATCATGACCAAATATATTATTAATTAGTTCAATTGATAATTATATTCTTCAAAATCTGATCCAAGAAATTCAAATTAATAGAAATTGACCCACCATCGAATATTTACTCTTCACAGATGATTCTCTCGTTTTTCTTAACATTGTTAATACAGATGTCCAAGCTTTTAAGAATTTCCCTCAGGAATAATGTTCTCAGGATAGAAAATCAATTTTGACAAGTCATCCATTCTCTTTAGCAAAAAAACTTCGCAAGATATTAAGGAAGTGATAAACTCAGAGATCAATATCAAGGAACCTAAAGATTTGGGAAAGTACCTCGGAATTCTATTATGTCATAAGAGGTCCAAATTTGAATATTAGATTAGATCACTAGAAAATTATTTAAAAAACTAAATGATGGAAAACAAAACTTCATTCTACAGGAGGCAAAGAAGTTCTTATCAAAGCAGTTTTACAAGCCATACCTAACTATAACATGTCCATTTTTTATTTTGCGATATCATTCTGTAATGAACTTACTTCTGCTATAACTAATTTTTTGTGGAGTTCAGGGAAAAAACAAGACCCACTGGTTAGCATGGGAGAAAATGGCAATCGGGAAATTACTCGGAGGAATTGGTTTTAGAGATTTCAAAATGATGAATACCGCACTTCTTGCGGCCCAAGCTTGGAATATATTTAGAAACCCTTCTCTGCTGGTTTTGAAACTATTAAAAGGTATCTATTTTTCTAATAAAAAAATCTGAATGTTAAGTTACGTCATAGTAAAGCATAGAGTTGGGCCGGTATCATTGAAGACATAGATCTTATTAAAAAAATGGTTTTTATCAAATTGGTAATGGTCAAGACATTGATATATGGAATGATAAATGGGTTAACACCAGTTGGAAGCTTGAGAAACCTCCTAACTGCAATATTTAAAAGTTAACCAACTTTGGAAAGAAAACACTTATGAGTGGGATAATGAATTGTTGGATAATATTTTCCCCCAACCTATTATTCCTAATATTCTTACAATATTTTGTAGTAATGCTTCTAATTTTTTGAATAAATTGCACTATGGGTCCCTGATTTATATATTATTCAAGTTTGATCATAGTAAACCAATTCTGGTTCATATTAATAATAATGTAACATCACATTCATCATAAATCCCTATTATAAACCCTAGAAACTACTAAAATCGTCATTATTATCATTTTTTTCGTTAATAAAAAAGTAGTAAAAAAAATTAAACAAAAAGAACATGCACTGCAAGTTTGTTAGGCTTCCATTCATGAATCACTCAAATAACACTACGGAATCAAAAAACAATCTCAAAAACTTCAAATAACCATAAAAATGGAATATATGTGATTTACGTATGTTTTATTTATAATTTTGTATGGTAAAACTCCATTTTTGTTTTTTTTCTACGCTCGGTCTAGATTACGATGCTTGATTTTCGCTTGATTTCTGCCTAATTTTCGCTTGCTTTCCGCCATTCAGCATTGGTTTCCTTCTTCCGCTCACTCAGCGTCTCTTCTGTATTGTGTGTTTTGTGTTTTGTGCGTGTTTGTGTTATAATATTTAGTTAGTTTTCTTTTTGTTTTCTTTTTCATTAAACTCTTATTCTTTTTCTTTTCTTTTTTTCTAATGTGAAAGTGTAGTGTATTTTCAGGTGGGGTTGTTTTTATAGACAAAATTTTGTAGGGTTCTTTTTATTAATAAGTCCTTTAATGGGTATTTATTGATTATTGGCTCTATTAATATATATATATTGCATACATTTAAGGTCAATGACCGGTAAGAAAAACTTATTGAACCCCAATTAGAGTGTTAATTATGAATCTGGGTGGGGTCTAACTACTCTTATCTCTAGTGATATTACCCAAAATCCATCAAGGGGTCTACATACTACACTGTCCCAGTTGTCAAAGTTTCTTCATTCCTTGTCATTCAATATGCGCATGTATTAGTCTCTCGGTGTATATATTGCCCAATGGACAAGATTTTCATAGTCTACAACACCCTTCACTAGTTAATGCAATTTCCAGTGAATTAGTCACCACGTACTGATATGCAAAATAGTATAACCTCGCTCCTCGCCCATCCTAAGCCCATAAAACAGAGCATGCATCTCTGCTAAAAACACTGAATTTGTGACACAAGTTACGAATAATATTAAATAAAGTTAGGAGTTCTATTGTTTTGGTATAATTTATATATATATAATTATAATTATTATTGGTGTATAAATGTATGTGTATGTGTGCCTCAATGATAATATTTATAATATTTGTGATATTATTCATATGTATAAAAATTTAAAAGAATAGTATTAGTTAAAATATAGCATAAAATTATATTAGTTTTATCAAAGTTTTTAATATGTTGTAATTTTACTCATAAGATTGAGATGTTAGGTTAATAAATAGTTTAGATGTATTTCAATTATCTTATAAATAAAAAAAAATTATGATAAAAATATATCAATAAATGATTTCTCAATCTCATAAATATCAATCATTTTAACTCAATTTTTCTAGTCTTATAACTAATTATATATTTTTATTATAATTCTCCACTTATGTAGAAAAATAAATTCACAATTTGGCCTCCTACCGTTTGTTAGTTTTTAATAAAAATAATTTCTACTTATACGAAAGATTTAGTATAAATTTTTGTCCAAAACCTTTAAATTATAATATCATAAAGGTAAAGGATCGTATTAATGATCACACCTCTCAGAGAACTGCGGGTATTAGAATGGAACGACAAATTCCTTTATAACCTTATTGTTAACTAAAGCCCTTTTCTCTTACATTGGAAGACATTTGACTCTAAATGTTTTAGAATCTCTTAATATCACAGCATAAAAACTATCATTTGCACAACCACCAAATTACCTATCCAAATCTCTTTTTTTTTCAAACTGAAATAGATTACTTACTAAAGGGTTTTTTTTTCAAACTGAAATAGATTATCTTATTAGGTCTCGGGTATAAGATAATTTAAATATTCGGTATTTTTATTTTTTGCAATTATTTACAAGTGTACGTATCATTACGATTGATAAACTGTTAAGAAAATTATTATTCTAAAATTTAGAGTTTGATTTATGTGTTTCAGACAAAACAGTGTATTAGAGATTGTTTGTTTTTACGAGAAATGTTAAGATTGGTATAAGTCTATTCACCTGAACCTCAATTGAGTGCTAAATTGTTTGTATATATAGTTCAATCACTCTTATCTCTGGTGATATTACCCTCACAAATAATTGAGGGGTATGTATACTACACTAACCCTTTCACTAATATCTCCAACTTTATCAAATAATTCCAAACACCAAAGCCTTAATCTCTACTTAAAATATCAGTTTGTGACACAAATTACGAATGATATTAAATGAAGTTATGAACTTTAGAGTGATTTAGTTAAAAGGTCCACAATCTAAATTTTTTAGCCAAACAACAAGTTTAAACCAATCAAATGACTAACATATCCTTTGCTACCTTAATTAATAATCTACTATTCCATAACTAAAAACCAATTTCTATACAACCAGTGACAAATCCAGTAATAAAAATAAGATTAGACTTGAAATACAAAGGAAGTTCGGCAACAATAAAATTAATTTTTTATCATATAAAATATGTCATGAAACATGAATATAGTAAATTATAACTAAATAGAAAATATAAAAAGAGTAAAAAAAATTGTTTGATTTGATCTATTTTTTGTATTAAATTTAAAACATGTATATAGTAATTGTGTTCGATGGGTACATCCCTTTAGGTTTGTGATGGGTACAACCCTTTAAGTTTGTGAATAGTTTTGTTCATATACGAGTGGACCTTGACTGGAATTACTCTATAATGCACACTGAGGTTGTTTCGAGACGGGACCTATAATGCAATTATACCACAAATGATTTCAAACCCGTTATAAAGAGGGTCGTGGGTCTGTACCCACTTAAAACCGTTAACGAATCTGAAACCCAAAAGAAAAAATTAAATTAAACAAAACTAATTAATTTAATGGTAAGGGTATAAAAAATAAAGTGGTCTAATAAGATTTGTAACTAAGGCTTTTAAAAGTATTAGTACAGAAATAGGCTTTTACAAATAATATTTTGGGATGAGGGGCTCATATTTGTAATTTCCTCTTGTAATAGAGATGTATATTATTTATTTTTGTGTGAGACGTTGGTTTTGTTGGTGAGAAAGACTCTTGAAAATTTATAACATCTTATTGTTAATTTAGTTGAAAATATCTTACAGGTTTACTTTCTATAAAAATTGTATATATTACTTGGAAATCTCTATTACCATCAATCTTTAGGTATAATGTCTATCATTGTAATGTAAAGGATTGATAGTTCTAATTCTTTTAACAAAAATGGTTACTGTGTAAAAGTGAATTTAACCAAAAATTGAGATGAAGGTAAAAGTATTGGCATAAATTCTTTTATATCTTCACTTTAAAAAATTAAAAAATCTGATTAAGTTATTTATATTTTCCAAAAAATTATTAAATTCTTGTTTTTATATATAAAACCTTTTCTCAGAATACTTTGGGAGTAATTTTTTACAATTTTGTTATTTTTTGTAATTTTTTATTATTTAAGATTATTTTTTGTGATTTTGGAAACTATAAGAATATTTATGTTTTATTTTGAGGCTATTGAAGAAAAATACTAATCAAGGTTTTAAGTATCATACTAAGTGTAAAAAAGAAAGATTACTCATCTTACCTTCGCCGATGATCATATATCCGTTAAGATACTTATGGATAGTTTGAAGAGTTTTAAAGGAGAGACACCATATCGTTATTTAGGTGTACCTCTTGGTTCTTCGGTTTTGTTTTAGAGAGATTATAAACCTCTATTTGACAAATTAGAGGGGCATGTAAGATCTTTGAATGCTTTTTATCTTTTTAGGTGTCATTTGCTTTTGGTTCACTATATTTTCGGTTCCGGTTGGTGTTCTAGAACGAGTTATTAGCACTTGTAGGAATTTTTATTGGGATAGGAAGCGGCTAGGGGTGAGCAAAACAAAACCGAAAAACCGAACCGATCTAAAAAACCAAAGAAACCAAAAAAACCAAACCGAAAAAACCGAAAACCGACAAAACCGTTCAGTTCGATATAAGCTTTTTAAAAAACCAATAAAGTTCTATTCGGTACGGTTTTTCAATGCTAAAACGAACCGAAAACTGAACCGAAAAAAATACAAAAACTAAGACATTCTTGAATTTAATTTATATTCCTGAAGAGATTATGACAATGGGATAGAAAATAGAGTTAATTTTAAAAACAAAAATGTTCATATATGACCCCTAAAAATGTCATGATGTGCAACATATCTTTACATAAGTCATCAATCGATATATCTCAAAAGATCACTCGTTTATTAATATTTGTTGAAGGTAAAACATACACATTAAATTATATAAATATTCTTGTACAATTATTTGTTTACGATTAATACATAATATTTGAGTTCCAAAATGAATTTCCTACATGGGTCAATAACATGAAAATCAAACACTTCATATATGAATTTGTTGAAAATGAAATTTCTCATGTAAACGCCCTTAAAATCTATCCAACTATCGGATTAAACACATCCAAAAACGAAAAAACCAACCGAACATATAGCAAACTGAAAACCGATAAAACCGAACCGATAAAAAACGTTCGGTTCGGTACCGACACCTTTAAAAACCGAATTATTTGGTTACGGTTTCGGTCAAAAACCGAGCCGAACCAAACCGTGCTTACCCTTAGAAGCGGCTACAAATTAAATGGAGTAAAATTTGTATTTCGAAAGGGGAAGGTGTTCTTGGTTTGAAAGAGTTGGGTGCTTGGGACAAAGCATTGTTAATTAAGATGTTTTGGAAAATTGTTGCGAAAAAGGATTCTCTTTTGGATCAAATGGATCCATAGGGAATATCTCATAATGCTAAATTTTGGGAGTGAAAATTGAGGAAGGTGGATTCTCCGTTGTTGAAGAACATCCAGGAGATTATGGAGGTGATTAAGGGTCACTTGGTGTGGATGGTATAGAGTATATTTTGACTCGATGGTTCTACTCGGTAAACGATCATCTGAATATTCATGAGGTATCTAGTGTTCTTTTTATGGTTTATATAAGAAATCTTATGGTCTTTTTTGTCGTCTTTTTAATCTTTTATGTGAGGCCTTGGCATATATTATTTGGGATTGTGTCACTCCTAAAAATGTCATTCTGTTTGGATGACATTAAGGGAGAGACTCTATATGGAAGATCGTATGACGTATTTGGAATTAGATCCAATTTGTGCTTTATATGCTGAAGATTTTGAGTCAAATAAGCACCTTTATTTTGATTTTGCTTATGCTAGAGATATTTGAGATGAAATAAAAAAGTGGATGAAAATAATTAAGAAGATGAATACCTGATTGAGTGCATTAAAGTGGTTTAAGAAGCTCAAAACTCGTGAGAATTTGAGAAGGCCTTGGAAGGTAACTTTTGGAGCTACTATTTATTGCATATGGAGGATAAAGAATAATCTTGCCTTGAGAGACGATCCATCTTCTCGGAAGCCGTTGTCAAGAAAATCAAGTGGGGCACAATTTCATACTAGTCTCTTTGTTCTCTCACCATGCCTTCTTAAATGATAATGGGTGTTTATTAAGTATTGGACAAGCAACGATCTTACACTATTACATGATAATGGGTGTTTATTAAGTATTGGACAAGCAACGATCTTACACTATTACATGATAATGGGTGTTTATCATGTAACAGTGTAAGATAGTTGCTTGTCCATTAGGTATATGACTATTTGTATAAGGTACAATTTCTTAGTTTTTTTATGAGCCAATTATAGATTATGCATATTAAAAAATTTATTTAGAAAAAGGTACCTACAATAAGATACTTTGTAGAAAACAGCATCATCCCAAACTAACCCTATAATTAATAATTAAAAAAAAGAAAAAAGAAATTAGAAAAAAACAAAACAAAAAGTAATAAATACACGCGCGCGCCCGTGATTTTTTTTTTAAATCGTCATAACTAATTCTAAAAAAATTAAAAAAATCAAAAATTTATATATTTGAATAAATCAAATTAATATTTACGTCTATGAATTTTTTTGGAATTTTTCGAATTTTTTTGAAATTTTTTTGAATTTTTTTTTCACAGACACGGAATTCCATGTTTAAAATATGGAATTCTGCGGGGAAAAAAATCACTATTTCAAACAGTGAATTTCATGTTTTGAACATAGAATTTCATGTTTTAAACATGGAATTTCATGTCTGTGAAAAAAAAACAAAAAAAAACCAGAAAAAATTAAAAAAATTCAAAAAAATCATAGACGTAAATATTAATTTGCTTTATCCAAAAATGCAAATTTTTTATTTTTTTGATTTTTTTTAAATTAGTTGTGACGATTTAAAAAAAATTACGAACGCGCGCGTGTGTGTTGGAATTAGTAGCAGTAGGTGGTAGTGGTGGTGGTGGTAGTGGTTGTGGTTGTTGTGGTGGTGGTGCTTGCTGTGGTGGTGGTTGTGGTGGTTGTAGTGGTGATTAAATACATAGTGGTGGTGGTGGTGGTGGTGGTGGTAGAAGTACTCTATTATTTGCTTAATATTTAAAAATTAATATTGTATTAAAATAAAATAATATATTTAATAATAAAAATAGTAAATGTGTGAAAATATAAAATGAATGTTTTCTATAAATAATTACTTTATTAGATATTTTTTTATAAAATAATTGTTAAAGACTTAAAAAATTAATTAAAAAACTTAATGAAAGGTTATCAACAAGAACCTCTTTTTTTAATATAATTGTTTACCCAACCCAAATAAAATCATGAATTTTACCACTTAGTATATTATTCTTGAGTTATTATTTTTAGTTTAGTAAACCAAAATAATTATGGTCGAGTTAAAAATTTATTGATTTTTAAATCTTATGCATGCACTGAACGGGTTGGCGGACCGAGCGACTCGGAAAGGTAGGCAATCGACGGGTAACATGGAGGATCGTAATGCTTTGCGCTTCTCGTTTACGAAATTAGGAATAGGTTGATACGTCATTTTTGTAATAATTTTGACGGGACGGAACTATCGACAAAAAAAAAATCCTATGCATGCTAGTTCAATAAGAGTTTATTGAAGATTCTTTCATAGTCAAACAATCTATTCCTAGTCAACGGAGAGTAGTATAGGTATTTTTTTCTTTCTGTGTCTGACATGGGAAAATTACTGAAACGTGGATTTCTGACAATACGGGATCCCCATCTGAGCTGGTGTGTACATCAGATAGGGTGGGAGAAAAAGGTTAGCAATTAGCATGCAGCAGGAAGCGCACGTGTGAGTGACACCAAATTAAAACGACTTTTTTCACTTGTTCACGGATCTTCTTATCTTTGTGTAAATTTTTTAAAGCTAACCTAGTTAGCTTTGTCTAGTTTAGTTGCTAAATTTAAGATAATTTATATAAGTAATTCACCATAATCTAGTGTCATGATTTACAATGAAATGTTTATTAATCACCCATTATCGGTCATTAATGATCATAGAAGATGAACAAAGTGCAAAATATATCAGCAAATAGCTTAAAGTTTGAGTTACAAGTGGTCTGATATTTTATTTAATTAGATGAATAACTAATCCTTTGAATTACGTTAAGATAGTCTAACTCACTCAGATGCAAATATTACTTTACAGAATAAATCAGTTTATATCCTTTAAGAAGAGTCAAATCTTCACGTTACAATACAATGTTACAACAAACATTTTTGACACCGTAAATAATGATGAACACGTTGGTATCTTTGCCATCACATAAAAAAAATTATGTAAAAGTGTAATTCAAATGCTAAGTCGTCATACATGGGAAGGAAAGGAGTGGAGTAACTATTCTGGTAGGGTATAGGTGATCTCACAAACCTGTTTGCTTTATATATATCTGTGGGCACGATATGATATGCTTCTTAGTTCTTACCACTATTCTCATTCCTCACCATATTCTATTATTTGATTTGATGTATCTCATGACAAAAAAAAAAAAAAAAAAAGATTTGATGTATCTCTACTTGTTAAAGGTTTCTTAATCTTTCTTTCTTCAAGCGCCATGGAGAGCAACAAAAGTCCACGGACCGCCTAATTGACACCAACGAGTAAAATCGTCTTGTGCTTCCGGACCCCATAACAACATAGAATGTGCTAAACTATTAGCAGGAGTCAAAACTGCGGCAGTTAAGAAATTGCAGCCTTCCAGATAGGAACTAGCCAATCTGTGGGTATACCATGAAGTTACAAAGATTGTACCTGTGAACCAACCCCCTACCACAAAATAGGAACAAGGAAAGAGCAATACACCGGACCAGCCTACAAAAACGAAACGGTCCCTCCGTATACAATCGTCATATTAAAATTAAAGAAAAATATAAATTATAAGAGAGCTAACAATATATCATAAAAATAAATTTGATGGAATATGAAAATATAAAAAATTCTGCTTTTTACCTTACATGAGTGGTCCGGGCCAGATTATACATACCACGACCAATTCTACGGAACCACAAGAATATACATGTCTCCCCATGCATATTCCAAGTAAATTAGAAATAGATTATACCCATGTTTTGAAAAAATAACAACATTCCGCCCAGTTGAACTACTATTACACTTCACTCGGAAGGGCAAGAAATTCGTGGTACAAGTATAGATATACTCATCTTTATATTACAAAATATGATCGATGGAGGAAAAAGTCTTTATTTTGCTTCACTTGTTGTGATCTCTAATAGAATTTGTTTACATGAAATAGTCTAGGGTAAAGGCCACGTGTGGCCCTCGATCTATACCCAAAGTGCACGGGCCGCCCCTGATCTTCAAAATTACCCTTTTACGCCCCGTATCTTCACCTTTTGTGACACCGTTAGCCCTTTTTTCATTTTTCTGTTAGTTGACCGTTAGTCAACGCCACATGGCGCCACGTCAGTGCCACATCAGCGCCAACTCACCGCCTCTGTCTTCGTCAGCATCGTCCCTAACTTTTAAAAAAAAAAAAAAACAACCTTTGAAGGTTTGAAGGTTTGAAGGCCTCAAACCTTCATCAATGGAGGATTCAGAAAAAAAAAAATGTTAGCAAAAATATACAATCACGACCCCTCTTTTATCAATCGAAACTTTAAATCAAAAATCATCAATATAGTAATCTAACATTACTTTTAGTCATTTCATCGAACACCTTACGAGCAGAGTTTAAATTTCCTTCTGAAGACAAAGCAGCAAGTTTTTTCATGTCCGATTTTAGAAATATTAATGGAGATTCATTTGAGCATCAATCTTATTTAGAGCTTCTACAGAATTCCATAGGGACTACTTCTCAATCTGTTATTCCAAAAGCTGTTGAATCTGACCATGATGAAGATCGATTGATTTGTAACCAAATCAAAACTCAAGAGCTTCATCAAACTATTGAAGTTTCTAAACCATCCCAGATTGAACTTAACAATCCGGTCCTTCAACTTCACAAAATTCATGTAATATCTCAAACTCCATCTCAATCTGTCGGAGAAGAAAATTCAAAGAATCAGCCAAATGAAATAATTGATAATGAAGCGGAAAAAAGCTCAAATTTCGCTAATACAGAATTGAAAAGCTCGATTCTTGACCTCGAATCTCAAGATCTTCAGCTTCATCAATCTGCCTAATGTTGAGAAGCAAATCTCGAGACAAACAAATTGATGTACAATGCATCGAGGAATCCGAATCTTGATCTCTTTGGTGAAAATCAATTGCTGGAATTTATTCAAGAACCTCTAAATCACACACTCCCTTTTTTCGGTTAAGATTCATTAGATCTTAACACATATGGGTAGTGGACATTTTGCATCCGAAGGTTTTGGAAAAGCATCTTATTTTCGAAATTTAAAGGTCGTTGATTTGGATAATAGCTTAATTCCATTATCAAATCTTCAAGTATTAGCCGATTTAAAATGTGAGTTTTCGTAGGATAGACGATGAGTTTAGCTTAAAATGTGAAGATAAAGTTCGGTTTAGTCAACAGATTAATCAAGAAGGAAGAAATCAGAGATGGGTACATTTACCACTCACATTTACCACTAATCGTTCATGTGAATCACCACCAGTTCTTCTAGAAGATGAAGATAATCAAGATTTTTGAATTACAGATATAAATCATCACTGAAGCAATATAACATTTGAATTACAAGACATTATAAGTAAGTGAGTAAACCTTCAGTTCGTAGAAGCAAGAAGCGTGAAGATTGATCAATTGTGACTGATCGACGGCGGGAGTGGTGGTGGTGACGGTGGTGGAAGACGGTGGTTCCAGCTTACAACGAACGGAGGAAGAAATTTTACCGAGAATTGATAAAGGAAAGCATCTTTCACTGTTACTTGAGATATGGTGAATTATAATTTCATCATTTGGGAACTGAAATTTCTCATTCTTCACCGGAATAGCATCAACTTTACTTTTAGAACAACTACTCTCATTGTCAAAAGAAAAAAAGAAAACTACTCCAATTTTTTCTCACTGAAATTTTTCTCTCAATGCGTATTTTATTTGATTTACTTATTAAGATCTTCACACAATTTAGGTTTTTTACCTTTAAAGAATGATTGATTTACTTATTGTTTTTGATTTTTCGGAATCCTCCATTGATGAAGGTTTGAAGCCTTCAAACCTTCAAAGGTTGTTTTTTTTTTTTTAAAGTTAGGGACGATGCTGACGAAGACAGAGGCGGTGAGTTGGCGCTGATGTGGCACTGACGTGGCGCCATGTGGCGTTGACTAACGGTCAACTAACAGAAAAATGAAAAAAGGGCTAACGGTGTCACAAAAAGTGAAGATACGGGGCGTAAAAGGGTAATTTTGAAGATCAGGGGCGGCCCGTGCACTTTGGGTATAGATCGAGGGCCACACGTGGCCTTTACCCAATAGTCTATGTTCTATAGATTCATAATCTACAAGTTGTAGTCTTAGAACATTTTTTTAAACTTTTTTTTTATATATGGTGTCCGGGCTAACTTTTGCGCACCATGACTGTTTGTATAGGAATATACACGCCTCCTCATGCATATTCCCACTTAATCAGAACTAGGTTACCCATATTCAAGGAAGGGATTCGAATCATGTACCTCTTGTTTCACTCCCTTTAAAGAAAGAAGAAAAATCAAGACTTTAACCAGTTGAGTTTTCCTTCTTTTAACTTGTTTTCATTTGAAGGCACTACAGTATTACTTGTTTTTTATAAGAAATTATTCTCTTTTAGGGGATATTTTAAAACTCCAGATCTTACTAAACTTGATATAAAGAGGAGTTGCATTTAATAAGCTTGAATAACTTTCTCTTTGTCAATAGCCTTATCATACAAAATTTTATAACATTCCTTCATTAAAAGACTCAAATAAGGTATATCTTACATAGGATTAGAAGTAATATGAACATTTGTAATTAAAGATACCACCTCTGGTGGAAAAATAAGTCTCAACATCTCGAGGTTTCAGTAATTTATTTCCTCATTCCTCATTCTCATTGACCATATCAATGTCAGTGATCAGTGGTTTGATAAGTCTTGGGTTTCCTAATCTTTTCACACACTTACAGAGCTAATTATGTCCTGATTAATATCATCCTTAAAATTATCTCTCCACTCAATTGACTCTTAAAACCCCAAGAAGGTAGAGGACCCTCAATTACTTCAAGAAAGTTACCTTGAAGGATTCAGGTTTAAGAATATTTTCCAAACATTAGAAGCCTGATTCATGAGAATATTTAAAAGCTAGTCTTACTCAACTTTAGATTTTAAAAGAGTATTACAATTGACCCAGTGCATTCTTCCTTGTTCCATGTTATTCCAGAAGAAATCAGAGACTAGGAAGGCTAAGTGGTCAGTGATTTTTTTTAGGATCAAGAATAAAAAAACACCATTAAGCTCTAACCTCGTAATTCCATAAACAAACATGTAAAAGTCACACATAATCATAGAATAACCACCAGAACAGAGATTCAAAATAAAAAAAAAACAAACCAAACACTAAATTCAAACACTGTAAATTAACTACCAACACACGAAAAACTAAGGTACGAAACACTCTCAACCGACACAAATCTAATTATAAAGATCATCTTCATCCGCACCACCACCACCAGTCGCAAAAGGATCCGCACCACCACCAGTAGTGGCAGCACCACTACTAGTCTCCGAAAACCTAAACTCAGATCCAAAACCTCGTGATTGCTGTAAAGTTTGCGCAAACGCTTGGTACTTTCTAATATCTGCATCACTAACACTTCTTCTAGCGTATTTCATCGACTCCTCAAAATGCGTCGCCTTAATCTCTGCCACCTCATCTTCATCCTCCTCCATAGCTTCTGGATTCTCACTCTTCCTCTTCTCCTTCTCAATATCCTATTAACACATAAAATATCATAAAACATTTAAACATAACCAAAAAAAGATTCTAAAATATTTTTTTTTTTTTTAAAAATTAAACAGAAAAAAAAAGACAGAAAAAATTACCTTTTCGATATTTTCGCGGATAGCATATTTACAAGCGCGTTGACAAATTTCGGTAATATCAGCACCACTGAAGCCTTGAGTGTATTTGGCAAGGGCGTTAAGGTCAACGTCTTTAGCAATAGGAGATTTGCGAAGACAAGATTTAAAGATTTGGAAACGAGATTCTTCATCAGGGAGAGGGATGTAAATAAGTTGATCTAAACGACCGGGTCGTAAAAGAGCAGGGTCGATAATATCGGGACGGTTAGTTGCGCCGATAATGAAGACTGTTTTTTTAGCAGACATTCCGTCCATTTCTGTTAGAAGTTGGTTTAAAACACGATCAGCTGCTCCTCCTGCATCTCCTGAACTGCTTCCTCTCTTTAACAAGGAAAAGTAATCAATTGTTAGATTAGGTTTTTTTTTTTTTGCATTTTAAGTCCTTGTGGTATTTAAATAGTCCATGCAAACCCCATTGTCATTTCAAATGTGCGCCATACCCTCTTGTGGTACTAAAATAGTGGAGAGTGGGGGTACCTACTGACTATGTGTCATGATTTACCCCAGGGGCAGGGGAGCTAAATATTTGTGAGTTAATTGCACTACAGGTCCCTATATTGTGGAAAAATTGCACTCAAGGTCCTTATTTTCTGGAGCTAGGAATTTTTGAGTTAATTGTACTAAAGGTCCCTATAACTGCACTCAAGGATTTTTAAATGATGAAAAAGATGACATTATAGGCTTTAATATTAGTTTAATTAATTAATTACACTAAAGTGAACACTACATTTTGTTTTAGAAAAATTATTATACAATTTAAAATCAAAATATGATAACTTCTTAAAGTTGGGGGGATAAGTGCAAGATTCTGAAAATTTTAGGGGCCAAAAAGCACTAATATATATAACTTTTTTTAGTACATGGCAAAACATGGATTTTTTGTGTGTGAATTGCACTATAGGTCCCTATATATCATACTAAAGTTTACTATAGGGCCTTATATTATACAAAACTGCATTACAGGTCTCAATATTAGCATAGGTCCCTACAGGGGGGTTTTTATGTATTAAATTAGTTCCACAGGGGTAAGACACACTTATTATAAACTATGAGGGGGTAAAATGCAAAAAAGAAATGAAATAAAAGACATACCTGAGTAGCAATAGAGTCTAATTCATCAAAAAACAAGACACAAGGAGCAGATTGTCTAGCCTTATCAAAAATCTCTCTAACATTAGCTTCACTTTCACCAAACCACATAGTAAGCAATTCAGGACCTTTAATACTAATAAAATTCGCTTGACATTCATTAGCAATAGCTTTTGCTAACAAAGTCTTTCCACAACCAGGTGGACCATAGAATAAAACTCCCTTTGATGGTGACATTCCAAATTTCTCAAATTTCTCTGGATGCTCCACTGGATATTGTACAGTCTACATAATAAATAAATTAATTAATTAATTAATGACTTCACTTGAGAAATAAATATCCCCAAAATGTCCACCATGAAAAAAAGAACTTACCTCTTGAAGTTCACGTTTAACATTCTCAAGTCCACCAATATCTTGCCACGAAACATTTGGAACTTCAACAACCTAAATTACCCAAAAACGATTCATTAAAATCATCAAATGAAGTAAAAAAAAAAGTGAAAAAATAAATAAAAATTACGGTTTCACGAAGAGCAGAAGGATTGCTAGTTCCAGTAGCAGTAGCAAAATGTTCATTAGTAACAGCCATGGAGTTTAAAATCTCAGCATCGATAGTTTCATCTTCTAAATCAATCACATCCATTTTTTCTCTAATACATTGAAGAGCTGCTTCAGTACATAGTGCAGCTAAATCAGCTCCTACATAACCATGTGTATCTTTCGAAATTCTCTCTAAATCAACCTGAAAAATTATTTAATTAAATTAAATAAAATTAGAAATCCGCAATAAAGAATAGCGTCAGGAGACTTGTTTTTGGGGGGCTATAGTGCAATTTATGCATGATATAAGGACTTATAGTGCAATTAACTCAAATTTTTATATGGAACTATAGCATTATTTTTGCATAATATAATGACCTGTAGTGCAAATTTTGCATGATTTAGGGACTTATAGAGCAATTTTTGCATAATACAAGGGCCTATACTGAAATAAACCAAAAAAAGTGGTAAAAAAAATTCGGGGAGGTGAGCAAGGGAGTTCATGGGCAATGGGCCTTGAATAATTTTTTTTGAGTTAATTGCACTATAGGTCCCTGTATTATTCAAAAATCTCACTATAGGTCCCTATATTATGTAAAAATTTCATTATAATATTATTATGTCTGTATATTAGTTTCTTCAAATTAGTTACACTATAAATCCCAATATTGTACAAAACAACCTATATTTTATTACAAGAAAAACAAATTATCTACGCAAATAAACCTTAATAAACAAAAAATTTAAAACTTAGGGGGCCAAATGAAGATTTTAAAAATTTTAGTGGGTCAGTAAAACTAATCATATTATTTATTTATTTATATTAAATAAGAAAAAGAAAAAAAACTTACGTCTTCAGCAAGCTTCATATTCTTAGTATGAATCCTCAAAACCTCAAGTCTCCCAATTTCATCAGGTACACCAATATCAATCTCACGATCGAATCTCCCAAATCTCCTTAGGGCCGGGTCGATACTATTGGGCCTGTTCGTAGCACCCATAACTATAACATGGGCCCGTGATTTAAGCCCATCCATAAGTGTCAAAAGTTGCGAAACAATCCTTCTTTCAACTTCCCCATTTGTCTTTTCCCTTTTCGGAGCAATCGAATCAATTTCATCTATAAATATAATCGAAGGTGCGTTTTTCTCAGCTTCTTCAAAAGCTTTCCTCAAATTACTCTCACTTTCTCCAGCTAATTTAGACATAATTTCGGGCCCGTTAATGCAAAAAAAGAAAGCGCCAGTTTCATTAGCGACAGCTCGGGCGATTAGGGTTTTTCCGGAACCTGGAGGACCATATAGTAAAATTCCTTTGGGGGGTTTTACACCTATGGATTTGAAGAGCTGGGGGTGTCTTAATGGAAGCTCGACTAGCTCGCGAATTTGTGCCATTTGTTTGCGGACCCCACCTACATCATCGTAACCTATTTCGTCTAATCGTTCTTCGTCTTCTCTTTTTACGGGTTCGCCCTCGCAGAATATTTCTGTGTCAGGGGCTACTACGCAATATTCGGAAGGGTCTGTGTCGATAATTTTGAATTCTACACTTCTCATGTTTCCTCGTACTAGGAATAGATCGCCTTTTCGTACTGGTCTATATGCTTCAAGGAAATAAGCTGCAGAAAAAAAGATTTTAGAAACACAAATAATAAAATAAAAGGTAAATAAAATACAAATTGAGAAACTTACGTTTCAAAAAAGCATCGAAAAGATTTCCAGTTAGGCCTTCTAATGTGTCATCAAGAGGAAGAATGTGTACACGTTTTCCATATTTGACGTCAGCACATTGATGAACAGAAACTACATCTCCTAGTCTTACTCTGAGGTTACTTCTTACAACCTTGTTCATCCGAATCTTTGGTTCATCGCATGTTTCATCAGCTAGGGCTATGCATACTGTATCTTTTCTTTTCTTACCCTGCACAAAAGAATGAGAATTACGGTTAATTTTAAAGATAATGGAGAAAAAAGTTCGAACTTGTCACAAAATCGAAAGATAATGGACGAAAAAGGATAGACTTGTTACACAAACAACAAAATTCACAAAAATCAACGAACCCTAATTAAAATTCAAAACCCTAAACTCAAAATTAGATACCCAAATAATAAATTCAATTACGTAATTGAATAAATAGAAGAACACTACTGAACCTTGATCAAAATCGTATCTCCTCGAAAAAGCTGAAGCTTTTCCATAGTATCGGGGTGAAGAGCAACAACAGAGTTATCATCGTTGATGGCTTCATCAACAACAAGCCGATTAGGCGACTTTTTCCTCTCAAGGATCGCTGTACTGAAATCCTTTTTCCCTTTCCTACAAAATTAAATTAGAAGAAATTACAAAAGGTTGAACAATTATGTATATACTCATATGTGTTTGTTAAAAGGCTTACGTATCAGACGATTCAGCTGGGTTAGTCATTATTTTGTTCGCGTTCTTGTGGATTGATTACTTGATTTAGTTGTGTGTGATAAGCTTTGAGATCGGTGAAGATTATGAGAAAGCGGTGGTAGAGTATTTATAGAGTATTATAGACTTTGGGAACAGTGATCGTTTTCGTGTTTGGAAAGAAATTATTTATTTTATTCATATTTCTTTTGGTTTTCGAATTTTAAATATTTTTAAATTTTATTTCCTTTTATCTTTAACTAGTGAATAATCTTATGTAGATTTTTAGCAAAGTAACCATCTATCCTTATATACCATCAAAATCTATATTATTAAAATAATTTAAATAAAATATAAATTATTAATCCAATAAAGTTAGATTTTTTATATTGTGTATGGAGTATTTGTAGGGTGAATTTAAAAAAGGGTAATTTATTTGAAAATTAGTTTTTAAAGGAAAGAAATCTTTAAAAAAATTAGCTTCTGAACCTAAATATTATTTTTTCCTAAATAAAATACACTTTAAACTCATCTCAAACTTAAACAAATAAAAAAACCACGCTAATCCTTAAGAAACACAAAGGGATCTATAATACAATTTTCTTGTAATACAAAATTTGCCACTTTACTTATTGTTTGTGACTTTACTAAGCAACAATCTATACATTGGAGCTCCACCATCTAACACGTGGTGTTCCTAATCTGAACAAACACCAAAAGGGTTTAACTTCAACCATTGAGTCAGGTACTTATGGGTCACATTGAGTTCTAAAAAAATTAGTGTTATGGACTCAAACAGGTTAATAGAGGGTATATATAGTAGCATCACACAATGGAGTAACAAAATGCTCACATATGCTGGTAGATTAGAGTTGATAAGGGTAGTGTCCTGAGCAAGATCATGTACTGGTGCAAGGTGTTTATGCTCCTCAAGAATGTGATTTATAATCTCAATCAGAGATTAGCTAGATTTTTGTGGTAGGGTAATCTGGAGGGAGCATAAGGGGCTAAAGTTGCATGGAGTAATGTGTGTAAAGAAAAGGCTGAAGGGGTTTTGAACATCCCAAACTTGGAGAAATTAAATGGTGTATGTCTTTTGAGTACATTTTTGGAGAATGTATCAACCTAGTAAGAATCTTCTTAGTCTCTGGGCTCACAACAATATGTTTAAGGATGTTTGTATTTGGGGAGTCAAGTTAAAACAAGACTACACTTGGACTTGGAAGAAATTGCTTAAACTGAGATGTGGCTTATACTTTTATATCTCATTCAGTTAGACGTGGGAATCAAACATATTTGTTTACGGATAACTGGATAAAGGGAAGTAATGTATGCACTATCCTGAATAGAGAAATACAAGAGAGTTTTTATGGATGAATAAGGCAGTTGGGAGTTGTTACATTAGAGGCAGGTGGCATATTCCACCAAATTTGAAAGGTTTAGTTCCTGATTTACCTCAACTAACTAGTGGAAATGATGCTATTGTATGGAGTGGGAGTATAAAGAAGAAATACTCATTTAAAAAAAACTTTATAGGCTATTACATATAAAGGTCTAATATTGGAATGGGCTCACATTGTTTGGCATAAAAGTGATGTTCTAAGATTCTCCTTTTGCTCCTAGTTAGCTTGCCTGGACATAATTCCTGCCAAGATGAGGATGAGGGGGTAGGGAGTTCAACCAAATAACCTTTGTGAAATCTGTTGCAGATCCATTGAAGATAAGGATCATTTATTTTTGAACTGCACACTATCAAGAAGATTTTTAGACAATTTGTATCACAAAATGTGGAGATAAAATGCCTTACTGTCAAACTTAGGACGAGTTGATTGGGTTTATGTTGACTAGAATAGAGGATAAGTTCACCGATATGATATATGCAGGGTGGTTTACAACCTATATTTACCTCATTTGGAGTAACAGAAATACGCATATACATCAAGAAGAGTGAGGAATGAAGAGCAGATTATGAAAGAAATAATCTACTCTATGTATATTAAAAATGTCAACAAAAAGAAGTTTAGGATCAAAGGTAACAAAAGTAGAATACCTCTTGAGTGGAGGCTACAAAGAGTGTTTAAGGATTGATAAAGTTGTTGAAAGTGTTTTTTAGACTGAATTTATTAGTATCACATTAATTGCTTCCAATTCAATCATGCTATCTCTTTCAGATACTCTTGAAGTTATAAAATTGTTACCATTTTGTTGATAAAAATTAAATAAAGGGTTGGTCTTGGGAATTTGAAGATCGTGAACGATACTTTAAATTTCTCTACTTATATTAGTATATGTAAATAAGTAAAAAAATCATAAATTTTTTAAATGAGATTTTGTTTAGTTGAGTCGTAGAATTATATTTGAATATGATAACCAGTGTTAAAATATAAATTTTGAGTTATTTATGAAGGTTTGAGGACAATAACATAACGTTTTCTTTATTATTTGGAATTTTTCTACTTATATGGCAATTAAAGCATTTTAAAATTGGTAATTAACATGACACTAATTTTTTTTTTAAAATTAATACTAGATTCGTCCTTAATTTACAACTTATTAAAAAATTACATTAAACTAACTAATATCAAAAAATTCTATAATATGTTATAATTATATTATTATTATTATTATTATTATTATGAATAACTACACATATAAGTTATATAAAAAATACAAACAAAACTATAATTTATATTTATAGTAAATAAATATTATCATCAACGTATAAAAATGAAATAAAGCAATAATAATTCAAATATACAAAAAAGAGATAATTCATAACTTTGTTTAGTAAATAATGGAACTTTATTAATTTATTTTTACAAAAATGTTGTGTGTTTTAGATATTAATATTCTTTCTTTATTTTTATGAACTCGATTTTTAGGTTTTAAATTAAATATAGAGATAATTTTGCCCGTAACCCAAAAAATCATGTTTTAAGAAGTCCAACTAAAAAATATGGATAAATAAGGTCAAAAATATTATTTTAGTCCTATATTATACCTTATATAACCTTATAAAATAAAATAATAAAGTTAAAAAAAAAATACAACCGAAAATGTTGAAAAATAATGAAGCGTAAAACCTAAAAGTCAATTTTTTTCATACTCGCATTGACAAAAAACAAAAATTAAATCTCTTCCTACGAAACTGCTCTCTGCACAAGAAATCGCCATGGACCTTTTTTTTTTTTTTTCAAAGCATAATATATAGATTGATAATGTTTCAAAAGGTTACAAATTTAGCCGATCCTTAGAGGATCGTTAATTTAAAACAAACCATTTCATTCTCAAATAATTAAGAGAGCAATAAAAATAAATTGTTCGAACTTGTTAGTTTATTTATACAAATAAGCTTAAACTCTAATAAAATATTATAAAATATTATTACTTAAGTGAGCTCGTTCGATCTTGTTAGAGAACTATTGATTTATATCATAAAAATAGATTATACTTCCCAAACTTACCTTCAATAATATTCTTCTCAATTAAATCATGGTTTTATTAATCATGGTCTATGCTTAATGATGTTTGTATTTTGTTTAATTTTTGTCTTAAAAATTAGAGTATTTTGCTCAATTTTTATCTTTTAAATTTAAAAAAAAATCATTTTAATATTGTGCATGAAGTATTTGTAGGGTCAATTGAAGGGCGGCAATTTATTTTACAAATTAATTTTAGGGAAAGAAATCTTTCAAAAAAAACATTAACTTCTCAACTTAATATTAATTTTTCCTAAATAAAATGCATTTTTAACTCATCTCAAACAAATAAAAAATCGCCCTAATATAAAATTCAGAATCCACTCCCAATTGTCTTTATAAATCCAGTGATGGTGAACCATTGGGACTATCTCAATGGCCAGAATGTCTGTCTTTCATCTAGGAAATATAGGGTTCGAATCCCCTCAGTCTTATTATTTCTTGAGCCCTTAAAGGGGGTAAGCAAGAGGTGCAAGGTTCGAGTCCCTCCCTGAACATGGGTGACCTGTTCTGATTATAGTCGTGGTGCGCGTAAGCTGGCCCGGACACCCATACATCTTAAAAAATCCAGTGATTGTGTCATTCGGAAGCCCATCTATATTTATTTTTCATAGATTTTTTTCAGATGAGCAAATTTTATTTGTACGATATGATCTTGTTTGAGTTAATACAACCAATTATGCAAATATTTTGCGCAATTTTGCGACTCTTAGTGGATTTTGCATGTGTAAATGGTTGGGAACCTATTTGGGACCACACATATGGACCTATAATACAATTTTTGCATAATGTAGGGACCTATAATGCAATTAAGAGTTTTTTTTTTAGGCAAACAATTAAGAGTTAAGTCAAAACAAAATTTGCCACTTCACACATTGTTTACAACTTTACGAAGCAATAATCTATACATAGGAGCTCCACGATCTAACACGTGTTGTTCCCAATCTGAACAGACACCAAAAGGGTTAAACTTCAACCATTCTCCTTCTTCTTTATCGGGCTCAATTACAAATTTACCCTTTCCGTATTTCATAAATTCTTCCTTCATTTTCTTCGCAACTGATTCTATATCAGATTGTAAGAAAACCTGTTTACTCAGAGAAAAGAGAAAAATCTAAATTAGTTCAAAAATAAATAAAACATTTCAAAGAGAAACAGTTTATACCTTTCCATTAATTACAAGTAAATCAGCTATTGTTTCAACTAATGACTTTTGTAACATTCTCCAACGATGTTCTGGTTTATTAAAATCCGGATTTGGACACTGTAATCCATTTCAAAACTTTAATATAAGGCCCTATAGTGCAATCTTTGCAAAATATAGGGACCTATAGTGTAATTAATTAGAAAAGTAGAGTTTACCTGTATTGTTACAAGAAGCAACTCTCCGGGGTAAGTTGAAACTATTGATCGAAATGTTGAAGTTGCATTTGTTTCAATGAAATGTCTATAAAAGCAACAAGTAATATAAAACATAATATAGGGACCTATATTGCAATTAAGGAAAGTTGAACAAGATAAATATAAAGACAATGCTATACATACCCGTTCTTTATGTTAGATTGGTGAATTTGAGCAAGACAACGAATCACTAACTGAAAAAAAAACAAAAAAAATTGTTATTTTTTATAATTTAGAATATTTTATAATACAGAAAGGGAATAAAGTAAAAACGAAAATAAACTAAACCTTTCCATATATCTCCATTCCAAGAAAGTTCAAATCTTTTCTTTTATTTGCCATTTTGAATATAAACAATCCGTTTCCTGAAACAATACGAGGTAAAATAGTAAAATAGTAAAATAGTAAAATAGTAAAATAACAGTCTTAAGGGTATTTTAGTCTTTTAACACATTAATAATATGTTGACACGTGGATTTAACGCCTATAATGTTATGGATATACTATACATAAAGGACTAACATTGTCACAAACTCGCAAGATAAAGGACTAAAATGTTGTGTTTACAAGATAAGAGACTAAATTGTGTAAAAGGTCAAAGATAAAGGACTAAATAGGAAATAAATAAAGTTGATATTAGAGCATTACCACTTCCAATATCAACAACAAGAGGCTTAGTTGGATCAGAGTATATAAGATTCCAATCTATCTCAAATGGGTAGGCCTGTGAAAACAAAATAGAATCTAACGGTTTTATTTAGCGACAAAAATTACCCAAAAGGTCCCTGAACTATATGCTATTCTCAGCTTTTACCCTCAAATTATATAATTCCTATAACGGTTCAGGGACCATTTGTATGACTTTCGAACTTCTAGGACCAAAGCGGAGGATACCTTATAGTTTAGGGACTATTTGGCAATTAAAATTAGTTATTTAAGTTAAAAGAAATACATACTCTATCTAATGCCATTAAACCAGGAAGTTTTCTTCCTTTAAGAAACTCCCACACAGTAGAAGCGCACTCAATTGTATTAATGGCTGAAACTGAGTCAACTCGATTGTGAGTCATTACTGCTTTGCATGCCATTTTTCCAATAACAGTTATCTCACAATCGAGTTGGCTCAGATTATTAAGAATTTTCGCCAATATTAATGTTCCATTAATACCCTCTGAAGAACTAAATTTTACCGGTCCAATCCACGTAATTTTCTGCAATATATATGAGAATATATATTAGGTTCAGATCGTTTTAGAGCCAAAATATGTGGTGTATAAAAAACTGTCCAAATTATGCCACGTGTACAAATAGAAAAAAAAAAAAAGTGGGTCCCGAGAAAATTAAACTCACCTTGCATTTTGAAAGTAATGAAGTGATTTCATCTAGTGATGTGGGTCCAAGATCAATAGGTACCCAACCTAAAACAAATTAATATGAATTTTAAAAAAAATATATATTATAAATTATTACCTAAATTACTCAGATGATCTTTATGTTTGGGACTTTATGACTCCTTGGTCCCTTATGTATTGAAATTCATAAGTTTGTCCCTTTATAACATACTTGGTCAAGTAACTACTTGGTCCCTTATGTTTGCCAAAAGTGTTATCAGGGACCAAAAAGTAAATTTAAGTTTTTTCGTCCTTTGACGAGAAATTGTCAAAAGGATTAAGCAGTTGAAACATAAAGGACTAATTATGTAACAAAGTTGCAAACTTACGGACATCAAGGATACACTTTGAAAAAAATAGGGACCAAGTAGTCACAAACTCCATCACATAAGGATCATTTGTGTAATATACCCAACTTTAAATATTCTAACCGTTTAAAACAGAATGTGCAGAAAAAACCTCGAATCGCTCAAGAACTTGATCATTTTTTATGCACAAAAAATCTTTGGGAACTATAATTGATATATTTCTCGATTTTGCATAATCCACTAAATCAAAAGCTTCTTTAAGTGTACCATGTTGTAATAAATTTAATGGTACTGATAATCCAAGAACATGCATTATTTGAAATGCTATATTACCAACAAAAACTAAACCATCACAATTATTTGTTAATAATTGCAAAGCAGGTCCTTTTCCTACAAGATTTCCTCCCCCAATCTGCAAAATTTTTAATAATGAGTCACAGTTTACATGAAAAAATTGGGCATATTACACAATGATCCTTATGTTTAGGACTTTGTGACTAATTGTGCCCTTATGTTTCAAAGTATATCCTTGACTACTTGGTCCTTGATGTTTTAAAGTGACTACTCGAACCCTAATATTTGTCACAAGTTTCACTGTTAGTCCTTTTGACTTTTTTTTCACAAAATTAACAGATAAAAAAAGTACTTTTGGTCAAAGTTGCACTATAGGTCCCTATATTATGCAAAAGTTGCATTACAGGTCCCTACATTGTGAAAAATTGTACTATAAATCCCTATTGTATACAAAAATTGCACTACACACCCCTATATATATTCGTTTAAAATTAATTACACTATAAGTCCCTATATTATACCAAATAAGCTATATTTTATGAAATTAAAAACAAATTATTTACACATTTAATAAATCAAAGCCTAAAAAGAAAACTTGTAAAAAGTTGGGAGGGCCAAGTGAAAATTTTGAAAATTTCAGGAGGGACCATAATGCAATAATATATCCGCCCTTGCTTTTGGTAAAGATAAAGGGCCAAATAGTCATAAAGTCCCAAACATAAAAGGACCAAAAAGTCACTTTTGAAACATGAAGGACCAAATATGTAACGAAATGACAAACTTACAGACATGAAGGACTAAGTAGTCATAAAATCCCAAACATAAGGATCATTTGAATAACTTATCCATATAAAGTTTAAAGATTATAGATTGTTACAATAACAAAATAGGATTTTTTAGTAATATTAATGATCTTCTTGGTTTGAAACAAACAATCCTCAAAGTGAAATCCAGCCATAGAAATAGAACAGAATCGAGCAATCCCAACCGTTGATGAAAGAATCTTATGAGATTGAGAAAACGCATCATTAACAAATATATCGCAAATTGATGATAATTTTTTCGCAAAGTCTAAAGAGTTTGATAAATCCTCTTTTAACTGAAATAAATTATCAACAAGGATAATAGATTCTTCTAGAAGCTGAGAATGAAAACCAATTTTTGTCGGTACAACTTTAAGTTCAAGAGCGTGTGAGAGAAGTTCTGAAATCGAAAAATATGTGTATTAGTGCAATTTTTGTATAATATAGGGACCTATATTGCAATTTTTGGATATAACCTGCGATGATCTTTGATGTGTGTTGTGAATCCCAGCTAGTAATTAGTATTATTTGTGCTCCGGATTTGTGTAAATATTTAATGGTTGAAAGAGTATTTGATGAACAAGACCATGATTTATCGGTTTTTTGTAATGTTATATTTGAATCGAATCTTACTAATACGGTTTTTTTGAATAGTTCATCCTTGGGAAATTTTCTGAGTGTTTGTATATGAGGTACATGATTTAATTCTATTTGAGGAGAAGGTTCAGCCTGAAAAGTAAATGTAAAAATAAGTTAGGGAAAATTACCCAAATGGTCCTTGACCTAAACTTCAAAGTTACCAAATGGTCCTCGAACTTCATTTTTGTCCATAAATCGTGGAAGGGGATAGTTCAGGGACCATTCAGGGAATTTTTCCATAAAATCAACATGTAAAAAAGAACATCACATACTAAATCCAATCAATTGTTTAAAAAACTAAGAGTAAATTGCACCATTAGTCCCTTATTACGCAAAACAGCCAAAAATTGTATCCCTGATTGAAAAAATGTCATATATAACCATGTTATACACTAACATCATAGATCATAGGGTCCATAGTGCAACAATTTATAGAAAAACACAGGGGTATATTAGCTATTTTTGAAACACGTGTATATGTGGCTATTTTGCATTGCATAACAAGGGACCAATGGTGAAAATTGCAATTATATCTTGGATTCACCCATGTATCTATGAAAGTATGTATAACTTAAAATAATCTCCCTCTTATCAGGGTCAAATGGGGCAACAATTTTGAATAACATGGGTATATTTGTTTGTTTTGCATAACAAGGGGCTAATGGTGCAAATAGCAATTTACCCGAAGTTAACAAAAAAATTGGATTCACTCGTGATGAATATTCACCTGGTTTGGAGGTTCATATAACTGAGAACTATTAAATAGCTCGAAATTGTCTGCAGAAAATATAATTAAGATGCATAGTGATGAACTAGAACTAGTACTACAAATAGATTGACAAAAAGATGAAGGAATTAAACAATTATTTACCTCGTACAGAAAATTGAATAGTATTAGAGTTGCTAAATTTGCCAGAAAATGAGTATAATTTATGTTGTAATGGTGTTAATGAATTTTCTCTGCGATAATAATGTAGAAGATTACAATATCCTTGGAAAATACTCAATACTTGACTCATCTCTTTGCTAGTAGATATCAAATGAAGAATTGAAAACAATCACATATATACACAATGTAATGTAAATATGTATGTGTAATTGAATGCCTGAGTAATAAACTTGCTGTCCTCGGATTATCTCTATTTTGTTTTTGCTTTTGTTTTTCTTTTTCTTTCGCAGTTTTAGTCCTGAAGTATGTACAAAATGTGAAAATGACCCTATATATTCATTAACCGTCCTTTTTACTCTAGATACTTTTGGTAATTGATCACTTAGTACTTCAAAAAATATAGATTTTGTAAGTATTAATAGATAGTATTCTTTTCGCCATATCTATTGTTACTGGGTTTCAATAGATAATAACAACAATTATACCAGTGGCTTGGTATCCAAAGGTAATATTCGTTTTTATTGAAATAAATCTCCTTATAGTTTTAGGTTATAGAAATTTGGGTATTTTTATTTCTCAATCTTGTATTTTATTTTTATTTTCCCTACCTTTTGGATAGTTGTCGTGTCAATTGTTGGTATTTCGGTGGTTTTCGTTATTTGAACATTTTTTTGCTCGTCGGGATCCTTGGAGTCGAAACCATTTTGTTGTTAGGTATGATTGAAGGTTTATGATTTTTATCAAAACATATTACAGATATCGTTTTGAGCACCTTTCGTTCGTGACCCGTAATCATACATTTGATATTTTGATATTTGGGTGTTCAATCAATGTGCTTTTACAGCCATTTCGACACTTGCAATTCTTTAGTAAAATTGTTCAAATTATCTCGTAGTTTTTTTTAAAATAGAGTTGAATTTTGAGTATGTGTTTTTCTCGTTTTTAGGCTACGCTTTTTTTTTGTAATCTATTAGTCTTTTACCAACAAATCTTCAATTATAGTGAGAGAAAAAAACAATTGAAATAGACAAGGAAGATTCGGAAAAAAAGGGAAATATACAACGTAGTTGGGTCACTTTGATTTATTTTAAATTAATTCTCATGTGATGGTAAAACTCTATCTTTCTTAATGAAACAAGATACACACATCTCGATTTGGCATCCCTTCTTTCATCACCCAGCGACTCCTCCACGCTGGGGACTGACTAAATCTCAGCCGGCCTCGCCGGGCGGCGATCCATATCACACAAGATATGAATACCGGCTTCCTCGTCAGTGTTTTTGCAATCCTGGTCCTCTTCCACGCTGCTTAGAGACATATCAGGATGCATCCATCTTTCATTGTAAACAATATAGAATTGGTCTTGTGAATTTGAAAGTCGTGAACAATACCTTAAATTTGTCCCCTTATATTAGTATAAATAAGTATGTAACAAGTAAAAAAAACACAAAACTTTAGAATGAGAGTTTGTTTAGTTGATTCATGGAATTATATTTAGGAAAGCTAATCAGGGTCAAAATACGAATTTTGAGTTAAACGGTCCATATTCTTGAAGGTTTGAGAACAATATCACAATGTTTTCTTTACTATTTAGACTTTTTTGCTTATATAGTAATTGAAGTATTTTAAATGAGTACTAACTAATATGACATCTCATTCTTGTTAACATAAATAGTAGGCCGATCCCAACCTTACAATTTATAACAACTATTACATGAAACTAAACTAATATTAAATAATTCTATGAAACTAAATTAATATTAAATAATTTATGAAACTAGATTAATATTAAATATTTCTATGATGTGTTTTAATTATCTATAATTATTATTTTTAATAACTATGATATCAATTATATAAAAAAGATGTATGACCTAAAAGTTTCATGCAATTAATTGTTACCTAATAAGGTTCATACATGTAACCCATTGATAAAGACACACAACTCATTAAAATATATACACGCAACCAATTAAGAAAACAAATATTGACAATTGATTGTTCAAAATCTGGATTTGTTGAGGCTGAAAGAACATGTTTTTAGACTTTTTGAGCAATTAACTCTATAAAAATACAAACAATAATATAATTTATATTTAGAGTAAATAAGTATTATCTTCAACTTATAAAAAGTAATAATGAATCGACAATAATTCTAATATATAACAAAAAGAAAAAAATCATAAATTTGTTACACATTATTTTTGAATCGATAATTATTTTTAAAAGTCAAAATAAATATTAAAACTTTATTAATTTATTTTATTACAAAAGTATTGTATGTTTTAGATATTAATATAATTTATTTTATTATTGTAAATTAAATATCATGCAATGTATATATTTCGAAAGACACATTAAATTTCTTATCAAAAGTTAATGTGATGTCTACACATAGGACTACACAAACTGGACCTAAAACCCGCCCACCTGCTAAAACCGACCAAACCCTACCCCGAACATACCCGAACCGCACACCCACCCGATCTGTTAGGTTTTTTCTTACTCTTTGGGTCGGATTCCGGATTGGGCTGAGCCCAATCTTATATGTTGTTTTTTGTTTTCCCTATCTCTTGGGTAGTTGGCGTGTCATTTTTTGGTGTTTCGGCTCTATTTTGATGGCTTTCATTGTTTTTGAACAGTTTTTTTGTCTGTGGCGATCTTTGAAATCGAAACCATTTTGTTGTTGGGTATGATTGAAAGTTTGTGATTTTTATTAAAACAAATTTCGGATATCATTTTGAGCGTCTTTTATTCGTGTTCGTAACCATACCCTTGATATTTTGATATATATATATATATAGGTGTTCAATTATTGTGGTGGTTTTACCTCCATATCGACACTTGCAATTATTTAATAAAATTATTCGAATTATCTTATAGTTTTTTAAAATCGAGTTGAATTTTTAAATCTGTCTATATTTCTTGTTTTAGAGTTTTTTTATCCGTTCCTTAGTAATCAATTTGCCTTTTACCAAATAAATCTCCAATTATAATCTAGGGTAAATGTTACTAGAAGCCACTACACTATCTAAGCAGTCCTGTTTGGACCACTTAAATATTACCGGTTTCAAACAACCCACTAATGTTCCAAAATTGTTCCGAATCACCCACTCCATCGAATTGACGTTTAAAATGGCTATTACAATTGGATTTTAATGTGTTAATAGAGCCTCATAATATTGAAAACTGCGTCTCAATCTATATATATATATATATATATGACTTTGGAATTAAATACCATCGATGACTTAAGAGATTGCCGTGTTACAAGAGAAATTGACCGTGAAAAAAATAAGGAAATTTCACATTAACATAGAAAAAAAATCACGCGCTGGCACCACAATGAATGTTCAGTATGAAGAACTTAAGCCTACCAAATATGTCAAGTTTCTCACCATTTTTGGTGCCTGAAGTGTTTGACTGCACCCTGGGACTTTCAATTACTTCCTCGTCATCTGATGCTTGTTTTGATCCTGCAGTTCCAGAAGGTAAACTGAAATAAGTAAGGAACAAAGATTAACAATACATGCAGACACATTAATAATAACTATGTTTATGTACCAGAAGTGAAGTGGAGGACAACAAGTATTACAACTTTGTTGAAGGTTCGTTTGGAGGAAGTACATGTTGTCTTTGTATCAAATTTGATTTCATTACCGATCACCGAAGTTTTGAATTGTAGATCATGGTTTGGTCCAGCTTTAGTAAATGAGTATTTTGGATTTTCAAACCTCACATAGCTCATGCAACTTTGCTTTGTACATTGTCATTTTAATTGAAGATTTAGAACCCATAATAGTTAAGTGGTTCAAACAGGACTGCTGAAATAGTTTAGTGACCCCTAAGACCATCTCCAGCAGATACGCCAAATAGAAAAAAAATTGAAAAAGTACCGTATTGGAGCAACTTGCTCACTCCAGCAGATACACTAAATCATGGGACCCACAAAATTGATACGGTATTACCACTCCTATATGCGCTATTTTCATTGCATATGGGTACTTACGGTATAAGTTTTTTTTTTAATCATTTCATGAATTATGAATAAAACATAATACACTTTTTTCTTTTCTTTTAAAAAAAATAATACAATTAAATCAATTAATCATAATATAAAATTCTGAAAAATTATAAAAATGATTGAATTAGGTTAAAATTGAGTTAACTTTTCTTTTTTCTTTTTTTGTATTATTTTAAAGTTATAAATAATAAATTTTATATATTATCTTTATATTGAATATATATTTTTATTTAAATTATCCAATTTTTGAAAAAAAAAAGTATAAAGTCAAATATATAATAAAAGTAATTCATATATATATATATATATAATTTAATATTTTATTCAAACAAAACCAAAATTAAATATTAATAATGTTAAAAAAAATTATTTATATAATAATAAATTAAATATTACAAGACTTATATATTATGTTATTGAAAAATAAAAATAAATTAATTTAAATAATAATAAATTAAATATTACAAGACTTATATATTATTATTACTATTGTTATTTTTATTATTTTTATTTTATAAAAAATAAATAAAAATTAAAACTATAAATAAATAGTAGATATGAAATAAAATTATAGAGTAACTGAAATAGTAAAACTGGAAATTGATGCGGTAAATTTATGAAGTAGAGGTATTTTGATACGGTAAATATGGAGTATAAAAATAGCGCATGTGTTGAAGATGGTCTAAGAACATGTACCCTATAATCTAAATTAGAAAAAAAAAAAACAATAAAAATATACAAGGAAGTTTCGACCATAAAAAATAAAAAAAAAAGAACAACAGAAAATATACAAGGAAGTTGGGCCATTCCCCATTTTTTTAAACTTGAGGCCCGAGATTGCAAAACTCTAACCTTCTTAAATAAAACAACTCGCATCTCGTTTAATCATCACTGATTTCACTCAGACTCCTTAAACCTTAGCCCCGGCGATCCAGCAACAAACGATGAATACCGGATTCCTTGTCGGAGTATTTGCAGTCATAATCCTCTTCCACGCTGCTTACTCTACAATTCAATGTAACCCTTTTACTCTTACTATTTTAACCTAATTAGCTTGAATTTATTCTTATTTAATATAATTTTCAGTTTATTCATCTTTTAATGATAATTAAATCAATAGTTTTGATAACTTTGTATGTTTATAATCGTTTCAGATAGGTCTTTGCTCAAAATCACGGAGGAAGAATTTTCTGGCCCCCCAATTAACGTAAATTCGTAGCCCTTGTTATTTATAAATACATATATTATTTGTATCTATCTGTTAATGGATCTGGGAATTAATGTATGTAGGTGGTGATTGAGCTGATCGGAGGGTTGATATTGTCTATGTGGGCTGCATTGACTGTGCCTGGGAAATTCATGTCAATTTTGCCCCATTCAGATGAAAACAGGTAAATTCCCACTTAAGCTTTGAATTTTTTTAGTTTATATATGCATAATTTTGTATCAGAAGCTTTATGTGAGACCCTAAATTGCATTACTGGTCTCCAGTCTTATGCAAAATAGCAAATATACACCTGGAGGATAGATCTGCAGTGTTAGTATATTTGCTAACTACTTTAGCATAGGGGTATATTCATGAAAGTAGCAAATTTACATGTGGAGTGGTGGATTTGTTAGTATATATAAGGGTATAAGTCTAGAATAGTATAGAATATATATTATATAGTAGCTTGTGCATACTTGTAAAGTTCTCTACATTGTGTACAATATTCTTGAGAGTGTAACTAATAAGTTAGTTGGAGCATATCTAGAGCTCAACCCTTGGCCTATAAATAATGGGGGAGTTTTCATTTGTAACTCATCAAGTTTTTTAAACAATATAAGTTTTGTACATTCTCTCGACCTCTCTTATACGGCTTACCACGTTTTTGTATAATCTTTTAATATAAGCAAATTTTGGGGTTAGCTTAAAAGCACTACAGTATTTTAACAACAAAGTAGGAATCATACTTGGTGATAGGTTTGGATTAGTAAGACATTTGGGATTGGTTAGGTGTTGCACAAGTATAGTAGTAGCTTTTGTGACAGTGAAACTCTAGTCTCGTGACAAGTGGTATCACCCGATTTGATTGAATGAGTAGGGTAGATTGAATTGTTAGTCTCTTTCTTATGCGTAATATAACACTACAGTATCTTTGTTGATAAATTGCCATGATTAAATACCAAAATAATGGAGGGTGTTGCGTTAAATAGTTTGTTCATCAAGGCATCAGATTAGTCTCATAACTAGTAAAGTAGTAGGAAAGGCGCATTAACACAGATTATTGCGAGTCCTGCAATTTGTTCCAACACATTAAAATTAACCAGTTTTATAATTTATTATACGAGCATTTATATATATTTTCAAACTGATCTAATGTTAGTGTTGTTTGTTAATAAAATATAAAATGTTAATACGTTAAAGAATATAATGTTTTAATGCACAACACATAATGCCGGTTACACATATATGAAGTTTACGTTACATAACAATTTTTAATCGAGTACACAAATTTTTTCATTGTTACATTAACAAGGTTGTCATATTTGCTCTTTGAACTTTACAAAATTGTAAACAAGATTGTTATATGAGAAGGCTTTAAACTATATACAGTTGATATGATTCAATATTGGTTTTCAAAATGTTAAGGCTTTAGAGCCCGTGTTGTTTTCAATAAGTTTGAGTATTTAATTTGAACAATTCAGAACTTAAAAGAAACCTCAATTGAAAAATGAGATTGTTATGTATTTCTGCCAGTTTTAAACATTGATTTTATCTTGTGTATATTTATAATTTATATAGGGTATATTTGGTTCAACACAACATGACATAAGATCTAATTGTGCAATTTACTCTATTGATAACTATAAATGTGAAGTTGGGTAGTGTAAAATAATTTATACACAGTGTATTAATGTGAGTTTGAAATGCAGGGTTGTTGCTTTGCCTGACAATTTGGATTTCATGATATTTAACCATCGAGGAAAAGCATTCCCACCTCAAGAAGAATACAAGTTGAAAATATAACCACAAATTATCTCAATGTAACTGTTTTGTAGCTTCTTATTGTTGATACTATCTTAGTTTTAATGTACTAAAACTACTTTTTTTATATTTACAACTTTGATGCACAAAAACGGTATTTTGTGATATTAATTGTGTAAACTATTCTCTTATTTAGGTGATTCTTGATTCCTTGATTCCTTTTTTTGTTAAATAGCATGTTATAACAAGATGAGACTAATAAAAGCGTGTTTGCGAATTAAATAACGAGCGATTTGTATGTATAATCAAATTTAAATTCAAGATTTCAACGATTTTAAATATGAATATCTAACGAAACAAAAGTCTTCGAAAATAAAAAACTAGACGAGATAAAAAATTTCAACATTCTAAATCTTAATGAACATTCAAAAGGATAAAGATTCATCATTAACACTACCAAAGAATAAACATCATCAATTCAACATTAACTTCAAAACACCTCAATTTGCAAGAAGATTCTTCATTCATTCTCAACAAAATCATCTAGATTCGAAATCAAATTCTCAACACCTTCTAATCCGTAACAAATTCCACCACATTCAAAAGATTTATATCACTTAATTTACAACTGAGTTAAGTCAAATCATGTTGATTTTCAATAGATTGCCTCAATATAAACTCGGCTCTTCTCTTCTTATCATTATTACCCTCGTCATCTCTCCCGAACCAAGCACCCGTTTGACTCGATCCCTTTTCCCTAAGCCTTAAATCTAAGGGCTCACCTAACACTCTTTTTCCCGTCTTAAACTTTAATGAAACTGCTTTTCTCTTTTCCGGTAAATCACACCCTGATTCATATATAGCATCTTGCATAGCTTCAATCGCCGGAGCAAATGTCTCTAATAAACCCTTTTCGCTCCGGTCAAGTACTCCGGTGAGCTTAACCGGAGGAACAACTAAAGATACACCTTCTTCCCCAGCCTTTTTAGGGTTTATTAGAAACGGATTCTCGCTTTCTGGTAGTTTCGGGTCGGGCTCCGAAGAGCCCGACCCGCCCGACCCACCTGTCCCAACTGACCCGTTTAAACGCTGCTGTAAAGTTAAGAAAGATTTCTCACCTTTTCTTCTTTGTCTAGCAAGCTCGATTTGATCATCTTTAGGATCTGAAACTCTTTCATTCCACACAGGTGTGCTTTTATATGTGTGTGGATCGGGAAAAGCGGGTAACCATGGGGGTATATGGCTAGTCTCTGGAGTTTCACCCATCTGAATAAAACTCGGGATGCTACTACTACTCGATTCTGACGCTTTAACCACCGGAAAATTTGGTACTGGCTGAGCAAACGGAATCTCTTCAGATGATTCTACATACTCTATTACTTCCTTAACTACACCAGAGCTCATTGTGCAATGATTAACATCGAAAGCACCAGAAAAACCCATCCCAAAACCCAAATCTTCTAACCCATGAATTATATCAAACACGTTGGACTCAATTCTATTGGATAAATTAGCATTAGATTTCGCGACCTTACCTAAGTCACGAAGGTAACGAACCGCTACATCAGCAAGGGATTCAAGAGCTGACTCGTTAAAGCTCTCGAATCCGACGCTTTCGCATATCTGAGCCACCGCGATTTTTGAAATTGCGCGGCCAAAATCATCACCGTTGGCTCGTTTACTTGTACTAGCAGTTGTAATGGTGTACTCTATGTGTGTCTTCTTCTCTGGCTGAACTCCATCGTTCATATTCAAACTCTTGAACCATTTAGGGTTTTTTTCTCGATTTTTAAAACAACCCTAAACATTAAATTAAAACTTTCGCGCTTCAACAAAAAAAATCACGCCTTTTTACGAAATTAAACATCTTTGGCGGTTATATGGTGCGATTAATTCAAAAAAAAAAACCTAAAATTGAGAATTTTGATGAATGGAAAATGAAAAATTGGGGAAATAGAAAATTGGGGTTTATGAAGGTAGAAAATAGTGATAAACCCCACTACTGAGAAGACCGAGAAGTGATGGAATCGTGCAAGAATAAGGGGTTATTTATAGATCCCACTTGGTTATACGAGCTACTCCTATTAGGGTCCGAGTTATAATTTTGAGAAGTCTAGGGACTAAGTAGGTGGACTAGTATTTCTGAAGATATTGGGGACGGGATGGTAATTAACCCCTAAATAAAAAAAGGAAAAACTCCAAATGTTTAAGTTAGTTTTTTTTTTTCCAAATGTTTAAATTTGTTCATTGAGACGTTAATTGTTTTTTTTCTTGATTTTTTTCTTATGACATCTGCAAGTTAAGTAACTATTTATTAATTCTTTTTTATAAATAATATCCACTTATTTAAAATTTTAACACAATTTTTTATTTTTCAAATTTTACTATTATTTTTGTTAAAATATTTAAGTTTATATTTTTAACCTTAAGCTAAAATATTAAGATACTTTTAAAATAGATATTTTAATAATAGTAAATATAATAATTATATTTCTTACTATATGTAAAAATTAAAATAACATTATTTATGAAATGAGGTGACTAATTAATTAAATTAATTAGAATTACTAACTCAATGAACGAGTAAAATGGTGGAAATGAGTTTATACAAAAAGGACTTGGGATATTAATTAGGGGTGTGCATCGGGTTAGAAAACCCGCATAACCCGACCAACCCGATTACACTAACCCGAAATAATGCGGGTTAGTTTTTTATTGGGTGGGTTGCGGTTTACATTTTAGAAAAATATACACTGTTTGTGGGTTGTGGATTTTAAACTTGAAACCCGCAAACCCGCATATACCCGATTACCATGTAGTATAAATTATTAGAAAAATTTGCATTGCTCATTTTATTCAAATAAAATAGTATAGTCATGTGATTCTCAATTTATTTCTTTTTTTTATTCCTTTCCCTTAATTTTTTTTAAAATCTCTTAGTATTTCAAAAATATTTTATCTAATGAATCTGTTTTCATTTAAATTATGATATTATCACTATTTTTTTGTTTAATTCATAAATTTATTTTCCTAAAATATCATTTTATTATATTAAAAAATCAGAGATGATTTTAAGTGTATATGAGTATACTAAACTATATTTTTTGTTGCGAAATTCATTTATATATAAAATTGACCCACCGAATGATTATGGATACAAATTTGGCTCATTTATTAAACTAAATCACCCGCAATGCACCCGCAACCCGCTCAACCCGAAACTCAATGTTTTATATAATAGATTGGACGGGTGCGGGTCTTATTTTTCAAAACCCGCATAAGAACGGGCGGTTTGTGGGTTAAGCATTTTTCATCCAAAACCGACCCGTGCACACCCCTAATATTAATAGTTGACTATTCGATATAAATTTGAGCTATTCGAACACTATTATGCTTAAATAATCGGTTTGGTTAAGACAATGATACACACGACTAACTTTAATATTGATCTGAACTCTACGTACATATATCATGTAGATGGAACAATGAGTTATCACGAAATTTGAGTCCTAAATCTAATTTTAATATTTTTTCTATCCATCAATGTTTGTTATATTTTTTTCTCACACAAATTAAAAAAATTAATTAATTCTTCTTATTTTTATTAAATTATTTTTAACCAACTAAGTAAATGTATTTAATGATGATAAGTTTATGAGTATTAAATAATGATAAAATTAATTAAAAATATTAAAAAGTTCATTAGTACTATATTAAATGAATAACTTTTTATAGACATCTATTTTAAAAAATTATAATAAATATATTGATAAAAGGAGAAAGTAGTTAATTAGATTTTAATCTGCATTTTGATCCAATAATAAAATACTAGGTAAAGACCATACTAATCATTATCGCATACTTGAATTAGAATTATACGTGTACTCTAAAAGATAAGCAACTCAATATGTGGTAGGTATAATCTTGGATTGGAAAATTACTACAAGCACAAAATTAATAATCTAAGAGTTTATATAGATATTTTATGAAATACACAATTAAATACTAACAATTTTCCAAATAAAACTTATATAATAATTCAAATTATTTCATATTAGAACTCCAAATCATGAGATGCTTAACTATTCGTAATAGAAACACAATCAAATACAAGTCAAAGGAGGAAGATGCAAATCATGTCACGAAAACAAGAGGTGCATAAGACTCTTCCCTGAACATGGATAACTTAGTTTTGATGAACCTGAAAATATACATGGGATGCGTGTATATTTCTCATGAGATTAGTCGTGATGCGTGAATGCTAGCCTGCACACCCATGATATAAAAAAAGAGAAAAAAAAGATGACTATATAGATCAAATACAATGAAAAGAAGGAACAAGAAACTGATGAAATATGTAATGATGAATGGTAAAAATTTGATAAGTTAAATATGTAGTCTTCTTCTTTTATGTTACGCGGCTTCATGTGTTTCTCTTCCTTTCTTTTATAGATTATTGTTCAAGAAATACCTCAAATTAGAATTAATGCCCCTTCACCTCCGTCGTTTTCTTCTTGCCCATAAAAGGCACTCATTTTTTCTTTCCTATTTTACCCCCTCACCCCAGCCGTCGTCCGTTTATTAGTCGTTAGTTCGTATACATTGAGTTAGTTATATATATCTCCTCTGTCTCTCTCTCTCTCTTTCATCTCATTCTCTTTCTCTCTCTATCTCATTCATCTCTCTTCATTACCGTTTAAATTTCAAATTACACGCAAAAATCACCCTTGGCAGCAGCAGACAGTACAAAAGTGTACTTGCACGAGTGCTGGGAAACATTTTCATTACTCAACATTAGCCCACAAGTACAAAAGTGTACTTGCACGAGTGCTGGGAAACACTCTCATTACTCAACATTAGCCCACAAGTACAAAAGTGTACTTGCACGAGTGCTGGGAAACATTCCTATTACTCACCCTTTACAAAAGTGTACTTGCACGAGTGTTGGGAAACATTCCCATTACTCGCCCTTGGCAGCAACAGACAGCAGTAGACAGCAGTAAGGGCATTAAGGTATATTTATCTTAAGTGCCTTTTATGGGCAAGTGGCAGGTGCTTATTGGGCATTCACCCTTCTTTTATTTCCTTTTATTTAATTATAAGACTAAATTGATTTTAAAACCCTAGAGAAAAGCTAAACAAGATAATGAAAGACTTGGGGTATGTTTGGATTGAAGGTATTGAGAAGAAAAGAAAGGAAAACAAAAGAATTTTTTATATATTCTATTGTTTGGATTGGGAAGTTTTTTAAAAGAAAGTAATTTGAGTGATTATGAAAATCACCTATAAACCCCATTATATAATCATTCCAAATCGGGGTCAAATGGAAGGAAAAGATTTTTATAAATAAGTAAGAGAAAAAAAAAATAACCTTAACATCTTATAAACACTGATAAAAATGAAAATATGTTAATATTTTTTTTCTTTCCTAATTTTTTTTTTCAGTTTGAACAGAAAAATACTGAAAATTCGTTATGAATATTTCTTTGTTAAAATTATCTAATCCAAACAATATTTTTCTCTCCCTTTCTTTTCTTTTATAATTTTTCTCTTCCTTTCTTTTATTATTTTTTTTCCTTCTGAATACAAACACACCCTTGGAGTTTACTATAAATTTGTATGAAAACTCTTTCTTGTTCAATTTTATGTGTCTATCTTTGTAAAAAAAATCTAATAATAATTTTTTTTTTTTTTAATATCAAAATACTTTTTCTCTACTTTTTTCCAATATTACTTTCAATTAAACAATAAAAAGAATATTGTAATAAATAACTTTATGTATATTATTAAGGACAATTGTGTAAAATAGAAAAATATTAGATACATTTTTTAATCTTTGTACACCAAAAAAGTGAACAAATAAAAATAGATAGACTTAAAACAACTAACTGTAAAAATTGAAATCTTACATTTACGAATAATTTATTTTTCAATGTTCATACACGTACAATCCGTATATGGTATACAATTAATACACTGAAGAATCTAACTAAGGTTAACATATTCTATGTGTAAGCTAGCATATATCCTTAACGATGGTAATAACTAAGATTTCCCTCTGAATCCTTTTAAAATATACGTTGAACGACTACTTAGGCTTTCCTTCTTTAAACAATTTTTTTCCATCCGAGTGAGTGCGCTAACGGTCAAATTCTAAACGCACCTCGACAACGGAGCTGACAATCATGATCGCCAATGGTGGCGGGAGAGGCCAATATTCCAAAAACAAAACCAGAAACAGACATTTTTCACTGCCTAACACACCAAAAGCTTCAGTTATGGCCTCGAATGACAAGTCACAATGTATTAGAAATTATTCACCAAGCGACTAAAGTTCTTTCGAAGGAGAATGGTTCGGCTACAGAGGAGAGTATGGCTGAGATCAAAACCACGGGGGTCGAATTGAGGAGTCAATTAGGCCTCCTAAGTGTGTGCTAAGCTTTGTAGACCGAGACGATTTGCCGCCGGTGGAGGAGCAATGACAAGGCAAAGAACTGATACTGCACACGATGAGGATTGAGGTCGGACGTTCAGCATCCCAACATCCACTAGTGTTGGGCGAGAAGGAGGCGAATGATGGGCGGACAACGCTGAAAATCGAAAACCCATTATTTAGGGAGGATGTGTCAAGCGGCAATTAGTGCAACATCTACTTTTGTGGCTCTTCAAAAGTTGAAAAGTATGTCCTCTAATATCTTGTCCTTGATAACTAATGGGGGAAAAGTCATGTTATTGGTAGGAGGTACATGTGTCAGAGGAAGGTCTCCTGGTTACGGAGGTCAGCCAGAATAATTTTTTGGATAGCGAAGGTTCTCTCTGATCATACAAAGAGGTAATGGCAGGCAAGCGGGTCTTTCTAGAAACAACTAACCTGGAGGGTGACCGAGTAATAAGGTGAATTTAGTGGGAGGTAGGACTGCAAATGCTACCGGGGTTGTGCCCGTAAGCTATGGGATGGAATTCTCGAACGTGGAAGACGAGGTTTGGGCGGAGGATGATACCTATCCCAAGCTTATTAGAATAGTAGAGCAAAAGCGTCGGGGATGTCAAGATTTGCAATACTCACTTGTCATATGTTTACTTGGTCATACAGTAGGTTATAAATATCTCTTAAATATATTAAATAAAAAATAGGCGCTGAAAGCACATATCGAATTAGTAGATATTGGTTTGGGATACTTTATGGTACGCTTTACGAATGTGAGGATTAAGAGAAGGCGCTAGGGGGGGTCTGTGGATGATCTTGGACATGTACTTAATAGTCAGGCTGTGGGATCTGCAGTTTATGCCGCATAAGGCACCAGTGATTAGGACAACTGTGTGGGTGAGTCTGCCATGGCTACCGCTAACCAATTACAGTGAGGAGATTCTATCGGTTGTTGGGAACATCATTAAAAAAATGGGTTTTATTGACCCTTTTACCAAGTCAAGATGAAGGGGAAATTTTTCTAGAAAAGTGGTGGAAATAGAGTTGGACAAACCGTAAGTGTCGAAAAATAAGAATCCAGAAGCACTTGCAGAAGGTTGAATAAGAAGGGCTCCATCTAATCTGTTTCAGTCATGGAAAGTTTGGTCTCTTGCGAAGCGAATGCCTGGTAAAGGACCCAAAATACAAGCCAGGAGCATCAAGAAATCAAGGGTATTCTTACGGAGGTTGTAAGGCAGGAGAAAACTAGCCTAGATAGAGTGTATGGGGAATGGATTATGGTTGACAGGAAAAAAGGACGACCTTGAGAAAATGGAGCGACTCAAACTACCAAATCAAGACCAGGTGCGTTTCCAAGGCAACAGATAGGGACACCAGCAAAGAAAAAACTACGCGAACGGAACAAAGTAACAAAGAGGGAAAGTCCACATTTGAAGTATTATCCAACTTAGAGTTAGAGGAAGAGAATGTTACAGATTCCGTGGAGGAGCATCAAATGGGGAACAAGGGGAAAGGTAAGGAGGTTTTTCGAGAACATGACAGAGTGCAATAATTAGAGGGTCTGCGAATGGAGGAATGGCATCAGTATCACTCATAGTTTTCAATTCATCCCTTTTAGTTTTTTTATTGTTAATCGTATTATAATATTATTGCACTTCAGTCCTTACTTGATATAAAATATATCTTTTATCTTTTTAGTGATTGTAACTTGAACCCTCTACACTTCTCAAAATACAAAAGCATTAACCTTATCGTTTATGTGGATGACGATAATTCTTATACTTACCTTATTATTACTTATCAACGACCCATACACTTGCGGGGAATGCTCCCTTGAATGTTGATCTGTTTATCACACATTTGGGAACGATATATTTGATATAAAAAACAAACACACTAGAGCTTTATGGAATAATTTATACACTTGATTATTTGTTTGGATACTTGCTACAAAGTATAGCTTTTTCAGGTAGGTTATAGTTTTGGATGGAGTATGAATTACATAAAATGAATGTTTAGATATTTGTACATCGCGTCATAACATTTCTTGTAAAGCGGTTGAAGGGTGAGATGGGTGATAATGGCAGCATGTTATGAAAACCTACTACAAATTGGTGAGGTGAAGAATTGTATATGTTTAGGGGAAGAGTCTCAACTTTAGGTCTAGAGATTTGTTTGATAGTGAGCTTTTTGAGGTCTCAAGTATGTTTCAAAATTTTGTGTTAGTGCCACAAAATTCATTTGTGAGTTTGAATTTTGAATCAAGTAAATTGTATTACCACACATATATTTTTATCAATTAAGTTATTAGTATCTTTGACATTTTGCAAAAAAAAAAAGACCAAAAACCATAAAATAACTAAATTTATACAAATACTCTTGAAACATACACAAACATCAAGAGTATACCTAAATCATACCCTTTTAAACACATAGATAATTTAATATAGAAAATTAAATACCATGAGATTAAAAGCTCAAATATATCTTCTTCCTACTTACCTACACCCATTACTATAATCACTTCCATTACAACCCATATTCAATAACCACTACCATGACATTGCAAAAGGTCATTGTCCACCACCTCCAATAGTTTCCAACAACACTGCTACACCATAAAAAAGAAAATATTCTCAAAAAACCAAATTTAAAGGTATTGACCATCACCATTGACATCATGAGATAACTCTTCACCTCCAATTACCTCACGAGATTATTTTTCATCTCCGACATCATTGATCAACAATATCTAGGGGCAGAACCAGGTTTTTTCTCCGAAGAATAGAGGCTAAAAGTTTGAACAACACGCATGATTCATGACTGCATAGGCCCGAATATCTACTTGGATGGGGAGAACTAGAGTTCTGATATTTTGGTTACGGGAAAAAAATAAGGTTGGGGTGGGAGGGGGTATTGTCTATTTTTACTAAGATTTTATACCACTAAAATATCCACCAAGAAATTATAAGAGTCTGACGAGAGAAGCATCTAATGAGGAGATGAAGAGAATGAATTACCATGGTGGTAGCGGTAAACAGAGACAATGACTAAGGAGTATATGATAGAAAAATTAAGTTTTTACCTTAAGATTTGGATATTAGGGAATATCTTTCAGCTAGATGATGTAGTAGTGTTGTTGGTGTGGTGAATGATCTCGTGATGTTAGTGGTAAAGATTGATCTCCTAAGACTAAATCTAAACCCTAACCAATATTCGTTGTTAGAATTAGGGGTCGCTCTCTATAACATTTTTGCTCCAACAACTTCTCAATTTTAACTTCCACAATTTAAAAATATAGTCTAACGTAATTACAAAGTGTTCTTATAACTAAATTATTAGTTTTTTAAATTCTCATTATTTTTAAATTTTTTTTATATATTTATTTATTATTTATTATAAAAATATAAAAAAAGTTTTAAATATTAAAATTGAAATTTTAATTAATTTTGATTATTTTTTTGACAAATAATTATAATTTGTATTTTTTCCTCAAAGTTGATATTATAATTTAAAAAAATATATATTTATTTTTCATGAGTAAATACATAAAAATATTTTTTAGTAATTGAGTATATTAGTTATTTGTCTACATGTGGTTCAAATATATAAAGTTGAGCAAATGAGAACCAAAAACTCAAACCAAAATAAAAAACCGAACCAAAAAACCAGAAACCGAACCAAAATACCAAACTATCACCGGATCGACGAAGGAAAAAAATAGGGAATCTAGTAACTTTTTTATTAAAATTACGTGAAAAGAAATTTTTGGTGAGATTTATCATCTATTGAAATTTTTATCTTATTATTCGTCGGTACTATTTCTTAGAATATTATTATTATTAGACGATGTATTGGCTGAGAAATATGTTGACAAAATTATTGCTAAGCAAGATTAGAAAATCAATCCAAAGTGAACCAACACAAAACCAAAAATCAAATGTAGAACCTAAATGCGAATGGTGTGATTTGGTTTTTAAGTTATAAAGAACCGAAATTTTCAGTTCGATTTCGATTTTGGCTAGAAATTGATATTCATACTTACAAATATATTTGGGTATCCAATTTTAATGACGATATTTGAGATGTAAATCAGAACTAAGTTACTTATGTTTAGAAATAGAAATCTTCGTAACTCTAGTTTTATATTTTTTAAGTGTTTAAAAATTACAAGGTTCCATTCAACGTTAATTCTAATTTTTTCTAAATTGAGGAGCTATTAGATTTAACAAAGGTGTGATGGAGGGAAATTCATATCCGTGCGATGTCAAGTTTTCTTTTTCTTGGCAAAATGGCGTGAAATGTTTTTCTTATTCTTGCCTGCAAAAGTACAAATACGCTCATCAGAACCATGAAAGTACAAAAGTACACATGAAAGGTGAGATTAAACATTTAGTGATGCAGGTTAGGTGACATTAACGATCAAACTAACCGTTGTTGACTGGTTAGGGTTTAACGGAATCTCAAAAATTAAACTTAAAACCCCAATACTCGTTTTTTTGTTCGATTTTTTTTTTTCTATTCGAAATGAAAAACCCAAATACTCACTATCAAACATAAAGCTTAATATTATCTCTTTAACTAGAGAGCCTTCCCAAGTCGACGAAGAATTACAAAGAAGGTAAGAAACACCTAAAAAGATTTGACGGCATACATAGACATTGTAAAACAAACAAAAAGTTCATTATAAGAAACTTGAAAAGAGCACAGTACTTCAAAGATATGGAGATTCTAAAATCTCGAAAGCAAAATAAAATGTTTAGACTATTATTATTTGTAATACCAACATTATGCAGAACGAGGTGTGACACGCATCTTATATTCTCCTACAGGAATAACAATCTCTTCAAGAAGCTCAGCATTTTCTAGAAGTACTTGTCCTAGTTCAAATGTGAATTTGTTGATATCCTCCCATTTCATAAAACCATAAAACTTCACTATTTTCAGACGTGAAAGGGAGATTTTCTCCATCTTCCGTTCAGAATTCCAGAATAATCTTGCTAGCTTGTGAAAACCCGGAATATGCTAAAAAAATAAGTCAGTCACAGGATTACATATTAAATAGGGGGAAAACTATTACAATACCTCTGAGTCACAACCGCTTATCTTGTTTACCACTAATTTTTCAAGATCTGGTGTACATTTTAATAAGATTATAATTCCAGGGCTGTCAAATTTATCAATGTGTGAGTTTAGCTTCAAACATGTAAGGTGTAATATGGGCAATTGCAAGTTGTTTTCCTCCAATCGTAACAAGGCCTGTTATAAATGTACATAAATTCAGGGTAAGCAAGCAAATATACAATACTAATATAAAACACAACATGCAAGTTCAAAGGGAGAAAATATTACTTGAATACATTGATGCCCGAAGCTAAGTTCCATTACATGGTCAAGACTTCCCAGAAGTTTACCAAATTCAATGAAACAAATGTTATCATAGTCATCGTCTTGATCCTCACTATCATACGAGAAGTTGAGTTCAGCTTGTAGAAGAGAGGAGACGTTGATCAGTCGACAGTGTCCATCAAATTGACCCAGAAGGTGCAAGGAGTGAAGGTATGGTGCTGAAATCTCTAAGTAGGATCCCGATCCACCATACAATGAAGAATAGTCATCAATGACCAATTCCCTCAAACTCTTATGCATGATGTCTAACTTATTGAAGTATTCACAATCAGATGTCAGCAAGTATTCCAACATAGGACTGCCCGATAATATCTTTGCTATTATATCATCACTTAACGTCACATCAGAAATAGTTAGACATTTAAGAGATGGCCAACTTATAGCTCCTCTAGGCACCATTTCGCAATCACTTAAAGTCAAATGTTCCAAAGATGAATAGCAAAATATAACCTGAGGCAGGCGATACATGCCACTGCTAAAAGTTAAAATCAAACGTCTCACCTTTTTCTCTACAGCAAATCTAAGCCATGTATCAATATCAGTACTGGCAAAACAATCTTTGTAATCAAACAAAACTTTAAATTCTTTTATCCCTGTATTCCAAAAACGAAGAAGTGTTTTATTGACACCTGCTGCAACAAGCTCACCAGAAAGATGTTCAAGGGTCAAGATTGGAACAAAGGTCCAAATATATTGCCATCTCTTAGACAATACAGTGGTTCTGGCTAATTCTCTTAAGTTTAACAAAGAAAGGATGTGAACTCGTATAGAATTAGGCAAGGTACTTATACGATCATCATCGATCTGATCCATTTCTCTTTAGTCTTCTACTTCAATCGACTAATGAAGGATTTCAGAGTTAGATAGATCGACCAAAAAACAAGGAGTTTGATAGGATATATAGGCAATGAAGAAATACTAACCTTCTTTAGCTCTTTTATTTGGCCACGGTAATATATAGAAAGTTGGATCATCTGATGCAAACTGTGCTTAAAACATAGCAGTAATTATAATGCATGTTTATCAAGAAAGACGTACTCTATAATTTTACGCGTAGGTGAGGTATTGAAAGGTCAAAGTGTATATTTTTGCAGGCATAAGTTCGCTTTGGAAATGACATAATGGCTTAATTTTCTCCAAGAAAATGAATTCAATTATGGGGATACGGAAAAATAATTTCCAAGCCTTGCAATCGAGTTTATCGAGGATGGGGTTACCTCGTAAGTTACTTAGATCAAATTCTTCACTTACCTGGCACACTCATGACAAGGATTCCAAAATATTCTACTACTTAAGGCAATTGAGACTTATACATGGAGTCAGAATGCATCTCCATCTTTTTCGTATCATGGATTCACATTGTATCGATCACTGTAGAAACTGGATCATACCACCTTTACTTACTTAGGCGGAGTCCAAGAGACTCCCCATTGTAGAAAAAAACTAAAATTGAGATAAATACCTACTTATTATACTCTAACAGCCTCCACCTAATAAAAAATTAAGAATCCTAATTTTTTAACTTTGGATAGCTACATCTCGCGATTACAATTTGTAGTACATGCTGTTCACAACAAAAAAACAGTGATATGCCAACTCTTTTTTCCCTACCCCCATTAACTAGTTGTTAAAAAAAACTCAATTTTGTATTTTCCTACTTTCCCTTAATAAGTGTCGTCTATTACTTTTAACAATTTCCAACTCGGTTGTAATAATAGTCGTCTATTACTTCTAACAATTTCCTAACTCCACCTTAATAGTAGTTGACTACATTAATATCTAAAAATAAAATTAAAAATATATTTAAATTTTTGTTAATTAAAAAAGTAAATGTAATTTACAAAAAATCAAAAAAAAAATCATAATTAATATTTTTTTTGTTCAGCCACATAATTAATATTTAAAAATTCACAAAATTATATTAATTTTTTTAATAAAAAAATATGTTTATCACTTAGTTTATTTCAATCAAACTTCTTTTATTAATGAATATCCAATTTACCAGTTTTATTAATCACATTTTTTATTTATGGTAAAAACATATATAACATTGAAAAAAAAAAACATACATAACTTTGACTAATTTAACACCCTATTTATTCTCCACTTAATTATCCCCAAATTACTTCTTCTTCTTTCAATTCAACAACCTAATGTCTCCTACCCATCGGAGCTTTCTTCTGCCACCGCAACGGCCATTGCACTTCCACCGCAACGGCCATTGCACTTCCACCGCAACGGCCATTGCACTTCCACCGATCTGCCACCGCAACTGCCATCGCACTGCCACCTCCACCACCACCGTCAGGTCATTCTAAATCCTCTTCTTACTCTCTCTCTCGCGGCCGACCAGCACCCGTCGATCGACAACTCTCTCTCTATCGCGGCCGACCACCGCCACCATATAGCCATCACTGATCGAACGATCCGGGCAAGAATCTGGAAGCTTCAGAGCCTCCAATACCGCTGCTCTACTGTCAAACACGTAAGGACATGGGAGGACACAACTGGAAGCTTCAGAGCCTCAAATTGTAAGTCGGAACCCTTCTTCGTTTGCCTTAGTTATTTCAATTCAAGTGGTTTTCTAAAAAAATTCAGTTTGTAAGTCACAACCACTCTTCATTTGCCTCAGTTATTTCAGTTCAAGTGATTTTCTGGAAATTTTATTAGATATAAGGTGTATTCTTAAGTGATTCATCAGATAGCTTCCTCAATGAATTTTAAATTCTTAACTGCCACCGCTTGCATTGTTCGTAATTCATGTATGAATGATGCAATTAATATATCATCTATTATACAATGATAATTTTGCTTCATGTATAAATACCTAAAGTGTTCAGTTGTCTGCAATTTATGCACAATTTCAATTCAAATAACCGATTAAAATATCTACAATCAGATTAACTTGTATGGTTTATTGACTATGTCCTTTACTTGTCCAAAGAAAGTATATATTAGGGTTTAACACATGTTCTTTCTCGTCTCTATTTTCAAATTCTTAAAGTATTTTGTTCCTTATTTCCTTTTCGTTTATTAAGTAAAGCTTCTCTAATTGGTAATTTTACTTCTATGGTAGCTTTATGTTGAAGAATTATAGTTTGTGCGTAAATTTTTTTGTAGTTCCGAGATAAATTTGTAGTAATTATAAGGTAATAACTAGTTGTTAAATTATTACTGTTACAGAAACAAATCAGAAGAGGTGTAATTGGGTACACACTTATGGTAGAAGAAGTAGGGCGTCAAAAAATTGATCATATTGTAAGTTCATTACTTAAAATGATGCATTACTTTATCTTAAACTTATACATACATACATATACTTCTTACTTATAAGTCATATGTGCAGCTTAATTTTTTGTTATAACTCAGTAATTAAAATCTTCTTCCCTCTCTTTTGTTTATATTCTAAGGTTTTCAATTGCTTGGATGAGACAAAAAATGGAGAAGTAAGTGTTATATTCATCTTTTTCAACATATTTTTCTACGAAATTTGCTTTAACTTTAGCAATAATTTATTTTAAATAGTCTCACATTTAGATAATTCTTTTATTTGGTGTTAGATTGCTTGTGCAACAGTTGGTGAAACTCGGCAATGGATGGAAGCTTTTGATCAAGCCAAACAATAGGTAAAAAATTATGTTTTTACTTCAAGATCTAATAGTTTCTTTTATGATTTACTCGGTGAAAGACTGAACATTACCATGGAAAATATAGGCTAAACATGAGCTTACAAGAGGTGCCTCAAGACACAAACTAAGCATGGAGACTGAGTATGCTTTTACACTATTTTGCACAATCAGTGGTAATTTTTCTACTCCTACATTATAACTAACCTTAAATATCTCATCGTGTTGTCTTATTTGATGATTTATTATGTTTCTTTTTAAAAATTATTTCTCATTATATTTTGGATTTCCATGTGTTAGATAACTCGAAAGATGTGACAAGATCAAGCCCCAAGGTATATATACTACTATTCTACTTACTTTGAATTTATATTATTCATATCTAAATGTGTAATTTTATTTTTATTTAAACGTGTATGTTTTACTGTAGAGTGGTAAAGGTGTTCTGGTAAAAGCTGTTGGTGTTCTGGCAAATGTTGTGATAATCAGATGCTTAAAGGTGTCGTGACATTAAATTACTTTTTCCTCTTGATCAATTAGCAATAGCAATGAAATCCCTGTTATACTTTCCTTACTAAGTTGAATGAGGTGTACACAAAATTATGCAGTTTCTATAACATTGAGTATCAAATATCATAAGTTCTTGTTAAGTGCGTTTATATTTCCATTAGTATCATTTGCCTGAAGCTATTATTGGTTGAAAACTCTTTTGGCTATATTTGTTACTTTTTAAAACAGCGGGTATATTTAATTTGGCTATTTCTCAAAACATAGGGAGGTTTTGGTTTTTTATTATTAAGTTAATAAGGAAGTTTCCTAGATCTTTGAGAAGGTGTTTGTATGAGAATTATCTTACGTGTATTTGTCACAATTAATTGAATCTTGACCAGTGATTTCTCATGGAATCAACGCTGGAGATGTAAAGAAGCTTCAGGATGCAGGGATTTTCACGTGCAATGGCTTGATGATGCACACTAAGAAGGTTTGATTTATGTAAATGTTTGATTGTTACGTATTTATTAGCACTAAGTAAGCTTTACTTTTTTTCTTAAATGAGTATTTGAAGTTGTGTTAATTGAAATATGAAATTAAAAATAATTATTCGATTTGATACAGAGGAAGGATGTGGTTCATATTACATCAGGAAGTCATGCTTTACATAAACTGTTCAGAGGTAAATAAAATTTAAAATCTGCTTCTCTTTGTGCTTTATATTGATTTTAATCATAATTTCTTATCTGTGAAGGTGGAATCATAAGTCTATCAATAAAGCTCTCTAATCTTATTATTTTTTCAGGTCAGGAAAAACACAGCTTGCTCACACACTATGTGTTTCAACCCAGGTTTTGTATCTCTTATTCTTATACACAAATAGATAAAGGATAGATATTCTTAGCTTTGATTGTATTTTAATGAAGGGTGGAAATGGAAAGGTTGCTTATATTGATACTGAGAGAACTTTGTATCCTTGTTTTAAGTTATTTATATACTCAAATTCAGAATAAACCACGTTTTCCTTTAACTAAAAAATTGCCTTTTTAGCCGACCTGATCGTATAGTCCCAATTGCTGAAAGATTTGGAATGTAGCCGACCTGATCGTATACCCAAATGGTCCCTGAACTATAGGCTAGTTATCCATTAAGTCCTTGTGCTTTTAAATTTTCTTAAATGGTCCTCGAACTATAGAAACCTGGTGCAGTATGTGCACGGTATAAGGATATATAGTGCAATTTTGCATGATATAGGGACTTATAATGCAATTAACTCAAAAGAAGCACCTTTTATTGCTCCACTTCTGATGATTTTCAAATTTAAATTACATTACAGGTTGATCCAAAATTTTATATGGAATAGAAATGTATTGGAGGATCTTATTGAAAATAAGGTACGAAAGATTTGTCTCGAAAATAATAAGATTAAATTTATCTTTTTATAAAAGTCACAAAGATGCTTAACACTCAAAATTCTTTCATTTTTATTTAATTGTATTATCTTCTAAGAATCTTTTTGTATATTTTCATCTTGGGTTTCTTTGTTTTTTCTAAAAACTAAATATTTCTGTGTTACTACAATCTTTTAACCTTTTCTTTTACTATAGGAAGCATTAAATATGCAAATTTGTGAGCTGGAAGAAAATGCACGAGAAATAAGGTCGTGAAAGTCAAAAAAAGTAACAGAATAATAATATGGTGCGACAGTGTATGAACATGTTAGTGATTTTTTTATTCATTTTCTGTATTTAGACTAATTAATTTGTGTATTTAATTTATTAGATTAAAAGAAATGGAAAGCACAAAGCAAAATCGTTTACAAGCTTTACAAATATTTGGAGTGGATAAAATATTCAAAGCTTATAATTGTGTACAAGAGCATCAACATGAGTTTAAAAAGGAGGTTTAAAAAGGAGGTTTATGGTTCAGTTTTAGTTGAGGTAATTATAATTTAATTAAAAATCATTTCTTTTTGTAACTTAACACACTTAATCCTAGGTTAATGTTTCAAATCGGAATCACGTGGACTATTTAGAGGTTCAAGTTGTCTTTTACATATGGAAGGTACTTACTTTTTCAACCCTAGGTCCCTCAAATTATTATTAAATATCTTTTTTTCACCTCAAATTTGTTTTATTTAGGCATTTATAATCCAAGTTTCAGCTGATCGTGACTACTTGTTCAAGAATTTCAAGTCATTCGAAGTTCCTATCGTAAATCATGTCCAAAACGAAACTCGTTACAAAGAGCAGTTTCAAGTAACACATGAGGTATTTACTATTTTACTATTTACCATTTTTTTAACAGAGTAGTAAATTTTCTTCCAGCGGCAAAAGCTCGAAATAAATTCACGTCTCGACTTATCATTCGAAGCTCCAAGTGTTGTTAAAGAAGTTTCAATCGGTCATTTTCATCTCGAACACTCGGTAAATTTAAATAAATTAACATTCTAATCGGTAATTTTCAGATTTACTAATTTTCAATTTTTTTAGTATATTGGATATATATATATATATATATATATATATATATATATATATATATATGTATTTGTGTGTTTGAATGTGTTTTTGTGTGTGTATGTGTGTGTTTTTGTGTTTCTAATGTTTTCTTCGTTAAATATAGGAAGAGATTGTGATAATAGTGTCGAAATTTATCATCTTTTAATATTTTGAAAAGCAAAACTTTTGACCCTATAGAAAAATTTATATGATTGCATTATGCCCCCAGGGACCTGTAGTGCAATTATCGCAATTATCTAGACATTTACTTTTTCGTTAACGTATCCTTTTGTAGGCTGCTTTAATGCTACCTGGTGCAAGCAAACCTTATCAAATAGCCGACTCTATCTTATAAATAAGCTGGGAAAAAGGGTCTCAATAGCCGACTCTAATTTGGAGAGGAGCTGGGAAAGGAGGTCTCAATAGCCGACTCTTTTGGAGGGGAGCTGGGAAAGAAGGTCTCAATAGCCGACTCTTTTGGAGGGGAGCTGGGAAAGAAGGTCTCAATAGCCGACTCTTTTGGAGGGGAGCTGGGAAAGGAGGTCGCAATAACCGACTCTTGGTGGAAGGCAGCTGGGAAATGGGATCTCAATAGCCGACTATCTTATCAAAATGTAGTCATAACATTGGCAACACGAGTATAGGCCACTATGGGATAATGTGCAGGCAAAGATAAGCCAACGCTTTAAAAAGGTCGTCTAAAGGTCAAAACGAAGTCGGCAAAAAAGGTTTTTCTTGTTGTGGTTTTTTTTTTTTTTTTTTTTTAAATTATAGTTATTTGATTCTCGATGTTAAAAAATTGGGAATGGTTGGACTTAGCTTCCCTCCGTTTCAAAAATAATGTCTATTTATCTTTTCACACAAATTAATAAATACAATTATTACCTTTAATATTAATACTAAAATATCTCTTATAAAATATCTTGATAATTTAAAGGTTAATGCCCAATAGGCACCTGCCACTTTACACCCTTGCCCATAAAAGGCACCGTATTTTTTAAAGAACAACGAGTACTCAAAGTTTGAGTAGTGGGAAGCTTCCCATTACTCAACGTTTGAGTAGTGGGAAGCTTCCCATAACTCAAACGACTCTTTTATTGGAAAAAAAATGAAAAAGCAAAAATACGTGTGCCTTTTATGGGTAAAAAAATGATGGTTAGGGTGAGAGGGATATTCTAGCTTGAGGTGTTTCTTGAGCAATAATCCATAATTAAATTATTTATTGAAAACATAAAATTAAATATTTAAAAAAAGGTAATAGTAAAAAAAAGTAAAATAAAATGTTTTGAAATTCTAAGTGGACATTATTTTTAAGACACTAGCGACATTATTTTTGAGACGGGGAAGTAGTGGATTTGGATTAGAAAATCCGCTCAACCTAACCAATTAACCTATACTAACCTAAAATTAGACGGGTGGTTGTTTTATTAGGCGGGTTGTGGACTTGTGGTGTAATCTTTTTAAAAGTATTATTTTTCCATACTCCACTCCCACGTACCGAATTACCTTTTTAGTATAAAAAAATATACATTTATTGTATTTACTTGCTCGGTCCTAAAATTAATGTCCACATTATTAAAAATAGTGTCCCAAAATTATTATCCACTTAGAATATCAAGACACTTTTTTTCAACTTTTTCCATTATCCTTATTAAAAAATAAAATGTATACCAAATGCATATTTAAAATATCAAGATACTTTATTAGGAGTAATTTTGTAATGTGTATATGCATATTCGGAGGGAGTGTTTTTTATTGCTTTTTAATGAGTCTGTCTAAAATTTCAGACGTCGTATGAATATGTGCGAAATCTTGATGATTTTGTACAAGTTTGGAGCAAGAAAACAAAAGTAGATGCTCGAGGTGAGGAAATTGATCACGAGTGGGCCTCCACTCCACAACATTTAGACTTTGTTTGGAAATACTACATGATCTTCCATCTCTCATCTTCTACCATTTTGCTTGAAAGGAAGTCACATACTATAGCATCAAGATTAAAATGTTTGAAATTTAAATAATGTGATTTTTAAGTGATATATTTATACAATAAAGAAAATTCTTCAATTCAATATTAATAGTCATATAATATTATTGAAGAAGTTTAAGGGTCAATCTTCTATGATGGTAGAATTACTTGCATTGTATGAAGGATTAAAGATGGCGGAAAAATAGGGATTAAGAATTTGTGTGTGGAAGTGGACTCTAAGTAAGCGTTCGAGACGGTTACCAAGGTGGAACATGGACGAGGGCCTGTGGCGGATTGGATCTAGCGTATTCGAGCAATCTTGGTAAAGAAAAAATCCTATTTATTTGGAAACATCTATAGAGAGGTTAATATGTGTGCCGATTGGAAGACTCATCTCGATTTGTCACAAGAATGGACACAAAGTATATTTGATCATCCTCCCAAAGAGATTTGAAACAGGCTTACGCACTATAAATTTGGTGAAAGTCACTTAGATTGGTCTTTAGCCCCAGTTTGGCAAGTAAAGTGTTAGGTTAAATTTTCCATAATCTTTTGGACCTCCATTGTAACCAAAACAAATTATTTTTAACTAATCATAGTATGATATATATTTTCGATTTTAAATTTAAATAAATAAATTATAATAATTAACTAATTTATCGAATAACATGTGGTGTGGCCTAAGGTGTGATAAAAAGATGTATAAAATAAGTGCAAATAAACACCCTAAGCTAACACGGTTCTGCAAGTATACAGATCATATGCAAGTTTTAATGAATAAGTAAGATTCGTTCCTCAGGGACTACGAAGGTTAAGAAGAACTTATGCAAATTATTCGGGTGCAGATATTACAGATAGAAAAGATAATACGCTGGTAGGAAGAAGAGATAGACAAATATTTATTTGGTTTTTAAATAATAAAACTAAACTAATAAACTAAAGACAGAAAATAAATAAAAGAAAAGGAAAGAAGATAGTATGAAAGTTAGCTTGAGTAATTAGCATGTAATCCCCACTAGTTTTGCCGTTCTAAACATGTAAGGGTGAATTATGTAGTATTTCCCTAATCGGTCCCAATTCGCTATCGGTAGTTTCAAATAGGATTTACCTGTGTCAGTAAGGCTTCCTAAGCAAACTTTTCCTGTAATAGGTAAATAGTCACAAGAACTAAACCATAGTGATTACCTAGCTAGGTTGGGTTATCAGACCTAATACTAGACGTTATGTGCTAAACATGCAATTAAACACCGTTGTCAATGGTGACCTAATTACTAGATGGTAATTCCATATGGGCGCGCATCCACAAGAACACAGAATATAAATCCAAACACATAAACAGAGAATAAAAACTATAATTCAATTTAAAACATTAAGTTCCCAAATTAGATAGATGTCAACTCAAAACTAGGGTTCATACATATATGCTAAAACTCAAACTAAGAAGAATTAATTCATACTAAGAAAAAAAAAGAAAAGAATTACAAAATAAGAGGTTGAAGGAGACATGATTGATGTTCTGCTCCTTCCAGACTTCTTCTCTTGTGTTGCAGCTTCCTCTTGGCCTTAAGGTCTGGCCAAGGATGATTTTAGAGTGTTAAGAGGCTGTATTTATAGGGTATAGGAAGACCTAATTCGTTTTCTTGAAGGAGAAGGAAAGTAATGGACTCCTAGCCCAACTCAAATTCGTATGGAAATAAAGATAAACACTGCTGGACCGTTTTGAGCATATCTTCTTCGTTATTGGTCGGTTTTTGCTCCATAATATACCAAAAGAATCGTAACAGAATTATCTTTGTCCCTATGAAAGGATATTACCAAAATCGGCCTATTTCTTAGGTCAATAACCACTTCTTTAGGCGTGTACTGCAGAAATTCAGATTTAGGCAACTTTTCCTTTTCCTAATTGAACTCTGTTTCCTTCTATCTCCAATTACCATGCATATCTCTTTCCATATCTTGTAGTCTTTGACTTGGACTCTAATTAATCTCCATAATTATCTTTAAAACTTCACACTAAATAAACAATTAAACCCAATATGCTCTAAAAATATTATGTTACTAAATCAAGACTCAAAATTGGAAAGTGCACTAAACTAAGCTAAAATCAACTTATAAACTAATAAATAAGCCTAAAATGATGTCTCAGAAGTATATTATATTATCACAAATGAGGAGACATCAACATGTAATTTATTAGGGTAAGACTTCTCTCTGATATTAGATGGACCAATATTTACATCACAGCTGTTGATTAATATAACAAAACGCATGTCATTAGATTAATAAGTTAGTAACTTTTGTAAGTTTAAAACACGGGGTATGTGTATGAATATAATTGGTGTAGGACCATCCAATATTGGATGAAAGTGTTTTCCAATTTATTAACATATTTAATAGTTTATATATTGAACTATCCAAATATAAATCTTACTTATACGTTATATAGATTTTTATACATTTTCCTTTCACAAACTAAAAAAAGCTTTAAAAATAAATTAAACATAAGAGTCCAGAGATAATGGAGATTTTTACCCAACGGGTTTTAAAAATACCTCTTATTACTCTTTTTCAATCTTACTTATTTTTTTTTTATCGAAAACCTCATATAAAATTTTACACTATAATCCAAAAATTCAATTACATGTTTACCCCATTTTGTTTTTTATTTCCTATATATACTAATTATTTTATTTATAAACCCTAAAAAATACTCTCTCTCTCTCTCTCTCTCTCTCTCTCTCTCTCTCTCTCTCTCTCTCTCTCTCTCTCTCTCTCTCTCTCTCTCTCTCTCTCTCTCTCTCTCTCTCTCTCTCTCCATGAGAGCTCCCATTAGATCCGGCCATGAGCTTAGATCCGTGAAGGTTTCGAGCTCCCTCAGAGCTTAGATCCGGCCTTCATGAGTTGTGACTACCATGGTAAGCCAGAGTATGTATTTTTACCGGCGAAGCCGCCTTCGAAGGTGCATCACGAAGCTCGAAGCTTTGAGCAACCATGAGCAGTGAGCTTTAGATACACCCGAGCTCGAAGCTTCTAGATATGTTATTTAGAGCTCGCTTGAGCTCCAATTGAAAAAGGAAACGGCCACCATCTCCGTGATCGCGAGGTCGCCTGAGCCCAGTCTGCGAAAGAAAACCGTCACCATCACAGTGAAGCTTCGGGAAAGAAAACTGTGTGCCATCTCCGTGATTTCGAGCTCGCCTGAGCTTAGTTCAAGAAAGAAAACCGCCTGCGAAGCTTCGTTGTTCTCTACCATTCGTCGGAGGGATGCCACGTCGGTGAGGTCACTAACAACCATCTTCTCCAGCTCTATTTCCGGCTTCTCCAATTCGCGTGCTATAATAGCCATGACTGCTAATTCTCTGTGAAGCAATTGTTTTTTGTTTTGTTTTTACAACTGTAGAAGAAAAGCAAATGTTATGTTTATTTGTTTTTAATTTTTCTTTTGTAATCTATGAAAGTGTATTTATTTGAAAAGTTAATAAAATATAATTGCTTGGATATTACTCTTTATTTGTTATATAGTACTATGTACATCGTATTTTTTGAATATTACTATGTACTTTTTTAACTAAGTACTCATCAATTTTTTCGATATTCATTGTTTAATTCCGATACTCTATATTTTTTTCAGATACTCTATGTTTTTTATTCTGTGAGTACTCTGTAAAATCACTGAGTACACCACTGGGTAGTACCGACAGTGGTCGGTGGTGGTGGTCGGAAGTGAACAATGCCAATACTCAACAAGTTGATACTCATTGGATTAATAATTTTATCATTTATTTTTTGTCTTTTATCAACTTTTGTTCTATATGAAAGGGTATTTTAGTATTTGGTCATACTAGAGGTCTCTTTGGAGAAATAATATTCCCAACATTCCCTATAGGAAGTAAATATAGTCTATAATACCCTATATGTCATTCACCCAAGATAATAAGAAAGCGAGTAATAAAATTTGGGCCCATTCGAAATGGTTCCTTGTCATATTGCTCTTCGGAGAGAGTTTTCATGTCCTATTTATATATTTAAATCCAAGGCTTTAAATTTTTTCCTTTTTTCATATCTTAAGACCCTGCTCTATTAGCGCAGCTAAGAATTGAAGAATAAGGAGGTACTCTGGGCTTCCTCAATACGTAGTTAAACAATCCTAGCTACTTAAGGTCTAGCCCTATTGTTGCTTAATAAACCAACAATCGGTTGAAGGGACAGAACAAAGTTTAACTCCTTATTCTTTTTTCCTTAGTTTTGCTCTTAGCTGCTTCTTAACTCCATAGTGAAACATCTAAGAATTGTTTCTTTGATCAATACTTAATCCCCATAACTGAATTCATTTTCTTGGAGAAAATAAAGACATTATACCACTCCAAAGCAAACTTATGGCTCTAGAAATATACATAAAGTTGGTATTGACAAAAATCAGTCTAACATGAGTTTAAAGTGAATTTACAAAATTAATTCTTTCTATGTAAAAAGTTATAAATTAGGAGCCCTCAAAACACCAAAGAAACGGTCATCTTTTCGACGTATCTTCAAAACCGACCCTGAATATGCACTTGAAATTTAAATGTTTCACCGGCACGTAAAGAAAGATAAGGCGTATGTTATAACTCAATTAATATCAGATGATTCAAATTTTCATTTGGACTTGTAAAAGAGGTAAATAATGTAATATCCTTGAAATTGTTTTGGGGTCAAAGAATATATAAAATGGAAAAATTAGTAGTTGAATATTACATGTTCATAATTATTTGTTTAATTTCCAAATTGAGTGGAAATGAACTCAAATTTGAACAAAGTCAAACCAAATAGGTTATAAGTTATAATTTGTTTGTTTAACTTATCTAACGAGATTTTTTTGAGTCGAGTTAGAGTTACTCAGAAATAATTTATTTTTTATGGTTGAAACAGAATTTTTATGAATGGTTGATATTGAATGAAGTGCGTGGTATAAAAGTATAAAACTATAAAGTCTGATATTAGTGAAAAATAAAAATCTAAAAAATAAAAAAAAATCCAAATTAATATTGAAAATTTAATAATATAATTATAAAGTATTAAATATATTAATTTACTATTCACAAATATAAACAAAGCTTTAACAACGAGTTTGAACGAATTTATTTATTTAACGATCTTAAACTAAAACTTAAATTTTAACTTGTTTATAAACGAGTCTAGGTTTAACGAGTTTTTTCATATTCGAGTTTGAGTAGTTCCGCCTTAAATGTAGCTAAAGTTTAGAAGTTCCTTGAGGATCTCTTTTTTAAATTTTGAAGTCTAAAAAAATCTATTTATATGAAGTCTTGTTATGAAATTAACGGTAGTAACTCGAAATATAAACAAATATAATCTCGTATTCTTATTCATTGGAATTAAAAAAGGATTACAATATGATATGAATATCGTACTATATATATTTGTCAAAAAAAATCGTACTATATATAGAAAATCGTAAGTAGCTGCGCAGCTGCACTGCAAGTCACTTATACACGTTACTACTTTATCGGGTATATCGTTGGTGTATATCCATTTAATATAATATTTTATAACACTCCCCCTTGGATATCACCAACGAAATTTTGAAGTGAGAGATATGATATATGATTGCCTCGGTAAAACCTTGTCAAGAAAACCCATTGGGACAAAACTTGATGAAGGAAAAAGAGTACATAATTTATTGGAGGGTGTAACACATATTTGGCCTGCCTCGTTAAAACCTTTCCAGGAAAACCCTTGGGGAAAAACCATGGTGAAGGAAAAAGAGTACAGAATGTCGATAAACTCTCCCCTCTCATTTCAAACTCAAATATTTTTGATAATGCCTTATTTACTGGTGGGCTTGTAGCTTGAATATTGTTGTTGGTATAGCTTTAGTGAATAAAACTGCTAGATATTTAACTTAATCATATTTGTTCAAAGTCAATAAACAGTAGATTGACATAGTGAGGAGTATATTGTTTTATTTAGATATTTTTCATGCCTCGTTAAAAGCTTACTAGGAAAAACCCTGTGGGAAAAAACCTTAGTGAAGGAAAAAAAGTACAATGCACAAGCATCGTCTCCCCCTCATTGTAACACGCATTATTACAATAATTATATTGAAACGCATAATACATTTTCAAGCCCATAATTTAACATAAGTATAATATAGCTTTAGTTGATGAACTGCTGGATTCTCGCATGGGCAAGTTTGTTGAAATATAGTTTGACATCTCACGAACTGATCTTATTTTTCTTGAATTTCCAGGATGAGACAATCTCATCATAAAATAATAACGTTCTTGTGAGAAAGTGATCCATTCTGGCTGTTTTCCTGTTATATAAAATACTCTCTTGTGCTCTATGCACTTTATATTCTTCGGGAATCTTTTATGCTCCATGCACTTCTCATTCTCCGAGAATTTAATATATTCATACACTCTAAGTGCTTCGGGTACTTATCATGCTTCAGGCACTTATGGTGCTTCACGCACTTGTGCTTCGAGCAAATCTGTTCATCAAGAACATTGATATCAATCCAAAAATCATGACATTTATCTTGGTGGTTTCCTTATCATAGTAAACTCTGCAAGAGTTTTATAAAAGTAAAATCCGAACGTCATTGTATCCATAACATGAGAACAGGGACGTCTGCCCATAATTAATTCTTGGTTTCTGTAGGAAATTATGTGATACAAGTCGGATTATAGATTTAATAAATCGTATGGCCATTTCATTATTTGTCGACAATTTCATCTTTTTGTGATTTAGGATCCTCATTATTTATTTCAAGCCATAGTTTAAAGAAAATATATAAATTCCATTAACTGTCTCACGGTTTCATATATTTTCAGTAGATAAATGGTCTACATGGCGTTTCTTTACTTAGGTACCTCAGTCACTTCAGGGACCATTACAAAATATATGAGTAATGCATGTGCCAATAGTAGTTGGCTCAGTAATTCCCGTCATATAATGTGGATGTGCACATTCCACATTATTTACCATCTAATCATCCTTTACTCATGAGATTTCCTTCTTCGGGGCATGGTATATACTAATTTGTCTCGTCAACCACGCTTCATGCGTTGGTTATATGCATTACAGGTCTACCACGCTTTATGCGTTGGTTAGATATATTATAGATTCACCACGTTTCATGCGCTGGTTAAATGCATTCACTGACATATTTGTTATATGTCCTTCTAGAACAATAAACTGGAGCGTTAACAGTAGATTTATGGGATTTTACAATATTCTATCTGTTTATGAATGCATTTTGTATATTATTTACAATACTTATCAAATGAATCGCCTTTTGAACTTCAAGTTCCGAATTTTTAGTTTGTGGAAAGAGATGAGATAATAAATTATATTCCACGATATCTCACACAATACTTCAGGTTGAGATGTTTCTTCCCTTGACAAGGGGTATATTATCTCATCAAAATAACACTCTGCAAGATGTGTTTTAAAGATATCACCTTCCAGGTGTTCAAGATATCCTCAACAGCCGGTTGAGATAGTCTCATAGTCAAATTTACTATAGAATATTAAACACATAGGTAGTCACTTGACAAAAGAATTTTCTAGTTCTTTTAAGTAGAACCAAAGTGAATTTCCTATCATTCGACTCACTGTCCCTGGATGACCAATTCGATCTTTTCAAAATATAAAATTCTTCAGATCGTGATATCTTTGCTTTTGCACAATGTGCGCTTCAACTGCTCAAATTTGTGTATAATACAACCCCGAAGAAATAGCAGGATATTTCTAGTACATATTTCTGGTGTGACTTTCAAAAATAATGCAAAGATATAAATTGTTACGGACACTTGTGGTTTATACAAAATATTCATTTTGACGAATATCTTTAAATGTAGTAAATTTCTTCAGGATTTACTTAAACTATAATTCGCCGATTATGTCAATTTTGTACCACAAGGTAACATAAATTTTGGGCATCCAAAACTTTTATTTAGATCGACCAAAATATAGTTCCACTATATCGATAACGTTCATGGTTATCATTTCGTGAGAACTTATTCTCCGTGACTTTTCACTTGCGTGATATTTCTTTTATTCCACGTTTGGTGGTAAGAAATTTATTTATTTGTAGTATTCAGACTACTAACAATCAAGAACTGATTTTTTAATGACCCTATGGAGTTCGGATCATCAAGACTTCAATTTCAAATATATTGAAAGACGTTGCAATTTCTTTCAAAAATGCGTTTGTATTCACTTCAGGGAATAAAGTTCCATTCAATTCAGGGAATGAAATTTAGTCAAAAGAATATAAACTATAAACTTATTATAATACAAAACATAATTAAAATCATAAATTGATTACAAAACAGAATATAAATCATAAATTAATTACATTACCAAATCAAGGTATAGAATTAAATTTCGCTTCTTTCTCTGATATATTGGAAGACTTTGCATTTTCTTCTAGAAATGCATTTTCATTCACCTCAGGGAATATTTTTTAGCATGTGAATACTAAGTGTAACTCACTTGTATATAACCACCACCACCTCTATTTTCATAGATATTTAAAATCGTTATATTTAGTTCAAGTAATATAACCTATTCACTTTTGGGAATAAAGTTAGCCAGTGGAACACAAATCGTATTTTTAAATCAGCAATTCATTATTTTCTCATTTACGGAAAAATATAATTTTAATCCATTAGGGAAAATTTTGTTCACGATATTATTACTTCAGTAATATAATCGTGACTCAAAATATTAGGAAAAAACTTTTACTCACGATATTATTACTTCAGGAATATTATCGTGACATGCCGTAATTTTCATATTCGTCGTAATACTTATCCCATATAAATAATAATCAAAATATTATTTAATACGTAAAATAAAATTCTCGAAAAAAATCGGGTTTTTCTTTTACTCGGAAAACTTCGGGTTTTCCTTTTGCTCGCAAAACTTCGGGTTTTCTTCGGAAAAACTTCGGGTTTTCCTTTTGCTCTGAAAAACTTCGGGTTTTCCTTTAGCTCGGAAAAACTTCGGGTTTTCCTTTTGCTCGGAAAAACTTCGAGTTTTCCTTTTGCTCGGAAAAACTTCGGGTTTTCCTTTTGCTCGAAAAACTTCGGGTTTTTCTTTTGCTCAAAAAACTTCCGGTTTTTCTTTTGTTCAGAAAAACTTCGAGTTTTTCTTTTGCTCGAAAAACTTCAATTTTTTCTTTCTCACGATATTATTACTTCAGGAATATAATCGTGGCTCAAATATTGGGTTAGAATTCTTTAACCCGCATTCATCTTGAATACTTATTTATTAAAAAAATTATAATAATAAGTTATATGAACTTACCCTTTTAATCTTTATTGGTAATCATTTCAGTGTTATTTTTCGGAGGATTGTAAGCAAGAGAAAATATAGGGAGCAAGAGCTTCTTTTTTAATGGTAAGGAATAATCTCATATAGTCATATGTATCATGTATATTATATAAATATATATGTAGACAAAAAAATTTGACCGACTTAAAGGAAAAGGATAAAGTTGACACGTTTTTTTTTTACCAATGGTTTTTTTTTTTGACAAGGAAAAAGAGATAAAAGTAAAACTTATCCTTGTCAGTTCCAGACTGTGTCCTCTTTGACATTGGTTCCGTGTCTAGCGTTTTTTGCAAGACGGTCGGTTTGACTGTTCATCCTTCGCGGTAAATGTCGAAAAGACACCAGTCCAGTTTCTTCAGCTCTCATCCTAATTTGTTGGATGATCGATAGAATAGTCCATCTTACCGTTGACACCAACCTAATACCTTATATTGAAAAAATTATCTTCTTTTGTTGTTGATATGATTTGCACGGTTTAACCACCAGGTTTTTCTTTTGTTCTTAGAAGCCTTTTACTAATATATATCTTACCACAAGTCATATTCGTTTTCTTTTGGTAAAAACAGATTATGAGCCACCAAACATGAAAAAGAAAAGTTATGATAAATAATTAAACCTAGTTTTTTTTTCTAGACCAATGATTTAATTAGCAGAGACTCATGCTGATAACGTGTTACGAAATTAACGGTAGTAACTCGAAATATAAAGAAATATAATCTCGTATTCTTATTCATTGGAATTCAAAATGATTATAATATGATATGAATATTGTATTATATATAAAAAATCATAAATAGTTGCGCAGTTATTAGCTTAAGTTGATGCTATGCAGCTACTAGCTTAAGTTGCGCGGGGCTTAAGCAGTTAAGCTGCAATACAAGTCATTTATACACATCGTTACTTTATCACGTACATAAATAAGTATATGGTTAATGTATATCTATTTAATATAATATTTTATAACAAGGCTGACTTTATAATTTACTTTTGGGTAACTCTTTTACTTTTACGGTGGAAACCTTTGGTGTAAACCTTATTGCATCTCCATTCAAGGTTAGTTATTAATTAAGTTTAATTTTTGGTATTATTTTAAATTATAAGTATGATTTCTTAAGTTTAACTTTAAAGGGGTAGTAATCAACGAGTTGAAATCTGATTTTTCAAGCTAGGGTTCTTACAACAACGAGATGGGTGTATGGATGATTTAGCATCATTTGATGTAAGTATAAATTACCCTTTTGACTGAACTCTAAATTCCTTTAATATTCAAAGTTTTTTTTTATGATGAATTATTTCCTCTATTCAAGATTCTTTTGAAAATAACTCTCCAACTTATAATAGCTAATTCTATGAACTTGTGTAAAACTTTAATAGCTTCCTTTGCGTATCTGAAATATTCTGTTAATTTGAATTACATCATTTTGAACTTACTTCGTTACATTCTCACTTTTGTTATATAAGTCTCGAGAACCTACTATTTATAATCCGATTTATTAGTATTTACTCATTTTTGTTATTTTAGTAACTCCTTTTGCAGAGTGTGGAGAAGTAGGACCATACCATCTCAAGAATGAATGGTTTTTACTTGGATAGGCTTGTATTGAGTTTGTGTAAAGGTTAATTTGTTTTACCAAAGTATAGTCGCTCTGAATGTCGTAAAGTAACGCTCACGCTCCCTTTGTCTCTTCATTGCCTATAAAGTGAAATGGATCAGATCGATGATGATCGTATAAGTGCCTTGCCTAATTCACTAAAAGTTCACATCCTTTCTTTGTTAAACATAAAAGAATTAGTCAGAACCACGGTATTGACTAAGAGCTGGCAATATATTTGGACCTTAGTTCCAATCTTAACCCTTGAACAGCTTTCTAGTAAAGGTGTTGCAGGGGTCAATAGAACACTTCTTCGTTTTTGGAATACAAAAATAGAAGAATTTAAAGTTGTGTTTGATTACAAAAGTTGTTTCTCTCCTGATGTTGATATGTGGGTTAGATTTGCTGTAGAGAAAAACGTGAGACGTCTGATTTTAACTTTGTGTCGTGGTGTCAACACGTATTCTCTTCCTCAGTTTATTTATTGCTATGCATCAGTGGAAAATTTGAGTTTACACCGTTGCAAAATTGAGCCTAGAGGAGTTATAAGTTGGACATCTCTTAAAAGTTTAAGCCTTTCTTACATAAGTTTAAGCGATGATTCAGTAGAAAAGATATTATGTAACAGTGCTATGTTAGGATACTTGAGAATTCATCATTGTGATCAATTCAGTAGTTTAGACATCATGTGTAAGAGTATGAGGGAATTGGTTATCGATACGTATTCATCATTATCATCTATTTATGGATACATAAAAATATCAGCACCAAACCTTCACTCCTTGAGTCTTTTGGGTGAAATTGAGGGATATTGTCAATTGATCAACGTCTCATCTCTTCTACGAGCTGAACTCAATTTCTCATTTAAAATATATAATGAAAGTGATGATAGTGATGATTGTGATGACAACTATGTAAGCAAATGTTTCGTTGAATTTGGTAAACTTCTGGAAAGTCTTAACCATGTAATAGAAATTAGCTTCGGGCTTCAGTGTATTCAGGTAATATTTTCCCTTGGAACTTGCATGTCGTGTTTCCTTACCCTGAATTTCCATATATATTACAGGCCATGTTACGATTAGAGGAAAATAAGTTGTCAATGCCCGTATTACACCTTACATGCTTGAAGCTGAATTCATGCATTGATCAATTAGACATCCCTGGAATTATAAGCCTGTTGAAATGTACACCAAATCTCGAGAAATTAGTCATAAACAAGATAAGCGATTGTCGCTCAGAGGTATTATAAGAATTTTTTTCCCATTTCTTATATATACTCATCCTCTTTTCATACTTATTTTTGTAGTCTATTCTGGGTTCTGACAAGCTAGCAAAAAAGTTCTGGAATTCTGAACGGAAGATGGAGAAATTCTCCCTTCCACATCTGAAGACTGTGAAGTTCAATGGTTTTAAGAAATGGGAGGATGTTAACGAATTTACATTTGAGCTAGGACAAGTACTTCTAAGAAATGCTGAGCTTCTTGAAGAAATTGTTATTTCTGTGGGAGAATATCAGATGCGTGTCACACCTCGTGCTGCATAATGTTTGTATTATAACTTTTGATTGTGCTTTCAAGAGGAATTATATAATCTCCATGTAGTTGTTGAGCCGTGCTCTTGTAAATTTAATTTCTTGTAATGAACTTTTGGTTTGTTTTCGGGTAAATGCCTTTAATGGTCCTTATCCTAGGGGTTTAGAACACTCTTCCCCCTTATCAAAATAAGCATTTCTTCCGTTTATCTTTGAATTAGGACAACTTTCATCCCTTTTTAACATTTTATTTGTTCAACGGTTAGTAAACGTTCAATCAGTACCACCTAAGCTGTTATGTCATGAAAACACCTAACAAAAAGGAGCATACATAAATAGGATAATTCTTAATTAATTACAATTTCTCACATTTCATTCCAAAAAAAAAAAGAACGAGGAAATTATTTTTTACTTATTCATAAATTTTTAACTTAATTCCTAATTAAACAAATTGTCATATTTAATATTTTTTTTATTTTTTTTATTTTTAATATTTTTTTTAAAACTTTTTTCAGATTATTTTTTCGATTTTTTTAAAAATTTCTTTTCTGAATTTCTTTTAAATTTTTTTTTTATTTTCTTTCGAACTTTTTTTTTTAAAAAAAATTTCAAACTTTATTTAAAAAAAAAAAAATTCGAAATTTTATTTTTTATAAATTTTTTTCTCAATTTTTTTTTCTAAAAATCGAAATTTCGGGTTATGTGTTCCTGTAACACACAAAGTCATAAAAATTGATCTAAAAGATTCTCTTCTTAAACAAAATCGTTTTTTTTTTATTTATTAATAGCATGTACCCTATTTTTATTTGTTTTTAACTATCTTGATATATTATCTTTTTGTCCAACACTTTTTTGTTATTTTTGTGTGTTTATGTTTTAGGGTTTTGTGTGTTCCAGGAACACATAAAACTTAATTTTGTTTATTCCAATTCTGTGTATTCCTGGAAAACACAAATCTCAGAATTGTGTATTCCTAAAACGCACAAGTATAAGATTTGTGTATTCATGGAACACACAAATCTCAAATTTGTGTATTCATAGAACACATAAAAATCAAATTTATGTATTCCTAGAATACACAAAACTTGATTTTGTTTGTTCCAATTTCTATGTATTCCTGGAACACACAAATCTCAGGTTTGTGCATTCCTGGAACACACAAATCTCTGATTTGTGCATTCACGGAACACACAAATCTCAGATTTGTGTATTCATATAATACACAATACTTGATTTTGTTTGTTTCAATTATGTGTATTCCTGAACACACAAATCGCAAAATTGTGCATTCCTGGAACACACAAATCTCAGATTTGTGTATTCATGGAACACATAAACTCAAATTTGTGTATTCTTGGAATACAAAAAACTTGATTTTGGTTGTTCCAATTTTGTGTGTTCCCGCAACACATAAATCTTAGAATTGTGTGTTCGTGGAACACATTTAAAAAAAAATCTGGGAAATTTTTTTTGAAAAAGAAAATCAAAAAAAAAATCGAGTTTTTTTTATTTGTAACGTATTTAATAAAAATAATTGTAAGAAAAACTTATTTGGAAAAATAATTACAAAACTAACCTATAAGCCTCTGTCATTTAATCAGCCCATTAATTAACTTAAGTTTTGCAATTATTTTTTTTAAATACGTTACAAATAAAAAAAACTCAAAAAAATCGATAAAAAAAATTTCTAAAAAAAAATCGAAAAAAAAATAAAACTTTCGAAAAAAAATTCGGAAAAAAATTTTGAATTTTTTTTTTTGAAAAAATAATTAAAAAGAGATAAAAGAAAATAACGATAAAAATAAAAAATAAATATTATTATAATTAATGTAATTAATAAATTGTCTATGGGTATTTTTGTAATCTTCTATTTTTTTTTTTTAATTAAGTAGGAATTAAGTTAAACTTGTTGAGAATTTTTACACTTTCCGTGTAATTAATTGAATATTGTTCCTACATAAATTAATTTACTTACTTAAACAAATTAATCATAAACCAATCTCTTTTGTTGTAAAATCATATTCTGCCCTCCAAAAATGTATTAACTATAATAAAGGTTCAATTTGCCAAAGTTCCAAAAACTTGCGATATCAAAAAACAAAGATCTCAAAATATAAAATTGGTCTTGAGAATTTGAAGGTTCGAATAAAATATTAAATTTAGTATGTATTATTATTCATAAGAAAAATTATAGTAAAAATTAAAAAAGGTCAACAAATTTATATAAGAATTTTTGTTTAGTTGATATACGAATAATATTTAAGAAAGAGATTATAGGTAAACGCATAATTTGAACGGAAAGCTAGATCTTTTAAGAATCACATTCATATTGATTATTGTAAATGTTTGAATTCTTTTAAATTAAAAAGTAATCTTTTCTTAAAAAAATGTAGATTAATATAATATTTTATTATTATTTAAACTAAAATTAAATTTATCTTAAAATTATAATTTATCACAAACTTAAATAAAATTAATATTATCCGTGTAATTTCGGAACACTGTTCATACAAAAATAAGCATACACAAAATTAATTTACAACTTAAATAAAGTAGGGATTTTTCTTCCATACCCACTATGTATGTGCGCATGAATAAGATCATGCCACGTGGCAGTGGGTAGGACACATGGCACAATCTTAAGGATACCGGAAATAATTTAAAAAAAATGTTTTAGTGCTTTTACGGAAATACCCCTTAATAGGTCATGATTAAGGGTCATTACATGAATAGTGGCCCTATAAAGTTACTTTGTAGGGGTCATAATGACGTGAATAGTGTTGAAGGAGTTTAAATTAATTCATAAAGCAAGAATCAATTTGTTTATAGAGATCAACTTATTGTTTCATTTGCATGCATGTGGGAATTTTTGTTTCAATTTCTCCAACGTAAATATGAAAGGTTATAGCTTCCATTTGCCACGTGTCGCGTCCAGAATTGTTTGGATTATTTAATCTAAATGTCAACTCGTTGCTAGTTGGCATCCACTATCTTCTTTTTGTGGAGTTTGGATTTAATTAAATGTAGAGTAATTTATTGTTTGAGTATTGTTTTTTTTTCTCTCAATTTTAAGTTTAAGAATAGTGTTTTGTCTTTTGTGATGATTGCTTTTTTAGACACGTGTCAACACCGGGTAGTTTTGAATTAATTAGGGTGTACTGTAATTTTTTGTTTATGTATTGTTTGATATGGTTTTGTTTAACGGTGTACAAAAAAACTCGGGTATAATCGGGTTTTCCGGGTCGTTAGCCTCTCGTAATTTGTTTTTTCTTGAATGACCTATATAAGTATTATGAATCTCAAGTTTTAGGGTTTAAATGATTTAGGTAGATGTGATTATGGTGATAAGATAGATATGGTTGCGATGGTTGGTAGGGGTTAATGATACGGTTTAATGATATATCACCAAACGACGTGGTTGTGAATAAATGATCGGGGTTACTCATAGTCTATATATAGTATGACATTTAGATAGATGGAGGAAGTAGAAAGAGTTATCGGGTTTGGCTTGTTATATACATATAACCGGTGATCGTTGATCGAGTGATTTTTTAGTTAAGTAAATGGCTTCTCATGGTTAGTTACTTTTTAATCTCATTTTTTGTTTTATTTTTGATATCATATGTATTGTGTGTTAATTTTATTTAGTATTGTTGGATTAGATCACTTTGTTATGGTTTGAACACTTGTTAAGGGTTATGCTTTTAGTGGATATGAAGAATTGGTATGAAAGACGTAAATTTCTCGTAATAGGACTTAGCGTGATTATTATGTGTGAAATCGACATTATTAGTATTGCTAACATATATTAGACTAGTCGAGGGTAATTTGATGTTCCATAGGTGGTTTTCGTTAAATATATTATAGGTTAGGGGTTATTAGTTTAGTTAGTGGTTCTAAGTATAGTATATGATTGGGTATTGTATGAATCTTGGATTCAAGTGTAGTGTAGTATAGGCTTGGTTTTTTTTTTTGTTAATGATGGTTTAGGGTCAGTTTATTAGAGTTTATTTATGTTTGATTTTAGGCTTAGGGATATTTTAGTCTAAGTTTTAATGGTAATCTTAATCGATATTCGTATTGTATAAGTCATAGTTATATTACGAGCCAAAGGTGGCGATGTTACGTTGTACTATACAAAATAATACTTATTATCAGATTATAAAATAATGTTTCGTATGTTTTTTTATTGATGTTTCCATGTAATTGCATGAATTTCAATAATGAAACATTTATTTGTGTTAGGAGAGGATAATCAAGGGGATGACGAGTCGCTACGTAATTTATCTAGGGAAGAATTCATGCAGTTGCGGTTTTCAAGCGAGAATGAAGCGTATATGTTCTACAACATGTATGCCCGAGCCATGGGGTTTAGCGTAAGGAAGGATCGTCTCGAGAAGGGTGTTCGGGGAGATGATACCGTTGTTGCTAGACTATTTGTGTGTTCGTGTGCCGGAGTTAGACAAAAGCAATACTTAGAGTTGAAAGGTAGGGTTAGAGACCACAGGCCTGAGACGAGATGCAACTGTAAGGCTCAGCTCCGTGTGAAGTTGAACCGTGTCACTGAATATTATGATATGGTTCGATTCGAACGGGAGCACAACCACCTTTTAACTCCAGAGTCCACATCACATTACCTACGTTCTCACAGGAAAATCGATGAAGGGCACCTTGATCAAGCATTGTCCTTGCGTGAGTCTGGGGTACGAACGAGTAAGATCATGGATGTGTTTTTGAAAGAGACAGGAGCTTACAAAGATATCAGGTCCATGAGGAAGGATTTGTACAATGTCCTTGATAGGATACGGACGGACGAGATAAGCGAGGGTGATGTGAATGTGGCTCTGGCCTACCTAGAGGGTAGTTGCGTAAATGATCCGTTTTTTGTGTCTAAATACACGGTAGATGAAGAAAATCGTCTCGAAAGGCTGTTTTTCTGCGACGGGCGGTCTAGGTTAGAGTATGCGGTGTACGGGGATGTCCTAATATTTGACGCCACCTACAAGACCAACACGTATCGTTTCCCCCTTGTGGTGCTTGCTAGCATGAACAACCACCGCAAGACATGTATATTTGGGGTGGCTTTGGTGAAGAGCGAGACAACAGAGGCTTATGTGTGGGTGCTCGAAACCTTAATGGAGGTAATGAACGGGAAGAAACCGATATCCGTCGTGACGGATGGGGACCGGTCAATGCATGACGCAATTGAAAGAGTTTCCCCCATGCGGGTCATAGGTTATGTAGTTGGCATCTTAATCGTAACGCAGTTACAAATGTAAAGATAGACGGGTTTGGGGCCATTTTCAAGTCTATTAGGTCGTAGCCGGTTACCGTCGAAATGTGGGAAGAAGCGTGGTTGGCTATGTGACGAAGCATAGCCTAGCAGAAGACAAGTAGATCATGGAAACTTACGAGAAACGCGAAATGTGGGCCGAGGCTTATCTCAGGGGTACTTTTTTTGGTTTCGTGAAGAGTACGCAACGTTGGGAAGGGATGAATGCCTACGTAAACAGGTTTCTAAACACGCGTGTGAAGTTTATTGAATTTGTTAAATCTTTCTTGTTTGGTATGATCACTATCAGTGACAATGCCAACCAAGAAGAATACCTGACCAACTACACCAGCCCAGTGCCGACCACGTTGCTAGAGGACATCGAGATACACGCTGCTAAGCAGTTTACCAAGGAGGTTTTCTTTAAGATCAAAATTGAGATTGGGTACCACGGTGCACTATATCATCGGGTTTATACTAAATATTTTGGAACCCGTAAGTACGTGGTGAGGTCCCACAAGGAAGGAAGTATGGTACGTATGGTCTCGTTCTCAAATGTTGCGTCTAGAATGATCATAGAATGTGAATGCTTGTTGTACGAGACACACGGTATACCATGTAGGCATATTTTTTATGTGATGAAAGTTGAAGGGGTGAGGGAGATCCCTAAGACTTGTATTAGGTTCCGGTGGACCCCAGATAGCAGTTTGACTCACCGGGACAAGTGCTTATCGGAATTCAACTCAACTGAAAGGGCGACTGCCAGGATGGGATTTTTGAACGCTAAGTAGATAGATATGCGGTACCATGCCGCTAGGAGCGAGAGGGGATATAACGATACTCTAGAGGCCATAACTAATGTTGTGGCCCGTACCAGTAACTACCCGAATGATGATGGAAGCGTGTTGGTTGTACCATTACAAGTCGTAACCAACGTAGAAGATCCCGAGGTTGCCCGACCGAAGGGGAAAACCACCAAAGAACCTCGACGTTTTAGTATATTTCGATCAGTTGGACACCAAAATAACAACTGTCCGGTACCCAAGCAGCGCACTTTAGTCGACGAAGAGGTTGTACCACAATCACAAGGCGAGCTGCATTTGTTTTAAATTAATACGTTGGTCTGCGTGTAACGGCTAAAAAAGTTAATACTTATGCCTAAAAATAAGTATATTTCTTACTTAATAACTATATATGTATTTATATAGTTATGTCTTTCTTTATTACTTATATACATTTTTATATTTGTTACTTATATTTATATTTATATATATATATATATATATATATATATATATATATATATATATATATATATATATATATATATATATATATATATATATATATATATATATTACTATATTTAGTACTTATATTATATTTATGAATTGTAATGTATATATTAATATAAATGCCTTAAATTACTAGTTTATTAGAGAATAAATTTATTATGTCTAATTATTAAGTTGAATTAATAAACTAATGGATAAGTTCTTAATTAAAAATGCCTAAATTTTTTTAATATATATATATAATCTATTAGTATATATTTTAATTAAATTTTCAAAATATACACTAAGTATACATTTATAAATGCATAGTATATATATTTTTTCTTAATATAAAATTAAATATACATTTCTAATATATTTGCTATAATTTCTATATATAAATTTTATATATATTTGCTATTATTGAGGCTTGTACACATATTAAGTGTTATTTGGATTTATTTCTTGAAATAAATATTAAATTTTGAAATTTATTCATAAAATAAAATATATATGTATATATTTAAACTATTTTTCCTAAGTACATAGTAACTAATAATATATATTTTTTTTATGTATGTATTTATTTTGATATATTTCTTTATTTTATTTTGATTAAGTGAAAGAAGTATATATGTGTATTGGAAGACCTTGGCAACTCAAAATAGCTAACTTTACCACATTAAGGTGTGTTGTTATATAATATACTAGTGTTGCATGTATGCATATAACCCAAGGTCAAATAAGTAGCCACAAGAAAACGTTTAACAAGATCTTTGCACTTGAATGATGAATCTTTTGCACCATTAAGGATTGAGTAAAGGAGAAGGAAAGGTCTTGTAAAGGTGATGAGTATTAAATTGGTGGCCAAATTAGTACTATAAATAAGGGAAGTTGGCATGCAATATACCACACTAGTTTCATTTGTATTCAAGCAGTAAGAGAAGCAAGAAATCCTCCTACCACCTTCACATTTTCGTGAGTTTGAAGTTGAGGTAATTTTTTTTCGAGCTTATCATATTTTAAATGTAAGAAAATATCTTTCTAGTAATAATTTATTACATAAAATTTAAAGAAATAAACATGAAAGTTGTACTTCACCGTTAAACTAACGTATTAATTATAATCCTTACAAATAGGTGATGTCGGAATCAACGGGGAATGTGGTGTGCTAGGGTGTCTTCAACGACACTAACAATGTGTCTCGGCGACTTCGATTCGAGGAAGTGTTTTGCGGAGAGTGTGGGCTAGCTTGTAGAATTCGTCCTTACCCCTTTAACATTTCCAATAAGAAAGACAAGCCATACAACGAGTGTGTTTTTCACGGATTTGTTAGTTGGTCGGATCCAATATCCTCCGCTATGGGTACCATTCCCTCCGAACAAAGTGTGGCTAGTTATGATGGCGAGGATGGGGGGAATGATTCATAACAAGCCGGTGGACAAGGTGGTTGTACACAAATGTGACTGTTACGGTTCAAATGGGATCACAATGTTTTTGTTGGCCATGATCGTTGTGTTGATAGGTTTATTGGTTAGCGAGATGTCTCGTTAAATCATTGAAAAACAACGTTTATTAAGTAGAAGTTTTTCGAATTTATATTTACATTAGAAGCCTAGTTGGCTAATTTTCCCTACCCTAGTGTAACAACCTATCATATCTTATATATGGAGGTAACAATTAGGAGCCTAGTAGACTAATTTCCCCTATCCTAATGTAATAGTTACCTTTGAATTATTAGTATTAATGACATTTTAGGGTGAAAATGCTTTCTTATGGCTATTAAATATCAATGTAATTTTTTTTATTGTGAGTCCTAATTTATCCAATATGTCTCGCATGAACTTACTCCCCTCCCCTCCATCTACTTCCCCGTTTATTTATGTTTCTATTTTTTTTTAAATAAATAAATAATCACATCACCTTTTCTAGACTAACATGCAATAGTCACTTCTAGGAGTTCATTTACGAGGCATAAGCCTCCATTTCTCTCTCACGCTATTTCCCTCTATCACTCTCACTCTCTCTCTCCATCCATCCATACCTCCTTCCTCCTTCCTTTCACCCATTTCCAAATAGCAAGAACTCAGCTCATTTACATGTTTTTCCTTTTCATTATATTGTTTACCCATAAAAAAAATGAAGAAAACCCCAATTTATGAAGGTACCTCCTATCCAAGATTTCTAAGACAAGGCAAGGCTTCATCCTCATGTTTTCCAAAATCTAGTCCAATCCAAAAATCATTTCTCCATTTAACAAATATTCCATACAACTACAACACGTCTCCTTCATATAAACCACGATTTATACCTAAGAAATGAAACAAAGAATCAAGAAGAAAACCTCTAGATGAGACAAATCAAAAACCGACAACCACATCTTGGCAAAAATTAACAAAATCGTCTATCAAAAGAAAGCACACTGATTGTTGTCAAGAATCAAGCTTTGAATCAATGCCTTCAACATATCCGTACCCCACGATGCGTAAAGAGTTTGTACCTTGGAAGACATTAACCGAATTACTTGAGAGCAATAAACACATCGAGACAAGTTTGAAGAACATCAATGGGCGTCTAGACAACTTGGAAGATTTTTTTTACTACTAAAGGGATGGATTCTTCTTAATGATGTGCAATATTTCAATATTACCAAATGATGTAAGCAAATGATATTGTAATTTGTTGATTTTATGTGTTAAATTTTTAGTCCCTAATGTAGTGATTTACTAATTTATAATTTTCCTTTGAATAATCTTGCTTAACATTGAGTACTATATATTATGTGTAACATACAAAAAAGAAAAAAAAAATGCAACAGAAGGTTTAATATAAGTCATAAGTCATAAACAGAAGGTTTAATATAAGTCATAAGTCATAATTCAACAAAAACCAAGTACGTCAAATCAAATTTACATACATAAACTTCAAAATCCAAAAAGATAACATCAACCACATCAAAGTTTCATACACAACTGATGGGGGATTAAACCAAACATATAACATCAACCACATCAAACTAACATGCACAACTAATGGGGGATTAAAGTGGGGGGGGGATTAAAGTTCAACTTAAAATAAACCATCCAAAAAGAAAAAAATAGCTCCCCAACTCCAAAACAAAAAAAGTTCCATTACTACAACACATCAACATGCAACCTGGTTAATAAAATATTTCAACTCATTATACTAGTCACGAAATAGTTCTTTGGCCAAGTCAAAGCGTCTTTTTCCCGATTCTGAATTACACCACTCGATCAATTGACCCTTATACGTCATCATTAAACAAACGTGTATTGCGCAATCATTCATTTGACCTTGTTGAGGGACCCAATCGGGGAACTTTAGAGCGAAATTGAAGAGTCGGGTTGGACTTTGTTTTCCGAGAGATAATCTATCCAAAGTTGTAATCTCTCCATCTATATCAAATTAAAATTTCGATTAGTACCTAAAATTAACCACATCACCAAGACAATCAATAAAAAATCATATGAGAATAACTCACCACTTTATAAATTGAGATAAGTACCCGGAACTCGGATCCCCACGTGGTTTTGTTGTGTCGCAAAAACAGATTTCGCTTTTTACAAAGTCAAACACTAACAAATACCAATGACTGTGCTCCGTATTAATAGGAATAAAAATCTACAAATCCGAATAAACCAAATATAAGATTGCAAAAAAACCAAAAAATATAACCCACGGAAAAACGAAGAGTAAACCTATACCTACTGGACATCATAAATGCTCCCCGTGTACCTTTCCGGTCCATAGTACAGATTTGTCAAGTCACCTACCTTCTTGTTATTACCAGTCAAGTGTGTCTACAACATAGGCACCAATTAAAATACTTATTGCTTATACACGTAAAAATAAGGAAATGTAAATAAAAAGATTACACGATGATAATTACCGCAAAATAAGTTGGTAAGTACCAACGCCCGCATCGAAGATCAACAAAACGTAACTTGTGATACAAAGACTCTGCCCAAAGGTCAATTACCTACAACACAACACCAATAAATACATCACCAATTCGCAAAACCCAAAGAAGAGAAAAAAAAATAGTCAGCTGATACGAAAGCACCTGGTTCCAAAAGCTTTCTCGTCTCGTACCGGTCTAGCTTAAAATTCTTGAATTTCATAATTACCTCACTAACAACAATTCAAAGAAAAACAATTAGTACGTAAAAAAACCAACTAAAACTCAGTTTATAAAGAATTACCTAGTGGGAAGAAACGGGTCACTCAAATACTCGAATAGCAACTCATCATCAACCATTAGTCTCCTCAAAAAATCTGTCCAATAACCGCCACTTTCCCTTCCAATTTCATATCTCCTAGTAGGCGGGTTTGGAATATCAGTCATTTCACTATTAACAGCCACATACTCATTTTCATCCATCGGGTCTAGCCTACCACTGCTAGGTTCACTAAAATCCAACCGAGTCGCCACATACTTTCCTACTAAATTATCTTGCTTACTTGTTCTCGTGCTCGGGCTACCCATATAAGTGTCTTTCGTTCTCCAAGAAACACCCTCCGAAGGCCGAACACCATTGCTAATTTCCATGTCAACGGGTCCACAAACTTTATCGTGCATCGCCTTCATAAGACTCTTCATCTCATCAAACTCCCTTCTACACACGTAACCCTTACCCTTTTTAGTTGATTTTCGAAAATGTTGAAGATAACATCCCTTCTCATATTGCTCGACCTACTCCTCCTCCCCTTCGTCTAACTCTAACGGAATGAAGCGGCATCTAATGAAATTGAAACCCCCGAGACGTCTAAGAAGCCTAATCTTCCTCGAAGAGTTGTTCATATCCCAATTCCTTACGTAGGGTAAACCGGTTGGTACAGGTACAGTTCGATGTAGTCTTTGCATGTGTTGGAGGAAAAGAACCTGTATCACAATGTAAAACACGAATTACTAATAACCAAATTATTGAAATAACTCCAAAAATACAAAAAAAAAATAAAGTTTTACCTGGAGGATATAAAGACAACCATTGAAATACTTTGACTTCACGGGTTCGCGGCACGTTTGAAATTCCACAATACCTTTAACCACGAGATCATAGACAAAAAATGACCAATTAAATGTGGGAATCAAACGAACATCCCGAATCACATAAAGTACATTCGTCAACCCCGTGTACATTTGTGGCGTACAAGAAGAAACCAATAATATACATCATAAATAGCTGCTTAAACTCTACCCCACTAGTGCCACAAGAAAACAAACACTCCTCTACATGACATAACTTAACAAACTTGACATTGACCCATTCACCCGCAAACCGCATTTGCAAGTCTCGAACCCTCGGGAAATCTACCCCGTCAACTGGTGGGACAGGCCCGTGCCTCGGTGTGCCAAGAACTCAATGCACCTCTAAGTACGAGAAAGGAAGTTCAGAACCCATAAGCTTGCTAGAACTAGTCGACACATCGAACACCTCCACCATGAATCGGAAAACATCTCTTTGAATAATAGCCTTCGGAAAGTCTAACATTCCCCCAAATCCTAAGTCAATTATAGCCTGTCTCTGCTCGGGTGAAAAACGTCCATTCGTAGCAAATATTTTGGGTAGCGAAAGCTTCGTTACAAGTTTTATCTACAAAACATAAACATAAACATAAACAAATACAATTATAAACTGATACAGTAACATTATTTACAAACATAAGAAGATAAAAAACAGCAATTTACCGGTTGGTGCTCGTCCTCTTCTTCATCGCTACCGGAATTATCATCATCCTCCTCGTTCGCCGCCTCCTCCACCACGGCTTGTTGAGCTTTTTCTTGACTGAGTTGAAATTTGGCCTCGTACAAGGCCCTTTGAGTGGGGGGGGGAGCCAAACCTTCTCCTAATAGCTTCAACGTCGACTTTTAAGTCGGGAAAATTCAAACGATATTCATCTACCATTAGACGCCTAAGTACTCAGGCAAAAAAATAATAACCACAAGTTAATTACATTGAAATGTTACATATTAATGGTATAAAAATAAGACTATAGTGCTAAACAATCCTATTCTCTTTATCTCCCTACTACATAAACTTTCAAGAGTTACTATTATATTAAATGAAATTTAATAATTTTCATAAGTTACATAAAGATAATTACTATTTTCAAAAGTAAATCTGATTTGCAAGTTAGACACTGCAATTTATATCACATCTATATATACCAAATAAAAATAAAAGTTTTACAAAACTTTTTAACATTTTACATTATATACTAGATGTATCGTTGATGTCTCCTCATTTGTGATAGTAAAATACACTCTTGAGACATCATTTTAGGCTTATTTATTAGTCTATAGGTTGATTTTAGCTTAGTTTAGTGCACTTTCCTATTTTGAGTCTTGATTTAGTAACATAATATTTTTAGAGCATATTGGGTTTAATTGTTTATTTAGTGTGAAGCTTTAAAGATAATTATGGAGATTAATTAGAGTCCAAGTCAAAGATTACAACTTATGGAAAGAGATATGCATGGAAATTGGAGATAGAAGGAAACTGAGTTCAATTAGGAAAAGGAAAAGCTGCCTAAATCTGGGATTCTGCAGAACACGTCTAAAGATTGGTGTTTTTACCTAAGAAATAGGCCGAATTTGGTAATTTCCTTCTAAAGGTCCTAGATAATTCTGTTGCGATTCTTTTGGTATCTTGTGGAGCAAAATCCGACCAATAACAAAGAAGTTATGACCAAAACAACGCAGCAGTGTTTATCTTACGAAATTGGGTTGGGCCAGGAGCCCATTACTTGAAGTTATCTCCAAGAAACGAATTAGGTCAACCTCTAACCTATAAATACAGCCTCTTAACACTCTTAAATCATCCTTGGCCAGACCCTAAGGCCAAGAGGAAGCTGCAACACAAGAGAAGAAGTCTGGAGGGAGCTGTGCAACAACTATGTCTCCTTCAACCTCTTATTTTGTAATTCTTTCTTCTTCTTTTCTTTGTATGAACTAATTCTCTTAGCTTAGGTTTTGCATATGTATAATCTATGAATTCTAATTCTTCTATCTAAGTTCTTTGGGAATTATATGTTTTAATCTGATATTAGCTACTTACCTTTATATTTGATTATGTGTTTTGATTTAATGATTGTTTTCCTTGCTAGTGCACGAGTATAGGATTACCTTAATAGTAGTTAGATGGTCACCTTGTAAGGGTGTTTAACTATTGAACCACCACATAACGTCTAGTGTCGATAGCAGTTCTGACAAAACATACTTCTAACTAGATAGTCATTAAGGTTTGTTTTAACCACCATATCACCAAGATTGCAGTATTTGCTTAGGGCCTTAGTGGCGTTTGATAACTGATGTCTCCTCATTTGTGATAGATTTATATTAGGATGAGACATCATTTTTAGTGATTTAGAAGTCATTATAGTCGATTTTCTTGAGAAATGCTACACTTTCCTATTTTGAGTCTTGATTTAGTAAAATAATATTTTTAGAGCATATTGGGTTTAATTATTTATTTAGTGTGAAGCTTTAAAGATAATTATGGAGATTAATTAGATTCCAAGTCAAAGACTACAAGATATGGAAAGAGATAAGCATGGTAATTGGAGATAAGGAAACAAAAGCTAAAAATATGGAAAAGGAAAAGCTGCCTTAATCCTGAATTTCTGCACCTACGACCATAAATCAGCTTATATCTCAAGAACGGTGTGGAATTTGGAGAAACGGTCAAGAGCAAAGTCGAAGAGCTTTCCGAGACGATCACTTTGGTGTACTCATACGCGTCAAACGGATGAATATTGAAGCTGTTAGAGCCAAAAGAAGATCGGACCTGATTTCATGTTTTTAGGGTTACGAATTTGAGTTGGGCTTGGAGTCCACTACTTACTTCTCCTTCAAGAAAACGAATTAGGGCTTCCAAGACACCTATAAATACACCCTCTTATCATTGTAAACATGTCCTTGCTCAGTTCTAAACATTAGCTTAAATTATAAACAATAGCTTAGTCCTTTACATTAATATTCATCCTTAGAATCAAGCTATTCATTCAAGAAGCAAGCTGACCTGTAGAGGAAGACAAGAAGAAGAAGATTGGAGACTGACAAACTCCTCTTCTACATCTCACCTTCTCTATATTTAGAGTAATTAGCTATAGATCTATTCTCAACCATATTTCTAAGCTTTTATTCTGTAAGTTTACTTTTAATTGTTGGATTATTATTTTTAATACTGTTTGTTATTTTAATTGATTAAGCTTGGCGTATATTGTTATTATGTGTTTTGACTTATTGTTACACCTTAGATTTGGCCAATCTTAGGATTATTCTTAGTTATTGACAACACCACATAATCGTCTAGTTTTGATCCCTTGCTTAACTAGATAGCCATCAAGGTTTGATTTAATCACCAATCATTACTTAGGAATCCCTAGTAGTGGAGAGGTTGCTCCTAAGCCTAGAAGGCTAGGTAGAATTTAGAATCCTGGTTAATATATAATGCTTAATCTGTGACAGGTTAGAATAACGATTTAGTAATAGACTCATATTAGTAATCCTAATCTATTAGACTTACATTCATATTTATTTATCTGCATTCATATTTGTTTATTTCATATCAGATATTTATTTCTAGTTTTATATTTTATTCTAAAACATATAAATTCATCTACGCTTGTTAAATATAAGTAGATCTAACGGATACAATCCCTGCGAACGAACTTGACTTATCATTAAAACTTGCAAACGATCTGTGATACTTGCAGTGAGTTCCGTGGTTCTCAAGGGTGTGTGCTCTTTATTATTATTCTTATTTATCTATTTATTTATCACACCTTTGCCCCCACCAAGTTTTTGGCGCCGCTGCCGGGGATTTATCTTTAAGGTGTTTATTTAGTGTAGAAGTTTTTATTTGTTTTCAGTTTTACGCTTTCTTTTTGTTTTAGTCTTTCTCAGGACTTTAGATGGATAATCAACGGTTAGAGCTAGGATTACCTAGTAAATTTCGAGTTCAACGCATTGGGATTCGCGTCCCAACTATCCAAGCCGTTAGATTCAAGCCTGATCCTGATTTAATTAATCAATTCGCGAGCTATGGGAAGTTTAATGGTGATACAAATCAAGATCCGGTCAAATCTGTTCAAAAATTCATGCAATTTTGTGATGCCTACATTAATGAAGGTGTTACGCAAGAACAGATGTATTATTTAATGTTTCAATTTTTCTTGACCGGGAAAGCAAGCGATTGGTTCGATGATCAACCTCCCGAGCTAATAACCGATTGGGACAAGCTTCAAGAAAGATTCCTTGATAAATTTTATCCTACGAGTATGCGAGTGAAGGAACTATTGGAGCCTACAAATTTCTTACAAGAAGCCGGAGAGAGTGTTGGTGAAGCATGGACGAGATTTCAAAAGATGTTGGCAAGATGTCCACTACATGGATACACGCCACAATTACAATTATCCATGTTCTATAATGGACTCGATAGAGAGTCAAGGCTGAGAGCAGATAATATGGGTCGTGGAAATTTTGTCTCTATGGATCCAAAAGAAGCAAAAAGTGGTATGGAAACAATCATTGAGAACAACATGAGTTGGCCACAAGGAAAAACTCCTACCACTAACGAAGAAGAAGATGCGAGGATTTCAAGCTTGCAAGATCAAATACAACAACTCGCTATAACTGTTAAGGAAAGCATCCCAAAGCCACCTCAACAGTTATACCTACAAGAGCAAGCCTATGAAAATCAAGCTGATCAACCACCGAGCTGCCATGTGCATAATGTTAGTCAAGTTCAATCACGTCCTCAAGAAGAGATTACTGAGTTAAAAGAGACTATTAGTCAATTCATCAACTTCTCAAAGGAAAATATGAGCAGACTTGAATCAAAGATCGATGCATCAGTAGTGCAAAGCCTGCAACAACAGAATCAAGATCTTAAACGACATAATCAACTTTTAGAGAAGAATGTGATGCAGCTCACTACAATCATAGAACAGATGCAAAGTCAACTCCTACGATTGACCCAAGATACAACTACTAACAAGAAGAAGATCCAATACGTTGACGACAAGGTTAAGACTATTAGTCTTCAAGCTCAAAAGATAAAAGAACACGGTGAGATAATCACCGAAGCAAACAAGTCAAACGTAAGTCGGATGAACTTAGATGAGATAATTGTTGAAGATTGGGTTGAAGAAGTTGAACATGATAAGATTAAGAAGCCTAGAGTGGTTGACGAACCAAGAATTGAAGAGAGAAGTAGAGCAAGACAAACACCCATACATTGCCACTATCCCACGGAGCAACATCAGAAGTGTATAGAGGCGTTAAAACAAGTGAAAATTAACGTCCCTTTACTCGAAGCTATGGAAGGAAGGAGAAACTATGATCGATTATTTTTGGAGGCACTCTCCAATAAGAAAAGATTCACAAGAGCCAAGTCTGTAGCAATCAACGAAGGGGTATCAGCACGAGTTCAACAAAGATTACCACCGAAGCGTAAAGATCCGGGAAGTTTCAATCTCCCAATCAAAATAGGTGGTATATTTCATGGAAAAGCCATGTGTGATTTAGGGGCAAGTGTGAATATCATGCCCAAAAGTGTATTCAAGAAGATTGGTATTAGTGAAGCGAAACCGACATCCGTATTCTTACAACTTGCGGATCACTCTACAGTTAAGCCGTGGGGAGTAATAGAGGATGTACTCGTTCAAGTAGGTAACCTTGTTATTCCAACGGACTTTATTATTCTTGACTAAAAAGCAGATAAGAACGTCCCATTCATTCTTGGGCGTCCATTCCTAGCCACCGGCGATACTATAGTGAATGTGAATGAAGGAACCGTGACTCTTAGTATTAAAGATAACGTTGAAACATTCTATGTTTCGGGAAAGAAAAGGAAAAAGAAGTCAAAGGAACTATATCCAATCAGAGCAGTAACCAAGAAACCAGAACCTGAAAGTCTCCAAGAAACCATAGAGAAAAATATTGAGTTTGGGGTAGGAGACGAGGTGGCATGGAAACCTCCCAACCCCAAACAGAGCAGTTCTTGGAAGGGACCTTATGTTATCACGCAAATTATCTCAGAAGGAGTGGTCGAAATCAAGGCTATCAAAGGTTGCAAGCTCGATTTGGTAAGTGTTAATCATCTCACTCACTGCTGGGGAGGCTATAAAAAAAAATAACCGAGGTAACTCGTCTAACTTTGAAAGACGTTAAACAAAAGTGCCCTTTGGGAGACATCCCATATTAATTTTTATGTTTTTATGTTTTAGTTTTAGTTTAGTTTAGTTAATTTTAGTTGATATTGCATATTTGAGGAAGGTATTAGTGTTTTTGATGATTAGGTATTGGAGAAATCGAGTTAGGGAAGCGAGCAAAAAATTTTCGGAACGAAGAAACTTCAGCAAGTCATATCTTTGCGCTCGGATGTCGGAATCAGGTGATCTTTGAGCCTAAACTGCATAACTTTTCGACATCTAGCTGATGGGGAGGTTTTTTCCAAGTGCGGTACACCGGACCTTAGCCGCGGTGCACCGCAGAGGAGAAACCCGTGCCACGGGGTAGAGCCACGTGTTTTATCCAGAAACGAAAAAAAAATAGCTGATGGGTCCGGTATACCGGACCCTATACCGTGCCATGCACCGCACAAACACGTGCCACGGGGTCCTACCACGGGTATTGATCAGGCGAGGTAAATAGCCTCGAAGAGTATGTTTTCTCTCTTCCTTACCTTTCATTTATGTGCAATATCTGTAAAATTTTAATTTTCTTTTATTTTATTTTTGAGTCTTTTCGAGTCGTGGGGACACGGCTCATTTTTGAGTTGGGGTGTGGGGATTCGTTGTCTCTCATCTCCATTTTTCTGTTTTGAGGTAAAATTAAATTTTTTGAAGGTTTAGATGTATGTAGAGTGTGTTTAATAGCTTGAAAGAATAAGCTCAGTGAGTTAATGATAGTAAGTAGTATGTTTATGAGTTATTTTATTTTGTATGCTTTGAGTATTTGCAGGAAAACACACATTGATAGTAAAGAAAAGATTAGTAAGCAATGCGATAGAAAGTATGTTCGATCTCAGGGAACCTTGAGAAGTGTGTAGGCCGTGAGATCCAAGCTAGTTGAAAAACCATTTGATGAAAGTGCTAAAGGTAAGAAAATAACAAAATTACATAGTGTAGAAAGTGATTAAGGCGGTTCTTTCATATTTGAAGCCTTTGAAGCCTTTTTATACCTTCTCACCATGTTATTTTTATGCTATATCCTTCTCAGCCCCTTCTAGCCTTTCTAAAGCATTTTATTTAGCCACTTTATAAGCCATATCCCTTTAGATTATAGGACTTTTCCATATGACCCGCACTCGAATCGCGATGCATAGACAGTTGTTTTAGAGCTTGAGTTTGGGGTGGTGGGTCCACCATTATGGGAAATATTATTGGGATGGGATTTTTTGAGCTTATTAATTGTGCTCTGTTATTTATATTGATGATGATTCACAGATTTTTATTGTAACCCTTTGCCGGGGTAATAGTGAATGAAAAAGAAGCTACGAGATAAATTTGCCAATAAGGGCATAAAAATATATATATGCGAAAATAGCGTGATATCTCAACATTAAAAGAGAGTCATGGCTATACAAAAGAAAAAATTGATTTGAAAAGAAAATATATATATTCGGACCGACAAAGTGGAATTTTTATGTGACATCTTATGCTTTTATTGGGTTATTAGGGATGCTATGTATCAAAGAAATCATTGGGTTGAGTGAGAAACGTTTTATGAGAGTAACTCAAGCTCTAGGGCGATTCGTTGATGGCTAGTGAGGAGAGAGCCAAAAGCTCACTCTAAATTATCCAAATATACTTATCATACCGTCCCTAAGCCTACATTACAACCTTAAAGACCTTTTGATTCTTTGCTATGTAATTGAGAAGTGATTGAGCCAATAGATAGTAGTTAAATGGATCTTTGGATACTAGTGAAGGTTGATGAACAATCTATAGCCTCCTTGGTGAACTGAGTAAAGTTCCTCTCCTTCTTACATTGCGAAACTAATCTAATCTTGAATTCAAGCCGTGTTGATTGTGGATATGAGAAGTATACAGGTATGTAGTTTGTGAATATTATTACATGAAATTTTCTGAGTAGTTGCTTTAAGTTTATTCTCCATATTCTTCTATCTTCTGTCTTCTGTGCTTAATTGACCTAGGTGTGTATTTAGAGACTTCCCTTTGTTTTTATCTTTATTGTATCGGGACGATACAACTTTGAGTTGGGGGTCTTGATGTCTCCTCATTTGTGATAGATTTATATTAGGATGAGACATCATTTTTAGTGATTTAGAAGTCATTATAGTCGATTTTCTTGAGAAATGCTACACTTTCCTATTTTGAGTCTTGATTTAGTAAAATAATATTTTTAGAGCATATTGGGTTTAATTATTTATTTAGTGTGAAGCTTTAAAGATAATTATGGAGATTAATTAGATTCCAAGTCAAAGACTACAAGATATGGAAAGAGATAAGCATGGTAATTGGAGATAAGGAAACAAAAGCTAAAAATATGGAAAAGGAAAAGCTGCCTTAATCCTGAATTTCTGCACCTACGACCATAAATCAGCTTATATCTCAAGAACGGTGTGGAATTTGGAGAAACGGTCAAGAGCAAAGTCGAAGAGCTTTCCGAGACGATCACTTTGGTGTACTCATACGCGTCAAACGGATGAATATTGAAGCTGTTAGAGCCAAAAGAAGATCGGACCTGATTTCATGTTTTTAGGGTTACGAATTTGAGTTGGGCTTGGAGTCCACTACTTACTTCTCCTTCAAGAAAACGAATTAGGGCTTCCAAGACACCTATAAATACACCCTCTTATCATTGTAAACATGTCCTTGCTCAGTTCTAAACATTAGCTTAAATTATAAACAATAGCTTAGTCCTTTACATTAATATTCATCCTTAGAATCAAGCTATTCATTCAAGAAGCAAGCTGACCTGTAGAGGAAGACAAGAAGAAGAAGATTGGAGACTGACAAACTCCTCTTCTACATCTCACCTTCTCTATATTTAGAGTAATTAGCTATAGATCTATTCTCAACCATATTTCTAAGCTTTTATTCTGTAAGTTTACTTTTAATTGTTGGATTATTATTTTTAATACTGTTTGTTATTTTAATTGATTAAGCTTGGCGTATATTGTTATTATGTGTTTTGACTTATTGTTACACCTTAGATTTGGCCAATCTTAGGATTATTCTTAGTTATTGACAACACCACATAATCGTCTAGTTTTGATCCCTTGCTTAACTAGATAGCCATCAAGGTTTGATTTAATCACCAATCATTACTTAGGAATCCCTAGTAGTGGAGAGGTTGCTCCTAAGCCTAGAAGGCTAGGTAGAATTTAGAATCCTGGTTAATATATAATGCTTAATCTGTGACAGGTTAGAATAACGATTTAGTAATAGACTCATATTAGTAATCCTAATCTATTAGACTTACATTCATATTTATTTATCTGCATTCATATTTGTTTATTTCATATCAGATATTTATTTCTAGTTTTATATTTTATTCTAAAACATATAAATTCATCTACGCTTGTTAAATATAAGTAGATCTAACGGATACAATCCCTGCGAACGAACTTGACTTATCATTAAAACTTGCAAACGATCTGTGATACTTGCAGTGAGTTCCGTGGTTCTCAAGGGTGTGTGCTCTTTATTATTATTCTTATTTATCTATTTATTTATCACACCTTTGCCCCCACCAATAACCCTATTTTAAATCACTTCTTGGTTGTGCCGTTGCCCCCTTAGTCGCTCTCAAGGTCTAAGGTAGTGGAATTTAGAATCCTGACTAAGTATACCAAGAGCTAATATACTCCCTTATGAATTAGATTTAATAGATAGAATTAGAAGGATTAGTGCATACTAGTAAAACCTAAGTTATATCGTTCATACTATCCTCTTTACTTTTCTGTTATTTATTTTCTGTCTTTAATTTAGTAGTTTAGTTTTCTTATTAAAAACCAAATAAATATCTATCTTTCTCTTCTTTCTACGTGCGTATTATTATCTATCTTTAATATCTGCACTTGATTATTTGCATAAGTTCTCTCTAACTTTCGTCAGTCCCTGAGGAACGAATCTTCTTATCATTAAAACTTGCATACGTCCTGTAATACTTGCAGTACAGTGTTAGTTTAGGGTGTGTATTTGCACTTATTTTATACATCTTTTTATCACACCTTAGGCCACACCAAGTTTTTGGCGCCGCTGCCGGGGACTACAGCGTTAGTCCTTGTGCAATTATCTTGTGCTTTTATTTTAGTTAGTTCTATTTTACGCTTTTCTTTTTAGTTTTTGTCTTTACAGATTCTTTTTAGGCGAGAGCAGATTTATTAGGAGATAAAGGTTTCGTGTTATTAGATCCTGAAGACGCTAATTCATGATGGAATCTCTAAGGCTCAAGGAGTTGAACCGACAACTTGAGGAATTACGAGAACAATCGCGAGAACTAGCTCGGAGGAATCTAGTACATACATCACCTTCATGTCCTAGTTGTGGAGCAAGAGATCACTCGTGGGGACGTTGCATGAACAATCCAGCCTCAATTTCCTTCATGCCTTATCAAAGAGACCATTATCATGATGGTTATTATCAATCTCAAGGAAATTACGCTGACTATCAACCCCCACAGAGTTACAATTGGGTCGGAGATCAACAGCCATGTCATTATGATAACCATTATCATGATGATTATTATCAACCACGACCACAAGCTTATTATCCTCCACAACCTATCTATCAAGAAGCGCCGATTTATAATGAAGCTTATCAAGAACCACTTCCTTATTCAATGCAGCAAAAACAACCTTCGAGTTTGAGTTCAAGTTTGGCTCGACTGATGCAAACACTTGATAATATAGAGAGTCGCCAGCAAGAATCCCAAGACTCGCAGAATGCGCTTATGGAGAAGTTGCAGAGAATGTCACAAAGGATGAATGAAACTCTAATCCCTGCAGAAAGGTAACTCCAAAGTGATACTACTGCTCCAGAAAACAAAGTTTGTCATGCAGTTGAATTAGAAAGTGGAAAACAACTACCTCCAACAAGACCAGAACCAGAACCAGTCCCTATTCCAGACCAGAGGGGGGAAGAAGCAACATAAGATAAGGTCGAAGAGGTAGTTGAACAAGAACGTGTCCAAGAGAAGACACCAGAAAAGAAAGAGAGCCCAGTGGTAACCAATACATGTCCTCCTCCACCATTCCCTTCACATGTCAGAAAGGACAATGACCAGGAATTCAAGAAGTTCGTTGACATGATGAACAAATTAAAGAACAGCAGCCCGTTTGTAGAAGCTCTCACAAGAATGTCAAAATACGGTCAATTCATGAAGGACATTCTTTCTAACAAACGAAGATTCGAAGTTAAAGAGATGAATGGATTACTAGAGGAGTGTAATGCTACACTTGGAATTGAGTTACCACCTATTCCCACGACATCTTGGATGGCACCATCCATGATTATAAAGAATCGAGCTGAAAAGTTCGTGGGAATTAAAGGCAAAGGGTGGAAATTTCGTCATCCTTAATCGAGGTAACACGTCTAACTTTGAAAGACGTTAAACAAAAGTGCTGTACGGGAGACAACCCGTAAATTTCTTTTATGTTTTTACGTTTTTAGTTTTTAATGTATGTTTAGATTAGTTAATTTTAGTTGATATTGCATACTTGAGAAAGGTATTAGTGTTTTTGATGATTAGGTATTGGAGAAATCGAGTTAGGGAAGCGAGCAAAATTTTGTTGGACAGAAACTTCAGCAAGCCATATCTTTGCGCTCGGATATCGGAATCAGGTGATTTTTGAGCCTAAACTGCATAACTTTTCGAGATCTAGCTGTTGGGGAGGTTTTTGTCACATGCGGTACACCGGACTTCAGCCGCGGTGCACCGCATGGTCAAAAACCCGTACCACGGGTTGCTACTACGGGTTTGATCCAGAAACCAGAAAAATTGCCGCGGACTACCCTCCGGTACACCGCACCATGGTCCGCGCCTCAAAAACCCGTACCACGGGGTAGGTACCACGGGTATTTTGACGGAGATAGCTACAGAAGCCGCGTGATACCCTCCGGTACACCGCACCATGGTCCGCGCCTCAAAAACCCGTACCACGGGGTCCTACCACGGGTTTTAACCAGTGAGCAAAAAGTTTCGAGCATCAGATGTCGCGGACTACCCTCCGGTACACCGCACCATGGTCCGCAGGGGTAGTCCGCACGAGCCGCCAGAGAGAGAAAAGAAAGGGTTTCAAGGTTATATGAAGATCTAAAGCTTATTATTCCGAATTTATTAAACCTTAAACCTCTTCCTTCGCTCCAAAACTCTCCCAACTCCATTAAAGCTCATCAAAACCTTCACCAATCATCAAAACACTACCCAATCACCATGAAAACACATCCAATTCATTCTCCACATCATTACAAAGAAGATTCAACCACCTATATCATCCCAAAACACCTTGAATCCAAGAATCAAAAGCTTAAATTTCAGAAATTCATCCTACAATTTCTTAAATCCAAGCCAATCCGTGAAGAATCCATCTTACCCACATAGAGAATCATCATCAAATCACCTTTCCTAACCCAAATAAAGCTTGTACAACCAATAATCAAGAGTTCCAAATTTCAAGAGTGGTTAAAGCTTTGAGTTGGGGGTCAATTGAGATGATTAAGAGAACATGAACATTATCTACTGAAAGGGAGATGAATAAATCAAGGTATTGGATTTAATTGAGAAGAAATCAAGTAAGAAAAGTCCTAGTTCCGATTCAAAGGGTAAAACAAGTCAAGAGAAGAGAGGTTAGCTAGCTGTGTTTGATTCAATGAGCAAAAAGATTCTAACTTTGGTGAAGAAGACAACACAACCTCTACAAATCAAAGACCTTATACCCAGAAGAAATAGAGAAAGCTTCAATGGCCATGATAGCTTCTCCGAAGCAACAATTAAAGGAACTACCTTTTTCTTATGAGAAAGTATTTGAAGAAGAAGTTGAAGGTGAATACATGAAGGTTCATGGAGATTTGGAATGCTTTGGGTTGTTTGTGAATTGTATTTTGTGAAGAGAAGAGGAAGATGTGGCACAGTTGATCTATGAGGAGGTGATACGAATCTTCGATCTCTCCCATGACGTTATATAATGCAATATCCTATTATGATCAAGTGTCCTGAACAAAAAGCGAATAAGAAGTTGGGTGAAGAAGATACATTAGAATTTAATCCGAGTATCAACAAGGCGAGGTAATAGCCTCGAAGAGTATGTTTTCTTTCTTCCCTACCATTTCTTTATGTGCAATATTTCTGCTAATTTTAAATTTTATTTTTCTTGAGTCTTTTTCGAGTCGTGGGGACACGGCTCATTTTTGAGTTGGGGGTGGGGATTCGTTGTCCTCATCTTCCTTTTTGTGTTTTTCATAAAATTTAAAATTTTTGGGTTGAATTAGACATAGAATATCTTTGAATGTACCTATGTGAGCATGATTTTATTAGGTCAATGATAGTAGGTAGTATGTTTTTGAAAGATGCAACAAAATTGTTTAGATGCATGCATGAAAACAGGAAATAAAGGATAGAAAAGTTAATGAGCAATGCTAAGAAGTATGTTGAAACTTAGGAATAGTTATTTGGTATGTAGAACGTGAGGTTTAAAATTAGTTGAAAACTCACTTGTCTATGAACTAGTAATGAAAACGTAACAAAATCCGGTAGTTAGAAAAATGAATAAGGCAGTTCTTTCATGATTAAAACACTTGAAGCCTTTTTTACTTTCTCACCCTTTTATTTGATTATTGTTATTTATCCATCTTTGCCCCTCTGAGCCTTTCTAAAGCCTTTATTACAACACATTATAATCCATACCCTTAGTTTTTAGGACTTATCTATATGACCCGCACTCGAATCGCAAAACCTGAGACAACTCGTTTTAGAGCTTGAGTTTGGGGTGGTGGGTTTCATCATTAGGGAACTTTGGGATTTGGGTATTATCTTTGTGATTTTATTGATGATGAATTGGTATTATTGTAACCCTTTGCCGGGGTAATAGTGAATGAAAAAGAAGCTACGAGCTAATTTTGCCAACAAGGGCATAAAAAGAATATATATATGAAAAAGAAAATAGTGTGATATCTCAACATCAAAAGAGAATCATAGCTATACAAAAAGAAAAAAATTGATATGAAAAGAATATATATTCGGACCGGCAAAGTGGATTTTAAATCATCCAAGGTTCTACTTGGGATTAATTGGGGATGCAAAAAAAAGCATCAATAAAGTGGGTTGAGTGAAAAGATCTTCGAGTGAAAACTCAAGCTCTAGGGCGATTCGTTGATGGCTAGTGAGGAGAGAGCCAAAAGCTCACTTTTCATTATCCAAATATACCACACCCGTCCTTAAGACAAGTTATAACCAAGACCTTAGGATTTCTAACTACTAGGTGGAGAAACAATTGAGTTATTAGGTAGTAGGTAAGTGGACCATTGGATGCTATATTTGGGACCGATGAACAACCTATAGCCATTAATCTGAACTAAGTTATCATCCTCTCCTTCTGGCATTGCGAAATTAATCTTAACTTGAGTTTATGGATTGTTGATTACATGTATATTAAGCATCTTTGTGCATTACTTATTGAGTATTACTACATGAGACTTTTTAGATATTTTGCTCTAGGATCATTCATTGTGTTCTGTTCTTATTCTCCTCCTACTTCTTCTTCTTGACTACCCTACTGTTCTTTACTTTTATTGTATCGGGACGATACAACTTTGAGTTGGGGGTCTTGATGTCTCCTCATTTGTGATAGTAAAATACACTCTTGAGACATCATTTTAGGCTTATTTATTAGTCTATAGGTTGATTTTAGCTTAGTTTAGTGCACTTTCCTATTTTGAGTCTTGATTTAGTAACATAATATTTTTAGAGCATATTGGGTTTAATTGTTTATTTAGTGTGAAGCTTTAAAGATAATTATGGAGATTAATTAGAGTCCAAGTCAAAGATTACAACTTATGGAAAGAGATATGCATGGAAATTGGAGATAGAAGGAAACTGAGTTCAATTAGGAAAAGGAAAAGCTGCCTAAATCTGGGATTCTGCAGAACACGTCTAAAGATTGGTGTTTTTACCTAAGAAATAGGCCGAATTTGGTAATTTCCTTCTAAAGTTCCTAGATAATTCTGTTGCGATTCTTTTGGTATCTTGTGGAGCAAAATCCGACCAATAACAAAGAAGTTATGACCAAAACAACGCAGCAGTGTTTATCTTACGAAATTGGGTTGGGCCAGGAGCCCATTACTTGAAGTTATCTCCAAGAAACGAATTAGGTCAACCTCTAACCTATAAATACAGCCTCTTAACACTCTTAAATCATCCTTGGCCAGACCCTAAGGCCAAGAGGAAGCTGCAACACAAGAGAAGAAGTCTGGAGGGAGCTGTGCAACAACTATGTCTCCTTCAACCTCTTATTTTGTAATTCTTTCTTCTTCTTTTCTTTGTATGAACTAATTCTCTTAGCTTAGGTTTTGCATATGTATAATCTATGAATTCTAATTCTTCTATCTAAGTTCTTTGGGAATTATATGTTTTAATCTGATATTAGCTACTTACCTTTATATTTGATTATGTGTTTTGATTTAATGATTGTTTTCCTTGCTAGTGCACGAGTATAGGATTACCTTAATAGTAGTTAGATGGTCACCTTGTAAGGGTGTTTAACTATTGAACCACCACATAACGTCTAGTGTCGATAGCAGTTCTGACAAAACATACTTCTAACTAGATAGTCATTAAGGTTTGTTTTAACCACCATATCACCAAGATTGCAGTATTTGCTTAGGGCCTTAGTGGCGTTTGATAACCCTATTTTAAATCACTTCTTGGTTGTGTCGTTGCCCCCTTAGTCGCTCTCAAGGTCTAAGGTAGTGGAATTTAGAATCCTGACTAAGTATACCAAGAGCTAATATACTCCCTTATGAATTAGATTTAATAGATAGAATTAGAAGGATTAGTGCATACTAGTAAAACCTAAGTTATATCGTTCATACTATCTTCTTTACTTTTCTGTTATTTATTTTCTGTCTTTAATTTAGTAGTTTAGTTTTCTTATTAAAAACCAAATAAATATCTATCTTTCTCTTCTTTCTACGTGCGTATTATTATCTATCTTTAATATCTGCACTTGATAATTTGCATAAGTTCTCTCTAACTTTCGTCAGTCCCTGAGGAACGAATCTTCTTATCATTAAAACTTGCATACGTCCTGTAATACTTGCAGTACAGTGTTAGTTTAGGGTGTGTATTTGCACTTATTTTATACATCTTTTTATCACACCTTAGGCCACACCAATCGTATAGGTTACCAATTTCAACTTTACAAAATATACTTCAACTTTGAAAATTAATCAAAAAATATTAGACAATACAGTTCACTACCCACATAACACATAACACATTTATAAAACTGAACATAACAAACTTCTCCTATGTACCAAATATGACAAATATATTGAACACCAAAAGCAAAAAACAAAAAAAAAACAAATACAAACGAAATTTTATCCAAAACTTACGCGTAATAATCCGCGGTGGTGGTGGGTATGAATGATGAACATGTTCCTCGGCGACACCTGCGAATGATACAAATACAGTAAACTTTATTACCATCTGCAACCTAAGACAGGAAACAAAAAATCGACTCATTTATCAATCACTCCAATATATTACTAACTCGAAAATAAAGCCAAGTCTAAATTTATACATACTATAAATATGGTACTTATGATGAATAAAAAAACATACGTTATTACAATAACTCCAACATACTCCAATTCGAGCATCATCCTTAGATCATACAATGTACACCAAGTCAAGTCTCATGAATAAATAATACATTCTTTTCAATATCCTATGCTCAAGCTTAAAGTTCACATAATATACTCTTTTGATTTATAGTAATTACAATAACTCACGCAATAAACACCAATCCAAGTTTAATCTATCCAAAATCAAAACTTTTCCATTTACATAATTTAAAGATCTACAAACTAAAGAATCTTTCCATAATCAAAACTTTTCCATATACACAATACAAACATCTATCTATACACTAAATAATCTTTCCATAAATATACTTTTTTCATATTCACAATACAAACATCTACAACCTAAACAAAACTAAATACATTCTTATAAAACACATTAATAACAACATTACGTCTAAAATAATTACACTATTAAACCTCAAGGAACAAGGAACAATTTTAAAACTTAATAAATTTCCTTCTACATTAAATTACTTCTAAATAAAATTTAAAACAATTAAGACAAATAAACCACAAGGAACAAGGAACAATCACACAATTTCGAAACTAATTGCTTAAAAAATAAAGGAAAAAAAAATTATCCGAAAAAAAGATAAAAAACATCTAATCTACAAATTTGATGATCTTAAACACATGCAAGCCATTAAACTTCTTAATAAAAAAAATTACCTCGAAGGTGTTGAGTCCTTCCTAGCCCGAGATTGAGACATCCTATGTCGAAAAACCAGAAAAACCTTCAAGCAGAAAACCCCCCCTTCAAACCTTCGACGCCTAGAACCTTTCAAGCTTTTGGATGTTTGAACTTCAACAATGGAGTTAGTATTTTATAGAGATATTTTTCAACGAAGAAATTTAAGAGTATATGGTGGGAAAACTAAGTGTTTTTTTTATCAATGGACTCTAAAGCTTCGTCCGCCATTCAAGAATGAAGAAGGTTTGAAGGCTTACATTTTCGAAGTGTGAAAAGAGAGAGAAAGAGTGAAATTAGAAGTGAGGGGGGAGAGAGGAGAGAGGGGGGTTGGCGTGTGAAGTAAACCAAAACACTAAAGGTTTTTTTTAATTCAAGTTATGAATATTGTTAAATAAAATAAATCAAAACTATAGGGAGATGACATGTGGCAAAAATGGGAGAAAAGCTTCCTTTTCTCCATTCGGAATTTTCGAACAACAAATGAATCCCACCTCTATTATAAACGACAATATACTACTAAGGGTCAACCAATATAATACAAAGACCTCATAAGGTCAAAAGAGTAATTACCGGAAAAATATATACATTATCGTTCATGAATTGTCTAACCAAGAAAGGGAATCTAATTCATCTCCAAAAAGTGGCTTTATGCACTATCTTACTCGATGCACACAAAATCTAGTCACCTCATCCATCCAATAAGGGTAGCATGGTAATTGCTTAATTATAGTTTTCTATTTTTTTAATAAATCAAAAATCATGTGTATGACAGAAGCCCACGTAAAGTAGCCATAGTGCTAGTCCTTTCTGTAACAAAATAAGAGTAATATTAGTTTTGGTATCTTTTGTTTCAAAATTATATTGCACACTTCGAAAAAAAGAACGTGGTATTAACAATTTGAAGGTCTTGGATAAAATATTAAATTTAATTTGTTTATTTGTAGAAAAAAATAAAATTATAAAAAGTCACCAAATTTATATACTTTTGTGTAGTTGTATGAATAATATCTAAAAAAGAAATAAAAGGCAAATATAGAAGGTTTGAATTAAAAGGCTTAATTTTTTGAGAACTAACATCCACATTGATTTTATTTGTATTTGAATTCTTTTAATTTATAAAATAATTTATTTATTTTTGAAATGCACATTAACATGACAGTTCATTATTATTTAAAATGAAAGATATATTTGTCCTAAAGTTATAACTTATTACAAAGTTAAATAAAATTAATATTATAGGTAGAATTTTATAATCTTCTAAAATACCAAAAAAGTTGGGAGTCTAAAACGGTTATCTTTTTGACGTATCTTCAAAACCAACCCTTAATATGTCCTTGACATTAAAATGTTTCGCCGGCACGTAATAAAAGATAAGGCATATGTTTTAAACTCAATTAATATCAGATGATTTAACTTTTCATTGGACCTATATATAATATCATTAAAATTGGTTTAGGGTCGAAGAATATATAAAACGGAAAAATATATAGTAGTTGAATATTACATGTTTATTTGTTTAACTTTTCAAGTTGAATGGAAATGAACTCAAATTCGAACAAGTCAAACCAAATAGGTTATAATTTGTTTGTTTAACTTATCTAACGAGATCTTTTTCAGTCGAGATAGAGTTACTCACAAATAACTTATTTTTTATGGTTGAAGGAATTTTATAATTGATTGATATTAAATGAAGTGTGTGGTATAAAATTATGAAATCTGATATTAGTAAAAAATAAAAAATAAAAAAATTCAAATTAATTTTAAAAGTTTAATAATACAATTACAAAGTAAATAATATATTAATTTACTATTTCTAAATATAAACAAAACGTTAACAATGAGTTTGAACGAATTTATTTTATTTATTTAACGATCTTGAATTTCAATTTAATTTATAAACTAGTCTACGTGAGTTTTTTTCATGAATCAAGTTTGAGTTGTTGGTTAAGTTTAAAAGTTTTTGTGGATCTTTATTTTAAAATTTTAAAGTCTAAAAAATCTATTTATATGTATGTTGACTTTATAATTTTTTTTTTTTTGTTACATAGGAGAGCCACTTTGGACTCGGAGTCATTGACTCGGTTCGAACCTGCACCACTAGATTGGATGACCAAGGCCCTGGCCAGTGAGCTAATCCAAACTGGTTACTTTATAATTTATTTTTGGCGACTCTTTTACTTTTTAGGAACAATTACCAATTAACTACTGAATAAAAATTAAATTACCATTAAACAACCTTATTTTTATACTACGATTATTTAATAACCATTCTAACATCTAATAATTAAAAAAAAATTCTATATTACCCTCTTTTTTGAATGATAAACCATTTTCCTAGTTTTATGTTTGATTTTTACTTTATTTTAAATATAAAAAAGACGTCCAAATTGCATATCCTACTTTATTGGAAAAGGATAATATAATTCAAAGGCCCAAAAATTGTGAACGGTCTCTTTTTAAGTCCTGATTACAAAAACTTCTTTTTCAAGTCCTAGTTTCTATTTGCTGGTTTGGATTTTTTCTTTTTTATCCCTGTTCTTTATGGGTGCGTACCCATAACGTGTTTTTTGTCAGTACTTTGTTTATGGGCTTAAACTAAGTTTTTATCCTTTCTCGATGTAGGTACGGCCCCATCTCGAACGATAGCTACATGGGTCCGTACCCATGCCGAAAAACGAGATTTTTGTCAATCTATTATGTTCTTCTCGTGATATTTAAATTATAATGCTTGTGTGGGTTGGCCCCATAATGAAGAAAAACAACAAGGCGTTGGCCCCATATAGATCACACACATAGGCTGGCTATTAATTTTTTTTAATGGGCTGTACCCATAATGTACAAAATAATTCACACCAACTAAAACCCATATTGGGCCAGCCCCATTACTAACACAACCTATCTGGGGCTGGCCTCAATCACTATTAACCCATAATGAGGCTGGCCCATGTACCTTCGCGTATTGAAAAAAAAACCAAACTGAATCCAGCGTCGAACGGCGATGGTGGCGGTCATCGAGCGCAGCAACAAAAAGGCAACGCCGAAGATGAATAGACTGGGCCCATCAACAGTGGACGGCGTGGTGGCGGTGATGAAGCGCAGCGGATCTGATGCTCTTCTCGCTGATGGCGGCGCTGAAGTATGACAGCGGCGCTGGTGGATCTGAGTGGTTCTTCGTCACGGTGAAGATGAAAGTTTTCATGGTCTCCAGAGAGCAGCAGGGGGTGGTCGCGGTGATGAAGATGGTGTCGCTGGGGATGGCAGGGGGTGGTGGTGGTGGTCTGCAGAGACGAAGAAATGGGAGAGGGGAGGGGTGATGGGGTTCGCTGCAGTGATGACGACGGCGGCGCTATATCTTCTTGTGCTTCCTCTATATATTCGTCAATCAATCTTCTTCTTGGAGGCATTTTTACCTGTATTTACACAAACAACAACCACGAGAAACTGTTTAGTAGTCTGAATTGACATTCACATAATTAAACAGTGAATTTCATGTTTAATTCAGTTATATGCAGAGCATACAGTTAACTGTTTTGAGTCTTTCTCTATAATATATCATAGGGATGGAAACAGTTCGGTTTTTTGCAAAAATATCGAAAACCATAACAATAACCGTTTATTTTATTGAAAACCATATCCTAACGGTTTTAACCATCAGTTTCACAATTCAAAACCATAATCGTATTATTCAGTTTTGGTTTTTTAAACGGTCTTGCAGTTTTTAACCACAACTAAATAATAATTAAATAAATATATTAATTTCCATAAAATCAAACCGCATATATAAGAAAAAATTTCAAAGTATATAAAATATTGCGTAGGTTTTTGAATAAATTGCATATGTATTATTTAGTTGGTAATATATAGTATTTGGATTTTGGTTTTAGAATTTTAATATATCTAACTTAATTTAATTATTATAAAATATGAAAATATATATATGATAATAATTGGTTTTTGGTTATTCGGTTTTATTTTTATCTAAAACCATAACCTAGCGGTTTTAACCATCGGTTACACTTTTCAAAACCATAACCTAATGGTTTTAACCACGATTATATAATTTGGTTTTTAATCGGTTCAGTTATCATCGGTTTTGGAATTTTAACCGTAACCATTGTCATCCCTAATATGTCCTGTATTTACCAAAAATTCAATCTAAAAGCCCTTGTTTATTTCCATTCTTCATTAATAGTTCAATTTTTTTGAAATAATTGCATTATAGGTCCCTATTTTACATGTCAATCATGTTTAATCACTGCAATCCATTTTTTGTTGATATTAATCACATTATTCTATCACATTCATCCTAAAATCCTATTATAAACCCCCTAGAAACTAATAAGATCGCTATTTATAAACACTATTAACCTTAATCAAACATTAATCAGGCAAAAATCATTCGAAATCAACATACACTGCATATTTGTTTCGGTTTTGTTCATAAATCACACAAGAATAGAGTTGGAATCATAAATCACTCTAAAAAATTTCAGAATAACATAATTTTTTTGGTTTAGTACTTACGTATGTGGTTTTTTTGCTTTTTTTTGTACGATGTTTGTCTTTGTTGTTGATCGCCTTAATCGCGTGTTTTTTTCCGCCGTTTCAGTCGCGTTGATTCAGTCGCCTTCTTTGTCGGTTCCCGCCCGGTGTGTGTGGTTTATGTGTGTGTACTGTGTGTGTTATGTGATACAAACTAAAAACACGTGGGTGGGGTGTGGAAGGTTATTGTTTTATTTTTTAATTACTAATTATAGGAGTAATTTGGGATAAGACTGTTTTCTATAAAGTATCTTCTTCTAGATAGATTTTTTTTTTAAATAAGTTTTCTATTGGGGATTAATCTAGGCTCGAAAAATAAAAAATACATAAAAAGAAGAACAAGAAAAAAGACCCCAATGATTTTTTTTTTGTCAGAAAAGACCCCAATGATGATCTTCAAATTTTTCAATACCTCTAGTAGGTAAAATGGTGTAAACCTCATTGCATATTCATTCAAGGTTAGTTATTAATTAAGTTTAATTTTTGGTATTATTTTAAATTATAAGAATGATTTCTTAAGTTTAACTTTAAGTAATCAACTGATTGGAATTTGTTTTTTCAAGCTAGGGTTCTTACAACGAAATGGATGTATAAATGATTTAGCATTATTCGATGTAAGTATAAATAACCCTCTTCTTTTGATTGGACTCTAAGGGTATATTTGGTTTGAGGGATTAGAAAGGGAGGGAATGAATTATAAAGGATAGTAGTTATCCTTCCTTTGTTTGTGTTATAAATTTTTGAAAGGATAAGTTATTAAAGGATTAAAATTATACCTTCTATTCCTTTATATCTTATCCCTCCAATTTGGGGTCATTAGAAGGAAGGGATAAATTTTAATAGTAAAATATCTTTATTACTCTTATGTTCTATTTAAAATATATTTTATTAGGGATATAAAAATAATTTAATTATAAAATAATCCTTTCCTTTCCTTTACTTATACCATCCAAACACAAAATTTAAATAATCCTTTACTAATATTTTCCTTTCTTTTTCTACTTAATCCAAATAAGATTAATACTCTCCTCTCCTTTCTTTTAATATACTATCCTTTCCTATCCTTTAATAATTAATCCCCTCTATATCCAAAGTTCCTTTCGAACGAAAAAAAGAACTCCAAGTTCCTTTGATATTCAAATTTTTTTAATGATGAATTTTTTCCTCTTTTCAAGATTCTTATGAATATAACTCTCCAACTTATGATAGTTAATTTTATGAACGTGTGTAAACCTTTCATAGCTTCCTCTGCATATCTGATATATTCAATTATTTTGAATAAAATCATTTTGAACTTACTTCTTACATTCTCAGAGTTGTTGTAGTTTCGCTAATTTATTCGAGTATATATAAGTCTGGAGAACTTATATCAAATAACTATTTATAATCTGATTTTTTAGTATTTACTCATATTTGTTATTTCATTAACTCCTTTTGCAGAGTGTGGAGAAGTAGGACCATACCATCTCAAGAATAGAAATCTCAAGAATGAATGGTTTTTACTTGGATAGGCTTGTATTGAGTTTGTGTAAAGGTTAATTTGTTTTACCAAAGTATTCTCGCTCTGAATTTTATTTCATTAAACTTTTGGGCATCGCAAAAAATGTCGTAAAGTAACGCTCACGCTCCTTTGTCTCTTCATTGCCTATAAGTGAAGTGGATCAAATCGATGACGATCGTATAAGTGCCTTGCCTAATTCACTAAAAGTTCACATCCTTTCTTTGTTAAACATAAAAGAATTAGTCAGAACCACGGTATTGACTAAGAGCTGGCAATATATTTGGACCTTAGTTCCAATCTTAACCCTTGAACAGCCTTCTCTTAAGGTTGTTGCAGGGGTCAATAGAACACTACTTCGTTTTTGGAATACAAAAATAGAAGAATTTAAAGTTGTGTTTGATTATGATGATCGTTTCGACCTTGATGTTGTTACGTGGGTTAGATTTGCTATAGAGAAAAACGTGAGACGTCTGATTTTAACTTTTTATTGTGGTCCCATCATGTATTCTCTTCCTCAGTTTATTTATTGCTATGCATCAGTGGAAAATTTGAGTTTATACCGTTGCAAAATTGAGCCTAGAGGAGTTATAAGTTGGACATCTCTTAAAAGTCTAAGCCTTTCTTACATAAGTTTAAGCGATGATTCAATAGCAAAGATATTATGTAACAGTGCTATGTTAGGATACTTGAGAATCCATAGTTGTGATCAATTCAGTAGTTTAGACATCATGTGTAAGAGTATGGGGGAATTGGTTATCGATACCTATTCATCATCATCATCTATTTATGGATACATAAAAATATCAGCACCAAACCTTCACTCCTTGAGTCTTTTGGGTGAAATTGAGGGATATTGTCAATTGATCAACATCTCATCTCTTCTACGAGCTGAACTCAATTTCTCATTTGAAATATATAATGAAAGTGATGATAGTGATGATTGTGATGACAAATATGTAAGCAAATGTTTCGTTGAATTTGGTAAACTTCTGGAAAGTCTTAACCATGTAATAGAAATTAGCTTCGGGCTTCAGTGTATTCAGGTAATATTTTCCCTTGGAACTTGCATGTCGTGTTTCCTTACCCTGAATTTCCATATATATTACAGGCCATGTTACGATTAGAGGAAAATAAGTTGTCAATGCCCGTATTACACCTTACATGCTTGAAGCTGAATTCATGCATTGATCAATTAGACATCCCTGGAATTATAAGCCTGTTGAAATGTACACCAAATCTCGAGAAATTAGTCATAAACAAGATAAGCGATTGTCGCTCAGAGGTATTATAAGAATTTTTTTCCCATTTCTTATATATACTCATCCTCTTTTCATACTTATTTTTGTAGTCTATTCTGGGTTCTGACAAGCTAGCAAAAAAGTTCTGGAATTCTGAACGGAAGATGGAGAAATTCTCCCTTCCACATCTGAAGACTGTGAAGTTCAATGGTTTTAAGAAATGGGAGGATGTTAACGAATTTACATTTGAGCTAGGACAAGTACTTCTAAGAAATGCTGAGCTTCTTGAAGAAATTGTTATTTCTGTGGGAGAATATCAGATGCGTGTCACACCTCGTGCTGCATAATGTTTGTATTATAACTTTTGATTGTGCTTTCAAGAGGAATTATATAATCTCCATGTAGTTGTTGAGCCGTGCTCTTGTAAATTTAATTTCTTGTAATGAACTTTTGGTTTGTTTTCGGGTAAATGCCTTTATTGGTCCTTATCCTAGGGGTTTAGAACACTTTTCCCCCTTATCAAAATAAGCATTTCTTCCCTTTATCTTTGAATTAGGACAACTTTCATCCCTTTTTAACCTTCTATTTGTTCAACGATTTGTAAATGTTCAATCAATACCACCTAAGCTGTTATGTCACGATAACACCTTTTAAATAAATAGCATTTTATTAGTATAATATACATTAATTCTACAAATTTAACTTCACTGCCCACCGTGTAACACACTATTCATACAAATTGAGCATACATAAATTAATTTATTAACTTAAACAAAGTAATCATAAACCGGTCTCTTTTGTTTTAAAATTATTTCGTGTCCTCAAAAAAAAAATGTAAAACTTAACAAAGCTAGCTTCAATTTGTTAAATTTCCAAAAACTTTGGATATCAAAAAAAAGATCTCAAAATATAAAGTTGGTATTGAGAATTTGAAGGTTCGAATAAAATATTAAATTTAGTAGGTATTATTCATAAGAAAAAATTATCGTAAAAGTTACAAAAGGTCACCAAATTTATATAAGAATTTTTGTTTTTTTTTTTTTTTTTTTTTTTTGGACGGGGAATTTTTGTTTAGTTGATATACGAGTTATATTATATTTAAGAAAGAATTAAAGGTAAACAAAAAATTTGAACGAAAGCAAGATCTTTTAAGAACCACATTCATATTGATTATCGTAAATGTTTGAATTCTTTTAATTTAAAAAGTAGTTTTCCTAAAAAATGCATATTAATTTAATATTTTATTATTATTTAAAATAAAAATTAATTTTTTCTTAAAATTATAACTTATCACAAACTTAAATAAAATTAATATTTATCAATGTAATTTCGTAACATTATTTATATGAAAATAAGCGTACAGATAAAATTAATTTACAACTTAAATAAAGTTATCATAGTTTTGAATTTCCGTTTTTCAACTAAATAAGAGTTGTATTAGTTTTGATATCCTTTGTTTCTAAATTATATTGCACATTTTGAAAAAAAAATATGATATTAATAATTTGAAGGTTCTAGATAAAATATTAAATTTAATTTGTTTATTTGTAGAAAAAAATAAAATTATAAAAAGTCACCAAATTTATATATGAGTTTTTGTGTAGTTGTATGAATAATATTTAAAAAAGAAATAAAAGGTAAATATAGAATGTTTTGAGTTGAAAGACTAGAGTTTTTTAGAACTGATTTTATTTGTATTTGAATTCTTTTAATTTACAAGATAATTTTGTTTAGATGTACATTAAAATGACATTTCATTATTATTTAAAATAAAAGTTATTTTTGTCCTAAAGTTATAACTTATTACAAACTTAAATAAAACTAATATTATATGCAGAATATCATAATCTTCAATATCATTCTTTTAAATCACTACAATAAGAATTATGGATAATCACTATTTTATGTCAAATATTTTTACTTTCTTCTCATTCAGCTGAAAAAAGGATCTTAATTCCTACTAGATATCAGAATAAAAAACTTTCTTCCAATAGTAGTTTGTCGTAGTTTGCTTGTTTTAGTCCATACAAGACCTTCTTGAGTCGACTAATTAGCAGGGTTGGTCCTAACATTTTCGGAGTGTAAAGCAAACTCTACAAGATAATTCTTTCAAAAAAAAATTACAAATTACCTAAAAGAAATCTAAATATTTACCAATTCCTTTTATCATGAATCTAATTATTTAAAAAATGTAAAATAATTATATTAATATAATTCAATAGATATAAAATTAATAAAAGAGATAATTCCCTGCGGGGTACCGATCTAATTTTTGACTTTTGGGTGTTCAAGGTTGTAAAAGTGACAAATCAATACCAAGGTTTAATTTTTGTGACTTTGTTAGTACATGTCGTCAGTTTCTCTGTAAAGTGGTGGATGTCTTCAATGGCTTGGTGGGCTTGAGCCCACCCTCAACATTTAAAAAAAAAAAAGATTGAACTAGGCATTAACCTGCAAAATAGGAATAATTGATATTTTACTACAAATTTAATATACAAAACTAATTGAATGGTTACTTTTTTTTCTTATCGTTTTATTTTTTTCTTTTAATATTTAATAAATTAAACTTTTTAATTAATTATAATATAAAAATAAAAATAAATAAATTATTTAATTCATAAAATGACATTTTAACTCCGATTAATACATTTATAATTAAACTAGTTTTACAGAATATCACAATAATATATAATACACTACGAAATAAAAGATACGAAAGCATTAAATTAATATACAAATAGAATGGCTTTTGGTTAACGTCGTTAAGCTAGACGGGTTACCTCTGAAATCATCGTTAAACAAATATATATATATATATATATATATTTTTGGTTAAACATCAAAAAAGAAAAAAAATCGGGGGCGTTGCCCTCAAACCCCCTACAACTATAAGCCTACCCTGATTTGGAATCCTGGATTCGCCACTGCATGGCGCCTACGTGGCGAGTGGACACCTGGCATACTCACGCCACGCAAGCCCCACATAGGCGCCACGTAGGCACCATGTGACTCTTAATTCTTAACAGAGAAACCGACGGTGTGTACTAACGGAATACACAAATTGAAACCTTGTGTATTGATTTGTCACTTTTTAAACTTTGGAGACCCAAAAGTCAAAATTTGAAACGCTGGTACCCAGAGGTGTATTTTTCCTTTATGAAATAATACCATCATTAATTAAAAAATAATTTAGAAAAGAAAAAAATATACGTATAAAGGTTGCAATATTTCTGGCAGATATATAAAAAATAGAAGATTTTTTTAAACAGAAAAAGTGCATTTTTGGGTTGGGCCAAAACTAGATCCTTTTAAATATAATAAAAAACTTATATATAAAAAAAATTAAAGGACCCAAAAATTATAAGAATTGGGAGGGAGGCCAAGGCTGTGGCTTCCTTGACCTCCTCCCATGACCGACCTTGCTAACTAGATACGAAGAAACTAATTGCCCTGGCGAAGGGTGCATGGGAAACCCGTCATGTACATTTCTGTTCAAAAATAAACGCCCCACATCTCAATAGAACGAACACTACTTTATTGTCGGACAACTTCTGCAATCAGAGCATGTACAAAAGTAACCTTTTCCAGTAGGACTAAGTCTTCTCAAATCAATACCAAGAGTGGGTCTGAATGTTTATGAAAGAAATTCTTGTGTAACAGTGTGTAATCTTTATAAGGAGATATTCCTTCGCTCCTAGCCAAGGCATGAGTACCAAAAATGCATGTAAACTACCAATTCATTTGTTTGATTGACCGATCCCGTCTTAGGGGATATAATCTATCAATAACGCCCCTTCTCTGTCTAAAAGAACATTGTTATATGTCGTTAAATGCTAATATCCCTTGAGTATTTCTTTCTTTCTATATCCCTTCGAATCGGTCTCAACTTTAAAGATACTATTTCTCATCGATCAAAATGGCCAGTCACAATTGTTGCCTTCGCACGCCCTGCCCTGAGTACGTCATGGAAAGAAAATTCCTAAGATTTGCCATTCTATGTTGATTTCTTATTTCATATCTTTAATGCATTTTTATTTTATTTTATTTTAATTTAACAATAACTAATATATAATAGTTTATTATATCACCATTCACCACCACCTCCTCCATTTACCACCATGTTTCCGGCTGCTATCGTCTATCACTGTTGACCATGTTGGTCAACCTTGTTGGTTAACTTCGGCGACTTTTTTTGGTTTTTACATTTTGCATATCAAAATCATCGTTATGATTTTTTCCAACTCTTGCGAGAAGAAAAGTTGTACAAATCTGACATATACTGAAGAACTAGATATCTGAAATTGAAGAATTACAAATTTAAAGTCCCAAAATTTTGTAGATGTAGAATTATAATTTATAGTTACGTGAAATCACCAATTTGTAGTTCGACAACTACAATTTTGTAGTTATCAAATCAAAAATTGTGGTTGTTTATCATAAATTTGCAAATTTACCCAAATTTGAATAAAAGTAGCAAAAATACTTAAGAGATTGATGAAAAACAAAACTAACGCAAGCGAGGCTTTGATAATCTTCCCTGGAACTTGGGCTTGGACATTATTGTTGGGTGAACTTTGTTCTCTTGGAAAGGAAATTGTTTCCTTTAATCTTTGCAAGGCTCCAAGTTTGTGCACTATCAGGGTGGTCCTCTTAACGCCTCTAGTTGATGAGACCTTATTTATCAGGTTCCTTGTTTCATGTACTTTTTCAATTGTCATAACCTCCACTATTGGAGATTGATGCGTCTAAGGAAAGTTTGGGTGATTGGTCTGTTTCAGAGCTATTTCGAAGACCTTGGTGTTATTTGTGGAGTTGGAAGGACATATGTGAAATTTTTCTTGTTAGGTTTGGACCCATACGATCGATACTTTTCTTTCTCTCTTGTAGCTTGGTCAATAGATTGGACGCGTGTCTGATTGGTATTGGAAAATTCCCCTCTATTACATGGTTTGGTTGACTTCTCATGCACCCCTCTTGTTTCCATTCTCGTGCCAACAATTCTTTCACGTTTCCTAAGTTTTTTTGCATACACTTCTTCCCTTTTCTACCCCTACTTAAATTTCTTCTCTCATGCCCACACTGTCGATTTCCATAGCTCTTAAATTTCCAACTCAGCCAAAAGTCTGAACCGTTAGAAAAAAGACATCATATTAGTGAGATTTTACATTCCAACACCCCCTCCCTCACATGCAAGCTTTAGTAGAGTTTAGAGAGGAGCTAAGCTTTGCACGTGCATATTTTAGGTGGGTGGCGGTGAAGAGACTCGAACCCGTGACCACGGTCTACCGTGGAACTCTAATACCATCTTAAATTGCCAACTCAACCAAAAATCCGAACGATTAGGAGAAGACATTATATTAGTGAGATATTACATTCCAACACTAGTTTGCATAGGTGTTTAGCATGGTATCCCCCCTTATTTCAGCGTGGTAAGCAAGTTTGATAGTAATTTCGATTGGTCTCAACATCTTTATCCCCTTTGCTTTGCTTGCTACTTTTTGTTTCTCAATTTGACCATTGTGACCTTTGTATTTTTTAATTTTTTTTGGATAAATATTGCTTTTTCTTGTCTTCAAGTAAACGACACAAACATCTCTAGATTGTGTGGTAGGATTAATTTTGGTTCGATACTCATCTTTCTTGGCTACAAATGTCTGCAGTTACCCACATGATCTGCTTGGAGTTCACGTGGTCCAGTTTTTTTAATCCTACTTCTAAGGGTGTGGCGGGAAATTATAAGCAAGTTTATTCCATATATTGGATTTCAAAGACAGTTAGTTAGTGAAGTTCTTATTGAGAAAGTCTCATATGTCAAGCCTAAAGGGTGTTCTATTAGCTGTTTATTCAGCATTCGGTACTTATCACTTAAGAAAATGCCTTATTACTTTCTTATTAGCTCCCAAACTTCCTCTAGATTTGTACTCTCGAGAATCCTGGATCCTATTGGCTGAAAGATGAAGCAACGTGGGTGGTTTATTCTCTTGGAGAAAAAGCTATATTTATTTGGCCTAATCCCTTCTCTCATTAGATATTTTATCGGGAATCCCATGAAGACATGAACTTTGATTTGAATGTGAATAATAAGTTGATAAGTGGAGAGTGGCTCTACCAAACTTTTTGGAATTCTTACCTGGTATGCATGTGTTCATAGTTTTAAATATTTCCTTTTCTATGTTTTGGAGATGCTTGCTATGTAGATGGAATCCTTCACAAGGTTCACGGGTTTCTTCTGGTTGAATAGCGTTAATAATAATTTTTTGTTGCTCAAAAGGATTTGCTACATGTCTGCTATTATTATAATTTTGTGATGGGCTATTTATGTTGATTGGTGATGGTATCAAGGGCGGAGCCATGTGTATGTTAGGGGGGTCCATGGCCCCCCCTGATTTTTTGAAAAAAATAATTATAACTATCTCAAAAAAAAATTATAAGTAAATAACCCCTAAATTATTAAGAAATCTTCATTTGTCCCCCCCTAACTTTTAAAAGTTTATTTTATTAAGCTTTAAATTATTTTATTTATAAGATTTTCTTATTTTTTATAACAAAATATATGTTATTTTATATTAAAAAAAAAAACTTATAACAAAATTAATTAGAAAAATCAATATCGAGACTTATATTGTAATATTTATATAATATAGGGACCTTTAGAGCAATTTCTTCTAATATAAGAACCTATTTTACGATTTTTGTATGATATTTAGACTTATAGTGCAAATATTGGCGAATTTTTTTTTTCGGGGGCAACACAAAAATTCCTGGCTCCGCCCCTGGATGGTATGGCTTACCTTGATCTCAAAGATTGTATTTTCTTCACTTGATGGAACTAGTTGGAGAAATTTTGTAACCTTTATTTGCTTTCACCAGATTTTGGTTGGTTTTCGTATCTCTAAAGCTTTAACAAGAAAAACTCTCAAACCTTAATGGCCTCCATCGCTGGTGGCTCTCTGCTGGTGATGGCGGCCCACCTCTCTACTTCTTTTCCATTTCTTTATCCTTTGTTTTATTTTTTTGCTTTCTCATGTTCTTCCTTCCCCCAAGCAACGTTTTATCCTGGTAGGCCTCTCTTCCCAGAGTACTTACTTACATCTCGTTGGCAGATCCTCAGATCTGTTATAGACTTCTTGGGTTAGGTTCGTTTTTGAAGCATGCTTTACTGACCTTATGTACTCTCCTTCATTGGATGTGTGCTGTTGTGGCCGTTTGGGTTCGTGTAAAGTTGCTGCCTATGGTGTTTCTTTCCTCCGCCAGTTTCACCATCTCCGGCTATAGCTGCTCCTCACCGAAATTAAGGGCTTTGTTGCTTTCATCTTCATCTTGCACAATCTCAGCCACCACATTGGAGAAGTTTGAATACGGCCGTGACGGCATTTGCAAAGACGCTGGCGAGGAGGGAAATGGGGATTTTCAGTTGGGCTGCTTTGTTGGGCCTTGTTTTGTTTTCAGAAAGGATATTTCTGAAATGGGCTTTGGGTGCAAAAATAACGATCCGTGCGTGAAGATCAATGGTGGGGTCCTTGTCTTTTCTATTGTTTGTCCGTGTGTTTTTGGGTATCGATCCTTCTACATTTTCCTTTGTTCTTCTATACTTGTGCTTAGTAGTGATTCACTTTGGGTCCGAGTTACTAGGTTAGATAAATTCGACCTTGGAAGTTCGAGTGTTTGCCGTTCGCTCGAATTTTTTATTGTTCATTATTAATTTGGCCTAGGAGTTTGGCTTACGCTTGTGTGGGGTTGCATTAGGAATGGTTTTGTGGTTTTGTGTGTACTTGTGGGTTTGTGTTGTGTCTCTGTTTCTTGTAGTTTTCTTATTTTCATGGGTGGTCTTTATGGATATTTGCCAAGCTTTTTCTGCAGAGGTTCTCTGTTCTGTCTTGGTAAGCTCCTACTCGTAAGTTGTTGGGCGTTTCTTGGTTTATGCGTTTTCCCCCCACTAGTCGGTAGTGGTTCTTCACTTTTCGTCTGCTTTATCTTTGCATTTGATTCAAACAAGGTGAGATTTAGGTGTTTGCCGTTCACGCAAATTTCATTTTATTTGTTTCTGTCTTGTTTGATTAGCTTGAGCTTGAGTGTTAGTTTGGGATTGATTATTAGGCTAAGTATTGATTATTAGGCTAAGTATTCGCTTGTTTATCCTTTTGCGGTGTTACCTTTACATATCATATGAGATGTTATCCACGCTTTTCGTCTTTGTGCCATCTAGAGAATTACGTCTTCCCTCGACCTTTTCTCTCACCCTTTATTGTGGTGATATTTGGAGGTCTCGACTAGCTCGTGACTTTGTTCTGATAGATTTTTCCATCCCTAGCTCGGTGGTGGCTGCCACCTGGGCATGGTTCTTTGGTTTCGTTTCGATGGTTGGTTTCAGTTTGTTTTGGCACGTGGGAAAGGATCTTGGTAGCTTTCGGGTGGATTTGATGGTAGAGCAAGGTGCATCAAAGATATGCTGTAATTTGGTTTTCACTTTATATATTGTTTTTACTTTTATTTATGTATATGTTTTTAAATGCCTCGGTTTCGGCTTTCACGTTCGGTAGGTATTGATCTTTTTATTTATATATTATTCGTTTGAAAAAAAATGGCTATTATTTTATAGAATAAATATAACTTTATCTCTTTATCCTTATTTTATAATATCCCTTTATCTACTATTTTTTTTTTTCATTTTACCCTAATAAGTTTAATTAATTTAAATTATTATATTAATCCATAAATTTAAAAAAACAAAATTAACTATTCAAATATTTTATTTTTTCAAAATCTACTCAAAACGATTATTTTTATTACTATTATAGATAAATGAAATTTAAAATATACCTTTCCTTTCCCCTCTCCCTCATCCACCACCTTCTTCTTCTTCTTCTTCTTCTCTAAAAAAAGGACTATGACCGTCACCTGAGACCAACAAAAAAGTCCACCCTACCATGTTCCTCAAACTCATGGCCATAACTATCGCCCAAGACCAATAAAAAGTTCACCCCCACCCTACTCATCTCTTCAAACCCACCCACCCCGCTTATCTCTTCACGCCACCTATTCTCTCCTCCATTCAAACCCACCCCGACTATCACTTCCATACATTCCTTCTCTTGAAGCAAGTGATTAATTATCAAGATTGGACTCTAATGTTTTGGTTGATAATTGAGCATCAATTTAAAGAAGGACAAGAAGTGTAGTTGGGGGTAAGGTTGATTTGGTGTTTCCATGGCAGTTACGCAAAATAGAGTTTACATAAATTCAGAATCTAGTGCTCCACAATTGAAGGTTGTTTTGGTGTTATGTTTTCTCTCGCAAAGGAGCCCGCTCAACTATTATACTTTGGTGAAGGATTCAGCTATAGCCTCCCAATTAACCAATGATTATATTCTGAGGTGGGGAATCTCTTTATTTATGGCTGATGACAAAGTAGCAGGTACTTTAATCCTTATTTTCTTCTTGATCAACAACCTATTTCCGGTAGGAGATCCACTTTTCTTGGGTTTATTGAAGGCTGAAGTTTCTTAACATGAACACTCTTTGTTTAGATGACAGTATATTTTCTTTAGGGGTTTTATCTTGTTATTGTGATAATATTTTGATAAAGAATATTGTAAGAAGTTTGATTAATGGAAGTTAGATTGTTGACGGCCAGATCTTGGAGTTCAAATCTTTGGACATTTCTCCTCATTTTTACTAAGAAAGAACCTTCAATTTTTTATTACCTTACACGGAAGTCGGGGAGGTCCCTTTTGAAAGGAAAAGGTTCGGTAAACCCATCTTAAAGAGTTACATGCCCATTTATCTAAACTGAGTGCCCATCTCAATTGTGTTTTAGTGATTTATTTTTCTATTTCTTCAAGTAAATTCGGTCGGTTGGGACATTCATTTTTTCCAGGTCCTTTTTGGAAGAAAAATATTCGACAAACCCGTCTAAATGAGTTGCAAGTCTCTTTATCTAAATTAGGTATCCATCCTATGGGTTTCTTGGTGGATTTCACCAATTTTGGAGTGAAGATCTTGAATTTAAATATTTTGATAGGGAAACTCCTTATGCAAATCTTATGTTTATCGATATTTATCGGGATGGTGGAACATTGATGTGAAATTCTTGGATTTTATTCACAAGAGATTGGTGAAAAAATAAGAATCAATTTATGTTAAGATACTTCTTAATTTGACTTTCAAATGTTAAATGTGTATGCTTGGGTGGGTGTTTTTTGTTATTGTTAATAAGATGGCCGCTGAATTCCTTCTTAGCCACCTCTCCGTCTACTTTGTGTTTTTGTATTTCTCTAGACAACAAACCTCTAATATTATTTTTAATAGTAATTCTGGAAATGGGCGATGATTGCCATCACCATGAGTTATAAATGTCGACTTGAATGATATTTTATATATATCTATAATGGTAATCCCCTTGATTACTGCTAAATCTTTGATCTTTTCAATTACTTATGTAGTTTCTTTTCTATAGAATTTCAGATAAACAAAATTTATTTCAAATATGTTGGTGTCGGCCTAGGGTGTCAGAAAAAATAAGATAAATATAAGCCAGAAAACAATGCACTTTCACCCTAGACAGGCACGGTACTGCAAGTATTACAGGACGTATGCAAGTTTTAATGATAAGTGAAGTTCGTTCTCAGAGACTTAGTGTGTTACACGACTGAGTAAATAATAACGAGTAAGAAGCAATTGATTAAAAGACAGGAAAATAAATAGAGTAAATCGAGATTAATAATTAAACTAAGGAAAATTAAAGACAGTAAAGTAAATACGAAGGAATATGAGATGAGAAGTATAACTTAGGTTTTGCTAGTATGCACTAATCTTTCTAATTCTTTCTATCAAATCTAGTTAATAAGGGAGATAATTAGCTCTTAAATACTTAGTCAGGATTCTAAATTCCCATACCTTAGACCTTGAGAGCGACTAAGGGGGCTACGGACACATCACGAGGCAGCCTAAACTTAGAATTATCAAACGCTATTAAGGTCCTAAGCAATTCAATTCCAAACATGATGATAGTGATTCAATTATACCCTAACGACTGTCTAGTTAGAATTAGTGTTGTCAAGACCAATATCGACACTAGACGTTATGTGGTGTTTCAATAATTAGACACCCAGCTAAGGTGAACATCTAACTACTATTAAGAAAGCCTAAAGTGACCAGTTCTAGGACAGGCAATAATTCAAAACACATAAACAAATATATAGGTAAGCAGCTAATATTAGATTAAAACATATAATTCCCAAAGAAACTTAGATAGAAAGAAATTAGAATTCATAGATTATACATGATGCAAAACCCAAGCTATGGGAAAATTAGTTCATACCTGAAGGAAATAAACTAAAGGAAATAATAAAAGACATCATCTTGCTCTCTACAATAATTCTGATGATAATAAACCTAAAGAATAATTACTATGAGGCAAGGATGATTTACAAGTGATATAAGGGTGTATTTATAGGTGTATAGAAGCCCTAATTCGTTTTCTTGAAGGAGAAGGTAAGTAGTGGACTCCAAGCCCAACTCAAATTCGTAACCCTAAATCATGCAATCAGACCCGTTTTTGTTTTGGTCCTAGCATATTCAATACTCATCCGTTTGACGCGTATGAGTAGTCGAAATTCATCGTCTTGGAAAGATCTCCAACTTTGCTCTTTACCATTTCTCCAAATTCCACACCAATTTTGAGATATAAGCTGATTTGTGGTCGTAGGTGCTGAAATTCAGATTTAAGACAACTTTTCTTTTTCTATGATTTTAGTTTTTCTTTCTTTATCTCCAATTACCATGCTTATCTCTTTCCATATCTCTTAGTCTTTGACTTGGAATCTAATTAATCTCCATAATTATTTTTAAAACTTCTCACTAAATAAATAATTAAACCCAATATGCTTTAAAAACAATAATTTACTAAATCAAGACTCAAAATAAAAAAGTATAGCATTTTCTCAAGAAAATCGACTACTATGACTTCTAAATCACTAAAAATGATGTCTCCAACTAGGATTAATTCATGACAAATAAGAAGACATCATATGTACTTTAGACTATTTTGGTGGCCTTATTATCTTTTCATTTATTTTGTTGTTTTTCCCTTATTATTATAATTATAGCTCTTTATGTAATAATTTCACACTCTTATAGTCTTAATATCTATTTTTGGAAAAAAATATCGTTTACCCTAAAATATTTCAATGGTGGATATATAATTCAATAACGGTTGGCAGATATTACTATTTCCTAAAATACTAGGGTCGTGAAACATAAATATATAAAACTATAAGAAAAGAAAAGAGATATAAGAATCAGATAAGCTTTACACTATCAGTGATACTGAAAAGAGCGAAGAGAAGAAAAAATGGAGAAATACTTTGGAAACGCATACCGAGGTGACCCGGGTGTCCCTCACGCCGACCCGGAGCGATTCGTCAACATTTGGATAGGCTCCGCAGCTTACTCCGCCATCGCTTACGTCCAACCCTACATGTGGCAGCTCTCTAATCAATTCAAGTAATTTCTTTAATTTATTTGTTTGAATATTCCCTTTGTTTATGCGATTAAATTCATTTTAATTACTGTTTCTATTTAATTGTATTTAATTTTGTTATTACTTAGTGCTTATACCACACGGGTTGCTTAGATGATAAATGAATCACAGGTAATGAATAAATTTGTGGATAGGGTTTGGTAACCAGGTGTTGGGGCCAAGGGTTTAGCCGATTTTTTTCAGTTAATTGCATTACACGTCCCTATGTTATGCAAATATTACACTATAGGTCCCTATATTATGCAAAAAATGGCAATTGTTGGAAACTTATGTAGCCTTTTTCTTTCACTCTCTCTTTACTCAATCCACACACACATACACATATGTTGTACCTCTGTATCTGTAAATGCATAATAGAGGGACCTATAGTGTAATTAACTCCAAAAACATCGATATTATACTCTTGTAATTGTATCTCGATATGACTTACTTTGCTAAAATATGCAGTTGGCATGACAAAGCAATGCTGTTTGAGCAACATCATTGGAAAAAAGCACTTGAAAAGAAACAGCCCTACAAATTCAAGGTAATTTCTTTATATGGTATATTACTCAAGTGATCTTGTATTTGTGACTTTGTGACTTTTTGATCCCTTATATTTCAAAGTGCATTTTAACATTCATAAATGGTTGCTTATTGGGTCCCGGTTTTGTCTCTCACGTGGTTTATTGTATTTTGCAGTGGAACGAGTGGGACCCAGAGACACGTGAGTCCTACTACCATAACTGGAAGGTCTATTTCCCTTAGGGGTTTTATTTTTTATGCTTGTTGATGTTTTACAAATAAAATTCTCGGGATAATCTTTTGGTTTTTCAGTATGTAATATTCTTGTCTTTAGATTGAATTTGGTAAATGGTGTTGGTTTATTGATTAACTGTTTATCATCTTGAGCATTGTTTGGTAAATAATGTTGGTTTTGATGTTTATGAGACAAGATTTGCTTAAATTTTGTGAGGAGTGAATTGCAAACTGGACTTAAGATGAGCTTATAAAAGTGAACCTGGGAAACTTTTGTCTTAGATTTAGATCATGTTGTCTTGGTGATGTGTCCAAACATTCATCAAAATTGTTTTGTCCACAATCTTAGTGAGACAACAAGGTTTTTTTCTTAGAGAACTTGCATACTTCATTAATTTGAGTCCGATTAGGTTATCATTCTTTTTGAAAAAAAGGACCCTAGGTCCCCTTAGGCCTTATCCTTTTGGGAATGGGTGAAAAAATAAATTGCAGTAATAAACTAGGGGACCAAAGGTTACTTTTGACATATTTATTGCAAAATTCAACCTTTCATCCTATTCGCTTAGAAATGGTAGAAAGAATAAATCATGGCATGTCATCTGGAGGGTTATCACCATTAATTTTACTTAAAAGGGTCTTGCAAATTCAAAATTTTACCCAAGAATATACATAGGGAGGCGTGTATATTCCCGTGGGATTAGTTGTGGTGCGCATAAGTGGGCTCGGACCACCCACATACCAAAAAAAAAAAAAAAAAAAAATCACCCAGGATACATTTGAAGCAATCAAAGTTCAAGAATTATCACGAAGGTAGTTTTGTAATAAGGAGTGTTAATTATTATAAATCTGTATGAAAATAAAGTAAATAAACATTTTGAAGAGGTACTAGTTCTTTCTTTTCGGTACGTGGGTGGTCTGGGCTATTTTGTGCGCATTATAATTAATTACACGAGAAATATGCATGCCTCCCAATGCATAACTCCAAGAAAATTAAAACTAGGTTATCTATGTTTAGGACTGGGATTTGTACTTTATACCTTTCATTTTACACCCTTTAAATGTAAAGAAAATAACAAAGCCTGGTAGTCGAGTTATAGCTAACTCAAAGTTGATTTCACCTGTAAGAAGAGAGTACCATAAGAGGTTTGTTTCTTGCAAGTTTTACAAACTCTAAGGGCCCTTATCTCCATCTATTTTGGAAATGTTTGGAAATGATAGAAGAAGATATGGTTTAACTAATTAGAATTCAAAAGTAACGTCACTGATGTCATATATAAGAGATTTGTTTCTATTGGTGTCATCAATAAGGGTTTTGTCTATGCAAGATTTTCGATTGTAAGACCCTATCTCCGTTTATTTCGGGAATGGGAGAAGAAATAAATCCAAGGATATGTTTGAACCATTAACTATTGCTTATTTCACCTAGAAGTGGCTTGTTTCATGTAAGATTCTTTGCAAGATTCAAAATTTCGTCCCATGACTGATAAGGCGATTACTACCATTTACACAATAGATATTATTACAAGTAATGCGGGATATCACTCTGAATCACCTTATCTTTTTATTACTCTTTATGTGGATGAATCATAAAAAGGAGAAAAAATAATAAATTAAAAAAGTAAAATTATATGATTGGTCTATTTTAAATCTACCTGAACAGTAATAAAAAGATGATACGATTTCGGAGTGATATTCAACATTACTTACTCTATTATTTGTTTATTGAGCTATAAGAAAGATTCTTGAATAGACGCCCATGCAAAAGGATTAAGTACACGTGGTATCCATATCCCCACCCTTTATCAAAAGAAAAAAAAAAGTATCCCACCCTGTGCAAAAAGTTTGAAGTACAGTTGGATTATTACAAACACCTCACTATCAAATGGCCTACCATCTTCTTCATCTACCATCTTCTTCTCTCGTGCTTCCAACTCCTCTTATCAATGGCTACTCTCAAATTAAAAGCAAAGCTTCATCATTATCCATTAATAAACCGCCATTACTTCAACACCACAATCTACTACTTTCCACGTCGTCCTCCTCCTTATCCAAATGGGTTGCCGAAATCCACTCAAAATCGTTCAACTTCTTGCTCTCTACCTCTCTTTGCCTCGCTCTTTCCTTTACAGGTATTCAATCATTAATAAACTATTTCATTCTAGTTAATATCGTGTAATTAAAAAATAATTCGAGTTAATTATTTCATATGTAGTTAAATTATCAACTCATCTGAAAATGCAATCTGTAATGTCCTAAACAATTGGTACATTGACTATGATCCATAGTATCAAATAACTTAAGCTTTTTTATGCAAGAATTGCACTATAAGTCCCTATATTTACTGGGAACAACTAAAGAGACCTATCCAAATTTGCAGGAGTTGGATCGGCTGAAGGAAAAACAGGGGTTAACAAACCAGAATTGTTACCGAAAGAATTTACTGCAGTTATTGATGTTGCAGGGTTTCTTTCAGATGGTCAGGTATAATTTCCTAGTTCTAATTAGGAGTCTAGTTAAGGTCTATTTTCGTATAGATTATTAATCCACGTGAAGTATAAAATTTATACTGATACCCTATGGTCACCTCAAGTTTTCTGAATCTTCACTTGACCCAGCTTTTCAGAATTAACTTTAATAGTTGTGTTTGTGTTGGAAGAAGTAACATTAATTTGAATTTACTACTAGGTATTGTTGATTTGTTTTTACAAATGATAAATCATAAACTCAAAAAAAATTTAATATAGAAATTGATATTGCAATTAACTCAAAAAATATAGGGACCTATAGTGCAATTTTTGTATGTCATAGGAGAACCTATTAAATTAATATAGAGATGTATAGTGCATTAACGAAAATTTAGCAATATAGGGACCTATACATGCAATTTTGCTTAACATAGAGACTTATATATCAATTCTCCATAACATAGGGACTTATATTGCAATTTTTCATACCAAAGGGATCTGTAGTGCAATTAACCTCAAATTTTTTGATATAGAGACTTATAATGCAATTGACTCGAAAAATCAATACTAGGATCATGGTGCAATTTTTGCATTATATAAGGGCCGATAATGCATTTACCCAAAAAATTTAATATAAAGACTTATAGTGCAAATTAACTAAAAAAATCAAAATTAGGATCTATAGTGCAATTTTTGCATAATGTAAGGACCTATAATATGATCATCTCAAAATATTTAACATAGAGACTTAATATTGGAAACTATAGTGCAATTTTTGCATAATATAAGGACCTAATAGTACAACTAACTCAAAAAAAAAAAATTAATATAGAAACTTATAGTGCAATTAACTCAAAAAAAATAAAAAATACAGGGACTTATAGTGCAATGTTTGCATAATATAGGGACTGTGCTTCCCCAACAATTAACTCAAGCATTCTATGATGAATAATGATCTGTAGGAGAAAAGACTTGCTCAGGAAATTTCTTCACTTGAAAAAGATACTGGATATAAGCTTCGAGTTTTAGCTCAAAATTACCCTGACACACCTGGTAAATAACCTCTTTAGTCCTTCATCTTTGACTTTTTTGACAATTTAGTCCTTTATCTTGTTCCATTCCATGTTTTCTGCAGGCTTAGCGATTAGGGACTTCTGGAATGTGGATGATCGAACTATTGTATTTGTAGCTGACCCTACTTTTGGTAAACGAGTAAATATTTTTTTTTTATAATTTTTTTTATTGCTTATGATGCTTATATTCTATAGTTTTGTATTAAATTAGGGAATATATTAAATTTTAACGTTGGAGCTACGGTGGATTTAGATGTACCACGAAGCTTTTGGAGCCGCTTAGCTGGAAAATACGGGAATATCTTTTATTGGAAAGAAAAGGTATTTTCTTTAGATAGTGGTGGGCCCATTAGGATCTACCCAGGCCCAAATTATTTTGCAAACAGAAAACTCAAACACAGACCTTAGAATGATTCAAACGGGTCCAACTTTAAAATTTATCTTATTAGGCTCTTGATTTATATTATCTGTATATGTTGTTTTTTCTGTAATAAAATATAGGTTATTTTGTATAATATAGGGACTTATAGTGTAACTATTTCAAAGAATTTAACATCAAGGCATATAGTGCAATTTTTTTGCAATTAACTTGAAATTTTTTGGGGCCCGAATAGGGAGAAGATGCATCTATTGAAGCTGCTGTTATGGCAATATCAACTTGCTTACGAGAGCCCGTGGGCTCAAATAATTGCTCGGAAGTAAATTAAAATCTCGTTGGAAATTCTTTTGTAAAGAAGATTATACTTTTATTTTATTACGAGCCGCTGTAATGTAATTTTTCTAATTTATTCTTTGTACAAATTAATCAAGAACTGAGTACAGAGAAATTAGTTACGTAAAACATTTGTAAAATCTACTGTAGCAAAATCTTTTGTAGATCTTGAGGTTGACATGGAATCTCAAGAACACCCTCTTGTCTGAAACCATATTCTTCTTCTGCTTGTTTCAGTAACCTCAAAAATGAAGGATTCGTTAGAAAACGTAACGCAATAACAAATCTTTTTGGTACCTTAGTTTTCATAGCAAAAACCGTAAAATATCCTTCCTTAAAGTCATCAGCTAGCATTGCTTGTTTCTTTACAATCTGTAGCTTACGAATGAAAAGCTTGATCACCATTATGAAGTTTCAAAGTAGAATATAATAATATTGGTTGATTTGCTAAAAAAGGGTAGCGAGAATTTATACTTGCGAGAAGATATTGAGCTCATATGAAATATCTGAGATGGTTTCCAAGGGGTCCATTTTGCATATAGGTACAATGTTCTCCATTAAATGTAGCAAATTATATGTTGTTTTATCAGGAACAATTTATGTGATAAGTGTCTATCATTCATGTATTGTCAATTCAAAAATCAATTGGTATGAAGGGTATTCGTCACGGTTGATGATATTTTTGACGCGTAAATCTGGTTTTAGTCTTTTCACGGCATCTCTGTATGTGCAAACGAGCTGTGAACCTTGCACCTAATAAAGCAATGCTTATGGATTTTTTTGAACTTGTTACTTAAAATGGAGCTGATTTCATGCGCTTAATTAGCCTGTTAGACAAAGGGTAAATTGCACGTTATTTCTAGAGCGCTCCTGGACAAGAGGTCCTTAGCAATCATTTAGTGGAAATCAAGAGATGACAACTAATAAATGGATTAGATGCGTAATTATCCTTTACTCCATAAAGTATCGTTTTATCTAACCAGTTGGGATTAACTCACTGGCTAGAGCCTTGGTCAACCAATCTAGTGGTGCAGGTTCGAACCGAGTCAATGACTCCGAGTCCAAAGTGGCTCTCCAATGTAACAAAAAAAAAAATAAAGTATCGTTTTATCTTGTATTTATAATAAAAACATAAATTATAATATTCAATTAGAAATAAAAATTTAATATAAAAAATAAAATTTTAATATAAAAAAATAAAATTTTATCTTGATTTCTCAAAATAACAATTTTTTAATAATAATGACAACATTTTGAAAATAGAGAAAATAACAAAAAAAAAGGATTTTCTTAAAATAGAACAACTAAATTGCATGGCTAGGAAGCCTAATTAACAGAAAAAAAAAACCGATGACTTAAATCTCGTATTAAATGTTTTTCTCATAGTGAAGTTACACCAAATGATTGATAAACCTAACATAGAAGGAATTCTGAGATGAGTCGTGAGCACACATCTCAAAAAACTAAGATCTTCTTTCCTGTCTGATTCTAAAATGATCCATCTCCTTTTAACTTATAGTGAACTTATTTTTAATTTGTGAATTCAAAAGTTCTTATCAATTTTATTAATGGATTTTTTATATTAGTAGAAATAATATATATTAATATATATATATATATATATTAAATTTATATAAATTTATAAAAAATATTATGAGATGAGGTGAAATTATAGTTAAGAAAAAAATCAATGATGGATATAAAAAGCTTAATTTAAAATGGCTTAATATATTTATTGATTTGAGAATTAAACCTTTGATATTTTATTTATTATTTGAATTTCATTTATTTATAGAATAATTAAAATATTTAAATTATTCCTTAACATAACATCTCATTATTATTTGAAACTAAATTTTTTATTTTGAAATTCAACAACCTGGTGAGACTTTACATAATATTAATATAAAATTATAAAATTAGATATATTTTAAAACATATTAGATATTACCCATAAAGCAGGTACCAAAATTTATTCTTTAATTTATACAAAGTTTATTATAATTTATGGTGTATTTTTTAAGTTTCAATAAGAATAAACTAATCTTAGATGATCACTTGTTACAATCCAAATCATTATGGAGTTCATAATATTTTGACCGGATATGATGTTATATAGTTCAATTTCGATAAGCAAGACTATAGTTGAACGATAAATTTGTAAATATAAAATGAATCTCACATATAGACTATAGTTTGTCAATTAGCCCAAATGTGGTAAACCCACTTATATATACATCCACTTTTGCCAATCAATTATGAGAAAATGCCACTTAGGGTCTTGAACACACTTCCATCTTCAAGATAGCAACCCTTCCTAAAGTCTCTTCTTACTAAAAACCTCAAAAAATATTTAACACATGAAACCCAAAACCTCATTTACAATTATACCCTCTTTTGTTTTTTAATACCTATATATATACTAATTATTCCCATTTACAATTTCATTCACGTTCTAAACACTCTCTATTTTGTCTCTCTCTCTAAAACTGCCACCACCACCACCACCATAACACCACCACCACCACCACCACCGAAAATGCTAAAAACCACCAACACCATCACCCATCGTTCTTCTCCACCGCAACTTCATCTGTGTTGCAGCGCACAAACACCAAGGTGCGTGCCTTTCCGACAACCACAAAACCGGAGAAAAACACAACACCACGAGATCCACCATGAGCACAAAACCGGAGAGTAGGTGAAGCAAAACTTCTCGCCGGAGAAGCCATCGAGCAGCGAAACAAAGTAGAGCCGGAGACAAGCCATGGAGGTGGTGTTCGTGGCTGCTGCGGAAGCGCGAGCAGCAGATCTGTAATGACTGGTCTCCCATTGCCGGAGATCTGTTCGCAGGGAGATCTCTGGCGAACCACCGACCTGTAGCCACGCGAAGAAGAACAGAGACGTGGGTCTCGAGCTCGCATCGAAGAAGAAGAATAGCAGCAGGTTTTTTTGGTGGTTGTTGTTGTTGCTTCTGCTGCCTCCTCGCGAGCCAAGGAGGTGGTGTTCGTGGCTGCAGTTTGTTGAGGTTGCTAAGGCGGAGCTGCAGATCGGGTTTTGCAGTCATCAATGGAGTCTTCAACCACCATGGAGCACAAATCGAGCTTCAAGCTTCTTCACTGCTGCGAACAGAAAATCATCACTGCAGGTTGCGAAATGGCCACCATTTATGCAGGTTCGAGTGGTGGTGCTAGCCGCTGGTTCTGTTCGCTCGTTTGGTGGTGCTCGCCTGTTCTCGGTGGCGTTTGTTTCACGCGTGAAGACGATGCAGTTTTTTTTTGTTTAGTTTGACATGGTTGACCAGATCTAGATCTGGTCAAACCACATATATTTCCCTTTTTTTTTCTGATTGTGTAATAATTTAATTGTTTGAATAATACACACTATTTTTAATTTAGAATCATTTCTTTTTTTAAATTACTCTCTAATTGTTTTAGAATACTCACCCAATTTTAAGAGTACTCCGAGATTTTCTTAGAGTACTCTGAGTTTTTTTAGAGTACTCCGAGATTTCCCCGTGGAAGTACGATTTTCTTTGGTGAAAGGATAGCAGATTTTAGTACACTCGAAAAATTTAGAAAGTTCCCGCAAATTTATAGAGTACTCAACAAATATATAGAGTACTCTATGTTTTTCCGATACTCTATGTTTTTTCCGGTGACCGGTGACTGGTGGTCGGTGGTCGGAGGTCGGTGATCGGAGGTCGGTGGTAGGTGGTCGGAGGTTGGAGGTAGGTAGGTAGTGGTAGGTAGTTGAGAGAGAAACAGTGACATCACACTTTTGTTGTCTTTTAGTGTTAGTAAGGGTAGAAAAGACTATTATCAAAACTGAGTTCCCTAAGAAGAACAACTTTCTAGACTCTCCTCTATAGAGAAGAAAGATGGTCTCCAAGACCCTATATATAATTCACCCATCAATTATTCATCATCTTATTAATTAATACAATATTATATGTTATTATTCTTTTTGCAAACAATCTAGAAATTTGTTATGATCAAGTACTTAAATTGTCAAAAAATAATAATTCTAAACAGGGAACTTTAAAAAGTATCATGAGTTACAACATCATCAGGTAAATACTATGATTTGATAGTCTTTAGTTGTTTTCCCTGCACTAATATTGATATTTAAGCGTGTAGAGGGTTTATACAGCAATTGAAATGTAATAAAATTTGATGGGAACGGTACAATAACAATGACATAGTCGTTTTTATGTATGGAGACAGGAGGATCGTAATAGGCAATTTAGGATCAAACAGACCGATCTCTCCAACAACATTTTTTGGATATTATTATCACTATGAAATCCATAATAATCACTTTTTGTTATATCGTCCATGTATGCCTTTGGAAATTTTATTAATGTATTAAGAAATGCACAACCCGGGGTTAACCATTGAACTATGTTGTAGTGGTGCATAAAATGTTGTATTAATTTAACTATTAACATTTTTTGAGGGTGGAGGGGGGAGGGGGAAGGGGAAGGAGGGGTGGTTGGTTTGGAGGAGGAGCCACCTTGGAGGTAGGGGCACATGACCCCTAATTTGAAATAAAAATTATAATGTTAACTTATGCACTCAGAACTTTTAAGGCTTTAATTTATTTTATTAGTATATATATTTTGTTTCCATAATAAAAATAAGTTACTTTTGTATAATATAATGACTTATGATAACTACTTGAAAAAAAAATTAATATCAAGGTCTACAATGCTAATTTTGTAGAATATAAGGACCAGTACTGCAAGTTTTGTATAATTCAAGGACCAGTAATGCAATTAACACGTTTTTCTCCTCCGGCCCCCACCAAAAAATCCTGGCTATTCCCCTGGGCCCATTGTTTGCACGACAGCAATAGCTAATTCACACTCAATTATTCGTCTTCTACTAGAGTAACATGATTGTAATAAAAGGATAATGGCTGAATTTTAAAGTGATGAAATAGGGAGAAGATGCATCTATTGAAGCTGCTGTTATGGCAATATCAACTTGCTTAAGAGAGCTGGTGGGCCCAAATAATTGCTCGGAGGTAAATTGAAGATTATACTCTATGAGCCGCTTCTTAAATTTTTTTGTTATTTAAATTTCCTAATTTTTCTTTGTACAAATTAATCAAGAGTTGACGTACAAAAGAAATGGTTACATAATATGATACATGAAACACCAAATAATCTACTCCAGTAAAATCTTTTGTAGATCTTGAGGTTGACATGGAATCGCAAGAACAAACTCTTGTCTGAAACCATATTCATCTTCTGCTTGTTCCAACAACCTCAAAAATGAAGGATTCGTTATAAAACGTAATGCAATAACAAATCTGATCGGTACCTTAGTTTTCATAGCAAAAACTGTAAAATGTCCTTCCTTAAAGCCATTGGCTAGAATGGTTTGTTTGTTTATAATCTGCAGCTTACGAACGAAAAGCTTGATCACCATTATGAAATTTCGATGTAGAATCTTATAACCTTGGTTAATTTTCTAAAAAAGGTTTAGGTGAATTTATACCAGTTTTTCGAGAAGATATTGAGCTCATATATCTGAAATGGTTTCCAAGGGGTCCATTTTGTGTATAGGTACAATCCCAATTAAATGTAGCAGTTTATATGTTGTTTTATCAGGAACAATTTATGTGATAAATGTCTATCATTCATGTACTGTCAATATTAAGAATCAGTTGGTTTGAAGGGTATTGGTCACGGTTCATGATATTTTTGTCACGTAATCTGGTTTTAGTCTTTTCACGGCATCTCTTGATGTGCAAACGAGATGTGAACCTTGCACGTAATAAACCAATGCTTATGGATTTTTTTTGGACTTGTTACTTGTAGTAAATGGAGCCGATTTCATGCACTTAATTAGCATGTTAGAGAAGGGTAAATTGCACGTTATTTCGAGAGAAGACACTACTGGACCAAAGGTTGTAAGCAATCCTTTAACGGAAATCAAGAGATGACAACTAACAAGTGGCTTGGATGCGTAATTCTCCTTTGAAGAAAGTAGCATAGCTTAATGGTCTAGCTCCAAGTAATTGTATTTGTTTTTTCTTATATTTCGACCCCCTTTCTTGATAATATTGTTGGCTTTGCGCACCTGAGGTGATCAACTATGTGAGAGTATCAAGTGTAATGAGGAAAATGGTCCAACCTTTAGTCCTTCACTAACTGATTAATATTTGGTTAGTAGAATACTAGTGTAAATAAAAATCAAACATACTCCATATATGTTGAATTCTTGATATAATGAATGTTTATAAGTTGTAATATTTAATTGATGGTACAAATGATATAAAAAATAAAAATTTATTTTGAAGAATCAAAATAACAATTTATTGTAGACAGTTATTTTTAAATAATAGTGACAACTTTTTTTAAAAAAATAAAAATAAAATACGAGATCGATAGTTGGCCTAGTGGTTAGGTTACTCTGCAGAGACCAAGAGGTCCTGGGATCGAATCTCATTAGAGTCATTTACTCCGAGTCCAAAGCAGCTCTCTCATGTATTAAAAAAAAATACTAAAAAAAAAGATTTTCTTAAAATAGAATGAGTAGATAGCATGGCTTTGAAGCCTAATTAATAGAAAAAAATTGATGACTTATATCTCTTACCAAATGTTTATCTCATTGTGAAACTACACCAAGAAATTGATAAACCCCAACATAAGAGGAATCACTCGAGATGAGTACGTAGTTCGATCTCGAGAAGATGAGCACACATCTCGATCTCAAACAATTAAGCTTCTCTTTTCTTTCAAACCCAACCTTTTAGGACCAGGACCAAGCTTCTTCAACTTATAGTTCTTCAACTTATAATAAAAGAGGTCAAGCGATTTAAAATACCTTCAAGTCACGTATATTTAAACACGGGTGGAAGCTTTCTCATGAAACAAAGTATAGGTGGCGCCGGGGAAATGTTGAGAGATAAAGAGGACGCGTGGATAATAGGTTTTCCTATACATCTCAGGTGCTCATTAGTAATATTTCCAGAGCTGTTTGCAATATATGAAGGTTTAAATATGGCAGTGGCTTTGGATATCAAGGAGTTGGTGTTAGACGATACAAATTCGAAAAGGCTTTTGGCGCACTTGTTTAATAAGATAGAGTTAGAAGGGAGTTTAAGGTCTAGATTGAAGAGATCGAGAACGTTTTGGGGTCAAATAAAGGTTTTGCTATCAGGTGTATACTTAGGGAAGCTAATAATTGTGCTGATTAGCTAACTCGATTAAGAGCGAGGAGTAAAGACAAGTATGTATTATACGATAATCCTCCAGAAGGTATTAAGAGTGTGTTTAGGTACATTGGAAGTTACCTAGGAGAATATTACCATTCGACTTTGACCATTTGGCAAGTTTGTAATAATTTCTTAACCCCACTGATTTACCACCTCCCGTGTAATAAAAAACAAATCCATATGTTTAAAAGTTCTTCTCAAATTTTTTTAAGGATCTTTTATATTAGTAGAAAAAATTTATATCAAAATTCACAAAAATTTATATAAATTTGTAAGAAATATTATTAAGTGAAGTGTGAGAACTAAATTTTTTGATATTTTATTTATTATTTGGATTCCTTCTATTTATAACATAATTAAAATATTTTAAATTATCTTTTTACATAACATCTCATTATTATTAGTAATCAAATTTTTATTTCCAAATCAGAACTTACTACAACTTTACATGCAATTACTATAATATTATAAATTTTTTATATATATTTTGTTTGCATACATAAGAGGCTTAAAAGCCAGTTAAAATGATATTATATTATTACTCGTAATCCCTAAAGGCGATCCCAATACTAGTCTAGCTATAGCGCATTCACTTCTATCTCTCGTAACGTGATTCCAAAATATTCTGGTGGGTCTTGTATACCACTCGTCCAGACCGCGCCTTTGCTCCTTCCCTTACTAGCTTGTCCGCACACAAGTCAACTGAACCAAAGACATGACTTACCAAAAAACTAAACATTCGCGTTCTATATGTGATAGCCGACTACTTGAGTTTCAATCACCCTTAACTAGTGCGTGGAGCTCCTTCCAATCCGTCTCAACGTAAAGTTCTTTATACCATTCCTAACTGCCCAGCGTAACCCGTAATGTAGGGCGAGAAGTCCTGAAGTGAAGGAAGAGTCCACTAGACATGATTCCGTAAAACCAGCTATGAATCTACCATTTGTATCTCTAAGAATCCCACCAATACCGGCTTCATTCCTATTCGCATCGTAGCTCCCGTCTATATTTAATTTGTCCCAATCTCTAGCTTTTACCCATTTGACCATCACGTTCTTTACCGACTTAATTATATACCCCCATCGAAGTCTTTTCCCCATGCTAATACGATACTAGCAAGTTGTAACATTTCTTTTTTTTGTTACTTCGTTGCGCGAGACGCTATTTTGTTCCGTGAACACCCGTTTCGCCTGTCCATGTAATCCATATCGCAGCTGCAAATATGAGGGGCCACTCTATTCCTTCTGTCCGCTCTTTAGCCTTCAAATGGCTCATTAGCCATCTCTTTACACCTGATGAGGTGTCCTGTGATAAGATACAAGACTTACCAATCAAGTAAGACAGCTGGAAGTGAAGAATGACAGCTCATATAACTAACTACTTGTAACAAGAAGTTGTTAGCATCTTCTATAGAATCAAACAGCTGTATATATATATGATACACACATTGTAAACATAAGCAATTGAATAATAACAAACTCTTCTCTCTATATTCTCTCTTCTCTATTTCATTATGGTATCAGAGCTATCATGAAGAAACAAGCTTCTTCATCGCCATTAATGGCGGAATTCATGAAGCTTTGCTATTCTTCGAGCTAAACATCGATCCTTTATTCCGCATTTCAAAGCATTTCTCTTCTCTTTTCTTATCTTCTCTTCTGTCTTGTTTAAATCAAACATGACTTCTTCGTCAACATCAACACCACACATTTCATCCAGCGCGGAAATACCAGCTGGATTACTCTTACTTCGTCAAAATTGGTCATCTCTTGTCCAAATTAAGCTTGATTCGACTAACTATGTGTTGTGGAAAGCTCAACTTGAAGCTGTGTTAGAAGCTCATGGCTACTTAGATCATGTCGCTCAATCAACTTCTCCACCTTCATCAACCGATTCTTCATACTCTACGTGGCTAATTGAAGATCATCAACTGAAGGTTTCACTTCTATCTTCTATGATACCTTCAGTCTTCTCACAGGTAGTTCGATCTCAAACTGCTCATGATGTTTGGGTAAAACTTGAAGAATTGTTCGTAAATCAGTGTAGAACACATGTTCATCAACTCAAAATGAAACTATGTAACCTTAAGAAAGGGGAGAAATCAATGACTGAGTATCTAGCTAACATACAAGATATTTGCGATGGCTTAGACACAGCTGCTTCATCATTACCACTGGAAGATGTGATTATGTATACACTCAAAGGATTACCAGCTGAATATAATCAATTCAAGTCCAGTATAAGAATTACGAATGCTCAATCTTCAACACTTAGCTTTCACTCACTTGGAAGTTTACTTGTATCTGAAGAACTCCATATGAAAATGGCCGAATCAACTGATAATTCTCACCAACACACTGCATTGTTCTCTTCCTCCACCCCAAATTCTGCAGCAAATGTTGGAAGAGGTCGTGGTCCCTCAAATCGAGGTAGAGGATATGCTAATCGAGGTAGAGGAAGACAGTTTTCAAATCAAAATTCCTCTATACTTGGAGCTCCTTCATCTCAAAGCTATGGTATGAACTCTAATGCTCCTACTTGTCAGATTTGCACTAGAATTGGACATAGTGCACTTGATTGTTGGTATAGGGCTGATATGGTGAATTATCCTTCACCAAGAGCTCAAAACCGTGTTGTTTTAGCTGCTCATTCAAACAATAATCATCAACATAATGCTACTTCAGCACCTTATAATCAAAACACAACTTATGATCCTGAAACATGGTATTTGGATAGTGGTGCAAACAGTCATGTAACTAATGATCCTAATCTTCTTCAACAATCTCAGTCTTACAATGGATCAAGTTCTGTTTCAGTAGGCAATGGTCAAGCACTTGAAATTGCGAACATTGGCCATAGTAAGCTCCTAACTCCTTACTCAGCTTTCTCATTAAAATCTATTCTTCATGTACCATCTATATCTTCAAATCTACTGTCTATCTCAAAGTTTACAGCTGATAACAATTGTGTGATTACTTTCTCCTCACATTCAGTCTCAATTTATGATGCTATATCTCATAAACTGCTATTTCAGGGCCCTTGTAAGGATGGGTTATATCCTTTAACATCAGGTGAAATACCATCTTCTATGCAAGCTTATAATTGCATAAATAAGTCTCTGAAGTGTTTGTCTTCAAAAGTGACCTCATCCTCAGCTGAGTTGTGGCATTTACGACTAGGACATCCATCTTCACAAGCTTTAGTTCCATTATCTTGTACTTTAAATACTAGACTAGATCATTTTGGAATAAAATGTAACTCGTGTGCTGTATCAAAAGCGCATAAACTACCATTTACTCTCTCTACATCTAAATCATTGAAACCTTTTGATATTATTCACACTGATGTTTGGGGACCAGCACACACAGCTTCTTGCTCTTCTTTTACATATTATGTGCTATTTGTAGATGATTATAGCAGGTTCAGCTGGGTCTATCCATTGAGATACAAGTCAGAAGTACATGAAGTGTTTAAATCCTTTTCTACACTTATTCAAAATCAATTTCAAACTACTATCAAGTGTTTAAGATCAGATAATGGAGGAGAGTATACAAGTAATGCCTTCAAACTTTATCTACAATCCTTGGGGATAATCCATCAAACTTCTTGCCCTCACACTCCTGAGCAAAATGGTGTGTCTGAGCGCAAACATAGACACTTAATAGAGACTACGCTATCTATGCTTACTCATGCATCTCTACCTATGAAGTATTGGTGTGAAGCTCTCTCTGCAGCTGTATATTTGATCAACATTTTACCAAGTCCTTCACTAAACAATCTTTGTCCATATGAAACTTTGTTTCAGATTAAGCCTACTTATAATCATCTACGTGTTCTTGGGTGCTTATGCTATCCATGGATTAAGCCATATAACACACACAAGTTTACTCCTACCTCTGAGAGGTGTGTGTTCTTGGGCTATTGTTCTTATTCTAAAGGATACAAATGTCAATCTCTTAGCTCATCAAAACTATACATCTCAAGACATGTAAGGTTTGATGAGTCAAACTTCCCCTTTGCTACAAATACAACCTTAACTTCTAATACAGTCCCAAGCTCATCAAATTTTGTGGATTTGTTTCCCTCTATAAATCTTTCATCAATTTCACATCCATTTGATCCCCTACCAAATCACAGTCATACTCCAACCTCTGATGATTCTCAGAAAACTACCCCTATGCCTTCTCCTCATTCATCTTCAAACCTAATAACTCAACCACCAGCTCCACCTCAGCCTCCAAAACATCACATGGTCACAAGAAAACAAACAGGTTCTCTCAAACCTTCTTACAAATGTCAAATGCTTACTCAAAATCCACCTCTCATTGAACCTGTGTCCTTCAAAGAAGCATCTCAATCTCAACATTGGTTGGATGCAATGAAAGAAGAATATGATGCCTTAATTAGTCAAAATACTTGGACTCTTGTTCCAGCCCCAATTGGTAGAACACCAATTACTTGTAAATGGATATACAAAATCAAAAGAAATGCAAATGGCTCTATTGCTAGGTACAAAGCTCGGCTTGTTGCTCGTGGATTTCTACAAGCCTATGGTTTAGACTATACTGAAACATTTAGTCCCGTGGTTAAACATCAAACCATTCGTATAATCCTTGCCTTAGCTGCTTCAAACAAGTGGGAAATCAGACAACTTGATGTCTCTAATGCATTTTTACATGGTCAACTTGATGAAGAAGTATATATGGCTCAACCTTCTGGTTTTATTAGTGCTGATCAACCATCATATGTATGCAAGTTGAATAGGTCCTTATATGGCCTCAAACAAGCACCAAGAGCCTGGTATTCTCTACTCTATTCTTTTCTAATTGATCATGGATTTATTTCTAGCTCAGCACACTCTTCAATGTTTGTTAAGGGTTCTCACTCTACTTTAACTATTATACTAGTATATGTTGATGATATATTGGTAACTGGTGCAAATAGTGAATCAATCCTAGTAATTATTCAAGCTTTAAAAAGTAGATTTCAAATGAAGGATTTAGGGATGCTTTCCTACTTTCTTGGGCTTGAAATTACTTCTCATGGTGAAGACTTAGTCGTTTCTCAGGCTAATTATGCTTTGACAATTCTAAAAAGGGCAGGTCTAAGTGAATGTAAAGCCTCTACTACTCCTACTCTAAGCAAATATATGATTTCTACAAATTATAGCACACAATTATTTGAAGATCCATTCTTATTTAGAAGTTTAACTGGAGCTTTGCAATATCTCACTATTACAAGACCTGACATTGCCTTTTCAGTGAATCAAATATGTCAATCTATGCATAAACCTACCAATGGAGATTATGAAGCCTTAAAGAAATTGCTAAGATACATTAAAGGAACTATTCACTATAATCTTCACTTCAAATCTTCTACTCCAACTCTTCATGCCTTCTCAGATTCAGACTGGGCTAGCAATGCCTTAGATAGGCGCTCCACAACCGGATATTGCATCTTCTTAGGCAAGAATTTGGTATCTTGGGGGTCCAAACGTCAAACAACGGTCTCAAGATCATCAACTGAAGCCGAATACAGGGCTTTAGCTCATGTATCAGCAGAGATAAAATGGTTTACTTTCTTGCTTAAAAGTCTTCATATAGATATTGTCACTCCCACTCTTGCGTGTGATAATATGTCTGCTTTAGCTTTAGCAAATAATCCTGTGTTTCATACACGTACAAGACACATAGATGTCGACTTTCATTTTGTTCGCGAGCAAGTCAAGTCCAAACTTCTGCACTTGCACCATGTCCCTTCTTCAGAACAAATTGCTGACATCTTCACTAAAGGTCTTGGAGTTTCTGGCTTTACCTCGTTGCTTCACAAGCTTCCCATGCTAAACATGCTTAGCTTGAGGGGGGATGATAAGATACAAGACTTACCAATCAAGTAAGACAGCTGGAAGTGAAGAATGACAGCTCATATAACTAACTACTTGTAACAAGAAGTTGTTAGCATCTTCTATAGAATCAAACAGCTGTATATATATATGATACACACATTGTAAACATAAGCAATTGAATAATAACAAACTCTTCTCTCTATATTCTCTCTTCTCTATTTCATTATCCTGTCCAGCGCCTGCCTCTATGGAATTACTATAACTTTGGAAATTAATCTCATGCCTCCAAGATTCATTGACTAGCTGTAACTGCCTCATGTGCTCATTGTTGTCTGCCTTGTCACGTGAAGGTGTAGCAAAGTCAGGAGAACAATTCCTTGCTGTTATATTATTTGAGTCTTCATTTGCTTCTCAAATTAAACCGAAAAAATTCCAGATTCTTTTTGCTCCAGTACAACTCAGTAAAACATGCATTATATCCTCTACCTCCGCTCCACAAACCTTGCAATTCATCGAATCATTAGGATCATCCAAGACTTAAATTATTTTGCAAACAGAAAACTTAAACACAGACCTTAGAATGATTCAAACGCGTCCAACTTTAAAATTTATCTTATTAGGCTCTTGAGTTATATTATTTGTATATGCTGTTTTTTCTGTAATAAAATATAGGTTATTTTGTATAATATAGGGACTTATAGTGTAACTATTTCAAAGAATTTAACATCAAGGCATATAGTGCAATTTTTTTGCAATTAACTCGAATATTTTTGGGGCCGGAATAGGGAGAAGATGCATCTATTGAAGCTGCTGTTATGGCAATATCAACTTGCTTAGGACTTAGGAGAGCCAGTGGGCCCAAATAATTGCTCGGAAGAAAATTAAAATCTCGTTGGAAATCCTTTTGTAAAGAAGATTATACTTTATTCAAGTCGCTGTAATGTAATTTTGCTAATTTATGTTTTGTAAAAATTAATCAGAGTACAGAAAATTGGTACATAAATGATAAAACATTTGTACAATCTACTCTAGCAAAATCTTTTGTAGATCTTGAGGTTGACATGGAATTGCAAGAACGCCCTCTTGTCTAAAACCATATTCATCTTCTGCTTGTTTCAGTAACCTCAAAAATGAAGGATTCGTAAGAAAACGTAACGCAATAACAAATCTTTTCGGTACCTTAGTCTTCATAGCAAAAACCGTGAAATATCCTTCGTTAAAGTCATCAGCTAGCATTGCTTGTTTCTTTACAATCTGCAGCTTACGAACGAAAAGCTTGATCACCATTATGAAATTTCGAAGTAGAATCTAATATTATTGGTTGATTTGTTTATAAAGGGTAACGAGAATTTATACCAGTTTTTTGTGAAGATATTGAGCTCATATGAAATATCTGAGATGGTTCCCAAGGGGTCCATTTTGTATATAGGACTATAGGTACAATCTCAATTAAATGTAGCTGCTTATATGTTGTTTTACCAGGAACAATTTATGTGATAAGTGTCAATCATTCATGTATTGTCAAAATCAAGAATCATTAGGTTTGAAGGGTATTGGTCACAGACTCACAGTTGATATTTTTTGACGCGTAAATCTGGTTTTAGTCTTTTCACAGCATCTCTTGATTTGCAAACGAGATGTGAACCTTGCACGTAATAAAGCAATGCTTATGGATTTTTTTTGAACTTGTTACTTGGAGTAAATGGAGCCGATTGCATGTGCTTAATTAGCCGGTTAATGAAGGGTAAATTGCACGTTATTTCGAGAGAAGAACGTTCCTGGACCAGAGGTCCTCAGCAATCCTTTAGTGGAAATCAAGAGATGACAACTAATAAGTGGATTGGATGTGTAATTATCCTAAAGATTGATAGCTTGATGGTCTAGCTCCAAGTGATTGTATTTGTCTTTTATTATTTTCCGACTCCCTTTTTTGATAATATTTTTGGCTTTGCGCACCCTGCGATCGTCAACTATGGACTATGCGAGAGTATCAAGTGTAATGAGGAAAATGCTTTCGTGCTTCACTAACTTTATTAATATTTGGTTATTTGAATACTAGTGTTAAAAAATCAAAGGTATAAAGTGGCTTCACATCTTGAATATTTAGTAAAACATAAATTATATATTTAATTAGAAATAAAAATAATATTAAGAATAAAAAATTATTTTGATTTTTTAAAATAACATTTTGATCTTTTTTGGTAATACTGATAATTTTTTAAAAACGAAAGAAGATACCAAAACAATTTTTCTTTTTAAAATAGAACAAATAGATTGCATGGTTAAGAAACCTAATTAAGAGAAAACAAATCGACTACTTAAATCTCATGCCAAACGTTTTTTTCATTGTAAAGTTACATTTAAAGATTAAACATAAAAATGAATTCCGAGATGAATACATATCTCGATCTCAAGAAGATATGCACATAGACAACTAAAATCCTTTCCCCTTTTAAACCTAACCTTTTAAGACGAGGGCAGACTTTTCTAAACTTATAGTGAAAAAGGTCAATCAAACTTAAAATATCGTATTATTTAATCTGAGTATAAAATTATTTTTCAAAATTTTTAATAGATTTTTTATATTAGTAAAAATAACCCATATTAAAATTCATAAAAATTTATATGAATTGTAATAAATATTATTAAGCGAGGTGTAAAATTATAATTAAGAAATAATTAATGAAGGGTATAAAAACACTAATTCAAAATAACTTAATATATATAAAATTTTGAGAACTAAATTTTGATATTTTATTGATTATTAAAATTCTTTCTATTTATACAATAATTAAAATATTTTAAATTACTTCAACACATAACATCTCATTATTATTATTATTTTTTTATTTTCAAATTCAACAACTTACTATAACTTTATATAAAACTAAATATAAAATTATTAAATTCTATATATTTTAAATATAAAAGAGACTTTTACCAAACGGGTCTTGAAAAACATATTTATGTCCCTTTCCAATTATACTTACCTTCTCTTCTTACTAAAGATCTCAAATAAGATTTTACACTGTAATCTAAAGATTCAATTAAGTTTGTACCCCCTTTTGTTTTTAATTTTCTATATATACTAATTTTTTTTCTCTCTCTCTCTCTCTCTCTCTCTCTCTCTCTCTCTCTCTCTCTCTCTCTCTCTCTCTCTCTCTCTCTCTCTCTCTCTCTCTCTCTCTCTCTCAAGTAAACTCCTCCCATTAGATTCGGTCATGAGCTTAATTCCATGAAGGTTTTCGAGCTCCTGCCATGAGCTCATACACACGTTCAAAAAAAAAAGAAGAAAAAAAGAAAGCCAGATCTGTCCAGCTCCTTCATATTAGAGCTCAAAGCTCTAAGCAACAATGGCCACGGTAGGGTAGTGCTTGAGTTCGTCGGAGGAAGAGAAAAGCTGGAGAAGACGGAGCTGCTAACCTCGAGATGCTCACCGGATCTGTTCCGCCGAATCTCGAGCTCGTAAAGGCGGGACTATGGTGAACACGAAGCCTTTCACCATTTCTCGGCAGAGAGGCTTCAAACTCCGGCCATGGCTCAAATGGATATTCAAGCGAACTGCTTCACAAACTTTTCACGCGAACTCCGAGCAGATCCGAGTGGCGACGATGGGTTCTCTTCTCATTAGCGTTAATAGAGGCCTTGCTTGCAGCGGACCACCTCGAGCTCCGTCTTCATTGCTCGAGCTGGAGCTTTCGCTGGTCTAGAAACGGAGCGAGGAGGACCAAATATAGGGCTCGGTGGGTGTTAGCCATGGCAGCAAAGATTCAGGTGGTGGTGGTGGTGGTGTTCGGTTGGAGTTCGTAAAGGTGCAGCCACGACCGAAGTTCTTTTGCTCGATGGAGCCAGAAGACAGAGCGTCTATCTTCTATTTTCCTTTATTTTTTTTATTTTTGTTCGTGTAATACAGTGTTGTATTTTTTTTAAGTAGCTGCCGAGCAACCATGTGTTTGTTGCAATGTTAGGTTTAGCTGATTGTTGTAATATTAGGTGTTTGAAATTGAAATAATTTTTTTTAGTTATACTCTTTGTTTTTTGAATAATATTCTATATATTTTTATAGAGTACTCTATTTTTTTATGGAGTACTCAGTTTTTTTAATACTAATCTGTATTTTTATTCTGATACTCACTGTTTTAATTTTGTTACTCTATTTTTATCTGATACTCAATATTTTTAAAAATCACTGAGTACACCACTGGTGGCGGTCGGTGGTCGGTGATCGGTGGTCAGAGATGAACAGTGACAACACTCAATAATTTGTTTTTTGTCTTTTAGTGTTTTTTGTATTATATAAGGGTATTTTACTATTTGGTCATTTTTTAGTTCTCTTTAAAGAAATAAGATTCCCACTAGTTCCTATCAGAGGCGGATCCTTAGTGGGACCAGGGGGGGCTCAAGCCCCCCCTGAACTCGTAAATTTTATGATAGGTAAATGTAATTTTGTCTCGAAAAATAATTAGTTTCTTCTGAACGTTTATGTATAACATGCATGTTATAAGAAACACATAGGTTATTGTGGCTTAGTGGTTTAGTATCTTTACATAGTAGTGTTTAGTAAGGAGGTTAGGTGTTTGAATCATAGCATTTGTTTTATCTTTTTTCCAAGTATACAAGTAATAGAAAATCATTTCGAAACTAAATTTAAACATGATTTGATTCGAAAATAAGTTCAATATAAAATAAGAATAAGATTTCAACTTTATTCTTATATTTTATTTTTTAACAAAAAAAATTCTTATTTTTTAAAATACTAGATTAAAGTTATAAATTTGTTAATTTTCATAAAATCGACTTATTAAATATTGCAATTTTTGTATACGAATACGTGTCTCTATTTTGAATTTGAGGGTAATAATACTTAGTAATTTATTATTTACATTACTTCAATGTTTAATTTTTGTTAGATAATTTATTCATCCTATTTATGAATTAGAATATTAATATAATATATAGTATATTAATATAATACTAATGATACTATATAAATTAAGTGTATTGGTGTTGATTTGTATATTTTTTGGATAAATTCGAACTTCTAAGTTCATCAACTAAAGAGACGAGAAACATGATAGTGTTAAATTCTCATATTTGCATTTTTACACGGGTAATTATATATTTATGTATCATATTTTTACCTTAAAAATTTCAAAAAATTTAATTCCGAACTCCTATATATTTCAAGCCCCCCCTCAATTTAGTGTCTGGATCCGCCCCTGGTTCCTATAGAACGAAATCTAGTCTCCAAGACCCTATATGTCATCTGCTCATTTAACAAATATTATCTGTACCACCTGTATAAAAATTTATTCCTTAATCGAGACAAAATTTGTTATAGTTTGTGGTGCATTGTTTATGTTTTAATAAAAGATAAACCAATCTAATTACGCTATCGCTTCAAAATTGTTACTATCCAAATCATTATGGAGTTCATAATTTTCTGACCGGATATGGTAATATATAGTTCAATTTCGATAAACAAGACTATAATTGAATGAGTAACATAAAATGGGTACATATAAAATGAATCTGACATATAGACTATAGCAGGGCCGACCCTGTATTAATGCGGAAGAAGTGGCCGCGTAGGGTTTTTGATTTTTTTTTGACGTTTTTAGAGGCCCTAACCATCTAAATATAGTATATGTGTATATATATATATCTTTGATTTAAATAATTATATAAACATAGTACTTTTAATTTGATAGTAATATTACATGTTTCTTTTATAAGATATAAAGTGCGAACCACGCTATTAGTAATAATATTTACATTTGAACAGAAGACCCTATTTTATGAGTTTTTCTAGGGACTTCGAAATATCAGGGTCCGCCTTGGACTATAGTGTCTATATTAGCTATGTGTGGTAAACCCACCTATATTTACATCCATATTTGGCAATTAATTATTCATCTTCTTATTAAATTAATATAATATTTTATATTATTATTCTTTCTGCAGAAAACCTAAAAATTTGTTATGATCAAAATACTTAAATTGACAAAAAAAAATTCTAAACAGGGAAGTCTAAAGTATCTAGAATTACAACATTATCAGGTAAATAATATGATGTGATAGTTCTTTAGTTTGATAAACCTGCACTAATATTGATATTTAAGTCAAGTGTAGAGGGTTTCTACAACAATTGAAACGTAATAATGAATAGCCTAACTTGATGAGAACGGTACGACAACATGACATAGTCTGATAGTCGTTCTTATGTATGGAGACAGGAGGATCGTAATAGGCAATTTAGGATCAAACAGACCAATCCTTCCAACAACACTTTTTTGATATTATTATCACTATGAAATCTATAACAACCACCTTTTGTTATATCGTCCATGTATGCCTTTGAAAATTTCATTAATGTATTAAGAAATGCACAAACCCGGGCTAACCATTGAAAATAATTGCTGCAGAAATTATGTTGTAATGGTGCATAAAATGTAGTATTAATTTAACTATTAACATTTTTGGAGGGGGGGGGGGGGGGTGGTGGTTGGTTTGGAGGAGGAGCCACCCTTGGAGGTAGGGGCACATGACCCCTAATTTGAAATAAAATTATAATGTTAACTTATGCAGCCCAAACTTTTAAGGCTTTAATTTATTTTATTAGTATAAATATTTTGTTTTTTCTATAATAAAATAATATAATGATATATGATAACTACTTGAAAAAAAAAATTAATATAAAGGTCTATAATGCAATTTTTGCAGAATATAAGGACCAGTACTGAAAGTTTTGTGTAATTCAAGGACCAGTAATGCAATTAACACGTTTTTCTCCTACGGCCTCCACTAAAAAATCCTGGCTATTCCCTTGGGCCCGTTGTTTGCACTGTTGGAATTTTTTAAATAAAGACAATTTATTTTATTAATTCTTTCATGTTTTTGGAAGAAGTGGAAAATACCATTTGTGTATAATAGTCCCACTTTATTATTTGGGGAAAAAAACCATTAGAATTATTCCTTATTCTACATTATGGATTAATGGTTCTTTATGTATTAGTTGTTATGGGAGTTACAAAAACTTGATAAAGAAAAAACGGACGACTTTAATATGAGCATTAATGTGACGGTTTTCTTGTCTTGCTTTTTCTTCTATAAATAGTGACTTTGTCACTTTCATTTCAAGAGGAGAAGAAAAAAGATTATTCTTGAGAGAATGGAAAAATCTAGAGAGAAGAGAAGAGAAAAGAAAATATTCTAGAGAGAATGGAAAAATTATCCTAGAGAGAATAGGAAAAAGCTATTCTATAGAGAATAGAATATAGAATAGTATGTAGACGAAAACTAAGAACAAGAAAAGACTACTCTACTTCTCTCTCAAATTTCTGATATAATTTAGAGTAGAATTTGTTAGAGATAACCGGCATGACCGGAATATCTTTTTAACGCAAGTTATATATTTGTGTAATCTTTTCTTTATTCTGTGTAAGTTTTTGTTATTTTCAATTTATTGTAATAGTGTAATGTTACTTTATTTGAAAATTATCTTTTGTTTTTCTTTTGGAACTCCATTTCTCTATTTGAAAACCAGTGATATTGTTATTTTTCCAACAATTTAAAAAGATATTACTTTTATATCACTGGTTGTTGTTTTTTTGAAATGGTTTTCCTATCTTGGTAGTTGCTTCATTATTGAATGCAAATGCCTTTCCGACGTGACTATGTTGGAGCCTTTCAATGGTTCCAACTACAAACGTTGGGCACAAAAGCCACTGATATGTCTTGAACAACATGAACTAGCCCTTGCCGTTCTCAAGGTATTCCCTGCCATTGAGGCCAATGGGGAATATACCAAAGAACTACATGCTAGGTTTCTGGCTCTAAAAATTGGGTTCAAGAAAGCTAATTCAGTGGTTAGAGGATGGATCTTGGATAATGTGACGAAACCCTCCTTTTATTTGTGTACCGTTGAGAAGTCAACAAAGACTATCTGTGAAACGGTTTAGAAAAGGCATGAGGGTGATGATTCTGATGAGAATAAGTACGTCACCGGGAAATGACCCAACAAGATCTAATTAGTCTCATACAAGTCGAAAAGTGAATCGACTCATGGATAAGTCCTTAGGTTTCCTCGTTTTTATGAGTTTAAGGATTACTTTGACCCCTTATATTATCACTTTTTAACTCTTGTTGCCCTAAATTTCATTCACAAACATGAATATATATCAATTGGATATTAAATATATGTGTGAATGAAGATCTATGTGAAGAGATCTATATGGTGCAACATGAAGGGTTGGTGGTTTTGGATTAAGGGGATAAAGTATGAAAACTAATGAAACTGTTTTGTGTTTTTTTAAACGCGCACCGTGTTAATGAAATAGAATCCTAATAAAAGATGGATCGGTTTGTGCTACACTTTTATCAATATGTGTACGACATGATCCACTTTTTGTACTTTCATTCATGGGACTTACTTCTTTTATTCTTCTATTTGTGAATAAAATATGTGGGGAAAGATGAGCCTAAGGGAAAAATTCGTTAGAGTCAATTATAGAATTTACCTTAGTTAGTCTCACTTTGTTGGAAAGGTTTGACTCCATTGATATAATATCTAGTAAAAAAAAAAGAAAATCTTTATAATACTAGTATTCATAAATAAGAGAATTGTGGGGGGTGTATACCCCTTAATGGATATAAAATAATTATAATGATTATGATGCTCTTAATGAATAAAACCCAACTTGGTATTGTCCATATTGTAAAGAGACTAAAGTGGTGACCATTGGGTTATTATTATTTTTTATTTAATAAAGTACGAGAGATGTACTATTGATCTATATGATTCACTAACTTCTCATCCATATAATGTAAATTGTGCATACATGAGCAAATTAAAACTTAATGAATTCATAGCCATGTGTGGTGGTCCCATTGAGACGGACTTGATGAATTCACCGTTTAGGTTGTTATATATTCCTCATACTTAATGAATTCATAGCCATGCGTGGTGGTCCTTTTGAGATGGATTTGATGAATTCACCATTGAGGTTGTTGTATATTGCTCATAATATGATTACAAGGAGACGTCATTGATGTTCCCAAGGGATGAGTTGTTAGAATCACCACAAATTCATAGCCCGTAAGGTTGGTTCTAAAGAGAAAGGACTTGATGAATTAGAGAGACACATAATGAGGATGAGCTTTATTGCTCTTAATGATCTCGAAATCCGAGAGGGTCGGCTAATGAGGCTAGACGCTCTTGGAGATCACCTATGTGCATGGAAAGGGTGATGTTTGAGGAATCTGTAACTATCAGTCGGGTAGAGTATGTGCTGTGAGGGTCTCGATCGAAAACTATCAAGTTCAAGAGTACGTTCACTTGATATGTTTTTGGTGGTTGCCTCACTTCACTACGTGTCAATTCAAATCGAAAGATATTGACACTTAAGTACAATTCACCCAAATGCTGATATTTATGGAAACCTGTTCACCTTCTTTCCCAAAGAACATGAGTGGGGGATTGTTGGAATTTTTTAAATAAAGACAATTTATTTTATTAATTCTTTCATGTTTTTGGAAGAAGTGGAAAATACCATTTGTGTATAATAGTCCCACTTTATTATTTGGGGAAAAAAACCATTAGAATTATTCCTTATTCTACATTATGGATTAATGGTTCTTTATGTATTAGTTGTTATGGGAGTTACAAAAACTTGATAAAGAAAAAACGGACGACTTTAATATGAGCATTAATGTGACGGTTTTCTTGTCTTGCTTTTTCTTCTATAAATAGTGACTTTGTCACTTTCATTTCAAGAGGAGAAGAAAAAAGATTATTCTTGAGAGAATGGAAAAATCTAGAGAGAAGAGAAGAGAAAAGAAAATATTCTAGAGAGAATGGAAAAATTATCCTAGAGAGAATAGGAAAAAGCTATTCTGTAGAGAATAGAATATAGAATAGTATGTAGACGAAAACTAAGAACAAGAAAAGACTACTCTACTTCTCTCTCAAATTTCTGATATAATTTAGAGTAGAATTTGTTAGAGATAACCGGCATGACCGGAATATCTTTTTAACGCAAGTTATATATTTGTGTAATCTTTTCTTTATTCTGTGTAAGTTTTTGTTATTTTCAATTTATTGTAATAGTGTAATGTTACTTTATTTGAAAATTATCTTTTGTTTTTCTTTTGGAACTCCATTTCTCTATTTGAAAACCAGTGATATTGTTATTTTTCCAACATGCACGACATCAATAGCTATTCATGCACACTCAATTATTCGTCTTCTACTAGAGTAACATGATTGTAATAAAAGGATAATGGCTGAATTCTTAATTGATGAAATAGGGAGAAGATGCATCGTTTGAAGTTGCTGTTATGGCAATATCAACTTGCTTAAGAGAGCCGGTGGGCCCATATAATTGCTCGGAGGTAAATTGAAGATTATACTCTATCAGGAGCCGCTTCTTAAATTTTATTGTTATTTAAATTTCCTAATTTTTTCTTTATTCAAATTAATCAAGAGTTGATGTACAAAAGAATTGGTTACATCATATGTTACATGAAACACCAAATAATCTACTCCATTAAAATCTTTTGTAGATCTTTACACAACAAGAAAATCAGGTTTTGCCGACTTCATTTTGACCATTTAACGACTCTTTTAAAGCGTTGTCTTATCTTTGCCTACACTTTATCCTATAGTGGCCTATACTCGTGTTGCCAATGTTATGACTACACTGTGATAAGATAGTCGGCTATTGAGACCCCATTTCCCAGCTCCCTTTAAAAAACAGTCGGCTACTGAGACCCCCTTTCCGAGCTCCCTTCCCAAACAGTCGGCTATTGAGACACCCTTTCCAGACTTCCTTCCCAAAACAGTCGGCTATTGAGACACCTTTTCCCCGGCTCCCTTCCAAACAGTCGGCTATTGGGACTCCCTTTCCCAGCTCATTTCTAGAATATAGTCGGCTATAACACTTTTATTACCAGCTCCCTTGCAAAAGGAGTCGCCTATTGTTACTTACAATTGGTTTGCTTGCACCAGGTAGTATCAAATCAGGCCTACAAAAGAATAAATTAACAAAAAAGTAAATACCCAAATAATTTACACTTTAGGTCCTAGTGGGGGGATTAATGCAATAATATAAATTTCTTAATAGGATCAAAAGTTTTATTTTTCAAATTCAGGGGCTAATGAAATAGAATGTTTTTTTAACAGGTAACATAGCCTTTAAGCTTCATCATACATTAATCTGAAGAAAAAAATTACTATTTTGTAAAAAACAAAAAAATACTGTTTTCAAAATATTAAGAAAATAAATTTCGACACTTACTAATGCGATTTTCCATGGTGCGTCTTTTATTCCTCTCATTTTGTGCTATTTTCACAATCTCTTCCTATATTTAACCAAGAAAACATTACACACATACACACACAAAAAGACACATATATTCAAACACACATATATATACTTACACGTTCTTTATGAAAATTAACTGCTTCATCTTCAACACGTCTTAACTGACCCTAAAGAGCTTTTAAATCACCCTCTAATTGAGAAATATTTTTCTCAAGATCTTTAATCTTTTCCTTAAGTCTATTCATTTCTTCAGCATCCACATCTATATAAGAAAAATAAATTATAAACCTTGTGAGTAATTTTATTAATTTATTTACCAGGAAGGGTAACTTAAAGTTTTTACTGCTCAGTAAAAGGTGAAAACGATCCACCGCTTCTACAGAATCTGACACGTGTCCACCATATCGTGAAGTACTCCACCTGTAATAATTTTTCGGGGTCCAAAAATCCATTATTCTTGCTCTTCGTACTTCATTTGTTTTTTGATCCAATATACTAAAAAAAATTGAAAATTAGTAAATCCGAAAATTACCAATTAGAATGTTAATTTTTCTTAAATTTACCGAGTGTTCGAGATGAAATTGACCAAATGAAACTTCTTTAACAGCACTTGGAGCTTCGAATACTAAGTTGAGACGTGAATTTATTCCGAGCTTTTTCATCTGGAAGAAAATTTACTACTCAGTGAAAAAAATGTTATATTGTGGTAAATAGTAAATACCTACAAAAAAATGATTCATTGGTGGTGGTGGTGGTGGTGGTGGAGGAGCTGAAGATTCCGGTGGTGGAGCAAGTTCATATTCCTGTGATGAATCATTATTCAAGTTAATTACAACATAGGTCCCTGTATTAAGCAAAAATTGTACTACAGGGTTTAAATGTAAAAAGTAAGTAATAAAACTTTAAATTTAAATTTGAGGTTACAACTTTCTAACTTATCTGTTTTAAAGCAGCTGCTACGAAATCATTAACACGCTTTTGAACATTATAATAAAAAAGATTCATATCATCCTTCAGTTCATAAACAAGACATGATTATATTAACGTTCAAGAAGATTTTCAAGAATCAATTCTATTGTTATTTTAGAAATTCACCTGGACTATGGGAGAATCACCGTTTACTTCAAGTAAAAGCCCTTTGGAGGTTCATAATTCTCAGGATACGCACCAGCAAATATTTGACATGAATTAGACAAGTTAAGAAAAAGGCTGATTTAGAAATTGTCTAATTTTGACCATAAAATTAGATACTAACCCGTGAAGATGAACATAGACTTTTAGAGCCTCTTCAAACAACCTCAAGACTCTTCTCTTTTTTCCTTCTCTGTCTTGATAGTCAATACGTCCAAAGAAAAAAGAGTCAAATCCAACATAAACAATCGATTATAATCTCGATAAAAAGACATTTTATTTATCCATTTACATAGTAGAGAATGTACCTCTGCCCCCAAAAGGTACGCTTGAACCAATTTCTAAATATAAGTCCTTAATAAATCATCCTTAATAAATCGATGCCAAGACGCCTCATCATGCATGCACATACCAATTTCTAAATATAAGTCCAATTTAGAAAACAATTATTAGTTAATATCGTATTGAATCACACAGGGACCTGAGGTGGAAATTTTGTAGCTCCATATGGGCCTCTAAATGAGCTTGTTCAGATACTAACAAATTCTTTCAATACGAAAGCTCAAAAATTGAACTTTATATTTGAAGCGTATCACACAAAGCTGAGAGCAACTAAGATGTGTTGGATTGGACTGAACTGAAAAGTTCACTTAATATACAGCTTGAACCTATACACAACAGTGATGTACACAATCTCACTGCCCCTTCCTATGATGCTTCCAATTTTCTTTCCGGGGCATAAGTAGCAATATACAGTATCTCCAGGGCCTATTGTGAAAGGATCTTTATTATTTTTGGAATGTCTTCTTTTGTTTGTTCCATTTTCGGGATAATTGGATTGAGATCTTGAGCATTTTCCATAGTTGTTCCTTTGACCAGCCATATAGACACAATCACCTATCATTCAGTAAATTTCACCATTAGTTCTTATGTTATGCGAAACAGGAAATTATATCCTAACGTTTCAATATGTAGCATAATTGCCCAAAGAGGACTAAATTCGTAATGTTAAAGGCAATTTCGTATTAACACAAGGAGCAATGGTGCAATAAACAATTCGAATAATACAATAAACAAATATTCAAAAGTCAAACCAACCTAGAACCAACGAATTATACCACACTTCCATATCAAATCTTTTAGTTATGAAAATGGTAAATAAGAAAATAGGATAGAAGATACAAAATGCAACACCTGTAACTGTAGCAAGCTGTTTTTTTAACGCAGGAACTAGTACATGTAATGAATCCATAATCAGATAAAAAATCTGTAAACATTCATTATAGAGATATAAAAAGTGCAGTCTTTGAGGCCATCTCTACAAATTTCATGAATTGAAATCAAAAGCTAATTTGTACTTACACATTTCTACAATAATCTAATCGCATTATATGTAAAAACCTCGGTGAGGCATGCACCAATAAATGACACTGATGATATTCCAAGCGAGGCATTCACCTAACAACATATATATATATATATATATATATATATATATATATATATATATATATATATATATATATATATACACTCACCACATATTCAAATTCAATCACAAAATAGAACTCAAATTGAACAGACCTGCTGCTTGATGATTATTGAGCAAACCTCTGCATCCAAAGTTAAAGGAGAATTATGACAACAAATATAATTAAGTTGCTTATGTGATAGCTTTAGCTTAAGAGAATTTTATCTTAAGCAAAATATTTGTTGATAGTACAACTGAATTTAGAATTTTATCGAACAGTTCGTTGGCATACATAAATAGATCAATCACTGTCCAATTCACTATCATATCAATGCCCAAGGTATCAACTAGGTCAAAACTATAAATTAATTAATGAAATATATCTAAATCATTCTGAAATTAGACAAAGTTAGTAATCAAATAAATTGTATAAATAGATTTTATCGAGATTATAATCGATTGTTAGGTTGACATGGAATTGCAAGAACACCTTTTTGTCTGAAACCATCTTCGTCTTCTGCTTGTTCCAACAACCTCAAAAATGAAGGATTCGTTAGAAAACGTAATGCAATAACAAATCTGATCGGTACCTTAGTTTCTTTACAAGCTGCAGCTTACGAACGAAAAGCTTGATCACCATTATGAAATTTCGAGGTAGAATATAATAATATTGGTTGATTTGCTAGAAAAGGGTAACGAGAATTTATACTTTCTGAGAAGATATTGAGCTCATATGAAATTATCTGAGATTGTTTCCAAGGGGTCCATTTTGCATGTAGGTACAATGTTCTCCATTAAATGTAGCAAATTATATGTTGTTTTATCAGGAACAATTTATGTGATAAGTGTCTATCATTTATGTATTGTCAATTCAAGAATCAATTGGTATGAAGGGTATTCATCACGGTTGATGATATTTTTGACGCGTAAATCTGGTTTTAGTCTTTTCACGGCATCTCTGTATGTGCAAACGAGCTGTAATATTAGGTATCAAAAAAGTATCACCTAAATAAATCCACTTATGATGTGACGATTAAATAGTCTAATTATAAATTTTTCTTTCCAGATTTACTTTTTTCTCTTTCTTCTATAATTGGACCACTCAACCGTCACATCATAAGTGATATTTAGGTGATACATTGTTGGGTGATACCCAACATTACTTTTAAAAAGTTTATATAAGTTTCTAGAGTGCATTTTTTCTATTATACAGGGACCTAAAGTAAAATTAACTAAAATGTTGTTTTTGGGCTAACAAAATATCCTGGATCAACCCTGGGCCCGCGTTTACATGACATCAAAAGCTTTTAAGACTCAATTGTTCATCTTCTGACATGATTAGGGTACTGTTATGAAATTATCAACCTGCTTGAGAGAGCCGGTGGGTCCAAATAATTGCTCGGCTTCTGAGGTACATTGAAAAATATAATAGTTCTATCCGGAGCCGTTTCTTAAAATGTTTTCTTATTTAATGTTTCTATATTTTTTTATACAATTTAATCAAGAATTGAGTACAGAAAAAATAGTTTACACTATATATCACATAAACACTGAAAAATCTAAGCTAGCAGAATCTTTTGTAGTTCATGAGGTCGACATGGAATTGCAAGAACACCCTCTTGTCCGAAACCATATTCGTCTTCTGTTTGCTTCAACAACCTCAAAAACGCAGGATTCGTTAGAAAATGTAATGCAATAACAAATCTTTGCGGTACCTTAGTCTTTACAGCAAGAACTGTAAAGTATCCTTCCTTAATATCACCGGCTAGCATTGCTTGTTTCTTTAAAGTTTGCATCTTACGATCGAAAAACTTGATCACCATTAGAGCTTTGTTCCCGTGTTCTTTGATCGTTACGAATTTATGAAATAGAATTCTATAAACTTGGTTGAGTTGCTACTAAGGGTAAAGAGTATTTATACCAGTTTTCTGAGAAGATATTGAGCTCCCATGAAATATCTGGGATAATATCTAAGGGGTCCATTTTGCATATAAGTACAATTTTCTCTATTAAATGTATCAGCTTATATGTTGTTTTATCAGGAACAATTTATTTGATAAGTGACTATCATTCAGTATTGTCGATATCAAGAATCATTTAGTTTGAAGGGATCAGGTCAAGGTTGATGATATTTTCTACGCGTTTATCTAGTTTTAGTTTTTTCAATGCATCTCTTGATGTGCAAACGAGATGTGAGCTTTGCACGTAGTAAAACAATGCTTATGGCAAAAATTTGAACTTGTTACATGTAATTGATGGAACCGATTTCATGCGCTTAATTAACCTTTTAGAGAAGGGTAAATTGCACTTTATTTGGAGAGGAGAAAGCTCCCTAGTTAGAAGTCCTAAGCAATCAATTTTAGTGGAGTGCCTTGGACGCGTGAAAGCTTAAATGCTTAATGGCCTATGTCCAAGTAGCTGTATTAATTTTTCTTCTTTTTCTACCCTATTTTCTTCTTAATTTTAATATGTCGTATTTCTATTTCGTTTCTACTTTTCGACTTGACAGTAAACACTGGTAGTGAAAAAAAAAATCAATAATAAATTATAAATTATAAAAAAATTAAAGAGTAAAAATTAGAAAATTAAAAGTAAAAGGATAAGTTAGCGACGACAAAGTAGTCGGTAAATGATATACTTGTGTCGTTGCTAAAAATATATTTAATAGTGATGAAAATAATGTCATCACTATCGAAAAATTTATAGCGAGGAAATATTTCGTGTTAATAAGACTATCATTAGCGACAAAACATTTAACCGCTAATGAGATTTTCAATAAGAACGACGGTAATTTCGCCACTATCAAGGATCACAGTAGCGACGAAAGATTTCGTCGCTAAAGGATAAGAGGTATGTCACTAGTGATATTTGCTTGTCGTCGTTAAATATAGACTTCACAAATGCGACGAAATCCCGATATTAGTCTCTAATAAGCATCTGAAACGACGATAAAATAGTGAAGACATTTCGTCGATAATGATATGAATATGTCAATAACAACGATATCTTACATTATTATTGACGGCTAATATTGTCGCTAATGCTACTTAATATTGCAGCGAAGGGCGTGGTTATATGGTTTGCCCATATTGAGATGAGGGGTTTTGGAAAAATCTTATTTGCTTTCTTTAAACAATTATATTTAAAAAAAAATCTTATTCATAACCCTGACTTTTTATGTACAAATCATAAATTTGTTAGATTGTAAAGTCTACTCTCCTATGCATCCTTATTAATAAATAGATCCATCCTCAAGATATTCTTGTTCATCAAACAGTGTATCAAATCTATTTCTTGATGAACTAACACTTGGTATCATGTTTTTTATCTGATTACTTCGCCCCAATTTTATCTACCCACCCTTATTTAAAACAGGTAATACAATATTAGCTACAAGTACAATTACATTGTCCAACTTCTTCTTAGGCACCATACTTCCTTTACTACTTTTCACCTAACACTATTATGCCCCAAGATTCTTTAAGGTGTATAAACAACTGACCTCTAGATATACTTCACCTCAATAACCCCACTCTCCCATCACCCATATCTAGATTATAATTATCAATATACTTTTTGTGCATATTTATCTCAAAGCATACTTTAGCATAACTTAATCTAGTTTAAGTGATATTGACTTCATCCATTTGCAGTCTAGAAAATGTACTTGCCAGTTGCTTAGTCTTTGTTGGGATAATAATTCACCTAATACCTTCTTGAGTTTTATTCATATAGTTACCTTATCCACTAAAAATTATTCAAAATTAGTTTTAGGAGTCCATCTCCTTAGAACCAGTGGCCTATTACTCATATCCCGTCACTCCCCATTACTTTAAAACATACATCCTCAAGATCAATTTAAAAAACAAAAAATCCCTAATCTAAAGTATTGACCATAAATTTTTAAATTGCTTCTACAATGTCTCAATCATATTTTTGGCTATGCAAAATGGTTATGGCCTATCTAAAAATTACCCTGTAACGCAGTTCTCACATGATTTGTGACTTTCATATAAGATCTCCTGAGATGATTTAATTGCAATTCTATCATCAATCTTACTTGGACGCACATAATATAATTTCAGATCATATCTAATATTTTTATCAAAAAAAGTAGTACATATCTTAGTGGAGACTCTACTATAGTGGCAGTAGCCCTAAGTACTTGACTCTTCACTTGTAGTGATGAATTATAGAACCTACTCTTATGTTTTGGTGATAATACAAAGGATTGTTTAGGGAAGGTCACTGGAGTAAGCATAACCTTTGCCTTTACTAGAGTTGTTTTTACATGAGGTGTTAACTCTTTTTGGATAGGCATTGAAAAATTTATGAATTTATTTTGGACATAAACATACGATTTTATTGCAAATCTCATTTCTATTTTGTATATATTTTCCAAAATAACTTTTACCTTTGTACTATTTTGTCCCTAGGCATCAAAATATAGGGCACATGTCCAGTATTTATGAACATAGAAAATAGAAATGAGAAAACAAAGCAAAAGTAAAAAGATCTGAAAAAAATGAAGGTGAGGCAAAGAAAAAGTATAGTTGTAGAGAAAGAAAAAAAAATGGTGTTTGGCAAAGAGGTGGCTTGAAACTTGAAAAACGAATATATAAACGCTAGTGTGCTGTTAACATGCACTAGAATCACTAGACAATATGTAGAGAATTTTTTTCTTTTTACTTTCCTTCCTGGTAATTTTTTATTAATATTATACTTTTATTATTAATATACATTTTATATATCATTCAGATTTTTTTTTTAAATATGGTTTTTTGATGAATTTATGATAATTTGCGTAACTTCATTAATGACGTTTAGGAAAAAATTCTAATATTAATGATAACGCAGGGTGTCGAAAATCTAAATTATTCACCCAGTAAAATCAAAAAAGGTGAAGATTAAAATCCAAAGAGAGTACCATAAACCAAACTACTTTCGAGTGTCAAGGCCTTTCAAAGACATCGTGATTTGGCGATCCAGTGTTAAAAGAAAAAAAGGGGCAAAGAGTATCCTGTTTTTAGCATAAGGGAACCCAACTCACGACGAGATCGCCGGTGGCAGTGGTGGAGCGCTTCACGTGCATTGCTGTAGCGGTTATTGGGCCCAAATTTTGTGGGTCTGACTATTAGAAATTGAAAAAACAAAAAATAAACATGACAGAAAAATAATCAACTGAAGTATCGAGATTAATACAAATAAGATTCTAGTTTATCACTATCGAGAATTGTCAAAAAAGTTCAGTCCCTACGCGAGATCTTTAGTTATTTGCTTCTAATCGTTTTATCTAGCCAAATGCTACCAGAGTTATTGGAATAGGGGTAATTAGAGATAAATGCCTCCTTAATGATGTCTTTCATTTTTTTAAGCCTCTAATTTTCTTATTTAGAGATAAATGCCTAATAGAACAATTATTTATAGAAAACATCCCCTTTATATTTTTTATACCTATACTATCCTTATTATTAAATATATTATTTTATTTTTAATACAATATTTATTTTTAAATCTTAAACAAATAATAGGATATTTCCACCACCACCACCACCACCACCACCACCACCACCATCACCGCCTCCACCATCATAACCACCACCACCACCACTACAACCACCACAACCATCACCGCCTCCACCACCACCACCACCACCTACTACTAATTTCATCACACGCGCGCGTCCGTGAAATTTTTTTAAAATCGCCATAACTAATTCAAAAAAAATCAAAAAAATCGAAAAAAATCATATTTGGATAAATCAAATTAATATTTACGTCTATGATTTTTTTCGGAATTTTCTGAATTTTTTGATTTTTTTGATTTTTTTTTTAATTTTTTAATTCGCAGAACATGGAATTCCATGTTTTAAACATGGAATTCCATGTTTTAAACAGTGAATTTCGTGTCTGCGGAAAACAAATTCCTTATATCAAAACATGGAATTCCATGTTTCCGTGTTTTAAACATGGAATTCCATGTTTAAAACATGGAATTCCATTTTCTGCGAATTAAAAAATTCAAAAAAATTCAAAAAATCAAAAAATTCAAAAAATTCTGAAAAAAATCATAGACGTAAATATTAATTTGCTTTATCCAAATATATAATTTTTTTATTTTTTTGATTTTTTTAGAATTAGTTATGACGATTTTAAAAAAATTTCACGGACGCGCGCGTGTGATTATTAGTTTTTGTTTTGTTTTTTTTCTACTTTCTTTTTTTTAATTGTTAATTATAAGGGTAGTTTGGGATGAGGCATTTTTCTATAAAAAATCTTATTCTAGGCACCTTTTTTTAAATAAGTTTTTTAATAGGCATTAATCTCTAATTGACTCATTGGAATATTATGTTTGAGTAATTACATATACCATCCAAATACCTGATGTGGCGTGAATTAGTTGATTATAAATTGTTAATTTATTTATATTTGGTAATACTTCCATCTAATATATCTAATATTGGATGGTCCAATTTTCACATCACATCCCTTGATTATCATAATCAAAACACATGTCATTAGATTACTAAATTAATTATTTTTATAAGTTTAAAACATGGGATATGTGTATAAATATGATTGGTGTAGGTTCATCCAATATTTGATAGAAGAATATTCTTTTATTTTGTTATCTAATTAACTGTTTATTATCAACCACGTCGTTGGATGGTATTTGGGTGGTATGATTTTAGATGGTATATACCATTACTAGTTAAGTTTGACCCCCAAAAGTTTCCATTGTCATTTACATTCATTAGAGTGATATACAGAATATTATACTCTCAGGAGCTGCTTCATACAGTTTTCGGAATTTTGGTGCTCCTAACTTTTTCTTTATACAAATTAATCAAGAATTATTGTCAACGTGAAAAAAAAATGGTTACACCAAATGTAACATAAAATACAGAAAAAAGCTACTTTTAATTCCAGTCTAGCAGAATTTTTTGTAGCTCTTCTGGTTTACAAGGAATTGCAAGAGCACCTTTTTGTCTGAAACCATACTCTTCTTCTGCTTGCTTCAGCAACCTCAAAAATGCAGGATTTGATAGAAAATGTAATGCGATAACAAATCTTTGTGGTACCTTAGTCTTCACAGCAAAAACAGTAAAATGTCCTTCCTTAACATCATCGGCTAGCATTGCTTGTTTCTTTTGGATTTGCAGCTTACGAACAAAAAGCTTGATCACCATTATTAGGCCTTTGTTCCGGTTTTCTTCAGTGAATTTAATAATCTTGGTTGATTTGCCACAGAGGATAACGAGAATTTATACCAGTTTTTCGAGAATAGATTGAGCTGGTACGAAATTTCTGAGAAGGTTTCTATACGCGGTCCATTTTGCAAATAAGTAGGCACAAGTTTTCTCTAATAAATGTAGTAGCTGATGAGTCTTTTCCGACATATTTCTGCTTATATGTTGTATTATCAGGAACCATGTATGTGGTAAGTGTCTATTATTCATGTATTGTCAAGATCAAAAATCATTTGGTATCAAGTGAATTAATCACGGTTTTGACGATATATATGACGCGTTAAACTGGTTATAGTCTTTTCAACGTCTCTTCGCCAATACCATTCGTGAGAGGGTTTCTATTACCTGGGTAAAATGAAAATTTGATCCATATATAATTAGATAAGATAAGCTTAGGGCCATGACAACTTGCAGGTTGTCTGTTGATTTCTATTTGATATTGTCCTTTCTAGTACAAATAAAAATCCACATATTTATTTTGTGGTCGGGACCCTGTACCATTTGTCCTTTAGACATTACGCGTTTCTATTCTAGCAGGGTCAATTCAAGAATTTTTTCAATGGAGGCTAACTTTTATTAAAATCTGAAAATTTAAGTTAAGTTGAATTATATAGATGTGGATTAAGGATAAATTTAAATCTTTTAGGAGAATTAAGTTCACAATGAAGCCCTCTTTTACATGAAACTGCGTGTATATATAGATCATTAAGTATTTGTTTTATTAATTATGGTATAACTTTTAGATTTTTATCTTTAAATTTAACCTAAATGGCTTAATTTTTTTCATATAACTTAAGGGGGTGTATTCAAATGGGAGTCTGTTGGATTTTTTTGAACTTTTAAAAGTCCATAGACTTTGCAAAGTCCACAGATTTTAATAGAGTTCAACAGATTCTTTTTTATTCCATATAGAGTTTGACGGATTCTTATCTTAAAATTTTAATTGATTTTAATAGACTTTAATAGATTTTAATGAACTTTAAAAAAAATATACATTCACTCTTATATTTAAATAATACATCAAAAAAATGTATCTCTCCCAATAAAACAAATACACTTTCGTAATAAATTTAAATGTATGACGCTAAAAATTATCTATAAAATCAATTCGCAAATCCATACTTAACTAAAAATTATTTTAATAAATACGAAACTAAAATTAATCAACTTTATTATGTTTTATCTTCTTAATTCTCATTGTCATCTCGTTCTTCATCATTATATTGACTCTCATTTGTACCATTTTGTTGGCTATCATTCCACATAGTTTCAGCAATGCCAAGTCTTCAAGTATTAGCGTCTGTTCTTTGTTGTTGTTGAGTTTGAGAAATGAAATCATGATTTTCCTCGTCTATATCCATAGGTGATGAAGAAGATGGATCATCTTCAGGTGCAGGAGGAAATTCATCAGAATGACAATAATAAAATATTAGAATTTTTTCAAATAAAATCATACTAGATAAAAGTACAATTTTCAATCAAGAAAATATCTTTTCGTAAACAATTTTTAATATTAGTAAAAAAAAAAAATTCTGTATATGATGGCTATATTGTTATTTTGAAACTATTCCCGGTTTTGGGGACAATGGTTGTGTGTTTTACTTATGAGCGTGATCAGCAGCTATGTGGCATAAGACTCGGATGTTTTCTAAAGTGATGCTGTTAAATTAGTAGTTTATATCAATTTTAAATTAGCCAAAAAAAAAGTTAGGTCTCATAGATCTTTGGCACACAGCCACACAGATCCTGATTGAATTTGTTTACCTTTTCCTTTTTTACTGAGAATTGTTTAAAAAACTAAACACAGCCACAAACATTGAAATAAAGAATAGAAAAATTGGTATATGTATACTCATGAACATGGAAAAAAACCTCACGTTACAGGAAACAATTTTTGTAGCAGAGTATTAAATTGTTTAAAAAAAAAATACACAGCCGCAAACTTTGAAATAAAGAACAGAGAAATTAGCACATGTATACTATGTACATGTTGACAAAAAAACCTCACGTAGGAGCTGTTGTGCAATAAAAAAGTACAATAAACTCTTGGAACAAAAAAATTACAATAAACTCAAGAAAGCTTTTGTCGACTAGTATATGATAATTACATATTTCTATAGCATATAACACACAGTTATATTAGAAAAAAAGCATAAAATTAATGGAAAGATAAAATACTAACCACTTATTCAAAAGAAAATTATTTTGGTATGAATTCTTATGAACATGATGAATATTTTTATATAGCTATTTTTATGCAAATAATTACACTGTTAAATGGATTTATTAGTATCACAAATATTAATATTTGACTAATTACTACCAACCCATTATAGTAAAGTAAAAAACATTAAAAATATTGTTCCAGAAACAAATTTTAAAGAAAAAAAGATTACGAACCTTGATATTAGTGCAAAACGGTGACCAAATTGTGAAATACAAAAAATTGGGGAATCTGAAAAATATATATAATCAGAGATATTGTTATTAATTATTAAAAACAAGTAAAAGTATAAAAAAAATAGTTTATGAATTTTTGTTTACCTCAGTAGTCGTTGTTTTTTGTTGGAGTTCTAAAATCTCTGCTTCTGTAAAAGGATTTCTAAAAGACTTGTGTATTTATAATAGAACCCTAAACTCCTACAAAGTCCAATGACTTGGAAAGTCCAATGACTTTTGAATACCTTGAAATTTTAATGGATATAAAAAAGTCGTGATTGAATACCCCAAAATTTTAATGGACTTTTTAAAATCATGATTGAATACCCCAAGATTTTAATGGACTTTTTAAAATCATGATTGGATACCCCTTGACTTTTAAAGTCCAAAAAAATCCAACAGACTCCTAATTGAATACACCCCCCTAAGAGTGAGTACGGATCGAAGTAGGGTTGTGCTAAAATAATTATCTAACCCAAAGGTAAATGGATTTTACGTATAAAACTATTTTCACTCAATAATGAAGAGAACTCATCAGATGCGATTAAGATAGGGTGAATTGGTTTGAATTCTCTCTCTAACGGCCGTAAAGTGGGAGATATAAGGCTCAAATTCTTCTCTAAATATGGCAAAACTTAGTTCTGGTTTACCTGAGAATATACATGGGGAGACGTATATATCCCCGTGGATTTAATCGTGATGCGTGCAAACTAGCCCGAATCAACAACATACCAAAAAGAAAAAATTAAGCGAATTTGGGTTGGGATAAAATTGAATAGAATAAGACATAGTATTTATAAGCCAAAATTGATTAAAAATATCCACCTTGAAACGATATTGGATTAAGAAAAATAAACGTGTATAACTTGTGTGGAGGGATTTCAATGATTAAAAATTGATTAAAGACCATAGTTAAAATTATTAGGTTATAATTTTTGAAAACCCTAAGAACCGATCGAGGACGTGAATATCTATTTGACCAGTTTAAAGAACTGTGTGATGAAAAAGGGATAGTAAGGCAACTTACAAATCCTAGAACACCACAACAGAATGGTGTGGCTGAAAGGAGGAATAGAACACTCCTAGAAATGGTTAGGTCTATGATGGCACAAGCAGATCTTCCATATCTTATTGGGGAGATGCCTTGCTTACCGCCTGTTATATACTTAACCGAGTACCCCACAAAGACTATTCCATCAACTCCTTATGAACTATGGACAGGTAGGAAACCTAATCTGTCATACTTGCGACCTTGGGGGACGGCAGGCTATGTTCATGATCTATCTCATAAGTATGGGAATTTAGGTCCAAGAGGTAGGAAGTGTATCTTCATTAGATACCCAGATCACTCTAAAGGATATGTGTTTATTGGTGAACATAATGATGGGGGTCTTACAGAAATTGAGTCACGAGATGTTACATTCTTAGAGAATGATTTTCCTAGCAGAGGTGAGGTTGACAGAAATTCCATTTTATGTGAATTAAATGAGATTCAGGAAGATGATATGCAAACAAATGTGACACCTGATGAGGTAACACATACTCAAGAAATAGAGACAGACACTCCTCTAAATCTTGAGATGTAAGAAACCATTGCATCATCTAGTAATCCTATTTCTCAAGATTCTCAACTTAAGAGAAGTGCTAGAGGTTTAATTCCTCGTCGCCGATTTGAAATCGAAGGAGAAGTCTATATGATAACTCCACAAGACGAAGAAGAACCTAGAACAGTTAATGAAGCACTCTCATGTCCCACTAAGAATGAATGGAAGAAAGCAATGGAAGAAGAAATGGAGTCGATGAAGAAAAACCAGGTATGGGAACTGGTTGATCTCCCAAAAGGACGTAAAGCGATTGGGAACAAATGGGTTCTCAAAATAAAGAGGAAACCTGACAATTCCATTGATAGGTATAAATTTCGCTTGGTAGCGAAAGGCTATACTCAACGAGAAGGAATAGATTTTGAGGAAACTTTCTCTCCTGTTGTTAGATTTACCTCAATACGTCTTATTTTAGCTATTGTGGCGCATCTCGATCTGGAGTTGCACCAAATGGATGTTAAAACTGCATTTCTAAATGGAGATTTAGAAGAGGTAATTTTCATGGAACAACCATCGGGTTTCGTTGCAAAAGATCAAGAGAATAAAGTATGTAGATTATTGAAATCAATCTATGGTCTTAAGAAAGCCTCGAGACAGTGGAATTTGAGATTTCATGAAGTCATCTCGTCAAATGGATTTGAGATGATAAGTGAAGACCACTGTGTTTATATTAAACGTTCCAAGAAAAATTTCGTAATTTTATTTCTATGTGTGGATGACATCCTATTAGTTGGGAATGATAAAGAGTTTATTCAAGCTAACAAGGAGTGGCTAGCTTCTCAATTCGATATGAAAGATATGGGAGAAGCAAATTATATTCTTGGTGTTAAGATTCATAGAGATAAGTCTAGAAGACTATTTCTTTATCTCAAGAACCTTACATCATGAATGTGCTTGAGCGCTTTGGTATGACTACGTGCAATGCCATTGATACCCCTGTAGCAAAGGGAATAAACTTAACTCTCGACATGTGTCCTAGTACTACAGAAGAAAAACAGAAAATGTCAACGGTACCATATTCTAGTGCCATTGGTAGTCTTATGTATGTTATGATGTGTACGAGACCAGATATATGTTATGCAGTAGGTTTAGTTAGTCGTTTTCAATCGAACCCTGGACAAGAGCATCGGAAATCTGTGAAAAGGATATTGAGATATCTAAAAGGCACTAAAGATCATGCCTTATGCTTTCGAGGAGATAGATTACGCCTAGAAGGATATACAGATGTCGATTGGGCTGGTGATATAGATGGGCGTAAATCCACTCCAGGTTATGTTTTCTTGCTAAATAATTGTGCAAACTCGTGGAGTAGCAAGAAGCTAACCTGTGTAGCTTTGTCAACGATGGAGCTGAATTTGTAGCATGCTCAGCTGCGGTTCAGGAGGCTGTTTGGTTAAAAAAGTTCTTTGAATATTTAGGATTCTCCGGTGATACTGGGAGTCCAATAACAATATACTGTGATAGTCAAGCTGCAATGGCTTATGTGAAAGATCCAAAATATCACAGCAAGACCAAACACATTGATATAAAGTATAACTTTGTTAGAGATATAATTGCACAAAAGGATGTTACTTTGCAATATATACTCACAAACAATATGCTTGCCGATTCATTCACAAAATCTATCCCAAGGGATGTATTCATGGATCATGTTAGATCTATAGGATTAAGAAATATATAATGTATAAATTATTGCTAGTTTATGTGCATTCATGTATATATTTCCATTAGTTTGTTTATTTAACTGTTTATTTTAATAATATCATGTTTGATATGTATTATATATATTGCGTGTGATTTTGTAAGTATGTATGTCCTATAGACTGAGATTGGCCCTGTCACACGGGCAATCGCCTTTGGCATAAGAAGTGCGCAAAGATGAGACTAACTCATAGCAGTGAAGAACCCTTAAGATAACTTGAGTTAAGATAGTCGCCTTAACTAAGTGTTAAGATGAGATAATAAACATGGATAAACCATGTTAAGCTTATATTAAGATCAAAGTAGAATCCCACTATCTACTTAGTTTATAATAGCCAGATATGAATTGCTTGATTGATTTCATAGAAGGGTTGATCGATCGAAGAATTCATCTTAGGCAACGAGGCTTGTCTAATTATATATATGTATGGTATTTTAAAAATTGTGACATACAATTTGAGATATATGAATAATACCATAATATGTGTGTCATACCACATGTGCTTTCGACCAAAAGGAAGTGAAGAATTGATCCCTGTTTTTTCACTGTGTGATACCTTTGATTTGTGCCCTTATTACTTTTGACTATATCTTGATATTTTGATTAGGTGTATGCTACTTTGAACACATTACCAATGATCATGAGTGATTCGGTCTAATGGGGTATGTTTGGGAAAGCAACCTAATCAATATAAAAGGATATAAGTGTAAAGGGAAGACTAGAATTGTGTATCAAATGTGTGCTTGCAGGTTAACCAATCATGTAAGTCAATACGGACTATAACATGATAGTGAGACACATAAACAAAATGACTGTGAACTCTTTTTCACATAGAAGTTGTGATATAAGTTTGGAGGGGTCAGAGTTAGTGCAATATGATACAACATATTGTTAGTCTGAGGTACTGCAGGATACGTAACGGAATTAACTATTTTGAGCAACTATGTACCCTAACAGGTTATTAGTAACGTATGCTCGTATGCTTGCTGGTCGCACGACCTATTTGCCAAGTATGATGATATTTTGATTCAAGTGTGTATATGGGAAGATATGGTGTAATGAGATGTGGATTATATGGATAAGATGTAACTTCATTATGGCGAGTGGGAGAATGAAAGAAATAAATTATTTATTTTATTTATTATTTTAGTCCGCCAAAATGTTAGTTAATATTTTGTTTTTTGAATTTAAATATTTAAATTCAAAATTATGGGGAGTTGTTTATTTTTAACCATCTCCCCATTATCTGACAACTAATCCCACGTTATCCTATTAAAAGGATAGAGCGAGAATTCACAAGTACATCTATCCTATTTTCATAATACGTTCTTCTCTTTCTTTTCTCTGCTAAAAATCCTAAACACAAAAATCAATTAATCAGAGACTCTTAGGTGGTGATTACAGAGGTCTCTCTTCTAGTAAGAAGATCCACGACCGCAAGATTATCCAGTTCTCATTCGATTTCTTGTTCATTAATTACTATCTAATTATATATATAAACTTTCATATAATTAAAAAAACTTTCAGGCCCTGATACCATAAAGTGTGATTAGGTCTCTTTCTATAGTGGAGTGCTCGGATACCGTTCCTCAAAGTTTGTTTTTGTTCTGGTGTCCTTGCTCGACGTGGTGTATGAACCCTTAGTGGTCCATTTGGATTTCTTACGTTCCTATGAAGCATTCAGTAATCTCTCAATAGGCGGAGCCTTGATTCCCGTGATCCCCTGGATCGTGTTTCCATCATTTTCTACATATAGAAAAATAAGAACGAAAAAAAAATTACACCAAATTCGATTAGGAAACAAGAAAAAACAGAATACAACATGTTTCCAGGAACTATGTTCATTAATAATAAGTTAAGGCAGTGAAACTGGTAAGGCTATATGTCACTGTCCGAAAATGAATTAAAAAATAAATAAAAAATCCACCCTTACTACACGTCAGTACAGACACAGTTCTAATGGACACTAATAGACAGATGGTCCAATTAAGATTGTCCAAAACAAAATGCATACAGAAAACATGAGTAGATTAAAAAAAAGTTACAAATCCATGGACTTGAGTTGACATACATGGCTGACGGACCAAACAATTAAATGGTCAACTCTTATATCTCATGTGGGCTCTTATGCAGTAGCAATACATAAAAAAAAAAAAAAAAGAGATCGACCAGACTTATTCTCACAGAGAAGATATGTAAACATTAATGGGTATTTAATACAATGAACTATAACACAGATGGACTCTCTTTTGAATAAAGAAACAATATTACAGACTACTATCTAATACAGAGATAGATCATTTAAGAAATTAATTTATCCATAAAGAATACACATTCATGTAGTATTCAAAAAATATTGTACTCTTAATTCACAAAAAAAAAAAAAAAAAGAGTGTCGACAAAAAAAAAACTTCGACAATTTTTTTTTCTTTTTAAAAAAATATTAAACCTAATTAAAAAAACTTTCAAGCTCTAATACCATATGAAAGTTTATATATATAATTAGATAATAATTAATGAACAAGAGGTTTTAACAGGAATACCTCTTGAAGAGCAGTAGAATCAAATCGAATGAGAACTGGATAATTTTGCGGCCGTGGATCTTCTTACTAGAAGAGAGACATCTGTAATCACCACCTAAGAGCCTCTGATTAATTGATTTTTGTGTGTAGGATTTTTAGCAGAGAAAAGAAAAAGAAGAACGTATTATGAAAATAGGATAGATATACTTGTGAATTCTGACTCTATCCTTTTAATAGGATAACGTGGGATTAGTTGTCAGATAATGGGGAGATGGTTAAAAATAAATAACTCCCCATAATTTTGAATTTAAACATTTAAATTCAAAAAACAAAATATTAACTAACATTTTGGCGGACTAAAATAATAAATAAAATAAACTATTTATTTCTTTCAATTTTAGAAAGTGTAACCGATTGTTAAATCTATTTCGTCATACTTTTACATAAAAATAAAACCGAATTATAAAAAATGCATTTATTATGGTATACCACATATATTTTATAATAATATAAATCATAAGTATATTCATATCTTAAAACCAAAACTCAAATATTAGATTTAATTAATAAAGTAACAAATATCTTATTTAAGTAAATACTAAGATAATATTTTATATACCTATAAGTTTTTTTTATAGGTGTGGTTTTTTTTATGTTATAAAAGAGATCCAAAAGGATTGTGGAACTCTATAGTTGTACATCATTAAATGAATCCTGGATTGTGAATCATTCTTGATGTTTTCTATCTCATCCTATCACGTGTAAGAAAATCGCATATCCTACTCGGTGGGTCGATGCGTGAACAATAAGACTCTTTTTGAGGCACACCTCTATGTGCTACCCAATCAACACATGAATTGCCTTCTATATAAATGCCTTATAGGGAGAGCAATATATTTCTTGCAAGGATTTCACGAATTTGTTTAATCCATTGCGCCGCATAACCTCTTCCCTCACCACATTACAGATTACCTCAATAATTTCCTTAGAGTCTACTTCCACCTCCACCACATTCGCCTTAAGTTCTTCCACCATTCTTAGCCTTTCGCATAACGCAAAGATATATGTGATGATGGCCAAGTCTTGGTTAATCCTCATTGAAAATACACGAATCCCTTTCTTATCTCAAATTACGTCGTTACCTCTTTCAACGTGACACCATTTTTCTATAACTTCCATCAGTGTTTAGTTTAAAACCCCGATTTAGTTTGCTCCGCCTAATCAAATTCACGTAGTTCTTTCTAGATAGTAATTGGCCCGGAATATTACCCCAAGCTTTTACGTAGCCGTTCGCCAAAAATTGGGCTTTTTTCATCATAGTCCTACCATCTGAAAATATCTTTCATTAAAAGCCACTTAATTGCGCTCGTTCCAAATGGTCTCAATCACAGCACCGAAGAACACATTTCAAACCACTCTAGTGAATAATATCTTGCTAGATAATTTTTTTTCAACCATGTGCTTACCACTCACCTCGAAGAGGAATCCTCCTGTCGGGTTAAAGAGACAGTAAGTCCTGCTTCCTATGATTGAATTGTAGTTGCTATTGTGCACTTGGAGGATAAAAAAGAACTAATTGTACCACTTCTCTACTGACTAGGCGATGTAGCAAGCTTGCTGGAGAAGACACCATGTAGGAGTTGCTGGGGTGAGGACGCGAACATCTCCTTCTGACCAGACACGAAGACAAGAGTCTGCAACAACTCCCTACCTCGAGCTTGCTGATGCGCCGTACGAGGGTCACTAAAAGCACGCTGCATCTCACTCAAAATTGCATACTCATTCCCTGTAGGAACCGAATCTTCTAAATCCCAGGTGGACTTCTGATACATATCACCTCTATCATTCTTACTTGGATATCCTACTTGTGCTTTAATCGCACCCCAAATCCGTGAAAGTTTTTCACAGTCCTTGAGCAAATGAACCGTGGTTTCCTCCATTAACCTACAACAAGAGAAAAGTTTGGAAAAATCCATAGCCCGCTTATTGAGATTATCCCGCGTTGCTAACCTCTCATAAATCGCCTCCATAACAAAACACGCGTCTTTTGAGGGCATTTCAATTTCCAAACTTTGTCCCGGTTAACATTTGTATTAACTTCACTAACGTCAAAAGTCCACAAGGCCGATTTAACTTATTACACACCATGGTCTCATGAAGTCAGTAAAGCTTGTCTTTGTCCACATCACCTACCTCCATCGTAACACCCGAGAACTCAAGTAATTTTAAAGGTGGAAGAAGGTGTTGAAAACTATTTCAATCCCACGACCCATCCCCTAGCAAATGATACTAAATTTTTTATAGGTTTGGTTATGTTTTAAGAAGTCTTAGTATATTTATATAGTTATAGTTTGATTATAGTTAAAATCCGAATATTTGTTTAAAAAAACAAAATCTAATGATTTAAATATGATGTTAAAAAATGAATTCAATAGTTAAACCATTAGATTTTGGTCTTCAATAAATTAAATAATAATGAATATAATTTTGATATTTTACTAATCTATTAATTCCATGGTAACTTTGTACAACATCAATTTTTTTTTTTTTTTATGGAAAAGAATGGTTTGCTGGTTTTTTTTTTTTTTTTCCTTTTTGGTCGTTTGCTGACTTACAAAATGGGTAATTAAAGGATGAGGTGGGTTGTACTTGAGATAGTTTATGACTTATCCACGAATTAAAAATTATATTTGGGCTTCTAGCCGGTAGGGGTGTGCATCGGGTTAGAAAACCCGCATAACCCGACCAACCCGATCACACTAACCCAAAATTATACGGGTTAGTTTTTAATTGGGTGGGTTGCGGTTTACATTTTGAAAAAATATACACATTTTGCGGGTTGTGGATTTTAAACTTGAAACCCGCAAACCCGCATACCCGATTACCTTGTAGTATAAAAAATTAGAAAATTCGTATTACTCATTTTATTCAAATTAAATAGCAGGGGTCATGTGTTTTTCACTCTACAATTTTTTTATACCTCCCCTTTTGTTTAAAAATATTTTGATATCCCTCAGTATAATATTTTATCTAATGAATATGTTTTTCATTACCACTATGATATTAGCTATACTTTTTGTCTAATTAATATATTTAGTTTCCTAAAATCTCATTTTATATCTTTTAATCATTGATGATTTGAAATGCATATGAGTATCCTAAACAATATTTTTCGTACAATTTTCGTTTGTAATATAAATTTGACTCGCCAAACGAATATGGATACAAATCGACTTCTTTATCGAACTAAATGATCCGCAATGCACCCGCAATCCGCCTAACCCGAAAATCAATGGTTTAAGTAATGTATTGTGCGGGTGTGGGTCTTATTTTTTAAAACCCGCACAAGAACGGGCGGTTTATGGGCTGAGCATTTTTCATACAAAACCGACCCGCGCACACCCCTACTAGCCGGAAAGAAAAACGCATTTTTTGTGCCGGCTGTTTGTAGGTCATTTTTCTTCATTTTCTACAAAAAACTTTTCAAAAGACAAAGTCGAATTACCCCTCAATTCAACTGGATGCAACCACTCCTTTTTGTGCCATTTTTTTGTCTGAAAATCATGTGTCATTTATCTTTTCCTTACAAAGCTTCTGTGGCCAATCAAGAGAGAGAATTGTGGTTTTGAAATCTCAAAATAATCTTAACGACCACTAATATTTTGCGGACAAAATCTGGTTAAAAGATACAAATGTATCTCAACCCCATTTGGCCTCTTATGGCAACTCAAATGTAGCCCAAGAAGAAAGCCCACCAGGAATGATATCTTGATTTTAATAATATTAGGGGTGCACACGGGTCGGGTGTCCAACCCGTTGCCCCTTAGTCACAAACCAACCCGCACTTGCGGTTTTGAACTTCTCAAAACCGAGAGTCAAACCATTTAATTTTTATGGTTTCGGGTTGGATCCACTTGGTTTTTTAATGAGTGGCGCGGGTTTGGTTTTGCGCGGGTTGGTTCGGGTTTGGTTTGGTTTCGGGTTAAAACCACTTATTTATTATATAGTCCCTTATAAGTTAAAAAATTAAAATTAAAACCCAAACTTTTTAAAATGACCAAATAAGCTAATAAAATGAAAACAGTTGTACTAGTTGTTGTTCATTAACCATTCAAGCTAATTAACTATTACAAAATACAAATTACATTCCAAAAGATTGAATTTACTGAATTACATTTGAGTTGAAGTATATAATTCCAAAAACATTTCCAAAACCAAACTTGATTGAACATTCCAAAAGTCAAGTTTGAAGATACAAACATTCATTTGCGCAAAACCTGCAATATACAAAAATCCTTGCATTCATCTCCCATCCTGTTTCATAAGAGTTAAGGGACAAAGTATTTAGTTCCTTTTTTTCCACATAGTATTAAAATTACAGATGAACTTCATGCCTCAGATTTGTACTCAAGTCATCATAGGCCCTTCATAGTTAACTCTTAGGGACAAGGGACAAATTATTTTAAACTCACAATATGTTCCAATGGACTACTTCAACACCATTCACAACATCCTTAACACCACTTTGCATTTTAGTCACCATAATGTTATAGATGTTACGAATGGTGTTAAAAGTAGTTCATGAACTATTGAAACTCAAGAAGCACCTTTAAACCGAGGGACAAGGGACTTGGGTCAATTGGAACTCCCATTTATCTTCTTAGTAATACTTTTGCACCATTCTAAACACCAATAACACCACATTAACCTTCTAGTCACCATATTATTATAGGTGTTGAGAATAATGAAAAAGTATCTCATTAGATATAGAGTTTAAGCCTCAGAATTGTTTAATTATTTCATCACAGGCTTTTATAAACCGAGGGACAAGGGACTTGGTGAGTTTATAACAAAAACCTGCAATCTTTCATGTACAAATACAAAACAAAAGATAACCATCTCTAATGACTTCCTCAGCTTTAGTATACACATTAATAAATATAAACACACCATGTTCCACTATTTTTGCATCACTGGAAGTGCATGAGTTGCTATCTAATGTGTAAATGCATATGAAAAATAAAATGCAAGTATTTATTGTATCAAACTGATATAAAACTCACTTTATGATATGGATTAATTGACTAAGTCAGTGATAGTGGATTGTGGACTTCCACTAATGCTCAATTCATCAATTCCATAATAACCTACAAATGATAGTTATTAAACAAGTTAGGAAGCAACAAAAAGTTAAAAAACACTCGCAAATCTGCAAAACTAAAGAGTAAAGTCAAGAAAATACCCAATTCAGCTTCCAAATCCTCTACAAGTTGTTTAGAAGTTCCAAGATTAATTGGAAGTGAAGATCTTAACCAGTTTTGAGTACAAATTAATGCTTCAACAGTTTTAGGAGACAAGGAACTCCTGAACTGATCAAGAACTCTACCACTAGTGCTAAATGCACTTTCAGAAGCAACAGTAGACACTGGAACTGCCAAAATATGTTTGGCAAGTTGGGACAAAACTTTAAATCTCATACTATTGCTTTTCCACCATTGTAAGATGTCAAATTTTGTTGACATCTCTTCTATATCCTCTTTTAGATACTTATCCAACTCAGTAGCTTTAGAGGGGTGTGTCTTAGCCATAAAAGACTGAAACCTACCACCAAGAACACATGGAGATTCAGTTGAAGTGTTAGAAACAACCGCATCACCACTAGTAGATGAACTAGTGGGAGCAACTTGTTTCTCATAAACTTCAAACATTCTTTTTGAAGCATCATTAACCCTTTTAAGCAACACTTCACTTTCTTCAGGAGTATACATAAAACTGAAATAGCATTGGAGGTATTGAATCTTTTTCCTTGGATCTAAAGCTACTGCCACATAGAGGATTATATTTATACTATTTACTCCCCAATAAGTATTGAACTTCTTTTTCATATCAGTTGCCATCTTTTGTAACACAAGATTTTCATTCTCACATAACTCAACAATCTTTTCCCATATTCTCACTATTTCATCAAAGAACAGATTAGTTGTAACAAATAGAGTTCCACTGAATTTCTTAGTGGAAATGTAGAAGAGTTTCAGAAATTCAACAAAACATCTCGCATTTTCCCAATCTATAATGCTAGGAGGAGTTCTTGAAGCATCATTGAAATGTGTTGTGTATCCAGAATCATCTAGTTTCATTCTTGCAAAGACAGATTCGAATTTCTCAGCACACTCTACCATTTTATAAGTAGAGTTCCATCTCGTAGGGACATCAAGACAAAGATTTGATTTACATTCAACACCACACAAAGTAACAAATCCTTTAAAAGCTCTAAATCTAGCTGGTGAGCCTCTAACATATTTAACAGCCTCGCGAATATTTTTAATACAAGCATCCAACTCAATCATTCCTTCCTTAACTATGAGATTCAAGATATGAGCGCAACATCTAACATGAAGAAATTCATGTTTTAAAAGAGTTTCTGGTTTATCACCTGCAACTTTCACCAAGTACTTTATTGTAACAGTGTTAGAAGATGCATTATCAACTGTCAAAGTGAGATATGAAGTTATATTCCAATCCATAAGTATAGCCTCTACTCTTCTACCTATAATTTCCCCCTTATGGTCCTCAACTTTACAAAATCCTATGATTTTTTTTATTTAAATTCCAATCTGAATCCACATAATGAGCAGTCAAACACATATAATTCAAGTTTTGATTAGATGTCCATGTATCAGTTGTCATGCTTATTGTTAAGTCTTTCAATTGTTTTTTTAACTTAATCTTTTCTTCTTCATAAATATTCATACACTTGCGCATAATGGTCATTCTAGATGGAATGATTTTAAACTTGGGTTGCATAACATTACAGAATTTTTTAAAACCTATGCCTTCCACAAACCTAAAGCTTAATTCATCTATTATGACCATTTATGCTAGTGCCCTAGTACAAGCTTCTATAGAAAACACATAAGTACTAACAACATTCTTTCCTTCATCAGTTTGTTTAAAATTTAGCAAAGATTGACCATCCTCTGCTGGAGGATAGAAAGGATATTTTGGACACCTTCTAAGTTTAATATGATTATTCATATTAGTTGTACCATGTTTTCTAGAATTAGCAGCATAAGAATGTTCACAATATTTACAAACTGATCTAATACTACCATCTTCATAAGTAACAACTTCAAAATGTTTCCAACAATCAGAGGTTTCTTTTTTTGCTTTTTTAGGGACAGGGGGTAAATTAGATGATGTGCGAGTGTTAAGAGTATCAGAAGAGTTACCAACAGGTGTTTGATCAACACCTTCAGTGGGTTGTGGTATTGTAAAACCAATGATGGAATCATCAAAGTCATCCATATCCATTAATCTGCAAAAGCATAAAAACAAATCAAACATATTAGTTCTTAAAAAATAAAAATCAAAAAATGAAAAACAAAAGAAATGTAAGCTCGAAAATCATTTACATAAACAAAGGATTTGAGGAAGAGAAGCAAGAAATATGCAAGAGATTCGGGTTTAGAACACCATAACTTAAAGAGGAGTTTTGAAGAACTTAGAAACCCTAGCTCGGCCTTTTATACATCTCCATAAAACCCAGAACTCAATACATCATTAACCATAGCAGAATAAGTATTAACCATGGCTTAATCGATTAACCATGGTAAACTCACAAACCGGAGGCTACGAACAATTAATGCGGACCTCGAAGGTTGGTGTAACCCATCGAAATAATTAATGCGGAGTACAGAAGATGCCATGGTGTGATGTAAAGAGACGGTGATGGATGATTGAGAAGGGATGGGTTTCAGATTCATAGCGAAGAGAGAGGCGAAAAGGTAGGGTTTTTTTCCCCCTTTTCGTGTAAGAGACAGAGAGAGAGAGGATAGCGTATAAGGGACGAACTAAATGGGGTGGGTTTTCGTTGACCACCCCATATATACGGTCATGTATATAAAAAAAATTAGTAATGGGCCAAAAGTGCGGGTTGGGTTGGTTATCCGTGGTTTGGGCTTTTCCAAAACCGCAAACCAACCCATATCCACCAAAATAAAAAATCAGGGCCCATAGCAAACCACCAAAACCGCGGATCGGTTTTTTCGGGTTGGTTTGGGTCGGATTTGGCCGGTTTTGCGGGTCGGCGGTTTGTCTTGTGCAGCCCTAAATAATATCCCCAAGGAATCTCCATGTAGTTTTTTTTTAGACAACTCCATGTAGCTGGCTGCTGGCCTGAAGTGAGCTAAGATTGTTTGTTTGTGGCTTGAAATCTAATATTTTTGGTCAAACTAAAATAGATTAATAACGTCAAAAAAAATAAAAATAGATTAATATAGCAAAAATAATTTTACATAAATAAAAGCCCTATCCAACACTCCTTGCAATAGTCGACGAATTAAGCAAAAGAAACAATTGGGGAGGGGATTTAAAAGATCAACCATCAAGCAGATTGCCTCGTAACATATGCTTAGCGTGGTGAAATATACTTCGACATTTCACGAATTAATCTATTATTTCTTGAATCTCCAGGATTAGACAATATCATCATAAGATAGATCGTACTTATGAGGAAGTAATCAATTCTAACTGTTTCATGTTATATAACTAAAATACTCTATTTTGTTTCATGCACTTTATATTCTTTGAAAACCTTTTATGCTTTAGGCCACTTCTCGTTCTTCGAGAATTTAATATTTTCATACGCTTTAAGTGCTTCATGCACTTGTGTTTCGAGCACTTGTGTTCATCTAAAACATTAATATTAATCCAAGTATCATGACAATTATCTTGGTGATTACTTTATCATAGTAAACTCTTAAAGAGATAAAATAATAGAAAAAGAGATAAAATCAACATAAATCTCAACTATTTAGTTGAGATAGTCTTGTCATCAATTTTACTAGAGACCATTAAACATATGGGTAACCACTTGGCAAAAGAAACTTCTAGTTCTTTTAAGTGGAGGCAAAGTAGATTTGTTATTTATTCGAATTACTAATCCTGGATGAACAAGTCGATCATGTTATAATATTAAATTCTTTGGACCGTGATATCTTTTCTTGTACATTTTAACTGCATAAATATGTATATAATACAACCCCGTAAAAATAGCAGGAAGCTTTTCTAATACACACATCTGGTGTGGAATTCAGGAAATAATGCAAAGACATACATTACGGACACTTGTGATTTATACAAAATATTCATTTTGGCGAATATCTTTTAATAAATTTCTTCTGGATTTACTTAAACCATAATCCACTAGTAATGTCAATTTTGTAACACAAGGTAACATAACTTCTGGGTATCCAAAATTTTTATTTAGATCGACCAAATAGATTAGTATACGACCAATATATAATTTCACTCTACAAATAACATTCATGGCTATTATTTCGTGGTGACTTATTTCCCGTGACTTTTTATTTTCATAAAATTTCTTTTTATTCCACGTCTGGTGGTAAGAAATTTATTTATATGTAGTATTCAAACTACTAATGAATCAAGGATTGATTCTTCAACGACTTCAATCTCGACTAAACTACGGGTCCTTACAACGTCAATTCTGGATATATTGGAAGGCGTTTCATTTTTTTTTTCTGAAAATGCAATTTTAGTCACTTTTGGGATAATCTTTAGTCAGGGAAATAAGTATTTAAATTAAACATCATGTCTATTTTAATAGATAATACATACATACATACACACACACACACACACACACACACACACACACACACACATATATATATATATATATATATATATATATATATATATATATATATATATATATATTCACTTCAGAGAAAATAATTTCATTCGATTCAAAGGATGTAACTCAGTAATTGGAATGTGAATTGTGATTTTGAATCAATAATTCAATATTTTTTTCGCTTCGAGGAAAATATATTTTAACCCATAATATTAGGGAAAATATTTGTTCATGATATTACTATTTCAAAAGTATATATGTACGAAATATTGAAGACAAATTTTTTATATTCATCTGGAATACTTATTTAATATAATATTGGGTAAAGCCCTCGTCTGGCCCTCTAACTATGCCCAAAGTGCACGGGTCGCCCCTGATCTTCATTTTTACCCTTTTACGTCCCTTATCTTCACCTTTTGTGACACCGTTAGCCTTTTTTCCATTTTTCTGTTAGTTGATCGTTAGTCAACGCCACATGGCGCCATGTCACCGCCACCTCAGCGCCACCTCACCGCCTTTGTCTTCTTCGTCAGCATCGTCCTTAACTTTTTTTTTTTTAAAAAACCTTTGAAGGTTTGAATGCTTCAAACCTTCAACAATGGAGGAAAAATCAAAAAAATCAAATCAATTAAGAATCACCACCTTCAACATAGTGATTCATCTTCCTCTTCAATCCACCAAATGGTCACTACAACATTTTAGCTCTTAAGTAACACTTTTATCTATCTGTTTTTAAACTGTTGCGAGAGACAATTTTGTGCAATGGTTTCTGCACATGTTGCTTGATTTTATTAGCTTTTTGAAACGGTTTTATGGAATCGTTGCATTATATAATAATTGTAACGGTTTTTTTACCATGACTTATTCGCAACACGTTATATATACTTGCTTAACCTTCTTGCAATGGTTTTTTGACATGGATTTATTTGCAACACATTATATACTATTGCTTAATTTTTTGGCAATGGGTTTATAGTAATTTTTTTTGCAACACGCTATATACCATTGCTTAACTTTCTTGCAATGGTTATTTAATAAAATATGTTGTATAATTTATTAGTGTTGATTATACAAGACACACACACACACACACACATATATATATATGTTAATCGTTTCTACAATAAAAAATTGTAATTATTTATTAAATTATTTACATAATACATAGCCTATCATATTTTACGTCCCATTATATACAAATATTCTAGAAGGATACACAAAAATCGTATATATGAGAAAAGAAGACACATTCACTTCTCTATTTATAGTTTTATACCTTAAATGATGTAAACGGTATAATACATCACAAATACCTTCAATCCATTATGCGCCTAAGTCTTTACCTCTAAACTTACACTCTAATGCACTAATGACATCCTTGAAATCAACCTCCGCACTAAATTTCAATTCTCCTCTGCTTACTAGAAGCTCTCGTAAAGAGCTACCAATTTTGTGATTAGCGGCGACTTGAGAGATTAGTCTTCCAACTCCCCCATTACGCTACCTAGAGTCTAGAACCCCATTTGTGTTAAAATTCCACGTCTTGTATGTAAGTTCCACATGTTCCATCTGGTTCAATGAAACCGTAGCTTAATTACTCCAAGGACGCATGTAGTCGGAAGCTAGCCCTTTTGTTTTTTAACCACTACCGCATTGGGCAGAATTAGGTTTATTCTAAAAAATACAATTGTTTCTTGCAAATTTCACACAACCCAAATGATCGCTTTGAATAATATGTTCCAAGGACTGACATGTCTCCTTCCGATATGGTTTAAGGGTAAAATAATGCTTTTCACGTTATCGTCACCCAAGAGCTAGGTTCTTGTTGACACTCTAATACTCAATCCACGTGAGTCATATAACTAGTGGTATTTCCACTCTAATATCGTTGTAATCAAAGGATCGTGTAATCACAAGACAAACTATAAACCACTTTATCAATAGAGATCACGTTTCTAATTCGTTTTATCTATTTGTTCATACTTAGCTAAACACTTCAACTAAATATATTATATTTCATCCAAATTAAACGCTTTAACCGAACTAGTAAAATTCGTCACCCAATTAAACAATGCAACTTTTAAATATATCTATTTTTTCATATTCATATTATGAGTTAAAAGGTAATTATTGCGACAAAAAAATTAAAAGATGTTTAACAAAATAACTAATAAAAAGAAAAATTCATAAATTAACAAAAATAAAAAAATAAAATTTCATTCCACCTTTTTTTTTTTGAAAAGCCACCTTATTTAATTTCTTTTTCCATTTTCCTATTGAGTTTTTCAACGTGTGAGTTTTCCCCCTTTTTCACACTTTTTTTCCCACACTTTTTTTCCTTTTCCCGCAATAATTCTTTACCCTTAGTTAAATTTTTACCTTTTCTAATATTTTACTCTAAATACTATCAAATTGGCGGCAATAACCAGAGTTTTCCCTCTACTTTTTGTTCGCACACTTTTTTTCCCTTTCTTAACAATAATACACCCTTAATTAACTCTTTACCTTTTTCTATTCCTTTACTCTAAATACATCATTAACAAATCAAGTTTTTTTTCATTTACTCTCTAAAACAATCAAAATAGTGGCTGCTACAGCAAGTTAATTGTTCATTACAATTCATACGAGTAGGTATGTCTATCTATTTTACCATACCGATAAAAAATTGTGATTATTTTAATTTTTATTGATTTTATTGTATATTTTTTGGTCATTGTTGTTTGTTTGTATGATTAAATGCTTATTTGTTTTATAATCACTTACGTGAATGGGTCTAGAGTTTAATTTTGGGTAAAATGTTAATGGGTCTAATTATATATGATTTTTTTTAATTAGAATCTACAAGATCGTTCAAAACATTAGGAGAATGGATGATAAAAAGTGTTTAATGCAATCTTTTTGGGCAAATTTTGTGTAGATTTGAAGTGTTTGTTGATTAATAATACAAATGTTGGTCTAATTTCAGTTCTAAAAAACAGAAAGGATTTAATTTGGCCGATAAAAAAAAAAATCTGTTTTCAGTATTTTGACAACTGTAGTATTCTTCCTTATTTTCTCTAATAAATATCATTCATTATTTATCTTTCATGTATCAGTATATTTTTTATAATGGATAAAAGTTGGATTAATTTTGCAAGAGAAAGTGATGAATACATTAATGGTTTTAATTATTTTTTGGATCACTCTTTCGAAAGAGTAGCAGTAGATAACCAAATTCTTTGCCCTTGTCACAAATGTTTTAATCGTTATTGGTATACTAGAGAAGAAGTCTATGACCATGTAATTACTTGGGGAATCAGGAAAGAATACAGTACATTTACATGGGTTTGGCATGGAGAAGATGAGACAGTGAATTACACAGAGAATTTTGCTGGTTCTAAAACAACTAAAAGGAATGATGATATAGATGGAATGTTGAATGATACCTATAGAGAATTCTCAAAAATAGAAGGAGAAAGGATTGACGAAGGGCCTAATGCTGAAGCGAAGAAATTCTACAAATTAGTCGAAGAGGCTCAACAAGATTTATATCCTGATTGCAAAAATTTCTCTACACTTTCTTTTACAATTCGGTTATATCATTTGAAATGTCTTCATGGATGGAGTAATAATTCATTTACTTCTCTTCTTGAGCTATTGAAGGAGGCCGTTCCTAGTTTAAAAATTCCAGAGTCCTTTTATCAAGCAAAGAAGATGGTAAAAGATTTAGGGCTTCATTATAATAAAATTGATGCCTGCCCAAATGATTGTATGCTTTATCGGAAAGAATACAAGGACAAAACATCGTGTCATGTGTGTGGAACCTCTAGGTGGAAATTAAAAGAAGATAAACAATGTGAAGAGGATGAAGAATTAAATACTCGTGAAGTACCAGCTAAGGTATTATGGCACTTTCCTTTAATCCCAAGACTTCAAAGGTTGTTCATGTGTTCAAAGACATCGAGTTTAATGAGATGGCATAAGGATAATCATTCTACAGATGGAAAATTGAAGCACCCCTGTGATGGAGAGACATGGAGATCATTTGATAATCAATTTACTTATTTTTCATCTGAAGCAAGAAATGTAAGACTGGGACTTGCATCAGATGGATTCAACCCTTTTAGGACAATGTATCAACCTCATAGTACGTGGCCAGTTGTTCTAACTATTTACAACTTACCTCCAGAATTGTGCATGAAGCCTGAATATCTTCTTCTGTCTTTAATAATTCCTGGCCCTCGTTCTCCGGGTAATGATATTGATGTTTTCTTACAACCAGTCATTGATGAATTAAATGAGTTATGGCTTCCAGGGGTTGATACTTATGATGCCTCAAGTAACCAGACATTCAAGATGCGTGTTGTTGTATTAGGGACAATTAGCGATTTTCCTGGATTAGCCATGTTGTCAGGGTGGAGTACTAAGGAAAAATTAGCATGTCCTTGTTGTAAGTATGAGACATGTTCTTTATACTTAAAACACAGCCATAAACATTGTTACATGTGTCATCGTAGGTGGTTGAATAAAGATCATCGATGGAGACGTGATAAAAAATCTTTTAATGGATACGTTGAACTTCGAACGGAACCTCCTTTATTAACAGGTAGTGAAATGTTAGAATGTCTTGATGGGTTTGAAAATGTTTTTGGAAAAACAAAAAAGACGAAGGGAATCATTAACAATCCATTGAAAAAAAGTCTATCTTTTATGAGTTACCATATTGGAAATATATCTCATCTCCGCACAATCTGGATGTGATGCATATAGAAAAAAATATATGTGATAGTATCCTTGGAACATTGCTGGATATCCCAGGTTAAAAAAAGACCATGCAAAGGCTCGGCTTGATTTGAGAGATTTAGGGATAAGAAGCAATCTTCATCCTACAGAATCAACAGATCGTCGGCGAACAGTTCTTCCAAAAGCATGCTTTTCAATGACCCCACAGGAAAAAACTATGTTTTGTACTGTATTAAAAAGTGTAAAACTTCCAGATGGTTATGCATCAAATATTTCCAAGTGTGTACAAGTCGATGATAAAAAGATTTCAGGTTATAAGAGCCATGATGCCCATTTTATATTGCATTACTTGGTCCAAGTTGCAATAAGAAGAACATTACCCAGTGAAGTAATTATTCCGTTAATGAGGTTGGGTGCATTCTATCAGAATTTATGTAACAAAGTCATTCACTTGGATGACCTCGAATCATTACAAAATGAGATTACTGAAACACTTTGCCAACTAGAGAGGATATTTCCGCCTAACTTCTTTGATATCATGGTGCATTTATCAATTCATTTAGTGAATGAAGTTAGAATGGGAGGGCCTGTTATGTTTCGCTGGATGTATCCTATAGAGAGATATTTGTGTAAATTAAAGTCATATGTTCGCAATAGAAGCCGTCCAGAAGGATCAATTGCTGAAGGTTATTTAGCTGAAGAATGTTTAACTTTTTGTTCAAGATATTTATCGGATCATGTCAAGACGAAGATAAATAGAGTTTCTCGCAATTCGGTTCAAGGCATTGTTGACGGAGGAACCCCTTCTCTTTTCCCTAATGTGGGACACCCTTTGGGGGGAAAGAAAGGAAAGAAAGGTAAATGCATCTCGCTTGAGTTGTCAATATGGACTAAAGCACATCGATACGTATTGTTCAACTGTGATGAAGTTCAAGATTATATACGGTAATAATATACAATTTACTTCGTTGATGTATTTATTTATAATATGTTACTAACATATATTTATATTTTAAATTTATAATGTAGTGAACATGAGGATATCATTAACAAACAATCTAAAAGAAAAAGATGGTCTAAAGCTCAAAGTCACAGTCAAGATTTTTTCCAATGGTTTGAAAGTCGTGTATTGAATCAAGATGTTCCTGAAAAAGTTAAAGTTTTATCCATGGGTCCTAATTTTGTGGCGAAAAGGTACAAGGGATATATGATAAATGGTTTTAGGTATAATACCATGCAACGAGATGCTAAGTGTACAACTCAGAATAGTGGAGTTACTTTAACAGCTGAGACGTCTAGTTTTGCTAGTTCTAGGGATCAAAATCCAATCACGGGGAATGTTAGATATTATGGATCGATACAAGAGATCATTGAGATTGATTACTATGGTCACTTTAAAACAGTACTTTTCAAATGTAAATGGTTTCTAGTAGAAGATGATATCCACGGTCTCGTGCGTGTCAATCAAAAGAAGTTTTGCTTTACAGATGATCCTTTTGTACTTGCATTTCAAGTATCTCAGTGCTTTTATGTACAAGATCCCACTAATGTAGATTGGCACTATGCAATAAGGGTTATTTCTAAGGATCTAATGGATTCAGAAGATGGTGATGATTACCAAGATACAGAATGTGAAAGGATAGAGTATACGTTTAACACGAATCACATAGTTGATGACGATTTTGAGTGGTTAAGGGAAGGTGTTCCGGGAACTACACTAGACATACCATTACATGAGCTTAATCGTGGGATAAATCATGATAGTAATGATGAGGAGGACTCTGAAAATGAGAATGATTAGATTTTTGATAAACTATTTATAATTTATCTTATATTATTTTTAATATTCATAAACAGTACTTTATGTTTTTCTATCTTTTATGTTTCATATTTAAATTACTTTTTATTGCCTTTTTTCTTTTGTTCGAGTTATATATATTATTGTTACACAGTTGTTTGTAATATTATGTAGATCGATGGCGATGGTTTTGTAATAACATGTGATATTTCAGGATCATATTATCGTGCGCAGTTTTAGAGTGGAGGACTTTCTGAATTTGTCATTGAATAATTCCAAGGTATTTATTGATTTTAATTCATATTATATTCATATTTATAGATATCTACTGCTGTAATTTATGTCGAATCTATCTGAATTAATATTAAATTTTTAATCTTTATAGGCTTTCAAATTTCATGGATTTTAATATTGAATTGCACTACAATGGGTGGTTCATTGAACAACGAAGAAGATGTTATCTCAATCAACGGCGTGCAACATTAAGTGACTGCAATACTAGAGGGTTGGACCTGAGCAAAATTAAAGATTACTGTAGTGTTTGTGTTGGTAGCAAGTCAACACGTTTCTATTATTGTCCAAGTAATATGCCAATACAATTTGGTTTAAAACCATTACATAATGAAGATGATGTTGATAATCTTAGAAAACACATCACAACAGAGATCGAAGATCGACAGCGTGATGTACATATATATACAGAGTACATTTCAACTGAGACAGAAAAATGACTCGTCAGAATGATGATGCAAGAGTCGCAAAGAGACACCGTTCTGGAAATAATTTGAAAAAACGTGCAAAAGAGAAAAAATCTTCTCGAAGTGATGATCTAGACAAACAGGTTTGTTGTTCATTTACGTGTTTAAGACAGGTTGTGAAATATTTTCTTGGATCGTAGAAATTTAATTGTTATGCTACTTTGCCGATATCTAATTCAACGAAAACTATTTGTAGTTGGAAAGAGATGTATCAGTGAACAAAAATAAATCTCTTAAGAGGAAGATTACCAAAAAAAGATGTAAGCAAGCTTCTGAAAAGCACTTTGATCAAGATGACAGGTATTCTATTGAGCAAGAGATACATGAAAATCACAAGAAATCTTCAAGTCCATCTATAAACGTTGAGAATCTACAACCGAATGCTCAAGAAGATATGGAAATTGAACAAGACCATGATCAAGACCAAACTAATTTTATTGTTTCCAAAACTACAACTTCAGAAGTGATCACAGGTATTTAAATATTGTATTTCACAAAGTGAAATGACTTCAATTATTATGTAACTTCTAGCAGCATACTATTAATTAGTTCAATGAATAGTATTTCACTTGTTCAACAAATTTCAGTTCCTAAGAAGAAAACAAGAGGACCAACTGAACTGAAGAAAGTCCATGCACGACCATTTGAAGATCGAAAGTTGGTCACAGTGAATTCATATGGACAGCCGATTGGACCAAATACTAGTACTGTTCATGAATTTAGTTTATTTTTGGGAACATTAGCCAGGAATGCTATAATGTGTCCCCTGACTTTCATCAATTGGAAGAAGGTCCCGAAAGAGAAAAAAACATCAATGTGGAACTATGTAAATGTAAGTAAATTGAGGTTTACCTTTTGTATGAATTGATGATAATTTAATATAGATAATAAATATTTTATATTGCAGCAAAAGTACATTATTCCTATCGAAGCAAAAAAATGGGTTATGTCTACTATAAATAATTCTTGGAGAGTGCACAAAAGCAGAATCAACAAGAAACACTTCGCTTAATACACAAATGATGAAGATATGTGGATAAATCGTCCTAAAAATATTCCTGAACATCACTTTAGAATTCTTTTAAACCATTGGAAAAAGGAAGAAGTACAGGTAATAAAAAATTAAAAGATCTTTTTATGTTCAGTTAAATTTCTGGTCTAGTGATCTCATTTTGTAAGTTCTTAACTAGTTATAAAATATGGTTGGATTTTTTTACGGTTACTTTATTACATGGCAGAATGAAGAGGTTGTACGGGTACAAGTCCTAACATAATAATTTTTTATATTTTAAAAGAAGTTTCATATCAATTTCAGGATGTTAGTAAAAGGAATGCAACTAATAGGGCTATGCTGAAGTATATGCATCGATCCGGCACAACTAGTTTTGCAACTATACGGAATGCTATGGTAAGTCTGTTATTTACTTATATATTGATAAAAAGTGTTCTATTTTAGTTTTAAATTTAATTTTTCATTTAAATTTGTGTCTAATTAATCATTTGGTACTTTCTTGTAATAGAAAGAAAAGAGTGCAAACCAAGAAGAGCCCACACGAGCACAGTTATTTATAGAAACACGGAAAAGAAAGCCTGAAAAGAGATATGATATAGAAACCGAAGACATGATAGTAAGTGTAAATTATATCCAATTAGTTTTTGTTTATATAGTATTTAACGCATTATATGATTTACGAAGACCCAATTGGTGAATCTATCTGAGAACTCCCAAAATTCAGAGGATATTTTTTTTGAGGCTTTTGGGAAGGAGAAACCTGGACGTGTTCGTACTTATGGACAAGGAGTGACTCCGACTTCCTTGAAGAAGCAACTTCATATTCAGAATATCGAGAAAGCGCACATGGAAAACGTAGAGCAATTGGAGGAAAAAATGAAGAAAAAGATGGATGCGCATACTGCACGTGTTACAGATGGAGTACAAACAATACTAATGCATTTAAACGAAATGAACCCTGGGTTGATTATTGATGATAATATTCTTGCACCATTATTAATTCAAGCTTCTAGTGACAAAGATAATGTAGTTGCAGAAGATATAGATTCTAATGAGGTAATTGTTAATTTTAAATAGATATTTGATTATAGTATAACATGAAATATCCACATAATATTTGTACTTGTGTTAACAAAAAATAGTAGCATAATATTGTGATTTTCAGATGTAGTTTGTAATATTAAGATCTTTTTATTCTTTATCCTTGCAGGGAGGAACTTCAGATGAAGATGAAGAGGGTTATGCTTCTTATGAAGAAGTGGAAGATTATTAAGTTTTTAGTAGGTTTTAGTTTGCTTTGTTTTTAGTTGACAACTAGCAAAATTTATTTTGAAATATTATTTATACTTTTCAATCTAATTTTTTTTGGTATCTTAAACAAATTACTGTGATATCATTATCTTTTACAATTGTGCCAATGTTGCAATATATGTATTATAAACTCATTACAAAATGGTAAATAATATTAATAGAACTAGTGAAATTTGTGCTAGTACTAAGAAATCGTTGCAAAAAAGTAGAATTGAGCTAATTAAAATCGTTGCTAATACTCATACAAAACCGTGACAAAAATTAGTAAACAACATTGCAAATATGTAAAAAAAAAACCTTCAATTAAACTGTTACAAAAAAATAAATAACCATTGCCACCGTTTATGAAAAACTGTTGCAATAATTTATACAAAATGCTACAAGAATTTAATAAAAACCATTACTAGTAGTGATCAAATTTGTTACAAAAAAATAAATAAAAGTGTTACAAAAAGAAGTAATACCATTGCAAGAAATGAATAATATCGTTACAAAAGGAATAAACAGTGTTGCTAGTATTTGTAAAAATCATTGCCATAACTAACAAAAATAGTTGTAAAACCATTGCCTTTAATATGTAAAACCATTGCCGTATATTTAAAAAATTGTTGCTTAATATATATAAAATCTTGCTATAGATACTTAACGTGTTGCAATAATTAAAAAAAACATTACAAAATATAATAAAACTGTTGCCTATAATTTTTTTATATCACAGAGCTAAAAAAATAAACCATTGCTAAAAGTATCAATTGCAATGGATTTTGACCGTTACAATTAATTTATAAAAAACCATTGCTTTAGGATTAAGCAACGCATAGCAAATTCAACGCCTAGAAAACCATTGCATAAAGACATGTGCAATGGTTTTTTGGTATTTTGTAACAGTTTTTAAATGTTGCAAAATAGTCAAATTGTGGTAGTGGGTGCACTCAATTGAAATGACCATAAGAAATTAACAGACACATAATTGTTGAAACTTAAAGATTGTTGAAACTTGAAATTAACTGTAAAATTCATAAAAACTTGAAATTAACCGTTACATTACTAGCAAACAACAGACACAGAATTGTTGAAACTTAAAAATCATCCTATTTTTGAGTTAATTATTATAGCAAATAACAGACACTTCTAAGTGTTCGCTAATATCCTTATTCATTAGTTGTTGTCCGAATCAGGTTTAGAAACTCCTCCATATCCTCCACCAGTGCCACCACCCCCACCACCACTAGAACCGTAATTTCCAGATCCCACACCTCCACCACCACCTACCCCACCATAACCAGGACTAGAACCCCCACCTCCACCTCCACCTCCTCCTCATCCTCCACCTACACCATATCCACCATTACCACCACCTGAACCATAACAACTACCCATTCCACCACCACCACCACCACCACCACCTCCTCCTCCACCCATACCATAACCACCCCCTACTGATTTTCCAATACCAGCGCCCCAACCTTTTACAGCCTGATCATCACACTCAGTATCATACTTATCTTCATTGTTAGTAACAAACTTACCTCTAATAGATTCAACAACTACCAAATGAGTAAAACCAGCAACATTGTAGAAGATAGTTTCCATGGGAAACGAATTCTGGGTCTTTAACCAATTGAGGAATAGTAGAGTTTTTTGCCATGGCCTTATGTTATTCAGCACTAAAAGTGCGTTTTATCTAGTGGTGAATGTGGGAAATCTTCTACAGCGGCTAAAAAGGCCTCTTCTGAATAATCACAATCGTTTAGCTTCTTTGCAAACTCTCTAAGGTCTTTAATTTGGGGATTATGTGCGTGAGATGAGCATCTTTAGCGTTGGGGATTATGTTACAAGATATGAAGAAACAAAGCATTATTATACCTCAGCAGCTTCTACTAAACGGCCTTGATTTTTGTATAAAATTTCGTAATGTGTTAAAGCAGGTACATTTTGTGGGTCTAATTTAATGGCTTGTGCAAAAAAATGGGTAATGGCGAATTGAAGATTTGGCCGCCATTAAGTATAAGGTAAGGCCCATGAAACAAAGATTTTTGGGTTCGGAGTTAGGCTTTAGTTTAACTATTCTCTAGGATCTAAGATTTGGTTTTTTATGTTGGAAAGGATGGAAAGATGAGTTCAATTCTAGATTAGTTTATATTGGTTTTTAAATTATAAAATTTTTTAGTTTTTTGTTTCCTCCATTGTTGAAGGTTTGAATGCTTCAAAGGTTGTTTTTTTTTCTAAAGTTAGGGACGATGCTGACGAAGACGATTGGGGTGAGTTGGCGCTGAGGTGGCACTGATGTGGCGCCATGTGGCGTTGACTAACTGTCAACTGACAGAAAAACGAAAAAAGGGCTAACGGTGTCACAAAAGGTGAAGATATGGGGCGTAAAAGGGTAATTTTGAAGATCAGGGACGACCCGTGCACTTTGGGCATAGTTAAGGGGCCAGACGAGGGCTTTACCCTATAATATTTATCAAAAATATTATTTAGCTTTACACGAAAATTGAGATTATGACCCAAGGGGTCTTGAACACTCACCCTCTAGTCCTAAACCAACCCTCTTCTTTCGTTCTTCTTACTAGGAACCTCAATAAGATTTTAACACTATAGGCTATCGGATCGAACAATCAGTTCTTCAGGCCGGCAAGCAACCTGACTTCTGTATTTCTTCCTGTCTTAAGTGCTCCGCTAGGACCCTTCAAATCATGTTTGAGTCTATGTTCAACCCTCGGGAATCCCACTAGTTCCCGAGAACCCAAAACCCGGTGCGGCCCGGCTGGCCTGCCAGCGGTAGTGGGAATTCTCCCCTCGAAAATAAGTCATTCAAGCGAGCTACAATTCCTCTTTCGTCCGTATTGTGTCCCATGCCCTGGGCGACACACGTGCTACAATGGCCGGGACAAGATCAGAACGAGCTTGCCGGCGGACCAGCAGTTCTTCCATACCAACTTAGCTGCCCGGCACTTCGGCTACCTTATCGCAAGGGTTTTTTCGGTTAAAACGCCGTGCGACTCGGAGGACTCTCCAGCTGAGCTGGGCGCCGGGGCCCTGGATGCGCTTAGCGATTGGCACATAGGTCGACGTCTTCGCGGGATCAAGGCAATGAAAGTGCAGAAATAGGATGTTTTGGCTAGGGCAGAGCAAGCTTTGTTTCCCCATTTACAAATATACCTCACTTTTGTTTTTTATTTACTATATATATTATATTTTATTTACAGAAATCATTTAATTAAAAACCCAAATACCTACATTATCTCTCCTCTCTCTCTCTCTCTCTCTCATAATTCGTCCTCTCTCGTTCAGTCAAAAGACACACCGCTGGAGCATAGCAGACCCGCCCAACCGCCAACTACACACGAGCTCACGCTTCGAGCTGCCATGGAGTTGCTCGATTTGTAAGGAGCACCACCACGAAGCAGCTCGCCAGAGAACAAAGGGAAGCAGTTGTTCGTGCACAGCCACCGCTCGAAGACCACTGCTGCTGCTTAACCACCACCGTGCAAGCCACTACCGCATGAAGAGCCAATTCAATGGCTTCGAAGATAGATCTCCACCGCCTTGCTGAGTTGTTGACCGCCACACCTCCGCACGAAGGACGCTTCTCTGCCGTTTCTGGATTTCTTGATCGAGGTCGCCACGAAGGAGGTAAGTATCTTCGTTGCTGCTTCGTCACCGGAGACTGCTACACGCCTGGAATTCTAGATCGAGGTCGTGTTGAAGACGAGTATTGAAGACGAGCTCACCGACATGTCTCGTTCGGGTTCTGCGACGAAGGAGCAGCGTGGAGATCGTGAATCCTGCCGGAGCTCGCGAAGCTGGATCTCTATCCGTGAATCACTCCTCCGTTCGAGCGTGAGAAGTGCAGCAATTTTTTATTAGCGTATAGCTTACACAGAGATTGAGTTTTAGTTTTATTTTTATTTTTTAGATCTGGTTTGACTAGATCTGGTCATACATGAATGTAATTAGTTTTTTTGTTATTAGTTTAGTTTGTTATTTATTTTGTAATTAATCTGAAATTGTATATAATAGGTTAAAAAGTGAATAAATTATTATTTTGACTATCTACTATTTGGTTTTTAACAATATTCATCATTTTTTTGAATAATAATCATCATTTTTATGAGTACTTGTCATTTTTTATGAGTACTCATCATTTTTTCTGAAAATCATCAATATTTTCTGAAACTCGTCATTTTTTCCGAAACTCATCATTTTTTCCGGTGGTCGGAGGTCGGTGGGAGGTGGATAGTGGAGAGATGAACAGTGACATCACTCTTTTGTCTTTTAGTATTTATAAGAGTATTTTAGTAGTTTTTCATTTTTTAGGTCTCTTTGAAGAAGTAAAATTTCTACTAGTTCCTTTAGGAAGTAAAAGTAGTCTTCAACTCCTTATGCGTCAATCACCCAAGAAAATTAACCTACCATGAAACTCTATAAAGTAGCTCCCCAAGAAACTGTATTAATTAACTTATATATATGTCAGCTACAAAAGTCAACTCTTGCAAAAAAATCACCAGCAATTTCTTTTTCTTTGGTCGGTGTAAATACATCAACTAATAGATAATCAGGTTAGGCATAAAGAAACAAACTTAACTCATAAGGCGAGTTTTTTTTTTACAAAACTAGCACATAAAATAATTATATTTTCTTTTCGTACTAGCCATTCTTATGTATTAGATATATTATGTACGAATGTAAACTATGTAGGTTGATTACCAACCGTAAAGTGGCTTTCTCTTGGAGCAGTTTTGAGCATATGAGTGCTTCCTCATAATAATTTACAACTTTATAAAGAATTTTGATTAAATTAGTACAGACTCATGCTGATAACGTATTATATAACTAACGCTAAAAAAATAGAGTAATATAATCTCGTATTATTATTCGGTAGAATTCGGATTGGTTACAATAGGATATGAATATCAAACTATATATAGAAAACCATAATTAGTTGCGCATCTACTAGCTTAACCTGGTGCGAGTCTTAAGCTGATGCGAGGCTCAAACTGTTGCGCAACTGCCTGTATCAGCTACCTGTTTCATCATAAGTTGTTGCAAATTGTTTATACACGCTATGACGTTATCGAGGAATATCCACCAATGATTTAAAAATATATAACACAAATGAATTTTTATTAAAAGAAAAAGAAAAGAGATATTAACCATTTAAATATGGGTGATTTATCTATAAAGTCTTGGAGAAAAATTTAGTGATCTATAGGGAACATGTGGCTAAGTTATTCCTTAAAACGGCCACCATCCAATCTTATAGGTGACCAAATTTTAAAATATTCTCAAATAAAACAAAAACCACATAAAGACAAAAAATAAGTGATATTAAGCATGAATCGCCAAATTATCAACTCACTGAGTATCAATACTTTCCAACTCTGACCACCACCCAACGACCGTCGCCAGTGTCGTCAGAGATTTTACTGATTGTTTAGAAATTTTATTGAATGCTCAAAAAGTTTATTTAGTATTGGAAAAATATTCACCTAGCATCTAGAAATTTCATTGAATATATGTGAATTGTACTAAATATCAAGAAAACACTGAGTATGCTTAGTAAAATCCTTGAGTATGGTCTAGAAACACTGCGTAATCGGTGGGAATCTCATGAGTAGACTTGAAAAATTAAAATTAAACAAAGAGATAAAGCTAACAAAAATCATAATTTATATTTTTATACTAAAAAAATTACAACATTAGAATTTAAATAATAAATGTTAATATTCGAACAAGAAAAAGAAAGAAAAACACACACACGCACACACTACTCTCGTCCACACAAACAGTTTAAGAAAAAGGATATGGAAAAAAGAAAAAGAAAAAAATGGAAGTTGCTAGCCTCCTTTGAACATCTTCCATGGCCAAACAGTAGCCAACGTGAAAATGTGATGATGTCTAATGAACTAATAAGTAATAAACCATATGTCTTTTTCTCATGGAGCCACACAAACTACCTTCTTCTTCTTCTCACAATGAGTACTCAGGTGAACAGGGTACACGAATGACCCACAAAAACATAGCAAACTCAGAAGTAGTAGATTAGAGCTTCCCTGCGAATATACAAAGCTCTCAAGGTAGATCAGAGCTTCCCCACGAATAGACGAAGCAAATCCAGAGATCGGGATGACGCACCATAAGCCACGAGCTGAGTATGAATTTGGAGGCCGGAGCTGGAATACGGGGCTTTGAAAACGGAGCTTCACGCCAGGGAAGCTACTGAAGGCAGAAGCTAGAAATGATTGGGAATATGAGAGAAACGTTCGCACCAACTGTGTTCGAAAACCCGTTTGCAGTCTTAACTCTGTTCGAAGTCACCACCCACCACCACCAATTTGTGCACGAACTCAAATGAGCTCTTCCATGTATTCTTCTTCTCACGAAAAAATCTGGAACCGAGCAGATCTTTTTCCATTTCTGAAACGAGCAAATCCATGGATCTAGAAAATTGCTGCTATTGAGTACAAATCTCGTGTGCTACTGAGCTTGAAAATGGCTGCTGAAAAAGCTTCAAAAAGTTCTGAAAACTTTTGGATAGATGAGTAAATAAGAGGATAAGTTGTGAATGAAGATAGAGGAGAAGAAATGAGAGGAATGAGAGAAAATGATGTAAAATCAAGGTTGAGTGGAAAAGAGAGAAAAGATGAGAGAATAAATTTTTGTGGTTAATAAATGTTATGAATGATTCAATATATGTGTATATATATAAGGGTATAATGGGTAAGGAGAGATTTTAAAAATATTTGGCATGTAGTTTTAAATTTTATTTATGTCTTTTGGTAAGATGAGTGGATTGAGCGGGGGTGTTTGATTTTATTGGAGGTGTCTCCAAACTTTTTGGATAAAAATCTCTTAAAATATTTTAATAGATACATGGTTATTGGAATTCGATAGTCTTAGGTGCGAGTTGACCGAAAAGGGTGTTGATTGAAAGTAGTGGTGACTAGATATACAGGTCAATAATTTATTTAATATAAAAGTAAATTATATATTGTACGTAAAAGTATATAAATATAAAATAAATGTAATTAGGTAAAAACAATTAACAACATGTTAATAATTATTGAACTTATGAAAAGATATAGATAAAAATAAAAAATACGAAAAGATATTAAAAAATAATCAAGAGTTTAAACCGCGATGTTTTTGTTTCTTGTTATTAATTTTTATTCATTTTATATTATATTTAGAGTAATACTGGATATTAAACTTAGGAGGCGATATAAAGGCGATAGCAATTTAGGGTGATATCAGCCTTACTTTTATATTTATTCTAATTAGACTCTAATTATACATTATTTCTTTTAAAATTATCAGACAAACAGGGACGGAACCAGAGTTTTAACTTTGGGGGGGCCAATACAAAATTTTGAAAAATTTGGGGGAGCCAAAAGGTTATTAAATTTTATTTTTATATTTTTATAAGGGTGAAAATTTACTTTTTAAAAATTTTGGGGGGGCCTGGGCCCCAATTCTCATAAGGTGGATCCGTCCCTGCAGACAAATCACTTACAACTGCATTAATTCTTGAGTTGAACATATATAACTGCAATGTTACAATTATCATTATTAACAAGAATTCAAACCTGCTAATGCATCTAAACATAAATATTTGATCGTCTATAAACATCAGTTTATATAGCTAAAAAGCTAGAGTCGTTGAATTCTTTGATCCATTCCTGTCTAGCAGAATTTTTTGTAGTTCTTCAGGTTGACATGGAATTGCAAGAACACCCTTCTGTTCAAAACCATATTCATCTTCTGCTTGCTTCAGCAACCTTAAGAATGCTGGATCAGTAAGAAAGCTTATTTCGATAACGAATTTTTTCGGTACTTCACTTTTCACAGCGAGAACTGTAAAATGTCCTTTCTTCGCATCATCATCCTCTAGCATTGCTTGTTCGTTTAGTTCCTCCTCGCCCTTATCTGAATTCCAAGACTTTAGAGTCTGCAGCTTTCGAACGAAAAGCTTCAGCACCATTAGGCCTTTGTTTCCTTCTTCTTCAGTTGTCACGTTCTTGAACATTTTGAAGTAAATAGTTAGTGTAATAGTACTATTTGGTTGATTTTGTCACTAAGGGTTTATACCATTTTATAGGCTCGGAGACAAAAAGCATCATGAAATTTCTTGGATATTTACAAAGTGGTCCATTGCATATGAGTACGATCTATTAAATATAGCAACTAGCTTATAGGACTTTTCAACATTTTTCTCCTTATACTTTTTTTTTTTCTCGGATTTGATCTCCTTAGTAATATGTTGCTTAATCATAATTGTATTTATATGGATATCTTCAAAAATGACATTATCATATACACATTCATTAGAAAAATAATACTCAACTTAGAAAAATATACACATTCATTAGAAAAACCAATATCGTATTCATTAACTATGAGAATTATTTATCAACTTAGTATTTTTAGTGGATATGCATGTTAATCACGATTTATCTACATTGATCATAATATCTTGTGAATTTTAAGATAAAAAATCTAACAAAATATTTAAGAGATAATAACAATTACTTTTAACTGAACATGAAAACATTAAATAAATATAGTTTTAAATTTAGCAATAAATATAACAATAATTTATTATAAATAAATATTAAATTCTGAATAAAGTAAACATGATATTTTTGCAATGTGAGATAACGTAAATTGAAGTTTAAAATTTGCTATATTATTTACAAGTAATACATATATATATATATCTATGTTTATATGTATATACGATTACTTTTTTTTATATATATATACAAAAATATATTTATTCTTTGTTACATATCTATTTAGATTTTGGATTTTTTGAAAACAAAATTTTAACATAATTTTGTCGCAATAAGTTCGCCGCAATAAGTTCGTCTTTAAAGACACTTTTTATAGCAAATTGTTTTTGTCTCCATTGATTTTATCTTTAGCGACAAATATTGCCGCTAATAATATAATTAGAAGCCATTTTGGTGTTTAAAAATATCATTAAGGTCATTTTAGTATTGCCACAATATATATCTTTAATGATACTATTTGTTGTAGCGATACCGTCTAAAATTATATCATCTAAAAACCATCTACATGAATTGGTTGATAATAAATCTTTAATCAAATAAAAAAAAATAACGATTTATATCCAACAAATTCATGCCACGCCATAAATGATATGTTAGGTGGTAAACTTCACCAATAAATATTTTATTGGATTGAATATTTATTAGTTTCGGTAAATATTTTAATCATTGTTATCATTTAAGTATATATCTTTAATTTTATTTCTGTTTCACAACTTGTTTTATTGTAATTTACAATAATGTCAATGTTATTCAATTCTTTAAGTCATCATTCATTATATATTATGGTCTTTAATAATAGTTATCATTTTCTTTTTTTTGTTACATAGGAGAGCCACTTTGGACTCGGAGTCGTTGACTCGATTCGAACCTGCACCACTAGATTGAATAACCAAGGCCCTGGCCAGTGAGCTAATCCCAACTGGTTATAGTTATCATTTTCTTATTCTTTCCTTTTCTTATTCTTTCAGCTCCTATCCCCATATTGCCAATTGGCAATTAGGTTAAGGTAGTAATTCTAATTTTGGTCCTATCATAAGATTATCTGGCAACAAAAAGTGCAAAAGTTCATTAATATACCCGACCTATGTTAAGTTCACTTACATTCTTTTAGTACGAGAGAGGCCCTACAATTAAAATATCAGTTCTGTGCCATGACAACTTGCTTTCAGTTGTCTGCTATTCTTGTTTAGATTTTAAGTTGTCATTTTCTGTAAATTCCGCGTAGGGACCCTATACAAACAATAGTCACCAATGGAGTACTTCTTATCTTCTTGCATGTGATCTTCGTCGGTAACGAAAGCCCTCAACTTTAACTTTTGTTGTTGTGATTTTTAGCCCCAAATCCAGGTGCGGAACCATGAATTTTTATTGAGAAAGCAAAGGGGATTCCGGACAACTTATATATTATAAATTAATTGTAATATATTTACTAACATTAAGTCTAATAAATTTAGGTTGTTTGTTATTGAAAAAAATAGATTTTTAGATTTTTTGAGAATTTTATTGCGGCCAAGTGAGAGTTCTCAACATTATGCTGGGAACATTTGCTATTTTTTTTCATCAAAACTTAAGGGTGAAAAAGTATTTTTTCAAAAGTTGGGGGATTATAATGCGCTAGTTTGAAGCTGTACTCCTCCGCCCCTGCTCGAATCCCTCTGTTTAGATCATGATCATCTAAGTCAACTCTAACTTTTAACAGCTGAGGAGAATTACTGATCTCAGTCCCAGTCCTTGAGTATTAGAGTCATTTTTTGTTTCATATTCAACTTCATACATTTAATTATTAATGTTGTCTGCAGATTTTTTATTATCGACCGACTAGCAAGATATTTATCTCTAAAGGACCACGACACAAAGTTTAGCTTTGAATGGTTGAGAGTTCGTCCAAAAAAAAAAAAAAAAAAAATGGTTGAGAGTTACGTTATTTCAGTGAAGAGTATTTCTCAGTGATTATTTTCCAGTTCTTCAAGTTGGAGTCATTTAGAGCTGAGTTGTTTCGCTTTATTAATATTTACTATAGTGCTTATTTTCACTCTGTCCAGATCACAATGAGAAAAACTCAATCTTGTCAGCGGGTAAGAAAAGAAATAGCTCCACTCGAGAAATATGTAATCTTTTCTAGAAGTAAAAAATTATATTTTAATTTGATATATATCCCAATCTTTTGAGCCGATATTTCAGACAATAATGTTTGTCTGATTAACTCAATTTAGATCCATTTATTTTTTAAGTACTAGTAGTTATAGATTATGATTAGATTACGATTAAGGAATAAACAATTAAAATTAAAGAATTTATTCGATTAAAAGAAAATATAATAATAAATTCAACTTTATCTAATTTTTATAAAATCTATTAATTAATAATTATTTAAATTTAAATTAATCAAAATATAAATATTTTATTATTTTATTATTTCAATGAATAGAACTAAAAATCTTAAATACCTGAAATTTTGATACTACGATAATTTACCAACTCAACTAAAAATTCTAAACTTGTTAGAAAAAGATAAAAAGAACATATTATAAAAGACTTATACTTCAACAATTACCATTTGCCTGATTAATTCAAATATATTGATAATGGAGAGATCTTGGAATCTATGGTCTAGATTAAGATATGATAATTATGAAAGAATGCACGTGTGTGCATTTTAGTGTTATGTGATGAGTCACTTTCAGCCATGTATTAAGACTGTACGGGATTTACAAAAAAGACTTGATCTTAGGTTAAGCACTGTGTATGGACCAGTTTATTATCTAGTTTCACTATACATATGATCCTATATATGAACAGTACAAACATTAAAAAAACCATGTACTAATTTTAGTTTAGTACGGAAGGCAAACAACAAAAGAAGCTGCCTTAAATAGAATTTCGTGCTGATCACGATGAACTCAATGTGTGTCATAAAGTCAAATTATCAAAGGTGGTACAATTTTTTTTGGTCGGGTAAACGGTTGTATTAAAAAGAAAACTGTACACTATACAAAGGAGTTATCTACTTAGGGTCGAAAGTTTAAGGTAGCAACAAAAAAACAAAATACAACTAACTCATACTAATCTAATACAAGCTAGTTTCCCACTCTCATTCATAAAAGAATGACGAGGGAACAAGGAAAATAAAATGGAAAATACACACCATTTGATTTCCTTGGTAACCGTTTCTCATGTCATCGAATCACCTCTCATAACTAGGTGATTTCTCGCTTTCCAAATGCAATAAACGGTTGCTCCAAACCCGATTCTCCATGCTTTTCTCCTCCAATTTTCTCTAGCTTTAAGCTTTTTAAGCAATTTCAAAGCACTAAGAATCGCATTCATCTCCTTATTCAATCCTAGCCATGATTTAATCTCATCCCAAATTGACCTTGCATAAGAACAATCGAAATAGAGATGCTTATTCGATTCGAAATCTTCCCCACATAACTCACAAAGCGGATCTAGCTCCATATAAGTAATTCTATCCTTTGTTTTCAGTCTTTCCATCAATGTCATCCAAACAATAATAGAATGCTTAGGAAACACACTTGAGTCCCAAATAATATTAGCCCAAGGCTTCACAAAAGTTTTACGACGAAATAAATCATTTGGCTTTTTATATATATATCATAAAACTCTTTACTAGATACCTCATATGTTGGTTGACTCACATTTCCGGATGAAAACCACAAAGCCAAGATTTTTTCTCATCCTTCTTTTCCTAAAGACCCGCGGATAATTTCTTTTTGCTCCTAAAACATTTTTCAAAAGAGGGGAATTACTCTTTTTATAATGCCACTCCCAAAAATCGCAAGCATTAAAATACTCCCCATGAATCCACCTAATCCAAAGCGAGTCTTTTTTATCAACAATTTTCCAAAGCATTTTCAAAAGTAATGTTTTGTTCCACGCTTCTAAATCTTTTAATCCAATTCCACCTTCTTCTTTAGGCACACATATCTTTTTCCAACTAACTTGGGGTGGTTAATTATCCCAATAAAAATTACGGCAAATGCTAATGATACGATCTTTAACTCCAACCGGGACTGAAAAAATAGTAAACCAAAAACATATCACCCCTTGGAGAACCGATCTTATAAGTTCTAATCTTCCCGCAAAAGAGTGTGAGGAAACTCTCCAACTTCTTAAATAACCTTCCAGTTTCTCAAAAAGAGGTTTATAATCTCTTGATAATAAGACAGATGAACCAAGCGGGACCCCTAGATAGCGAAAAGGCATGACCGCTTTCTTGAATTGTGTTGGCTCTATCCCATTTACTAAATCGTCATTTGAGACACCAATATAATAACTATTCGATTTTTCAACATTTAATCGGAGCCCCGAACAATCTCCAAACAATTTTAGACTATCCATGAGAATTTTTATCGAACCTTTATCACCCTTTGAAAGAAGCATTAAATCATCCGCAAAAGCTAAATGTGTAATCTTTTCCTTATCACATTTAAGATGATATTCAAAATTAACGCTTGTATTTTTCTTAAGGAGCCTAGAGAAATATTCAAGACAAAGAATAAAAAGATACAGAGAAATAGGGTCACCTTGTCTTAAGCCTTTTTCGCCTTTAAAGAAACCATGCGTCTCACCATTTATAGCCACCGAATAATAAGGAGATGAGACACAAATGTCCCTTGTCTCTAAGGTTTATAAAGGGTCTGTGATGAATTACATTGCTAATTCTGAGGCTCAACTTCAATAGTTTGTGGACTACTTTTGTCACCATTCATAACAACAATAATAGTCTGGTGACAAGAATAGCAATGTGGTGTTAATGTTGTTAAGAATGGTGGCAAAATAGTCTATTGAACCTTATTGCGAGTTCTAAATGTCCCTTGAACATTAATAATTTAATATCCAATGATTACATTATAATATGAGGATAAGGAAATGAATATTTTGCTTCATTTAACAATCGAATTGGAACTAAATAAGGGAGGCCTTGAACAACTCTTATGAAACAGGATGGAAAAGAATCAGGAATGAAAAGAAAAATGCAGAATGTTTGTATCTTCAAACTCAACTTTTGGAAACTTTGATCAAGGGTGTAGTTTGTTTTTGGAAATGTTTTGATTTACTATCAGTTTTTGGATGTATTCTTATGTAATTCAGTTACTTTTGGTTTGTAATAGCTTAATGTATTAGTTTTTTGTGGTTTAAAAACTTTTAAGTTGTAATTGCATTATCTTTCTAGATCAAAGTTGTAATAGCTAATGTAATTCAGTTATTTAAGTTAATTTGTATTTGTGTGTCTTGATCATAGTAGTAATTGGGTAATTTGTGGTTTGAATTGTATTATTAAAATTTTCAGGGACTAAATAATAAATAGGCATATTCAACCCGAAACCAAACCAAACCCGAACCAACCCGCACAAACCAAACCCGAAACCACCCTTGAAAAACCAAAACAAACCAACCCGAAACCATAAACCTTTCATGGTTTGGTTTTCGGTTTTCAGAACCTAGAACCCGCAAGTGCGTGTTGGTTCTTGACTAAGGGGCTGTGGATCAGTTACCAGACCCGTGTGCATCCCTAGGGAAACCCTTTTACCCTATACACATGGTTGAGAAAGCTAGTAAAGAATGGAAAAGATACAAAAAACATAAACTATCCAAAGGATGTGAATAATAAATTGAAGGTTAAGTTGAACAACACCTTGAACTCTTGGAATATAGATGTTAATGTTAGGAAAATAGATAGAACTGAGGTTAGTAAAGTAAATAATAAGTGGGTTCTACCCTATCAAATATGATTAAAATTAATTGCGATGCAGCGCTTAAAAGAACTGTGCTTCTGTTGCCTATGTCTCTAAGGATCATTTAGGGAAGGTACTTAACTACGGAGCCTAGGATGTTGCAGTGGATTCTCTTATTTAACCAGAAATTTTGGGCATTCTTAAAGTCTGTCTACTTAATCGAGAGTTGAAGGACACTAGAGTAATAGTAGAGAGTAATTGTTTTCACGTTATGCAACTATTATAGAATAATTTGTAAGTTTTTTAATCCCACAATTTGTAATATTATTAATAGTGTATTTTATATCAGAATTTTGTTCACCTTTTTTTGTTTGGACGGGTAGAGATAAGAATATGATAGCTGATTGAGTTGTTAAATATGAGGTTGATGACAAAATAATTGACACGACATGTTTCCAAATCAGTTATCCATTTTAATTAACGAAGAAATTGTATCCTCAGATGTAGCTAAGTTTTGTAATAGCTAGCTAGTATTTATTTATGAAATACTTAGGAAAAAAAAGAACTTATCGTAAGAACTTGTGTCACAAAAGTACAAAAGTTCATGTACGATCCTAGCGTAAATTTATAATCTTGTAGGGGGCGGTCACCGGCCACCCTACGATCAAGCGAAATGGTCGATCAAGACTCCTTTGTTTTGTAAGATAAAGATCAACGCATCATGACAACTTGTTGTCTGTTTGTCTATATTCTTATACTCATGAGTTTAAGTTTGGTTGGGACCCTATACATATATATATCTGCACCAATGGGACACATAGTTCTTTATCTTCTTCGATCTTGTGGTCTTCGTTTTGTCTTTGTCAGTAGGGCAAAGCAAGAATTCTGAGTAGTATTATTATCGAATAATTTTGTTCTGACGTACAACTATACACGTTCCACAATTAATGTTTCTCTCTAAGCTCTTTCATTGCTTGCCAACCAAGATGCTTTTTGTTTAAGACTAAGATGACACGGGTATTCACTTTGACCCCTATGGTTTATTTGGAGTAAGATATATAGTTTTTTTTTATATTATAAAAGGAATTCCTTGGATCATGGATTACTCATTTCTACTGTCGAACTACTAAGTTTCTTCGAAATGGGATACTATTTTCAAGTTGTTTTAGTCATATATGTCTTGTATAATATGTCTTCAAATTCGTATTCGTATCCGTTTCTGGATGCATTCCTACAATCCGAATCGGTCTAAAGAATCAATATATATTTAGTTACCTATAACAAAATTCTTTTTTCAGAGTCTTTTATAACTATAAAGAGTTTGTTTTGATAAAATTAGGACTTTCTTTTATCAAAAAAATCATAAGGACTAAAGCGACCGTCTTGATGGCTTGTCTCAAGAGCCGGCCCTGCCTACAATATCAAACACCACCGTATTCATATGTAATATATACTATCCTGCCAGTTTATCAGGCTTTCGTGTCCCGGATTTCTAACTGTTTGCTTCAGCATTATTATTACCTCTTGACAAACACTCTCAACCAATAGCTCTTTGGCTCACTAGTCCTCAGACACTAAAAGACTCTGGTATAGGGATATTGGTTCAGCCATAAAATGAGTGGTATGTCCAATATTTATCAGAGTACCCACTTACCCATTTATACTAACTTGGGGGAGGCCAATACACATTGTTACTGCTGTAGGATCTTGGAAGATGAAGATTTTATATAATGTAAAATCATGTTTTTAGCAACTCTTAAAGCACATCCCCGTTCACAAAACCCAAAATATGTAACTTATAGTAATTGTTTTATTGCCAACCAATTAGGCCAACCTGCATGGTGGGGATTTGAATTTTACGAGAGACAACCCCTTATAGGTAAGATTAATGGTAAAAATCCTTGAACCTAGTTAATTGAACCACATTTTATGATTAATTACCTCTGATATCATTCCTAAGGACATTGGGGTAAAATTTTCCAAAGTAGAGGTTCCACCTTATATTTTAGCCTCGGAGAGTTATTGATGAAAGATAAATTCAATGTTATATAAAAATGCCAACTAATTGTCTAAGCGACATGATTTTCCATTAGCAGACAAGTTTATTTTCATACAAACGTGGTGGTCCAGGAGGTAATAACAAATCATTTTCAGATAACATTTAAAGAGGATTCTGACCAAAAAATGGTGTTGTTGAATATGCATGATCAAGTCAAAAAAAAAAAAAGAATATCCATCGATCCTGAATTACTAATCAAGCATTGCGTGTGGCGTTGACGAGATATGTTTTTTCTGTTTTTTTTTATTTTTATAGTAGAATTTGGCGATCCTCACTCTTTTTTCTTTTTGTTTTGAAACGTATACTTTTTCCGAAGTATGTCCCCGAAGTGAAAAAAAAAAACGAAATAAAGATTGATAGATCTTTTAGTGGTTAGACTATTCACTATTCTATATAGACTAAGTGGTCTTGGAATCGAAATTTATTAGAGACTTTTCATCCAAAATGGCTTCAGATATATTTAAAAATAAAAAGACGAAAGTGAGTATAACATGTAACATTTTTTTTTCTTTCAAAAACGGGTAACATTTAGAACACCATATTGCAGTGCTACATTTTATTATATGTTGAAGGTCTTAATTCAATTTTCGTCACTGTTCATGAGAAAGTCGTATAGGATAGCTGTGCATGCTTTTAGTAATAACGTGTACTCATATTCAATGGACCCTTTGTTAATATCTAAATGAATTCATATTGATTTTTTTCTCGGACATCTATAAATCGTCTAAAATCTTATTAACAAATTCAATCAAACAGTATTACATTTTATCTTTACATCAAAATGTTCAAGAACGTGACAAGTCAAGAAGGAAGCAAAGGTGTAATGGTGCTTAAGCTTTTCGTTCGTAAGCTGCAGAGTCTAACAAGTAAGATAGGCGATAATGATGCAAAGGAAGGACATTTTACAGTTCTGGCTGTAAAAAGTAAAGTACCAAAAAGATTTGTTATCGAATTAAGCTATCTTACTGATCCTGCATTCTTGAGGTTGCTGAAGCAAGCGGAAGATGAATATGGTTTTGAACAGAAGGGTGTTCTTGCAATTCCATGTCAACCTGAAGAACTACACAAGATTCTGCTAAACCGGAATAGATCAAGGAGTTCAACAACTCTCTAGGTCCTAACTGTACAAAATATATATAAATGAAGTAATTAAGTTTAGATGTATTAGTAGTTTTAAATTCTTGTTATAATACTAACAATTGTAAGATTACAGTTTTATGAGTTCAAAGGAAAAGAAATGGTTTGTTTGTTATGACTAATTGGATTAATTGTATAATTTCACATTTTATGAATAATACAACTATTTTGAACTAAGGGGTGCTTGATAAATTTTGAGGATCATGGGAAATGAGAGGTTGAGAATATTGTTAATTATGGGTGGGAGAGGTATGGAGTTTAAGTATTTCTACATCATGTGTAACCATTTAAAAATAATCCTATTACATCTTGTCTTTAATTCATCACCCTATCCATTGTCTTCCCAGTGTATTTAACTCTCCATAGGAATTGTAGTTTTGTGGTCATTTGTGGGTATTTTTGTTATCTTTGGATTGCAAAATTATCTTTCGACAATGAAATCTAAATATTCTAAATAACTTTTAACTGAAAAAGAGAAAATAAAATTTTCTTTTAGAACGGTCTCATGCGCAGCTCCATAAACATCTAAGGGTATTGTGCAATTTACCAACATTTATTCTTGTATAATTCCAACACATATGTAAAAATAATATTTTCTTTAAAAGTTTGAGCAAACGGGAAAAGAACATGGCCCATTAGTTTTATGTAATAGAATACTTAGATCCTAGTTACCTTTTGTCTCCATCTTAAATTCATTTCCTAATTTTTTTTTATTGATAAAGTGTGGGTTGCACAGTTTAGACTACCCCTTTGTATATCAAATCGATCTAACTTTATTCTACTTCCATTACGGTTTTAGTCTCCATTGCAAAGAAATTTTGGATCATCGCAACTCATGGAAGAAAAAGAAAACGTATCTCTACACTACAAAATGGTACAGGATCCCCTCCCTAATAAGCTCAAAACAAATTATATGTGCATTATTTCTATTTGTCCTAGAAAGGACAACAGACAACAACACATCAAGTTGTCATGGCCCTAAACTGATCTTATCTAATTAGAAAGCTCAATTTTTTATTTTAATCTAAGATCATAAAGAAGTACTGTAGACTCTACATGCGCAAGATACTAACCTCTTAAGTTAAATAAGAGTAAGACCAAAACATAATGTTATATCAAAAGTCAAGCTGAAATCAATAAGAAAACAGTGAAAGGTCGATATTTCTAGTTGGATGGATGAACACCAGCATGCTGAAAGCATCTAAAAATGTCCTACTCCTAGCATAGCAAGAAAAGAAGGTCAAAAGATAGGAAAAAAAAACAAATACAATTTTCCCTTCCCTAGCAGGTTAAGCCTATTATGTAATTTTGAACATCTTATAAATTGTATCTAGTAAAAGTAACTAGATGAAATTTCGTCACAGCATTGTTGTACAACGTACTAGGCTCATATCTAGCTTGTGCGTGAGAAGCATTCGTGAAAAGACTAAAACCATATTCACCCATCAAATATATTATCACCTGTGACCATTTCCATTTAAACCAAATGATTTTTCATATTGACAAAATATTGATTATAGCCACTTACCACATAAATTGATCCTTGATAAAGCAACATACAAGCAAAAAACTGTAGGAACAGACTTATCAACTACTGCATTTAATTAGGAAAGTTGTACCTATAGGTGAAATGGACCCTTTGGAGACCATCTAAGAAATTTCATACGAAGCTCTCTCTCTTCCTTAAAAAATTAATATAAATTCCCTTTACCGTTTTTGTCAAATCAACCAAGCATTATTAGATTCTAATTAAAACGCGACCATCAAAGAAGACGGGAACAAAAGCCTAATGATGATCAAGTTTTTCGCTCAAAAGCTGCAAATGCTAAAGAAACAAGAAATGCTAGCTAATAATGTCAAGAAGACATTTTACAGTTTTTGCTGTGAAAACTAAGGTTCCGCAAAGATTTGTTATAGAATTAAGCTTTTTAATGAATCCTGCATTCTTGAGGTTACTGAAGCAAGCAGAAGAAAAATATATATGGTTTCAGACAAGAGGGTATTCTTGCAATTCCATGTCAACCTCAAGAACTACAAACGATCCTGTTAGGCCAGAATTAAAAGAGAAACTTTTACAAGCTAAAGTAGGTAACATATAGTGTAACCATATCTTCTGTACTCTTGACATCGATTCTTGATTAATGTGTACAAAAAAAATTAGGAGCATTATATAACAGAAATGTATAAGATCAATCGGCTCCTGATAGAGTATTATCTTTATAAATGGGTAATCCATGATCACTAATTGAGGCATATACAGCTTTGCCACTGAACCCTTTTTGGAAAGAAATGTTTTACTAGCTGGCATTGCATTGCCTACACCTACATGAATAAACTTTAAACATGATCCTGCAATCGTCTGGCATGCAGATATATTATTTGTTCATACTATTAGAATGGTTTTGTAAGCTGTCCTGCGTTATATTTTTTTTAGAGAATGGCTCCGTAATCTGGCTTGCAATATTATCTGGTTAATTCGATGCTTTTCACTTGGTGTTATCATGTTGTCTCGCAGTGTATTTATACCTCGAACATGAGCTTCAAACTATGGGGGAATCTGAGTACTGCTAATACTTCACGGGGAAATTTAACACACAATTTCATAGAGTAAATTTCATATTCCCATTTAACAATTGCAAATCACTGGTGAAATTGTTGGACGCTATATCAATAATTTGAAGTTCTGGCCAGCTGTTACTGGATTTAGGACAAATAACATTTCCAAAGAGTCTATTTGATCGTAATACTAGTACATGTAATTAGTGGAATGAGTTCTTCAAATTGCACGGAAAGGTATATTCTAATTTATTGTTCCTGATGTTCAAAATTCAAGAACTGCACAATTGACCAGCGATTCACGGATTTTCCCTTCTAAGGCATTTGAACTAAGGTCTAGAGTTTGAAGAGAACTATTAACTGGAAATCTATCTGAAATATACCCAATGAGACCGTTGTTTGCTAGATTTAGAACAAGAAGAGTATCAATGTTTCCAAGTAGACAAGAGGATATTTCAGAATCTTTATTTAAAGCACTTTAGACTCTCCATTCTCCATGTATACAAAAGTTACATTTATAACCTATTATATATATAAAAAAAAAAAAAAAAAGATCTCGTAAAGACTAATAGTCATATTTTATCAATATATACAATTTCCAACAACTTTCCCTATTCGTTCATATATTAAAAACTTCTAATAACACTTCTATATATACGACATAATTTTTTGATTTACTTCAGCAACAACAAACATAGATTCAAGAACACATCATGTTATAATTTCTTACCATCAAGAATTTTCTCTAAATCACAGTGCCTACAAGGGATCACAAGAACCCCTTCTTGTCCGAAACCAAATTCTTCTTCAGCTTGTTCCAATAACTGTAAGAAACCAGGATGAGTTAGATAATTCAGTTCGATAATGAACCTCTTCAGCTCTCCATCATCAATTGTATGTACTACAAAGTGCCCCTCCTTCACATCTCCAGGCGGATTATCTCCAGTTGATTTTTTCTCAGCGTCAACAATAACTGAATCGATGTCAGAAGTTCTTGATAATAGAGGGATTTTCATTAACATCTTTGTAACAAGCTGAAGAACCACTACTCTTTTCTTCATCTTTGAAAAATCTAATCACTGAAGATTATAAGAAATTTTTTAATGTGCGTATTTAAGGTTTCTGTGATGTATCACTTTCAGCAATCTGTTATTAATATGAAAGAAAACTTTTAAGGGTTCGGTTTCACATGAAGACTGTGAAATTACAAAAGGCAGTCTGTGTGGACCGTTTATTAATTGTAATTGTAAGAAAATCTACAACATGAAAATATCTGAAATACGTAGTAATTGTGAGAAAAAAGAAAATAGTATTCACCATGAACAGGTTGTTTGCTTCTACATTTTCGGAACCGATTTACGAGTGCGATAGAATTGTGAACATTTGTATACGTTTTTATTAGAATGGAAAATTTCTGCAAATTAAATGAAGACTATTGCCATTTTAAAAGATAGATTAGGCTTCAAAGAACTTAGAGTTTGAAATTAAGCATTACTCTTACTTATATGAAGATGTTGTAAAAAATAGTGACAAAAAATGATTATTTGTAAATCGAATGCGTACTTTGTAAATATTTGAAAAATAAGAATTTTTGGTTGTGTCAAGTGAGGAAAATGAATTTTATGTTCTCTAAATAATTATGGGAATTAAAAGATGAAATTGATGTTTTGATTAAGTATAAATGAAAAGAAAAGTTGTTGCATCATTAGTTCTAGAAATAATGGTCCAAGGGTTCTTAAGAGCCACTTCTCAATACTCAAATACCCCACTCGATCTATTCTTTTTTAGTAAGATCACAAATTAGATTTCACACTAAAACCTACTTTCCACTATCTAATATACCTCTAAAATATTTTCGATCTACTATTCATATTAAATAAAGAGTAAATGACACTTTTGCCCCCTGGGTTTATACGCGATTGACAGGTTGCCCCCTAACTCTTAAAATGCGCCTCGTTGCCCCCTAAGATTTGTTTTTGTGACCCGTTACCCCCTACTGCGTGTTCCGTCCATTTTTTCCGTTAAAAGTGACGTGGCATTTCCATGTCACAATTTTTTTTTTTTTTTAATCCAGATGTCAATTAATTATTTAATTAATTTAAACCAAGGACAAAAAAGAAATTTCATTAATAGGTTTTATAATATTAAATATAATTAATATAATAACCACCCCCCACCCCACCCACCGCACCCCCCTACCCCCCCCCCCTCTTCCCCTTCTTCTTCCCCATTCTTCTTCTTCTTCCCGACACCTGCAACTTTTCTTAAAAAAAAAAAAAAAAAAATCAGCAAACTTCTTGCAAAGTTAATCAGCAAACTTCGAATTGTAAATAAGCAAGATTAATCTCTTTACAAGCTGAATAATAACGTATAATTGTTGCTTGAACAAAATCATAACAATCAAATCCTCATGTAATGTTAAATTATTACGGCTACACATTTGGTATATAGTGTAATAGATATACTTGTTTGGAAAGAAGCTATAATAATTTTCTCAACAATACAAGAAAATAAAACACAATACTTTATAATTTTTTATAATAATGAATATTGCCATCATATAAAAGTATTTAAACTAACAAAAACCAATCTTCAATGGAGAAAATAAATCACCATCTAATAACCCAATCCTATTAAGGTTTTAAGTAAAGAACCAAACATTCTTTTACACTCTGCAATTCATTCCCTCAGAAGAGGAAAGAAGAAACCAATAACAAACACCACAATGTCAGCAAATTCACTAGACATTACAGTCTCAATTGATACGAAAAACGAAACAAAAAAGAAAAGAAAAGAATATTCGACACTATCAAGTATAATATCCCCCAATCGATTTTACATGAACTAAAAAAAACCTATAGAAAAACTCCACTTCAAACATCGCAAATTCCCTTTCCAATTAGTACTTCTTCTAGCATCAATTATCTTATAGTAGTTTCCTTACGCAGCTATTCCTAAACCACAAACATGAGTATAAGCCAAACAATAACGTATAATTGTTTGCTGATTAACTTTGCAAGAAGTTTGTTGATTTTTTTTTTTTTTTTAAGAAAAGTTGCAGGTGTCGGGAAGAAGAAGAAGAATGGGGAAGAAGAAGGGGAAGAGGGGGGGGGGGGGGGGGGGTAGGGGTGCGGTGGGTGGGGTGGGGGGTGGTTATTATATTAATTATATTTAATATTATAAAACCTATTAATGAAATTTCTTTTTTGCCCTTGGTTTAAATTAATTAAATAATTAATTGACATCTGGATTAAAAAAAAAAAATTGTGACATGGAAATGCCACGTCACTTTTAACGGAAAAAATGGACGGAACACGCAGTAGGGGGTAACGGGTCACAAAAACAAATCTTAGGGGGCAACTAGGCGCATTTTAAGAGTTAGGGGGCAACCTGTCAATCGCGTATAAACCCAGGGGGCAAAAGTGTTATTTACTCTTAAACAAATACCCTAAATCCCAAAAATATCTCACCCTCTCTTTCTTTCTCTCCTGAAAATGGAGAAGCTCCATATCAGAGAAAATGGCGGCACTGCCATTAAAGATCGAGTTGAGAATTGTGTCGCGTGTGTCAAAACCATGAAACTCTGACGATCTTCTGTGAAGCTTCACTGCTCAGATGTGCTCCGACGAAAACAACGTCAATGAAGATCTCCAGCTACGAAGACCTTTGGCGAAGGATGGACTCGTGAGGTTCTTTCTATTCGTGAGTTGCTGCTGGCTAGAGCAGAAGATTGCGAGCTCCATTCTTTCGTGAAATGAAACTACGCGTAGTAGGCAACAGATCTAGTTGTCGATGGAAGGATCTTTGAGGTTCGCGCAGCAGGACAGATGGTGTGGCCATTGAAGGAGCTTCAAGCAGCGGTACAGATCTCGCATGACCATTGAAGGAGATTCGAGAAGGAAAGATCTTCTCGACTCCTTCGTGAGAAGATGCCATGTACTCGTTTTTTTTCTTTGTTTGAAATATAAGTTCTCAGTCTATTTTTCCTTTTTCCTTATTCGAACTATTAATACTCAGTCGATGTGGGCCTTTTAGTTTTAGTGTGTATTTTTTTCTTTTCCTTATTTCGAATATTAATGTAGTAGTTATCTTTTTGAGGAATCTACGTTTTACAGCCCAAATATCCAACCCATTAGGATATAAAGCCCCAGTTACTAATAGTTCTAACAAAAGCCTACACGTATATAACTACTATACCCACTTACCTTATTACCCTTCCTTTACATCTTACAACAGTTCCGTCTCTCTCCTACTTTTGCTGACACCATGTAAATATATTATTGATTTTCTCAATATAGTAATACTATTCTATTCACTAATGCACACACTCTCTCATACAAGATTTCAGCTTCTTCTCTCCCTTCATCCTATTGCATTTGAAATTCGAAAACTGCAGAAATCGTAGAACATCAATATCTGATCAGGTATGTTCATCATGCGTCTTTCATTTGTGAACTAGTTGATTCGTTGGCCTTTTCTTAAACGAATGGATCCGTACACATGGGTACGGACATATATTTAGATGTGTCCAGACATATATATTAGTGTGTACAGACCTAAGTTCCTTGTAAGTGGATAAAATGAAATTTTTCTATACGTCCAATGTTTCGATTTTGTCCAAGTACATGCATGTCCAACCAAATTCGTGTACCCCGGTCTGTACACAAGTCCGTATTTGTCCAAATTCATTCCATGCTACGGGGTTGTCCAAGTCAAAATTAGTTCAAGTCTGTACCCATAGGGCTGTACCCAAGCTTTTTTTACTAAAAATACATGTCTAACGAAATAAAAAAAAAATCCAAGTCATTGCCCCTATGGCTGGCTGTACCCAAATCCTCTTTTTTATTTACACGTTACCTGAAAAAAATAAGAAAAGGAAATGAATTAGTTATTTTGATGACCATGTCTGGACCATGCCGCTCTGGACACATTGTGTCCTGACCTAACAAGTTGAACCCTAGTTATCTTGACCAAATAAAGAAGGCCCTTTGAGCCCATTATGTCTGGACACTCAAGGCCAAAAAAAAAAACAAAAAAAGACAGACCAATATGACACGGTTTTAGAAAGACAGACCAATAAGACACAAAGCCCAAAAGGGGCTGGACACAAAGCCCAAAAGGGGCTGGACTATCGGTTCACAGGGAGGGAGGGTGAAGGTGGCTCAGTGGTGGGAAGAGGAACGAGGTTAAGGTGGCTCTGTGGACTGTTGCAGCGGCGAGAATAGACTGTTGATGGTGGTGTGGTGGCGCAGTTCGTGGTGATGGTGGTGTGGTGGTGTGATGGTGGTGTGGTGGCGCAGTTCGTGGTGATGACGGCGGATTTCTGGAGATCGGAGATGCTTGAGTGGCGGAGGTCTTTCTTGTGCGCAGAGGTTACACGAGCACGACGAACAGGACCACCGGATCTGTGCAGCAACGGTGAGATCTGGGCAGAGGATGGTGGCAGCGAGTGGAGTGAAGCTTGTGTTGAAGCTTGTGTTCGTCAGCATCGATGGTGGTGGCTTGGTTCACAACGGTGATGGTGATGGCTTGGTTCACGAGCTGTTGGATAAACAGGACCACTCGAGCTTCGACGCTGGAGTTGTGTAGCAGCAGTGGTTGTAGTGCATCTGTGAAGTGGTGGAGAAGCTTCAGCGTTGGGTTTTCTGCTGCGGTTTTCTGGTGAGTGGTGGTGTTGAGATCTGTTCTACTGTGGTAAGGTGGGGTGAAGAGGGAAGGGGAAGGAGGGCAGTTCGTCCAGTGGTGGTGATGAAGGAGGGCATCGGTGGGAAGGTGGTCTTTGATGGTGGTGGGTGAAGGAGGGAAGAGGGAGGCGTAGGGGCGGTGGGTGGAGGAAGGTGGGTGTACAGGGTATAGAGAGGGGAAAGATTTTTTGGATTCAAAACCTTAATAGGCTTTTTTTTTGGTTTTGGTTTCTTCACTGTGTGATGTATTAGTGTAGTGTATAAGGGGGCTTTTTTGTCTTTCCACCTACACTAGTTACTACTTAACCAGGTGACCAACTAGTAGGCCTTAAGATATAAGTTTGGGGTTTTGAAGGCTTTAAACATTAATTCACCCTATCTTTTTTTGCATACATGAGAGGCTATTAAAAAGCCATTAAGAACAAAAGATTATAGATAAAGCAAAAGTTCTTATTAACTATCTAGTACAACTCTAGAAGTTGCACATTCACTTCGGTCTCTTGTAATGAAGTTCCAAAGGTATTCTGGTGGGTCGTTAAATATCACAGGTTGAGAATTCATCAATGCACCTTCCTTTGCTAATTTATCGGCACAAATATTTGCTTCCCGGAATACATGATTTAGTTCAAACCTAGCAAATTTTCTCAATATCGCACAACACTCTCTTATAATTGAAAAATAACGACTACCTAAGCTCCCACCGTCCTTCACTAGCGCGTGGAACTTCCCGGAGTCCATCTCATAGTGAGTTGAGCTCCCACCGCCCTTCACTAGCGCGTGGAACTCCTTCGAATCGGTTTCAGTATTCATCTCAGTATAACCATTATTACAAGCCCATCTAAGACCAAAATGTAGTGCAATCAATTCTGAGATAAAAGGAGAGACAAACGTACATGCGCCCATGAAACCAGAGATGTACGAGCCATACTTATCTCTTAGTATACCTCCAATACCTGCTAGCCTTTTTTAGGCAGCGAAACTTCCATCAATGTTCAGTTTAGTTCCCTCATTAGGCTTTACCCACTTCACTATTACATTACTAGTCATTCTAATTATACCTCCATCGAAACATTTATCCCATGCTAGTATAAATTTGCTAGCTAAGGAAAAATATCTCGTTTGAGTTCTAAGACATGAGGTATATTAGTCGCCTCATTAAAAACAACTAAGTTCATTTTGACCTAAAGTATCCATATCGCGGATACAAACACATAGGGGACATTCGAAGCCTTAGATTCGCACCCTAGACCAAAGATGACCTTCAATCATACTACTAATTCCACCACACTAGCGTGTCCGGGGAATATTTTGAAAAAAAATCATAATTGATTCTAAAAAAATTATACTTTTGGACGAGGCAAATTAATATATACGTCTATCATTTTTTAAAATTTTTTTGAATATCTTTTTCGCAAACATGAAATTCGGTGTGCTAAACAATGAATTTATTGTTCGAAACAGTGAGTTTATTCCAGAAAATGAATTTCTTATTCCGAACAATAAAATTCATATATGCGGAATAGTTTTGATATTTATAAATATGAATTCCTTATTTAGAGCAATGAATTACTTGTTTAGAAAAAAGAAATCATGGTTCGAAAAAAGAATTCATTGTCCGGATCAATTAATTTCATGTTTGCGAAAAAAATCAAAAAAAGTTCAAAATAATTTTAAAAAAACCAAAAACGTAAATATTAATTTATCTCGTCCTAAATATAATTTTTTTTATTCTTTAGGTTCTTTTTAGAATTAGTTTAAAATATCCCGGATGGAATAAGAAATAGGTGGTGGTGGTGGTAATAGAATGGTGGTAATAGGTTGATACTGTTGGTGGTGGTGGTTGTGGTGGTCAGATAGTGGTGGTTGTGGTGGGGTGGTGGTGGTGGTGGTGGTTGTGGTGGAGAGGTGGTTGTGATGGTGGGGTGGTGGTGGTGGTTGTGGGGGTGGTGCGGTTGTTGTAATGGTTATGATGGTGGTGGTGGGGTGGTGGTGGTAGTGGTACCAGGGTGGTGGTGGTGGTGGGAGGTTGTAATAGGGTGGTTAAATTTAAATGATAAATAATAGAGTAAGTAAAAGGATTATATAAAGGTGTTTTTGTCAAGGGATATTTTTTATAAAGATTTTTATTAGAGTTGTTTTTAATTAAATACTCTTTTTAAAAAGTGAAAGGATTGTTGGCTAGAATAAGCAAGCGAAATATTTTTTATGCCACGTGATATTGACAAAGGATTGGGATGAGCCCTTTTATATCTTGATAGGGCTCTGAATTAGAAACGTGTGCCCACTGACGGATGTGATTTGAAGCTATAATGACAAAATTATGAATTTTACAGTTGGCATGACTCAAACCAGTCCCCTCGTGGAGGAAAACAGTTTTGGGATGGGCTAGGTCTTTAAATGAAGCTCAAGACCCATTAAACGTTTTTTAACCTATTTATATCAGTTTCATAACATTATATCAATAATTCTACCATAGAGCGATCAGGAGGATCTAGAGAAGAAAGAATCAAGAGATGGAGTTTCACCGCATCAATTCTACAAATCTCCATCTCTATACTTTAGGTATCAGTGTTAAATATTTTGTCTTTACTTTATTTCTATATTTTTTTATTATACACAATTCATCTTTTTGCTTAGGATTGTGTTTGTAAGAACTATTGATAATTGTCTTTCTATTTAATTGAATTTGGGATATTGTATTTAATTGAATTTGGTATATGTTATTTCAGTTGATTATATGTTTGTTATAACACTATCAATACCGTAGTATCACCCGGGAGGGGGCTTTAATTGCGGACATAGCATATAGACGTCTAGTGTGTGGTAGTGAACCAGGAAATCTTGCCTAACCAGATATCCAATAGATCAATACACCATTTCATTTCCTAGAGTATCCTACCTAAGTCTCCTGGTTGTGTTGAGGTTGCTTTCTAAGCTACCGGCAGGAGTTAGAGATTTTTGAATCCCGGTTAATGTGAAATTACTAATCATCCTTATTCCTAGAAATCATTGGTGTCTCCTAGTGTGTTCTAAATAAACACACCTAAAAAGGCAAGACACGTACCGCAAGTGTACGGGTCGTCCAAGTAATATCCGGTAAACGGGATCGATCTCAGGGACGGATTAGGTATGATTAAAGTGTTATGCAATAAATAGAAATAGTTGCTTGAATGAAAATTAAAAGTAAAGAAATAGATTTTTATTTTGTTTTTGTTTAAAGGACTAAAGTGCAAATAAAGTAAATATTAAACTAAAATTAAAACTAATGCAAGAAAATAAATATGAAGAGACTAAAAGATGAGAGAATAGTACTTGAGTCACGCTAAGTTTCACCAAAATAAACTTAACCAATGCTTCTTCTAAGGGACAAATTAGTAACTAGTAATAGTCGGAATTCTAGATTCTCCTAACCCCCGTCAGGGTGGACTTAGGAGCTATTCTCAGGTGTTACAAACCCCGACAGGGCGACCATAATCCACCTTCGAATGTCAAGTTCTCTACCCAATTGGCTATAAGATTAACTAAGTCCGTCAGGATCAATAATTTCTATCTTACGTTTATTACCTATGTCAGTAATTAAACCCCCCGTCAAGATGATCACTTCCCCACCAAAGTGAATAGCCTAATTACTCAAACCTATGTCTAATTGATTAGATTAAAAATAGTGAAATTAACTTACAATAACAAACAATACTAAATTACTCAATTTGAATTAAATTATAAAAATCCCAAACCAGAAAGCATCAATTAAATAAATTAAGGTTCAACCCTTTTAGCGATTCTCAAGCACTTAAGTTGTTTAGCTCATAACGGAAAATAAAACTAAAACAATGAAATTAAAAGACATAATGTTTTACAGAAAGAAAATAAATAAACCTAATGAAGAGGTTGGGTTTGGCTTTGAATTGGAGATATAGACAGTCTCCAACTCCTAGCTTTCTTCCTTCCTGCTTGCTCTGACTTGAATCCTTAAGCCTCTTTGATAATTATATGAAGTGTGTATGAAAGAGGATGTTAAGGGGTGTATTTATAGGTGTTAGGAACATCTAGGTCGAATTTACTTGGAGTGGAAGACAAGTCAAGAACTCTTTAATTCGTAACCCTAAAATCTAGGAAAGGTAAGATTCTGCTGCTGATTTGATTTGGTCATATCTTTTTCAATACTTATCCGTTTGAGGAGTTCAATATATGGAACTGCTTGTCTCGGAAAGAGCTTTCTATTAGTTCAGACCACTCGTCCAGATTCCTAGCCAATCTTTAGTTATGGATTTATCTTTGAAACGTGGCTGGGATTTCAGATTCATAAGACAGCTTTATCTTTTCCTTCTTTGCATATATCCTTCCTTAATCTTCTTATTTCCATGTAAATCTCTTTCTTTTCCTTTTCTAACTCGACTTGATCTCTAAGTAATTACCATTTATCTTTTAAAGCTTCACATTAAATAAATAATTAAACCGCATATGCTTAAAAAGAATAAATCAATAATTCAAGAAATAGAAATAGGAAAGTGCACTCTAAAAATAGAAACTCGAGTAAAAACATTTACTAACACTCTAAAATACACTAAGACTTTATTCTCACTTCTCCTCCTTGGATTGGTCTTTCATGAAATTCAAGAACCTATTTAACTTTGCACTAAAAATAGTCAAATTTACGCACAAAAGCTCAGAAAATGCAAATAGTTAAATTCCAAGGGGGAAAAGTGTAATATGACAAATTATGCATAAAAGTCTAGCTAATAAGTCAATTATTCACCTAAAATGATGTCTCCAGAGGGCTAATAATTAGAACAAATAGGGAGACATCAACCATTAATTTAATAGGATAGGTTCATACTTGTCGTCCTTAATTTTTATCCTAATAGCATAATTATTTAAGTCATTAGACAACAAAACATTCATTGAATTTGCTTATCTTTTTAATAAAAATTTAAAACCATATACACTAATATTGAATACGAGTTTGAAAACAAATACTTACTTATTATTTGTAACGATTTGTACACTTGCGGAGGGTTAATCGTGATTTTCGAGGTGTATGTGCTTTTACAATCATTGTTTTATCACACCCACGGGCCCACTAAGTTTTTGACGCCGTTGACGGGGATTTTAAAGTTATTTCATTTTGTGTTTGAGTTAGTGTATTAGTTTGATTTGTTTTCAATTTTACGCTTGTTTTGTTTAGTCTTTTTTCAGAGTGGGTCATATAGAGTTCCACGAGGCGGGAACAAGCATATTATGGAAAACACATCTATAATTGTTAGCAATGTCCTTCGACCTCTCAATTACATGTTATTAGATTTTGTTGAGCATTATGTGATACTCGAGACTAGTATACTGGGCAGGTCCACAAGAGATTATCTATCATCACCTATGCTGTAGAAATCGCCGCCTAGGCACCGCCTAGGTGTCAACTCCCCCATCAAGCGCTTACGCCTAATAAAAACGCTAGGCGTTTTTTCCTAGTACCATAGTCGTCGTTCAAGAGGTGCCTTGCTCGCCTAGGCAACGATTAATGGCAAAAAAAATAACCGCCTAGGCGTTCTTTTTATTTTTATTATTCTCGAGAATTCTTGAATTGATAATATAACTCAAATTTCAAACTTTTTACATATACTATAGTGTTGTTAGATGAATTTTATGACTTAAATAGATAAAATTGTTATAATTACTACGTATAATATAACTAATATACAAAATTACACAGCGAGATTCAAAACCGCATAATCCTGCCTAGTCCCCGTGTAATCCCACCTAGGCGCTAGGCCCCAGTCGACCGCCTAGGCCGCGAAACCGATATCTACAGAATAGATCACCACTGATAAATCTGTCTTGTTTGTTTGACTTTCTCATCTGAGGAACACTGCAAAAATAAATATGGATGCAACCGTAGGCCCGCATGGAGTAACAATATGTTAATTGGGAGAAATCATGAGAAGGTTGTAGCATGCAGACATTTCTGCCCTGTTTCTACTAATTCAATTTTTTTGATGAGTACGTTGGCATCAACTATGCAGTTCTGTTTGCGAGTCAATCAAATCATGATCACATTTAGCTATAATCTGAATTATTTCATCCCCCACTATGACAATTGAATGGAGAATTTTGCTAATCATGGAGAATATATGTTTGATAGCTACTGATTACTCTCACATTCATAACCGGTATATTAAGAGGTCAGACAATATTGGTTATTGATTAGGTTGCAAGACGAGATGTTTTACATATTTTTTCTTTTAATAATTTTTTTCACCCATTACATCTTTGTCAAACATATCACTTTATGACCTTTCTCTTTTTTAAATCGGGCAACTCTTGTTTAATTGAAAAATATATATCTTCGTTTTAATTACCTAGATAGGTCGGGCTAATTCACACGCAGCACTATTAATTTCACAGGAATATATACGTCTCCTAGGTATATTCTCAAGTAAATAGAACTAGTTAAATCTTTTTGTTGTTGATTTTGTCGTTGGTCACATAAAATCTTATCGACAAGAAAAACAGTCAAATAACACGTGGCTTAGAATAAAATAAAATTTGCATTGATGTGAGTGCTCTAAACTTAGTAAATTAACTCCACTCCTCGATATGAGAAATAAAAGGAAAATCCTTACATCACATCCATCAGCCTTACCCTCTAACCCAAAGAATAATAAAAAACAAAATTAAAAATAAAAAAACAAACAGAAAAAATTGAACTAGTCTGAAGAGACGAAGAAGAAGAAAATGAGTAAGCTAAATTCATCAAGTTCGGAATTGGACTTCGATCGGCCCAATATCGAAGATTATCTCCATCCTGGATCCATTCAGGAACCTCACGGCAAGCTTCGCCTGTATGTATATATATGTATGGATTTAGATACATACACTTTTTTATTTATATACGGATATTTTATGAATGTGTTGGATTTTGATTTGTATCTACAGACGTGAAATACTCGATATTTCGCCTACGTTAACTGAAGCAGCTGGTGCTATCGTTGATGTAAGTTTAATTTTATATTTAAAATCGATAATTATGAGCTCAATTAAAATGTTCATGATTCAAACGTGTCTAATTCCGAGTAATTAAATTGTTCTTAGCTAGTAATTTATATTTTATTTGTTGATGTTAGTGAATTATGTTAGCGAATAATAGGCGCTAATAGCTAACACAATTCAAAACAAATAAAAAAAGTAATTAATTTGTTTTGGATTATGTTAGCTATTATATTCTGTGATTTTAAGTGGTGTAGAAGCTTATTTTTATATGATTTATAAGCAATTATGTATAACACATGGGTATATTTGGCTATTTAACATAACACAGGGACCAATAATGCAATTAACACAAACTAATTCACTAATTTGTGATTACTGAAACAGGATTCTTTCACAAGATGTTTCAAATCAAATCCACCAGAACCATGGAACTGGAACGTGTATTTATTTCCTCTTTGGTGTATGGGAGTTGTAGTAAGATATGGGATTCTTTTCCCAGCAAGGTCAGCTTTTACTTAACAATCAAAAGGGTAAATTGGTCATTTCACATTTTCTCATCTTCTGATACTCTTTGATATGAACAGAGCTATGGTACTTACTATAGGATGGATGATTTTTCTCTCAGCCTATATTCCTGTTCATTTCCTTTTAAAAGGACATGATAAATTCAGAACAAAAATCGAGGTATTATCATGACCATTTTACCCTTACTTGACTAAAAAAAATTCTGTTAATTATTTTTATTTATTTCAGAGGTCCCTAGTAGAGTTAATTTGCAGCTTTTTTGTTGCATCATGGACTGGAGTTGTAAAATACCATGGCCCACGCCCTAGTATGAGGCCTAAGCAGGTATGTCTTATTTTGTAAAATACCAAATATACCCCTCAAGTACTAAAACTTGAGTTTCTCAGGTTTTTGTAGCAAATCACACATCAATGATTGATTTCATTGTGTTAGAACAAATGACTGCTTTTGCTGTTATAATGCAAAAACATCCTGGATGGGTTGGTATGTAATTAGTGGGGCCCATTTGTGTTTTTTAATTCTCGAAGGGACTATAAAAGAAATAATTTTATGTGCAGGACTATTACAAAGTACTATACTAGAGAGTTTAGGATGTATCTGGTTTAATCGTTCAGAAGCTAAAGATCGAAGTATTGTAGCTAGAAAGTACGTATTTTAAATTAAATTAAATTAAAATAAATTGTTTAATTTAATTTGGAGAATTTTTTAAATTTCAGGCTAAGTGAACATGTAAAAGGGGCTGAAAATAATCCACTTCTTATATTTCCGGAAGGGACTTGTGTGAATAATCATTACACTGTTATGTTTAAGAAGGTTAGTTTCGTCATTTACGTAAATTAATAAATCAGAATTTAACTTTATTTTTTATTTTTTTGGTTAGGGTGCTTTTGAACTAGATAGTACTGTATGTCCAATTGCAATTAAATACAACAAGATATTTGTTGATGCGTTTTGGAATAGTAAAAAGTAAGTTTTTCTTCCATTAATCCTTTAAATTGCAATTTAGTCCCTGTAACTTTGGTAAATATTTTTTTATGCAGACAATCTTTTACTACACATTTGTTACAATTAATGACATCATGGGCTGTTGTGTGTGACGTGTGGTATTTAGAGCCTCAAAATTTAAAACCTGGGGAAACAGCTATTGAATTTGCAGAGAGGTAAAAATATTTAAAAGGAAGGTTATATATGTAATTTGACATGTTTTATTATTAATTTAATTTTTTTAGGGTAAGAGATATTATTTCTGTTCGAGCTGGTTTGAAAAAGGTTCCATGGGATGGTTATTTGAAATATTCTCGCCCAAGTCCTAAACATCGTGAGCGAAAGTAAGTTGTGTAATTTTTCATAATTGACTTTTATAGTTGACCAGTTATTTAGGAAAAATGGTCCCTGAACTTCAAAATATTACCCAAATGGTCCTTGAACTTTGTTTCTTGCCCACTGTTAGTCCCTGGAGAGGACCATTTTAGGTAACTTTTGAACTTCAATCAGGGACTAATGTTGTTACAAAAATGAAGTTTGAGGACTATTCGGGTAACTTTTGAAGTTCAGGGACCACTTGGGGAATTCCCCTAATAATCTTTAATGTGAATTTGTTTTCGGTACACATTTGTAAATGAAAATCCATAAACTTAAAGGAATTTAATATAGGGACCTGTAGTGCAATTAATTTGAAAAAATTAATACATGGACAGTGCAATTAATATAGGGATTTATAGTGCAATTTGTGTTAATTAATTTACTTGTTTGTTTCTTCTTGTATTGAACAGGCAACAAAGCTTTGCAGAATCAGTGTTGAGCCGTTTAGAAGAGCATTAATAATAAAGGTGTTTTGCAATTTTGTGTGGTTTGTTTTAAATGTTTGCAATTTAAAACCATTTAGAGTATAATGGTGGCTATTTATTCTGTGTTGAATTTTTTATATTCTTTTAATAGTCAGGTTTGGGCAATTTTACTGCTAATATTAACAATTTGCAGATGATAGTTATAAGTTATAAACTCAATTATGTTGTTAATTTGTTGCATTACATTTTAATTTTATGTTAAGATTTTTAGGTAGGAGAATTATCATTGAGCTATACCTTTTACACTTTACCTTAGATAGTTGGTTCACTTAAGGTTTTTACTATACTTGTTTAGTAAAGAATAATATATAGAAAAGAGTTGTTCTTTTAAGAAAGATATAAAAAATGAATTTTTTCCGTCATGATTGGTTTGTCATTTTAATTTTTTTTTTTTCTGAAAAAGATTTAGAAAACAATTTTTTGATTTATATAAGAGAATATGGAAAATGAGTTTTTGACCTGGATTTTTTGAGTCAATAATTCTAAAAGTAATAATTGTATCACCCTTTTATCACCTCCTACGTGTATGCCTACATGTACCAATGAATTGATTTCTCTATCCTATTTAATTTTTCTCTATCTTCTATTCAAGGAAATCAGAACATATATATAGAAGGGTGATAAAAAGGTGACATGAAAAGGGGTGACATATATCATTACTCTTCGACAATATGATTTTTTTATTTATTTTAATGATCTTTTTATCCAATATTCAAGGAAATCAATATATACAATATAGAAAATTGATAAAAAATGATATGAAAAGGATGCTGTTTGTTATTTTAACTAATATAAATTTATAAAAGATAATATTATTAAACTTCATATTTTAATTCTTAAACAACATAAGTGTTTTTTATATAAGAAATAATAATCATATTACAAAAAAAATTAATAACATTCAAACTTGAATATTATTTAAAATAGGTATTGAATATTATCTCGCTAAAAATTTTACTAGTAAAATTCAATGGGAAAGAGGGCAACACGTATCTCGCTTTTGTGTGTACAAGTTATCGTGAAACGTTGCCTTGTTAAAGACATGTCAAAACTTCTAATATGATAAAAACATGGACAAAAGATAAGTGATTATATTTTGCTCACACTCTCTTTAAGATTGGCAAGACATCTCTGAGTAGACACATTCTAATATTGTAAATCAATTCTTGATGTTGTTGGTAATACTTTCGTAAACAAATTTGCAAAGTTGTTATGTGATTGTATATAATGAAGTTTAATATTGTCATTCTTTTGTAACTCATGTGTAAAAGTTTTAGTGATATATGTTCCGTTCTGTCTCCTTTAATGTAGTCATTTGACTTTGTGTAATACAAACAACATTATTCTCATGCAATATCGTTCACATATTTCTTATTGAAGATAAATCACATTTCTCAACCAAGGATCTTAAGCACATACATTCTATGTATAAATTATTCATGAACAAATGTTCTATCAGACAAGTGTTCAATATGACATGACAATTACTTGCAGATGCATAATTCATCATAAGTTGATGTAAGTCGTGTCAACACGTTGGGACCTTATCGGAGAATATCCATTTAATTAAATATTTCGTAACATATCCCTTTATATATATTCAATGATAAGGAAACTTAAAATGGGTGTTACATGATATATAGTTCGATTCATTCAAAATTTACCAGGAAAATTCAGTGTAAAAATCCATGATGAAGGAAAAAGTACAAAATGCTAATATCTCCTCTCTCTTCCTCTCTCATAATGACATCATATCTTTCCGATAATTCTTCCTTTATGTGTGGGCTTGTAGTTCAAATATTGTCGTTTGTAAAGTTTTAGTGAACAAATATGCTGGATTTTCACTTGATCTCTTAGTTAATAAATTTGATAGATTTTCACTTGATCATATTCATTCATTGTCAATATTTCCATTTGGCTTGACATCGGAATGAGTATATTGTTTTCTTAATGATGTTAAATATTTTGCATGTCTCGTTAAAACCTTCCTAGAAAAATCATGTGGAAAAAAAGTTTAGTTAAGGAAAAAGAGTATAACACACAAATATCGTCTCTCCCTCACCGTGATACGAATCATGACAATAATTATTTTGAACCACATAACATATTTTTGAGTCCACAATTTGAAATACATATACACTATTAACTTTAATCGATGAATTTGTTTGATTTTTGCGTGGACAAATTTGTTGAATACATTTTCTAATCTACTGTAAAAAAGAATTGCCAAAATATACTTCTACATCTCATGAGTTGATCTTCTATTATCGTTTGATCTTATGAAAGATATAAATCCCCACATAATCTGAGGAGTCATCAACCATTATGTATTTATTGAATTTTCTTCTTAAATCTCCAAGATTGGATAATATCATAGTCGTACTTGTGAGAAAGTAATTCATGATAATTGCTTCATGTTATAAACTAAATACTTTTCTGTTGTTCTTCATGCAATTTATGTTTTTCAAGAACCTTTTATACTTCAGGCACTTGTGCTTCGAACAGTTGTGTTAATCAAGAACACTAATATCAATCCAAGTATCATTACATTTGTCTTGGTGATTTCCTTACCATAGTAAACTCATAAAGAGTTTTCATATAGTAAAACCGCAACGTCATTGTATCCACAACATGAGAATGTGGACGCATATTTTTGCAAGAATCTTTGTGGTACAAGCCGGGTCATAGAATTAATAATATCACATGACCATTCAATTATTTACTCGCTGACATATTTTTACCATTTTGTGATATCGGATCCTCTATAGTGAAAGTAAATTTATCACTCCCATAAACTTCTCACATTATCATATATTTTATATAGATAAATAATCTACATGTATTTGCTTTATTGAGGTATAATACATTGGTCTCTTCAGAGACCATAACTTCTCTTAAGAGTAATGGATGTGCCAACATTAGATGTCTCAGTAATTCTTATCATATTACATGGATGTGTATATTCTATTATATTACCATTTCATCATTAACTCATGAGATTTTTTTCTTTGGGGTCGGTATATTTTGAACCAACAGGCTTACCACACTTCATGCCTTGCTTATACGCGTTACATATTTACCACGTTTCATGTGTTGGCTAGGTATATAACAGGACTACAACACTTCATGTGATTATTGGATGCATTGCAGGTCTACCACACATCATGCATTGGTTGGATGCAATCACTAGAATATTTGTCATATGTCCTTCCCGGACAGTAACCTATACTGGAGTGTTTACATTAGATTTATGAGATATCACAATATTATATGTGTTTATGATTGCATTTGATATATTATTTGCATCATTTTGTGAATGAATTATTCTTTTGAACTTCAAGTAGTATCCCTAGTAGTTAAGGTTAAGGTTAAGGTTAATGATAAGGTTAAGGTTAAGGTTAGGGTTAGGGTTAGGGTTAGAGTTAGGGTAAGGGTTGAGGTTGAGGTTGAAGTTAAGGCTGAGGCTGAGGTTGAGGTTGAGGTTATGGTTAAGGTTAAGGTTCAAGGTTCAAGTTTAAGGTTACGTTTTAACTTAGGGTTAAAGTTATGGTTAAGGTTAAGTTTAAAGTTAAGATGATAGTTAAGGTAAATGTTAAGGTTTAAGATTTAAGGTTTAAGGCTAAAGGTTAAAGGTTAAAGGTTAAAGGTTAAAGGTTCAAGGGTTAAGGTCAAAGGTTTAAATAAAGTTTAAATTTGAGATGGAGGTGGAGGTGGAGATTAGGGTTTAAGGTTTAAGTTTAAATGATTAAAATTAAGGTTAAGGTGAAGATGAAGATTAGGGCTTAAGGTTTAAGTTTCAAGGTTTAAGGTTAAGGTTAAGGTTTGGGTTAAGGCTAAGGTTAAGTTTAAGGTTGAGTTTAAGGTTATAAGGTTAAGTTTAAGGTTAAGGTTAACTAAGGTTAAGGATAAGGTTAAGGTTAATAGTTAAAGGGTTGATGGTTAAGGTTAATGTTTAGTTTAAAGTCAAGTTTAAGTTTATGTTTAAGTTTAAGGCCGAGGCTGAGGCTGAGGCTGACGGTGAGGGTAAGGGTAAGGGTAAGGGTAAGGGTAAGGGTAAGGGTAAGGGTAAGGGTAAGGCTACTGTTAAGGCTAAGGCTAAGGGTAAGGTTAAGGTTAAAGTTTAGTGTTTAACATTTAAGGTTTAAGGTTAAAATTTTATAAAAATCAAGGTCTGAACCTTAAGGTTAAGGTTAGGGTTTGAGTTATGGTTAGGGTTTAGGTTAAGGTTAGGGTCTGGGTTAAGGTTAAAATTGAGGTTAGGGTTAAGTTTAAGGTTAAGATCAAGGTTTAAGTTTAAATTTCAAGGTATAAGGTAATTTTTACGATATAGTGTTAAGGTTAAGTTAAGGTTTAAGGTTCAAGGTTCAAGGTTCAAGGTTCATGGTTATAATTACGTTTAATTTTATGGTCAAGGTTAAGGTTAAGGGTAAGGATAAGGTTAATGTTAATGTTAGGTTAAACTTAAGGTTATATTTCATATATTCAAATTTTTAAATTTATGTCTCGTGTTTTTTATTTTATTTTCACTTATTTGTCTCTATGTTGATAATACATTTGTTGTATTTAGTTTGCAAATTTTAGCAAATTACTTCATGGTTAAAAGTTTAAGGTATAAACTTCATAGTTTGTGGTTCATATTCAAGATTTAAGGTTCATGGTTTAAGGTACATGAAAAAAGAAAAAAAATTGTTCCATTAACGGAGATCGAACTCAGGTCCCTAGCTGAAAGTTAGATATCCTGACCATTAGGATGACAAAAGTTTAGAGGAATATAGTCGGCGTGAGTCGAACGTGGGACCTAGAAACTATTAATACATTTCATGCGAATGAATGAATCAAGGTCACCTGAAGATCGTGGTCGTCTTTTATATACATGATTTAGATCGTTTAAAAAGGTATGTTTTATATATATATATATATCATACTTGGCCTCTCCACAAAAAAATAATATATCAAATTTACCTCAAATCTACGTATTAAACACACTTTTATTGATTTATCAATCATTTTGTACTACTACTATTAAAAGTTACAAGTGGTGAAATATATAGGGACCTATTAATTATATTTTTGTGTTTCTAAAAACAAGAATTCACAGTGTAGTTTAATGAAACAATTTATTTTAGGACCTATAATGCAATTAGTGCAAAATATAGGGAGCTATTATGTATCTTTTTCCCAAAAAAAAAAGATCATAGTAACATTGACTAAAAAAAATTGAGGATGCTGCCCTCAAACCCCCACGACCTTCCCAAAAAATTTTCATAGTTCCATAACTGATGATGGTTAATATAATTCGATAATTTGAATCCATCTATTGTGAATGTTGCCTCTTGTTATCTTTGAAATCTTGCTTGTATTATCCTTCCCGATTATATTTATATATGTCTTTAGCTAATCTCTCTTGATGAGACAAAAGGTTTAGAAGAAGTTAACTACGTCATTATTTACTCTTGATATAAACTCTTGGTAAGAAGGTATCATCCTTCTTGTACAATACATATTTCGGTTGGTAAGATTTTTCTATCATTTCTCATATATTTTTATATGAACATCTTACTCCTCTTTTCATGTTTATTGATTTATTTGCATATATTTCTTAGCCTTTTAGTTATATCTTTGTATATTATCACATACATTTTATATGAAAATAGTTGTGACCATGAGACAATCTTGCCTGTTATAACTTGATTAAGTATTACCTTCATGCATGTTGTTCTTACATGAGTTTTTTAATATCTAATTTCTTTTAGGAGCTACATGAAATTTGTGTGAAGTTTTTACTTACTTGATTAGTCTTGCTTCCTATCTAGTTCACCCTCTTTTTATGAAATCAAAAGGAAAGAAATACCATGTTTATATGAAAAAAATATTCTTATTTGCTTTACTTGATGATAGTTATATTACATGACATGGTGCAATATTGTGTTAGAATGATATGATTATCAAAGTGATATATATTTTTACTCCACTTGTTGCATATTATATCATTCTTGACTTTGAGTTCACTTATATTGCCATGAGATATATTCTTTATGTGAGGGGAGTCGTACCTAGAAAAGACTACATATGAACTTACACTTATCATTTGATTATGATACATGTACGGATTGAGGGGGAGTCATGCATTTAAAACTTCATATGTGTTGCATTGCATATCATTCTAAAAGAATATTGGTATACTATTTGTCATTATCAAAAAAAGGAGAGAATGTTATTATATTTTTCTTTTTGTGTATATTTTTATGTGACAATTTTTTTTGTTTATCATGCTAATATGATTATGTCTATTCTTATATGAAACTGATCGCTTGTCCTTTAGTTGACTCACTATCAAGTATAAATTTTATTATTTTATATGCATTCATATGAGTTGATCACTCTTTAGATTGTAACTTTTAATATGCTTTTTAGATCATTTTATATTTTAAACATTAAAATAACCAAATAAGTTTCATTCACTGAATTGTGCATCCTATCATCTGGATTACATGAGTACTCTTTATGCAATAATTTGTTATGTGCTCAATATTTCTTAAGTGTGTCAAACTTTATTGGTATATGATTTTATATTTTGACCATATTTCATGTTTGAATATTAAGTATCGATAACATGAACACTCCTTTGTTATAGATGTACTTATATGATTGAGCACATCTTTTGACTATGTCATGCTATTTGAGTTTAGTATACTCTAGGTTATTACTTTGTATATGCTTAACCTTTATAAAATGTGTAAACTACATTGTTATATGAATCCGCATTTAGACTATATATCATATGATAGAAATACAAGCATCCTAGTGTGATTACACATTGATTATATGTAATCTTGTATGAGTTGATCACACATTATACTACAACTTATTATGTTTATTTTATTTGTAAAAGTGTTTAACCGCATTCTTGTTATGATGCCCATTACAACATATTTAGGGTGAATTATATATAAGGTCTTGGAGACTATCTTTCTTCTCTATAGAGTAAAGTCTAAAAAGCTATTCTTCTTAGGGACCTCATTTTTTACAATAGTCTTTCCTACCCTCTAACACTAAAAGACAAAAAAGTGTGATGTCACTGTTTCTCTCTCCACTACCACTACCGACCTACCTCCGACCACCGACCACCGACCTCCGACCACCGACCTCCGACCACCAGTCACCGGTCGCCGGAAAAAACATAGAGTATCGGATAAAATTGATGAGTATCGGAAAAACTAAGAGTACTCTATAAATTTGCTGAGTACTCTATATATTTTAATGAGTACTCTATATATTTTGATGAGTGCTCTGGATAATTTTGATGAGTACTCCGGATAATTTTGATGAGTACTCCGTAAATTTAATGAGTATTCTGTCAATTTGATGAGTACTCAGTCAATTTGATGAGTATTATTAAACAAACAAGGCATAAATAGTCAAAGAAAACCTTTATTCATCTTTATTACACATTTTTAAATAATTAAAAATTAATATACAATTAAAAATAAAAAAAAACCTAACTAATATTTTGTTTGACCAGATCTGGTCAAACCAGAGCTAGATCTGGAAAAAAAATCCGTGGACGAAGCAATCCACCACCACCAGTACCAGCTTCCTCTTCTCCATCGAATGCAGCCATGGCCTCCATTGAAGACAGCGAGCACCACTACTCGAGCGAGGTGAACCAGCGGCCATCACCACCATTCGAAGTTACTTCGATGCAGATCCACTCGAACAGGCCATCGGAGTCTTCAGTTTCGCTGCTTCTTCAAGCTTCTCTTCTCCATCGAATGCAGCCATGGCCTCCATCGAAGACAGCGAGCACCACCACTCGAGCGAGGTGAACCAGCGTCTATCACCACCATTCGAAGTTACTTCGATGCAGATCCACTCGAACAGGCCATCGGAGTCTTCATTTTCGCTGCTTCTTCAAGCTTCTCGCCACCGGAGAAGAGGACCATTCACGCTTCTTCTTCGTGTGTGATTTCTTCTTCTTCTCTAGTCCAGCCAGCATCTCAAACTCCGTCCAGTGGTGCTCGGATCTCGAACTGCCCGTGGTGGTGCAACATCTGGAACTCCGTCTAGTGGTGGTGGTGCTCGGATCTCGAGCTTCGAGTCTTCTTCGTGGTGTGATATCGTCCTCCTCGCGCGCAGGATCTTCATTTGCATCCATGGATAGAGTGTGGGAGGAGATAGAGGCCAAGGCGGTGGTTTTTTGCGTTTTCGGTGGTGGTGGTTGTGTTATGGTGGTGGTGGTGGCGGTTTGGGAGCTGTGGGAGGAGAGAGAGGTAGAGGCGGTGGTTTTTTGCATTTTCGATGGTGGTGGTTATGTTATGGTAGTGGTGGTGGTGGTTTGGGAGTTGTGGGAGAAGAGAGAGGTAGTGGATGAGAGAGAGGTGAGAGAATATCAATTTGAAATCATAATGGGTGGGTTTGTAAATTAGTATATATATAAGTCTAAAAGGGTAGTAAGGTAATAGGAGTTTTGGGTTTCATGTGTTAAAAACTTGTTGAGGTCTTTAGTAAGAAGAGACTCCTGGTGGGGGTGCTATCTCGAAGAGGGGGGTGTGTTCAAGACCCTAAGTGGCATTTTCTCACATATTTATGTTAGGAGTTAAAACATCGAAATATTATCACTATTTCTAAAATGTGCATTTACACTTTCACTTATCTTGACCATGCTTAACACTATATCTCTTGATTTCATTTGTAAAAGTGATAAACGGTGGAAAATTCTCTCATTACCCACTAAACTTTGGGAGAATTGGTAGTTTGCCCCTTATTTTGATTATGTGTACTTACCCCCTAACTTTACTTTTGTAATACGTTGCCCCCTACCGTTCATTGTCTTCGTTAGTCAACTAGTTGACTAATATGAATTCATTTTAATTTAAAATGATTGAAACAAGAAAATTAAAACATTAAAACATTATAAAGACCTTAAAAAAACTTAAATTATTATTTTAATATTTAAATCTTAAAAACAATCAAAGTTAGTCCCTAAAATTTATAATTTTGTTTCTTATACCTCCCCACATAACCTAGAAGTTTCAAAAAGACAAAATTAACCTCCAATATCTTTTTTACAATCACTGTCCACCTAAACCCAAAAATCAAGAAATCAAAATTAGTCCCCGATTTTTTTTCCAAAAACCTCCACACCTTAACCCAAAAATTTAAAAAGAAAAATCACGTTAATTTTTTTTAAAACTTTTTCAATTACTCCCACCCACCATCATCAGTCGTGCTTACTACACCAACAACAAAAATTGATCATCCAAGAACCCAAATTAATGTAATAGATTTGCTCTTATACTTCAATTTTTTGTAGTAAATATCCATTTGGCGCAATTTCCGGAGATGGTGCACAACAATTGGAAATGGTCTTATAACTTGCAACCCAAATTTAGAGATGGCTAAAATTGGCATTCCACAAGGTTCTCGAAAAGAGAAAAAAATATACATTCAGTCACAAATGCTCTAACAGTGACAAGGTATAAACTTCTAATCAATAATATTCTAGAATATATATATATATATATATATATATATATATATATATATATATATATATATATATTCGAAAAAGAATACATTCTTATTATATTGATTATTGATACTAAAAGACGTATAAGGAAGATTGAAGGAAAAAATAAAAGATGTGGATGCTGAGAATCAAAAGATGTTACCGAGGCCCGAATCTCAAGCTCTATGATTGCAATTTATTATTAAAATTAATCAATGCATCCTCCTTTATTTGCAAATGCAACCAACAATTCAATATTAACCGAACAATTTAAACTACAAATAGGATCCTATAACAAAATGATTCGATATGCATAAATTGAAACTATTCAATATTAACGAAACAAATTAAACTACATATAGGATCCTCTAAGAAGCAATACAATGAAATAATTTGATATGCATAACTTGTTGGCATAAATTCGATATACAAAAGACGTTGGTTGTAACCAGCAATATAAAAATTTAATATTAACGAAATATTTGGATATGCATACATTGTTAAATCACTGGAGTCCTTGTTGAATACATGTATTCTATATAAGATGTTAAATTACTCAAATCCTTTTCAAATCCCCTTTGTATTATATAAAGTTGCACAATCAGTCTTACAGACAAATTTTTATGAAGAGTTCCATAGTTGGAAGTAAATTTCACTTTCGACACCAAAAAAAGAGGTTAACAGTCTTATGCATCAAGTTAATTTTGACACCAAAAAAAAGGTTAACAGCCTTATGCACCAAGTTGCAGATAATTATAAACTTGAGGTTTCCATTAGGCTTCTTTAATGGTGGATAATTTCACCTTAATTTGGGTTTTTCAAATTCTTGTTGATGACGTAGTAAGTAGACGTGATGACAGTGATGGAAAATGATCTATATGAGGAATGGCGATTATTATTAGTGTAGCAAGGTTTGGGGTAGGTCGAGTTTGGGGAATTTATTTTTTAGTCAAATTTGAAGGAGATATAACTTTTATTTTAAAATTGTAATTTTGTAGGGTAAGTTTGGATTAAAGAGTGATAGTATAGTAAATGATAGGAAATAGAAATTTAATAAAGAATTTGACAGAAAAGTATTAAATCTTGTTTGTATTAGATAAAAATAGAGGGAATAATTTTATTAAAGGATTATATATATTTGGTGTTTGGATTACTAAATGACTTTTATACCCTTAGAAATATATCTTATATATAAAGAATAAGGATAATTTAGACATTATAACCTAATAAAAAATTTATCTCTTCTAATGACACCAAATTAAAATGATTGATATTATAGTAGAGTAAAGGATTAAAAGAATTATTTAATAATTTTTTTTTCTAATTATTTCTAATCCAAATAAAGAAGAATGAATTATTATTATCGTTTAATATAATCTCATCCCTTTTAATTTCTTAATCCAAACAAACCGTTAATATTTCAAAAATACATGTTGCTCTAAGCGAAGGGCAATCGCATTTTAAATTTAACTTTTTGGGTAGCCAATACATTTTTACTAGTTTTCGTATATCTCTGAAGGGTTAATATAGCGTAAAGTAGAGCCACGTGTATAAGCTAGTGTTTCGAACACAAAAAAAAAGTAAAAGCTAGTGTTGGGTGCACTTAGAAGAATCCTACCAACATATCCTATGTGCTTAGCTAACCACAGTACTAATAGACCACTCATCCTTAATCCTTATCCATAACCAAACCTAGAAGTCATGAAATAGCTGACATATATTCTTTGAAAATTTGTCACTTGTGTCTTTTCATGTTTTAAGGACTTTTGCAATCAAACCCGGAGAAAAATTAAATTTCTTGTAGTTGTTTAGAAGACGTGTTGAATTCGATTTTTTGGACTAACAAAAACAAGAGAGTTATGCAAGTCTTGGGCAACTAATTAAACTGCCTGTTTTTCTCGTGACAAATCCTGTAATATGAAGACTGAGGACATTATTGAATAATGAACATTAACATTAATTTATGTTGTGTTATATACTGTTGTTTTATCATCTCAATCGTGTTTCTTCTTTTTATTGTCAAAACGACATTTCTAAATCAATTGCATTAAAATATATTTAACCTTTGTAAGATACAAGTCAACCTACTAACCTAGTTTACCGGTGCGTATTAATTATTATATAGGGTGCGTTAAAATGAGGAGGTTGGCAAATTGGAAGATCATGAAGGCATCGATTATACGTTATCAAATCATAAATCATTTAGTTTCTTTTTCTTTGATTATAATTTTTTTCTCATTTTTTGGTGAAGTATAAATTATACAGAAGTAGAAGAATATGTGCAACCCACGAGTGGGACAACTAAAATACCACTTCAATTTTCTCGCTGGTACCACGTGTAAATGACGTGGATGTGGGACCCTTGACGTCCACCTCCTTATCTGGAATTCTTTCATTTTAGCGTACAACGACAAGAAACATTAATCTTTAACTAGGTTCATGGATATCATATTTACATATTTATAATTCCATGCTCATACCATATTACCATTATCCATGTCATGTCATATCACATGCAAGTACAGCATGTGACATTAATGTATGTATGTTTAACATTCTATACTATTATGTGGCACTAATTTATGTAATATTAGTTTGCGTGATACTAAACATAACAACTATAAAACCCTAATAGATTAATTTATATAAAGGATTATTATTCTATGCTCCTTCACCAACTAGCCTTGAATTCAAAATCTTTTATCTTTTAGTACCCGATATACCATCTTGGAGTACCATACCCTTTGATTGATAAGGATGAGAAGACAAGGAAAGAAGAAATAGTAAAAGAAAAAGAATGTGAGATGGCTGGATTAGCTGCCTAACTGGTCAAAAATTTAAACACCCCTTCAGGCCCAATAGAGGATAGTGCTTTTGGTTCTTTCTTAAGCCCAAACCAAGGTGGCCCAAATATTACTCTTCAGACACTCAGCCCAAATGTTATCTTACCTCTCCTAACTAAACCCAACTAAACCCAGTAACTCTCTTTCATCTCTCTCCCCCAATTCTAACCCTAAACCTCCTCTTCCCACATCCGATTCAATCGTAACCCCAACCCCTAACCTTTCTATCTCCATCACCCAAAACATCTCACCTGAAACATTTGGAGGTTGTAAACAATTTATAACTTACAACGAGTGTTCAACAAGCTATAATGATGGTGAGGATTCCAAAAAGTCACTAGAAATCCATTAGGAAAAATGAGAAGAAGTTCAACAAGGCTAGTAATGTTTCTCAAAGTGGTAGTTACAATAAAATCTGGGAATCAAGGAGAATCACTAATGAAAACAAGAGTAGTAAGCTAATGAGGGATGTGGAGTATGAAGAAGGAGAATTAGAAGCTGACCTAAAAAAATGCTGAAATGGTTTGCAGGATTGTCCAAGAACAATCCTAGCACGAGGAATGATACATCTATCCTGGAACTGCCAAGGGATTGGCACACCTTTGGCAGTCCAGACCCTAAGCGATATCAATTTCTGATATTGACCTGAGGTAATCTTTTTCTCGGAAACTAAAAATAAATTATTTGTTCTTATTAAGGTTGCTAAATTTATTAAAATAGACCTTGTTACTGCTGTTGACCCGATAGGTCTAAGTGGGGGGGTTGGCTCTATTTGCTACTAATAAGAACAATATTAAAATTATCGACCAAAATGAAAATTTAATTCATTGTGAAATTATTAACTCTGATGGGATTACCGCTCAAACTACTTTTGTTTATGGAGTCCGGAATGAGGTTGACAAATATAAGTCACTTATTAAATTTCGTAATTGCAACCCTAAATGTAATGTGCCTTGGAATTTACTAGGTAATTTTAATAATACCAAATACCTTAGTGAAAAATTTGGGGTATTCGCAAAATTGATAAAATATGAAAGATTTTAATAAGTTTATTAACAATAATAGACTTGAACAGCTTCCTAGTAAAGGCTGCTCTTTTTCGTGGTCTAATAGAAGAGCAGGTGGAAAACTTATTAGAAAATTGATTGATAAATGTCTGAGCAAACAATTTTTGGAACTTAAAATATCCTGATGCGTGGTATCTCTGCTCCCTGCATTAGGATTTGATCATAGCCCCTTGTTACTCCATCTCATTGAATCTACTGAAAAAATAGAAAAAAGATTTATTTTTGAAAACCACTGGATAGAGGAAAAAGAGTGCCTTGATATTATTAAAAAAATTTGGGAGTCTAGAAATATTATTAAAAACATCACTAAGAATATTATTGTCTCTAATCTTAACATGTGTAAAAGAATTTTAACTGTTTGGAGTAAAAGGAAGTTTAAAAACAATAGGAAGAAAATTGATGATCTTATGTCCCAGCTTAGGAATATCACTAACTCTACTTCTTATAATGATAGAGATAAATATATTTATAATAACATAGTAAAAGAAATTGAAATTATTTGGAAAAAGGAAGAAATTTTTTGGGCCTTTAGAGCTAGACTTAATTGGTTAAAAAAAGGAAACAAAAACACCAAATTCTTCCATGCTTCTACTAAATAAAGGAGAAAAATTAATAAGATTAGTAATATTCAAAATGATAATAGGATTTGGCTCACTGATATGAAGGAGGTACAAAATAATATCCTTAGTTATTTCAATAATGTTTACAAGAGTGTGGGACCTAGGGATTTTACAAAAATCTTAGATATTATTAAACCAGTAGTAACCAATGCTATGAATGATACTCTAACTGATTGTATAAAAATTAATGAGATTGAAAAAATGGTTAAAGAACTTGGGTCTAACAAAGCCCCTGACCCTGATGGCTACCCAGGATATTTCTTTAAAAAATATTGAAAAGTCACAAAACTAGATGTTATTAAACTTGTTAATAACTTCTGGTACAACAATAAGAGTCTATCTGATATTAACCATACTTATATTTCCCTTATACCGAAAATTGAAAAGCCGGGTAACATTAGACACTATAGGCCCATAAGTGTTTCTAATTTTATTTACAAAATTATAGCGAGAGTTTTGGTTAATAGACTACAACCTTTAATGGAATATATTATTGACAAAACCAATTCGCTTTTGTCCCTGATAGACATATCCAGGAAAATTTAATGATAGCTCATGAAGTTGGTAAATTTATTAATGAAAATATAACTACTAAGAAATACTATATGAATATTAAAGTAGACATTCAAAAAGCGTATGAATTTGTGGAATGGGACTTTTTACAAAGTCTTATGAACAAAATGGGTTTTAATGATAAATGGTGTAGTTTAAGTATGAACTGTGTGTCTACTGTATCATACTCTGTCCTTATTAATGGCACACCACACAAATTAGATAGACCTGAAAGAGGATTGAGACAAGGAGACCCCCTCTCCACTCTCCTCTTTTTCATAATATCTCAAACCCTTTCGGCTCTTGTAAAAGAGAAATTGGATAAAGGTTTATACGAATGTATTAAAATTGCGAAAAATTGTTCTACTTTAACTTATTTACTTTTTTCTGATGATAGCATGTTTTCGTAAAAGCTGCTAATGAGGAAGTCAATAGCTTTAATGATATTATTTTTAAATATGCTTTAACTACTTGCCTTACCCTTAACAGAAATAAATGCGGGGTGAAATTCAGTAAAAATACACCTCATCATATGCAGGCTATATTTGCTCATAAAGTCAATATGAAAGTAGTACAAAACCTTGGGAAATACTTAGGTCTTCCTACAGAATGGGGAAGATCTAAGGTAAAAGACCTTGAAAACTTAACTGAAAGAGTTGTCAAAAGAATTTATAATTGGAAAAATATTTTTCTTACAGATGCTGGTAAAGAAATTTTAATAGAATCAGTCCTTCAAAGTATTCCTAATTACTATATGTCCTCTTACCTTTTACCAAAAAAACTTGTGAAATTATCTCTTCTTATTTTGCAAAATTTTGGTGGGGTAAAAATGGAAAGAAAAAAACTCATTGGTGTGAATGGGAAACCGTCTCTAGTAGTAAATTTAATGGAGGACTGGGATTTCGAGATATTCACCTTATGAATATTTCACTCTTAGGAAAACAGGTTTGGAACTTAATTAATAATACTAAATTTCTCTTATATAAAATCCTGAAAGGTAAATATTTCAATAACTCAACCTTTGCTGATGCTTAGTTGGGTAATTCCCCTTCCTGGGGTTGGAAAAGTATTTTAGCAGGAAGGGACATTGTCTTACCATATCTTCAATGGAAAATTGGTAATGGTAATGATATTGTTCTTAATAAACATAAATGGATTAGGGATACATATACTCTAACCCCTCCTCACACTAATGAGGTGACAACTATAAATGATCTTATGAAAAGAGGTGAAAGAAAGTGGAATATTGATATATTAAATAGAAACTTTGATAGCTCTATAGTACAACAGATACTTAAAACCTTTATACCCCTTGCGCCAGTTCAGGATGTGTGCTACTGGGCAAAAAGCAAAAATGGTATATACTTGGTGTGGCCTAGGGTGTGATAAAAAGATGTATAAATTAGATGCAAATAAACACCCTAAGCTGTCACGGTTCTGCAAGTATACAGATCGTATGCAAGTTTTAATAAATAAGTAAGATTCGTTCCGCAGAGATTACGAAGGTTAGGGGAATCTTATGCAATAATCAAGTGCAAATACTAAAAGCTAGAACAAATAAAACGCAGAAAAAGTAAAGACAAATGGATTTTTATTTGATTTGTAATTAACTAAATTAAACTACTAAAGTAAAGACAGAAAATTAAATGCAAGAGAAGAAGTAGTATGAGAGTTTAGCTTGAGTCAATAGCATGTAATCCCCACTAGTTTTGTCGTTCTAAACATGTAGGGTGAATTATGTAGTATTTCAATAATCGGTTCCAATTGCGCTAGGTATATAAATAGGGTTTACCTGTGTCAATAAGGAGTCCTAAGATTTGGTAAAATATCAATACACTAAACCATGGTGATTATCTAGTTAGGTTGATTTGTCAGATCTAAACCGTACACTAGACGTTATGTGCTAAACTTGTAATTAAACACCGTTGTCAATGGTGACCTAACTACTAGATGGTAATTCTATATGGTCGCGATCCACTAGAACACAGAATATAAATCCAAACACATAAACAGAGAATAAAAACAATAATTCAATTTAAAACATAGAATTCCCAAATTAGATAGATGTCAATCAAAACTAGGGTTCATACATATATGCTAAAACTCAAGCTAATGGAAATTTAGTTCATACTAATGGAAGAAAAGAAAGAAATTACAAATTCAAAGGTTGAAGATAACATTGTTGATGAACAGCTCCTTCCAGACTTCTTTTCTTGTGTTGTAAGCTTCCTCTTGGCTTAAGGTTTAACCAAGGATGGTTTTATAGTGTTAAGAGGCTGTATTTATAGTGTATAGGTTGACCTAATCGTTTTTTTGAAGGAAAAGGTAAGTATTGGGCTCCTAGCCCAACTCAATTTCGTAGCCCAAAAACATGAAATCAGCCCCGTTTTTGTTTTGCAGCTAGCAGCTTCAATACTTATCCAATTGACGCGTATGAGTAGTCGAAATTCATCATCTCGGAAAGATCTTCAACTTTGCTCTTGACCGTTTCTCCAGATTCCTCACCGATTTTAAGATATAAGCTGATTTGTGGTCGTAGGTGCAGAAATTCATATTTAAGGCAGCTTTTCCTTTTCCATGTTTTTAGCTTTTACTTCCTTATCTTCAATTTCCATGTTTATCTTCTTTCCTTTAGCTCTTAGACTTTGACTTGGACTCTAATTAATTACCATATATCTCTAAAGCTCCACACCAAATAAATAATTAAACCCAATATGCTCTAAAAATAATAAATAATCAATTTAAGACCCAAAATAGGAAAGTGTACTAAATCATGTGAAAATCGACCTATAAACTAATAAATACACCTAAAATGATGTCTTGGAAATAGATTTTATTATCACAAATGAGGAGACATCAATACTCGATTAAACAAGCTTATCACCAACTCAAAAGTGAAGATGAATCAAATCTCAATAATAGTATTAACAATAATCCTTCTATATCTCATTCTATTGACCCTCAGGTTTGGAAACTGATATGGGGTATGAAAACTTTACCAAAAGTAAAGAATTTCCTCTGGAAAGCTGTAAAAAACTTGCTTCCTACAGGTGTTGATCTATTTAATAGAAAAATACAAAATTCAAAGATGCGTTCTTTATGTAACAATGAGGATGAAACAACTGAACATTGATTTTTCGAATGCCCCTGGGAAAAAGCAGTTTGGTTTGCATCTCCTATGGGATTCAAGTTTCACAACCAACAACCATTTAAAATGGATGTTTGGATGGCTAATATCTTGAGCAAAGCTAACAACAAAAGTGATAAATTGACCATACTATTGATAAAGTTGCTATTATATTATGGCAAATATTGAAGGCAAGGAATGCCTTCATATTAAAAAATGAAAAATTATGTCCTTTGAGAACACTTATACAAGCTGATATGTTATGGAAAGAATATTTTGACATGCTTTATCCTAAGGATGATTTTTAAAATCTGAAGGAAATTATGAATAAATATGAAATGAACACCTCGTCTAATGGTGTAAATTCTAGTGGACTAACAAATCTCGAGGATGACTTACTAAGTCTGAGAGAAAAAAAGGAAAAATCTTAACTGGTAAGATGATTAGTTCCATTTCAACTACTGGTAAGAATTTAAAGAATGTTTTACAAGATGATAACTGTGATACTAAAAGTAAAAATGCAAGTATTAAATGGCAACCTCCCCCAGTTAACTGGTATAAAATTAATTTTGATGCTTCTTTTAAAATTGATAAATCTGTCATTTCTTGTGTAATCATGGATCATAAAGGCAAAGTAATCAAGCTCAGCTCATGGGAGGTTGGAGCAGATAACCCTATGGAAGCTGAGGCTCTTGGTATCATGAAAGCGTGTCTTTGGTCTGGAGATTTCAAGGACATTGGATGCGTTATTGAGAACGGTTGCTTAGGCATCATGGGGCCACTTGCTTCTAACTCTCCTATTGTTAATGCTTGTATTAGGAACATTATTCGTAGTATTCACTTTATTAGTGAATCTTGTAATCCTTCTTTCTCATTTGTTTCGAGAAGAAGTACTTTAGTAGCTGATTGGCTAACCAAAAACTCGCCCTATGGCATTAGTTTTGAGTTAGGTAGAAGGAGTATCCCATCCATATTAACAGAACTTATCAAAGCCGAATGTCCATGTGCGGGGATAGGCTGATTTATCTATCATTTATTAATAGAAAGTTTTTGGACAAAAAAAATAAAGGATCATTATTGTTTATGGATAAATAAAGTACAAGACTAAAAAACTGGGCGGAGTTATTTTTTTTGTTAAAGGGTCCAAAAAAGTTTGGAGGCAACACCTTTGAAATTTCTTTTACGAACTTATTTGCACTATAGGCAGAAACAGAGATGAATATCTTAGCGCGTGCCATGGCTCCTTGGTTTTTTTAAACAAAAAAAATCCCTTTACAAAAAAAAAAAGTAATCATAAGTTAATTTATCTCGTAAATATTTAAACAATCTTTATTTGGCCCAACTAAATTTTTAAGAATCTTCATTTGATCTCTAACTTCTAAAATTTATTTTATAAAACTTATAATTATTTATTTATTTATTAAAAAAATTGACAAATTATATATTATATTATATTATACAAAGGACAAATAATAAAATAAATTATATTATGACTTATGATATAATTTTTACATAATATAGGAATTTATAGTGCAAATTTGTATATTATAAGAATTTAATTTACAATTTTACATAATATATAAACCCATAGTGCAAGTAAGTTCAAAAAAATGCGGGAAGGTTGCCCACCCTTGGCCCCTTCTACCGAAATTTTTGGCTCCGCTCTTACTTATAGATTCATATATTATACAAAATTTGTAGAGTAACTCTTTATATTATGCAAAACTGCAAAATAAGTCCTTATATTATGAAAAATTGCGCAATAGATTTCTATATTATGTAAAAATTGCAATATAAGTTTCAATATTAATTTTTGTAAAATTACTTACCCTATAAATAAAATAATTATAAGGTTAATAAAATAAATTTTAAAAATTAAGAGAAAATAGGTTAAAAGAAGATTTTAAAAAAATTAGCAGAGACCCATGACTATAATTAATTCTTTTTAGAAAGTAATTATTATTATTTTTTTTGGAAAATCGGGAGCTATAAACCTTCTCAAGTAAGGGTGACTCCGTTCCTGTTCACAAATGTTTTCCTATTTTAGTTAATTTTAGTGAAATATTTGTCTTGATATATTGGATGATAAAATATTAATTATTAAAATTTTTATAACAATTTTTTCTTTCAATCACAAGATTTTTATATAAAATAGATAGTATTCCATGTTTGGAATATAATAACTCTTAGATTATTTTAAATACACATGAGGTTAAAATAAATACCAAGAAGACTCTTTGGCGGTCGGTAGATGGTGAACTTTTACCGACCACCACGTCCTCTCGCTAAGGGTATAACCTGTACCTACCACATATGGTCGCCAAATATTTTTCTTGTAATTGACGTATGTTGTAACCCTTTAAAGACGAACATGCGGTCACAAGGTGTTTTTTTTTCTAGCGACTACTTGTCGATCGCTAATGGTTAGAAATTTCATTGTTGTCGCTAAAAATGTAATATTTTTTTAATTAGGCTCGTTTCAATTCTTCTTTAATAGTCCCTGTAAACCAAAAGTACACCGAAAGTATACTAATTTACAAGTATCAACTAAAACCTCCAAATATTATTATTTAACACATATAAGTTATTTTAATATACAAAATAAAATCAATCAACTAATAATACTATTATGTATCATAATCGTCTCTATCATCTACAATTATCTCATCATCACTATCTGGACGCATTGTCTGGTGGATATAAGCCTCATTTGCGTACTCGTCCCAAGTATCGTCAAACTCTTCCCCATCTTCTACAAAAGTTGTATCATGCTCTTATATCACTTGATTAACTTTTGTGTATTCTCTGTTTTGTATGTGTAATACATCTATCTCTGCAGCATCATTTACAATAGGTATCGGTTCAGATGTATCCACTATCGACACGACACCCCAAATATCATGTTCCAACCGTAACGATTTCTCACTTCCCAACCCACTTTCACGCACCACGTTGAGGTCCCTTAGGGTTCACTCGATATCAATGTAGAATACCTTATTTTCTTGATTCGCTAGAATGTACAGTTTATATTTGTACCATTGTGAACTAGTGTTAATTATAGTTACACCAAACTCGTTTCACATTCTTCCTTTTCCGGTGTTATACCATTTTCACTCAAAAACTGCTACCGAATAATCCTTTGAGAAATACACCTTGAGTATGTTAACTAATTCACCATACTAACGAACTCCTTTGTCAAAATAACACACCATGTAATCAGTAGTGACACGCTTCTCACCTTTCTTGGGCAAGACCCACTTTACCCCATTAATTATACATGAATCATATTTCCAAACTATATGATTGACACCATTAGCCATATATTAAAACTCTTTGGTTACTATTGGATCGTCTGGTATCTTCATGTTAAATATATAAGAATGTAAAAACTGGTTAGTTACACTTTCTCAATTACTATTTTGTGTAATCTTTATAGTATACCTTTGTCAAGAACCAATCGTAAAATCTTCTTTGATGAATTCTTTCCACGTCTATATGTCAATCTGCAATCATATTCGACTTGTGTTCCCTAAAACACAAAATAAATTTGTTACAAGATTAATTAGAACAATACGTTAACAAAGAATATAGAAAATAAAGAATGTACTCTATATAAACTTGAATTCTATCGCAAGATCTTAAAATGCACCGAACAAGCCTTACATGATCAATTTACTGAAGATAAAAAGAAAGTTCATTTTCCGATCGTGTGACATTGACTTTTATAAATTGATATCTCTCTTGGTTCTGGCACTGGATCCGCATATCTACCAGGATCATGAAATTTGGTATTCTCCTCTTTGAGATAACGTGATATGAAAGTCAAAGTCTTTTTTGCATCAAAACCCTCCGCTATCGATCCTTCTGGAATTGCCACATTACATATATACTCTGTTAACTTCTTCAAATTTCTCTCGAACGGGTACATTCAACTATCTTGGATTGGTCCACCAAGTAATGCCTTATCATACAAGTTCACTACTAGATGATCATGACATACAAATAACAGTTTGGAATTCCATCTCAAGCCGACATATCAAAATGGTAACATCATTTTTCCTTTTTTATAATTATTGGATACTCAAAATTCCTTTTATAAACCATACGAAAAACATTACAAAAATCCATGATGGCATTACTAATCTCTTTTTGCTCAATCAACCACGCGACATGCGCACTGGACAAGACCTTCATCATAATGTGACAATCGTATGATTTCATTCTGATGATCTTCCCAAAATTAATTACAATATTATGTATTAAATTTGACGCAAACCCACTGAGAAACGTTTAGGCCTTTATCTAAACAAGAAAAGCCTTTCGTTTATCCGTCTCGTTGCTTGCTTTTCCTTCGATTGTATCACCATACACCTCGCGTCTTTGGTCAACCACAATTCCTCTCGAATTTCCATATCCTTCAAATCCAGTCTCGCCTTCACATTTTCTTTATTTACTTTGTCGTCAAGACCCACAACTATACCAAGTAAGCTCTCACATACATTCTTTTCACAATGCATAACATTGATGTTATATTTTAATAAGTTTTCCGACAAATAAGGTAACTTGTAGAACATGCTCTTCTTCTTATTCGTCATTTTCTAGTCAAACTCTTGAGTACACGTTCTCTTGATTAGTTTACCACAAAAATCCTTGTGTTTTCCCGAAACACAAAGGTTTAATTATTGAGTTGTTTTCAAAAACTGGTTGGACTATACTTCTGACGAAGAGATTTATAATCTCTTTTAGGATACAAAATCAAATTTCTTCTAAATTAATCTGTGATTGGTAACCATCTTCCATGATCAAAATACACTATCCCTTTTTTCACTCAAAGGGAAAGCGTAGAATCCATGCACTCTAGACACGCCTTGTACACTTGACCATATCAACTAGATGCGTTCGATATCGCTGGATAATCATGGACCATATGCATACACGAACACGCAACACAAAGACATCATATTTACCTGCATCAAAAGTAGGTATGGCTTAACCCCACAACACACTCAACTCATCTATCATAGGTTTAAGTAATACGTCCAAATCTTTTCCGAGACAACATGGACCAAGAATCAATACAGTTAGCATGAGCACCGATTCTTTCATACACAACCACGGTGGTAAGTTCAGAATAGTCAAGATCACCGGCCACATGCTATATGGATTGTTTTGTCTAGAGAATAGACACAATCCATCAATTTCCAAACACATGCGAATATTACAAGTCTCTAGAGCAAACTTTGGGTGTCGCTCATCAAACATCTTCCAACTTAAACAATCTACTAGATGACGCAAAATATCTTTGTCTATAGATTCTCAGTCTTGTGTCAAATCATTTCCTTTGCAGTATATCTCGATGTGTACAGTCGATAATCTTGGAGTGATGAGGAAATAACGTGATTTTTGTGCGACTCTCTCTTTTCTTCTTTTGGGGGGTCCCACCTAGATATATTACAAACCAGGCATGTCTCTAACGATTTATAATTACCTCGATATAAGACATAGTCGTTCAAACGTACATCAATTTTTTCATAATCTAAATCCAAACTCTTTAACTTCTTGTTAGAATTTTCATACGATGAGGGTAAGGTATGTCCATCGGGGAACACGCGACTCAAGAATTGTAGTAGCTCAGTGAACAAAGTATTTGTCCAGTTATTTTTCCCTTTTATATGCATCAATTTTGCTATAAAATTCAACGACCCCGTTTTTGTAAAACCAGGATACAACCTGGTACTCATTTTCGTAACCAAAACATCAAAAGAACCATTTACATTACTTTGTGTAATATGCTCGTCTACCACCTCCATATCCACTTCATTGACAATGCTCCTTAAATCATATGTTGATAAAAACTCATTTCTCAAAATTTTCTCCTTAACATCTAGAACATCTTTTTTCCGACTATTCATGCACCAATTACATGGACATTGAATCGTATTATAACTACCATATGTAAAGATGCAAATTCAATGAAACTCTTAACACCCTTCAGGAAAGATAGCGTAACCTTTCTTTTCGACTTAATCCATTCTTTACCCGTAGGCACGTCCTTTTAAACTTAATTGCAATGTTAACAAAAAATTCCCAATAAATATAATTAACCTGTGAATAAATTTTGTAAATTGTATTGACAATCTATCTCTTAATTATTTTAAGCAATCTAATATATTAATAAGTCTCGTTTTCATACTAAATTTCCTATTTCAAAACCCTAATTTTTTTCTCATAATCCACAAAAATCTCTAACAATAAGGAAAAAACATATATAACTATATATATTAATTATTTCATCAATTGACAATCTTACTAGCATAAAATAAAGCACAACAAAAGTAAAAAGATAAGCTTTTATGGAAAAATTGGTTTAGAAATACCTCAATTTAGTGAAGGAATTGATGGTAAAAATAGATCCCAATCAGTGGAGCTACGTCAGGTGAAACTCGGTAACAGAATAGTAGGTGGTGTAGAAAATTGGTGGATCCATTAAAAGAACTTTTGGGACCAATTTTTGAGTTTTGGTGGAAAACTTTTAATAAAATGGGGGAAAACATGAATAGGTAGCTAAAACCCATTATGTTGTATTTATTACGCGAACATTAGCGACCATGAAAGGCGGTCACTAGAGGTGTGTTACATGGTCGCCGAAAACATCATTGACGACCAATAAAATGGTCGCCAATGTAAAAGCGGTCGGTAATAATTTTTAATTTTTTTTAAATTATTTCCTAAACTGTATCAATACTGACCACGACCATGGTCGCTAATGAATACAAATCAATCCCGATCGCTCTCGCTAATAATTTTTTTTTAATTAAAAACACATGTTAGAAACCACTCGTGTGGTCGCTAAAGTAATATTAACACTAGCGTCCAATTATTCTGCCGCTAAAAGATTATTTTTTTATTTTTTAAATTTGATTCTCCTCACGACTATTTTCAGTCGCAATAATCACTAACGCCAGCAATCACTGTCGCAGTTACTAGAATTTGTGTCACTATAGAGCACATTCGGCATAGTGATATTCTTAAAACCTATTACTCATTGCCCAAGACACAAAACATTAGCACTTTTTTTTCATTTAAGTCATATTAATATAATCATGGTGAATTTAGAAATTATTTTATCGAATGTTAAATATTTAATAAATAATATTATAAGTTTTAAATTTTATCGCTAAATCAAATTTATAAATTTAAACCAAATATAATATTTATCAATCTCTAATGGAGTGTGAATGTATTGTGCAATATTTGGAAGAAGAAGCCAAAATTTTGGTGTAGTCATGGTAAGCGCTGAGTCAGAGTCAGAAAATACAGTACATGGTAAATCTCATGACTCGATATATTTTAATTTATCAACGGGTTTGTCCATGTATATGCTGACCAATTTAGTTCATTATCTTTCATTCTAGTGTTTGTTTTCATAGTGGAGTAAAGAAGAAAAGAAGCAGTGATTTAGGTTATTTTCAGACCCTTTTTATGATCATGATCTGTATTTTTTAGAGACGTCAATTATATTGCATCATTTATAAATTATTGAAGTGAGCCCTTCACCTCCCAATTCCTTGATTTGTTTTTAATTTGGACCACATATTATATTAAAGTAACACTGGATCTTTAGATAATCAAAAAAATGAAAAATACTTTCGTAGATACCTAACATTTCAAAAATTGATAAATAATTAGTTTGTAAAAACATCTTTTGTTTTTATTTTCAAGATATGTTTTTAGAAAATAATTTTATTTTCTTTTAAGAAAATTTAAAAAATATGGAAAACATAGATTTCAAGTTTAAAATTGTTTCCATTTTCTCTAACCAAACACGTTTTTATTAGTATTTAAAAAAATATAGAAAATGAAAACAAAAAATACCTATTATTTTCATGAACCAAACGGACCTAAGTGTCTAAATTTTAAAAAAGGACAAATAAGTTCTCAAGTTTTTATTCTATTCTGTTAGTACCCACAATTATTTTTAACGTTAACTGTCAAGTGGAGATTGCATGGCGCTTCCGGAAATACCCAAGTGTTTCAAAAATTGACATATAAGTGCCCAAATTTTTGAGATAATTACACTAGGGGTCTTGAAGACACACCCCTCTTCGAGTTAGCACCCCCACCTAGAGCCTCTTCTTACTAAAGACCTCAGGAACTTTTTAACACATGAACCCCAAAACCCCAATTACTAGACTACCCTTCTTTTGTTTTTTCTATACCTATATATACTAATTGCTATTTCTAATTTCATTATTCACGTTATAATTTCCCTCACCTCACAGCTTCTCTTTCCTCTCTCCTCTCTCCTCTCTCCTCTCAACCACCACCGACACCACCTTAATAGCCACCACCACCGCCGATCTGCACCACCATCTCCCTCTTCCCTCACCACCTCCCTCCTCCCGCTTCCTTCGCCATCACCATTTCCCTCCTCCCCTATATCTCTCCCCCCGTGAATCAGCCATGAAATCGCAGCACCACTATCCTCGTTTTCCTGCTTCGAACTGGATCGGAGCTTCCGATCCGCCGTCACCGGAGCTCATGTGCTAACTGGAGGCGCTGAGATCCGCAACCATGGCTTCTCAGCTTCTGCGCGAGCTCACGAACCACCACAGCGCGAGCTTCTGAGATCCGCCTGTTCGTCGAGCCTCGTCTCTCTCCGGCGAGCCACGAACAGCAGCGAGCCACGAACAACAGGCGAGCCACGAACAGCAGCGCGAGCCACGAACAGCAGGCGAGCCACGAACGGAGCCTGTACATCTTCTTTGCGAACAGATCTGGGCAGAAGACTCCTGCTGCTAGAAGAATGGAGTTCCGGCGGTGGTGCTTCAGTGCATATGAGATATGTTCCTGTGTAGTGGCGGTGGTGTTTCGCCGGACAGGATGAGGGAAGCAGCAATGGGAGTCTTTTTTTTTTTTTTTTTTTTTGTTTAGTTTGAAATGGTTGACCAGATCTAGATCTGGTCAAACCACTTAATGTTTTTAGTTTTTTTAATTTTTTAATTGTATATCTTTTTGTAATTGTTAAAAAAGTGTAATAAATGTGAATAAAAGCTTTTTTTGGACTATTTTTATGCCTTGTTTTTATAGAGTATTTATGTAATTTCTAAGAGTACTCCATCTTTTTTATAGAGTACTCCGACTTTTTTACATAGTATTCGGTTAAATTGTTAGAGTATTTTTTTAATTCTCGGAGTACTCTCTCTATTTTCATAGAGTATCGGGAAAAACTGAGAGTACTCTTTCTTTTTCATAGAGTACTCTCAGTTTTTTCCGATACTCTATGTTTTTTCCGGTGACTGGTGTCGGGAAAAACTGAGAGTACTCTCAGTTTTTTCCGATACTCTATGTTTTTTCCGGTGACTGGTGGCCTGAGGTGGTCGGTGGTCGGTGGTCGGTGGTCGGTGGTCGGAGGTCGGTGGTAGATGGTCGGAGGTCGGAGATGGGTGGTAGGTGGTAGGTGGGTAGTGATAGAGGAGAGAGAAACAGTGACATCATACTATTTTGTCTTTTAGTGTTAGTAAGGGTAGGAAAGACTATTGTCAAAAATGAGGTCCCTAAGAATAACAACTTTCAAGACACTACTCTATAGAGAAAAAATAGTGCTCCTAAGACCCTATAGATAATTCACCCCAAATTTTTTGTCTAATAGATAGGGAGAAAATACTAAATTGTCCCTAAAACAACATGCATTTTCAAAAAAACCAAAGCCACGTGGCTATTAACGTCAAAAATAATAGTGGGTACTAACGGAAGACAAAAATTATAAGTTGGGTATCTATTTGACATTCTGAAAGTTTGGGCACTTATTTGTTCAAATTTTATAACGTTGGGTATCCACGAAGGAATTTTATTCAAAAAAACAAATTTAATTGAATCTTATTTTACATTATCACCAATTTATCATCATTTAGATAGCTTTTGGCCGACCAAATCATATTATTTTTCATTTTAGCAAATTTCTTTGTCCCTATTGAGTAAGTTGTGCTTACGAAATCCTCGTATTGGACATTGTAAGAGCTATACCAAAGATTTTTCGTATAACTCAGACGTTTTAGGTTGTATAAATATTCAATCCTATACCCCTAAAGCGATGGTTGTAGACCATATTCTTGAACGTTCGCCACCGCATCGATTATTTGTCAGAAGCCACTAAAATCCTCTAAACTAGCCTTAATAGAATATTGTTGTTTGTGAACGACCCTTTATTTTCGACAATCGGGGTTCGGTCCCTTACCTTTGAATCTGATACTTGCTTGGTTCGACCAATTCCATCACTCAGCCTAGTAATAGCAAGACTCTGAGCAGTTGAGCTAACCCAACTGGTTAAAAAAAAGTTGTCTTGATAATGGTTACCTATCAACAAGATGGAGCAACACATCTGGGTCGGTACTCTTTCTGGTGTGGTGCCAAATCATGTAATTGGAGGTGTACATCGAAGCTTATAGTCGCTGCAATCGTCGCGCAATCAAAAAATAACATAGATTCTTATGCAGTACTTTCTTACCCTTATTCGGATCCCATCTATATTTACCACGTACTGGACACTTCTCGAGGTATTCATTCTCCTTGTAATATATGAGAACAATCATTCAAACAAAAATAGATCGTACTATACCCCATATACCCCTACTTTTCAACTTTTTGTTGCACTCCTCGTAAGACTCGAGCAAAGTTTGACCTTCGGGCAAAACACAACCCAACAATTCCAGGAGCTCGATGAATAATGTGTTAGTCCACTTGTTATTCACCTTTACGTGTATAAGATTGGAAATGTAATTCAAATAACTCATTACTTTAGATACATGGTATTATTCGGTCTCCAATTCCTCGAACAAAGCTTCAAAACTGCCACGAATTGTTTGATTCTCTTCTCTCATCTCGGTGTCACCCGATTGACCACCAATATCATAATTTGGTTGTAAATATTCATACACATTCATCATTTAATCTTCTACAATTTGGGTAGGGATTTCCTCAGGATTTTCTAATTTTCACCATGTTTTGTCCAAACCTCATACGTGGACAATGACCCCTAATTTAGAAGGTGTGACCTAACCTCACGGATGGAAAATCGACGATTATTCAAAAACTGATTACACGAATAAAACAATAAACCATTAAAACCCTTTTGTTGATCAACAAAATTAATAAATTCTTCCGAACCATTAATATATTCCACAATAACATAACGGTCGAATTTAATCCAACTCTTATCGATACCCGAAGCCATCGTCTATTAACAATTTGATATAAGTAAACAACTACAACAATATTAAAAATTAAAAATAAATGTTACTATGTATATTTTATACCATATAAACCATATATAATCGTAAAACAAGTTTTAAAATAACCTAATAATATCATATCACATATAATACACAATCATAATCAAAGAAAACAAATTTTAAAAGGTGTGAATTTTCAAAAAAAAATCCAATTTTGGAAAATTTAGGTGGATAAATTGAAGATTGAGTAGGCCCACGTGGTAGATGGACCCGGGAATAGCTTAAGTTGAAGTGTAGTAATTGATGAAGAATAGAACCAGATTTGTTAAGGTTTTGGAAAAAAATTGGAGAATAATTTTTTGGGTTTAATTTTTATTTTCAAAAATCTGTTACACTATCCATAAACACGGCATCGTTATTAGCGACTACATTGAAATAGTCGCTAATGATAGGCATTTAGTCGCTGTTAGTAGTTAACCGTGACGACAAAAATAGTCTTTAATAGAACTGGTCAACAACTACTACATTTTACGAGAATTTAAAACAACAAAATTTAATTAATATCCCTAGTGATGACTTACGTAGTTGGTGATACCTTTTAGTCGCGAAAGACGTGTATCTAGTGACGACTCGCATGTAGTCGTCAATCATTTGGTCGCTAATGAAGTGTGTTGTAGTATTACATAGCACCATTGGTTGGTACTTGGTAACAAGAATAAATTTGTGGTACACTTATGTTATCTTATACTTTGAGTACTTTGTGAGATTTGAGAGTTGCGATTGTAACTTGTAATCTGAAGTATTAGGGATTGAACTACTCTAATTGAAACTCAATATAGTTGTAGAATTTTGTGAACTACGATAAATTGTTTGGTATTCTTTATTTGGCACTTTATATTTTGTTATATATTTTTTACAGTAACCCCAATCTTATCTATTATTGAATTTTTTGGTAAACGAATTTACAACACTGAATCAGTTTTAAAATAGATATTAAGGGCCCGTTTGGAAGTGCTTATTTTAGAGTAAAAAAGCGCTTTTGGAATAAAATTCAAATTTAAAAAAAAAAAATTTATTAAAAATAATTTTGAAATCTAAAATTATTGTAAGTGCTTTTTTCAAGAAGCACATATTTGGTGCTTCTCAAAAAAGTGCTTTTCAAAGTAAAAAAAACTCTTAAAATACAAAAAGCACTTTTAAGTGCTTCTCCAAAAAAGCACTTCCAAACGGGCACTAAATCTCATAAGTAAGCCCTTTTGATTTTAAGTGGTATAATTTTATATATATATATTTTTTTTTTTGCATACGTATGAGGCTTTAAAAGCCGAAGTTGATGAAATACAATCAACTAAATTCCTCACAGAGGGTCTAATACTAGTCTAGGTAACATACAACCACTCCTATCACTAGTAATAAGACTCCATAGAAAATCAGGCGGATCCTCCAAGATATAAGGCTCGCCAGTCGATTCTGCTCCACTTTTTGCTAACTTATCTGCGCACCTGTTTGCTTCTCGATAAATAAACGCTACTTCGATTCCCGGATTAGCACTCAGCATGTCCTTACATTCACTTCCTATATGGTAATTCCAGCTCGTAGAACTACCACCGCCCTTCACTAGCGCGTGAAGTTCTCTTGAGTCGGTTTCAACATATAATTCAGTGATGCCACGATTCAAAGCCCACTTCAGTCCAAAATGCAAGGCTAAGATTTCAGAAACGGTGGGAGATTCCACCACACAAGGGCCCGCAAACCCCGCCACAAAATTACCTTCTTCATCCCTTAGTAGACCTCCAATACCCGCTCGATTCCTTCCTTGATCATAACTCCCATCGATATTCATTTTAAGTTTATCTTGGGGTTTCACCCACTTGATCAGTTCGTTTTTCGCTGTTTTTATAAATTTTTATTTTCCTTAAATGAAAGTCCAATTTAAAATTTCTGATTATGGTCCTGAATCTCGTCCAAAAAAAAAGGTTCATGGTCCTGAAATCGCCAGTACTGGTTTAATTGCATGTAACACATCTTTCCTAAATTTAACCTTTTTTTTTTTTTTTTTTTTTTTGAGTACATGAGAGAGCCACTTTGGGCTCGGAGTCATTTCGACTCCAATGAGATTCGATCCCAGGACCTCTTGGTCTCTGCGGAGTAGTCTAACCACTAGGCCAACTATCTATCTCCAATTTAACTTTTTTTAATCTTCGCTAATTAATGAATAAAAAAACCAAATTTATATTAATTCTTTTCGGGATAGTGATATAAGGATCTAAACTCATAAATTCATAAAGGCAAAAGTGGAAGCAAACAACCACGTATATTAAAATATTTGGAGCGTCAAAATTTATAAATATGCAAGAGAGCGACATCATCTCACCGTGTGTGGCATTTCTTACACCACATTATCCACCAACGTCAGATAAATAAGCAACTCATGAAACAAAATAATTGAGTCTGATGAAGATCTGACGTTGTGTGTTTTCCATTTTCCGTATTAGGACAAAGCAGTAGTTAATTAGTTAATTAGGGATTTCTCATACGACACCATACCATTTCTATCATCAATAATGGTGGTGTTTTTCGTGATAGGATCCAACTATATAGCTAATATTTTTGCCACTATATACCAAAAGAAAACTTGTCGTATATTATCTTTCAGCTTTTTATAATGTATGTGCTCTAAATCATCTCAATCTCCTTTTATTTTTGGACACTACTTGCATGGCCTATTGTATGGCCAAAACCAACTAAAACACGTCATTTTTATTCATTCACAGAACATTAAAATGAGACTCATTAAGTACAACTAATACTCCATTATGTACAAGTTGTTATTTTAATAACAATCATATGTTGATGTTACTTCTCGATGTTATTGATGTTGTAAGTGCATATAACCATGCTATTAGTCTTTACATAATCTTTTTTTATTTGCCGGGAGTCTTTATATAGTCTATGAAAGTAATGGACCAACGGTCACCAACCGTAAATTGTAATGATCCCATATTACGCATATTAAGAACCTACATAGACATGGGCGGATCCACGGAATACGGATCATGGAAAAAGCGTGAGTGAAAAAAATCATAGCTCTCGTTAATGAAATGCTTAGCTCCCTAAATTTTTATTTAAACTTTCATTGAGTAACCTATAGAGAGGCCCTTAACCTCAAAATTTCGGTTAACCTTACTCATGCTTTATAACTCATTCACTTATAGATAATCGTGCCCTTCTATGTCCATATGAATCGCAATATATAGATCTCTAGCCACATGCATGTTGGGAAGCACTAAACTTAACCCGCCAATACTACATGGGTTAGAAGGGGCGAATCTTGGGAGAGAAGGGGGAGGGGTTACACTAAAAAAAACCTGCTAATTGGTGACACTCATTTAGAGACATTTTTCTAAAAATGTTACATATAGTGCATTTCGCGACATTTATTAAGCTGTACCCATAATTAGTGACACTTTTTGTTTAAATGTCACCTTTAAGTGTCGCCTATAGTGGCGACATTTTTTTAGCTGTGACCTCTAAATCTTGGCGGCATTTTTTTAGCAGTCACAAAGTGTCGCGAAGGCAAAATTATTTACCTGCTCATCATTCGATCCCTAAATTACTTCTTTTGTTCGAAACTATGTCACAGTTCTTGGAACAAAACACCCAAAAGAAAAAAGCTTTCCTTACACATTCTACTTCACCCATACCCATTTTCTTTCCTTAAGGTAAATTGCAGTTCCGACAATGCTTGGCATACACATGGGTTCTTGTTTGGGCTTTGCGCTCCATTTTTTTAATTTGTTACGCAATTCTTCCAGCTTACTCTATTCATACCAACTCACACTTTTTACCTAAGGTAAGAATCATTTGTAAATTTTGAGAAATAGAGAAATAGAGAAATGGAGAACGCAGTAGAAAGATAAAGAATTCTGCTTCGACACCTTTGCCCTTCTCAATCTTCTTCTTCTTCGTTTGGAAACAACTATTCTTCGCTCTTTGTAAGCAGATATCACTCCGTTTTTTACTCTATGTATTAAAATTAGTTTAATCAACTTCGAATAGAAAATTAACTATTTGTTACTCTGTTTTATCTTGTCAGATTTGCTCTTGGGAATTTTGTGCTAGAACGTCATGAAGAGCTTATACCTAGGAAATTGCTGATACCTCAGGTTATTCATCTTTATTATTTCTATTAATTTTACACCCTTACTGATAATTTGATAAATTTGTAATTTTCTATAGGAACCAATAGTGCAATTTGTAATTTTCTATAGGAACCAATAGTGCAATTAATTCAAAATTTAACTTGTTTTTCAATATATATGGGGAGCTATAATGCAAATACAATTATTGCACTAGTATAGGGACTGATAGTGCAATTAATTCAGAAATCTAACTTGTTTTTCATAATATAGGGAGGGACCTATAGTGCATTCTTTTGGAAAGTATAGGGACCTATAATGCAATTTTTGCAAAATATATGGGACTATAGTGCAATTAACCCAAGAAAATATTGGAAAATATCCACCAACCCCCTAACAAAAAAACCTGACTCCGATTCTGGAAAATTTGCTAGAAAGTTATTGAAAAATTTACTATAGACAACAGCACAAGGGGAATTTGTACTTTTCAAAACTATAGGGGGTAATTTGGTAATTTAGTAAAGAAAATGAACACACACCTGTGATGAAAGTAAGGTACAACTAGATACCGCTTCTTCATTCCATCTAACAAACTCAGTTACAGCTGTAACAAATATTTGTTGAAAATTCGAAACTATCGCAACTCTTTTTGATCTACCAATTGTACCCGTTTGTTCACGATTTTCAGCTCTTAATTCATCCATCTATTTTTTTTTTAAATCACTACCACGAGGGCAAAATAGTCATTTCACAATTCATACTTTTGTTGTGTAAAGTTGTCTTAACGAAGCTTGTTCATATTCTATATACACATCTTTATGTGGAAGAAATAATGACTCTGTTAAAGCTATATTAACAAAAGATAGTTTTTTAAGTAAGGGTATATTTGGAAAAGAAAAGTATTAAGGGTATGTATTATGTTATATGTACCTTCAACATCTAAGTCACCACACCTTACAGCACGTAAATCTCGAGCAAGTTCTTGTGTTTTTTCATAAGCTACTGCTAATAATCTAAGATACTGGTTACAAAAAAAATTAAAAATTATTTTTAATTGTTAATATGTAAGTATAGGTTATGTATATATTACCAATATAAGTCCACCTTCACTCATTGGGGGTGGATTAACAAGAGATGGTCTAACTAATAATTTCTCAAGAAGTTTCGGAACTCTATCTTCCAATACATTTATAATTTTCTGTTTAATTTTACAATTTCATAGTCTGTACATTCACATAATATTAACATAATATCATATTTATAATAAACACTAATCACCGGGTTGTAATTTGTAGGGATAACAGTGTAACAAAGGCATTATTAGAAGCAGATATAATGATGGATAAGAGTTGGTTGGCAAAACCACGACACACTGATGAATATCTTAAAGGCGTGGATAATTTTCTTGATTTTGCACTTGACCGTGTTGGTACATCTTTCGGACAGATAAAATGCCCATGTTATAAGTGTGACAATAGATATTGGATGAAACACAATGATGTGCGAACACATTTAATTGTTAATGGATGGACCAAAGGATATGATTTGTGGCATTTTCACGGAGAAGAGTATGGAGAAGATGTGCAACCTCCCACGGATCCTGTACCACCAATAAGTAGTTCCCTTGAAGAGAATCGTAAAATAAACAACTTAGTGAAAGATGCACTTGGAATTCATGATATATCAAACTCATTTATGGATGAAGATGTATATGAAAATAGTGAGACCGATGAAAGTGGGATGATGAAAGTGAGGATGATAGTCCCCCTGATATTGACATGGAAGATGCTCCCAGCAAAGAAGATAATCCCAGATTCTCCGAGTTCATAGAAAAAAATAACCAAGAGCTTTATCCAGGATCTAAATCAACCATTCTATCATTTACAATTCAACTCATGCACATTAAATCGTATAACAATTGGACGGATTCTTCCGTCACAATGCTTCTTGATTTTTTGAATACTCAATTTCCCGATGCAAAAATTCCTCGTACATTATACGAAGCAAAGAAGATGACAAACGTATTGGGTTTGGGATACGAGAAGATTGATGTGTGCCAAAACAACTGTATGTTGTATAGGGGTAGTAGGGCGACACAAACGTCTTGTCATATTTGTGAAGCTCCGCGTTGGCAAGATGTCAAAATTAAAAATGGTGGAAAACGTAGCAAGAATAAGATTCCATTTAAAGTTATGAGATATTTTCCTTTGATCCCGAGGTTACAGAGATTATATATGTCTCCAAAAACGTCTTCAGATATGATATGGCATGATAAAGGACGCACAAAAGATGGACTTCTAAGACATCCAGCCGATACACTTGCGTGGAAGAGTTTTGATGAAAAATATCCTGATTTTGCCATGGAACCTCGGAATGTCAGGCTTGGATTGACAGCTGATGGAGTTAATCCATTTGGATTGAGACATGCGTATAGTATATGGCCTGTGGTTCTTACGTGCTTAAATTTAGCCCCGTGGAAATGCATGAAGCAATCTTCCCTTATCTTGTCCTCAATCATTCCGGGAAAAGAGTCGCCAGGTGATAAGATAGATATATTTCTTCAACCATTTATAGATGAATCACTACAATTGTGGGAAGGTGTTCGAACATATGATGCAACAAAAAAAGAATTTTTCATGATGAGGGGGATGATTATGTGGACAAACAACGATTATCCGGCTTTAGGTATTTTAGGAGGTTATAGCACCAAAGGAGAAAATGCATGTCCTAGTTGTGCAGATTTGACTGAATCAAAATGGTTGTATAATGGGGGCAAACATTGTTACTTAGGACATCGTTGATGGTTAGACGAATCACACCCGTTTCGTACAAAAAAACATCTTTTCGATGGGACTGAGGAACGAAGAACAGCACCGACTCCATTGTCCGGATCAAATGCATTGAAACAATTGGAAGGAACTAGTTTTTTGGAACAGTCGCTTATTGAAAATAAAGAAAATGAAGCAAGCACTTATCGAAAGAGAAAAGCAAATGAGATGGATGGTAAGTCAAAATCATGGAAAAAAAAGAGTATATTCTTTAAATTACCGTATTGGGAGTTTTGTTTAGTGCGGCATAATCTTGATGTCATGCATATCGAGAAAAATGTGTGTGACAATGTTCTTAGGACGTTGTTAAACATAAAAGGAAAGAGTAAAGATGATTTGAAGTCTCGCCGTGATTTAGAAGATATGGATATACGACACAAACTTCACCCAGTGGTTATCAATGGCCGTGTTTTTTGTCCTCCAGCTTCCTACTCAATGACTAAAGAAGAGAAAAAGGTGTTTCTTACGGTGTTGAAAAATGTTAAAGTACCTGATGGATATTCATCCCAGATATCTAAAGGTATTGATGTCAAGAATCAAAAATTACAGTCGCTTAAAACTCGTGACTATCACGTATTGATGCAAGATCTTCTTCCGATCGCATTGCGCTCTTCTATGAATAAACGCGTGACCAAAAGTTTGGTGACAGTTCAATCAGTGCCTGCAAAATAACTGTCACCCATTAGCAATTTTTTTGTAGTGTTAGCTAGGGGGATCACGCCCAACCCACGAAACAATGATAATTTGTTCGAATATTTTTTTAGTAAAAATACATTAATCCCTCCTTACCTGAATATTAGCCTTCATTCCTCAGCTGGCCTAAATACTAGCTTTCCCCAAGCCCCAGTAATTGTTGAAACTTTTAGTCTCGGACACAGGGGCGGAGGCAGGATTTTCTGTAAGGAGGGGCCAAGGGTTGCCCCCGGAATAAAATTCGGCATTATATGACCTATAAGTCTAAATATCATGAAGAAATTGCACTAAAAGATCCCTATATTGTGTAAAGATTGCAATATACGTCTCAATATTGATTTTTCTAATTAATTATGCTATAAGTTCTTTTTTTAATACAAAATAACATATATATTTTGTTATAAAAAAATCCTATAAATAAAATAATTTAAAACTTAATAAAATAAATTTTAAAAGTTAGGGAGGCCAAATAAAGATATTTAAAAAATTTAAGGGTTATTTACTTATAATTTTTTTTTTGAGATAGTTATATATTTTTAAAAAAAATATCAAGGAGGGGCATGGACCCCGGCCCCTACCACATACACAGCTCCGCCCCTTACCACATACATAGCTCTGCCCCTGCAGTCGGACAAGAATTCGTGAATCCAACCCGTGAGTTAGCCACCCAGTATATGTTGACCATCGTGTACCTTGTATCCCAACTTAATGTTTCTAGCTAGGTGTTCATTCCATGTCGTACTACTTTCTCAGTGTCCACTTGGTCAATTAGTGTCACAACATCCTTTGAGTGCACCTCCCAAACTCTCTACTAACACCAATCCATCATAGGTACATGGCTAATATTTCCGTAACTACCGTAATTTAGGCTCCATCTGCGTCTCAAACAGGACCCATTAACTGCCACCTAAACTTTTGTCTATGTTCACACTGTAGTCAACATTTAACATCCACCCCTTGCCCTGGTGTACTCCATCTCCATCTCCATCCCACCAATTTTGTCCTACATAATCTATTTGTACAATGAATGCATTGTTGTTACGTCCCTCCTTTTCATTGTGCATGGAAAATGAGGTAATATATATTGGAATCCAATTCACGTTTCATTAGAAGATAGATATGATTGAATGATTGATGGCTATTCGACAATGGCCAATGATGTATGCAAATGCGTGAGTGTATGTTATCCTTACAATAATTGGCTATTTTAGTGCATGTCTTGTTCAAAATGAGTATTTATAGCATATACGCAAACATGCATATATAGTAGTATAATACTCCTAATTGAAAAAAATATTTAAGACAAAGTGGTCATGCTTCCGAGATGAACTCATACAGATAGTTTCAACCGAACCCAAATACAAGATGGATGTGGATCCAAAGACATATCAAGACATCAGTTTAGGGTTCTAAGGCAAAGAGGATCCGATATAATTATAACTTTATATATATATAATTTGTTGGGATGTAGTGTTTGTTTTTTTTTCGTTACAATGGAGGTCGAAAGACCAGGAAGAAAACTTCCTAAAATAACTTATTGATCAACAATGACCGTCCTAGATACCGCCCAACCGCATCGATCACGCGTTAGGAGTCGCCAAAGTCCATCCAGAGGGTCCCTAGTAATTGCCTATATTAATTTTTTTTTGTCAAAATTGTCTATTTATTAATGCATGTCTTTTTCAAAATAAGTAATTAAATAATATACGTAACAATGCATATATTGTCATGTCTCTTAGGTTTTTCCATTGTGTGCTGTATAATCAGCCAAAATCACCTGCTAATGGTTTTTTGTTTTTGACCGAAGAATGTGTTTGAAGGTATCAACTAAGTCGTATAACATTAAGAAAGTGGTCATAAAATTGCCAGAGCGGAAGGTTCTTCTGATAGCTTACTCTTTGGACATTTTTCTTGCTTGTATTTTCCATTTTTTGACTATTTTGCTCTCTTACTCTATATATATATAGATGTATAAAAAGTTGATAAATACTTGGACGACTACAAATATTTTATTTATACAAAAAAATTCAATAAAATATAAAAGTAATGATATATACCACTTAAATTTATACCATTCAATATATTGTGGTTAGAGAAGAAATAAATCGTAAATTAAATCAAAAAAATAAATAGATTAACAATTTACTTTTACTCAAATCATGACACATCATGGATGATATATTGAATGATATGAATTTAAGTGGTATATATCATTACTCAAAATATAATGTTTGGAAAAGTTTTGGGTAAGAAAAGAAGATTCTATACTTGTGCACATATATCAAATTGATATATTATTTAGACAAACCCATACTTGTAGTTTAAAACTCTTATATCGATCCTAAGTGTAAGGTGTTCAAAGTTTGTGTAAAATAAGTAAATTGTTCAAAAGCTAGGGGTACCGAATCAACTCCAACTAATTACAAGTGTAAGGTGTTAAAAACCTCATACTCTTCTTAGAGATAGGAATAGAGAGTGGATTTGCGGGTTCACCATGGGAGTTCATCATGATCATCAGGTGCATGGTGGTGGAATTGGTAGCTTTGAGCGAGGGACTGAAAATGGTGGAGAGGATGGGTATAAAAGAGCTAGAGATAGAGGTCGACTTTTGGGAGGCCGTGGACGCATTTCAGAAAATGGAAAGTAGAAGAGGACCAGGGGCACAATGGATACACCACATCCAATTATTTCTATCAAGGAACAAAGGCTTCAGCTTGAGGGGTATATATAGGGAAGCTAATTCGTGTGCGGATTATAAGGAACGAGAAGGAATGAATTAAGGTGGTGCTTTTGAGTTGTTGGGGGATCCTCCGGATGGTATCTGGACTCTCCTTATTAAGGACAAATCGGGATGGAGAACACCACGGGTTGTTTACAACCATGATTTGATTAATGATGTACTAGACAAGTCGTTCTTGATCTTCTCACGATCCTAAAGGATCTCCTATGTAATAAAAAAAACTTCATACTCTTGTGATGATTAAAATGATTAAAAGTAAACCAGTTAGATCAGTTTAATTAGTCAAGATCTTGCTATTTTTTCAACACTTAAAAAAATACAAAGTCTTTTTAATACTAAAAAGATTTCAATTTGAAAATTTACAACTAGTAATAATTATATTTTTAATAAGAAAATAAATCTTGACTTGGACACTAAAACAACCATCAAACTAATTTTGAATTATAGTTTAGGTGGGTTGAAAAATTGAGCGAGTTTTCTAACTCAATAATATCACTAATAAAAAAAAGACATAATTATAATTAGGGATTAATTTTATTTTTAGTTAAAGGATAATAGTGAAATGGTAGCACATGATACTTATCTAATTAGGGTAACACTTTTATTTAATATTGAATAGTTTAATATTTACATCACAATAATGGATTATTATAACAAAATACATGTTACTAAATTAATAAGTTAAATACTTTTGCAAGTTTAAAAATATGTGTTTTAATATATTAATGTAAAATCATTTAATATTAGATAAAAAAAAAGGTTAATACCCAATAGGCACCTGTCACCTTACACCCTTACCCATAAAAGACACCGTCTTTTTTAAAGAACAACGAGTAATGGAAAGTTTCCCACTACTCAAAGTTTGAGTAATTGAAAGTTTCCCACTACTCAAAGTTTGAGTAATGGGAAACTTCCCACTACTCAAACTTTGAATAATGGGAAGATTCTTATAACTCAAACGATTCTTTTTATAGAAAAAAAAAAGGAAAAAGTAAAATAGATGTGGCCTTTTATGGGCAGAAAAATGATGGTTGGAGTGAAAAGAAATTAATTCGAACTTGAAGTGTTTCTTGGGCAATAATCCTAAAAAAAAAAAATCCTATCTAACTATGTTTCTTGATATTTAATATTTACTTTTTTTGTTAGATTTTAAACGAAATTATGATCGTTAAAATTTACATAAAGTTATATTTTTTATTTTTATCATCCCATTAAATTTCTGCATAGGTTGTGATCAAGTGCTATAATGATTTACATGTCTCTCTACACATGCAAATACTTAGTAATGATCACATGAATTACTGTTGTCGAAATAATTCCAATCTTTAAGATTTAATTAAAAAATTAGTTAACATTCTCTACCAATCAACATTATGTGCGTAATTTCATTACCTTGTTTAGTTAATTAGATCTAACAGACTCAATTATTACAAGAAATGACCACCATAAGTCGCGGCAGAATATAAAATTACTACTCAGTTTAGTGAAAGGGCACCATACGTTAAATGATCTTTCGCATGAGATTATAAAACGAAATTAAATAAACAGCCATTTATGGCTTTTAAAAGCCGTCACAAGTTTGCAAATAATTAACGTAATTAATACACTAAATCTTACATCAGTTTCAGTAGAGCTTATGCACAACAAAAGAATAACACAACTTTAAAGACCAAAAGCCTTTTTCTGTTTATCGATTTACCTTTAAATGGTGAAGACATATAATACTATTGTATAGGGGTGTGTGAAACAAAAATCGAAAAACTAAACCGATTCAAAAAATCAAAAAAACCAAACCAAAAAAACCGAAAACCGGCATAATCTTTCGGTTCGATATAAGCTTTTTTAGAAAACCGAAAAAAATACAAAAATTAAGTCATTCTTGAATTTAATTACATTCTTGAAAAGATTATGACAATGTTGTAGAAAATTGAGTAATTTTTGAAAAAAAAAATGTTCATATATGACATACACCGCCCCTAAAAATGTCATAATGTGTAACATATTTTTACATAAGTCATTAGTCGTATATATCGGTATAGCCTGCAGGACAGCTTTGATAAGCACTTCTTTTCCTCCATCTGACAATAGTTGTATTTTCCAACCTTCGGTGTTTTTGAACAATTTCTCTGATATCCATTGTAATGACTGTATCTTTGAACGTTTATGGCAGAGTGGTATTCCCAAGTACTTTCTAAGATCTTCTTTCTCTTGTATGCCTATTATATTAGCTACTTGTGCCTTGCATTCCTATGGTGTATCTTTACTAAAACAAATAGAAGATTTTGTAAAATTTATTCTTTGTCCCGACCCTGCGGCAATATTAAAATGATCTCTAATGATATTTTTAAACACCACAATGGTCTTTAATTATATTTTTAGCGGCAATATTTGTCGTTAAAGATAAAGTCAATAGAAGCAAAAATAAATAATTTGTTACTAAAGGTATCTTTAGAGACGAACTTATAGGGACGAACAAATAGCGGCTGGCAAAATTAAGTTTTTTAGTGTTAAAATTTTTGCTGGTAAAGATATCTTTTTGAGTGTTGAAGGTAAGATATAAGAAATGATCCATAAGATGTACTCCCTCCGTCCCAAAAATAATGTCCACGTTACTAAATATGACGTCCCAAAAATAATGTCCACTTACCATTTCAAGACAACTTTTCCTACTTTCTTCCTTAATTACCCTTACTTTTATTTTAATTTATAATTATTTAAATTATTATTTTATAGGGGATTACATTTTCCTAGGCATAAGAATAGGTGTGCATTGTCATTATTGATGACATTTATTAGGGGTATTTTGGTACATGTAGAGTTCAATAATGACATTTCTTAATCTGTGTGAAAATGCTAAGTGGACATTATTTTTGAGACGGAGGGAGTATTTAATTTTTGTTAATTCCCTATATAATTTTTCCCGTGACTGTTCGAACTAAGTTAAGGTCATTTTCTTGTATTTGATATTTTAGATTTCAGTGTTTGCAATTCGGAGTTGCTCATACGTTAAGAGTTTGTGACTCTTTCTATGTTTATAGCTAATAATGGCTAAAGCCATTTAATCCTTCGATAAAAAATTGTATATCCATTTTAATTTTGGCCTATCGACTTTCAATTAGGACGATTTGTACACCCAACTGCTAACAAAGTTGTTAATCATTTGACAAATAAATGTATATCCATTTTTATTTTGGCCTCTCGACTTTCAATTAGGACAAGTACACCCAAATACTAACAATTTTGTATATATATATATATATATATATAGAGGATTAGGTAAACGGTTTTATTAATAAAAAATAAATGTATATTATATAAAGTAGTTATTTATTTCAGTTAAAAGACTAAAAATAGCAACTAAGAAGCTAAATACGACTATCTCATACTAATACTAATAATACAAGCTAATCGTCCACCATCATCCATAAAATGATGAAGGAATAAGGAAAATAAAATAGAAAAAAATACACCACTTAATTTACTTGGTAACCGTTTTTCTAGATGAATATTCACCTTTTATAGCTACGTTTTCCAAATACAATTCACGGTATCTCCAAAGCCAATGCTCCATACGTTTCTCTTCCAATTTTCTCTAGCTTTAAACTTTTTAAACCATTTCAAAGCGCTTAGGAGCGTGTTCATCTCCTTATCCAATCTTAACCTAGACTTTATCTCAACCAAAATATCTCTCGAATAAGTACAATTAAGAAAAAGGTGTTTGTTTGACTCAAAATCTTCTCCACATAAATTACAAAAAGATCCAACTCCAAATAAGTAATGTGATTCTTAGTTTTAAGCCTCTCTTTCAAAGCTATTCACATAATAATTGCATGTTTAGAAAATACACACGAGTCACTAATAATGTTCAATAAAAGAAAAGTCCTAAAAGAAATTGATTTAAAAAATGCTTAACTTTATTAACTATAGCTTTTTTAGCCTAAAAAAATGCTCAATTTTTAGTCTAGTCCATATCAATCAACATTAAATTTAATTTTTTTTTCATTTGAGACAAAATCATTTAAAAAAAGAAAAAAAAAACAGTCTTTTAAATTTATTTTTTCCTAAACTATCAGAATTTTAAGAAAAGGTAATGGAATTCTCTTCCTCTTCATTTGGATGTGAACGTGTTTTCTAATTGAATTCAAAATAAGAATCATGGGAACACGAAACACAAAGATTGGAGATAGATAAATTGATAGGACCCAATTTTTTTCCATTTCATCATTTTGAAAATTAACCCACAAATATCATTTGAGGGAAAGTCTATCTATCCCTTTTTATTTGTCAAAATAAGACTTAAAGTATGAGTTTTTATAATAAAAATCATTATCCTAACTACCTGGTTATTATATGCCAAAAATTTGAAAATGTCCTTTTTTTCATCAGTTTTTATTACACTGAAGACCCAAAAACCAAATAAAAAAACCCCATTAAAATTACACAAACTCAAATACTATTTCATTTCTTTCTTCACTCTTCTCTCTTCTCTCTTCTCTCCTTCTTCCTCTTCCACTCTCTTCTCTCTGGACAAAGAAACCGCTTCCTGCGTGACCATTCTTCACCTTTTTTGCATACAAAAACCGATCTCCAACCACCATTAACCTCCCCCCTGCACAAGAACCACACCCATTATCAACATCAACAAACTCTAGCCTTTCCCTTGCTCTCTTCACCTCCCCTCCACCTCCTCTCTCTGCTCCGGTTCCTTGCTCACGAAATCGCCGCCGCTTGGAACCTTACATCACCACCATCTTCATCACCATCACCACCATCTTCACCACCATCACCATGCCACCCTTGTCCAGAAGAACACCATCGCGCCGCCTCCGCCCTTTGTGACCATTCTCCACCACCAACAAACACTTCCATTCGTGGCCATTATCCATTATCATCAACGCGTCTCATTACATTCTCTCTTCTCCGTATTTCATATCGAAACCCCAAAAAATAACAAAATCTCTTCGCTGCCCCGCCATTGCAAGGCCCCTTTGCACAAGCAAACAACCTCCACCTTCGACGCTCCTCTAGACAAGAAATCCCGTCGACGTGAAGCTTCGCCGCTCCTCTGCACACCACTAATCGTGGACCGTTTCTCATCTGCTGGACCATTTTTTTGTTTTGTTTCCAGATCCCGCCATCACAACCATCATCTTCCCTTTCTTTTTTTGTTTTGTTTCCAGATCCCTCCATCACCACCATCACCTTCCCTTTCTTTTTCTTTTTTTGTTTTGTTTCTAGATCCCGCTATCACCATCATCACCTTCCCTTTCTTTTCCTTTTTTTTGTTTTGTTTCTAGATCTCGCCGCTACCATGGGTACAGCCCAAGAACATGATTTTTTTCGGCGAGTGTGAATTGACCTTGGTTTGTTAGTGGGTCATGGGTACATCCCATTGTTGTGAAGAGATATGGTTTGGGCCATGGGTACAACCTACTGCACAAAACTACCATAGATGGTCTAATTGGGTTCGTACCCATATAAGACATCGGGAGCATCGACCTCGCGTAACATAGTTTCAAAAAAACACGCGATTCCTGGATTAAACCTATTTATAACGGACCTTATACTAGACAATGTCAAGGGTGCCCAAATTCCTTGACAGTTCCAAACTAGCGTACTCATTGAATGTCTTCGGACGTCTTGGGGACCGTCCGGATATCCCTTATGAAACCACCTCTTAAACTAATATAATGTAATTTACTTAATTTTTCCTTAGCCCAATTTTCACCTCTTCTATTAATTTTAACCCAACCCATATTAGTCTTAATAGTACCTTTTATAATTACATGGTCAGGCCTACTATCTTCCTTCCCTTTGTAAACACAAACTCCCCAATTATACAAAGAAAGTAAAATATACACGTTAACACCCAAAGATATATTTTATCTCCTCTTCAAAATTTGAACAAAATCAAATACCTCTAATTCATAAAATTTATGTATAGACTATTTTATAATAATCTTCATATATATTTTACATAATCATCTCTACACTCTAGCCATTAAATATAATTATAAATTAAGTTTAAATCTCTCTCTCAAAAATATCATTACCATTTTTACATAACATTACAAGCATTAGGATTTTCGTCACTAAACATTTGAGGGGGAGGTGTGTGCAAATAAATCGGAGGAGGGGGTGGTGGTCCATCAGAATGCCCCGTGACGTAACTGTTTTCTGGTACATGCGAATACCCGGCCATGTAACTCGTATTTCCATGGTATTGATTGTACATTGTTGTCACACCATATTCTTGGTTTGAATAATTTTGATTATATGACATGGGCACACTATAATAAGTATTTGGATTATACCCATAATAGTCCATTTTATTTGCCGCAACCTTTGGTTCCTCATTTTTTATTTTGTCTCCACTATCGCTAACGATCTTGGTTTTATCATCTCTCTTCTCACCACCACCACCACCACCACCACCACCATCACCATCGGGTACTTTGGCATCACCATCTTTCTTCTCCTTGATTCCATCGCCTCCACTTTCAACTTTCTTCATTTTATCTGTCTCACCATCTTTGACTTCCTTTTTTTCGTTTTTCTTCTTCTCGTTATTGTTTTTCTTCTCTTCTTTCTCGTCGATCCCCTTTTCAGGTGGAATAACATCTACATTTCGCTTCAGTTTTTCTTTCAAGTGAGGAATAAGGTCTTTTATTTCCATTGTGCCATTTACCGTGACCAAGTCCTTTTGAGAATCAATTGATACTTGTTTTACCCCTATCAACCATATTAAGCATTGTTAATTACTAATATACCGCAATTTTTTTAAAACAGATAACTTGTTTTCAAAATTTTGTGTAATACCAATTCATGACGTATTTAATTAAAATGAAAGTAATAGTTGAAGAATATACGCTGAATCAAAGTTTAAGAGCGGGACTTTATTATAACAAAAATGCATAATATTTGAAAAGTAATTGAATTATAATCTTACCATCAAATTTAGAAATGATTCGTTTAATTTTTTGCGCACAACCATCACAGTGTAGCCTAATCTTTAAAATAACTGTAATCTATAACCACCACAAAAAATTAAACCAAAAATAAGTAGGTCAATTTAATTAATAGATTAATCAAGCAACCTTATTTCATTATTACAAATAAAGTATATCACAATAACAATTTTTTTTGTTTAAGTACCTCATTTGGGACTTTATCAATTGTCTTGTTTTCGTCTAATTTTTTCTCGGTTATTTCTTCGAGTTTCTTGTCTGCTCTACTATCACCCTCCTTTTTAGCTGGCGGAGAGAGAAGCTCCACCTTCTTCTTAGTCTTGTCTGCAATTTTGTCTCGAAGCCAAATTGGATCCACGGATCCATTCACCGTCAATTTATTATTTTTAGTGTCTACTTTAACATCTTCTACACCTTAATCACGTAACATTGGACAAAATGAAAAACATTAGTCGTTTAAAAGTTATAAAATATTATGAAATCAATTGAATACATCATCCATCTACACAAATAAACATTTTACAACTTTATCAATATATCCAAAAAAATTAAACACGTTATCATTATTTAATTAGCAAATGAATACATCTAAATTAATATGATAAATATTTGCCAAGCAAAAAAAAAAAATGATAAATATTTAGCAGTCATAAACTAAAAATGGTCTAAGACTGTTTCTTTTAGGGTCTGAAAGTCATTTCATTTTAAAGATTTTTAAAATCTTGAATCAGTAAATATCAGTACTAAAATTTGAATATACGAATACTAACGGTAAAATAGTTGTTTGGTAAAAGTTACAAAAATTAACCATTAAAATCGGATCTAGAATATGTTCCTTAGGAGCTCCGAAAAGTAGGTGACGACAATGACAAGGAAACCATGTTTGACATAATGTAGATGTGGATGACACTATTATTCCCCAAGAGAGAAAAGATATAGAGGAAAAACTAACTTACATAAGACAGACTGAAAAAAATTTATTTTCCGTAAAACTGAATAGTTAAAATATCAATTTAAATTAAGCTAATTATTAGGATTTGAGGCATTGATAATAAATTAAATTAAATAAAGATTGATTTTTATATACCTATGTTATTCAAAGGTGACAAAATTCAGCAAAAAATAAATAAACTATATACTTCAGGAGGGTATAGTATATTTCGAGTCGTTATTAATTTTTTTTTTTCACTTAAAAAAAATTCAAACAAATTTGTGGTGTATCCACCCAGGAGGGTTATAGCCCTAATGTCCCGAGGCCCAGGCCTGAACTCAAAGCTTAGTCCGAAAAAAAAAACTAGAATATTTTTGAATAAATCTTGAATATATGGAATGAAATCCATATTATCATAAAATTACGAATATAACAGATTTTATTTTTAAATCAACTTATATTTGAAAATATTGTAGTTATCCATTTTAAGAAGTTTTCTTCATACATATTTCATTAGGATAAGAATAATACTTTTTCAAATTTAAGTAGAGTTTAGTCACAAATCGCTCTCAATAAATTTTTCATTCCTTATTTTTTAATAAGTAAATACCAGCTAATTTTCCTTTTACTAAACCCAGTTTCTAATAAAGAATTATAGAAAGGCATACTAAAGCTGTATTTGGAAATTAACATCCATTATGATCTGTGAGATGATCAATCTCCATAGTCCATCGATAGTCCGGATTAAAATTAATGGTTTAATACCTTGATAATGGCGAATAGCACGCTTGACTTTCTTGGCACAACCATCACAATGCAAATCAAGCTTCAAAACAATGGGGATGGGCCCATGATCATCATCTTTCTTGCCACCATCATCTTTCTTGCCACCATCATCATTGACTTTTTTCTCTCCTTCATCTTTCTTCTCTCCTTCGTCTTTGTTCTTCTTTTCTCCTTCATGGTTTTCCTTTTCTTCTTCTTTCTTTGTTTCCTCTTTCTATAAAACAACCAAAAACAAGAATTATTGATATAACCTTACTGATTACTAAAACAAATAAATTATTGACTCGGTTATTGAGAAATGAAAGAAAGAATTGGAGGTTAAGGGGCAAGGGAGTATTTTACGCACCTCACCCATTTGAAATTATTTTTGACAATTAGGTGTGTGTATATTTCACAATTCTATATGATAAAAGATGGAATATAATGGAATGGTTTGAAGGTTGTAATTGAAGCAAAGGTTGGACTATATATAGAGAGAAATAAGTGAAATATGTTGTTGATTGCGTTAGTATGAGCTCACCTTTTGTACGGTTTCACGCATTATAAAGAAATGTATATACCAAAACAAGAAACAAGTGGAGGTGGGTGGAATGGCATGAAATATGTCATTATTTGATAAGAATTTTGGGGGTTTAAAACCAAGATTTAATCGTAGTATTTACACATGGTAATTTATAACTTATTATATAGTAGTTATGAAATTCAGGTGCACTTAAACCTTTTTAGTCCCCACTTATATACACGTAACTGAATACCCCCATCATGAGGTTGCAAACAAATGAACCGGGACGAAATGACCCGAGACGAAGCTAGGATTATTCATTAGGTGGGGGTGGATGGGGAGGGAGGGGACAAAGAAATTCGGGGGCAACGCTCTCGAAAAAAGAAATCAAGTTATTTACAATATAAGTTCATATATTATGCTAAAATTGTAATACAAGTCCTTATTATGCAAAACTACAAAATAAATCCTTATATTATATAAAATTGCACTATAGGTCTCTATATTAGGTAAAGATTGTACTATATAAATCTTAATATTAATTTTTTGAAATATTTTTCTATAAATAAAATAATTATAAAATAAAATAAATTTTAAAAAATATAGAAAGCCAAAAAAGATTTAAAAAAATTTAGATGAGATAAATAACTATAATTCTTTTTTTCTTATAAGTAGTAAACTTTTTTTTTTTGGAATATCAGGGGAGCCACAGACCCCTTCTTAGGAAGACTGACTCCGCCCCTGCAAATGACAATCCTTACTCCCCTTAATTTGGGATATATGTATATATATTATAAATAAGTTTTTTTATAAAATCAGGGGGACATGAAACCTTCTAGAGGTAACGTGGCTCCGCCCCTAAGGATAGTCTTTATTGAACGAGTTAAAAGTTTTATTCAGTCAAAGTAATTATACAAAATGTGAGTGGTGATTATATATCAAGGGAACAAACTCCCTATAGTAATTTGAAATGCACACTAGAAATAATACACGATTTACCGATCCAAGAAAAAAAATTCTTTTAGTGATATTGATATTGCACAAATCGTCTTTTTCCGGACGTTTTTCTGGATTATCTTTGTTGAACAAACTCCCTTATAATTTTCAGTTACGCTTAAAAATTTCACAATAACGTGCTTGGTAGAATATTTTATTTATCAGATATTGTTTGATTAAATTTTGAAATATAATAATAATTAGATTAAAAAAGAGTGATTAAAAAAGAGTGTTTGAAAACCTTGTAAATAAAAGAAATTAATTGTACCGCAATAATATAATATGGTCGAAACGCTTAACGAGCTCTGGATCAAAGATACGTTACAATGGAACACAAATCTTCTCAACGATATTTTTCCTAGTCCCATAATTCCCACTATTCTACGCGAAAAGATTTTCTCAACTAACACGCCAGACAAGTTTATTTGGCCACGCTCAAAAGAAGGCAACTACGTGACAAAAATAAGGTACAAAGTTCTTACTGATCATTCCATCTTTGAGACTCCACACCAATCAACAAATATCCCAACAGAAAGTATACACTGGAAGACAATCTGGTGGTCAAACGTCCCAACTAAGGTAAGAATCTATAATTGGAAAGTTTGCAATAATGATATCCCTACAGGTATGAATCTGGAAAAAAGGAAATGCGAGGTGCATAGTAACTGTCGATGGTGTTGTGCGGAACACGAAACAACTGAACACCTCGTCCTCACTTGCTGGTTGTCCAAACTAATTTGGGTTGGCTCATGTCTCCAGATCTATATACAACCTAATGAAGATAATATAGGCGACTGGCTACTGAAAATAATTACTCTATACACTGCTGGAGGTTGGAAAAAAGACGTAGTCACATCCTACTTGCTACGCATGATCTGGAATATTTGGAAAGCAAAAATGAAAAGAAGACACTCAAACTTTGATATAGATCTATCTGAAGTCATAAACATTACAACAGTCAATATTAACGAACATTTTGGCAACAACTGTTCGAAACTGGCGTCTCACGGCCTGTACAAACAACCATGGCAACGACTATCAACTCAGATCTCGATTTCACAACGGATATTGCTTTCACTTGTGATGCCTCCTTCACACAAGCGCATCTACCTACTGGTATAGGAATTGTACAACACAACAAAATGGATGGCTCGCGAATCAAATACCAATCAACGGTCGATTGCAATGCCAGCAACATCGGGGAGGCACAAGCAGTAGTCAAAGCTCTCGAAATAGGGAAATCTTGGAAGGATTCAGAGATTACAATCTTCTCAGATAACCTTGACTTAATTCAAGGTATTCAGCGTCTGCCGACGGCTAGATGGGAGCTTAGACCGTGGATCAAACAAATTCACCAACTGGCCAATGACTCGGGCCCAGTTTCTTCAAACATATCCCACGGCGCTTCAACACGGGAGCAGACCATCTAGCAAAAAACGCCATGCAAAGGGCACTACTACAACACACTACCACAAACTCGCTTCTAAGCAGGTTCTCGAAACTCGGAATTGGTTAATCTTAGCAAGTTTCTAGTTTAGGTTTTTTACTCGTCCAAAAAAAAAACTTACATTTAATCGCTATAAAATTATTTACTCCATTATTGATGAAAAATACGTATTGTTTTTTCTTAATTAGTTGAAATTAACTTAACTAAGATTTTGATTTTTTTTATAGGTTTGAACTGAGTTAATAATTTTAAGTTTAAAGTAATTTTTTAATATATTAAAATAAAATAAAAGATAAGTATTTCTTGTTTTTTTGGTTGCGTGGAAATAAGTATTTTTTTTTCTTAAGCTTGCTGAAATAACTATTTCATATGTAGGGTAGATGCATATATATCAAATGTATTGTCTACATGCATGTATTGATGTATGGATGTATGGTATAATGCATGGATGAAATGTGTTTAGGTAATCAGATATGGCTGCGGCCTGATTGGAGGATTATTTTTCTGTTTATCTTTTATTGATAAATTTAAGGTTGAACCAGGTAGATTTTTTTTTTTTTTGTTACATAGGAGAGCCATTTTGGACTCGAAGTCATTGACTTGGTTCGAACCTGCACCACTAGATTGGTAGACCAAGACCCTGGCCAGTGAGCTAATCCCAACTGATTTTTCTTTTTATTTTTGGACGAAGGACCAGGTAGATTTTTTTTATTTTTTTTGGACGGGACCAGGTAGATTCACAATGTCCCTCATGTCACCTTTTGTAGAATTTGCCTTCGACCTACCGCAAGAGGAAATTCCTGTGTACACATTAAGTCCAACAGTTCAATATATTTATTATCAGATTGGGGTCAAATACTTTCTTTTTATCAAATAACAACTCTTTGAACTAAGGTTATTTCAAAAACTTCCCAATTCTATCCGTTTAATTTTAAAAATTCTATTATATCTTTATTTTAATATATATTTTATAATTAACTTATTAATTTTTTAAATTGTTATTGAATATTTTAATTCATATATCTATTTCTTAACTTGTTATAAAATATTGTAAAAATTAATTATAATTTTTAGTAATTATTTTTTTTATTTTAATTTGTTTATATTTAATACAAATTCTTTAAAAAGAAATATATTTGTTTTTCATGTATAATAAAGGATATCTATTTTTTCTTAATTTTGATTATTAGATTTTTGTAAAGAAATCGTTTAATGATTATTTTTTAATCTATTCGATTATTAGTTTTTAAAAAATTATTAATATAAATTTACATATATAGTATTAAAGATATAATAATGTATTATCTTTTTTTTTTAAATTTGTATATAAATATAAATATAAATATACAACATATTTTAATTAAAAAAAATGTAGCAAAATTGAATATGGATTGCTAGATGTGGCTAAGAAATCCAAAATGTAAGTTATCCAATAATTAAGTACCCAATTATAGAGAGGCTATTGGAGCTCTTTTTTCTCATTTTCAACCCCCAATTCTAGCTTTTTGCTAGAATAAGGTCTCCATTGGACTTAGCCTTACACCATATTATTGACCATGGTTTTACAATTATTTTAATGTGTTTATTTCTGATTTAACATTTTAATTTATGTGCCTACAACTTGACAATAGTTGTTATTATATAGATTTTTGTTCATTTTCTATTTTTGTTTATAAAATATAAAAATGTGAAAGCGTCTTTTTTTCAAAAAAATATCACGGTTTTGCACAATATTCCAATACCATTAAATCAAATATAAATGAAACATTTTTATCCAACGGTACTGAATATCCCATTTAATAAATTCAAACAGACATTTAATTTGAATTTTTCCACAAAAAAGTTGAAAATATTGGGCGAATCACTAAATACTTCATGAGTGACAGTGTCGACGGTTATATGTGAATGGTGGTCATAGATGAATATTACTAATACTGAATGACTCGCTAAGTTGATGGTCCTGATTATTGTCACTTATTTTTTATTTTTATATGATTTTTATTTTATTTGAGAGTATCTTATTATTTGACCACCATAAAATTAAATTGTGTCCTTTTTGGAGAAGAAACCGATCACATCCTTCCAATTAACGGTTAAATCTGTCTCTATAATCTCATTAACCAATGCCATTGAAAACAACATATTATCTTTTAAAAAAAACGTACTATCACTAGAAAAATTTAGTTGACCAATAATTACATACTTTTTAAAATAATAGGTCACAATTCAACTTTGTATTACAATTTTGTTCATTTTCTATTTTTATTTATAAAATATAAAAATGTGAAAGCGGCTTTTTTTCAAAACAATGAATATATCACGGTTGAATTATGTCCTTTTGGAGAAGAAATCAATCACATCCTTCCAATTGACGATTAAATCTGTCTCCATAATCACATTAGTCAATGCAGGGTCGGTCGTGACATATTTGGGGCCCAAAACGAATTTCATAATAGGAGTCCCTATAAATTTACATTAAAAAATTTATTATAAAAAATTCATTTGGAACGAGACACGAACCTTGAATCTCTCATAAGGAAATATATCATGTTACCAATGAGTTAACTTATGATCATGCTATTTTACAGATTTCAAATATATAACTATATGTACATATAAATATTTAATTCTTCGGACAAAGGACCCTTAGAAAATACCAACTTTATAGGGGCCCAACGCGTTTGCCTCCTGGGCTTATGCCTAGGACCGGCCCAGAGTCAATGCCATTGAAAACAACCTATTATCACTAAAAAAAAAATTAGTTGACCAATAATTGACATACTTTTTAAAATAATAGGTCACAATTCGACTTTATATTACAATTTTTGTGCATTTTCTATTTTTATTTATAAAATATAAAAATGTGAAAGCGGTTTTTTTTCAAAACAATGAATATATCACGGTTGAATTGTGCCCTTTTTGGAGAAGAAATCAATCACATCCTTCCAGTTGACGACGATTAAATCCGTCTCCATAATCTCATTAGTCAATGCCATTAAAAACAACATATTATCACTAGAAAAATTTAGTTGACCAATAATAGACATACTTTTCAAAACAACCCCCCCCCCCCCGGTTCTAGTTTATACATTGCATCACGATTGGATATTAATTGCAAAACAATTCAAAAAATGCAATGTAATACCAAATTGCTCACTCCAGCAGTTGCGCCAAATGGATAATTACTGCAAAATAATTCAAAAAATGCAGTGTAACACCAAATTGCTCACTCCAGCAGGTGCGCCAAATGGATATTTACTGAAAAACAATTCAAAAAATGCAGTGTAACAACAAATTGCTCACTCTAGCAGTTGCGCCAAATAGATGTATACTGCAAAACAATTCAAAAAATACAGTGTAACACCAAATTGCCCACTCCAGCAGTTGCGCCAAATGGATTTACTGCAAAACAATTCAAAAAATGCAGTGTAACACCAAATTGCTCACTCCAGCAGTTGCGCCAAATGGATATATAATGCAAAACAATTCAAAAAATGCAGTGTATCACCAAATTGCTCACTCCAACATTAAAGGCCTGTTCTTTCAGTATAAGACCAAATTGCTCACTCTACGGTAATAAAAGTGATGAAATTAGGTTAGAATAATTCAATTTTTTTTACCTTAATTTGGGTTCTTCTCCAAGACGATTTAATGATAGTGGAGAAAGGTCCCCCAGTGGCGGCGATTTTCTTGTGCAGGAGAGCGGCTTGGTGTGGAAAAGTGAGTGTGAAGAGATTTTTTTTGCTTTTTACCTTAATTTGGGTTCTTCCATCGTTGATGGCGTAGCCAAGCCGGTTGATGATGGTGGAGAATGGACACAAGTAGCAGCAGGTTTCTCGGGAAAGTGGAGGAGCAGTGGTTTTCATGGTGGAGAATGGACCAAGAGTGTCGGGGTATTCTTGTGTAGGAGAGCGACGACGAAGAGGTCTTCAAGGGATTTTTTTTTCTTTTTTTTTGGTCGGTCTCCAAAACATATACGTGATATTTAAAAAAAGTAATGATGTGTAAATGGCGTGGCATCATGCTGATGTGGAGAGTACGGGCGCTGACGTTGCGTCACGCGGCATTGACTAACGGTCTCAACTGACAGAAAATGTAAAAAAAGATAACGGTGTCATAAAATATTAACGTAAAAGACCATTTTGTAATTTTTTATTAATCCGGTACCACTAATGCATTTTAGTAAAAGATTAAGGGCCACAGAGGCTTTTCCCTTAAATATATATGCAACCTCCGATAAAATAGAAATATTTTTCAGTCACACGTAGTTTTAATCCCCGCTTTATACAACCCTCTAAGTATACATCAAAATGTATATACATTTTGGCCAAGACCTTGTCTCTCATCTAGGAGGTACAGGGTTTGAATCCCTTCAGCCTTGTTATTTCTTGAGCCCTTAAAGGGGGTAAGCAAGAGGTGCAAGGTTTGAGTCCCCTCCTTTAACATGGGTAACCTAGTTCTGATTAAGTGGGAGTATGCATGAGGAGGCGTGTATATTTCCTGGATTTGAATCCTCTCCTAACTAGCTTTCTATACTAACTATCATAACTATCCTAACTATTATATTTATGTATAATTAGTTTTTTAATCTAGTTTTTCCTCTTTCTTTCTATTTTTAATCCTCCATATTTATGTATAAATGGTTGGTAAATCAATTAAAAGATTATAATAGGAGTTTTATTTTAGTAGGAAGCATTTTGGAGGGAGTTTGTTATTAATTTGGAAAATTAATTATAGATAAATATAATAAAATATAATTATTTTAATTGTGATTGGTTGTTAGGACAGTTAGTATAGAAAGCTAGTTTGGAGAGGATCCAAATCCATATTTCCTATGGGAATAGTCAAAGAAAATCAGAAAACATGGTTCATATTGCAATGTCATAAAGAAACGGGAGGCCTTTGATTCTTCATGTATTGGGAAAAAGTATTCCAATCTCTTTGTTTTTGTGATTCGTATTGACAGTGGATGGTGGTGGTGGTGTCGGTGTTGATGGCAGCAGGCGGCTCTTCAGAGAGGAGAGAAGATGAGAAGCCACATTTATCTTTTTTTTTGGTTGGATAGACTGATAAGAGAAATAACAGGGGTAAAAAAGGAAACTAATTTTGTGAAGGGACTTTTATAGATAATTTAAATTAGAAATATTATTAGTTTTGTGACTTAATTGGTAATTTTCTCTTAAAATTATAAGAGAGAGATAGAAAGAAGCAACTTTATTAAGTTCGTTAAAATTCTTAAGAATTCCTGTGTCAGTTTCTTTTGAATAGTTTTGTCATTGTATCCTGGAGGTTGAAGCCAGCAAACGTAAGACACCTATACGTGGCCTAAATACCTTAAAGACATCGGATCCAATCCGGGCCTCGACAAGTAAAGTTATTTATTTATTTACTTATATTTTATTTTATTTTTGTATTAGTTTTTATATTGTTTTACTTGTTTATACAAATAAAATACAACATAATAATCAAGGAACTAATTTGAAAATAATTAAAAACAAAGGGTGTGTGTTGCGAGTACATGTAATAAGAAGCTGCAAATTATACTAAGTACTTGACTGCAGATGGGAATACATTAGACTCGTTTGAACAAATGAATTCTAAGAAAACAAACTTACAACACCAAAAAACTTAAGAAACTGATTAAATATGCTAATACTGAAATTAGTATTAGGAAAAATTCCTTTGTGGTTGGATACATACTGTTTCAAATTTTAACAAATATGTATCAAGATTGCAAAAGTGACAAACAGGTAACCAACAGTCTGTTTTTTGCCTTCTGTTAGTACCCGTCATGAAATTTGACATTAAATACCACGTGTCAGTGACGTGACTACATTTTCCATCCAAAATGAAATACCCAAGTTTACAAAAATGGATAAATAAATATACAACGTGCTTTATATGTAAATAAGACCTTTGTATTATTTATTGACATGTGTCATTTAACGCCAAATTTCAAGACGGGTACTAACTATACACAAAAAAATAGAACGTTGGGTACCTGTTTGTCACTTTTATAAATTTAAGTATTTATTTGTCCAAATCACGAAACACTGAGTATCCACGGGAGAATTTTCCTTTAGTAATATTAGAGAACTTATTAAAGTGATCGTTGGTCCAAAAAAAACGTCAAATTGATGCGCGTTTCACAAGATTGTTGGTTTCTTATAAAAATTAACACACTAATACGAAAAAAAGTTGCATGAAATGAATCATGATGTAAGGTTATAATATTAGTATATATAGGGAGTATAATGATATAATTAATTATGTTTTATATTTTGGTTCCTTCATTGGTAAAAAAGGACCCTTTATTAGTAGATAGACAACTAGACTACTCTTAAGTAGTATTTATGCATTTAATCTCATCCCCATTTAGTTAAAACTTCATATGAAGACATACATATGAGAAAGTGATGGTTAATGTGAAAATTTATAGGCATAAAAATAAAGTTACCAAGATATGACATTATTTACGAGATAAATGGGTATTTGGTCAAAATTATCCTCAGATAAAAAGTTTAAAATGCAAATGTTCACGATTTCAAGCACATAATCATATGCTAAAGTGTTTGCAATTGTTGAGTTTTTCTATTGAGAACCTAAATGTTCAAAAAATGCTAGTTTGATATCCAAAATAAAAAACACCCCCTCGAGCTAGCCAAAATCTAAGAAAACAATTTTGTATATAGTACTAGACTAGAGGTCAAACTCAAGAATTAGCTTAGGTTTGGTAAATGATAGACATTAATCGTATTTAAATTTGACGTTTACCAATTTTTGTTTACATACTATATCCATTTTCAGAATCCTCTCGACTTGAGTTTATAAGCTACTCTAAATACTATAACATATATGGACTTTCAAGTCATTATCTCATATTTGTAATATGCAAAAAGTTTAAAATGCAAATGTTCACGATTTCAAGCACATAATCATATGCTAAAGTGTTTACAATTGTTGAGTTTTTCTATTGAGAACCTAAATGTTCAAAAAATGCTAGTTTGATATCCAAAATAAAAAACACCCCCTCGAGCTAGCCAAAATCTAAGAAAACAATTTTGTATATAGTACTAGACTAGAGGTCAAACTCAAGAATTAGCCTAGGTTTGGTAAATGATAGACATTAATCGTATTTAAATTTGACGTTTACCAATTTTTGTTTACATACTATATCCATTTTCAGAATCCTCTCGACTTGAGTTTATAAGCTACTCTAAATACTATAACATATATGGACTTTCAAGTCATTATCTCATATTTGTAATATGCAAAAAGGGGGGGGAGAGGTATCCTCAGATACCCCAACTGAAATGTTTCCATAGTCCAACGATACCAGGATTCGAACCCACGTCGCTAAGATACTAACCAAATTCTACAACCATTCCGCGAGGAATCCCGGTGCTTCTTTTAGTACAATATTATGTACTTATAGTTAAATATTCGAAAAAGAAAAAAAAATCTATCGACCTAAATAAACAAATCGTGTCCTATCTGATTAATAATTAGATATACATGAACTAATGGCGCCTATATATCATACTATGGTTTTTAAAATATTATTCCATAATATTTGTGAAAAAATTTCCATCAAAAGTCCTGAGATTTCAGTTTTGATACAAGTAGTCCTTGACACTAATTGTGTTAGTTTTACTATAGGAGTTACATATAAACACAATAATACCCACGGTGAGTACACAAGACTTATTTGTGGTCTTCTAATTTTGTATGACTTTTTTAGTTTTCTATATTAATATATTTTGCCAATCTAATTAATTTAATTAATTAACCTTTTGAATCTATTATACAACACCACCACAAGGCAATACCACCCTCCTTCTATTGTTTGAAAACTTGACCAAACCCGACACCATCTTCGATAGGGCTGTATACGTATCGAGCCGAGCCCAATAGTAGATTTACTTGATTGTTTATTTATTTATATATTTAAACGAGCCGAGCTTTGAAGTTAGTGTTCGAGATCGACTCGTGAGAATATAACAAAGCTCGAGCTCGAAAGCTCGTTTAAAAGTGTTTCGAGCTCGAGCTCAAAAGCTCGTATAAATCTATTTCGAGCTCGAAAGTTTTTTTATCTCGGGCTTATTTGGATTAATCATAAGATAGACCGTTGCAAACCATTTAATTATATAGATTTTCCATTGAAACATAATTGGCTATCGTAAACTATCATTAAATATAAACACAAACTCTCTCTTTGGTCGGTTGAATTTTGAATGGTCTTTTATAATTGGGTAGGTAGAAGGGGAAAGTGATGTAAGTGTTGGGTTAAGATAAGTTTTTTGATGTAAATAGTTTTAAATATTGGAAAAAATATATTTATAATTTAATGTATTTTTCACGAGTTTCATTCAAAAGCTCATGAACACGCTCGTTTAATTTAACGGACAATATCGAGCCAATATTTTTACGAGCCAAACTCAAGCTGCTCGTGAACGGCTTGGTTCATTTACAGCCCTAATCTCCGACTACCACACAAAATCTCCACCATCTCCTCACCTATCTAAGATTAGCAAAAAAAATTTAACTAACAAAACCAACACAAAATATAAAACAATCTTTTAGAATAATCAAGTAAGTAATATATATAAGCACATTTGGTGTATTAAACTAATAACTTTTACAAATGTATATTAACCACTAAATAGTTAATATAAGCAAACAAAGATTAAAAAACATCTCCATGTATTTGTAATTTGTTATAATCTATGTAAATATGTCTACTAGTAAATAAAAGTATCCCGGTTTATCTTGAGATATTTACATTTATCAAATCCTTATGGTAAATTTTCCTTATAATTATGATTTTAAAATTTAGCTATATGTTAAGAACACTCAGATAATATGCTAACAGAACTTAAACACATACTTAAGGTTCCCGATTAGATATAGGAATCTCGATTCTAACATCCGTGCACAAGTATTTGTGGGCCAACACAATATTAAATAGATTCAAATTACATTATTCATCTATAAGGCCCAACTGACAAAAAGAATATATATAACCCAATAACAAAATGTGTTGTCATCGAATTTTGAGTAAAATACCAAATACCCCCTACGGTTTGACAAAGGGTCAAAAAATCCCCATGCTTTTAAAATGGACAAATACATCCCTATGGTTTCTTAACTCATGACAACTCACCCCCTCTACTAAATATTACACTATAGCTTATGATTGAGTTGCACCGAGGTACACCTAGTTACTAAGTCATAATATAATTTTAAATAGAAAGTGTGAGTTGTCACGAGTTAGGAAACCATAAAGGGATTTTTGTCCCTTTTAAAACTATAAGGGGTTTATTGACCCTTTGTCAACCATATGAGAGTATTTAGTATATATATATATATATATATATATATATATATATATATATATATATATATATATATATGTGTGTGTGTGTGTGTGTGTGTGTGTATTAATATTATTTATATTTCGAGTGATATTCCTTCCCTAATTCAGATCCTCCTTGAAACTTTCTAACTTTAATTTATAATAATTTGTTTGATTTCAATATATTTTGAATGTTGGTTTAAAAACCAATATAAACACTTTTTATGTAAAAAATGCAGTGTAACACCAAATTGCTCACTCTAGCAGTTGTGCCAAATGGATATTTACTGCAAAACAATTCAAAAAATGTAGTGTAACAGCAAATTTCCCACTCCAGCAGTTGCGCCAAATGGATATTTACTACAAAACAATTTAAAAAATGCAGTGTATTACCAAATTGCTCACTCCAGCAGTTGCACCAAATGGATATTTACTGAAAAATAATTCAAAATGCAGTGTAACACCAAATTGCTCACTCCAGCAGTTGCACCAAATAGATATATACTGGAAAACAATTCAAAAGATGCAGTGTAACACCAAATTGCTCACTCCACCATTAAAGGACTATTCTTATAGTATAAGACAAAATTTCTTACTCCACGGTCATAAAAGTGATGAAATTAGGTTAAAATAACTCAAGTTTTTTACCTTAATTTGGGTTCTTCTCCGAGGAATGATAGTGGCGAAAGGTCCCCGAGTGGCGGCGGTTTTCTTGTGCAGGAGAGCGGCTTGGTCTGGGAAGGTGAGTGTGAAGAGATTTTTTTTTGCTTTTTACCTTAATTTGGGTTCTTCGGTTGTTGCTGGCGTAGCAAATCCGGTTGATGATGGTGGGGAATGGACACGAGAGGTAGCAATTTTCTTGGGCAAGTGGAGGAGCGGTGGTTTTCACAGTGTAGAATGGACCAAGAGTGGCGGGGTATTCTTGTGTAGGAGAGCGACGACGAAGAGGTCTTCAAGGGATTTTTTATTTTTTTTGGTCGGTCTTCAAAACATATATGTGATATTTTTAAAAAAGAGTAATGATGTATAAATCGGGTGACGTTATGCTGATGTAGAGAGTATGTGGCGTTGACGTGGCATCACGCGGCATTGACTAACGGTCAACTGACCAAAAATGAAAAAAAAACTAATGGCGTCACAAAATATTAACGTAAAGGGTCATTTCGTGATTTTTTATAGATCAGGTTTCACTAGTGCATCATAGTGAAAGATAAAGGGCCATAGAGGCTTTTCCCTTAAATCTATATGCAATTGTCGTTAAAACAGAAAAATTCTTCAATCACACGTATTTTTTAATCCCCATTTTATAAAATCTTTCAAGTATACATGAAAATGTATATTCATATACAAGTTTTATGAATGTAAATGTTGATCTTTTCCAACTGCATTTAAACGGTCAACGCCAAGGTTAGTTAGTGGTAAAAAACATTGTTCAAAAAGGCGCTAGATACTACTATGATGGTCGAATACTTGCGAGCACCTAGATAATTAGGAGACCTATTAATCAAAATTTAGACGGTTCTTACCTAAACAGACTTTTATGACATTTGATTGGATTGGACTTGTTAGGCATCAAATGATGGGTCATGGACTTGTTGAGTTATTAACCCTATATTAAATATATAATACTAATATATTGATTTATATAGTATTTATATCCTTATATGTTTAAAAGAGGTCAATTTAACATAAATAACATATACTTTAACTATAAAATAATAATATTTTAGTATTATTAATTTAAAAAATGATTAATTCAAGAAATCTAGAGTTGAAATCTCAAAAATCCTATCTTTCTTTTTTGCGCGTTCAAACTCTAACATAAGTAATTTTTTATATATTTTGTTTATGTGTTGTGTTGGATTAGATTGAATTAGTTATTTATTAATGCTATGTAGTATTTAGGTTTTTTTTTTGTTCCAATACTTAATATATTAAAAATAAAACAAGCAACAAATCAGCCTATCCCCGAGGGGTAGGCTTCAGTTTCGGAAGATAAACCTAACCTACTAGAGTTTCCACGCAAGCGTGGATCAAGAGTGTTGCTGAGAAGCTTACTCTTGGCTACTCCATCGGCTAAAACATTCCTATCTCTACTAATCCATTTAAAAATAGGGTTACAAATTTCTGAAATCAAGTAAATACTATTAATAACATTACAAATTTTGGGAATATGAATAAAACTGTTTAACTCTAAAGGTAGCATCACTCTTTGGCAGTCACTTTCAATAATCGTCCTTGAATCTTTCAAATCTCGGGCAATTAGACAAGCTTTAAGTATATCTAGAGCCTCAGCTTCAATCGGAGAATCAGCACATATATCCCAAGCATTGCAATCTAGAACTCTTCCAAGATAATCCCTGCTAACACAAGATATTACAGCTTTGTTATTGTTATACGCTGCATCACAATTCTCTTTGATAAAATTCTTGGGTGGGGGTATCCACCTCTTATCTTTTTTTATCCCACTATTGTTATTCTCTTCATTTTGGGGCAAAAGAGAATTTTTTGTATCTTTTGTATTTTCCTTCAGTATATTACTTAAATCCTTAGGAAAATTACTATTTTTATATTCAGCCCACTCGCAATCAGCTTTTATAAGAACCGTGATAGGGTCAAGTTTCATATGTTTAAACTTATAATCATTTCTTGCCTTCCAAATGTGCAAAGCAGTATACATAGTTTTTCCATATCATGATTAAAGTTTTTTGACTTTTAAATCCCTCATATATTTTTGCCATCCAAGAGTCCATCCTAGATGAACTTTGGTTGCAAGTATGAAGATTAAAGTCAGATGCAAGCTAAATAGCTCTTGTCCATTCATAGTTGAGTAGCAAATGTTCAGTGTTATCAATTTCAGTGTTACAAATATCACACATGGGAGTTTTAATAGCCTTCTTTTTATACACATTTTCATTAGTAGGTAACCGATTCTTAAGGGCCCTCCACATAAATTTTTTAACTTTAGGGGCTATTTTTAAATTCCACATCATTTTCCATAAGTCAGTAGGGATGTGATGTGAGGATGAAGGTTTATTAGTATCTTTAGTATTATTTTTAACCTCTTGGGCCTTTTTTAGTATCTGATAACTCTTTTTGACAGTTTAAATACCATCTTGATCAAGAGTCCAATAAGGTGTATCTTTCCCACCTGAGAAAGGGATGAAAGTATTAAGAATTTTACTAGCAATCTCAGAATTATATTCATCCTTGCTAAGTTTTTAATTCCATTTCCTTTCATTACTTTTCATAAGGTCCTTCACAGAGTTAGCTAAACCTTTTAGAGGTTTAATAACTTCATTTGTATTATTAATCCATTTATCAACATGGATGTTAATAGTGGTACCATCCCCAATTTTCCAATGAATTTTATCTTTAATAATGTCTCTACCACTCAATATACTTCTCCAACCCCATGAGGGTGAGTAGCCTATCTGAGCTTCAAGAAATGAATTATTAGAGAAATATTTCCCTTTGAGTACTTTAAAAAGTAAGGACTCTTGTTTGTTAATTAGATTCCAAGCCTGTTTGCCTAAAAGGGCTAAGTTCATAAGGTGTAAGTCCCTAAAACCAAGGTCACCTGAGTGCTTACTTTTAGTTAGACTTTCCCATTTCTCCCAATGTACCTTTTTCTTACCATTACTTCCCCACCAAAAGGTGGAGATTTGAGAGGTAATGAGATCACAAATTTTTTGGGGTATAAGATATGAAGACATATAGTAATTTGGTAAGCTTTGTAGCACAGATTTTATAAGTATTTCTTTACCAGCCGAGGAGAGGAAGAGATTTTTCCAATTCTCGGTTTTTTGTAATGTTTTCTCCACAAGGGAGTTAAGATCCTTCACTTTGGATCTGCTCCATTCTGAAGGTAAGCCTAAATAATTACCAAGATTATTTGTGATAGGCATGTTTAGCCCCAATACCCCTGACTTTATTCAAAACCTCTATTCTAAAAAATTAGTATTTAGGTTGGGCGACCCATTAATTCGATTGGATAGTTTATTATTTATATTATGCAAAAACGAACCTTCTAGTCATTTTCTTGAGAAATTCTAAGCGAATCACATTTTCAAACGCCAAGATCATCTTTTAGGCTGATCAAACTTTGAAACGCCTGGGCGACCTTGTTTCAAAACACATATATTTCATCTCTTATACCAGGATTTATACCCAAGTTGATAAGATCATCATCTTTGTATAGGGGGAGTCTTGTGTTGTATCTGAGGTAGATATTGAATTAGTGGGCCACGAATTTGATTAAAGGAACTGTCGGTATTGGATCGAAAACTTAGTGACTGAAATAATTAATTTGAAAAACAAAGGACTTGCGAATGATTAGGTTCCGATGGTATAAATTCAATTCGCTGCAGGATTAAATGCCAATCACGTAGGGACTAGTCGTGCAATAATGGATATAAAGGTGCTGCAACTTCTTAATCGAAAAACATAAGTATTGTGGGTCATAAGCTACTAAATTTAAGTGAGGCTACACTTTTAGCACTAAAAAAATTGACTCGTGGGCTGCTGTTTGGGCTAATAAAAACTCAGAGACCCGTTTTGCAAATTCATCTATTGCAACTGCAGATGGGTCCCGGAATTTTGCTATGGCTGCACCTAATACTTGCATGGATACAGTTCATAATTCTAACTTCAAATCTGAAGTGAATCAACTTCAGTTGAGATCAAATACCAAGACAGGAACTGAATTGCAAAGATGTTTTAAAGGGAGAATATCTCCCCAAAGACACTAATTCAGAGCCGGTTTACAAACCAAATCACATCCGGTTCAAGTATGATAACATGGAAGATAAATAGTTGGTTCTATTAGAGAGGAAGAACCTTTTTTACTATTCTTAATAACTGACGAAGTAAAAAACTGGAGGCTAAAGCGAATAAACCGGTAATTGATAATAGAATGTGGAGGGGAATTTAAAGGAGACACTTTTGGAGAAGAAAAGTGTTTTACTCAAATGTTAAAAATAATTTGGGTGCGAAATTGATCCAAAGTAGTTCAGGGGCCAATTTGATATTTCACAAAAGTATAGGTTCCGCAAATTGGATCCATAGTAGCTCAGGGATAAACTTTGGATTTCGAAATAGTAATGGGATGATTTGGAACTTCGCTTAGCTGAAGATCAAAGCTTGGGAGCTGCAGAAGCTGTTACAAGTAATGCAAGAGAACCAAACTGCAAAATCGCGCAAATTTGGGGGCTACAGTTCTTTTTGCTGAGGCCAGGGGTATGTAAAACAGATTAAAAAGCTTGATTTAGCTGATGGTCGAATATGATATATTATAATTTGATTGGGCACTTCATATTTTGGTTATAATAATCAAGGAACTAATATGTAAATAATTAAAAACAAAGGGTGCGTGTTGCGAGTATATGTAATAAGGTGCTGCAAATTATACTAAGTATTTGACTGCAGATGGGGATTACATTAGACTTGTTTGAACAAATAAATTCTAAGAAAACAAACTTACAACACCAACAATTATAATCAGATATAGATGGACTTGTTATGGATCGGTTAGGCACTCTTTTTCGAAGGGAAGGACTAATCTGTAAACTTCGAGAAGCAGGCCCGCTCATAGTGCATTTGCGAAAAAAAACCCGGGCAGCAGCTTCTAAACGGTGAATTTCGACATGGAAATGTGTATTAGTACCGAATTATAACCCAAATCATTTCCGATTTGAGTATAAAAATTATAAATTGGGTGCCAACCCCCTAACCCCAATCATTACATCCCTAAACACAACAGGTTTTTGCAGACTCCAAACACAAAGGGGTACGAGACCTCATCTGCAACAAAGAGATTGCCAGCTTGGCTATAATAAAAACTAAAAGTAATCGTCCGAAAGTATGAAAGTTTGTTAATGGAATGCTTCAGGAATGGCTATTCGATGATAATTTTGATCATGACTCGCATAGCCGGATTTTCTTAGCTTGGAATCTCATTAAAGTTGAAGTGGATCATCTATCTATCAACGATCAAGCTACACATTGTTTAGTTAAATGCAAGTTAACCTCTATCTCCCTTCACATTTCCTTAAGAAACTGATTTAATATGCAAATACTGGAATTAGTATTAGTGAAAATTCCCTTGTGGATACCTAGTGTTTTAAGTATCCAAGTTTACAAAAATGACAAACAGGTATTTAACGTTCTGTTTTTTGCCTTCCGTTAGTACCTGTCATGAAATTTGCTATTAAATAGCACGTGTCAATGACATGACTACATTTTCCATCCAAAATGAAGTACCTAAGTTTACGAAAGTGTATAAATAAGTATTCAACGTTCTTTATTTGTAAATAAGACCCTTGTATTATTTATTGACATGTGCCGTTTAACGCGAATTTCAAGACAGGTACTAATGGAAGACGAAAAATAGAACGTTGGGTGCATGTTTGTCACTTTTGTTAATTTGGGCTTTTATTTGTCCAAATCGCGAAACACTGAGTATCCACGAGGGAATTTTCCCTTAGTAATATTAGAGAACTTAGAGCCCGTTTGGGATCGATTATTTTGGAGCTAAAAGCGCTTTTTGATTAAAATTTAAATATTTGTAAAAAATATTAAAAAATATTTTGACATCTATCTATAATCACTTTAAACGATTATTTTAATAATCACTAATCTTGTGTTTTTCCTAAAAGTGATTTTTAGAGTCGAAAATATTACTATGGATCCAAAATCATTTCAAGTGATTATTTTAAAAAACAATCCCAAACGGGCACTTACTAAAGAGATCGCTAGTCCACATAAACGACGTCAAATTTTGATGCGCGTTTCACAATATCGTTGGTTTCTTATAAGAATTAACACACCGAAGAAAAGTTGCATGATATGAATAATGATTTAAGGTTATAATATTAGTATATATAGAAGGTATAATGAGATAATTAATTATGTTTTATATTTTGGTTCCTTCATTGATGAAAAAGACCCCTTATCAGTAGATAGAAAACTAGACTACTCTTAAGTAGTATTTATCCATTTAATCCCATCCCCGTTTGGTTAAAACCCCTAATGAAACATACATATGAGAAAGTAATCTTTAGTGTGAAAAAATTTATGGCATAAAAATAAAGTTACCAATATATGACATTATCTATGTAATAAATGAGTATTTGGTCAAAATTATCCTAAGATAAAAAGTTTTAAATGCAAATGTTCACAATTTCAAGCACATAATCATATGATAAAGTGTTTATAATTATTGAGTTTTTCTATCGAGAACCTAAATGTTCCAAAAATGGTAGTTTATATCCATAATTAAAAAAATACCTCCTAGAGCTAGCTAAAATCCAAGAAAACAATTGTGTATGTAGTACTAGACTAGAGGTCAAACTCAAGAATTAGCTTGGACTTGGTAAATGATAGCCATTAATCATATTTAAATTTGATTTTTTCAGAATCCTTTCGACTTGAGTTTATAAGCTACTCTAAGTACTATAACATATATGGACTTTCAAGTCATTATCTCATATTTGTAATGCGCTAAAAATGTGCAAAAAGGGGGGAGGGGTATCCTCAAATACCCCAAATGAAATGTTTCATAGACCAAATATACCAGGATTCGAACCCACGTCGCTAAGATACTAACCAAATACTACAACCATTCCGCGAGGAATCCCGATGCTTCTTTTTATACAATATTATGTACTTATAGTTACATACTCGAAAAAGAAAAGAAATCTATCCGGCCCAAATAAACAAATCGTGTCCTATATGATTAATAATTATATATACATGACCTGATGACGCCTATATAGTATACTATGGTCTCTAAAATATTATTCTATAATCTCCGTGAAAAAGTTTCCATCAAAAGTCTTAAGGTTTCAGTTTTGATACAAGTAGTCCTTGACACTAATTGTGTTAGTTTTACCATAGGAGTTACACAAAAACACAATAATACCATACACAGTGAGTACACAAAACTTATTTGTGGTCTCTAATTTTGTAGGACTTTTTTAGTTTTCTTTATTATTATATTTTGTCAATTAATTTAATTTAAATAATTAACCTTTTGAATCTATTATACAACACCACCACACGGCAATACCACCCTCTTTCTATTGCTTGAAAACTTGACCAAACCCGACACCATCTTCGATAGGGCTGTAAACGTATCGAGCCGAGTCGAATAGTAGATGTACATGCTTGTTTATTTATTGATATATTTAAACGATCCGAGCTTTGAAGTTAGTGTTCGAGCTCGGCTCGTGAGAGTATAACAAAAAAGATCGAGCCCGAGCTCGAAAGCTCGTTTAAAAGTGTTTCGAGCTCAAGCTCGAGCTCAAAAGTCCGTTTAAATCTATTTCAAGCTCGAAAGCTTTTTTTATATCTCGGGCTTATTTGGATTAATAATAAGATAGACTGTTTGCAAATCATTTAATTATATAGATTTTCACTTAAAACATAATTGACTATCGTAAACTATCATTAAATACAGACACATACTCTCTCTTTGGTCTGTTGAGTTTTGAATGGTATTTTATAATTAGGTAGGTAGAGGATAGAGTGATGTAAGTTTTGGGTTAAGATAGGGTTTTTTTAATATAGTAATTAGTTTTAAATATTAGAAAAAATATATTTAAAATATATTTATAATTAATGTATTTTTCACGAGTTGTATTGAAAAGCTCGTGAACAGGCTCATTTAATTTAATGAACAATCTCGAGCCAAGCTTTTTACGAGCCAAGCTCGAGCGGCTCACGAGCGGCATGGTTCATTTACAGCCCTAATCTGCTACTACCACACAAAATCTCCACCATCTCCTCACCTATCTAAAGTTAGCAAAGTTTTTTAACTAACAAAACCAACACAAAATATAAAACAAACTTTTAGAATAATCAAGTAAGGAAAGTATATTAGCACTTAGAGTGTATTAAATTAATAACTTTTACAAATGTATATTAACCACTAAAATAATTAATACAGGCAAAAAAAGATTAAAAAACATCTCTATGTATTTGTAATTTGTTATAGAGTAATGATATATACCACCCAAAATCATACCACCCAACTATACCACCCATGACGTGGGATAAATTGGTTACCTAAAAATCGTTAATCTAATTATTTTCTTGATTTGATTAACAATTTACTTCCAACCAATTCACGCCACATCATGGGTGGTATAAATTTGGGTGGTATATATACCACTCTTTGTTATAATCTATGTAAATATGTCTATTACTAGGAAATAAAAGTATCCCGAATTATGTTGAGATATTTACAATTATCAAATCCTTATGGTAAATTTTCCTTATGTTTATGATTTTAAAATTTAGTTATATGTTAAGAACACTCAAATAATATGCTGAAATATCTTTATTCTTTTTCATATAACAGAACTTAAACACATATTTAAGGTTCCCGATTAGATACAGAAATCCCGATTCTAACCTCCGTGCAAAAGTATTTGTGGACCAACACAATATTAAATAGATTCAAATGACATTATTCATCTATAAGGCCCAATTGACAAAAAGAATATATATAACCCAAAAGACAAAATGTGTTGTCACTGAATTCTGGGTAAAATACCAAATACTCCATACGGTTTGACAAAGGGTAAAAAAAACCTTATGGTTTTAAAATGGACAAATACATCCCTATGGTTTCCTAACTCGTAACAACTCACCCTCTACTAAATATTACACTATAACTTATGACAGTGCCGGTCCTGTCGAGTTTAGGGCCCTCAGCGAAAATTTAAAATGGGCTTTCATATCGAAAAAAAATTATAAGATCATAATAATTTTTATCAAAATTATATATTGATAAAACTAAATTTTCATTAAATAAAATTTTTACATTAACAAAAAGATTTGATATCTCATTATAAGTTTGTATGAGAAAAAACTAATGAAATAAAACCTCAGACAAATAAAAAAATTTAAGGTCTTGTTAAAACCCAATAGGATAAAAAATTAATAATTATTAATTAATATTGAATACAGGTAAAAATTATTGTTTGAATTCATCCGGTTTTTGATTTGATGCTAATTGTACTTACAAAAGAAATATATTAAGTAATTTATAATTAGTATTTAATACATTGAAAAAATACTTTTTTTAATTAAAAGAAATTGTTGTTTGATGAATTCATCTGCATTATCAATTGATGAATTTGGAAAATTGAAAGAAGAAAACTTCCGCATATTTCTAAACAAATAAGTAACCATGTATACTGCATTCTCTAAACAAAACAAAAGAAAGTTAAGTGGATTGAAAATAAAAACCTTCACTTCACTATAATTTATAAAAGAGTAATGATATTTGTCACCCTTTTCGTATCACTCTTTTATCACCTCCTACATGTATGCCTACATGTACCAATAAATGAGTTTCACTATCCTATTTAATTTTTCTCTATCTTCTATTCAAGAAAATCAAAACATATATATAGAAGGGTGATAAAAAGGTGACATGAAAAGGGGTGATATATATCATTACTCTTTATAAAAATAAGATAAAAAGTTCTTCCCTAAATGTGTTCGAATAAAACATAATAATTTCATGAAAACTCAGACATTGCAATTTTCAAAATTAAAATTAATAAAAATCTAACACTATCATATTTTTAAATCATAAAAACATGCCAACAAATTTATTGATTATAAAAAATTGGTCTCCACTAAATTATAAAATTAATATATTTATAAATTATAATATTTAATTATAGAATAACAATAAAATAGAAACTGTAATTTAGAAATTAAGAATAAAAATACCTGGAAAAATGAAGTAAGATGAAAACTAAAGTATAAATATTTTTTAATAATACCATGCTTATATGTTTATATAGTATTTTTTTTCCCCGATAGTGATTGGACAAATACTTTTTAAGAATTGGAAGATGTTGGAAAATGGAATCAAGTCGGGTAAGCAAGCATGTTGTTTAATAAATACAAAGGTTGGGATGTATATGGGCCTTTAATATTATATTTTATATAGAACATAAATTAGAAAATGGGCCCTGAGTGTTGCCCCAGTTGCACCTGATTAGGAACGGCTCTGGCTTATGACTGAGTTGCACCGAGTTACACCTAGTTACTAAAAGTTATAATATAATTTTAAATAGAAAAAGTGAGTTGTCACGAGTTAGGAATCATAAAAGGATTTTTATCCCGTTTAAAATCATAAACGATTTCTTGACCCTTTGTCAACCATATGAGGGTATTTGGTATATTAATTATATTTAGAGTGATATTCCTCTCCTAATTCAGATCCACCTTGAAACTTTCTATCTTTAATTTATAATAATTTGTTTAAACTCAATATATTTTGAACGTTGGTTTGAATATCAATATAAACACTTTCTATGTCAAAAAAAACAAAGAAAAAAAACACTTTCTCTTTTTTTGTTAAGTGTTATCAATTAAATTTTTTTGTTTCTTTTTAATTTTACATTCACATTTCTTTCATCTTTACCATTTCTCTGTTTTCGATTTGTAACATATAAAACTTACATTACAATTATAAAAGAGTAATATTGAGTATCACCAAAAAATCATTCATGATATAGCTGTTAAATGGTCCAATCATTTTAATCACTTTTTTTATTCTATAATTGGACCACTTAATATCCACATCATGGACGATATTGGATGTAATCTTTTTCAATATGATAATAAAAAACAAAAGGATCTCATACAACGATGAATTGGGACAAATGATGAAAAGGTAAATTTAGATTTACAAAAATGTTCTTTTTAATGTCTATGTTATTTTTTTTGGCATTATGTTTAAATTAGTAAGTTTTTGTGTACTTAGTGATAACAGTAGTATAATTGTTGTAAATAATAACTTTTAGGATTGATTCGGTTATAATAGTAATATAAATGTTGTGAATAATAACTTTTAGGATTGATTCACCTAATCTGACAATGATATTGTTGATCAAATCTGGACATATAGTATGAGTGGCTTTTTTTTTCATACATGAGAGGCTTAAATAGCCGTTAAGAAATAGATAGTATGAGTAGCTTTAATGGAAAAAGAAACCCTGTGATCTTCTTAATTATGTGTAGAACCCTTTTGCCCCTTAGGTCAAAAAATAGCCACAGAAAGCCTACATGCTCAAATTTATAGTAATTGGGGGTTCCTCTGTTAACTTTTTGTCCAAAGTTCAAGCCACGCGTGGATTGTAATTTTTTAATTGTTTTCACTTAATATTTTATTTTTAACACATTAAATGGATAAAACTTCCTCTGTCCCTTGTTCTATTTCAACATCTTTTTTTTGGGTTGGGTAACAGTTGTATTAAAAAGAAAATTGTACACTAGCATCTTTTTCAACATCTTGCAAGCATACAAATCTTTACAGACGGTAAGGACAATTTTTTATGTGATATGACTCATAATCTCAACATAAATAAACACAATATTGGTTTATATTTATGATATTAAAGAATGCATAAGAAAATATACAAAAAAAGGAGTAGATAAGACCGTGAAAAAACCAGGATTTAATATTTAGGAGGGACAAAAGAAGGGTTTCAGAAAATTTATGGAGGACGAAGCTTAATAATTTCTATTTTTTTTTATAAAGGTGAAATTGGGCCTTTTAGAAAATTTAGGGGGGCCAAGCCCCAAATTGTAATACATAGTTTCATCCCGTATATCCATCCCTGAGAATAAAGGAATGATACACACTTACAAACTCTTTGAAAGAATTATCACATCATCTAAAAATATAGCAGACCTTGACCGTGAGTGTCGCACAAATAAAAAAATGCCTTCGTATACAAGTTTATGTATATTTTATTCATACAATGGATTTGGAATAAGTTATTAGATAAAAATTCAAGCACAAAACTAGAACATATATAATTTTGTTAATTTTAGTTCAATGTGTTGAGATAAAAATATATATATATATATATATATATATATATATATATATATATATATATATATATATATATATATATATATATATTTGTGTAAATATTTTTAACACTTTTTTATCGGAATTATTGGCCTTTCATTATGGTTTGAGATAGAAATAAAATTATGGATATTATTACATGTGATAGATACAAATTACGAAGAGTTTCATGCGTTAATGAAGGACAATAGCAAACTCTAAGAATTAGTCTTGTCGCGTAGTTTGCAAGTGTTGAAAATTTGTAAAAAGAAATCCATTCTTTGAGGTAGAACATATTTATCGAAAGACGAATTTAAGTCTGAATTTGATTGTAAGAAAAGAATCAGAGTCAGAGAATGTTAGAGTATTTACAAAAAGGTATCACAGAAAATAAAAATGAAATTTCAATTTTTAAAATTAGTTTAAGTATCCTGTGAGAGTCTTTTTTAAATGCACGTTATTGAGGGCCTGTTTGGAAGCGCTTATTTTAGAGTAAAAAGACGCTTTTAGAATAACATTTTAAATTTTAAAAAATTATTAAAAATAATTTTGAAATCTAAAATTATTTTAAGTGCTTTTTTCAAGAAGTACCAATTTTGTGCTTCTCATAAAAGTGCTTTTTAGGATAAAAAAACTCTTAAATATTTGAAACACTTTTGGGATTGTTTATTTTAGAGCAAAAAGCGATTTTCAATTAAATTTAAATACTTGTAAAAAATATTAAAAAATATTTTGATATCGGAAATCACTTTAAGTGATTTTTTAATAATCATTTATCTGGTGCTTTTCCTAAAAGTGATTTTAAAAGTTTAAAATATTTTTAAGAAGTCAAAATCACTCCAAGTGATTATTTTAAAAAGCAGTCCCTGTTTGGTTTGCGAAAACATTTTCTGTTTTCGTTTTCAGAATATATTTTTCGTAAATGGTTTTCGTGTTCTTTTCAAAACTTTTAGAAAATATGGAAAACGTCTTTCACGTTCTCTAATATAGCAGTGTTTCATTTTCTCTAGTCAAACACGTTTTCATTAATATTTTGAAAAATATAAAAAATAAAAACAAAAAATACCTATTATTTTCACGAACCAAACGGACCTAAGTCTGTTAATGAAAAGAAAAAGTAGAAATAATGTTATCTTATATTACACAGTTACATAGGGCTGCACAAGGGTGACCCAAACCCGCCCAACCGAAAAAACCGACCCAAAATCGGCCCGAAAAAACCAAACCGAGCCCCACCCGAACCCATTGGGCAAAAAAAAATAAGTATTTGGGTATTGGGTCGGACTGTGGGTTTGGCTTTACCAAACCCGCGGTTACCCGCACCCGACCCGAAACAGATTTTTTTTTTATATATATAATAAGATATTGCAGCGTATTCAATACGCTGCTTTTGTTTTCGTTGCTTTTCACTCTTCATTACACGAAGGGTCATTTGACCCCTCTCTCATTCCAATCACTGCGTTCTCGCTCTCTCTCTCAAACCGCCTTCTCTCTGTCTCTCTCCATGGCTCTCGAAAACCCTAAACTTCTAGCCCTGCATCTTCCCCATCCCCGTCTAATCCCGCCGATTAAAAAGTGTGGTATTGTATCATGGTTAACTTGTTCGATTGTTTATATGCCGGTTTACTAGATGAGAAGAAGGGTTTAGAGGAGGCCTCTAAAAGGGTTAATCTCGGCTTTGTTTTTCTTAAATCAAAACCCCCTTTTATCAGGTATTAATAACCCTAATCCTTGTGTATTTTTAAGCCGATGTGTTCTCTAATTAATAGCTTGAGTATTGTTGTTGTTTATGAAAAGAAAAACCCTTGAAACTGATTTTCGGTTGGTTGATTTTGAACTTTGTATTACGTTTGATTATGAATATGAGTTGATTATGAGTATGAGACTATGTTTTTTGTTATTGGGTTGTTTTTATAATGCAAATATGATAATTATAAATCGAAACATTGATTTCTAATGTCTCTGTATGTTGCCTACTTGCATGTATTCAAAACAATGAGATGAATTGGTGATGGATTTGAATGCTTAAAGTTAATGCTTTGTTTCTTATGCCAATTTCAGGTATTACTCCCTAACACTTTCTATTTTTTCAATAATACAGTTATAGATAATTAGATAAAACTTCAATTGATCTTAACTTTTTTGTCTTTTCTTCTCTTTTACAGGTTATGTTGGATTGTATGAGTTGAGTGTGACCTAAGAGTCGAGTTTAACACATTTGTAACCCATAACCTTAAGGTATAATGAATCTTTTCGAATCTTACAAGTTATTAGATTTTCAATTTAATAATGTTTGCATCTCCCATATTCCCACCCCATGATTACACCTCAATATAACTATGTGTAATTGTGTATGATCCATTGTGGAATATAAGGTTGAGTTGGCAACTACTTAATTGAATCTTTAGTAACTTGTAATTTTTAAAAGAGGTCCCTTGTCCCTAAAATGTCCCTAAGATTATAAAAGGCCAATGAAGATATTAAATCTGAAGCTAAATGTTAAGCCAATGATGAAACCAAATATGAGGCTAACTATATTTAACAATTTCTTCTCTTCTGTGATGCAAATTTACAGGAATTATGTTGGATTTGAAGTTCTTTTTGGAATCACTAAAGGATTTACACCCCTGTTGTACAAGATCTTTGCTATGCACAATTTAGATTGCAAATTTTCAATGTTTTGTAATTTTATATGTGGTTCAATGTTGTAATAGTAATGTAGTGCTGTTTTATATAAAAAAACTATTGTAATTTCAATAACTTACTGTTTTTAGAAAGTTACTAGATTTTAGTTACTTTTTTTGAAAAATTTCTATTGTTAGAACATAACCGAACCCGATCCTAACCCGACCCTAACCCGCCCTACCCAACCCGCACAGTTTCAGTAAAAAATATTGGTTATTGGGTTTAAGAAAATGAAAACCGAAAATTAAGGTTGGGTATTGGGTTTACCCCTACGGGTCGGTTAACCGCCCCGTGTGCTGCCCTACAGTTACACACCATCGAACCCACGATGCGTCCGAGTGCTTAAAATATTTGGGCTATAGTACAAATACAACGTTATTCATACTTTCATATTAGGACTACATTAATATTACAGGCCGAGACTAATCATATAAGGCCCAATTAACCAACGCTATCGTTTATAGGGTGTAGTGTAAATTATTGTCGTCTCTCTTTAGAACCAAAGCTAGGGTTTAAACGAACGACGTCGTAAAAATGGGAGGAAAATGCCCACACAGAGCCGTGAAGAAGCGTCGCTACTCTCACAAGAGGTTTCGTCTGGCTAAATTTTTGGTGAAAGGGGACGACGCCGTCTATGACGAGATGCAGAAGTCTGAAGCTGACCGTAAACCTCTGCCCGTTGACGAAGACCTACCCGGGATGGGTCAATTTTATTGTTTACACTGCGAGTAATTCTTCTTTTCTCAGTTTTTCTTAATTAATTTTCAATTTCGTTTCTTATTTTGTAAATATATTGATTTTTCATTGTTTTTGTTTAAAAAGTCGATATTTTGCTAACGTGTCCGTGAGGGATGAGCATTTCAAGACGAAGAAACACAGGAAACGGTATGAATATATAAATTTATGTATTTAAATCTACGATTAGATGTGTGAATTTCTTATTGAAGCTCAATTTAATAATTTATTTTAAGTAAAGCACGAAGTACTACATTTAATTGCACCATTAGTCCTGTGATATGTAAAATAGGCTAACATAATATCGTGTATCAAAATTTTGTAGGTTAATCACATAAATAGAAAACATGTCTGTGGAGTGATTTACAAATGTATGTAGGGTATGTTTGCAATATCAGAGTTGCTAATGTAGTGTATATTTGTTAATTGCACCATTGGTCCCTGTGTTATGTGTTATCTAGCCAAACAGTACCCTGTGTTTCAGAAAGTAGCCATATATCTTTGTTATCACTATAATAGAATTAAGCTAACAATGAATTTTGTGTTATTATTCAGTGTTAAAATAATGTTGGGCCCGAAGCCACACAATCAATATGATGCGGACTGTGCAGCAGGAATGGGCCTGCCTGATAATGGCCCAAAGCTAATGTCAACAGCTTGAGATCTGTGTAAAATGTCACTCTAGGTTTGGTTTTTGAGTAAAAGTTGTGTCAGTTTTAAATTATTATTATTATACTGTTTTTTTGTAGAGTATCTATTTCCATGAAACTTGTATTGGACAAACTAGTAGACGTTATTATCCATTTATACTAGAAAAAATATTGAGTTTTAGTTATTATTGTATGATGTTTAACTCTGTTTTCTTTTGTTGTCTGAGTTTTTGCAAATAAATTTATGATTTAGTGTGACCAAAGTCAGTTTGTTAGAAAATTAGGGGGAAATCTATGTTTGAAAATTGAATATTATCTATACACAAGCAATAAGTTATTTACTAGTAATTTACTACTCACTTAAGTACTTTTGTTGAATAAGACACTTGCACATATAATCACTCTACTACATATTCATGCCAAAGTGTGTGTCTATCAATTAAGAGCTTAGTTTAAGACTTGGGTCTCATTCTAGGGGGAATAAAAGAGTCTACCCACATTTCTAACAAATAAATAGTGATTGCAGTTGTTTTTTTGTTTACCTAAAATATATATTAAAATTTTACAGAATACACAGATGGCCCAACCAATCCCGGGAAATAACAATTAAACAAGACAACGTAAATACTAGATGAAACCTGTTAAATAATTGTTTTAACATGTTTTAGAACACAGGAGAAGCATTACACAGGGGCCAACAGGGCAATAAACCCTTGTTCAAAATTAACACAAAAGTATACTGTATGATGGTAATGCTCGAATGGTTATGAAAACCAAAATACACATAAACTATTGTCTACTGAATATATTCAGGCATAGTTTACTCTTGTAGTAGAAGTGGAAACGCACATTAGACCAAATATGCAAACTACTGTCAAATGAAAAACATTCAGGCATACTAGTTTTTACTCACAAGATTCCATCTAAATTACCTTTAGTTACTACTCTTACACTACATTTTTCACCAACTTTAAAATACACCTATATAAACCCAATTAATCACTTTAAATCCCCACCACATATAAATAACTCAAATATAAATTAAATAAAAATCAAAAAATTTAAATTCTCATTTTTCATCAAGAAGAATATCAGTCTCCTCAAACCTTTTATGGAAAAGGGGGCTCGGCACATGACTAACATTGATATTTGCACTATTTTCATATGCCATTTAGATATTTGCACTACCTTTCCATGATTAACATTATGCATTGAGTGTCCTTTTTTTTCAACTGCATTGATTGTTATTTGTGTTTATCTATGAGAGTAAGGTGACATTTGTTTTTTAAGTAATAAGTGCTGAATGCTGAATGAACAGATGAATAGGACTTATTCTGTTGAGAGGCAGTGTCTCAATAATTCAGACTTAGTTTGAAATCTTAATGAAACAGACCCGTTAATAGTCATTCAGATCTGAATTGGACAATAAAAACAAACAGTTTTATTGATCCAGTGTCTAAATGAACCAGATTAAGATCTCATTAAGTGCAAACAAACACTCCCTAAGTAAATTGATAAAGTAAAGATACTTATCATCCCTTTTTGCTTACTCATGTATCACTTTTTATGTTAAAATTTTAAATATCAATAAAAACGTTTTTCTTTCTTAAATAATTATTTTCTTTTTCTTTTGTTTAATGACAGATTAAATGATACATGAAAAGTGATAAATGAGTAAATAAAAAAAGATAATATATAGCAATGCTCAATTGATGATTGAATCGTAGAATTTTGATTACTCAAAAGAAAAAATATTTCTTTTTCTTTTTGGGCCATTCCTTTTTGTTACTCTCTGTCTATTAATATTTGTTATACTTTTTCTTTCACATAATTAAAAAAAAAAATTAATTTCTTATATTTTTACAAAACTACTTTCAACCAACTAAATAAATAATAATGATGATAAACTTTTGAATATTAAATAAAAATAGAATTGGTAAAAAATGTAAATAAGTTCCTTGGTAATTTAAATAAACAATTTTTTGTGGATATTTGTTTTTAAAAATTATGACAAACATTAATGGACCAATGAAAAATCTACATTCTGAAGTAGGGAATTTGATTTGTGATGTAGCGTTTATTATTTTTTCTTCAACGCTACATGTTCCTAAAAAATAAGCAATTGCTTACACTTTTTGATTATTAAAAAAAGTTCAATATTTTATCTTTATTGATAACATAATTTTTTAGTTTTTTATTTTTAATTTTTTTCTTCATAAAATGTGAAATTGTGAAGTATAACGTTCTAATTCTATTCTATGTATTGAAATAATTTTTCAGTATTACATCGATATTACATATTGATAATAGAAATTTAAAGGTTTTGAACAAAATTTTTAATTAATTTTTTTATATTAGTAATAATATTTATTTTAAAATAAAAAAATTATAAAACTGCTAAAATAATTTCATATAGTTATGGTGAGAATAACACTTTCAATAATTATTTTAGAATCAGAATTCTATATATAAAATAATATAAAAAAAATTAAATTATTTACTATCATGCTATTTCGTTAATTTTTAAAATAAAAATTAGTGTTGTGCCAAACTCATTGTTTGAGCGATATTTTTTGAAACTTAATATAATATTATATAATTTTATGATATTTATTAATTATATAGTATTATATCATAGTATTATACAGAGATAACTATTTAAAAGTTCTAATCTTATAATATTATTCTTTAAATAGTCTATCTTATATTTTTAATTTTTTTTAAAAAGAATTAAAAATTATTTAATTAGATTGATTTTCTTATCTTACCTCTCATTAATTTTGATACATTACCAATCAAATTCTAAATATTCCTAATTATAAAAAAAATCTTTTCATAACAGATTTGTTCTATATTTTTTAATTCTATAACGGTGTTTCAAAACTATAGCTACAAATCCTTTTTTTTCTCCAAACATCCTCTTTACTCCCGACAACACCACAATACAACCACCACCACCACATGGAAACCGATATCCTATCTCCTAACCCCCACTGCATCATCACTACAGATTGTCCTTGCCATTAATGACACCATGTATAGTTCGTGTTTGAAGACACTACGAAGAATAAAAATTCTACTAATAATTCACAAATCATGCTCAATATCCAATGAAAATCACATTTGAGCCAAAAACTAAATAAGACGTTTTAGTATAAGCATGAACATCAACAAAATTAAGGTTATTATACCTATTGAATATGAAAGCAACACAAATAATAGACATAGTCTGCATAAATCTTATAAAATTATTAGGTTATCAAATAAAAATGAATCAATCACTCTTAAGTAGATAAAACTTTTTTAGTGTTCGAGTTGTGTCTTCTGCCCATTTCCATCGCACGACAAGACATATTCCATTTGTTACTTTTACATGCATAATAGAGAAGACCATTATCACAAATTGTATCTATATCTTTTTTATTATTCCGTAATCGGCCTAGTTGATTTCTTGGAATTACTGGGATATCTAGGGTAGAGAATTAATTCCAATACTAAAGCAAAGGTAATACCAATGGCACCACTAAATGGTTGAAATAGGTCGGTACCCGTGAACCATATCAGAATATTACGCCAATTAAACAAAAAACCACACATTTAAAGAATGAAGCTTGAAGCTAGATTCCCTGCTACTAACCCCACTGGAAAGTTAACCAGTTAAGAAATAATTGGACTAGTGAGAATAAGCTATACTAGTAGTGCTTATATGTTAAAAAGAGAAAGAAAAGGAAAGACTCCCCTGCTTTGAAAATCATTGATGTTGACTTTTGTTGCTTTTCGGAGAATTTAATATCCGTGTACGATTCTTGGTAATCAAACTTATCATTCCACTGGGTTTCTCCGCCTCAGCTGCTACAATTTAAAAAAATGCAGATGGACTCGTGGTTTAGTTCAAAATCGAGTCTTAATTTCTGAAGACTTTGCTTTGAGTCATCTCGGGCATGGTTCAGTCACATGATCTCTTAAATTCTTAACCACCAAAATATTTATAAACCTTAAATTCTTAGATATTGTCGTCTTCTTTAATAATCTACTATATATTTTTATTGTTTTTTGATATTTAAAGAACAAATAATGGAGGGTGATTTTTTTTTGTAATGGTAATCAAAAATCACAATTTGCAAAACATTGTCCTATTTGGTAATATGCTATACAATACTCTTGAGTATCTCAATTTTAGATTAGATTTAATGGTAAAAGAACTAATTTTGCAGGGAACTTTTCCATTTTTGGTCTATTTGTATCACCAATGTAAGTTTCTATATCCACCCAAAATATTCTCATAATTCATACTAAAACCCTAAATTATTCATCCAATCTTTTGATTTCAGACCATCATTCCGAATAATTATCCAAAACAATCAACATAACAATTCTTGGACATGTCTGCTGGATTTGTGCCTAGTATGGATCATCTTTTGTTTCTTTAGACAATTTAATGGTGCTGACAGTTAATTCAGTTGGTACTTGTTTCCAAATGAACTACAATATCCTCTTCATTACATATGCCGAGAGAAGATGGGATACTTCCTTAAAAAAGATTATTATCAAGCAACAATCTTTATACAATGGAAATCGTTTTTCATGACAGTAATTGGAATTTGATCTTCCCAATGTATATCCGTTAAACACCCAGTAATTTTTCACCATAAAGGGTGAAACTATTCACAAACTCTCAAACATGACATGATATTGGGAAGTAACCAAATAACATAAAAAATTGAGTAAGAATTCCTAATGCAAATTCACCATATAGTTTTGAACCTTCTTTCACTTTTCACACAAAATATCCACATATACTTAGGCATATATATTTAGCTATATAACATAACAGAAAGGCCAATAGTGCAATGACATGTTCCAATAATGGAAGGACTAATTTTACAATTAACAGGGGGATATATTTAGATATATCACATACCTGAAGTACAAATGGTGCAGTCTATAGGGATTACATTTAAAGTAGAAGGGATTTATAGAAAAAATGGTGCAATCTATATTTAGCATTAAAAGATAAATACTATAAATGTTAAAAAAAACGTGGTACAATATAATTGTTTTAATTGGGAAAAAAGAACTAGTATTCTGTTATACTGACATCATTAATAAAAAACTAATGGAGCAATTATACTTTTAATAATATATTTAAGACTATTCTCCTTCCAATAGTAACATGGTGACGATTACAATCACTATTGCTTAGGTTGTAACTCAGCTTATTAGATATGGAGGCAATTGTGCCTACAATAAACAAAACTATATCATCTCTGCTTCATATTAATTTTGTTAAAGAACTCTAACCTAATAAAAGGAAAAAGAAAAAGATATGTGTTGTGCTGCATTGGCCCTCAGACTACTCATGACGCTGCTAGAAAATTTTTGGGGTAAAAAAAAGCTATGGCCGGGCGGTTCTTGTGCTTCAGATCAGAACCTTGATATGCTTTAGCAGGTCCAACCGTCTATATTTTGCAAAAATAAGTAACAAATCAGAATATCTAAGCCATTGAAAACAGGAAATTCAAAAAGCATATACATTATACACACATCTAACATAACAAACAAATATAACGTGTTTCGTCACTAAAGAGGGATTTTTATCTTTAGCGATTGTTTTTCGTCGCTAAAGGATGGTCGTTATACTTTGGTCGTTAATGACCAACTTTAATGACAATGTGTCATACCATTGGTCTCTATTTGGTAGCCTCACGTATTAGCTACGAAATTCATTTAATAGCGCCGAGCCTTTAACGACGACTATTTCATTGCTGAAGGATTTTATTTTCCATTTTATATTATTATAAACAGAAACCAAATTTATGTGTCTTTAGCGACGAACTTGTCTTAGCTAAATGACTTTCAATTATTATAAGTTTATATTAATTATGTGTATTAAAATAGCAAATATAATTATATTTTGGATCTTACTAATCGTAATACACTAAAAATTAATAAACTTAATTATAAGCGAAATAAATAGACAACGCTAAATTCATGGGGAAGGTCATTCGAAGAAGAAATAGTTGAATATCAAATTAGTACAAAAAAATGTCATAGTTAAACATCATCATCATCGGTGTTCCCTTGTTTTTCGCGATCTTAAGAATGAGGATCCTAGGAGGGTCTTCGTGTCGAGGAGGTATTGAAAACAAGTTGGCCTTCACGTGCCCAGAGCTCGTTAAACCAATTCATAAAGATCCCAACTTCCTCTATGTTATAACTCTCATGCATGGAAGTCGTAGAGCTGGTGGAATGGTCAGTAAAACGGGTATACGGGGGTCGGACACGTGCAGAAAAGAACTCATTATCATTGTCGAGCATGCTTCGAATTTCACTAACCATATCACGTAGAAGCTTGGTAGTAGCTAGATTACCCTTTCCCTTTGAGACCGGCCAAACACCATTCGATCCAACTTCTGGATCCCCCGCCCATCACCTTTTTAGCCGCATGGATCACTGGGTTAACTTGCTTCTTCCAGGACAATCTGGTCGACGCATTGCGTAGAAGATGATCATCCATTTGATCCAACCTAGTGGATCTGGTGCTTAGCTCGTACCTCAGTTCGACATGTTACACAAAATAAATGCATACTCACTAATCTAAATTCATATTTGTTATCACAAATTCAAATAGTCTGGTAGAAACTTATATCAGTGTCCCAGAAGTGATCGTCCCTTCATGCATTAACTTTAGTATATGTTAGCATATTGCATTTTTTATGAGTAATTTTATGAGATAAATTTTTTGTGTGTGTTTACATGTTACTTTTCATTTAATTACATGATTACATATTTGCAACATATCATGTGTCACTTGATGCCTAATTTCAAGCATGGTTATCCTTATTATATAGACATTCACATGAGTTGATTATTTCCTAGGTTATAATTTTCTATGTATCTAAATTGTTTTAAACTTCATTGTTATATGAATTCTCATTTAGAAAACATCACATGCTAGGAGTTAAGCACACAATCACAAACACTTGGACTATTTGCTATTTTGCACACCCCTTTGTCTATGTGATTGTTTAGTTAAGTTTAGGACACCCCTTGGAATCATTTGCCATAAACTTAACCTTTGTAAATATGTATAATTCATTTTTATGTGACTCTACATTTAGAAACACATCGCATAATGAGAACACAAGTATCCTAAGTTTTATTATTTATGCTTCATGGGTTTCACATAACTTTAACACTTTGTAGATCATGATTTTTCACATGTAATGAATTTGATAAAGTGCTTAACTACATACTTGTTTAGATGTTCATAGATGTTCATTTATAACGTACTTCATTTTAGGAGTTGAAACATCTAACATCACCTCTATGGCTAAAATATGCATCTACATATAATCTATTTTATATATGTTTCAGGCTTTGTGTGCATTTGCTTGAGTTAAATATTTTTAGATCATAACTTTTAATGTGTATTGAATTTATTAAAATTTTCAACTACAAATTTGTTAATACAATTTCATATATTAATCTCAAGATCATCAAATCATCAATTCTTATGCAAAAACATGTATATTCACGTTTATACTCTTGAATATGTTATATGCTATAACTTCTTTTGTGCTTGGAATTTAAAGAAATGGATAACTATCGTAGAATTGAGTTTGAAGATATCTCATGAAAGGAGATTTCATATTTGAAAAACTAAACAAAAAGTATATCCGAAAATACATTGAGTGTTTTGGAAACCATATATCGCAGAAAACTTCATGCCGTTTAAAATGGGCCCTGATTTCAAGCTAAAAATGGGAACTTGTTTTTGAAAAGTACCTGCTGGAAGTTTCCACGTAGAATATACGACCATTGGTGATCAAAATGGGAACCCGATTTCAAGTGATGTTGTGCCACATAGAAAAATTTATTGGGGATGTTATTGCCTATAAATATTTAGACACTTGAGCACCAAACCTAACTCTTCTTCTCCTTCATATGTATACATATTTGGGAAAAAATAAAACCAATTATAATATCTCAAATTAAGTCAATCTTCATCATAAAAAATTGATCAACATTATCATTGTATAATTAACTAAAGAAGGAGATTTATCAATCATCAATTTATCATCTACTCATCAAGGAGTTCATCTACAAGCATCACTTTATCATCCACTAAAAAAAGAGTCAATCAAGCTTCACTTATTTTATCTACTAATTAAGGAGACTAGATGATAATTGTGTCATTTTCTTATTAAGGAGTAGTGTTCTTATCATAATATTAATCAAACATTTGAGGGGTTTTCTCTTCCTCTATATTAGAAACGAGTGGCTTTTAAAGGTTGATATTGAGCCTATTAAAAATCTCCATCGGGGTGTGACTTATCTGTTAAAAGTCTCGGAAGATAGGTTGTGACTAAGCCTAGAAAAGTCACGGTTATCGGTTGTGGTTTAGCCCGGTAAAATCCTCATTATAAAGGTTTTGATCTCCACCTTCAAGAAGTTCAGCAAGCTTAGTGTACAAGTTTAAAATACTAAGGTGGCTACCCTAGAAAGTGGACGCAGGCTCTAACGAGTGTGAACCATTATAAACTATTGTGTACTCTCTATCCCTTACTCTTTATATAACATATTGGATTATTTGTTATAGCCTTTATATCAAACCATTATTGATCAATTGCATGAAACCCTAAAGTGTTTGAAAGAATGCCTCGCTGATTTTTCTCAAACTTATAATTTTCAAGAAAAGTTTTTATTATGAATAATTAGATTAGTGTCCTATTAACCCCCTCTAGAACTTATAGTATCATATCTGATTGTCCTAAAGAAACTTGACATAGGAATATACGGAGGCTCCACAACTGCTCCCTCTTCAACTTGAACATGTTCATGGGCAACCTCTAATACTCTCTCTTCTTCTTGTTTCATATTTTTTTTCAATATTATAACATTAAAAAAAATATTAACAAATAAAAATTTACATCTAGTAGCGCTTCCCGTTCCTGGAAGTAAATTATCGACTCGTGTCCATCACGACTCCTTGCTTTGCCCTTTCGCCAAATTAGCCGCAACTTGGATCAGTATTTTTCGTAATATAGTTATTTCTTCACAATATATGAATTCTAAAATACAAAATAAATTCTTACCTTAGACTTTTTGGAACCCAAAAATCGCAACATATTTCCATACGTCATCGCTCATATCATCTGCCTTCACACCCTTCTTATTGAAACATTTATTGATATCATGCTTGGACCCTTATATCCAGATGATGTATCTCTTTTTGTGATGTATTAATCCATTCAGGAGACATTATTTTGGGAGGTTATTGAGCCTAAGTGAGGGATTTTCCCCTATCATTTGCTATATTGTACTTTTGCTTCTTGTTTTGGACATAATACTGTTTATAGAGCTTTTGTTCCTTAATTGTCTGTTAAGTGTGTGTTTTTAGGTACATGGTTGATATAAGGTTCCAAGATTAGAAAAAGAAGTTTAAAATTCAAGATAAAACCCAAGCCAAAGCATGAAATGAGCTTAAGGCCACTTTGGGAAGTTGGAGGGTTTGTCGGAGAAATCTTTACGCCTTAGTCACTACAAAATATTTGTGAGAGTTTTGGACCTAATTTCTTATGATTAATAAATATCTTGAAGTCAATGTCGCGTGGGAAGTGACGGAAGTCAATTCGATATTAAGATGAATAAGTTATGCTAATAATCGCTGTCGTGGCTTGAACCTGAAATCTGTTAAGTAAAAACGGGTTTGGGTTATTCAAAGCTAATTAATGAGCCCATAGAAGCCCTAATTAATTTTTCACTTATTATATAAGCTTCATATCAACCACCATATCATTATATTTGGAATATATCAGCATAGAAGAGGAATTGAGCAGGAGGGAAGAGTTTAAACGCCAGGAGAAGGAGAAGACAAGAAGGGTTTGTCTATTAACCCAACGATTCTCCTCAATCCCATATCCGAATCCCTTCAACCAAAAGAGGAAAGTTATTTTGTTTTGAATTTTAGACATGATTATAGCTTTCGTTTTACTTAGTTTTTACTTTTCATTCATGAACAAACCTCATTGCTTGAGGTTTGTTTTGTAAGAAACCATGTTTAGCTTGTTAAATGATTTATTGTATTTAGGAAATGATAATGTTTAAATTGAGATTGGTCTTTATTTATATTCTATTGACTTATATGTTTATTATAAATACTACCCATACAGTAGCTAAGTAGTGGGTAGCTCAAGTAATTAAGCTTTCACCCGGACGGGGGTTTAATTGTCGAACTAGCATATATGCGCCTAGTGCAAGATATTGAACTGGAAGGTCTTGGTGGTGGTGCCTAGGGTGTGATAAAATAAGATATAATTAAAGTGCAAAAACACCCTAAAACTACACGGTTCTGCAAGTATACAGATCGTATGCAAGTTTTAGATAAAGATTCGTTCCGCAGAGACTACAGAGGTTAGGAGAATCTTATGCAAATACCAAGTGCAAATAATTAAAGCTAGAACAACTAAACGCAAATAAAAATAAAGACAGATAGATTTTTGTTTGATTTTATAATAAACTAAATTAAACTAAGAATTTAAAAGACAGAAAAATAAATATGAAAGAGAAGTAAGTAATATGCGAATATAGCTTAAGTTATTAGCATGTTATCCCCCCTAATTTTGCCGTTCTAAACATGTAAGGGTGAATTATGTAGTATTTCCCTAATCGGTCCCAATATGCTATCGGTAGTTTAAAATAGGATTTACCTGTGTCAATAAGGCTTCCTAAGCAAACTTTTCCTGTAATTGGTAAATAGTCACAAAGACTAAACCATAGTGATTATCTAGCTAGGTTGGGTTGTCAGATCAAACCTAAAACTAAACGTTATGTGCTAAACATGCAATTGAACACCGTTGTCAATGGTATCCTAATTACTAGATGGTAATTCTAATGGCGGCCGTCCACAAGAACACAGAATATAAATTCAAACACATAAACAGAGAATAAAAACTATAATTCTATTTAAAACATTAAATTCTCAAATTAGATAGATGTCAATCAAAACTAGGGTTCATACATTAATGCTAAAACTTAAGCTAAAGAAATTTAGTTCATGCAAGAAAAGAAAGAAATTACAAAATTAAAGGTAGAAGAAGACATTGTTGATGACAGCTCCTTCCAGACTTCTCTCTTATGTTCTAAGCTTCCTCTTGGTTTAAGGTTTCACCAAGGATGATTTAAGATTGTTAAGAGGCTGTATTTATAGTGTAGAGGTTGACCTAATTCGTTTCTTTAGAGATAACTTAAGTAATGGACTCCTAGCCCAACTCAAATTCGTAAGGAAATAAAGATAAACACTGCTGCGCTGTTTTGGGTGTATCTTCTTCGTTATTGGTCGGATTTAGCTCCATAAGATACCAAAAGAATCGCAACAGAATTATCTAGACCCTATAGAAGGAAATTACCAAATTCGGCCTATTTCTTAGGTAAAAACACCAATCTTTAGACGTGTGTGCAGAATCCCAGATTTAGGCAGCTTTGCCTTTTCCATCTTTTTAGCTTTTATTTCCTTATCTCCAATTTCCATGCATATCCTTCCATAAGTTGTAGTCTTTGACTTGGACTCTAATTAATCTCCATAATTATCTTTAAAGCTTCACACTAAATAAACAATTAAATCCAATATGCTCTAAAAATAATAATTCTACAAATCAAGACCCAAAATAGGAAAGTGCACTAAAATAAGCTAAAATCAACCTATAAACTAATAAATAAGCCTAAAATGATGTCTCATGAGTATATTTTACTATCACAAATGAGGAGACATCACTTGCCCAGTAGGTAGTCAAGAGGGATGGAACTTAATTCACCTAAACACCTTAGGCGTGTATGGTTGCCTTCTAAGTCTACCCAGATGGGAGTTAGAAGGATAGTAGAATCCCGGCTAATGAGAATCGCCAACTCACCCTTATTCATAAAACCATTGAATTAGCGACATAGGTAATTACTAGCAAAGCTCAAGCACTCATCTTGCATATTTACATTAGTTATTTGCATTTGTAATTTTAGTTAATTAGTACTTTAGTCTATTTGTATTTTAATCCTTAACATAAAAACAAAACAAATATCATATTTACCTTTCTTATCTTTTATTTCATTAGAACTTTACATTATTTTACTTTTAGAACACTGAAATCGTAATTTTGATAGTCCCTTGGACGATAACTTGAACTTATCAAATATATTACTCGTGACGACATGTACACTTGCGGGAAGTTAAGCCTTTCCTGGTGTTGATCTTTCATATCACACTCTAGGACGCGACACTAGCACACAAGTGGGCATCAGATTATGGTGTATCTCCTTAAAATTCAGCCTAGACCGCTAACCATTCAGATCAAAATAATATCGCAACCAAATTTAAACCAGTTTATATGTCATACCCAACAGTCAATTACATATAACCGATGATGCACTTGGCACACTAGATGTTCCATAACCATTCCCCACGACCTATATATGGAGGGACATACTCGCAGAACGATTATCCATGTCTCGGCTAACATATTTCCCGTGTAGATAAAATTCTAGATATTGCCTATCACGCGAAACTCAATAGGGATGATTCCCTGTGTGTCGCCTTGTCCTTTTATACCGAATATTGGGTATCACTAACTCTCTACTTCCAAATCATCTTATATAGATAAAAAAACAAAAGAACCGAGAAGAAGGGCGAACAAGAATAAAGTAAGACTTGTGCGAAGTATTGAAGGAAAACATACATCCTAATTTCAAAGTACTATGGGGAGAAAATATAAAGGAATTTGAGGGGGTGTCCTACCAAAAGAAAGCTAGTAGCGTATAGTTTCCAACTCCATAAGCCACGAAGAATTTGGAGCTCCGAGTAAAAAGTTATGGCCTTTCTCGTGGATCCAGCGAAGTCTATGCAAAAATCGAGCCTACACTTGAGTAATTTGGGCTTAATTGTTGAACTGGTTTTAAGACCCATATGTGAGATGTATATTAGGATTTATATAACCATTTCATGAGACAAATTTTCATATTTTGTTTCTTACCCTTTGGTCTTAACTTTTTAAATAGTTTACATTTATTTTTTCTATTTACTTTGTCTTTTTAAAAACAACATAGAGTTTAAAATTTCAAGTTTCCTACTATTAGATAGATAATTTTGGTATTTTTCTTTTAATATCTTTTATTTTATGTAGTTATTAGATACAAGATTGCGATGATACTTAGTTGAATGATTATTTTAGATATATGATTTTAGGATAATTATTATTTATTTGAATTCGGTATTTTTCTTTAAATGTTACTATGTATTTATTGTTCTTCCTAGTTCTTTGATCACGTGTTAAACAACTGTTCTTCCTAGTTCTTTGATCATGTGTTAAACAACTTAAGTAATTGAGTTTTCTTGAGAATGGGATTTACTTATTGTGCTAATTAGCATGTAAGATTATTTTACTTGAAAAAGAGAGTTCTCACATAATTGAATGAGTATTGTTCTAAAAGAATTTGCTAGCTTTGAGAATATTTTAGAAGGGGTTTTAGGGGTAGTTAGTAATTTGTTTTCACCCAAAAGGTTGGTTGACATCCTAGAATTTTAATTATTGCTAATTTACTCAATTCACCCTTCTTCATGGTCTTAATTATCGATTTTGACTTGTTTTCGGTTAGTGGTTTTTGCATGTCTTTATGTGACACCCCCTTTATGGGGAAGCAATGCATACGGAGTATTATTGTAATTTTACCAAGTCTTAACTTATTTTATGTGTTTTCATAGATTTAATAACATTATTATTCTTTATTTCCTACACTTAACATAAGAGGCTCTTAAATAATCAATTGTTAAATTATGAAAATCAGTTCTCGTGGATATGATATTCTTTATTACTCTTTATTGCTCGGATGGACCCATACGCGTGGATGTAAACCACCTTACTTGAGAGGAGACACTTTTTTTTTTGTTCAAAGCGAGAGAGGAGACACCACTTCACTTGATTTAATAAGAATTGTATCATTATCTATATATATATATATATATATCCCAGTTGCCATGGCATGTTAAGTCATGTATTGTCTACATTCTTATCACTCATGTTTTTCCAATTGGGAGTTGGGACATAACAAAATCGTATTCACACTATCGAATCAGTATGCCACTGGTTTTTAGTGAAAAAATCATATCGATCTCTGTTAATAATTCTGTAGAGATTTTACCAATATAAGTATGTTGAGATTATCCAGAGTCAACAAAAGGTCGTATGTATGTTGTAGATAGGTTGCCACATAGCCTCCACGGCAAGCCAGTCTCCATATATTTGGCAGAGCTCAATTATGTCATTTAATGCATGACTCACACTGAGTTTTTACAAACTCTAACAAGGCGACCTATAAGATCACATTCCCATAAAAAAAACAAGAACCTTGTATTTAAAATTAACCAAATCCAGGTTCCCCGTATTATATTCCACAAATAATCTTGTAAGCACATGTATGTCTACCCCCGAACCTAATAATAGGTCTCAACGCTTTGACCTCCAAATCAAAGTAGTCAATCTCTTCAATAATGCACATATAACTGCAAAAGTTTAAGAGTATATCATATACTTAATTCCTGGAAGGTAATGCAGCTGTTCGAACCCAAACAGAAGTAGTTGACAAGTCCATCCTTTATAGCAAGATATCTTTTTTCTGCGGTTTCGGAACTGAATGCCATCCTTATATAAGGACAGATTATCTACCAAATAAAGTACACGTTAATTATGTTTTCTTTTAAGTTATTTTTAAGAGTAAATAACCCCTTTGCCCCCTACGTTTGTACCAGATTGACAGGTTGCCCCCCAACCTTTAAAACAGGACTCTTTGCCCCCTACATTTTAATTTTTTGACCCGTTACCCCCTGAGTGCGTGTTCCGTCCACTTTCGCCGTTAAAAGTGACGTGGCATTGCCATGTCACATTTTTTTTTTTTTATTCCAGGTGTTAATTAAGTAATTAATTAAGATTAACCTAGGGGTAGAAAAGGTATTTTATAAATAGTTTTAATATAAAATATAAATACACCTGCAACTCCCTTGAAAAAAAAAAAAATCAATATGAAGCTCCACGGCTGGAGGTTGTGTTCAAAGCGCCCATTTTCTTGCGTTGAGAGCACCACCTCCATCGAGCTTCGAACCAGCGAGATCTGGCATGGAGCTACTCGATCTGGTGCTAATGAGGAGGCCGTGACTTGCTCCGGCGAGCTCGAACGAGGAGGCATGGCGGCGCGGTTTTCTGTTCGAACGGAGCTCTCTTCACGGATCTGTAACGAGCTCCGGTGGATCTGAAAACTAGCTCCGGTGCTGCTGCTGGACGAAGAGGTGCTTCGGTTTTCCATGGCTGCTTCAGTTGTTACAACTTAGCGTGGCAGTTGCAGGTGCGGGGAACTTCATATTGATTTTTTTTTTTTTTAAGGGAGTTGCAGGTGCGGGGAAGAAGAAGGGGAAGAAGAAGAAGGGGAGGGGGGGGGGGGGTAGGGTGGGTGGGTGCGGTGGGGGGTGGGGGGGTTTTATTTTATTATTTATATTTTATATTAAAACTATTTATAAAATACCTTTTCTACCCCTAGGTTAATCTTAATTAATTACTTAATTAACACCTGAAATAAAAAAAAAATGTGACATGGCAATGCCACGTCACTTTTAACGGCGAAAATGGACGGAACACGCACTCAGGGGGTAACGGGTCAAAAAATTAAAATGTAGGGGGCAAAGAGTCCTGTTTTAAAGGTTGGGGGCAACCTGTCAATCGGGTACAAACGTAGGGGGCAAAAGGGTTATTTACTCTATTTTTAATTTCGTTTCTTATTTTGTAAATATATTAATTTTTTATTGTTTTTTATTTAAAAAGTCGGTACTTAGCTAACGTGTCCGTGAGGATGAGCATTTCAAGACGAAGAAACACAGGAAACGGTACGAATATATAAATTTATATATGCGTATCGACGGTTAGATGTCTGAATTTCTTGTTGGAGCTCAATTTAATAATTTATTTTAAGTAAATCACGAAGTACTACATTTAATTGCGCACCATTAGTCCCTGTGATATGTGAAATAGGCAAACATAATCCCGTGTACCAAAAGTAGCAATTTTGTAGATTAATCACATAAATAAAAAAACATGTCGTGTGGAGTGATTTGCAAATTTATGTAGGGTATGTTTGCAATATCAGAGTTGCTAATGTACAGAAGTGAAGGTGTAAATTTGTTAATTGCACCATTGCTCCCTGTGTTATATGTGCTATATATATACCAAATCGATTTATAGTAGAATTAAGCTAACCAAGGTTTTTATTTTATTTTCCAGTGTTAAGATAATGTTGGGCCCGAAGCCACACAATCAATATGATGCGGACTGTGCAGCAGGAAAGAGTCTGTGTGTAAAATGTCACTCTAGGTTTGGTTTTTGCGCGTTTTAAATCATTACTTATCAAGAAAAAGTGGTGTCGTTTTAAATTATTAGTGTACTGTTTTATTTATAGAGTATCTATTTCGATGAACTTGTTTCATTTTTGTCAAAGATCAGAAAGTCGTTACTTAGTCCACGTGCTGAACTTCTTTTACATATATGTCGATTTGTCAAACTACAATCAAACCATTACTTACATGTCAAGGTTATTTGCACCACTGGTTCATGTCTTATGAGAAATAGCCAAATATACAAATAACTTTAGAAAAGTAGGAAAATGCCTTAGAATTACACATTAATGTTGCAAATAATCCCCCCACAGGGTATATTTGCTATTTCTTTCTGACAAATACAGGATGTATTGACCTCACTTTTATCTTCAAGTCTGACAATTTCTCGTGGCTCGTGATAATTAGCCAACGAGAAACCCCTTTTAATACAAAATAAAGACGAGCTGCACCGTTTTAGAACCAAGAGTTCAGCATATTGGTGACTGAACCAACCCAAGCCACACTTTTCATGGACCCGAACACTTCATCCAAAACATTCTTCACGGAGTTCTCAAATGCTCAAAGTATACATTTATGCAAAAACTAATCTTAATTAGACAAAAAAAAAAAAATATTATCTATAGACAAGCAATAAGTCATTTACTAATCTACTACTCACTTGAGTACTAATATTGAATAAGACACTTGCACATTTATTCTGTCTATTACATATTCATGCCAAAGTGTGTGTGTCTGTCAATTAAGAGCTTAGTCTCACTCCACATTACATTTCTAACAAACAAATAGTAATTGCAGTTTTTTTTTTTTTTTGTCTAGCAGAAATATATATTAAAAAGATTACGAAAATACACGGATTGCCTAGAGGAGTCGCATAAGACAGGGACCAATAGCGCAATTAACCCTTGTTCAGAATTAACACAAAAGTATACAATAATGATGGTCATGAAAACCAAAATCCACATATAAATATTGAATATTATTGTCTACAGAATATATTCAGGCATAGTTTCCTCTTGTAGCGGAAAGTGGGAACACACATTAGACCAAATTAGCAAATTACTGTCCAATGAAAAACATTCAGGCTTACTAGTTTTCACTCACAAAATCCCATCAAATTGCCTTTAGGCACTACTCTTACGCTACATTTTTCATCAATTTACCAACAAAACAAACTAACTTCCACCTTCTCATCTTTGACAACCCAACATAGCATAACGTAAAAATACACCTATATAAACCCAATTAATCAATTTAAATCCCCATTTATAACAGAAAAGTAACTCAAATATAAATTAAATAAAAATTTAAAAATTTAAATCCCCATTTTTCATAAAAAAAATTTCAGACACGTCAAACTTCTATGGAAAAGGGACTCGGCAAATTGCTAACATTGATATTTGCACTAATGATACGCCCTTTCGATATTTGCAATACTTTTCCATGATTAACATTATGCTTATTTAAGTTGAACTTACATGTGAGGATTTAAAGAGTGCGAGTAAATTGAGTAATGAATTGTGGAGTTTTAATTACTCATTCATAGGAGTATTCTGTGGTTGAGCTGCACCCGAAAATTATGGAGTTATTCATCGGAAAAATAGAGTAGTTCGAAAAATATAGCTTTTTTTTGGGAGATTCTTTCGTTATCTACTATCTGAACTAGGGTTTTGATCTGTAATGTGGAGTTTATTATTTTTTCTTCGACAAGTTTCTTAATTATTTTATAAAAAACCTATAATTAAAAAAGGGGTAATTAGAGATAAATGCCTCATTAATGATGCCTTTCATTTTTTTAAGCCTCTAATTTTCTTATTTAGAGATAAATGCCTAATAGAACAATTATTTATAAATAACATCCCCTTTATATTTTTTATACCTATACTATCCTTATTATTAAATATATTATTTTATTTTTAATACAATATTTATTTTTAAATCTTAAACAAATAATAGGATATTTCCACCACCACCACCACCACCACCACCACCACTACAACCACCACAACCATCACCGCCTCCACCACCACCACCACCACCTACTACTAATTTCATCACACGCGCGCGTCCGTGAAATTTTTTTAAAATCGCCATAACTAATTCAAAAAAAATCAAAAAAATCGAAAAAAATCATATTTGGATAAATCAAATTAATATTTACGTCTATGATTTTTTTCGGAATTTTCTGAATTTTTTGATTTTTTTGATTTTTTTTTTAATTTTTTAATTCGCAGAACATGGAATTCCATGTTTTAAACATGGAATTCCATGTTTTAAACAGTGAATTTCGTGTCGGCGGAAAACAAATTTCTTATATCAAAACATGGAATTCCATGTTTAAAACATGGAATTCCATTTTCTGCGAATTAAAAAATTCAAAAAAATTCAAAAAATCAAAAAATTCAAAAAATTCTGAAAAAAATCATAGACGTAAATATTAATTTGGTTTATCCAAATATATAATTTTTTTATTTTTTTGATATTTTTAGAATTAGTTATGACGATTTTAAAAAAATTTCACGGACGCTCGCGTGTGATTATTAGTTTTTGTTTTGTTTTTTTTCTACTTTCTTTTTTTTAATTGTTAATTATAAAGGTAGTTTGGGATGAGGCATTTTTCTATAAAAAATCTTATTCTAGGTACCTTTTTTTAAATAAGTTTTTTAATAGGCATTAATCTCTAATTGGCTCATTAAAAAAAGTTAAATAGGAGTATTTTATATTGATAACATATTTTTTCAGTTTTTTACAAAATTTCTGTAAAAATATTTACTAATTGTGAGTTCATTAATTTATATAACGTATGATTTTAGTTTATGTAAAAAAAAAAAATACAAGAGAATTAGTTGGAGTATATAAATTTATATGAATTTTTAGTGCCTAATAAATTAAAAAATACAGTGAAATCGTATTAAAGCAGAAGTCTATATTTAATACAGGGTCTGTTGAATCCGATTGAAATATATATTTTTTTAAAGGTTAATAATAGAAATTTAAAAGTTTTGAACAAAAATTTATATTAGATATCGTATATTAGTAATAATATTTTATTATTAATAATAAAAAAATTAACAAGAATTGTGAAAAAAATTTATATAATCAAGTGAAAATAACATTTACATTAATTAATTTAGTATTTGAATTCTTGTTATTTATAAAAAAATGTAAATATTTTTAAATTACTTATTTTCATGCCATTTCATTTATTTTAAATAAAAATTAGTATTGTGCAAAACTTATCCTTCGATTAAATTTATTGAAACTTGCATGAAAGAATGTAATATTATACAATTTTGTAATATTTATTAATTATATATCATTATATCAAATTAATATTATATTATGAATGATAAGGGAAAATGACCCAAAAAATCAAAATAATATTATTTTCAGCCCAATAACATCAATGACAAAATTTCTGCCCAATAACATCATTAACTAAATTTTGTCCTTGATGGGAATCGTCCTTGACGGGAATCGTCTTTGACGGGAATCGTTCTTGATGGGAATCGTCCTTGACGGGAATCGTCCTTGATGGGAATCGTCCTTGACGGGAATCGTCCTTGACGGGTAAACATGTAATCTTATAATAGTAAGTTAATGGATGATTCTTTGGGGCAAGTATAATATTATTTTGATTTTTTGGGTCATTGACCCTTATGATAAAGAGATTACCATTCAAAAAGTTTCAATCATATAATATCATTCCTTTAAGAATTTATCTTATTTTCTTTATTTCAAAAAATCTTAAAATTTATATTGATAAGTTATTTTTCCTTTTTTTCCTTTAGTAATATAATATATTACTAATTAATGATCAAACTTCAAATTGTTTAAATATAACAAAATCTTTTCATAACGGATTTGTTCTATATATTTTTATTTCGTAACAGTGTTTTAAAATTATAAGAACAAATCTATTTCTATCTTTCCACACATCCTTTTCTATCCTAACAATACCACAACACATCCACCACCGCCATCACATGGAAACCGATATCCCATCTCCTAACCATTGGTAATCTTTTTCATTATTGGATGAACATGATCCTCACTATTACAGTAAAAATCATTAATGACGAATATAATCGTCGCTAATGATAGCGTGTTTACTTGTCGTCGCTAAAGGACTGTCGTTAAAGACCAACTTTAACGACATTGTGTCATACTAGGGGTCATCATTTGGCAGCCACGTATTAGCGACGAGATTCATCGAATAGCGTCGAGCCTTTAGCGGCGACTGTTTCATTGCTAAAGGATTTTTATTTTTCATTTAATTTTTTTATATTATTATAAATAGAGACCAAATTTATTGTCCTTAGCGACGAACTTGTCTTTTTATTTTTTGTTACAAGAGAGGTCTAAAAACGACCGGGAGGGAAACCTCCAATTATTGATTATCTAATACAGTCCTAGGCACAGCCCAACCACACCTATCCATTGTTAATAAGCGCCATAAACCATTCGGAGGGTCCTTGAGTGTGATAGGCCCACCCTCCCTGTTCAGACCATACTTTGCTAACCAGTTCGCGCACGCATTTGCTTCCCTGTAGCACCACACCAGCTCAAAACGACTATTAGATGCCAGAATATCACGACAAGCTCTTACTTTATCGTCCACAGGCACCCTTGAGTTCGCACCGCCCTTCACTAGCGCGTGCAACTCACTCGAGTCCGTCTCGATGATAAGAGATCTAAGGTCCTGCTCCACTTCCATATGAAGACCAAAGCCATTAAAATTCGCTACACATTGTCCGGTAAAGCCATTAAAATAGTCCCCATTGCTATTGCGAAATAGACCTCCAATGCCCGCTCCCTTTCTATCCTGACTAAGCGCCCCATCTATATTTAATTTCATACCGCCTTCGGTTTATCCCACTTGATAAGAATGCTCTTTGCGGAAACGATTAAGCCCCCATCACGCTCCATACCCCAAGCTCTAATATAATCACAGCCGAATTCTTAATAATTGCACTTAAGTCCCTGCTAGATTTCTCTTTAGCACTCGGACTGAAAAGCCTCTTATTCCTCTCAATCCAAACATAATAGTTTTAATTATTATTAGTTTATATTAAATAGGTGTATTAAAATAGCAAAGATAATTATATTTTGAATGTTACACTTAATTAATAGAGAAATAAATAGTCAACGCTAAAGTTATGGTGAAGGTCAAATTTAGAGGAGAATTAGTCGAATATCAAATTAGTACAACAAAATGTCATGGTTAAACATTTTCATTTTTGGTGTTCCCTCGTTCTTCGTGATCTGAAGAATGAGGATCCTAGGAGGGCCGTTGTACCTACGAGGGATAAAAAACAAGTTGGCCTTCACGTGTCGAGAACTCGTTAAACCACGTCTTAAAGATCCCAACTTCCTTTATGTTATAACTCTCATGCATGACAGCTGTAGAGCCGGTGGAGTGGTCGATAATACGGGTATACGGGGGTTGGCCACGTGCAACCAAGAACTCGTTACATTGTCGAGCATGCTTTGAAATTCATTAACCATCTCAGGTGGGAGATATGCAGTGTTTGTTTTACCTTTACCCTTTGATACCGACCTAACACCAGCTGGTGTCGCCTAAGGTGTGAGAAAATAATGATATAAATAAGTGAAAATAAACACCCTAGGCTGAGCACGGTTCTGCAAGTATTACAGGACGTATGCAAGTTTTAATGATAAGAATATTCGTTCCTCAAAGACTACGAAAGTTAGAGAGAACTTATGTAGTTTATCTAGTGCAAATATGAAAGGTAGAACAGATAATACGCAAATAAGGAAAAAGGAAAATAGATTTTTATTTGGTTTTTAAATAAGAAAATTAAACTAATAAATTAAAGACAGGAAATTAAATAAAAGGAAAGAACATATAGTATGATAGTTTAGCCTGAGTAATTAGCAAGTGATCCCCACTAGTCTTGCCGTTCAATAATCGGTTTCAATTGTGCTAGGTAGTTTAAATTAGGGTTTACCTGTGTCAATAAAGATCTAAGCAAACTTTTCTTACAACTGATTAAATGGCAATACACCAAACCTTAATGATTATCTAGATCGGCCAGGTTGTCGGACCATCCTTACACCAGACGTTATGTGTTGTTTCCATAGTTAAAATATGTCTTAGACAATGACTATCTAACTACTATGAAGGTAATTCTATACGGTTGCAATGCGCAAAGAAAACAAATTATAAATCAAACACATAGACAGAGAAATTAAACATGAATTCAATTTAAAACATATAATTCCAAAATTAGATAGATGTCAACCAAAACTAGGGTTCATACATATATGCTAAAACTCAAGCTAAATTTATTTAATTCATACTAAGAAAAGAAAAGAAAACAATTACAGATTTGAAGGTTGAAGGAGACATAATTGATGCACAGCTCCTTCCAGACTTCTCTTCTTGTGTTGTAGCTTCTTCTTGGCCTAAGGACTGGCCAAGGATGTGTTTCTTATGATAAGAGGGTGTATTTATAGGGTATATTAAACCCTAAAACATTTATTGGAGTATAAGATAGGTATTGGACTCCAAGCCCAACTCAAATTCGTAACCCTAAAATATAGAAAAGGTAAGATTTTGATGTTGTTTTGTTTTGGCCGTAACTGATTCAGTACTTATCTGTTTGACGCGTTCCAATAGTCGAAACTGATCGTCTCGAAAAGCTCTTTAACTTTGATGTAGACCATTCTTCCAAATTCCCAGCCAATCTTGAGATATAAGCCCTTTTGTGGTCGTAGCTGCTGGAATTCAGATTTATATGGCAACTTTATCTCTTCTTTTTTCATATTTCTTGCCTTTATCTCCAATTTCCATGTTTATCCTCTTTCCTTTATCTCTTAGAATTAACTTGCCTCTAATTAATTACCATATATCTTTAAAGCTTCACAATTAACAAACAATTAAACCCAATATGCTCTAAAAATAATAAATAATTAAATCAAGACACAAAATAGGAAAGTGTACTAAATCATGAGAAAATCGGCATATACTCTAATAGATACACCTTAAATGATGTCTCCAACTAATATTAAATCATCACAAATGGGGAGACATCACCATCCATCCAACCCCTGGATCCCCCGCCCATCATTGTTTTGGCCACATTATTTCCAAGTATACCCGCTTCTTCCAAGACAATCTAGTCAACGCATGCGTGGAAGATGAACATCCGGTGGACCCAACCTACGTGGATCTGGTGGTTATCTCATCCCTCAAATAGACATGTTACACTAAATAAACGCATACTACTAATCTGTTTTATTTTTTTATCACAAATTCAAATAGCCAGGTAGAAATTTACAATAGATTTCCCGAAGCGGCCGTCCCTCCACGCATTAGCTTTAGTATCTGTTAGCATATTTCCCTTTTTGAGAGTGATTCTATGAGATAAATTTTTGTGTGTTTAACATTTTAATTGTTGCAAATTACATGATTATGTATTTTTATATTTGCAGGATATCATTTGTCACTTGATGACTCATCTCAAGCATAATTATCCTTATTATATAGGCATTCACATGAGTTGATTACCTCCTAGGTTATAATGTTATGTATCTAAATTGTTGCAAAATTCATTGTTATATGACTACGTTGGTTCCAATACATATTTGAAGACATAACATTTTCTCTAGAATATGCAGTTTCATACACTTTAATGAATAGTTTTAGTCAAAGAGTACAACAGTTTATCAAATTAAAACCTACCATTTTAAGTTCCATGTTTATTTTTTCAGATATATTGTAAAATACAACACTCGATATAGGGAATACAATTTCATCCACTACATTGAATGGTCTTGAGACAAAGCAATACAGGACAAGTATTATTATGTCTGACATTTGTTATGTTGTGAATATTTCTTAGCCAATTTATGAAAATACCACGCCAATCACATTGGGAAGCAACACTTCACTTATGTTGGTATATAGAGCAATACGGGACAAGTATTATATCTCCCATCACAGAATACCCTTGAATTACGAGCTTATTGTGATGCTGATTAGGCGAGGTGCCCTACAACTCGTCGTTCCACCACTGGTTACATTGTCTTCCTTGGAGGCTCACCCATCAATTAGTGATCCAAGAAAGCATGGCTGCTACGGCTAGTGAACTTGTTTGGCTTCGACAACTCCTAACTGAAATTCATATCTCTATTGCTGAACCTGTATGCCTCTTTTGTGATGATCAAGCAACCATCCACACTGCTGCCAACCCAGTGTTTCACGAACGAATGAAACATATTGAAATTGACTGTTACTTTATTCGGCAGATAATTCGATCCAAAATCTTCACTGTCTGCTCCATCTCTTCTCATCAATATTTAATGGACATCTTCACCAAATCTCTTAGATGTAACTATTTCTATCATTTGTTTGGTAAGTTGGCATTTCCAACCTCTATGTTCCAACTTAAGGGGCAGTATTGAGTAGATTTGATATGGACATAATTTAAGAATATCAAATTGTATAACATATTTTCATGTCAACATTATCAACCACGATAACTGTGACATTTATGTAGATATTATTAATTTTTATGAATCTCATAAATATGTAATCTTATAAATATGAAATGCCCTATTACAGAAAATGAAGTTTGGAAAATGGTATGGAGTATGAATACTCCACCGAAAGTCAGAAACTTTATTTGGAAGGCTAATAAAAATCTATTTGCCAACAAACGAAAACCTATATAAGAAAAAATGTACTGACAAAATAGAACACCTACTATTTGAATGTGATTGGGCTAGAGCTGCTTGGCTAATTTCCCCATTTGGTTTTAAAACTAGCAACCTGTCCTACTGTAAGGTGGACACTTGGATGGCTAATATACTAAAACCAATGGCTAAGGAGACTGGTAAAGAAACCTCTTTAACTAAACTCGCATGTATAATTGCTTGGCAAGTTTGGAAAGATAGAAACTCTTTTGTTTTCAACAGATATAAACTTGATCCTCAAATGGTTATTACAAAAGCATTCCAGATATGGAAGGATTATATAAATGCTAATCCCAAGAAAGAACTACTTCATCTGAGGGATCTAAATAGTAATGAAAAGCTTGTAACCATGAAAAAACCCCTTGGAAAAGATCCTAATGATGAACATATTATTTTGAAGGATAAACAAAATAAACAAAATGAGCCTTAGTTTTAAAGAAAATTAGATAAGAAAACGGATAAGAATAATAAGTGGAAGCCTCCACCACTTAACTCTGTTAAAATTAATTGCGATGCTTCTTTTACTAATAATAAATCTACTATTTCTTGTGTTGCCAGGAACCATCAAGGAAAATTGCTTAGGTGCATGGTTTGGAGAATAAATGCGACAACAGTCCCTGAAGCTGAAGCGCTGGGAGTCCTTAAAGCTTGTCTATGGACTAAAGAACTCGATAAATTCCATGTTATAGTGGAAAGTGACAATCTTCAGCTTATAATACCTCTTGTTTGCAATTTATTCAATAAGTCTCCTTGTATTAAGAATATTGTTAGAAGTATTTATTTTATTTCTGAATTTTGCAATCCTAGTTTCTCTTGTATAAGAAGAGGAAAAATAGAGTAGCGGACTGGATGTGCAGAATTTGCCTCAAGGTGATAGTTTTGATTTTTGTACTAACCCAATCCCATTAGAATTAGCTAAGCTAGTATGTCTTGATTCATCTCCTACTGGGATAGGCGTGCCCGTTTGGGATTGATTATTTTGGAGCTAAAAGCGCTTTTTTGATTAAAATTAAAATATTTAAAAAAATATTAAAAAATATTTTGACATCTAAAATCACTTTAAGTGATTATTTTAATCACTAAATCTAGTGCTTTTTCTAAAAGTGATTTTTAGAGTCTAAAATATTGCTATGGATCTAAAATCACTTTAAGTGATTATTTTGAAAAACAATCCCAAACAGGTATTGTGTGTTGTCTATTTGTAATTTTGAAGTTTTAATATAAGTGTTTAGAAAAAAAAAATTATACACAATCTTTCACTATTACATAATCCCTCCAAGCCCAGATAAGTTATTTTGACGTTAAATTTAGAAATTACACAACATGTATTTACTCTTAATATTCTAAATGCGGGTAGGATTCATTACAAAAAATTGGTAACCAAGAAAACAAGGTGATTAATTTAATAGAATTAGAAATTATAACCACTTTCAAAGATTTTCTTTTCCATATTCGTAAGTAATTTGTGTTTTCATTTTGTCAAAGATCTTCCTTACAAAAAGTCGTTATAAATAGTCCACCACGTGTTCAACTTCACTTACATGTGGTGCTGAGCTTCCCACCATTATATCAGATTCCTTTTTCCCTTCCCTCAGATTCCTTCCTCTTCTCCACAAAATCCTTTCCTTTCCCTTCTCTTCCTTTTCCTCCGTTTCTATCTCCGTCACAATGCTAGAAACTACTCTATGCTTTTCCTCATCACCATTAATCCCCCTCCATAAAGAACCGTTATCAGCCACGTCATCATCATCATCCTCTTCATTTTTTCCGATCAAATTCTCTCCAGTCCGTCCCCGATCTCTCCGTTTCATCTCCAAATCCGCCGGTTCTTCCTCACCTGGACATCCCGACGATGCTTATGGACACTACCCCTGGGAATCTTCCCCTGATTCCGATTCTTGTACGCTTTCCTTTATCTTTTTCCAGTAATTCATTTTCTTTTCAATCATTATCATTCCGTTACAGTATTTTAGTATGCTTGACAAATGAAAGCAAATGATCGTATTAGATTCTCAAGAAAGTCAAATTTACCCCAAAAATTTAAGCTACTAGCTCGTTATAGTTGCATCGTTTAATTAAATACAAGTCCCTATATTATGCTAAGGGGCTTATTGGGTAAATTGCAGCAATTCAGTGGATTCGTGAAGAAACAGTCACTTTATTCACTACAGATGGGCTTGTTCAAATCGGAGGAAACCTTGTTCCGAAAAGAATCCATAAAAATGATGTACGTTAATTTTTTCATTGTTCTATTCAAAGCATCTATATTCATTACCCCTGAACTATCTAAAAAACCTAAAACGCCCCTCAATTATTTCAGAAAAAGCAAGAGAAACTAAGGATATCTCGAAGGTATAAAGAAAGTGACTACATGGACCCTAATCAAGGTCTATGTTTGGGTGCACTTTTTGACATTGCAGCTACAAATGTAAGAATAAGAAAGCTCTGTAATATTCTTATTTAATAATTACTGAAAGGGGTAAATTCTTTAGGGACTTGATATGGGAAGAAGGCTTTGCATTTTTGGATATTGCCGTTCAATTGAAATGCTTAGTGATGTTGTGGAAGATACTGTTCTTGAGCATGGTGGAGAGGTATGTATCGTAATTTTGACTTTTTTAAATTGTCTTTTTAGATTTTTGATTATTTTATTTGTATGAAATTTCTATGATAAAATATGCATTATTTTGAAATATAAGGACTTCTAATGCAATTAACTTAAAATTTGATGTAAGGACTTATCATGCAATTTTTGTACAATATAGGGACCTGTAGTGCAATTTTGCATAAAATAGGACCCTAGAGTACAATTTTTGCATAACAGGACATATAGTCCAATTAAATACATGCTCCCTCTCAATTTTTTAATATTTTAATTTGGCCCGTCCCTAACTTTTTAAAATTGTTTATTAAAGTTTTGATTTATTTTATTTGTCTAAAAATTTACAATAATATCTATCTATGTTAATTTGTATAGTATAGTGTGTTATATTGTAATTAACTTAAAAAATTAAAATAGGGACCTATAGTGTAGTTTTTGTGTATCATGAGAACCTATATTGCAATTTTTTGCATAATATAAGGACCTATAGTGCAATTAAATAAATGTTGGCCCCCACAGTTTTTTGATATGTTAAGTATATAATTGTCTTTTTAGGTTTTCATTTATTTTATTTGTATGAATATAGGGACTTTATAGTGCCTTTAACTTTAAAAATAATTAACATAGGGACCTGTAGTGTAATTTTAGTATAATATAGGGACCTATAGTGCAATTAACTATATTGAGTGGCCCATGTTTATGTTCATCAGGTGGTTGCTGCAGAGAGAAAAATGAAGGGTGGTTTACATGAAAAGCTGACAATGACTGTGGCGGTGCCGCTACTTTGGGGTGTTCCTCCGGCTTCAGAAACACTTCACCTTGCTGTGAGAAGTGGTGGCGGAATTGTTGATAAGGTTTATTGGCAATGGAACTTCTTATAAACTCGAAACTCCGATCTTTGGTTAATATTCTTTGTGCATTTGTATATAATATAAAATTGTTGTTATATTCCAGAATCTGTGTAGAAAATTGGAATTGTAAAGTTTGTGTCTAATGTGATGTTTACTTGTAAAGAATTAATTGTGTACGTATACTTTGGTGTTCATATATTTCAATCCAATATTTGACTTTGAAATCTATATATGGGGGTTTAGTTGTTTATACTTGGTCAAATAGGAGAAATAGTTATCATCTGGTTAAAGAAATTATTGATATCTCTTTGGTTAATAAGGATTGAAATTTGTAATTTACTTATTGCTGGTTGTATGTTCTCCCTATATAGGATAAACCATAGTCCTCTTATACTACACCTTGGCAATGAAAATATTAAAGGCTCTTTAAGATTTGATTTTGAAAAAAGTTATATTGTTGTAAACTAGTTAAAGACTCTTGGATGTGGTTGTAGGGATTTGTGGTAAAGACAAGAAGATAAGAATGCTCACTAAAAATATCTCTTCTTGGAGAAAGTCTAAAATTCTAAATGAAGGAATCTTAATTGAAAAAACGATTAAAAAGTTGGAAGAAAATTCTAATTTGCTCTCTAATTAAAGTAATATTGACCTCTATACTTTTCATGTTAAGAAGTTAGAGGAACATTGGCTTAAAAAGGATATTAAAAAAAAAAAAATCTAGAAAAAAATCTAGTATCAATGATACTCTAATATCCCTAACTCTTAAAGTAAAATCCCAGTGGTTTTGAAAATTTTGGCATTTCTGTAAGATTTTATGTAAATGAAGCATGGTTTTGTATATTTAAAGGTTTTGGTTGAAACTTTACATTAGATCTTCATATTAATAGATATAACTTATACAAAATTAACTTTAAGTGTGCAGATATATTGTCTAGTTGAGATGAAAACAACACCGTCGTTTTCTTTTTAGCATTTAGATTATTTACATATATGGAAACTGAATTGTTTTTAATCCATTCTACAGCATGACATTAGCTATTTAGTTAAAATGAGAGATAGACTTGGCCCTAATTTACAAGTTACCAATAATTATATGAAAATAAAAGAGAATATTTTAAAATTTCATAGTATCTACTATATAATGATGTATATATTAATAGTTGATATATTAATAGAGATAATTCCCAATTAATTACACTTCCTCACTTTTCATTCTCAAAAAAAAGGAAGGAGGAAATTACTTCCTACTTACTCACAAATTTTCAACTTAATTCTCAAATAAGCACATGGTCATATTTACCTTCCATTATTGCCCTTATATGTTTTTTTATTTCATTATATATTTATATATTTAATATCTGAATTTATTTTTTCATTTTTTTTTTCCGAAAAAATATTTTTTTTTTTGAATTTTTTTTTTTTTTCGAAATTTTTTTTTTCCAAATTTTTTTTTTTTTTTTGGAATTTTTTTTTTCGAAAAATTTTTTTTTTTTGAAATTTTTTTTTTTTGAAATTTTTTTTTTTCGAAAAATATTTTTTTTTTTTCGATTTTTTTTTTTTTTTTCGAAAAATATTTTCGAAGATTTTTTCATTAACACACAAGTCCATACTGTTTTGTGTTACGGTAACTCATACATCAAGCGATTGTGTGTTACATTAACACACAATCAGATGTTCAGACTATCTGTACACTATTATCTATTAATGTATACAAATATTCTGTATATCTTATTCTGTGTTCCTGCAACACACAATTGTTATTTGTGTGTGTTTAAGCAACGCAAAACTGTAAATGATAAACGCATTGTGTGTCTTACCAACACAAAACCCATACTGTTGTGTGTTACTGTAACACATACTTTCAGCAATTGCGTGTTGCATGAACACATAATCAGCCTACATATACATTATTCTATACTTTAAATGATAAACGCATTGTGTGTCTTACCAACACAAAACCCATACTGTTGTGTGTTACTGTAACACATACTTTCAGCAATTGCGTGTTGCATGAACACATAATCAGCCTACATATACATTATTCTATACTTTGTGTACAAATATTCTGTCTGTCTGATTTTGTGTTCATGTATCACACAATTTGTTATTTATGTGTGTTTAAGCAACTCAATATTATACATATTGGGTGTTCATGCAACACACAACACATATGATTTTGTGTTACTTTAACACACAATTATCATGGAAAAAAAATTCCGGGGGAAAAAATCGACAAAAAAAAAATTCGAAAAAAAAATTTCCGAAAAAAAAAAATTCCGAAAAAAAAAATATTTTTCGAAAAAAAAATATTTTTCGAAAAAAAAATATTTTTTGAAAAAAAAATATTTTTCGAAAAAAAAATATTTTTCGAAAAAAAAATATTTCGAAAAAAAAATATTTAAAAAAAAAATCTGAAAAAAATAAATAAATATTAAACTATAATTAATAAAATATATAATTAAAGTAATTAATAATAGGTAGAAGGATATTTTGGTAATTGGATAATATTTTGTGCTTAATTGGGAATTAAGTTGAAGTTGTAATTAATAGGGAATACTTACCTTCTCCGCGTAATTAATTGGGCGTTGCCCCATATTAATATTCATTAACTATATAAAATTCTCTATAATCACTATACATATTAAATTATATTAAAAAGATAAATATAATTTTATTAAAATATACTTACTTATTCCCATATTAAGTGATATTTTTGTATTTTTTATTTTCCTATAATATATTTTACAATTTCAATATAGTTTTAATAATATTTAAATATTTGCTTTATTAATATGTATGATCAAGAAAAAAAATTGCTCAAAAAGTCCAAACTTTTTTAAGAAATCCTAAAAATTATTTTGTTGGGATGATCTTCCCATCTTACCCCTCACTAACTTTAACACATTAATTACTAATAATCAAATGCTAAACATTTTTAAATATAACAAAATATTTCCATAACATATTTATTACATATCTTAATCATTCCATAACAATGTTTCAAAATTATAGTAACTTTCTCCCCACCAATCTACTTCTCTTACGCAACACCACAATGCAATCGTCACCGCTACAAAAAGCCGATATTCCATCTCCTAACCACCATACACCATCATTTCCATAATGATACTGCCACCACACCCATTTACGCGACCACCACTTCCATTAACGCTACAACAATTAACTACACCACACAAGAGCGGTGATATCTCCCTATTTGTGATGAATTAATCTAGGTTTGAGAACATCATTTTAGGTGTATTTAGTTATTTAATCATCGATTTTTATTCATATTTTTATATTTTCCTATTTCTTGTCTTGATCTGATGAATTATTATTTTTAGAGCATATTTGGTTTAATTTGTTTGTTAAGTGTGAAACTTTAAAGATATATGGAAATTAATTAGATGCCAAATTAATTCTAAGAGATAAAGAAAAGAAGATATGGATGGAATTGGAGATAAAAGGAAGTAAAGATAAAATAGGAAAGGAAATGTTGTCAAGTAAATATGAAATTATGCAGCCACGTCCACTAAAACGTTTATAACTTAAAATTCGCTGGGACTTTGGAGGAGCGGTCTGAAGGAAAAGTGTAGATCTTTTCTACGCGGTCGTTTCGATATAAAGTAGGCGAAAATTGGAGCTATAATGAAGGAGTTACGACCAAAACAAGACAGCAACGGTTTTTTCCTTCTCCTATATTTTAGGATACGAAATTGATTTGGAAAAGAATCCTATTACTTGCCCTCTACTCCAAGAATCCGACTTAGAGGTTTGGAAAACTCTATAAATACACCATATTATCATTATAAACAAATCCTTTGCCGGCCTTTAAGCCAAGAAGAAGCCTACATCAAGAGAAGAGAAGATCAGAAGGAGTTGGACAACAAATCATGCCTTCCCAAGCCTTTAAATTTGTAATTGTTTTTTTTTCTTTTTCTAGTATGAACTAATTATATTTTAGCTTGAGATTAGCATATGGGCATGAAACCTAGACATGTTTTACATCTATTTTAATTTGGGATGTTAGCATTTAAATGAAATTAGTGTTTTATTATCTGTTTTTATGTGTTTTGATTTATTGTCTGTAGTTCTTGCGGTTGCAAACGTATAGGATCACCTTAATAGTAGTTAGATGGTCACCCGGAAGGGGTGTCTAATTATTGAAACACCACATAAACGTCTATTGTGCGGTAGTGATCCGGAAGGGCTTGCCTAACTATAGTAGTCATTATGGTTTGTTATTTAATCACCGATCATTGCGCGAGACCATCTCATATAAGAACCTAGTGGCGTAGGACCACCTTATCTAAGTCCCCTGGTAATTGTTAGGTCGCCTCTTAAGTCCCCCCGGAAGTGGGTTAGGAGGAATTTAAAATCCTGCTATTGCATATTACACAATTCTCCCTTACATGATTAGAATAAACAAGGCTAGTGAGGATTACTTGCTAGATATCGAGCTAAACTCTAATACTATCTGTTTCTCTTTCTTTATTTTCCTGTCTTTAATTTATTTAGTTAATTGTTTAGATTCTAAAAAACCAAACAAAAATACATAAGTTTCTTAATTTCAGCGTATTATTCTTCTAGCTTTCTTATTTGCACTTGATATTTGCATAAGTTCTCACTAACTTTCGTAGACTCTGAGGAACGAATCTTATTTATCATTAAAACTTGCATACGACCTTTGATATTTGCAGTGAGTAACGTGTTTAGGCTAGGGTGTTAGTTGCATCTTTTATTACCATATTTTCATCACGCCCTAACCGACACCAATCGGCCCTGATATTTTGGGGATCCAAAGCGAAATTACAAAATGGGTCTTCTGACATAAATAAAATATTATTACTACTAGTATGGTTTGAACTCTAGACCTCATATTACCACCAGACTAGCAATAAAACTTTTGTTTAATTATTTAAATCAGAGATATATATATATACACACACAGTATATAATACATTTAGATGATCGGGGTCCCCTTAAAACATCAAAAAATCGGGGGCCCTAAGCGACCACTTCTCCTGCTTACACCCCGGGCCGAACCTGACACCACCACTGGTGCAACAACCCATGCCATTAACACCACCATCCCACCCATTAATGAGACTTCGTACCACCAAGTTTGGAGGGTATTTAGAATCAACACCAAAACCATCGTCATTAGGGCCCCAACTATTAAGGGTATACTCTGCATTTCAATATCTATAACTTTTGAAGAAAATCAAGGTTATTTGAATAGTTTTAATGATGAAACACAAAAACCAGACATTTTCAATGACATCCCAATTCAACCCAAAAGAATTTCACTAACAACCCATTACAACGTGCACACAACTCAATCTTTTTCAATGGTAGACCATTCGTACGTAAATACAACCTGTTCAATTTTTCTTGGAAGTCTATCACTAGTGTCTTAGCTTTTTGTTTATTTTTAACGCCTACGATATATTTTACTATTTAGTAATGATTTATTTATGGGTCTGAATGCATCAATCATGATAAGAAACATGATTTATGTCACAAATTGATTTGATTTGAAAAGTTTTATTGGATATAGATTCTTTGAATCACTCACCTAAAAAAATTATCAATTAAACTAAGTAGGGGAGAGTATAAATTGATATTAATCCTTAATTAATAGTCTCCTTAATATTGTCCCTAATTGTAAAAATTTAGTCTCCTTAAAATAAATTTTTAAATTCATTATTGGTCGATTTGTTCTGAAAGCTGGATATTCACAAAAACCTCTAAGTAATAGGGTGTACCCTTAAAAACTAATGTATTTTGGATTATGATTTAAAAAGAAAATTTAGTATATACAGATTTTTTTCATACACGGAACTTGACATCCAAACAACCCGTTCTACTTTTTGATAGTATACACTAAATCAAACATTTCCAAACAAATCATGAAAAACCCAAAACGTTGGCCACTGTAAATTCTACTTACATTCACACAAGATACAATCAAATTCGACAATTCAGCGACTATGTTGTATTATGTCGAAAAACCCAAAATTGAAATGATTACATTGTTGATTGATATCAATGGAGAAGTCGTCAACAACTACTCTCCTTATGGCAATTATGTATAATACTGAACTATTTAATATTAAATGAAAATTTTATCCCATCAAAGAATTGTTCGTGCCTAGAGATGTAACGAATTGAATTGAGCTGAGTACTAAATGTACAAGTTTATTTGTTAATCTTTTGAGTCGAGGCGAGCCGAACTCAAATTTTAATAAGTCGAGCTAGATTTGTTGAAATTTGTTTGTTTAATTTATAGAACGAGTTTTTTCAAGCTAAGCTCAAATTGTTTACGAACAATTTGTGTTTTATGGTTGAAACGAATCTTCCACAGCTGATTTGTATTAGATATAGTGTGTGGTACAAAATATGAACGATGATATTAATGCAAAATTAATTCTAAATAAATAAAAGATGTTTAAGTTAATATATTAAATTATATAATAGGTTTCTAAATAAATAAAATATTAATTTATACTTCATGAATATATATGTGTCGTTAACAAATTAGCTCAAACGCACTCGTAATGAACTTAAATTAGCGTGTGTGATAGTGAGCTTATTGATATAAGAACGATTCCAAACAAGTTTTTATCGAGTCGAACTCGAGTTGCTTGCGAATAGTTTGGTTCTTTTACATCACTACTAACCCCACGTCACAATAACCACCACCATGATATGCAACAACATAGAAATTGAAACTCAAAAATCTACTTGAAAAATTAGTAAGAAAAGAACTAAAATGATGAAAGCTTCATAAACAAAGTGGTCCAATATAAATGATAGCAATATATGTAATTTCATGTTTCAAAACAATGTGGCCTAAGAAAAAAGATCACGTTCAGCCGTTTTAAACTGTGAATAAACGGAACCAATAATTTATCATGCGGAAAGAGAACTCTTAGAACAGATGATTTATAGAACAAAGTGATCTAAACAAATTCATTTAAAAACCCAACTAAATAAGAAACAGTATAAGTTTTATAATCATCATAAGACATACAGAGTTATGCTTCAGTGTTGATCCTATAGGCTATAACAGATTGTGAATTTCAAAACCTTCAGTATAAATCCATCATAGAGTGATGCTTCAATCCAAATCCAAATTCAATCGTATAGAGGGATGCTTTAATCTTCGATTATGAATAATCAAAATTTATTAATGGCAACGCCTGAGAAAGATTATAAATAAAAAGTATATTATTGAAATAAGTAATTATAAATTAGTTGGTAATAAATTATTAATTATATCAAAGAAAATAAATAAATTACCGATTTGTAGTCAACAAATTTACGCCACACCACATCATTAATATTTGAATGGTATATATTTTTACTAATAAAATAGAGTATATCGCATCTTCACCATCTTCATTCTCCGATAACATCACTTTACCACTAGTTTCATCTTCATCAAACCACCAATGCACATTAATCTCCTATCACACGCGCACACAAACCTGTTTCTACACGTCTCACTATCTTCATCTTTAACCCACATTCACCTGGTCATCAACATCACTTTCCTCCTCATCATCTTAAACCGTCTCCATAGCCTTTCATCTTCTTATAAATTAATTGAGTTTTTGAATTTTAATTAAGATAAAATTAAACAGGAATAGAAATAATGAGATTTAAGTGATTTTAAAACACAAATAGATTGGAGTGGAGGGCTGTTTGCGTGATTGGAATAGAATATAGAGGCGTGCAAAAGTTTGGAGTTCTTTTATTTAAGAGTAAATGACACTTTTGCCCCCTGTGTTTATACCCGATTGACAGGTTGCCCCCTAACTCTTAAAATGCGCCTAGATGCCCCCCAAGATTTGTTTTTGTGACCCGTTACCCCCTACTGCGTGTTCCGTCCATTTATCACCGTTAAAAGTGACGTGGCAATTCCACGTCACAATTTTTTTTTAAATCCAGGTGTTAATTGCGTTTTTAATTAACTTAACCCTTATTTTAACAAGGGCAAGACGGGGAATTCACCAATGGCTATCCTATATATACCCCAAAAACACTTTAACATCTTAACTTAACCAAAAACGAAAATCAAAAGGAGAAAAAGGGTTCGGTTTGGGGAAGAACTCGAAGAACACCAAAACCCTAGCTTTCTACAGTAATTCGCGTCGGATCCTCCCAATACCTTCAACGTTGATGCCGATGTCGCCCCTTAAAGCCGATAGCGCTGGTTCTTCTTCGCACTACACTTCTCAAGTCCCCTATTGCAGATGCAAGAAACTAGCAAGGCTTCACACCTCTTGGACAGATACGAATCCTTGCAGGAGGTTTTACAGGTGCATGTATTGGGGGTGTTCAATGGATTGCAAGTTCTTCATGTGGTTGGATGAGCCATTGCCGGAGGCTACTAGTTCGATAATTCGAGGGCTTCTATTTAAAGATTCGAATCACTGTCTTGAGAAAGATGCAATGGAGACGAAGATGAACTTGTTGGTCTCTGATTACGGAGATATGATGCTGTTAGAGAAAAAAGCTTTTGCAGATTGGAAGCTTGAACATGAGAAAGTGAATGAACTGAACACACAGTTGGTTGAATTGCAAGAAAAAGAACAAGTTGTCTCAAAAGATTTGAAATTTGAGCGTGTGAAAGTAACTGTCTTGGAGAATGAGGTGCAACGTCTTAACATATCGATGGACACTATATCTCGGGAAAACAAGTTTCTGAAATGGACCTGCTTCATGATTATATTCCTCTTCCTCTCCATTTTGTCTTGTATTAGTGTGTCAAAGAATTAGAATGTTGTTGGAGGTGTATTTTGGTTTAGCCAGAGTGATGCAGCAGGTGGTTGCAACTGATGGTGTTTTGTGTTTGATTGATCATTTTGTTGAAGTTTGCAGCTGTTGGTGTTTTGTGTTTGTTTTATCAGTTTGTTGAAGTTCTAAATCTGGTGTAATGTGTTAGTTTTCAGCTTTGTTTGTAATAGACTGTTTAACTAAAGTTTTTGGTTTTTGTTGAATTGGATTATGAAGTTATTGCGGTTTGTTTAAGTTGTGTTTTGCTGTGCAATGAATATGGTATGTTAAAGAAACACTTAATGGACAATAGAATCTAATGAAATCTAAAAAAAGTAGATAAAGATAACAATAAAGTGCTGGCATTACATAGACCATAGCAAAAAAAATATTCAAAGCATCCACTTGTGCACTAGCATACAAAACACCACAGACCTGCAATAAAGGCCTTACCAACAAAAAAACAGTATTTAAATACCACCTACACCTCATACTAGAAACCCTTAAAAACCACATCCTTGCTGCGTGAAGATCTACTTTTACACAAAATAAAAGTCACAAAACACAGAAATATAAAACACTCAAATCTGCAGAATTCTTCAATCTTTAGCTTCTTTCCTAGTTTTTACTGAAGAACTGGTGGCTGCCTTCCTCAAACAAAGTGCTTCAGCAACAGTTACATACTTTGGATCACCCTCTCGCATTACCACCCCCTATTTATGCTGGATTACGCGCCGCTTTTTCTCTGGTAGTCTTGTGTCTCCTTCCTGGTAGAATGATAAAGAAGAAGTTAAGCATTCTGTAGTATGTAATGGTGTAAAAAAAATCAACACATGGCTAACCTCAGATAAACTCCTTTTTGATCCTGATTCTGCTGGTGGTTTATCATGTTTGAACCTCACCTACATGGTAAACAAATAAAAGCATTCAATAAAGGTATCTGCAGAAGGTCTTTTTTGCACAATTTTGTAGATCCAGGGGGCATTTAGTCACTGAAATAAAAGTCTAAGGGGTAGTTAGTCAAATCATTATATACTTACCCCTGGGATGTTCCTTAATGAATTCTTCTTTTTTTGCTTAGGGGGGGCTTTCTCCTTTGTTTTGTCTATGCTAATCTGCTCACTTGTTTTCTCATTCTCATTTGTTTGTGCATCCCCAGCATTTTTATGCTTTGCTTTTTCCAATAGTTCTGTTAACTTCTCCATCTTTACCTTCTGCATAAACAAAGTAAGTTATAGGGGGTAAGTAGTCAAGACATAAACAATTATAGGGGGTAAGTTGACAAAACATAATAAGGTATAGGGGGTAAGTAGTCATAAACCATAACTTTAAAGGGGGTATTAGTACAAACCTTTAAAATTGATTTAGGAGGATTATTTGTAGTCTTCTGTTTTTGTTTCCCAGATTCATCAACCTGTAATCATTATTCACATAATACAATGTCTTATAAACAATACCTAATGCAAAAAATAGTTTCTATTTCAATAATAATGACCTCTAATGGTGATGTAGGAGCAACAGAAGTATTTCCCTTTTGTGTCCCTGGTTCATCTTCCTCTAAAGATATAGGCATTGTGCTTGAACCTCCTGAAACTGTCTTCAATCCTTGATCCTTAATTCTACTGCTTTGGCGTATTGGTTTTTCCACTGCTTTGTCTGGTATGCGCATCTTTGGTCTGGACTTAGGTGGACTATCAACTACTGGCTCAACTGATCTGTGTACTGGAAAGCGCATCTTTGGTCTGGATCTGTGTGTTGAATTATCACCTGCCTCCTGTGATGTTTGTCCTGGTAAGCGCATCCTTGGTCTGGATCTAGGGGGTGAGTTAACTCCTGAATCCTTTTCCTGAGGTAAGCGCATCTTTGGTTTTGATCCTCTGGTTGCCTTAGCAATTGTTTTTTTCTCTTTGTCTTTCTCACCAATTGTATCTTTTTTTGTCACATTTAAATTTTCAGGCTCAGATGGAGTAGACTGTGGGTTAGAAGGAGCAGAGGGTTGGACTTCTAACTCATCAAACATTTTGTTAATCGTCTCATCTGGGGTCTCATCCACATCTGCATTAACACCAACACCCCTACCATCAGCTACACCATCTTCCATAACTTCATTGTCACCAACACCCCTACCATCAGCTGCACCATCTCCCATAACTTCATTATCACCTTGAATATCCTCCAATCCTACTGTTTCCTGTTCTGTAGTACTTAAATTTGCCTTACATGACCTTTTGTTATGGCCTTCTCCCTTGCAAATTGCACATTTATGTGAAGTACCTTTCAGTAACATCTTTTGAACACCTTCAGATGTTCTTTCTTTCCTCCACTTTTTAACCTGGTCCTCATCTGCCTCCTTAGTTCTTGCCCTTTTGGGTCTGCCAACCAACTTAAAAGCTACTGGAGGTTCTACACTTACAGGCCTTGTACTAGGCCACATCTTTGGTCCATTTATAGGGTATATCATTGGTGTATAAGCCTTCATATACGTCACCTTTGAGTAGCATTCGTGGACATAGTTTTCTGGGTCTTTACCTATGTATTGAATACTCGCTATCGCATGAAAGCAAGGTATCCCAGATAGCTCCCACCTCCTGCAGGGACAGCTATTTGTATCTAAATCTACAGCATACGAATCTGTTCCAAGGTTCCTTACTTCAAATTTCATTTCACCGCAAAACACTGCATGCCACTTTCCACTGTTTGTTTTACCTTTATTCACCAACTTCCTAACCTTAGGACATAGATCACCTTCGTATTTTGTCATCCATGCTCTTTTAGACTGAAGCTTTTTCAAACTATACATCCTGAGACCCTCTAGTATGAGGATGATAGACTTGTCCCTGAGCAAAAAAAACCTTTACTGTCAGTTGTGTAGGGGGTAGGAAGTAGTAATTATCTAAAACTAAGTAGGGGGGAAGTGGTCATTAAATAAAACTTTATAGGGGGTAAGTAGTCATTATGTAAAACTAAGTAGGGGGTAAGTAGTCATTAAATAAAACTTTATAGGGGGTAAGTAGTCATTAAATAAAACTTTATAGGGGGTAAGTAGTCACTAAATAAAACTTTATAGGGGGTACGTAGTCATAAATTAGCACTTTATAGGGGGTAAGTAGTCATAATACCTGACTTTTTTTATGGCATTGTTATAGCTTTCACAGATGTTGTTAAGTAGAAGATCACATTTTGTAACAGTACTAAAGTGAGACCTTGTCCATGTCTTGGGATCTAAACTAGATAGCCAATTGAATGCCTCCTCATTCATGTTTTTAATCTCAGCCATGACCTCATTAAATATGTATTCTGTGGGGGCCCTAGCAGCTTCCCAAACTTTGTCTTTTAAGGCCATTCCAGGATGTTTGATTTTGAAATTATTGTAGAGATGCCTTACACAATGTCTATGTTCAATATCTGGAAGCATGTCACTCATCACTTGAAGCAAACCCTATACACACATACATTTAGAAATAAATTCAGTGTTCTAAAGAAAACAATTTAATTAAGCCAGTGAAGGATAACCAACCTTTTGTCTATCTGATATGAAAGTCCATTCTTCTTGATTAGTAATACCAAGATCTTGTATCAACAGATTAAAAAACCATCTCCAAGAATTGCTATCTTCTTTCTCAGCTACACAATACAAAATTGGGAATATACAATTGTTCCCATCAATACCAACTGCTGTCAAAATTACACCAGGATGTGGACCTTTCAAGTGACATCCATCAACCCCAACAACCTTTCTACAACCCTCTAAAAATCCCCTTCTGCAACCCTCTAAGCAAACATAAATTCTTTGAAATCTTTCTACTCCAGTTACCTCATCAGTAGTTGTTTCAATTGCTACAGTACTTCCAGGGTTACTTCTTCTTATTTCTGCTGCATAATCAAAAAGCTTTTTGTATTGATCCTTGTATTCAGCCTCAATCATGCTTTTTGCAGACTTATATGCCCTGTAGCATGTTCTGGTACTAACATTAACTGAATAATCCCGATGCACTAACTGTTGAAAGTCACTCACATTACTGTAGAGGTTCAATCTTATCATATCTTTAAAAGTATTTGCCAAGAACTTTGCAGTAACATGCTTATGGTTAAGGTTTTTACCACAACTATGTTTATTACATAAACTCATTATCACCAGCCCACCAACCTTTTCTTTATGCGATGCATATAAAAACCACCCACATCCTGCTCCTTTGCAAACAACTCTAATCCGATTCCAATCGTTCTTCACAAACTTAATGTTGACCACCTTTCTTATGGCATGTGTTCTTACTGCTTGTCTAAGATCAGAGGCATTCGCAAACATCAATCCTAAAACAAATCTAGGCTTCTGCATATCTATACTCGCCTTAAATAGGGGGTATTTCATCTTTTTCTTGCGCAACTTTTTATTTTTTCCATCTTCATCTGTACCAGAAGAAGAACTAGCTGTACTCAGATCTTCGGAATCATGTATATATTCATCCGAATCTGTCCCACCACCAACATCATCACTATCGCCTTCAGAAGCATCTGCATCATCATTTTCCACATTCATTCTATCCACTTCCACATCCGAGTCAATGAATGTATTATAATCCTGGTCGTCATCACCCTCACTCAAATCGATGTCGCTATCTATTATATAATCGTCATCAGTTGTGGATTCTTCATCCACATCTTCATCAGGTTCAGACAACTTCTTTTTCTTTTGAGAACTATCTTTCCTACAACCTTTATTGTAACTCTCTCGTTTGGTACCACTAGGGCCCACTCCTTCTACTCTTGTTCTTTTTATACTAGCCCTCGTACGTTTCTTGTTACCTACTGTTTCTGTTTTCTTTACTTGTGAACTGGTTTGTTTCTTCTGTTGTTGTATAACCAACTTCTTCTTCTTTATGACATTAGCAAGTAACTCATTATCACTGAACTCCTCATCCACATCTTCTTCACCATCAGGGTTGTTAATGACATTATCCGAGTCATCTGTTAGGTCTTCATCTATAAGCCGGAAAGGCCTCAATGGAGATTTATGTTTGGAACTCCTCGTAGTCACATTATCTTCAGTGTTCAAAGCTTTCAACACTTTATCCAACATATCATTAACAGACTTCTCCTTCTCTCCTATATCAGAGAGTTGTTCTTCCAAACTGTCATCCCCTTCCTTCTCATTAATTTGTGTGCTTTGTTCTTCAAAAACAACCTGAAACAAAGAATGAAATATTTAGGGGGTAATTTGTCAAGCATACGAAATAGTAAGGGGTAAACTGTCACACAACCTTTGTCCCTTCTTTGCAATTCTGGTGTTCTTCTTCAACATTACTATCATCCACTTTATTATGGACTTCATCAGCAGTCTGAGATACTTCTTCACCAGTAACTCCTTCCTCCTTTTCACCTTCATTGTTATCACAGGTCTGAGCTCCTTCTTCAGAAACAACCTGAAACAAAGAATGAAATATTTAGGGGGTAATTTGTCAAGCATACGAAATAGTAAGGGGTAAACTGTCACACAACCTTTGTCCCGTCTTTGCAATTCTGGTGTTCTTCTCCAACATTACTATCATTATCATCCACTTTATTATGGACTTCATCAGCAGTCTGAGATACTTCTTCACCATTAACTCCTTCCTCCTTTTCACCTTCATTGTTATCACAGGTCTGAGCTCCTTCTTCAGAAACAACCTGAAACAAAGAATGAAATATTTAGGGGGTAATTTGTCAAGCATACAAAATAGTAAGGGGTAAACTGTCACACAACCTTTGTCCCGTCTTTGCAATTCTGGTGTTCTTCTTCAACATTACTATCATCCACTTTATTATGGACTTCATCAGCAGTCTGAGATACTTCTTCACCAGTAACTCCTTCCTCCTTTTCACCTTCATTGTTATCACAGGTATGAGCTCCTTCTTCAGAAACAACCTGAAACAAAGAATGAAATATAAGTTAAAGAACTGAAAGGGGTAAACTGTCAAATGACTTTCTACCTTTAAACCTTCTTCTACAAGCTTGTTTTCCTCTAAGCTTTTCACTTCATTACAGTTTTGAACTAATTCTTGTTCATCTACTTCTACTTCATTAACATTGACTTCTTCTCGCTGGTTAACTGTTTCTTCATCCTTTTTCCACTTTAGTAACAAAGGCATGAAGATGGGAGATTGAAGAACTTGGTCATCAGGGCCTATGAGATTATTCACAACGTAAAGGTCCACAGTTACGTTGTTGTCTGCGATTCTACACATCTCCATGCCTTTGTCCTCGCTATCTAAACACACTAACCCATCAGGTAGATTTGAACCCACTTTCAAATAATAAACATCAGAGTAACAAATTACACCCAATTTCGAAAGAATTTTCCTAAGAACTGGTATACTAAACTTGTCATAATGACAACCGTCAACGTACTCTATGCTCACTTCATGATAGCAACTCTTATCTTCATTAAAGAACCCACCGAAGTGAATCCTTAGTGCGAATTTATCTGTTAAACAAGCAAATTTTAATTGAATAGATTAGTTACCAAATACATTAAGAATCACAAAATGGAAAAACAATAATCAAACTACGGGTATGGTAACCGAATCCCGTAAAATCTGCTATTATTACTAAGAAAATCCCTCAATCCACGCGTGATATCTATGTATGTAATAAATTTAGTACAAAACCCTATATTTTCGGGTTAAAGGATCTTAGCCAATGAGCAAGGATTTAGGGTTAATAAATAAACCCACTTACTCCATTGATTTGCCTGCGCCATTGATCTTCTTCAAAGCACACGAACTTTGCTTTCCTGGGTTTGGATTTGGTGTTCGTCGAGTTCTTCACAAAACCCGCGCTCCTTGGTTTTCTCCTTTTGATTTTCGTTTTTGTTAAGTTAATTTGCTTTGTTGTTTTTGGGGTATATATAGGATAGCCATTGGTGAATTCCCCATCTTGCCCTTGTTAAAATAAGGGTTAAGTTAATTAAAAACGCAATTAACACCTGGATTTAAAAAAAAAAAAAAATTGTGACGTGGAATTGCCACGTCACTTTTAACGGTGATAAATGGACGGAACACGCAGTAGGGGGTAACGGGTCACAAAAACAAATCTTGGGGGGCATCTAGGCGCATTTTAAGAGTTAGGGGGCAACCTGTCAATCGAGTATAAACACAGGGGGCAAAAGTGTCATTTACTCTTTATTTAATTTTGAAACTTCGGGTTTGCTTTTACAATTTTTAAACATATGGGGATTTTATAATAAAAATAATAATAATTTTTGAGTTCTAAAATGATTAAATATATTTATCTGATAAAAGATTATAGAGTAAGAGGAACGGAACATACTTTGAAAAATACAGTAGATTTAAAGTCACCAAACCTCTAAAAGGGAAAAAATAAAGTCACCAAACAATATTTAAGGACAAGTTATTACAACATTGACAATATAATGGGTAAAAATACAATCTTTCCTACGATTGATCATGGTAGAGCCCCAGTAGCGCAATGGATACATCTTATTCGTGCAATTTTGGTAAGAAATAAAAAATTTGTACTGAAAGGTATTTACAGGAAAGCTAGCAACTGTGCAAACTGGTTGGCTAGAGCGGGATTGAAAAACTAGAATGGAGACTTCACGCTTCTCGAAGATCTATTTGATGGTATTTGGAGTCACATTACGAGAGATAGAGTAGGTTGTAGGTCACCTAGGATGGTCTATAACCCGGATTTGATCAAAGATTTAATAGACTTATAAAGGGTTATCTCTTTGGTCCTAGTTTTTGGATCTCCTATGTAAGCAAATAAAGAAGAAGAAACATAATTCTTGCCCACTCTATTTAAAATTTAAAGTTATTTTAATTTTAATAAAATTTTATCTCAAAAATTTTTGGTTACTGCGGTAGTATTTTTAATGACCAAATCTCTAACAGCTTATTTACATGGTCGTTAGAGGTATCTTTTCAGCGACCGTTACATGGTTGCTAGAGGAAAATTTGCAATGAAAAAATAAAATCAAAGAGAGTTTTCACTGATTAAAGGAGTCACTTTTAACGACCACTTAATACTTATTAATTGGACAATTCTTTTATCGACCATTTGCGTAGCCTGTAAAAGCCTAAACAATTACTGACCGTACTCTTTGGTCGCTAGAGATAAAGCATTAACGGCCACTGGTGGTCGGTGGTGTTGATGTAGCCTTTAGCAAGAACGCAATTTACTTAGCGGTTCAAATTGCTCCTCGTTCACCAATATTCTTTTCGACCACTAAAGTGGTCGCTGGTTCACAATCGGTAATACACAAGGATGTTGTTGATGGGTACTTCCAACAATAATACAGTAGCGACTAACTTTTGGCGACCACAAATGGTTGCTAATACTTCTAGCGACTAATTTCGACAACTTTGATAATCGTCTAGATGATTGCTAGATAAATTCTGTAACAATGGTAGAGTATTTTAACTATTAAAGCAACTCTCCATATTAAAATATTCATGTTTGCATTAAAGAAACATATAAAACTTATCCATGTAATAATAATATTATCAACCATTTTTTAACACACAAGCAACATATCATAATCGGTTAAAGGTATTAATAATTCAACATTCCTTGCTCTATTAGGTGCAACACTTTGACCTTTTCACAAACATTTGAAAAGACATTTTATTCCTTCGTAAACATTTTTTTCCGGAAAAGCTTTTTAGGCATGAAATCTTAAAAAATCTTCCATAGCTGGCAAACCCCATTAATTAATTCTCTACTTATAGCAAGCAAACAAAATGGGGAAGATGTCAATTTTATCATCTTCCGAGATTGGTCTTTTTAGATATCCCTTTCAAAAAATTAATTTATCCTTTCTGCACAAATATTAATAATAGGAGCATACTCCATTGAGGCCTTGATCCACAAAGTGAAATTATAGAATTCACGGACGGCTTTCCGGGAGGTCAAGTAGTATTTATTAAAAACCAGCGTTCTAACTTCTAAAACATTGAACATTATTGGAGGAGTGATCATGCCTTTAAGCGTCTAAGTTAGAGTTTAAAGAATTTTAAAATTTTATTTTATTAAGATTATATCTAACTATTTACATCAATTTGAAAATAATCAATTCTTAATAAATTTGATAAATACCATAAATTTTAATATAAAATAATATCATTTTACTGATTTAAAAAAAATCAATTAAAATTATATTTGTCTAAAAAAAAAAATTAAAATTATATGACTTGAAACTTTTACAACAAACCCTAACCTTTTTTTTTCTTGTCGTAGTCAAACTTCAAAGTAGATATTTTTTTTTTACTTTTTTGTTTATAAGTTGAATTGGATTATTTTTTTTTCATAATGAGATAGTTGGCTATAATAGTAATGAATTGTTGAATTTTTTTCATTGGTTAACAGATAGTTAGATTTGAATAAACATTGTATTCGACCGTTTAATTCTATTAATCGATCTAGGGGTCTGATTGATTGAGTAGAATGACCCATTAATCAAATGATATCTAAGAATATCGTTCAACAACCAATTTAAGTGATTTCTAAGTGGCGAGACAGTTTCAAGCCCTTAATGTTAGTAAGCCCTTAATGTTAGTAATATATAGTATTATCAGTTCATGTATATATATAAAACCATCTCTGACCAAGCAATCCCCTCTATGTTTTGTATGCTTCGTCTCCGGTTACAGGGAGATCTTTCCGCCCGTCGTAAGTGGTTGACGAAATCTTCCTCGCGTGAGCAACAGTGAAATACCCTATGTTTGTATAATGCCGACTATATCGCAACTTTTTATAACCTACCAATAATAGCAATGAATCCTTCATCACGATATCATATTATATTCTTGACGCATTTCTTCCCCTTTTTACATTTATTGCTACATTAATCCCCGTTTAAATTTTTTAGCCGTAATAACAGGTCTTTACCTTCATTTCCTCAATTCAACAAATCCATTCACATCCTGATTCAAATTATTCGATGTTGTTTTTCTCCCAATCCTCCCAGTAGGTACCCATCTTCTTATCTATGCTCGGGAGAGGCTTCATAACACTCTTGTTTTAGATGATTCGGAAGATTTTTAACTACGCCGAGATTTAATTAAAAGATTTGATGAAGTAATTTTTGCTCAGGTTTTTTTTATGAACTTGTTGGAGTGGTGGTAAACCTGAGTTCAGAAGAATGTGGGTTGCTGGTGGTGGTCTGAGTTCGTTTGCTGGTGCTCCTGGTGTGGGTTTCGACTGGAAAGAAGAAGAGGAAGAAGGTGGAGGTGGGGCGGTGTAACTAACAAAATAATATTTTTTGAAAAATAAATTTTAATAATATTGTTTTGTTTTTAAACAATTTAAAACATTTTTTTATTAATAAAAAATAATTAACATCTCGCACATGCCTCACACATTTTTACTTAACGGAGGAATTTGACGAATTCCGTCATCAAAAATAACCAGACACAAAAACAAAAGTTAGGATATAAATTTATACTTTATACGACTGAGAAGGTAAGTTGTCGATTCCATTAAATACCGAGAATATCCGCCTCTATATTTTCATATAAACCCTTTTAAAAAGAGATTATGATCGACTTAGAAAATCACTTTTTATAAGTCTTTGTCCCCTTAGTGGAACTATTTTATTATATCAAACTATTGTTTCCCCAAACGACTAGACTTTACAAGTCTTAATCAAAAGGTAACCAATAATGAATACTCCAAACAATAGTTTAATTTCATTCACATGCATATTTATCAAATTAAACTAGCGCCATGATTTTTTCTTTCTTTTTTTTAAACCAAACAAATGCAACACTTATTATACTCACACTATGATATAATAATTCCATGTCAAATAATTAAAGAACATATCCACATAGATCTTTGCTAAAGATGAGAGGTACTTAAATTATAAATTGAAGGAAGATTATTAAGGTCATTAAAATATTAATACAAGGTCCGAAATAATTCATTAATAATATTCTCTAACCAATCTAAAACATTGACGTTCAATTAAATCCAAGGTTTCTCATCTGACAAATTCAATAGACATCAAACTAAAGAGATGAAAGCAACACTTTAAATTGAAGACACACAGTAGGCTAATAATGGATGAGCATTGAAGTCTGAAATCTCGGAAAACTATGGCTTCTCAAGTTTCCATGAACATTTTCTAGTTGGAATATTGTAGTACGTGTTTATTTAAATGTTAATAATTGTACTCCGATCAACTAAATCAAAATAACTTCTTTTACGTGTTGAGTCTCGATAAGTCTAGTTAATAACATATTATTTACTAAAAAATACTGAAATTAAATAAAATCTTTACAATGTTCTACTTAAAAAGATAAGTGCTGAAATTCCAATCATGCAAGAATAGATTAGAAACCTCTGCCCAGAATGCTCGGCCATAATCCCAGTTGTCAACATCATTAATAGTACAAGACTTTTTCTTCATACTTGTTTAAGTTTTCATCAAAAACTAAATTCAAATTACTAGAATCACTACTAATCAGTTGCTTAATCTCTTCAAGACCATCATAATCCAATGAATTTTCACCATAGCTACCATTTGCTTTCTCATCAAGACCATATCCATTAGTATTACCATCATAGGCCTTAAGATCTTGGTTATTGCCTATATCAGAGCTACAACTAGCTTCACAGCCTCCAAAAGTAATGACACTATCTTTCAATATATAATTCTGAACGGGACCCACAAAGCCGTTTTGAGGTGGGACCATAATTGGATCACAACTAGCGCTAGCCCGAGAATACGGAGACTCGGGTGGGGATGCCCTAACCGACGCATTTGAAGAAGTACTAGTGGTGTTCATTAGACTAGACGGGGTACTTGCCAAATTATCATAGGTATAATTGTTGAGATAGTTATATTGAGATGAATATGGTGATGGATGTGATAAATTTTGAAAGAGTGAAAATTGTGGATGAATTTTTGTTGATGGTGCTTGATTTGGCCTTTGTGGTAGTGATATTGAAGGAATTGTCACAATAAATTTCTTTTTGAGCTTAGTGTTCCAATAATTCTTGATATCATTGTCGGTCCTGCCTTGTAATTGAGCTGCTATTATTGACCACCTACACATATTTGTTGAGTGGAGGAAAGATTAAATCCATTGCCATATATAATACGAAGAAAAACCTAAGACATGAATGTAAAAAACACCATAAAAAATCACCGCGAAAGTCAACAAATATTTTGTCTACGTGGTCAATAATAGCAAAAGAGAAAGTTAAGATATTTTGTTGCAGGTTAAGCGAAATTTGAATTAGTGTTTGAATATTTTTTTCAAGTTACTTATGCAACAAATAATAATACTCAGAAACTGTATTATAAATCTCTATAATATAAAAAATCGCTCTACATATTTTTATATAAATTATTATGTGTGATAAAATATATATTAAAAACTTATAATGTTATTTTTTTAAAATTCAGAAATGTTGCCTCTTTTTTAAAACTAAAAAGAATTGACTCTACCATTAATTTGTCTAAAGTTTTTATAGTGAGAAAAAGATAAATGCGACCCAAAAAACATGGGAATTAATTCACTATAAAATTGATTCTTATAAAAACAAACACCTCTGACCTCACAATGAAAGAGAACCTTGATAGAGAAAAATGTAAGACTATTCAAATTTTGGAATGGCTAAAAAGATGTGATGACTTTGGATTAACACATTTATTGAGTAGTCATCGGTGGCCAACCAAATAAATTTGACTGACTTTAGACTAACACAATTAGTGGGGTTTGGTGGCCAACACAAGGGAGGTTTTTCTACATGCAAGAATATTTTGTTAGTTGCCACTCACTCAGGCCCCTACCCACCATAAGCCTCTGAGGTGTTACAAAAAAAGTACTAGAGAGTACAAAATTTTAGTCGAGAGACTAATATTTACTCAATAAATATTTTAATTTGGACTTGTAATTTTTAACGAAAAGAAGGATTGAGGGCTAAACTTATATTTTTCTATTTACGATCTTTCAATAATAAATTTCAAATTAACAAAGTTACATGGTATCCCAAAACATAAAAAAAGAAAGAGATGGTATAATTCATCTCTGAATAAATATCGAAAGGATAAATTATTGGGACATGGAAGGAGATTTGATTTTAGCAACAATATAAGTTGTTGTAAAACAACCCGTTATCTCTAGAACCCATGTGATCCTTCAAGTATTGGTAAGTTGATCGCCATAATCTTATATAATCGTCATTGATGTGACAGAATTCGTGTTTTACTTTAATGATAAACTCCTTTTGAAAACATTAATGTAAAGAACACGAAAAATGTAAAAATAATGAATCAATCCGATCATTTATTCTTACTAAGAAACTGGACCAAAACAAAATACCTTAATTTAATCTTACGAAAAAATAGCTGTAAAGTAGGATCAAAACAAAAAAACAGCAAATTTTTGAGAAAAAAATTATTTCATAGAATTACCTGCTTCCAATGTTAGCATAGAGATTGCAAATTATTCTATCTTCTTCAGCTGAGAATTCTCCATGTTTAATGTTTGGTCTAAGATAATTTAACCATCTCAATCTACAGCTTTTTCCACATCTTTTCAACCCTGAAAATGCAAATCAACAAAACACATAAATAACACATACTACTATACTGTCTCATAAATTACAAAATCAAAAGAAACCCTGACCATATTATATTTAACTCAAAACCACATAAAAATAAGAATTTTTGGAAAAAAAAACATAAGTGAAGCTTAGGCAACGATTATTTATCGTCAGAAATAGATATTGAGCTGCTTTTAATCATTAGAGAAAAGGCAGTGCAACAATTTTACTCGTCAGAACTAGATATATATCTTCTTACTAAGTAGGAAAAACCAAAAAAAAGACTACTTTTAGTGACTGACCAGCTTTTTGTGGCAGAGCTATCCAATTCCCTCCAGTACCAAATTTGTCGATGTAACGTTTTAGCTTAGCATCTTCTTCAGGTGACCATGGTCCTCTCTTCACAATTGCCTTATCACAACAAGGAGCTCTTCCCATTTCTTTCTTTCTTTCTTTCTCAGAAAGTTGTTGATATATATACAAGACTTTGGCTTTGTACAAGTGTAGATATAGAAGTCAAAAGGACGGACTTTTTATTGTAGAAATGATTTTTTTACTAAGATTAAAAATTTAAACCAAAAGTAATCGGAAAAAGAAAAAAGAAAAACAGATAACCTAACAAACTACCCAATTTTTGTTTTTGTCTAAATAAATATCTATAAATAAGTTACCGAACAAAAAAATTAAGTACATAAATAAAAATAGTTAACCTACATGCACTAAGAAAAAAATCTAGAAAGTAAATAATACCCAGTGTTTAAAAAGGCGCTAGGCGCTAGGCGGGCGGTCGACCACCTTCGAGCGCCCAGGGTACTAGGCGGGCACCTAGGCGGAGCCTAGGCGTTTACTTGCTAGGCGGTTTTGATATTTATTTCAATATTTTTTTAAATTTATATAATTTTAAAAATAAATTTATATAATTTTTTGTGTTAAAAAATAATTTTTTTAATTTTTTTTAATTAAAAATAGATTTTATTTTTTATTTTTTTAGCTTCTGACCGCCTAGGCGCCTCCTGGGTCCGCCTAGGCGCCGCCTAACCCCGCCTAGGACCTTCTGGGACCGCCTGGAGGCCGCCTGGCCATTTCTGGAAGTTCAGCTACCTTCTAGCGCCTAGGCGCCGCCTAGGCCGATTTTTAGAACACTGATAATACCTGATAAACTGAAGTGGACTTCTCACTATAAATCATTTATTGTAAACACGAAGCAAATGGATTTTTTTATTCAAGTGTACGTAGACGTAAATTTGATCGCATTACAAGGAGGAGAGACAATCCAGTGTATATTTTCCATATCAGATGTAATGGGTCAAAGGTATGAGAAGAAGAATAGTTCAAGTCATGCTAAAAAAATTCAGATAACATGAAACTGAAGTTCGTAAGTGTACATCCACGTTGATGGGAGAATTCTTTGTCACAAATTTGTTTTCGGCGTTCTTGATGGTCCAACAGAATAAGAGATCCTTCAGAGGATTTTCTTTCGTTGGTACCTTTTTCTTCAGAGCGTTTTGAGCTAAAACAAGTCAATCACTCGTCAAATCTGTCATATCTATCAACTAGGAATAAGGTTTGGTATTGAGACGCAATCCAAAAATTCTTAATCCAAAGGAAACATAAAAATATATGTTCCACAGTTTCCAGCTATGTTGCACATAATGCATGTCACATAGGGGACAACTGAATATACAACACCTATCCAAGATCACATTCCCAGACGGAACTAAGTTCCCGCTCATGACCCATGTAGCAAGCTACACCAAGTAAGAAGTGTAGAACAATTAGTTCATAAGGACCTTCGTTGTATAACGATTCATCAAGGATGTCGCTTCCCATATTGGGTAAAAGTGAAAACCTATAGTTGCACTGTAGGAATAATGGCATCAGAGATAATATTGTTTTCATAAAGAAGAGATCCAAAATAGTACACATCTTTATATATTACTCGGGTGCATTGAAAGGGTATTTGAATATGTCTTCCATACAATTTTTTTAGCTTAGTTAAGATAATCGAGTTCCATATCATCTTTCAAGTAAAAGGAGGAGTGACTTTCAATATTTATGGATAAAAAGTCTAAAAGCTACATAGTTCATGTATAACTAACTAGGCAACTCTCACAACTGACCAAGAGGACAAATAAGCGAACGTGTATGTATTTCACTAGGGAGAAGGATAGTAAGCACATAGTTTGCACTTTCCTCATCCATAACTAAGTTGATAAGAGAGACTTTCCAAGTACGTGAATCATGTGATATAAGCTTAGAGACATGACTCGGATCAAAGGGGTTATTAAGCTCATGAATAGGGTCCAACTCCATCAAACTATCCGACCAGATGGAGATCAAATCTCCATTTCCTACGAACCATGGGGTCTTCGACTGAAGGAGGTCCTTCCTTCTTTTTTAATAAACTAAAAGGACAATGGAGATTGCTTTTTACTATCTCTGAGATGCAATGTAAATTTGCTCATGATTTTTAATCAATTAAAAAAATTAGTAATTATTATTAAAAAAGATAGTTAACCCTTTTCAGAGTATAATATTTGAGTAATGATATATACCACTAAAAATTTATACCACCAAAATACCACAAATAACGTGGTAAAATTTTAAATATGTAAAAATTATCAATCTCGTTAATATTTTAGTCAGTCTCTATCTAATTGATAATTTGTTTTCAAACATTCACGCTATGTTATTGATAATGTTTTGATGGTATAAATTTTAAGAGTATATAACATTATTCTTTGAATAATGTTGGATATCATCTCAAATCATATCACTATTTATTCACTCCTTATGTAGACCAGTTATACAAAAAATAATTAATAAATCAAGGAAAAAAATTATATGTCATAACATAATTTGAAATGATATTCAACATTACTCATGCTTTATGTGAGATATTTAAATTAGCGGAGGAGAGAAAATAAGAAAAGAGTAATACTATACTAATAGTGCAAGAGCCATAAAGGCTTGAGAATAAGAAAGACTACAAGGATTACATTGTGAATATATGTTGTTCTAATACAATAGAATAAGACCCTATTTATAGGACTAATAACTTGGTGAACAACAAATCTCACGCTATGCTAAATTGGAAACAAATATAATATGAAAATAAACTAGTTTGATAAGGTAGTAATATATCATGGTAATAATATATTATGGTAACTATATATTTAACACTCCCTCAAACTCAAGTAGGTCGGAGAAAGAGCAACTTGAGTTTAAAATATGGATCGTCGATGACGTGTCTTGAGCGTTGTTGATGGAGAAGCATGACAGAGGAGATGACGTGGTGAAAATGTTAATGTTGTAGCATGGCGGTGAGTTAGAGTGATGAGTCGGCCGATGAGAATCGGGAACCAAAAAACAAATACTGAGCGGATTACCGAGAGGAGATCATTGGATGGTCTAACGATATTTCTAATTTTACAAGAGTATCGCATCCTACGAGAGGATTAAGAATTCGAATCCTACAAAAGGATTATGATTTTCTACGAGACAAATAAGATTTTGATTCCTGGGAAAGGTATAATATTTTGATTCCTACGAGAAGAATAAGAATTCTGATCCTACGAGAGGATTAAGATTTTGAATCCTACAGTAGGATAAAATTTTGATTCTTACGAGAGGATTAAGATTTTGAATTCTACGAGAGTATTAAAATAAAAGGTTTTTTTTTAAAACAAAAATTGTAAAGAAGCGGTCGAAAAGATAATGAAAGAAAATCGTGAATGGTGGAGATCAATCACTTGCGGAAGAAAATAAAACGATAACGCGAAACTACTTGGATTAATATAAGATATTTAAATCAGCGGAAGCGAGAAAATAAATAAAAAGAAGTACTATATAATATTGCAAGAGCCATAAAGACTTAAAAATAAGAAAGTAAAAATTACATTATGAATATATGTTCTAATATAATTGAATAATATTTTTATTTATAGGACTAATAACTTGGTTAATAAAACTACTATAGAAAATAAGAAACAAATAAAATATAAAAATAAATTAATTTAATAAAATAATAATATATATAGTAATAATATATTTAATAATTTTAGACATAGTTTTTTACTCCAATAATCTTATCATAAATCAATTATCTCATACTTTTCTTTTTCCTAGCTTGATTTGTTTTTTTCCTTTCAATAGATTCCAAAGTCCCCCAAAGTAATGGCAAACAATAAGAAAACAAAACAAAGAAGTGATTGGTTTATTATCCACAATTTTCTTGCGATTTGTAGCACCAAGTCAAGTCATGGGCTTTGCAATTAATTAGCATTAATATATTAATACTTACATCTTCATATACAAATGTTATATATTGGCTAGATATACCCCACTCTCCAAATTTAATGAATTCGATAGAGTATTATATATGCCATGATATGCATGCTAGGATTGGCGTTGTATAATGGAATGGTACAAAGTTTACCACGTCAAATTTTGTTTTCTTGAGAAATGTTAATTTTTGGGTCACTTGGACATTTTATAATCAAGTGGTTAACCTTGCTTCAAGTACTTAATTGTTAAGCATTTCCTTTAAAATTATTACGGATATTAAATCGGAATTACAACGGTGTTAATTAAAAAGAAGAAAACCAATAACCAGAACTAAAATTGTTTACATATAAAAATTGAAAGCGAAAGTAGAAAAGAAAAACTATAACCAAAACTGTTAAGTCCGGTTCGATTTGTAAAAATATTTTCTACTTCTGTTTTCAAAACAAATTTTTAGAAAACGATTTTTATTTTTATTTTTAATGTTTTCAGAAAATATAGAAAACATCGATATTACGTTCTTTAATATAGTAGCGTTTTTAAAAAAAATTCCAGAAAACTGTTTTCATATTCTCTGACCAAACACGTTTTCATTAGTATTTTGAAAAATATAGAGAATGAAAACATACATACCTATTATTTTCATGAACCAAACAAGACCTTAGATTTTAGAAAACCATTTAAAAATCCAAAACGAGTTGTTTATCTCAATTTTTTCATATACATTAAAAATATAATTGCGGATTTAGTTCTAAACCTAACAAATCGTATTTTAACAGGTGCACCTATATAATTTTGTCTTATTAAGGTTCAAAATAATTTATAGCTATTCTATAACATATCCATTGTACCCGTGAAATCATTATTCATTAGTAAAAATAAAAAAGAATTAAATAATTAGACATGATTTTGTTACTTAATATACGTTTATATCATAATCAAAGTACGGTCTTTTAAGATTTTAAAGAGTAAGGGTCCGTTTGAGATTGTTTTTCAAAATAATCACTTGAAGTGATATTAGATCCATAAAAGCACTTTAGACCCTTAAAATTACTTTTAGGAAAAGCACTAGATAAGTGATCATTAAAATAATCACTTAAAGTGATTTTAGATGTCTAAATATTTTTTAAAAATAATTTAATTTTAATCGAAAAACACTTTTAACTCGAAGAGAATCAATCCCAAACGGTCTCTAAATCTATCATCAAATAGTTAGTCTTTTCCATTGTTTATAAAAATCGTATTCCATTCCGGATGAGATTCTTTTCCATTGTTTGTAAATTTCACCAACACCACATAATGACAATGAGTCTTTTTTGTTTTTCAATCACATAGCCTACCAAATGGCTAAACAACCCACCAAATGGGATATAGAATCCACCTAATAATAACACACAACCCACCTTGGATATTGAACACACTAAGTCGGGTATACAACCCACCTACTAATAACACACATCCCACAAAATAATAACGTACAACCCACTGATGTCTCCCTTTTTGTTCGAAATATAAGCCCTTTTGAGACATGATTTTGGATAGAAAATGGTCTTTTTGACTTTTGTGCTTATTTCGTAATATTCATATTTCTTGTCTTGATTTGATGAATTATTAATTTTAGAGCATATTTGGTTTAATTTGTGTGTTAATGTGAAGCTTTAAAGATATATAGAAATAAATTATATGCCAGATCAATTCTAAGAAGATAATGAAAGAAGATGTTGAAGAAATAAGGAGATAGAAGAAGGAAAATATAAACTAGGAAATGAAAAGTTGCCAAATAAATCTGAATTTCACCAGCTACGTCCACAAAATTAATCATAACTCAAGATTGACTGGGAATTTGGAAGAATGATTTGAATCTAAAGTGTAGATATTTCCGAGACGATCAGTTTTGATATAAAGAACGCGTCAATCGGGGTAGTATTGAATGCGTTACGACCAAAACAAAACAACAACAATTTCTTACATTTTCTATATTTTAGGGTTACGAATTTGAGTTGGGTTTGGACTCTTTTACTTGATCCCTACTCCAAGATTTCGACCTAGCACCTATATATATATCAGTTCTAAACCTTAGAAAATCATCCCTTGGCTGCATAAGCTTAATATACATAAATAATTCATTATAGAAGCAATCAAGAGGTTCTGGAGGAGGAAGAAGCAAGAGCTAGAGCTTAACTACATCAATTCAACACTTCTCCATCTCTATTCTTTGGGTAAATTAGTATTAGATTTATTTTGTCTATGAGGTATTTCTAAGCTATTTATTCAAGAGTTTTCATATGCATAATTTCTCTTTAGGATTGTAATTATATGAATCAATGATAATTGGTTTTCTGTTTTAATTTGAATATGGGATTTTAGTATTTAACTGAATTGGTTCTTAATTTCCATTGACTATATTCTTGTGCTTGTTTACTATCATTGACGTCATGAATCAAGGGTAGGTTTTAGTAATTAGGCTATTCACTTAGTGGTGAGTGATCATCCGACAAGAGAGGGGGTTTAATTACAGAACTAGGATATAGACGCGTGATGTCCGTTATTGATCGACAGACTTGACTAACCACGTAGGCAAAGAGGTAAAAGAACTTCACATCCATAGAGTCATATTCACCCATATAGGGGTTTATAGTAATTGTTATAGAGAAGTAAAATTTTAATAATTTAATTAAAAATTTAATTTCATGTTAATATTTTGATAAACATGTTGATTCATGATTTATGGGTATGTGAGAAATGATATTTTTTTTTATAATTTTCAATATATTATGGTGAAATATATCACTGATATATAAAGATCTTATGTAATTATATACGATCTATGTATGTACGTAGTAAATATAATATAATTTTTTTTGAGTTTCTATAAAAAATAATATGAATTTTTACATATTTGATTTAATGAAAAAAAAAAGATATGATACGAAATGTGTAATATATTAAGTTTAATAAAATTATTTTAGTTTGTTAAAAGAAAATATCAATTACGATTACGATTGTAATGGGTCATTTATGAGAAGTAGCTATGTAATGAAAAACCTCATTTTCATTGTAATGTGATTACGGAAGGAATGATATTACGGAGTTGATTACGACGTACCAATCACAGTAATCATGTCTAAATCAGTAATGTCATTATATTACTGATCTTATTACAACATATCAATCACACCCTAAGATTTATACTATTTCGTATAGAGCAAAAAATCAGTCTCCAACACCCTATGTCTCATTCACCCGTTTTGTTATTCATATAAATGATATGTATTTAAAAATTAATTTAATAATAAAATATATCAAAATTTAAAACTTAGATATCTTTTTGGTTGAATTCTTAAATTACATCGCATGTTTCGGGCCTTCAGGTTTTTGATGTTTTTAAAGACCTAATCATTTGAATATATATATATATGAGGAAACTACTAATTAAACCCCAATTTTGGGAACTCTTAGGTTATAAAGCCCCTCCCCATAATAGTTCAAAATAAAGCCTATTTTTATAATATCTATATACACTTTTACTAGTATACCCCTCCCCTCTCTCCTACTTCTGTTGACACAAAATCCGTTTCTCTCTCCTCCTTTTCTATTATTTAATTCATTTTTTTCCAGTAATTAATTTTTAATATTGTTGTTCTTTTCATTTAACGGATGGGTCACGGACATATGTCAGGTTTTAAGTTGGTTAAGTTGAGTAAAATGATTTTTCATATAGTGTTGTCCATATAATAGTCCAAATAAACTAGGGGATATACCCTTTTTTGTATATATCCAAGGTTTCGATTTTGTCCAAGTCCAAGGGGGTATACCCAAGCCCGATTTTTGTCAATGTTCATGCCAATATTTCAATTATTTGTAATTAGGCTATAATTAGTGGTTCGTTAGTTTTTAATTTTTACCTGCAAAAGTAACAAACTAGATTAGAGTTTATAATTTTTAAAACTAAAACAAAAAATCATTCTAATCTCTAATATCTAATGTATAGAACTAAACAGTTGGACATAATGGTCTGGACACTAGGGGCTAGACCATAGGTTTTGTACACTAATATTTGTACCTTAAATATTTTTTCACACATATTTACTAGGCAAAAATATTTTAATAACACAAAGTGGCTGGACCTACACTCATACGGCAACAAAGAAAAAAAAGAACAAAGACACACAACACAAAATTTTAATAAACATTTCAAAGAAGTATAGACCAAAGTTTTCTAGCCCATTAGGGATGGACCTAGACACACAAGAAGGTTATGGCCCAAAGTAACAACACAGTGTTTTAAAAAAAAACTATAGCCCATAATGGACTGTCCTAGACTATAATGTATAACCCATAATGGGTTGGACACCTTATAAGTTTTGAACACATTCACGTTTAAAAAACATAGAGGTGGCTTGAGCCCATTAGGTCTGGATCCAATGTGTCCTGGCCCACAAAGTTTGAACAAAATCAAGTTATTTGAAATAAAAAACGAAGGGGGCTTGAGCCCATTAGGTCTGGACAGCGGAAGAGAAGGAGGAGATAGGAGGAGATGATGGTGGTGTTGGACACATGAACAAATGGTGGTGATGGAAAAGAGATCTCGGCGTTAGTGAATCTCGCGAGAAGAGATGATGATGGTGGTGACGAGAGCTCGACAAGAAGAGATGATGATGGTGGTGACGAGATCTCAGCGCTGAACTTCGAATGTCTTCGAGCGGTGGTTGGTGGGAGGCGAGAGCACTGAAGGTTTTCTGTTGCAGCCATGGCAGTGAGCAATGATGATGGTGGTGACGAAATTGTTTCACAGAGAAGGGGAGGTTCACAACGGCGGCGTTTATGGTGGCGTTTCATAGAGAGGTGTAGATCTGCGGGAGATGGTGGCGTTGTTGCACCTAAACATCTTTGCCCCTATTCCTAATAAAAACATTGATTTGCTTTTCTTTTATAGGTAAATGATTATATAAATAGAATCAACACGAAAAATACTATATAGGGTAAAGACCTTGTGTGGTGCTTGATCTTTACCCAAAGTGTATTAGCCGCCTCCTATCTTTAAAATTCTCTTAGCTGACCCTCCAACTTCATTTTCTTGTCAGCGTTAGCCCTTTTTATAAATTTTTTGTCTTTTGACTGTTAGTCAATGCCATCTGGCGCCACGTTCAAAGATGTTCGGTAGCTGTAATGTAAACACTTTAAACTAACTTACAATCTAAAAACTAAGTCCAAATACTAAGTAAATTAAAGTTCAAAATAAAGTCCAAATAATAACTTCAATTTCATAAAAAACGGTTCGTTGTCAACCAACTTACAATCCAAAACAAAAAGAAAGTTCATAAAGCCCAAAATAAACCCTTCTAGGCAAACATTAACAGGCTTAAACCAACCAAACATAAACAAAATATAGCAACTAATGATCAAAAGTCCAAGCATAACAAAATAAAACTTAAATCACCCAAAACAACCAACAATTTTCATGCCACAGACTCATCGGGCTCCTCGTCAAACTTGAAAAAATTAGGTGACATCATCCCCAACGGCACCAGCTTGATGACCCTTCTCCTCTTTGAGCTTGGCGTGTCTTCCCCCTCATAGCTAGATTCCACCAGTACCATCTCCTCACGGTGAGGTAAAGGAATGGTTTTGGTTTCCACCTTCACCTGAGCAACCGTGGGAGCTAGTCTAACACTCAACCTCGAGCTAGGTTTTGACTTTTATACGTCTTCGGTTGTGGGCGGTTCTTCGGTGGAGCAGTGTTAGAAACACTTGAACTTATGAATAAAATACAAAACAATCAGCTTGATTCTAAAACTATAATAGTTATTAATAATTAAAAAACATAAAAGAACTATACATATTAATACAACTATTTAGTCACCTAAGACCGAAATCTTTGATACTTGTTGATAAATGTCTGGTGTCGCCTAAGGTGTGATAAAATAATGAATAAAATAAGTGCAAATAAACACCATAGGCTGAGCACGGTTCTGCAAGTATTACAGGTCGTATGCAAGTTTTAATGATAAGAAGATTCGTTCCTCAGAGACTACGAAAGTTAGGAAGAACTTATGCAAATTATCAAGTGCAAATAATAAAGCTAGGATAATACTACGCAAGTAGAAAGAAAGAAAGATAGATTTTTATTTGGTTTTTGATAAAAGAAAATTAAACTAATAAACCAAAAACAGAAAACCAAATAAGCAAAGAACAAATAGTATGATAGTTTAGCCTGAGTAATTAGCAAGTAATCCCCACTAGTTTTGCTGTTCTAAAAATGTAAGGGATGAATCATGTAGTATTTCAATAGTTTGGTTTCAATTGCGCTAGGTAGTTTCAAATAGGGTTTACCTGTGTCAATAAGAACCTAAGCAAACTTTTCCTGCAATTGATTAAATAGCAATACACTAAACCATTGACTATATAGTTAGGCTGAATTGTCAGATCAAACCTTATTCTAGACGTTATGTGCTAATTCTATAGTTAAATATACCGTTGTCAATGGTTATCTAACTATTATGATGGTAATCCTATACGCTTGCAACCGTAAAGAACACAGAATATAAATCCTAACACATAAACAAAGAAATCAAAACATAAATTCAATCAAATTAGATAGATATCAATCAAAACTAGGGTTCATACATATATGCTAAAACTCAAGCTAAATTTATTTAATTCATACTAAGAAAAGAAAAGAAAAGATAAGAAAATAATTACATAATTAAAGGTTGAAAAAGACATGATTGATGCACATCTCCTTCCAGACTTCTCTTCTTGTGTTGTAGCTTCTTCCTGGCTTAAGGTTTAGCCAATGATGGTTTTTTTAATGATAAGAGGCTGTATTTATAGGGTATAGGAAGACCTAATTCATTTTCTTGAAGGAGAAGGTAGGTGTTGGACTCATATCCCAACTCAAATTCGTAACCCTAAAATATGGAATCAATCCCGTTTTTGTTTTAGGCCTAACAACTTCAATTCTTATCCGTTTGACGCGTATTAGTAATCGAAATTCATCGTCTCGGAAAGATATTTAACTTTTCTCTTGACCGTTCTTCCAAATTCCTCACAGATTTTGAGATATAAGCTTATTTGTGGTCGTGGGTGGTGAAATTCATATTTATGGCAGCTTTTCCTTTTCCATATTTTTAGCTTTTGTTTCCTTATCTTCAATTCCTATATTATCTTCTTTCCTTTAGCTCTTAGACTTTGACTTGGATTCTAATTAATTACCATATATCTTTAAAGTTTCACACTAAATAAATAATTAAACCCAATATGCTCTAAAAGTAAGAAATAATTAATTCAAGACACAAAATAGGAAAGTGTACTAAATCATGGGAAAATCGACCTATACTCTAATAAATACACCTAAAATGATGCTTTCAACTACTAATAAATCATCACAAATGGGGAGGCATCAATGTCTTACGTACTATTTGATAAAAGTAAAAGTAAAAACTTACTGTTTTTTCCCTTGTCCATTCGCACTTGTTGACCCGCCATTTAATCCTTGTTTTTCTTTAAAATTGAGTTACAACTCTCGCTTGAGACTTTAAGTGCTAAGGAAATATATATGTGACATATATATATATACTCAGGGGGTAAGCATCATCATTGATCCTATTTCTACACGGTTTTGTATACCCAAATCACCTTTTTTATTGCCCAAGAAAACCCTTTGGTTTCCTTAGATTTTTTTTATTCCCAACCTGGTAAACTAATAAATACTCATGCAAAAATATTTGGACTTCTTGTCTTGAAACCATAACTAAATTAAAAGAAATATTATTTCTATCTACATAAAATAAAACAAAACAAAACAAATAAGGCTGACATTAAATGGGACGGGTCCACGAAATCTTAAAAATCATAACCTGTAAGGCCAGAAGGGCTTAAACATATATCGTTAGGGGCCACAATGTAAATCATAACTAATATAAAGGGCCGCAGTGTAACATACATAACAGATTAGGGGCCAAATCTTCACCTTCTCCACTACGTTTCTAATACACGATAATAGGTAATCAGATAAACAAATAAGCTTCAGAAATCCAAAACAAAATTAATCAGAAAAACAAGCATTTTCTAATTTCCAAATATCTAAATTACACAATACCATTCATACATCAAAAGGAACATCTAACAACACATATCAACCCACAAAACCCAGAAAAGCCAAAAAAAAAACAGAAACACACGAACACCAAGAACACCCAGGAAACACAAAAACACACTTGTCGTCCTAATACATCCGAGAGACTACAAAACCTAACAAAAAATAGAAACAAACATGCCAAGTCTTCAGATTTTTACCTTTGACAGATTTCAGAACTTCAATTTCCTCATCTTTACGCGACAACGACCTAAGCAACCCGGAAATCAACACAAATCCTCTCTAGCATATAGGAGGATCTAATCAGGAGAAGAAGGAACACTTTCTCTCCGATGACAGAAACGTCGAGCACCCGAGAAACCGCCGTCCTGGGTTCGTCTCCGTCCATGAGGTGCTCACCTTGCACCGTAAACTGCAGTAGCATACTCAGACCTCCTTACCGAGGTCAGACATCAAAGATGATGCCGTCGTGTTTCTCGAACCGGTCATGGCTCTGTAAGTCTGTGAATAGCGAAGACGAAGGGGCGACGAGAGAAGAAGAAAGGGAGTGGGGAAACGGGTAGGGTAAAGTGAAAATGGTGAATTAATATCAGGGTTATTGAAGAGTAAAGAATAAACTGAAAATAAAATAGTACCCTTGCCACATTGGAAAAAACATTTCAGCTGATGGTGATGTCATGCCTAGGTGGAGCAGACGTGGCGGTGAGGTGGCACTGACGTGGCGCCAGATGGCGTTAACTAACGGGCAACTGACAAAATTTAAAAAAAAAAAGGCAAACGCTGACAAAAAATGAAGTTGGAGGGCCACCCGGGGGAATTTTAAAGATAGGGGCGGCTACTGCACTTTAGGTAAAGATTAAGGGCCACACAGGGTCTTTACCCTACTATATATAAGTTAAAAGTTACTATTCAACCTAAAAAGATCACAACTTAGTGCATATTGTTGATAAATTCACTATCATCTCTAAAGAAAATATAAGGGTACGTATCATTTAAAATACAAACGGTACAAATATTTCTTTATTTGAGTATGTCTTCATAAGATGGGGCCACACCTTTAAAATTTAGTTATTTCTTGCTCGCCAGATGAAATACACCGTTGTCGCAAAAACCATACGTCTTACTTTCATTCTCCAAATCTTTTCTCCTAACTTTCTCATTTTTTTTATCCATTTAAGAGAGTTCAAAATGACACATATTACTTTTGTGATTCTAAACCACTACTTAACATCCCTCCAAACAATACATGAGACTTCACATTCAAAAAATAGTAATATTTTTTATAATTCTATTCATACAATGATCGCATATTTAGGGGTTAAAAAACGATCCCAAACTTTATTTTTTCATGTTTTAGACAAAGACAAACGACAAAAAATATCATAAGATTTTCTTGTACAAAACAAAATATTATCCACTACTAAGATCGTTGACTAAAGATAATGTCATATCTTCACTATTATTATGATGAACAATAGCGTGTATATTTCTTACAACTTGTACTCCCATCTCACCAAACCACTTCGATAAAAAAATTGATTTCCACAATTTCGAGAGAAATCTTTCATTCATCTTTCAATTTGCAAACTTCTTCCAACCAAGGCGAGTTTGTTCATGCCTCTCCTGATTCCCAAACAATCAGATTTCTGAAATATTCGTCATGTACCCATTTGTTCCACAATGTCTCCTATTTTTTCCTCGATTATCCATCATAGTAAGGTTTTAGTTCCAAACTTTCAAGTTCTTTAATTGGAGGCCTCCCACACTCTTCAAAATACAAACTATTTTTCATTTAATTTGTGAAAACTTTCCAGAAACCCAATAAATACTATAGATTTGATATTTCACCCTCATCGGAAAAAATGCCTAATCAAGAACAAACCACCCCACTTATAACAATTTTGGGGGCATTCCAAGATCGATGTAGCTTTCCAACTTATCAATAAGTGGCTTGTAATCTCTAGTTAACAAAATCGAACTTCAAGTGACACCCAAGTTAGCGAAATGGAATAACTATATTCGTGAGTTTCAAGGCCTGGTAAATGTTCTTCTTCAACTCCCATATGATAAATGTTCAATTTGAGCCTATTTAATCGTAGACCTGGATACTTTGCAATTTTTTTTAAACAATTCATAAATACTTTTACGAATTTGAGATTCCTCTTGATAAAAGTATCAAATAATCGACAAACACCAAATATGTAATTTTGAGCTTCCCACGATAATTAAATTCTTGCTCTGTCGCTTTCTTCAAAAGGTTAGAGACATATTCAATACAAAAAAAAAAAGGTAATGAGACTTTGAGCCCGTTTGGGATTGATTATTTTGGAGCTAAAAGTGCTTTTTGATTAAAATTTAAATATTTGTAAAAAATATTAAAAAATATTTTGACATCTAAAATCACTTTAAGTGATTATTTTAATAATCACTAATCTAGTGCTTTTCCTAAAAGTGATTTTTAGAGTCTAAAATATTACTATGGATCTAAAATCACTTTAAGTGATTATTTTGAAAAGCAATCCCAAACGGGCACTTTATGTCTTTGTCTTTTTCGAAGAACCCATAAAACTCTCAGCTAAACATCATGAAATAAGGTGTGGTTATAGTTTATAATCTACTAATATTTTTGGAAAATTAACCTCTTCACAACCAAAATGATTTTAATTTTATATTTTGACTAATCTCATAAATGTAAATTAAAACTTCAAGTACATTTTATAAATAGTACTATTAATACATTATTTATAACAAGTGATGAATACTCAACGACCAATCTTACAAGTCTCTCCAATTAATAAATGTGGGCAAAAATAATTGCAGTTTAATTTGGCCGGCAATAGACGTCTTAGATGTGCATCTCTATAAGTTTTCATATTCAATTATTAATTAGGCTTGGTTAACCATCATGCAAAATTGCAAAATGAAAATCTTACATTAATAAATGCATATTATTATAAATGAATAAAGATATTAATGGTAGATAATAGAAAAAATATAATGCGTTTGATCCAAGTACTATTAAATCGAGATAAATATAACAAACTCAATTACAACGACATCCAACCTATATCTATTCGTTCCATCCCTAACACCTCACTCAATAAGGATGTGTAGGGTTGTAAACAAAGCGAGTCGAGCCGAGTACTAGATGTGTAAGCTTGTTTGTTAAGATTTTTGAGTTGAAACGAGTTTAAATTTTAATTAGTGGAACTAGATTTTGTAAAACTTGTTTGTTAACTTATCGAATGAGCTTTTTTCGAGCCGGGCTTAAATTATTAACGAATAATTTGTTTTTATATGATGACGCGGAACTTTTATGAACGGTTGATATTAGATACAGCGTGTAGTATGAAGTATAAAATGTGATATAATAAAAAAATTAAAATCTAAAGATATAAACAAAATTAAAGTGAATATATTAGGTTTACTAATATATTTATTGATAACTAAAATATTTATAGATTATAAATATAAACGGGCAATTAACAAATAAGTTGGAACAAATTTGATTTTTTAACGAACAAGTTCGAATAAGTTTTTTTCTCTGCCGAGTTCGAACGGGGCGTGAACGCTTTGGTTTGTTTATAACCCTAAATGTGTGAAGGTTTGTTTAGCACATTCTTTGGTAATTAAGATATTTGTATTCCTTCCCAGTTGGCTAACATTTTATATAATACGAGTCGATAGGGGTCGACGAAGTTTGTAATCTCGTGAAACTTATTATTATAGATATTTATATATTATGCTTTGAAAAAAACAATCTGATAATGGAAATCTGATCCTAAAAATTAAGACTTGAAAGGCGGTTATAAATGCCTTCCAAACGCTTGAAACCGTGGAGTATATATTACTGTGTGGGTTCTGATATATCCGCACCCGACAAGGACGTCACTTACAAAGGAGTCCGTTGGAACAGGGGCAAATACTAACAGTCAATACTGAATGTATGAGAGTGGAATGGCTTTAGACATGAGATCGTCGTAAATATTACCTATCTTGTCGAGTTACATGGACAACGAAAAATAAATCTTATGAAAAATACACACATAATTACCGACCATGTCTTATCATGTTTTTATTGCAGGTTGTCAGATTATTTTGAACATATTATGCTGGAACCTTGTACACCCACTACTAATCACATTTTATATGAGTACACCTACAAGCTTAAGATGCAATTTGAACATATCCAATCCGTCCAAAAAAATAGAATCAATATCCTCACTGATTATATTGTATTGAACAAATCGGAAGTACACCTACAAGCTTACGATAACACATTCGTCTTCACTTGCATTGACTTTCACCAGAAACTAATGAGATAATTAAAGATTCCCCGCTCAATTATGTATGTATATATTGAATAATGGTGTGACGTATTGTATTAAAAATAGTAATTAATTTGGCTTTATGTACAATTAATCGGTGTCTGCCTTTTGAATAATGTCGTTGGATATTTATTTTAAAATCTCAAGGGACAGTCATAACTGACGGTGGCCAAGCATATTTTCTTAAATTTCTAGGCATATATTGTTGAAAAAATCGATTACAAAAGTTTAGAATAGAGACATAAAGTATGTAAATATGAATGAAGATATTTTTTGCTTTCTTGTGTTTGTTACCTAGTTTTAGTCATATTTGACGTTAGCGTTATAAATTCTTCAAGTGTTCATAGCTTCTAAATAGACAATCTTTAAAATTTTAGATTGGGATAATCTTATCGGTAAATTTTAATAAAGTTATTCATTAGAGCACTTCGAATTATCTGATTAGTCAACTACATTTTCTGTTAGTAAACTTAAAACATATTATTTTTGAATAATATTATATATATATTATTCAAAATTATACTATCTAATTATCACTTATGGTAATATAAATTAATTAACAATATAATATTTTAGTCTTTAATTAAATAAGATGTTTATTACTTTGTTGCTTATATCTAATATTTGGATCTTAATTTTTATTAATAAAAAAACCTTTTACAAATTAGTCTAAATATGTTTTAGTGTATAAAACTATTTTTTATTCAATATCCCATTATAACAAGAGAAAGGAAGGGGTCCATGTACTGTTGAACTTAAACCCCTCCCAAAATCACTTCTAAAAATATATATCATAGTGACAGCATTTTTACTTAATATTTTTATTCTTGCATTCTTAACCTTACGAAAATAATATCATTTTGAGTATTAATCCATGTAACACTATTTAAAAAACAAGAAATGGTCGTACAAACTTGGAATTCATACTGGGATTAGTACATGAGTGACGTTAGTGTGCGTCACCCGCCTCCCCAACTCCTTAATAACATAACAAGATAAGTGGTTAGTCCACCTCTCAGCCGCAAAAACTTCACCAGGTTTGAAATCTTCTGAGTGTTATTTCTGATCTTTAGGCCTTGAGCTCAGACATTTCTGCACTCGGAGCAAAACAAAGCGCCATTTTTTAACAGAATTGAGAGACTTGATTGCCAAGAAATATTCCAAGTTCCGAATTGTGTACGTGGGATATTATAAACTCTGAATGGTGGAACCATGAACGGTGCAACTACGAAAATCATCTCTGCCATAAAAGGTCTCAAACTCTTTCTAGACATGGCTTTTCATATGAACTCCAATCCCTACAAAACTTCAAGCTACAGTTTAGTGTTTGTAATGTGACATATATATATATATATATATATATATATATATATATATATATCCTCGTTATCCTTTTTAGATGCTGGGTTGAATTTCAACTTTCAAGATCCTTTACATCAACATCTCTTTATTATATCCTTAATTTCTTATACTTATATTAGAACAATAAACAAGATATGTAATATCTCTAGAATAGAGTAAATAGATGTAGATTATGAATGATTGATTATAAACATGAATGTAAAACTTGATCAGTAGTTTTCTTCTTTGATTTCTTGACTTGTTCCATAGACCTACTCTATGTTCTACATTTCCTTGATTTTTGAATCTGTTATAATAAAAGATCTAGGTATCTAGTTATATGATTTGATTGAGAGATTATTTAAAATAAACTGATAATATGGCTATGGCTAGTACTCTTTGAGTCATAATAATCATATTACTTATGTATATAGTGAGAAGTAGGAATATATTTCTGTCATCCAGATAAATCATAATTCATAAGGCATCTGTTTTAATAATCTTTATTGTGCTCTATATTATTCTCTACCTCAGTAATTTAATCGATCACAAATGCGTTATATTCTAAATTGAACTTTGACACTTCACATGACAATTGTGAGTTAGAGTCCAATTTAAAAAAAAGGAATATCTAACATGAACATAATAATAATGTGTAGCATATTCTAAACCCACAAATAACATATCCCTCATAATGTTCCTTATAGTTTTTGTGGTAGCACCAGGAACTCAATGATGTCAAATTCTGATTGGTAGAAAAGCCACATATACTAGATACATGAGTTAAAGATGTCCGTATATATTGTTTGAAATGAATGTTACAAAAATTTCGGCAAATGTTGCAAGTTTGTACTAATTTTTGTGGCATGAGTTAGAGAATAACAGAATAGTCGATTAAGGGAATGTAATCCATATATATAGGACATGGTCAATATCGTGCATGCTAAAGATATTGAGAATGTGACCGAAATATGTTACACGCGTTCAAGATATTCTTAAATGTTTTGTCAATAGTATTCCTAAATACAGTTGGATTTTTTAAGAAATTTCAATACGTGACCGAAATAGTAATTAGAGAAGAGCTGATTAAAACACCTAGATCTAAAAGTGTGTTGGCAAGAAGATCGAGTCTCACTCGCGTTCTAACCGCTTCTATACATATTTAATTATATATTACACTTATACACCCACAAATCATATAATCTCTCCCTTTCTAGTTTCAGATCCCCGAGTTGCTCTCTCTTATACACAGGTACGCTTCGTTCGATTTAAGATCTCGAAAATTCCACCATTTACCTGACAATTAGATTATTAATATTGTGATTATATGTTTGTATCTGTTGTACATTACATTAATCATGTATAGTTGTTTCATTTTCATTACAATGTGTAGTGTAGTAGATTCCATTGATCATGTTATATAGATGATAGTACTAGAGTGAAATAATGTGATTCGAGTCCTTACATTGGTGCTTTCACAGAGAACAGGTTTTGAGACCCCGATCAATTGTGTTTAGAATACGATAGACATTTAATTGTATTAAAGGTTCCTACATTATGTAATTGGACTATAGGTTAGTTTCCTATATTATGTAATTGCACATGGTATATATCGATATTTTGAATAAATCAGGATTAATAGAGCAAATTACCCTTTATAAAACTAAAAGATATTTGAAGCACTTCTTCTGTTAGTCTTTGATATTCGTTTTTGGATCTTCCTCATCTTTCTTTTCCCTTTGTTATCTAGTGTTTACTATTTTGCATAAATTAAGGACCAATAAACACAATTTTATTCATTTCAGGCTAGATATGGAGACTTTCCTATTCACATCAGAGTCCGTGAACGAAGGACATCCTGATAAGATATGCGATCAAGTCTCGGACGCGATTCTCGATGCATGCCTCGCACAAGACCCCGAAAGTAAAGTCGCATGCGAAACTTGCACAAAGACCAATATGGTCATGGTTTTCGGTGAAATCACGACCAAAGCTAATGTCAACTACGAAAAAATAGTCCGCGACACTTGTCGAGGAATCGGCTTCATATCAGCTGACGTAGGTCTAGATGCCGATAATTGCAAAGTCCTTGTCAACATCGAACAACAAAGTCCCGATATCGCGCAAGGAGTTCATGGTCATTTGACCAAAAAACCGGAAGAAATTGGAGCCGGTGATCAAGGTCATATGTTCGGGTACGCTACGGACGAGACACCGGAACTCATGCCGTTAACTCACGTCCTCGCTACTAAACTAGGCGCGAAACTAACCGAGGTTAGGAAGAACAAGACGTGTCCATGGTTAAGACCCGACGGGAAAACGCAGGTGACTGTTGAGTATCATAATGATAACGGAGCTATGGTGCCAATTCGTGTCCACACGATTCTCATTTCAACTCAACATGATGAAACCGTGACTAACGAGCAAATCGCAAAGGATTTGAAAGTGCATGTTATCAAACCGGTGATCCCGGAGAAATACATTGATGATAAGACGATTTTTCATTTGAACCCGTCCGGGAGGTTCGTGATTGGGGGCCCACACGGGGATGCGGGGCTTACAGGACGGAAGATTATTATCGATACTTACGGTGGTTGGGGAGCTCATGGTGGTGGTGCATTTTCGGGTAAAGATCCGACGAAGGTGGATAGGAGTGGGGCCTACATTGTTAGACAAGCGGCAAAAAGTGTGGTGGCTTCGGGGTTAGCGCGTCGTTGTATTGTGCAAGTTTCGTATGCTATTGGAGTAGCGGAGCCACTTTCGGTTTTTGTGGATACGTATAAGACCGGAAAGATTCCGGATAAGGATATATTGGTTTTGATTAAGGAGCAGTTTGATTTTAGGCCCGGGATGATTGCCATTAATCTTGATTTAATGAGAGGGGGGAATTTTAGGTACCAAAAGACAGCAGCATATGGTCATTTTGGTCGTGATGATCCGGATTTCACTTGGGAGACTGTTAAGACACTTAAGCCGAAAGCTTGAGTTAGAACACATTTTTTTGCAGAGATATTTTTATTTCGGATGAATAAACAACCTTCGGAAAGAGATTAAACATGGAATTTCGTACTTTAGAGATTCGTTTATGGGCGGGAGAAGAGAATATAGGATTTTTACTTTTCTTTAGTTTTTTTATGATAGTATGTTTGGATTCTTGATTACCTTTAACTTTTGATGTTTTTTTATTTTTAATATTTTTATCAGAAGCGATTATAGATATTGGTTTATTAATTATTGGAATTATTGAGTTTTTATTTTCAAAGCATATGAATATAGATATAAAGATAGTTTAAAAGGTTATAAAGTCTACTTAGGTTTATTGTCGTTACTTAAAATAATAAATATACAAGCATAGTTAACTGGGTTAGAATATACAAGCATTTCAGTTATCAAACAGAGTACTTAGAAGAAGCTCATATAACAAGAAGCTCATTTCGCAAGCTCCTGTTTAGTCATTGAGTTGATAATTTATATTTGTGGAATGAACTTTCTCTCTGCATGATAGGTATTTATTATTTATATGATCTATTCCATTGGTTGGAAAATTTCTCAAATAATCTTAGGCCATTTACGACTAAGGACTTGAAACTAATGGTCTTTGAAATGTGTTTTTTTTTCCATCATTAGACCATAGTTGAAATTCCATGAAAGTGTACTTAAAGCCATAGACACTGGTATTCTTTCATAATTATGAATGTAATTTTTTGTTAACCACCATCTAAAATCACCATCAACACCGTTATCATTATCGTCCTTTTCCAAGACCAAACAACAATAATCAATATTGTCATCTTCTACCATTATCAAAAACATGGACTGAGTTTCGAATTTAATCATCATCGTAGTAATGACAGAGATTTAAAAGATACAACCTCCGTCATTGATGATTAATGTACAAGGAATTAGAATTCAATTTTTTTTATTAATTCTAATTTCAATATTCCCTCAATTGGTTATCAATTGTAGTGTATAGTGGTGGTTTTGCGGTATAAATTATGCCTATTATGTTTTGGTTAAAGCTTTGAGAGGGGATATGCGATTTGGCATGGTGATGATGTTGATTTGGTATCGTGGTAGCTGTGTGAGGCGTGGTGGTGGTGGTGATTTGACGTGGTGGCTTGTGAGGGGGAAGAAGACAAAGGTGTCTGGTTGGGTGGGGGTGCGAGAATACAAACTAGGTGTTTAGAAAAAGACGATAATATATATATATATATATATATATTTAATTGTATTTTATATAAAATGTCTAAAATACCCTTAAAAACATGTCATGTGACATTTAACGAAAACAGACGGAGTTAAATGATCATTTAGACAACTTATGGAATTTGAGTCCTCTGTCTGTAGCTGGCCCTATAGTTCAGGGACTATTTGTAGAATTTTTTCTATTTTGTTTATTGTGATGTAAACAAATCAACTAAGGGTATAAGTGTTGTGTCTATCTTGTTACGACTTGTAGGGTGGGGGTTCGAATCTTACGAGAAAGATATAACTTTGTATGTCATTTCCTACAATTTATTTTATGTTTCCTTCCTAAGAGAATGGAATAAAGACCTCCAATGTGGGGTTCCACTATTTTTTTTATCAATAATCAAAACTTATATTAAACTCAACTTCTTTGTCTTTACATCATTACAAAGCTCAATATAATCTTAAAACTACAAGTTTCAAAAAGCTAAGTTTGAATCATTTAATATACTCTATGTAAGACAATTTACTCTTTGAAAACATTGATAAGCTTCCAGTTCTTCACAATTGCAGCTCGATCTTTTTTACATTTGAACTTCTTCATGTCCTTCAGTTTAACTTGCACGTATTGTATATCACTCATGATTTGCTCTTCATTCTTCACCTTATTTCCATGAACATACACATTTCGATTAGTCCACATTGCACACACATAAGCTGTGAACCAACCTGCAAAGATAACTTCCTTAAAATTGTTGCCAGCTGCATTTAGGATGAATGTCATGAGTTCTTCCCGTCCTATACAACTCGGCATTACTAAATTACACTCCTTGAAGCAGATTTGCAAGATTCTTTTAGCAAATGAACAATTAATAAAAAGGTGGTTCTACCTTTATTTGTTATTTATAAAGCTTTTTGTATCTTGAGATACTGTTATATTTCTCGGATCTATCAAGGATATACCTTAGTCGCTTGTCCTAGAGCATAATGTTTGATGGATGAATAATGAATTCTAAAGAATGATTTGAAATATTAGATTTCACGATTGTATGATATTATTAAGGGAAACAACGACGCATTCAATTGTGCTAATAAATTTCGAACTGCATCTCACTCATATGCATATGAATCGCACTTAACGACGTTAAATTTTGAGCAAGTAGACTATCGTGTGCACACCTTCTCAAGCCAAAAAAAAAAATATGACACACTTTTTTAACTATAACAGGCAAGAGGAATTTTACCAACCCACAGAGAGGTAAAATGAAAAAAAAAAAATTATGAGTTATTGATACACCCCATATGAGGTAGGAGTATGACATTGACGGGGAGTTTCGTTCAATGAGTTTTAAACACTAATTTTGCACATAAAGTTGTAACTGAAGCAAGCCACTCACAAACGATTCAAATTTCACTTGAGAAAAAATCCATTCTATCTTGAAGTTCTAATTTAAACTTGGTTGTATAACGAGTTTGTTTATAATCGTTCATCAATTGATCATTTATATATGAATTGAAAATTAATATTTTATTTATATGTAAATATATTTTTAAAGTTGAAAATCAACTAGGACCTTCTTTATTTATTTATTAATACCGCACTTCATATTTCATACCGCATACTCCATCAAATATTGATCGTTCACGAAAATTCTGATTCAACAAAAAAACAAATTGTTTGTAAATAACTCGAGTTCTGCTTGAAAAAAGCTCGTTCAAGAACTTAACTCAATAAACTTGAACATCCATTACACGGGTCCTTATAATTTGAGTTCGACCCAACTCGAGAAATTACAAATAAACTTGCACATGTAGTACTTAACTTTTTATAATTTAAGTTAAACTAGTCTACACACACAAGAGTATGCCGTGTTTAAGCATTTATTTTTTAAAAATTAGCTTACAATTATTAGGCTCCAATAAAAAGATCTCATCTGATGTATTTCATGTGTTCTCAAGAAAAGGTTAAAAGTGCACGGTAAAAAGTCTCATTCTTCTTTAAATACAAAAAAATACATCTTAAAATTAAGTTTTATTTTCTCTAAAATCCAAATAATAAGAACCTTGTGCATTGTAAAAAGTATTGTGAAAATTGTTGGTTTCAATGTAATTGGTGTACTTTTTTTTGTCGGAAACATTATATATTAAAAGGTTACCAGTAGTAAGTGGGCACCACATAAAATTACAAAAGAGTACTTAGCCGATGCCACTAGGTAGTACACCATGTCTAAGAAGATTAACTAATTTGGGCGGAGGCTTAAAAGCCCAATTGCCAAGCAATTTTACGTGTAGCATAAGCTTATTAATCCAATCAGTTTGAACATTATCTTTTCTTTTTATATGAAAACCTACCCCCGTGTTGGGTAAAGTGTCAAGCTTTTGAACACGAAGGAAATAGATGCTTTTATGCTAATTTAATAGAGAAGAAAATAGAAGGGTTTCGAGGAAATAAAGGAGTTAGGGGCCATGAACTAATACCAAAATATAGGGGAGAAAAAATAGCTGCAGCTCCCTCTATGTTGGCGCAACAACATGTTGCAAAATCTCACCATTTAGTCTCGGGTCCCTCAAGGATGCATAAGGGACCTACAATTCGGCAGAAAGTAAATGGTGGAGTACAGCACCATATTTTCGATAAAGCAAATGGAGAGTCTTGGAATACAGATGAAGAAGTAGATAAAGAAGAAAGTGCAGGGACTAAATAGCAATTTACTTTCAGTTTGTTAGTTAGTTAAGATCACAGCTGTTGAGCTGATTAGTTAGAATAAAACATGTATATATAGGTGTTAGATTGACAGCTATTGTAACTAATAAAGATTCTCTTCTACTCTTCTCCTAAGCTGCTATAGCTTCTTCTTCTTCTTCTTCTTCTTCTTCTTCTCTAAACTTCTCTATCGCCATTAATGGCTTCTCTTACTTCTTCTGCTTCACAATTTATCATGGTATCAGTCGCAAACTAGTTACTTCCGCACACTCATACTCTGCTTCTCTCTACTATCTTTCTTCTCCTCTCTTATGGCTAATCAATCTGTTACTGAAGATTTCACGAGCCCTTACTACCTACATCCTAGCGAAAACACCGGAATCTCTCTCGTTTCAGAGGTTCTCACCGGTGATAACTACTTGTCTTGGACTCGAGCTATAGAAATAGCTCTCTCAGTCAAAAACAAAGTCGGATTCATCAATGGAGATATTGTTCAACCTCCTCTCACTGATCTCCCTCTCTTAACAGCTTGGAATCGTGCTAACAACTTAGTTCTCTCATGGCTTCTCAATTCGATTTCGAAAGAAATCAGAGGTAGCTTATTATACGTGAATTCTGCTTTTGATCTCTTTAATGAACTAAAAACACGATTTGATAAAAGTGATGGAACGCGTGTTTATCACCTTGAAAAATCTTTAAGCTCGATTTCTCAGAATTCTAACTCAATCTCTGAGTATTTTGCTCGTTTTAAAACTATTTGGGATGAATATCTTCACTTTCGCCCTATGCCTATATGTTCTTGTGGATTCATGAATCAATGCTCTTGTAAACTTTTTGAAACCTTAATCAATCGACAACAACACGATTTTGTGATTAAATTTCTCATTGGTTTAAATGACTCATATTCAGCTGTTAGAAGCCAAATCCTACTGATGAATCCTTTACCTTCTATAAATTCTGTCTTTGCAATGCTTAGTCAAGAAGAAAGTCAAAGGAAACTGACTCATCCATTATCAGATTTTTCTACTCATGCTTTTTACTCAAAGAATGTGCAGAGACCTTCATCATATAGTGAAAGAAAGAAGATGCTATGCACTCATTGTGGATACAATGGTCATACTATTGAAACTTGTTTCCAAATTCCTGGCTATCCGGTTGGTTGGGATGGTCCTAAGGGTAGAAGATTTATTATCAATAGTCAAAAACCTCAAAATCCAAAAGCTCATTATGTTTTGACTGAAGAACCTTCTTCTATCACAACTACTTCTGCAACTCCTTATGAATTTACTACTGAAGAGCTTAACAAACTTATGGCATTGGTTCATTCATCCTCTACTGACATACCTTCTCCTAGTGCATCTGTTTATCAAGCATCAACTCAAGAAGGTAATCCTGACATCACTTCTTGGATTCTTGATACAGGTGCAACTGATCACCTCATTTTTCCACCTCTTTATATACAACAAATGTAGTTCTTGTTAATGTTCCTGTAACTTTGCCAAATGGTGAAAGTATAAATGCTACACATAGAGGAGATATAAGGCTAAATCAATATATAACATTATATAATGTGTTATGTGTACCCAACTTTAAGTACAATCTTCTTTCTATCTCAAAACTTACTAAGGATTCTTCCATTTCTGTTGTATTTTTTCCTTCTTATTGTCAACTCCAGGAGAATACTTCAAAGAAGATGATTGGGACTGCTGTTGAACTTCATGGTTTGTACTACTTATATGCACCATTAAAGGATAAATCAACTGAAGTTTCTTTAGCAGCTGTAACTCAAAACTTTGATCTATGGCATTCAAGGTTAGGCCACCCCTCCAAGGCTAAGATAGCAGCTCTAAAAGCTATTAATTCTTCTATTCAGTTTCTACAATCAAACATTTGTGACTCTTGTCATTTTGCTAAACAAAAGAAGCTAATGTTTCCTACTTCTTGTACTACAACTAATTCATGTTTTGATCTAATTCATGTTGATATTTGGGGACCTCTTAAACAAATTTCTCATTCAGGCCATAGTTATTTCCTAACAATTGTAGATGACTTCTCAAGATGCACTTGGGTATACCTGATGAAGCTTAAGTCTGAAATTAAAACTCATCTGCTCTCATTTTATGCCTTGATATTGAATCAGTTCAATACAAAAATAAAGTCCATAAGGTCAGACAATGGACCTGAATTCTTGTTACCTGAGTTTTATGCCTCAAATGGCATTCTTCATCAACTTAGTTGCGTTGAAACACCTCAACAAAACGGTCTTGTCGAGCGCAAACATCAACATCTCCTTACCACAGATCGAGCTTTGATGTTTCAATCCAATATGCCCTTGCAATTTTGGTCTGAAGCAATCCTCACAGCTGCTCACTTGATTAATCGATTACCTACTCCACTTTTAGATAACAAAACACCTTATGAGCTACTATACAATAAAACCCCCCAACCTATCACATCTAAGAGTGTTTGGTTCTCTTTGTTTTGCTTCTACATTACAAAGCAATAGGTCCAAATTTGACCCAAGAGCAACTAAATGCGTATTCTTAAGCTATCCTACTGGTGTTAAAGGATACAAAGTGCTTGATCTTTCCTCACACACCACTTTCATTTCTAGAAACATAATATTTCATGAATCACAATTTCCTTTTGTCAATAACACACCCCAAACACAACTTCACTCCTTCTTATTCCCCTCATCCACAAACTATTTCATTGATCAACCTACTCATACTTCACATAATCATCCAACACCACCTTCTCCTCAAACATCCTCTTCTTCAAATACTCAGCCCCAACCACCACCCTCAACTAGACCATCAAGATCAAGACAACCACCACCTTATCTAAAAGATTATATATGCCAGAATTCAACTCTGTGCTCTTCCACATCAACTCAACAAACTGCCCTTTACCCCATACAAAATTTCCTCACCCTAAATAATCTTTCCAACAATTATTCCTCTTTCATAGCCTCTATTACAACCCTCTCTGAACCCACCTCATACAAGATAGCTTCTACCTCACCAGAATGGTTGAAAGCTATTGAACACGAACTTTCAGCTTTGCAATCAAACAATACGTGGGAAATTGTACCCTTAACTCCAAATATTACTCCCATTGGCTCAAAATGGTTTTTTAAGCTTAAATATAAAGCTGATGGTTCTTTAGAACGCTACAAAGCTCGTTTAGTAGCTAAGGGATACAATCAACAAGAAGGCCTCGATTTCTTTGATACTTTTTCTCCAGTTGCAAAGCTAACCTCAATTCGTTTACTACTTGCCCTTGCCTCTATAAATCAATGGATTCTTCACCAACTCGATGTCAATAACGCCTTTCTTCATGGAGAATTAGACGAAGAAGTTTATATGAAAATCCCTCAAGGTCTTTCAGCTCCTTCTAACTCTGTTTGTAAATTGAAAAAGAGTCTATACGGGTTGAAGCAAGCTTCGAGACAATGGTTTGCTAAGCTATCAAATGCTCTCATCTCATATGGCTTCTCACATTCAACGAGTGATTTTAGTCTTTTTATCAAACGAAATTCAACATCATTCATTGCTTTGTTAGTCTATGTCGATGACATCATAACAGCTAGTGATTCTCTCCAAGAAATTCAGCTACTAAAAGATTTTCTCCATCACGAGTTCACAACAAAGGACTTAGGCGAATTGCGTTTTTTTCTTGGCATCGAGGTTGCTCGATCTTTATCCGGTATTTCAATATGCCAACGAAAGTTTGCCTTAGATATTCTAACCGAATGTGGATTACTTGCTGCCAAACCATCTAATGTACCAATGGAATCTACTCTAAAGTTAAGAAGTGATGAAGATGATCTACTCGAAAATCCATCTTCTTATAGACGCCTGATTGGAAGACTACTTTACCTTACCATCACTCGTCCAGATTTGTCATATTCAGTGAATTGTCTAAGTCAATTCTTATCCAAACCATCTACCAATCACTGGAACGCAGCTCAACGTGTTTTACGCTATATAAAGTCAACTCCTGGTCAAGGTTTATTCCTTCCTATTGCTTCTGAGGTAAAATTGAAGTCGTATTGTGATAGTGATTGGGCGGGCTGTCTTGATACTCGTCGAAGTGTAACGGGTTTTTGTGTTTTTCTTGGAGACTCCCTCATCTCTTGGAAGAGCAAGAAACAGTCTACTATAAGCAAGTCTTCTGCTGAAGCAGAATATCGTGCTCTTGCTTCAACAACTTGTGAATTACAATGGTTGGTTTATGCGTTAAATGATTATGGGTTTTCGCATAACTATCCTGCTCACATCTATTCAGATAGTAAATCAGCAATCGCGATGTCCACAAACCCCGTTCAACATGAACGTACTAAACATGTTGATATAGACTGCAAAATAACTCGTGAAAAGATTGCTGAAGGCACCATCAAGCTGTTCTTTATATCTTCAAATTTGCAGTTAGCTGATATGTTCACAAAACCACTTGGTTCCTCTTTATTTCATAATAATCTCGTCAAGCTTAACATTCACAACATTCATGTTCCGCTTGTGGGGGGATCTTGGAATACAGATGAAGAAGTAGATAAAGAAGAAAGTGCAGGGACTAAATAGCAATTTACTTTCAGTTTGTTAGTTAGTTAAGATCACAGCTGTTGAGCTGATTAGTTAGAATAAAACATGTATATATAGGTGTTAGATTGACAGCTATTGTAACTAATAAAGATTCTCTTCTACTCTTCTCCTAAGCTGCTATAGCTTCTTCTTCTTCTTCTTCTTCTTCTTCTTCTTCTTCTTCTTCTTCTTCTCTAAACTTCTCTATCGCCATTAATGGCTTCTCTTACTTCTTCTGCTTCACAATTTATCAGAGAGCAACACCATTTTGCCGATTAAACAAATGGAGCACAACAACATATTGCTGATCAACCCGTCCACGCAGCATCTCTTTTTCCTAGGCAGGCACATGACAAAGTTTTAGCAAAGCTGAGGCATGTAAGGACCGATATTAATGATACAAATGGATTAGCAATTATTGAAGGTACTAATATTATTAATAGTGCCACTGTTGAATTACCAAATATTGAGCAGAGATGCTTTAATAACAATTTTTCTACTCCAACAAAGATTAAAAGAAAATTGCTTGATTTAAATTTTATTCTGGAAAGTGATAGTAGTTGCGAGATTCGGGCTATCCGAGTAGGTTCAAACTCACGCTCCGCCGCTATGGTAATTTTCTCGGATTTAGAAGGGAATAACGTAGGAAATGACGGGAAAGAAAAATCGAAAAATTTAATTGAAGATTCCTTCGAGATGGTAGTGAGTAAGAAAACTAAAAAAAGAGAAGCGAGTTACAAAAAACTTACGTTAGCTAAAAATGAATATATGTGGCAAAAGAAGCAATTTTGGAAGGCACGTAGAGCTAATATTAAACGCTCAAATATGGGGAAACCCACCGAAAGTTGTAAATGATTATTACGACTTGGAATTTAAGGGGTTTCGGCTCAACCCATAAAAAGCTAGGGGTAAAAGATTTAATTAAAAAGAAAAATATAGATGTGATGGGAATATTGGAAACAAAGAGTAATACTAATAAAGTGGGTTTATTTATGAATAGCATGCTTAAAGGGTGGAAGAGTGTTAATAACTTCGACTTAATAGAGCATGTGAGAATCCTTTTAGTTTGGGATCCGGATAAAGTACAAGTTGAGATTATCGAGAGAACATCTCAAGCTATACATTGCAAGATTGTGTGTAAGGTAACATCTCTTAGTTTATATACTTCGTTTATTTACGGACTAAATGATATAAGATTGAGAAGAATCTTGTGGAAATTCCGCTACTTTCGATGATTCGTGGCTTCTTTTGGGTGATTTCAACAATATATTAGCTTTTAATGAAAGAATTAGAGGACAAAATGTTACGGTGGGTGATTTTAAAGAATTTGCGGATTGTTGTAATCACTTAGGCCTTGAGGATATACAATATACCGGTCAATTCTTTACATGGGATAATAACCATGTTCTTAGTAAGATTGATAGAGCATTGGGTAATCGTAAGCTGGATGAATCGAATCATTATATTCAAGCCGAATTTTTACCGAAATCTAGTGTATCCGACCATTCACCTTGTATAGTTAATATTTTTTTACAAAATGTTACTAGGATTGTTCCTTTCCGTTTCTTTGATATGTGGGTGCAACAAGAAGATTATTATGTAACGGTTGAAGATGGATGGAACAAGACCATGGTCGTAGGTACAAAACAATATATCCTAATGTAAAAATATGAAAGCTTTGAAGTTCGACTTGAGAAAATTAAATAAGATCCACTTTTCTCATATTTCCGCAAGGGCAAAGAAAGCTAAGGAGGATCTTGAAATAGCCGAGGTACATTTCCAACAAAATTTACCTATTTCTTCATTTGATAACTTGGTTGAGATTCGGAAGAGATCTAAAACTCTTGAAATGGCCGAGATTAGTTTTCTTAAACAAAAGGCTAAGCTCGGTTATTCCCTTAAGAGTGATAGGTGTACTAAATTGTTCCATGGGCTCCTTAAAAGTAAAAATAGAAGAAGATTTATTCCGAATATTTTAAAGGAAAGTGGTGATTTAACTACTTCTAAAGATCAAGTCAATGAAACGTTCCTAAGTTATTTCATAGGTTTATTTGGTGTTAAAGATAATACGACACATATTAATTCCGAAGTATTTGATTATGGAAGTAAAATAACTTTAGAGCAAGGAGAAGATATGTGCCGCGACATAACCGATTTGGAGATTAAAGAAGCTATTTTTAAAATAGCGAATGATAAAGCGCCCGGACCCGATGGTTATTCTTCATTATTTTTTAAGAGTTCGTGGAATATTATTGGGAAAGATGTTATCTTAGCGGTACGTGAATTCTTTACCTCCGGTTTTTTACTTAAGCAATTAAATACTACTCTTATTGCTTTAATTCCGAAGATAGATGATCCTAAAAGTGTTGATAATTTTCGGCCTATTTCGTGTTGTAACGTGGTTTATAAAGCGGTTACTATGATATTAGCGGATAGATTGAAACCTTGTTTAAATAATATAGTGGATAAAGCCCAAAATGCGTTTGTTGAGGGTAGATCTATGATAGAAAGTATTCACCTTATGCAAGAACTATTTCGAGGTTATAATAATCAAAGTAGCTCGTCAAGATGTACTATTAAAATTGATTTTAGAAAGGCGTATGACTCTATATCATGGGACTTTATTTATGAAGTTTTAAAGGGATTAAAGTTTCCGGAAAAAATAGTAAATTGGATTATGGTGTGTGTTTCATCTCCATTTTACTCTTTGGCTATAAATGGAGAAGTGCATGGGTTTTTTAAAGGAGAAAAAGGCTTAAGAGAAGGTGATCCTATGTCTCCTTATCTATTTATTCTTTGTCTTGAATATTTCTCTAGGCTTTTAAAAAAAATACTTGTATTGGATTTAATTATCATCCCAAATGTGAGAAGGAAAAAATAACACATTTAGCTTTTGCGGACGATTTAATGTTACTTTCTAAAGGTGATAAAGGTTCGATTAAGATTCTTATGGATAGTTTAAATGAGTTTGGAGATGTTTCGGGACTTCGTTTAAATGTTGAGAAATCTAATATTTATTACATAGGTATCTCAAATGATGATATGATTAATGGGATTATACCTACGAATTTTGAGGAAGGGAATATGCCTTTTCGTTATTTAGGGGTCCCGCTAGGATCTTCCGTATTATTATCGAGAGACTATAAATCTCTTTTTGATAAATTGGAAGGTTATGTTAGGAGTTGGAGAGCCTCTTCACTCTCATTTGCGGGTAGATTGGAATTGATTAGATCGGTTCTTCAAGGGGTGATATGCTTTTGGTTTACGATTTTCCCGGTTCCGGTTGGTGTTAAAGAGAGAATTATTAGTATTTGCCGTAATTTTTATTGGGATAATAAGCCACCCCAAGTTAGTTGAAAAAAATATTTGTATGCCTAAAAATGAAGGGGGACTTGGATTAAAAGATTTTGAAGCATGGAATAAAGCTTTACTTCTAAAGATGATTTGGAAAATAGTGGAAAATAAATAATCACTTTGGATTAGGTGGATTCATGGTGAGTATTTTAATAGTAGTGGTTTTTGGGAATGGATTCCTAAAAAAAGTAATTCCCCACTTTTGAAAAATATTTGGGAGTTAAAAGAAATTATACGTGGGTCCCTAGGCAAAGAAGTAAGAAAAGAAATATTAGCTTTATGGTTTGCTTCCGTTAAGGCGCCCCGATCAACATATGAGGTAAATACAATAGAGTTTTATGATGTATATAAATTCCCTTATGATTTATTTCGTCGTAAAGCTTTTATTAAACCTTGGGCAAATATTGTGTGGGATTCGAGTGTATTTCCGAAACAAGCAATCATAGTATGGATGGCATTAAAAGAAAGACTTAAAACTAAGAATAGGATTACTTACATGGAACTTGATCCACTTTGTGATTTGTGTAAGGAAGATTTTGAATCGAATAGGCATTTATTTTTTGAATGCTCTTTTGCTAAGGCTATATGGGATGATATAAAAATGTGGCTTGGACTAGACAAGGAAATGAACACTATGCTAAGCGCTTTGAAATGGCTTAAAAAATTAAAAGCTAGAGATAATTGGAGAAGAAAGGTTTGGAAAGTGGGTTTTGGAGCTACCGTGTATTGTATTTGGACGGCGAGAAATCACCTAGCCATGAGAGGTGCTTCCAAGACTAGAGAAATAGTAACCAAGGAAATTAAATGGTGTGTTTATTCAATCTTATTTTCCTTGTTCCCTCGGCATTCTTTTTTAGATGTGAGTGGAAGGCTAGCTTGTATTAGTATAGTATGAGGTAGTTGTTTTTTATATTCCTTGTTGCTACCTTAAGCTTTCGAGCCTAGGTAGGTAACACCCATGTATAGTGTACAGTTTTGATATTTTAATACAACCGTTTACCCGACCCAAAAAAAAAAAAAGAACTCAAATCTATCACAAGCTAATTCAATACAATCACTACAAGAAATAGTATCTTTAGTGGCAAAAAATTTAACATTAAAAATCTTAATTTTGCCGCTAATAGTCGTTATTTGGCACCTCTATAAGTTTGTCGCTAAAGATACCTTTAGTAGCAAATTATTTATTTTTTCCTCTATTAACTTTATCTTTAGCGGCAAATATTGCCGCTAAAAATATAATTAGAGGCCATTTTGGTTTTTAAAAATATCATTAGAGGCCATTTTAATTGTTGTTGCGATAGCTTCCCCGCTAATGCTACTAATTCTTGTAGTGAATCATTAATAATAATGAAATCTTTTTGGCTGCTACACTCACATCCCTGCTAAAGTTGCTTAATCACGTTAGAGTTGTCATTTTCCAAGCTAAGGTTGTGACCTCGAAACATTATAGCGGTTAGAATTGAGTTGCGCCCCCAATTGCTTCAGCTTCTTCCGCATAATTGCTACATAAACTCCATGTTCCCACATGGACAAAACCTCCCTATTCATATCTAATAATACAAGTTGTTGCAACCTTAAAGTTACTTGTAAACGATGCATCAGTGTTTATAATTAAAGCAGGTACATGTATATTATCAAATAAGGTTGTCTTCTTTGTTGCGCTTCTATTAATGTTAGTATTAATGCTGTTTTCCTTTATATTTTCCCTATTATTTATGTTTCTCCTTACCTTATCTTCTATATTCCCAATTTTTTTGTTCTTATTTATTTCAGTTTCATGGTTTGAGTTTGAGTTTAAGTTGGAGTTAGCCTCAGACTTATTAGATTTCAGATAGTCATCATAGGCTTCTAGTGCTTTTTACTGCACTCACAGGTCCAAGAGTTATTCCATTAAAGAGGTAGTTATATCTGGCCGTCTAGATTAACCAGGCAATAAATGCCACTTACTCCACTAGCCTTCTCTTGTTGTTAGTGTTTCTAATATTTAAATCAAAAACATTTTCTAACCAAGCATCAAATATATTTTTAATTCTATTATTAGTCAATAGTTGCATAGGGGAGGTGAGCCAGGTAGCCCTATCCCATGAGCAGTCAAGCATGACATGTTTTGTGGTTTTTTTCCAGAGTTGCATACTCCACAAGTTGAGTCCTTACTATAGTGCCTCCTAACTTTATTACATTCAGTAGGTACACCTTCTTTTCAAGCCTTCCACAATTCTTTTTTGTAGTATATTCATTTTCCATATTCTTTTTCGCTTGATATATGACACTGAGGGTAATTCAGCTTCATTTTCCCCCTCGGTTTCAGTCTTTTTTATATGATGATACATACTCTTGGATGTAACCTTTCCATCTAAGGAGTGGGGCTAGTATGGTTTATCCTTGAGGATATTAATGGGTAGTATTATATTGCTTATTGATGCCGCGGTGTGATAAAATAATAGGTAAAATAAATGCAAATAAACATCCTAGGCTAGCACGGTACTACAAGTATTACATAACGTATGCAAGTTTTAATGATAAGAGATTTCGTTCCTCACAGACTACGCAAGCTAGAGAGAACTTATGCAAATATCAAGTGCAACTAATAAAGCTGGAAAGTAATACGCAAGAACTAAAAGACAAGTAATTTTTGTTGGTTTTTTAATAGGAAAATTAACTAAATAAATTAAAGACAGAATATTAAATAAGAAAAGAAACAATAGTATGAGAGATTAGCTTGACAAGTAGCAAGTAATCCCCATTAGCCTTGTTTATTCTAATCATGTAAGGGAGAATTGCAATAACCAGGATTCTAAATTCCTCCCTACCCCCATCAGGGTGGACTAGGGTGGCGACCTCACAATCACGAGGAGACTTAAATAGGGTGCTTCTATGCCACTAGGTTCCTACATGAGACTAGCCTTCTAATGATGATCGGTGGTTAAATCATACTGATGTCTCCCTAATTGTTCTTATTTTCGACCCTTAGGAGACATCATTTTTGGTGTTTATTTAATTAATTTGATAGACTTTTGGACTAAATATGCAATAATCCGGAATTCCCTTTTTATTTCTAGCATTTTTGAATTATTAAACTTTTGCGCGTAATATTGGTATTTTTAGTGAAAAGTTTACAGGTTTTAGATGTTAGCTAGGAGAGGAATCCGAGGAGAAAGTCAAAGATCGTGAGAATAAAGTCAAGACTTGAAGATAAATCCCGAAGATATTATTTTTAGAGCTGAAAATCTGTTTTCCAGGCCATAGATTGCTGATTTCTAGGTGCTTAAGAGCTGATTTAGCCGCTGACCTTTGAAGAGAAAATGATCCTTGTCGAGTTACGGAAATTTAGAAACTGATTTCAAGTCAATCGGAGTCATAACGAAGCGGGAAAATCCGTTTTAGTGGAGGTGTATCAACAGTTATGGGATTTTGGGTTTATAAATTGGGCTTGGACATTTAATTAGTGTTTTATTTTCTGGTCCAAGCCCTAATCCGTTTTTATGCTTATAAAAGGAGGTCTGGACTTCTATTTTTCACACAATTCACATTCTACAAGATTAAACACCAGAGAGAAGCAACAGAAGGAAGAAAGAAGAAGCTACAAGAGCTGGAGCGGGTCTATATCTCCGTTCGTAGTCATTCCTATTCCGGAAATTAGGTTCTTTTTATCTTTTAATTTTGTAATCAATATGAATTCCTTTTTATTTAATTTAGTTTTTCTTTTTAATATGAGCTAAGCTTTTCATAGTGCTTGAGAACAATTAATGGGTGAATCCCAATCTTATTGAATTACGAATGTTGAATTTGGGTTTCAGTTAAATTAAATTAGATTGGGGCTTTTACTCTTTTCTATAAATTGAGATTATTTACTGTTTTTAGCGTCATGAACTAGGAACAGGTGTTAGTATTTAGGCTATTCCAATTAGTGGCAATTGGATCATCCTGACGGAGGGTTTAAATACAGAACCATTTATTCAATCTAGGATAGAAGCTATTGATTCTGACGAACTTAGCTAATTCTAGGGCCAATGAGGTAATAAAACTTAAACATCCAAAAATGGATCATATTTACCCTGACGGGACTAGTGATACTCTAGGATCGCCTTATAGTCCACCCTGACGGGGGTATAAGGAATTTAGAATCCCGACCATTGTAATTGACCAATTTAGCCCTTAAACAACATAAGTTAGGAAATAGGATTGGGAGGATCCTTGCGTTCTCAAGTACTACTTCTCATATTGCGTTTTACATCATTTTATTTGAGTATTAGCTTTTATTTACATTTTAACATTTGTCTTTCATTTAGTAGCTTTAATATCAAAAACCAAACAAATATATTTTCTTTACTTGTTTTCATAAGTGCATCAATCATTAATAGATAAGCATTGTAGTCAACCATCCCGTCCTTGGAACAAATCTGTTTTATCAATTATACTACTTGGGACAACCGTACATTTGCGGTTGTGGTTCGATTATTTATTGCATTTATTTAGAACACACAAAGGACCACCACATACCCTAATGGTTATCTAGTTAGGCAAGCCCTTTCGGATCACAACTGCACACTAGACGTTTATGTGGTGTTTTAATAAATAGACACCCCTTCCGGGTGACCATCTAACTACTATTAAGGTAATCCAATACGTAGGCCTCCGCAAGAAAAACGAACAATAAATCAAAACACATAAAACAGAGAATAAAACAACCTTTATTTTAAATATTTATCATCCCAAATTAGAATAGATATAAAACAAGTCTAGGGTTCATACCCAATATGCTAAATCTCAAGCTAAAATAAATTAGTTCATACGAGAGAAAGAAAAGGAAACAATTACAAATTTGAAGGCTTGTGAAGACATAATTTGATGCTTAACTCCTTCCAGACTTCTCTTCTCTTGTTGTAAGTTTCTCTTGACTTAAGGGTTGGCCAAGGATGTGTTTCTACTGATTAAAGGGTGTATTTATAGGGTATAGGAAACCCTAAAACGTTTTCTTGGAGTGGAAAACAAGTAATTGGACTTCTAACCCAACTCAAATTCGTGACCCTAAAATATAGAAAATGTAAGAAAATGTTTTTGTTTTGTTTTGGCCGTAATGTTTTAAATACATCTCTGATTGATGCATTTTTCATATCGAAACTGATTGTCTCAAAAAACTCTATAACTTTGCTTCAGACCATTCTTCCAAATTCCCAGCCAATCTTGAGTTATGATCACTTTAATGGACGTAGCTGCTGGAATTCTGATTTATTTGGCAACTTTATCTTTTTCTTTTTTATATTTCCTTCATTTATCTCTAATTTCCATCATTATCTTTTTTTTCCCTTATCTCTTAGAATTGAGTTGTCATCTAATTAATTACCATATATCTTTAAAACTTCACAATTAACAAACAATTAAACCTAATATGCTCTAAAAATAATAAATAATCAAATCAAGACAAGACAAGACAAGAATTAGGTAAATCAAAACGACATTTAATTTATTAAATACACCTAAAATGATGTCTCCAAGCTAGATTAATTCATCACAAATAGGGACATAACTTATACTATTTTAATCATATTTATTACACATATTATTTATTTTATATTCATCCCAAATATTAATAGTAGTGTACATAAGCTCACTAACTAGAGATAATTTATTATTTTCTGGCTTTCAGAGCTTCATATTACCATGTATCCAACCATCAGTCTATATATTGACTGATTTTCCATCCTTTATACTTTATTTTATGTCTTTCAAGAAGGTATTTCTTCCATGTATGAGACTCTTCCAGGCCTATGAGGGGTGTATCCCAATATGAGCCTCCTGAGAGGTGTTATCTTTAAAATAAATCCCTTTTGAGTATTTTAGCTAGAAGTGAATGGAGTTTTTTAAGAATTTTCCAAGCATTTGTAGCTAGAAGTGATGAGTTCATGGTATTCATATCCCCGAACCCCATGCCACCTTCTTTTTTATTTATTATTATATCTTCGCATTTTATCCAGTGAACTTTGTTTTTTCCTTTCCTACTCCACCAAAACTTAGCAATAAGGGATGTTATTTTATCAACACGAATATAGGTATAAGGACTTCCATGGTGTAGGTTTGGATTACACTTATAATATATTTAATAAGTATATCTCTTCCTCCATCAGATAGGAACTTGGTGCTCGAGCTTTACATTTTATCCTCAATTTTTTCAATCATCCAATTTAAAGCTTTAGTTTTTGCTCTTTTCCAATTAGTGGGGAGACTTAGGTATTTACCTAGACTATTCAGTTTGTTCATTCTTAGTGTCTTTACAATATTACTTGCTAGATCTGGAGGTGTTTGTGCCCAAAACCTGACACCACTCTTGTTGAGGTTTAGGATTTGCCCTATAATAATACTATAGTTATTCATAATTTCACAAATAGTCTCAATCTCTTGTTCTTTACCCCTCATGAAGAACAATTTGTCATCTACAAACAAGACGTGACTTACTTGTGGATATTTTCTTTTTATTTTAATTATTTTGAATAACTTTTTATCCATCTTGTCTTTTATTAAAGTTGATAGTGTTTGGGCTATTATACAAAAGGCGTAGGAGATAGGGGATCCCCTTGTCTTAACCCTTTGGAAGGAAGCTCAAGTGGCATTGTTTCTCCATTTATTAGAACTTAATAGGAGACTGAGGTGATAGTCTCTAGTATCCTGTTTACCCATATGTCACTAAACCACAGTTTAAGAAGCATGTCTTTTAAGAAATCCCACTCCACACGCTCATGTGCCTTTGCTATATGTCTGCTTTAATGGCTACATAGTGCACAATTTAGTTTCTTTTTCTTTTCAGCAAGTGGCACATTTCATGTGCTATAAGAATATTTTCTGTGATTGACCTTTCACGTATGAAGGTTGATTGGTTTTCACTGACTATTATATTCATGTATTTTTCTAGTCTTTTAACAAGTATTTTCGCTATAATTTTGTATACAATATTTAAGCAGGCGGTGGGTCTAGTGCCCCTTTTTCGCTGGCCCTTTCACTTTAGTAATTAGGATTATATATGTTTTATTTATTAAATAAACATCCTCTGTTTAATATAAAACTTAAGACTACTCTGTGTAGAGTATACTTGAGCATGTCCTAGTGTTTCCTAGATAAATTTCCAAGGTACCCCCTAGGTCCTTGTTCTTTATTAGCACACAGTCTCCATAGGGAAACTTTTACTTCCTTCATATGTACTGGTTTAGTAAGGTTTTTATTTATGTCATCAATGATACAAGATTTAACTATCTCAATGATTGAGTCATAATTTAAATATCCTACTAATGTAAATATATAAGTAGAGTACTTTTTTGTTTCCACTTTTACTTTCTTTGGTTTTTCAAGCCAGACTTCAATTTCATTTTGAAGTCTTTTAATCTTATTTTGACTTCTTCTTTGTTTTTTTATTGCATAGAAATACCTAGTGTTTTTATCTCCAATTTTAGCCAAGTGAGCCTTGACTTCTGGCCCAGTATGACTCTTCTTGGCCCAATGTACCTCAATTCTTTTGATTATGACATACTTAGAGCATCTCCAGCGGAACATAGAAACTTGCTGCATCTAAAATTTGAAGAAAATAAGCCTTGCAAACAAAAACCAATGCTCCAGCAGTTTCTGCATCACTCATGGCATAATACAAACCACTCCATATTGCTACAGTAAATTTGCAAAAATGCAGATTTACTGTTCAATCTTTAAACTTATATCAACAAAAGAAATGAAAAAAACATATCCACATCATCAACGGCTTCTTTTCAACGGACTATTCACAACAAAAACACAAAAATATTCAAATATACACTAATTGTTGTATATACATGAATTGAAGTGTAATATATACATCCAATTTCAAAAGAAAAATTCATAAAAAATCAAGCAAAATCTTAAAAGATATTTGAATTTTTTGTTAACTTCTACAAATATCTTACTTCTGATGGCGATGGTTTAATGGCGTGAAGAAATATGTCAACGAACAGTGGGTTGGGTTTTGCCCGTGATTATTTGTTGATGGCTATGGCGGTGAGCCTTTTCAATTTTCATTAACGGTGAACTGTTAAGTTGATATGAAATTAAGGTATTTAAAAGAAAATTAGGTTAATAAACTTGGTTTGATGGGTTAAAAGTAGGGTTGCACACGGGTCGGTTATCCGACCCGAAGTGCTAAACCCTTCACCCAATCCGAGGGGTGCAGGTTTGGAAAATTGAGACCCTAACCCTATTTTAAATCCCTAAATCTGAACGGGTTGGGTACCCGCGGGTTGGGTGCGGTTTATCTCGGGTGCGGGTCTGGTCAACACAGAGTCAAAGTACTTAAAAAATTTTAAAATTTCCAAAACATTCCATATATAGAAACTTAACAAAATAAGAAAGTTACTATATATAGTAACTTTTCTAAAAGGAGTTACAACTTAGATTACAATTTAACATTACAGCTTAGATATTACACCAAATCACCAAACCATTACAAGTTACACAAAACCATTAGAGAAGTTAGACAAGTTACAAATTACACAAAACCAAATCAAAATTATAGTACTTATACAAATTTTACAGTCAAATAAGTTTAAATGCAACCTCTATTGTGCAAAATAGAGAAGATGTACAAAATTGGTTGCATTTTCTTCCTTGCTTCCAAAAACCTTGCTACTTCTTCCAATTTTCAATCCAGCTGCAATTTTCCTGATTTGTTCAACAAAATGGAAATGGAATTTGTTATATTTAAGCCTCAGATTATAAGTTCATCATTGGCCTTAGGTATCACCTCGGGACAAAGGGACAAGACTACTTTTAAATATCACAAGTTACTCTCAATTCCAACAAATATTGTTGCCAACTCAACCTTGTTTTCCTTAATTACCATAGCCTCATAAATATATAGTTTAAAACATAATCATAGGCCTCTAATGAAAGGAAGTTGGGAGATGCAAAACAATAGAAGTTGAAAACTAAAAATCCTTGAGATAATATAAAAGAGTCAGTGATTTATACCTTAAGGTTATTGGTTACAGATGGGTTATAGTGGACTCAGTGGTGGTCTCACTCAACTCATCCAAGCCTAAATAACCTGTTAAACAAAAAAAGTATAAACAAACACAAAGTCAGATTGTGTAGCAAATAAGAAATCCCAAAAAAACTTAAAACATCAGTAATATACCTAATTCAGCTTCCAAATCCTCAATTAGCTTTTTTGAAGTGTTTAAATTAATTGGTAGTGTAGATTTCAACCAATTTTGAGTACAAATTAGTGCCTCCACTGTTTTTGGAGATAAAGAACTTCTGAATTGGTCAAGAACTCTACCACTAGTGCTAAAAGCAGATTCAGAAGCAACTGTTGAAACAGGGACAGCTAGGACATGCCTTGCCATCTCAGATAATGCTTTAAATCTGAAAGAATTGAATTTCCACCAACTAAGAACATCAAATTTATCTGTCATTTCCTCAACCTCTTCATTCAGGTATCTTTGAAGTTCATTGCCCTTGGCAATGTTTTTTTCAGCCATGAAAGATTGAAACCTATTCCCAAGAACACTATTAGACTCAATATTAGTCACTTCAGGACCAGAACTGGATTTTCCAGTTCCAGGAGCAACTGTTTTTTAGTAGCAACCAAATAACCGAGTTAAAACATCTTCAACTCTCGCAATCAAAGCACTTGATTGAGCTGGAGTATACATGAAGTTAAAGTAGCAAGTTAAATATTGTAATTTTTTCCTTGGATCCAACACAACTGCAACATATAACAATATATTGATACTTTGGATTCCCCAATATTTAAGGAATTTTCCCTTCATTTTAATAGCCATTTCCTTCAAAACCTCATCATCTGATCCACATAGTTCTTCAATTTTTTCCCAAATTATAACTATTTCATCAAAGAACAGGTTTGAAGTAACAAACAAAGTTCCTGAAAATTTCTTTGTTGAGTTGTAAAATAATCTCAGAAACTCAACAAAAGATGCAGCATTTTGCCAATCAACAAAATTTGGAGATGGTCTTTCACAATCAGTAACAAAGAATTCCTTATAGTTGTCATCATGTTCATTCATTGTAGAAAACACTGTCTCAAACTTAATGGCAGATTCTAGCATTTTATAAGTTGAATTCCATCTAGTTGGGACATCAAGACTTAGTAAAGCCTTTGATTCAATAGAACAATTAGCCATAGACTCTTTAAATGAAGTAGAACGAGAAGGAGAGGACCTTACATATCTTACGGCCTCGCGTATATTTTTAATAGAAGCTTCAATTTCAGATAGTCCTTCCCTTACAATAAGATTCAAGATATGTGCGCAACACCTTACATGAAGCAACTCGTGATTTAATAGGGTTTTTGGTTTGTGTCCAGCATTTTTAACCAAGTATTTAATAGTGACAGTATTTGAAGAGGCATTGTCAACTGTTAAATACAGATATGAGTCAATCTCCCACTCCTTAAGTATTGATTCAACAACTATGCCTATTGTTTCCCCCTTATCGTCCTCAACCATACAAAAACCGATGATTCTTTTTTGAAGCACCCATTCACAATCAATATAATGGGCTGTGAGACACATATAAGATAGATTTTGATTAGAAGTCCAACAATCTGTTGTCATACTAATGCGCATTCCCTTCAATTTTTTTTAAGCTCATTCTTTTCCTCACCATATATTGACATACATTTCCTCATTATAGTCATCCTTGATGGAATCTTAACATACTTGGGTTGCATCACATTACGGAATTTCTTAAAGCCAACACCCTCCACAAATCTGAAAGACAACTCATCCAAGATAACCATTTCAGCCAAAGCTTTAGTACAAGCCTCAGCTGAGAACACATAAGTAGCTACTCCACCACCAAACTCTTCTTTGTTTAACACTAACTGAGTTTGTCCACCTTCTAGAGGGGGGTAGAATGGATACTTTTTGCATCTCCTATGATTTATATGGTTGAGCATATTAGAAGTACCATGTCTCCTTGAATTAGCTGCATAAGAAGTTTCACAATACTTACACACACACCTCTCCTTACATTTGCCTCATCTATTATAGGATCGAAAAATCATCAATTATCTTAAGCTTCTTAGCATCAGGTTGTTTTGCACCTACTGGAGGTGTATGTTTAGTTGAAGTAGTAGCATCATCAGGAGTTGATTTAACTCCCTCAGTTTGTGTTGAAGAGCTAAGATCAGTTGAAGCCTCATTTACAATAACCATCACACAATTTATATCTGCAATTAACACATAAACACTTAGTCAAAAACTTGTGATATACATTCTACAATAGCTCAAAAATATGTTAGAATAAAATCTTGAAGTCTAATTACCTTATCTGACATTAACAAAACACACAGAGGATTAATAATCCAAAAGCCAATCCAAACTTGCGAGAGTAGTACATGCAAAAATAATGTATGAAGACATTAGAAATTATACAACATCATATATTATTCCATTAAACTTTTCATTGAAGAACAATGAAGCTTCTATTGAAATGTATTCTACATTTCTCAATACATAATCAATTACAAAATCAGAGAATGAAGAGTTATTGTATTATTACCTTATCTGACATTGAAAAAACAATCAAAGCATTAAGCATCCAAAACCCAAGCATTTGCGAGAGTAGTACATGAAAATATACAATAGAAAAACATCATAAATCATCATCATAACTTAAATCATCATCATCAGAAAGCTATAACAATTACAAAACCAATTTAAAACTCAATTCCTTTTCAAATCAGATAATTTCCTTTTCAATTTCTCAAAATCAATTAGGGTTTTTCATTTCAAAGCCAACAATACTACTCAATCAATTCATTAACAACACAGATGAATAAAGAGAAACACGAATTAGATATAAGCGCGTAATACCTGATTTAATCGGCAATAAATTTAAGAAATCCCAAATCGAGCCTTTAAAGCTTTTATAGGCTTCAACTAATCCGTTATCCTCTAGTAACCAAGCATATAAACTCTCAAACACCTTAACCATGGTCTAATAACGCAACCACGGTATCAACTGACGGAAATCATTCAAGCAATTAATGCGACCCATTAATTTAGGTGGAAATGTTTAATGCGGTGTACTAGACCCCCTTTTAACCGGCGGGATTTGACGGGATGGAGAAGATGAGCTGAGAAAAAGCTGGCTACGATTTAGGGTTAGGGTGAAGAACAGAGAAAATGGGGGCTTCGAGAGTGCGGTGAGAAGACAGAGTGGGTAAGGTATGAGAGAGAGAGAGAGAGATAAAGGTGTAATACGCGTGAGTGACCTTTCGAGTGTGGAAGGGTTTTTGTGTTTTTGTTTTACAAAATATTTAATATACATATTATATATAAAAAAAAAAAAATCGGATCGGGTTGGGTACCCGCGGATCTGGGGTACCCCAGCCCGCAGTCCGACCCAAAGTAAAATAAAAAAATAAAAAAAAACCCTAACGGATGGGCGGGTTCGGTTAATTTAGGGTCGGGTGGGGTCGGTTTTTTCGGTTTTGCGGGTTTTCGGATCCGCTTGTGCAGCCCTAGTTAAAAGTATGTTAGTGGGCTAAAATTAATGGATTGGTTTTTAATTAATATGGTTCAGTTTTTTTTCTTTTTTTTTTGGTCGTTGAATTAGTTTTGAAATTTTGCAAAATCAATTTTTTGCAAAATCAATTTTTTGCAACAACCACTAAAGCAGCCCTCTTCAAAAGCTCGTATTTTTGTGTAAAATCAGATTTTTTATTGGTATTTTGCCAAAATGCCCACTTCATTTTAGCAAACCACTAAAGATGTTCTTATAAGGTGTATTGACTCAATTATTTGACTAATTGAGTTACATAGGAACACGTGCTAAAATTATGTTTAAAAATAAATTATGGAGCGGTGCCCCTAAACTTTAATAAATAATCATTTTGAAGTTCTTGCTCCTAAATTGTGAAGACTAAAACGGGAAGAGAGGGTAAGATTCTACCTCTCTAAAATATAAAAATATTTGACACGCAAACTCCTTTCGGAAGGCGGTAAAGAAATACTTATCAAAGCAGTTTTACAGGCTATCCCATGTTATGCTATGTCTATTTTTTCTTTTCCTATTGGTTTTTGCAGGAAACTCTCATCTATCATTGCCCGGTTCTGGTGGAATTCTTTGGAGAAAAGGAAAATTCATTGGTTGGAATGGGAAAAGATGACTGCCGCCAAAGTTGTAGGGGGTATGGGTTTTCGAGACCTGAAAAGAGCGAATAGGGCACTCTTAGCTGGTCAGGCTTGGAGAATCCTTAGTAACCCGAATCTTCTGGTTTCTAGAGTACTGAAAGGGATTTATTACCCGCATGAGACTTTTTTGGATATTAAATTGAGACAAAGTCGGACGTGGTCCTGGGCTAGCCTGATTGAAGGAAGGGATTTACTTGTTGAACATGGCCACATCCAGTTTGGAAATGGCGAATCTACCAACATCTGGAAACACAAATGGTTACCCTCAGGTATTATTAAAGACCGTCCTATTGATACTAATTTTGTAACAGTCAATCAATTGATGACAAATCAGGGGAATAGTTGGGACTGGGCGGTTATTGATAACACCCTCCCTCAGCCTGTTCATGGAGAGGTTGCTAGGATCCCTCTCCTTGAACCGGAGGGACAAGATACTTTTATTTGGCGTTTTACAAAATCTGGTACATATACTACGAAAACGGGATACAAATTATTATCCCAAATTGCGGTGAGTGGAACAGCACAGACCTCAATTCAAGCGGAACTGAACAACCCGAAACTGTGGAATAGAATTTGGAAATCTAATGTTCCCAACATTAGATTTTTTATGGTGTGTACGAGCATATTGATGGGTATGGTTTTATAACAGGTAGATGTGGTGGGTTACATGTTTTCAGACTCATATACCAGTGGGTTATTAGCTTTGTGTTGATGGGTTCTCTGTCAAACTCGATGGTGTGCATCTGCATCACACCGACAGCCATTCATCACCATATTTCCATTATTTGCTACAATAACCAAAGGAGTGTTTGCTCCAATAGATCGCCCGTTTGACAAACCAGCCAGCTTTTGGTTTTGTTTGCCTGTCGCTTGGAGAAGAAACAAATAAGAGGTCGATTTACGGACTGGTCTTGTGCTTCCTTGGTTCGAATGGGTTATTTCGGCTCCACACTCCCATCTTTAAATCTCACTATAGCTGAAGTTGGTGTTTCTCTAATCATTTTCATATACCCACCCGGCATTATATCAACTGCTTTGAACTCTTCCTCTGCATTTTCATTCCGAGTTTTCACTAAAGAACAAATAGAGCATGGAACTTCCTCTTCTTTTTGTTCTTCTAGTTTGGGAATACCGATCTTGGCCATTTCGGGAATTGAATTGTCTAGAAATGATTCCAGTTCTGATGGCCATGGATTAGATCCTGAAGCGAGACAAGGAGATTTAAAGGGCGTGTTTTAAAACGTTTCCAGGATTTCTAAACCTGTTTTTGGAGTTGTGTTCATGCCGGAAACGGCTAAGACATTGCAATTGTTGATAGAACGTGCATTTAGAACCTCATCTTTGGTGAGGCAAGTTGCGGCGTACACGCCTGGGAATTTATTGGCGAAGATAGCTACGCCTACACCTGTGCCACAAGCGACTAAGCCGCGGGTTTCACTTGTTGAGTCGGTGACAGCTTGGCTGACTCGGCGACCGACTTCTTCGCCGATGGAGTAGTGTTTATTAGTTCCTAGGTCTTCGACCTCTATTTTTGAGGGATCGGAGGTGAGTGATAAGGGTGTCTTTGAGTTCACGGCCGAAATCATCAGATCCGGCGATGATTTTGAGACGGCGGGTGATGGTGGATTCTTGAGACATGTCTTGTGGATAGTGTAGAGACTTCTGGATTTCCTTTTGATAAGTGTTACTGTTACGTATACGTATTAGGGCATATTACCAGTTTGAAGACCCAAAATCAGAAGACTAAAAAAATTAACCAATAGTAATTTAAAGATTTATGTATTTAAATATAGAGATATTAACAAATTTACTATAACCAATTGCATGATTGTAGGGATATAATATATCTCCTACTTTAAATGAATTGGTTACATGCGTAAATCACCCTAAAGGATTGATATTGTATTATTTTGTTGAGGGTAACGATGGTATATGACAAAAATCGCTGGACTCTAATAGATGTAAATCATGGGTTGGACCTAATAGGGATGGAAAGTTGGGTTCTAGGACTATATAAATTAATATCTCTTTTATATATTTACAAATATATAGTGATTTGAAACAATGATACATACTTTATATATATAATGGAATTCTATAACATTGTATTAGCTATACGTAAAATTACATTCATGTGTATTTGAAAGAAATCAAATTTTCATATCAAATAAAGAATGAGGTGTCATATTTTTAATGGACAGTATGTTACATTATTATAGTGAAAATATTTAAATATTAATGATAATACTAATAACACTCTTTAAATATTAATGATAATACTAATAACACTCTTCACCCTCATTTAAATGAAATTCTATTAAGATCTCTTCGCTAATTTAGTATAAATTATTTTTATTAATTTAAAAATTTAAATATAAAATTTCGCTAAAGATTTTCAAATACTCTTTAATGATTCTATAAATTTTCAAATACTCTTTAATGATTCTATAAATGGACACCCCAATTTCGGTATATTTACCATCTTTAAGAAGAATATAGAGAAACAAAAACCTAAATGATGAAGTACTTAATTTGACCAATCTTGGAGAGTAAGATTAATTAACCAAAATTTTGGTTTTAAATACTTACACAAAGATCTATTTTACTCTCTTTGTCAATTTTTTCTTATTTTATTTTTTATTTTATGGTATAAAAATTAAAAAAATATTAAATAATTTTTTTTTACTATATTATTCTCATTGAATAAGTATAAGTTCATTTATTGTATCAAATTTTTTAACTAATTTATAGAGAATGATATTAGAAAATATTGAATAAAGATATCATGTTTTTCTAAAAAGACAAATATTATTAGATATTTTTTTTATAAACAAAGACAAATAAAAGTGAATTGATGAAAAAGTATCTTTATCTTACTGATTTAAATATTGATTGGAGTCAAAAGTCTGGGTTATGCCTTATAATCTTTAATTGGACTAGAAAAAAACAAGTAACACCTCTTCTTCTCCCCTCCGCGCAAAATAATATATAACCATAGATTCAAGTAAGCTAAACCCATATCAATTACAAAAAGAAAACAATACATGTCTAAATAATACCAAAATTACTCAAAGAATTTAACTTTATGATAAAAATCAATACAAACCCCTAGAACCGTTGGTCCCGAAACCAAATAACTTGATTTATCACATATGGGACCTATAGTGCAATTAAGTAATTACCACATAATTGCTATGTATAACTTAGAAAGGTAAAATGGTAGTGCTTATTGCACGTAAAGTTCACCCACCATAGCTCAGATATGGAACATCTAAGCCACAATTTGTGGTTCTCTCGACTTAATATGATGATAGACGATACTACTATAGTAATGCGAAGCAAAGGACTCTAAATTAAGATAGATCCAATATTGTAGCTCGAGGGGAGCTAAACCTACACATCTAGATTAATTACTTGGAGTTTGAGTTCTTCAATAGTGTAGTATTAATAGCTCGAGAGGATGAAGACACAGAAATTACCACAAAGATTAAATTATTACAATTACACATATGTCATATGTGAAACTACATTTCTTGATCCATTGTTCATTCATTTCTTTTCAAGAATGCAGCCATAAACGATCATGGAGTCCCTCTTCTCCAGCACCTAACATTTCATCAACTCTTTCTCCATCTTTATAAAAATGAAATGTGGGTGTGTATCGAATATGCTGAGTTGTGTATGGACTATCATCAATATCAGCATACACGAATGAAAGATTTGGGAACTTTTTGCTTAACTTGTAAGATGGTGGAAGGATTTGGCTGCAAACATGATACCTGCAAAATTATAAAACTAATCCAATGATTTATTACGAAGGTGGATAGGAGTGGGGCCTACATTGTTAGACAAGCGGCAAAAAGTGTGATGACTTCTGGGTTAGCGGAGCCACTTTCGGTTTTTGTGGATACTTAGTATATGATTGGTTTCGATTAAGGAAATGTTTGATTTTAGGCCCGGAATGATTGCTATTAATCTTGATTTAATGAGAGAGGGAATTTTAGGGACCAAATGACGGCGGCTTATAGTCATTTTGGTCGTGATGATCAGGATTTCACTTGGGGGACTTTTAAGACTCTTAAGCCCAAAGCTTGAATTGGAACACATTTTATTGTAGAGATATTTTATTTAGGATAAATAAACAACCTTCGGAAGAGAAATTTAAACATGGAATTTCGTAGTTTAGAAATTCGTTCGGGTGGAAGAAGAGAATATAGGATTTTTACTTTTCTTTAGTTTTTTAATGATCGTGTTTTTGGAATTTTTAATTACCTTTAACTTTTGATATTTCTCCAATTTGGTATTTTTATCACAAGCGATTATAGATATTAGTTTATTCATTAATGGAAGTTGATAATTTATGTTTGTGGAAAGTAATTTCTCTGGCTGTATGATGAGCTCCTAATATTCATATGATCTATTCTATTGGTTGGAAAATTTCTCAAATAATCCTTGAACTATAGGTCATTTAGGACTAAGGACTTAAACTTCAAAAATTACAAGAGTGGTCTTTAAACCAGGGGTGAGATTCTATCAGGATGTCATTAAAGCCCACATGACACTAGTATTATTTGTAATTATCACTATAATTTTTTGTTCTTTCTTCTTTTTCTTATTTCTGTTCCACACCTACACTTGACACTTAACGAGAACAAAAACAGAGTTAGATGATCATTTGGACAAGTTTTGAAATTCGAGTCCTCGGTCAATGTCGGGTCTGTAGTTCGGGGACCATTTGGAGAATTTTCTCTATTTTGTTTATTATGATATAGCCGCACGACACGTACCAAGGATATAAGTGTTGTAACTGTCTTGTTACTGCTTGTAGGAGGTTTTTTTTCTTCAAAATCTTGCTGCTTGTAGGAGGGTAATGAGGAGGGTAAGGGTTTGGATCTTACGAGAAATGGAATTTTTGTATGTCATACTATGCAATTTATTTTATGTTTCATTTCTAATGGACTAAAGGAAGGACCTCCAAGGTGGGGTTCCACTTTTATTTGTATTATTATATAGCGTTTTGCATTTTACCTTCCTAAGAATTGGTAAAAGTGTGTCATACACCTTCATCGTTTTAAAAGTGTGCATTATCTTCATGCAGTTTTAAAAACTGTGAACAACTCGAGTGTTGCCTGAAAAAATCTCGTTCAAGAAGTTAATTAACAAGCTTGAACATCTATTAGAAGTTAAACAAACAAACTTGCACATCTAATACTTAACTCCTTATAATTTGAGTTAAACTTAGCTCGAGTAGTTAAATAAACAAGCTTGCACATCTAATACTTGACTCCTTATAATTTGAGTTAAACTTAACTCGAGGAGTTAAACAACTAAGCTTACAGACACAAGATTATACAGTGGTAGAGCATTTACTTTATTAAAAGTAAAAATATTATATTACAACTATTGAATTCCAACAAAAAGAACTCATCTCGCATATTACATTTGTTCTTAAAAGTGCATGGTAAAAAGTCAAACTACATCTTAAAATTGAGGTTTATATTATCTCAAAAATATAAATAGTAAGAAACTTGTTAAGTTGTACTCTCTCCGTCTATTTTTATTTGTCCAACTTTCTAAAAGGAGGTGTCCGATATTGTTTGTCCCTTTTTCAATATCAAGACACTTTTTCTACACTTTTTCCAATTTTACCCTTAATTAAATAGTATAAAGATTATTGCATTAAATAATCTCATGTACATTAATTAAGGGCAATTGTGTAAAAAGGAAGAGTGTTAAATGCTCTTTTAAATCTTTTTGCATCAAAAAAGTGGACAAATAAAAATGGACGGAGGGAGTAAAAAGTATTGTGAGAACACTCAGATCTCACTGTAAAAGTTGTTGATATTCATATTAATGTTGCACTGACTAAGATATTTAAGCACTCCTCATAAGGTGTATCAATTCAAGTATTTGACTAGTTGAGATAACATAGGGATATGTGGTGCGATTACGCATAAAAATAGGTTATGTAGTGTTACCCACGAACCCCGATAAGTAAGGGTAAACTATGTTTTAGGGCCTAAGACAACCTTAGTTTTTTAAAAAAGGGCCCAGATTGGGTACCAACAACCTAGTTAGGATCCAACTAAAAAAAAGCAATAAAACCCTACCCACCACCCCATTCATCTCACGACAGCAAAACTCGCCCCCTCCCCATTTGCAGCAAATCTCGCCGAGCCACCACCTCATTTCCCCGCCGCTTCCCACCTTCTTGCCACCATCCTCACTGCCACGAACCAGCGAGCCAACTTCAGATCTCGGCTGCTAGTGGTGGTTCGTTGGTGGTGCGTGATTAACCACGTCGGGAAATGAAGCCGTTCACAACAACCACAAGGTCCGTTCAAGCAAAACAACTCCGATCTGTTGGAAACTTCGGCAACGGCGAGGCAAAGCCAAGCAACACAACTCGATATCTTCTCTTCTTCCTTTGCCTAAAGGTGTTTCGCTGGAGCTGCTGCGCCTGGAGCTATGTCGGTTTCGAGACCCACGACCACCACGTTCAAGGCCACCACCACCACCGCGTTCGAGACCCACCACCACGTTCGAGGACACCACCACGTTCGAGGGCCCACCACACTACCGCGTTCACTGGCGACGTCTTCTACCTCCGTCGAGACTCAGATCCACCGCCAACATTCCCACTCCGCTGCGCCCCACCACCAACGCCCCACCACCAGTGCACCACCACCCACCAGCGACCTTTTAAACCCTACCAGCGAGCTTCCCAACCTCACCAGCAACACCCCACCAAACCACTCAACACCACCCATCTCAGCTAATCCAACACCCACCAAAACGAATCTCAGATCTGATTGTTTACTTTGTTTTTTGTATTTTTTAATTTTTTTTTTGCAGGGGTGTTTTTTGGAAATTAAGATATTCAGGGGGTATATACCCCCTGTTTTGTTATTTTAGGGGGTAACCAGTTAATTGAGGGGGTAAACATGATTTTTTGGGGGTAAACATGATTTTTAGGGGGTAAAAATGATATTTTAGGGGGTATATACCCTCCGTTTTGGACTAGCCCGTTATTTTGGACAATATGGACTTAAAGGACTTAACTAAAAAATGGAATTAACTTAAAAAATGGTGGGCGTGTGCCCCCTAAAAAATAAAATAGGGGGATCTACCCCCCAAAAGATCAAAAAACAGCGGGTGCGAACCCCCTAAAACGTGACCCTAACCAGACAAAAAATCTAATTAGGCCCTTAAAAAACATAAAATCTAACTAGGCTCTTAAAATTTTCTTTTTTGAATTTTAGGCCTTAAAATAGTATATTCCTCGATAAGTAATCATTTTGAAATTTTTGGTCCTAAATTTCGAGGGCCAACACTGGGAGAGAGGGTAGAATTACCTATCACTTGACGAATCCATCTTGTTTCATTCAAATTAAAAACCCGTTTTGAATGAAATTCCATATAAAAACACACAAATATATGGAAAATCCGCTAATAGTAGTAGGTTTGTCCACGACAGGTAACTAGACATGATATTCATTGTATTTTAACATATATTTAATTAATAATTGATTGCATTATATTTACTTCTTTTGAATTCTCTCTAAAATTTGTTATTAGTTCATATACTTCTAGCTATTTAAATTTATTTTCCTTTCTTTTCAGTCATGTGACAATGTGATCAATCGTTTATCAAACAATTTTTGACGTCCTTAAATCTATACTGGTGATATTTTTTAGAGGGGCAACATTGAGTAAGCAAACAATGACTATGTTATAACTCAAAAAACTAGCTTAGTTTACACCCGTTAGGGAGGACATTCGGACCATGTACCCCCCCTTCTAGTGCTGAAGAAATAACAAAATCCCGACCAGTTGAGACCATTTGATATAAAATATAACTATTATTGGTTATATATATATATATAGAGGAAACGGGAGGAGTGGTGGCACCTCACTTTTAAAAGTGAGGTAGCGCTCTTGACTATATAAAGAAAAATAAAATAAAAGATGAAACATTAATTAATTGAAAGGAAAAAAAAAGATGAAGAAAAACCTTCTCATCCGCGGCAATCGATCTACCCCAAACATCCATAATCTCACCTTCTTCACCTGCGGCCTTTGATCTACCACGAGTATTCATAATCACCTTCTTCACCTGCGGCCATCGATCTAACCCAAGCCTCCATAATCACCAGTATTATTCGGCCAAAAACACAAGGTTTTAAGGTAAACGATTAATTCATTCAATTAAAACCCTTCATTATACATTTATGTAGTGATTACACGAGAGGAAAGTTTATATATTTACTTGTTTACATTTGTTTACATATTCAGTTGTCAACTAGTGCCAAAACTAGGGCTCAAAGTGTTGGATCGAGATTCTCTCTGTATTCACGAAGAGGGGTGAGTTTAGGGCCATCAAATATTGTTTCTGGAGTCAATATCTTATATTACCCTCCTTTCTCCCTATACATGACAAGTAAAAATCATGTTTCATGAAGTTACAAGACAGTGATGAAGAGAAGTTGATTAAAGTAAGTAGTAAAAGTATCTTGAAATAATGTTACTGCAATTGGATCAAAGAAGGCTATAAAGGAAGATGATGGGTACTTCATTCTGTGCAGCCAAAGAGATTTTTTTAAAAATCCAACTACTTAAAAATCATTGAAGCAGGGGCTATCTGGAGTTTCTAGAAAAATACTAGTTTCTTATTGTCTTATGATTCCATAGGATTGAAGGAGTAAACACCAGTTATTTGAGGGAGGGGTTGAAAGATCGTGAGCACAGACACTTATTTGTAAAAATTTCCTGGAATCTACTTTATTGTACATTCGGTGCACTAAATAGTAGTTTTAGCAGAGTAAACAAACAAAGTTATGTTGTTAAATTGTACCTAAGGTGAAATGTCTATTATGTTTTCCTATTTGGTGTTGTAAATGTGATTTTAACTCTTAAATGGATACAGATTGATTAACATTTATCTTTTTCTGCAATTTGTAACTGTATTTCAGAATTAGCTTGTCAAAATATGCTACCTTTGTGTTTTCTAGTAATTTAAGCATTAAAACTATTAAATATTGTCTTATCTCTGTGTCTAGAAAATGAAGTTTAAACTTAATAATTACTTAAATATGTCAGCACACAATAAGCAATCAGAACCTCCGTTTCCTATTTAACAGCCATGGCATCTTGATATTTTTCCTCGGCACTGGATTTTCCAAACCAATCATATACTGCCTTGACCATTTCAAGCTTCTAAAGCCTTACACAAACTTTCATTAAAGTTGTGCAGTCTTGCTGTGACAAATTTAAGTCTGTTCTTTTGGCAAGTTCTTCTAATAAATCCAACACAAGCATTTCGGTATATAATAGATGACACCATTATATATATCCATGTGTCGCAAGCAATAGAAACTATACTATGTTTAAGGGGTAGGCTTGCAACATAATGCATAACACGTCTACACTTGACATCTTTGAAGACCTGGGTGTATTTTGCTATTTAAGCATGGACCAGTTGTGCAATTAACTTTTTTTGTTTTTCGAATAACAAGACTAATAACATAGGACAGTAACTCAAACAAGTTTCTTTGGAGCAAGTATATTGATTGTGGACCTCAAGCCTAGATGATACAATTTTCTTCCGTATGTGTTTTGTACAAAAACTCAATGGAATTGCAACATTGGTCCCTATGTTTTATAATAGAGCCGATACTACCATCTATTTAAAAAAATCAAATATATCCATGCGTGTTATACAGGTTGTTATAAATTTATCCCTCAACAGGGTTCAGTGAATGGTGCCGAATTTGTATAACACATAGTTATATTTTCTTATTTTCGACAAGAGAGGGAAACCTAATATACAGGCTTAAAATTTTTACTACACAACCTTAAACTCATTATGTAATCCTGTCAATTAAAAATTGCTATTTCAATTCACTGTGTAAAATAAAGACCAAGTTTATTCGTAACACATAGTTTATTCACGGTGGAAAATAAACTCGCTAATTAAAACTCATAACACATAGTTTATTCACTGTGTAAAATAAACTCGCTAACTCAATTCAATTTGCTAATTAAAACTAATTATTTCAAATCGAGATATTGAGAAACGTCTTCTGGTGATAAAGATCAACATATATATGAAGAAAGACCTCATTTTTCTTCTTTTTCTTCTACTCATCACAACTACTCTTCATTCTTTTATTCCTATACAAAACTCAAAGCCTGGCATACATATGCTTCCACTTCTACATCAATGGCACAAAAAGATTTTCTCCCTATCAAATCATCCACCCTTTTAGCATGTCTTGAATCAGCCTGAATTAAGTACCCATCATCTTCCTTTACAATCTTCTTTGATCCAATTGTAGTAAAACATTCTTTCAAGATACTTTTACTACTTACTTTAATCAACTTCTCTTCATCACTGTCTTGTAACTTCATGAAACGTGATTTTTACTTGTCATGTATAGGGAGAAAGGAGGGTAATATAAGATATTGACTCCAGAAACAATATTTGATGGCCCTAAACTCACCCCTCTTCGTGAATACAGAGAGAATCTCGATCCAACACTTTGAGCCCTAGTTTTGGCACTAGTTGACAACTGAATATGTAAACAAATGTAAACAAGTAAATATATAAACTTTCCTCTCGTGTAATCACTACATAAATGTATAATGAAGGGTTTTAATTGAATGAATTAATCGTTTACCTTAAAACCTTGTGTTTTTGGCCGAATAATACTGGTGATTATGGAGGCTTGGGTTAGATCGATGGCCGCAGGTGAAGAAGGTGATTATGAATACTCGTGGTAGATCAAAGGCCGCAGGTGAAGAAGGTGAGATTATGGATGTTTGGGGTAGATCGATTGCCGCGGATGAGAAGGTTTTTCTTCATCTTTTTTTTTCCTTTCAATTAATTAATGTTTCATCTTTTATTTTATTTTTCTTTATATAGTCAAGAGCGCTATCTCACTTTTAAAAGTGAGGTGCCACCACTCCTCCCGTTTCCTCTATATATATATATGTATGTATGTATGTATGTATATAAAACCTAGTGTCTTGGTGATAATAATTCTTATTGGAAGATTGATAGTTAAGTCTAGTGGTTAGACTACTCCGCAGAGACCAAGAGATACTCGGATCGAATTTTATTGGAATCAAAATAATTCCAAATCCGAAGTGGCTCTCCAATGTATTAAAAAGAAAAAAAATCTTACTGTGAATATAATTATATTTAAAAATTATATTTTTAATATATATTAAAATATATAGTGATTTAAGAAAATAATACATATTTTATAAATAAAATAAAAATTTACAATATTATATTAATTTATATATAAAATTGACATTCTTGTGGATTTAAAAGAAATCGAACTCTTATATTAAATGAAATAGGATGTCATGTTGGCAGAATATATAAAAATCTTTACATCACTTATTATTTATATTTGAAAAAAATCCAAATGTTAATGATAATACTAACAACATTCTTCTCTTTTCGTTTAAATGAAATCACTTTAAGATCTTTTGTGATTTCTTGTTAATCTAGTATATATAATTTTTATTAATATAAGAGTTTAATGTAAATTTTTGCTCAAAATTTTCAAATTCTTGTTATTGATTTTATAGATTGATATCCTTGTCCATAATCTTAAGATCTTTAATGGTTTAACCAATTTCCTAATAGATTTACACAGTAATAAGGTATATTATTATTTGTGATATTACAACTATTGTGAGAATACTTATACCAATTTATATATAGACACCGAAATGAGTAAAATTTAATAATTATCTTATGCTTGATAATTTGTAGATAATTCACAAAATTATCCTTATTGTGATTCTACTTTTCTTTTTAAAAATAAATAAATTAATAGTTAAATTAGTGGTTAGATAACTCCCCGCAGAGATTTGATACATGATCTTTCATAAGCTAAAGTAACATCTAAACATGGTTGTGTTCATAGTTTCGAACAAAAAAAAAAAAAGGTTGTGTTCATAGAAGGACCACTCTACCAAATATTTTTTTCATGTAGTCGAAAAAAAAAAAAACAATCTAGAACTTCATCAAACTAATCAAGTCTGAGTTTCTCACTTCTCAATCCAATTTCTTCATAAGACAGAATATTCATTTTTTTGTATAATTCAAGACAAACGTTCAGTGAGAGGAATGTGAAAAAACCATAGTAACAACATCAAAATCTTTAACAACTCCATTAATATAACCTTGAAATAAATGAAACACCATTATTCTCTATTCAGATACTAGACATAATTACACAAATTGGTCAAAGAATATAATTTTATGATAAAAATCAATACAAACTTCACATCTAGAATAATCACTTGGGTTTTTTCAATAGTGTAGTTTTGATAGCAAGAGAAAAGGAGATAAATAAATTACCACAAAGATAAAATCATTACAATTACACATATCATATATCGAAACTAGATTTCTTGATCCATTGTTCATTAATTTATTTTCAAGAATGCAGCCATAAACGATCATGGAGTCTCTCTTCTCCAGCACCTACCATTTCATCAACTCTTTCTCCATCTCTATAAAAATGAAACGTAGGTGTGTATCGAATATGCTGAGTTGTATCTGGACATTCATCTATATCAGCATACACAAATGAAAGCTTCGGAAACTTATTGCTTAACTTGTTAAATGATGGAAGGATTTGGCTACAAACATGACACCTGTAAAATTATAAAATTAATCCAATAAGTTATTTGTTAGTTCTAAATCATTTATTCATCCCGTTCATATTCGTGTAATGTGTATCTACAGCATCCAATTTCGTGTAAACATTAAAACAAACATTTGGCGTTCATGTTCTTCCCAGATTAAAAATATATAGATATGTACACAATATGTAAGAAGAAGAAGAAGAAGCTATTAACTTACCAAAATGCACCGTAATTGATAACTGCCTGCAAAAAAATAGATAAAGATTAGCTCATATTATAACTCTTACATACGTAGTTTTAGATACAGGAAAGTGTAAGTATATATATGAATATGTTCTTACAGGGGTTTTGGAAGTTCTGATGTGGTGGAAGATGTCCTTCAGGTTATCATCGCCTGTGGCATTTACAAGGTTACCGTGTTTTCTGTTTTCTATGTTTTTCCCCTTCTCTTCACTTTCCATTTCGTATACTCTTCCTTCCTTATCCACGTTTCTTGGTTTTCCGGCAATTTGATAATGTCATTGAATATAAAAAATGTCAACGCTGTTATTAGTAGAAGATTATGTTTGGATTAAGGAGGGGTTTTATAAAAAAGGATAAGGAGGGATTTTTTGTAAAATAAAAGGAAATAATAAAGGAAGTGTGAGATGAATATTTAATTTTGTTTAAATAGTGTAAGAAGAAAATATATTTATTAAAAAATTCGATGATCAACCATTTTTAAAATTGAATTTTATATGAAAATGATAATAATATAGATATTATATTAAATAAATAATACTCATATGTTGATTTATAATATAATTTATAAATAGAAAATGATAATAATATAGAAATAATAATAAATACAAAAAAGATTCTTTTAATGGTTCCAAATTTAAAAAATATATATGATTGAAAGTAGGGGGCGGATGTAGGGGTGGGCTGAGGTGGGCTGCAGCCCACCCCAACTTACCCAGCCCACTATAATTTAATCTATTTTTTTTAAAATAGATAAAAATATAAGTAAAAAAAATTATAGCATAAAATTAGCCCTCCTTAATTTAAAATTTAGAGATTAATTCTATCAAATAATAAAATTTATTAATGAAATTGGAACGTAAATACTATTAAATATTCAATTTCTTGGTTCGTTATAATTTTTTTTCATAGATTTTTTTGTAATTAACTCTTAAATGTTTTAAAAAAATTCATTTGGGCCCCCTAAATTTTAAAATTTATTTTATTAGACTTTAAATGATTTTATTTATAGGATCTTTTGTTTTTTTACAACAAAATGTATGTTATTTTGAATAAAAAAACAAATTTTTCGAATGATTAATTTAAAAAAATAATATTTAGACTTATATTGCAATCTTTACACAATATAGGGATTTATAGTGCATTTTAGCATTATATAAGGATCTATCTAGCAATTTTTGCATAATATGTAGACTTATCGTGCAAATACGGCAAAATGATTTTTTTCGGGGGTGTTGCCCCCGAACCCCCTTCCTTAGCCCACCCTAACAAAAAATCCGGGCTCCGCCCGTGATTGAAAAATATTTTTAATGTCTCCTCACTTTCGCATTCCTCCAATTCCTCAAATCTATATATGTGAATTAATATGTAACCGAATTATTGAGCATCTTAGAAATGTTTGGAGGGGTTGCTTTGGGTATAATAGCAGTTAGCAAATTGGGGTCAGATACTAGTCCCAAAAAAAAAAAAAAATTGGGGTCGGATCTCAGGTACATTAATTAAAATAAGAGCCAATTAGAGATAAATGCCTATTAAAAAACTTATTTAAAAAAAGGTGCCTAGAATAAGATTTTTTATAGAAAAATGCCCCATCCCAAACTACCCTTATAATTAACAATTAAGAAAAAGAAATTAGAAAAAAAACAAAACAAAAACTAATAAACACACGCGCGCGTCCGTGAAATTTTTTTAAAACCGTCATAACTAATTCTAAAAAAATCAAAAAAATCAAAAAAATCAAAAATTTATATATTTGGATAAAGCAAATTAATATTTACGTCTATGATTTTTTTCAGAATTTTTTGAATTTTTGATTTTTTTGAATTTTTTTTGAATTTTTTAATTCGCAGAACATGGAATTCCATGTTTTAGACATGGAATTCCATGTTTTGATATAAGAAATTTGTTTTCCGCAGACACGAAATTCCATGTTTAAAACATGGAATTCCATGTTTCTGCGAATTAAAAAATTAAAAAACATCAAAAAAACCAAAAAATTCAGAAAATTCCGAAAAAAATCATAGACGTAAATATTAATTTGATTTATCCAAATATGATTTTTTTCGATTTTTCTGATTTTTTTTGAATTAGTTATGGCGATTTTAAAAAAAATTCACGGACGCTCGCGTGTGATGAAATTAGTAGTAGGTGGTGGTGGTGGTGGTGGAGATGGTGGTGATGGTTGTGGTGGCTGTAGTGGTGGTGGTGGTGGTTGTGATGATGGAGGCGGTGATGGTTGTGGTGGTGGTGGTGGTGGTGGAAATATCCTATTATTTGTTTAAGATTTAAAAATAAATATTGTATTAAAAATAAAATAATATATTTAATAATAAGGATAGTATATGTATAAAAAATATAAAGGGGATGTTTTCTATAAATAATTGTTCAATTAGGCATTTATCTCTAAATAAGAAAATTAGAGGCTTAAAAAAATTAAAGACATCATTAAGGAGGCATTTATCTCTAATTACCCCTTAAAATAATATTAAATTAAATTAAATTATAATATGTTATTTCAAAAAAATTATACTATAAATTTTTGAAAAAAATACATTTTATAATAAAAAAATAATAAAAAAAAGATTATATAACAAAGTAAAATAATAAATATAAAAAATAAAATAACACATAACAAAAATCAAATAATATATCATATTCAACTATTAATTTTTTATATATATATATTATATAGATAGTACTAAGGCTAAGTCCAATAGGTCCCCAATTGTAGCAAAAAGCTACAGTTGGGGGTTGAATAATGAAAAATCAGCTCCAACAGGTTCTCAATTCTGGCTAAAGCCAGAATAGGGAACCCGATTTTTAAGAAATGTTAGCTACATGTGGCTAACCCCAATCTCATCCCCAATTTGATTTTTTAATATTTTATATCATTTTCATTAATCAAAACAACATATTTCCAACAATCTATTTTATTAATTTCACACACATTTTTAATAAAACCTCATAATTAATCTACTTATATTATTAATTTATTTTATTATTTGAATATTAATGGCTTCGATTATATTCTTTGAATAAAATTTGAAAAACTAATACTTTTAAAATTCTCGTATAGAAATAAATAATAGACATATTATTATAAAAAATATTACGATAAATAATAACTATATATATTTTTAGTAATATATAATAAAAAAATTAATATTAAATATTAATTTTAATTTCAAATATTTATGCTTAAATTAAAAATAAACATATAAATAAAAAATTTAAATTATTATAAATTATTTAAAAATAGAAAAATTGTTGAAATAAATTTTAAATAAGATTGGGAGGTTGAAATTGGGGAGCTGTTGGAGTAAAACTGTTTTTAAAGTTGCTATTTGAAAGAAATACCCTGTTTGACTCCCAATTCTGGCTTTTTAATTGAGTAGCTGTTGGACTTAGCCTAACAAGACCTTATTCCCATTCCCATTCCCATCCCCATCCCCATAAACACGTGGCAAAAACAAAGGAAACAAATAAATTAGTTTTCTCCTTCTTTCATATTTTAACCTAATATATCTTAAATTGGTTTATTTTAGGATATTAAAAATAAATTATTACTATTATTTAATATAAAATTTATGTTATGTTTGATACTTTATGATTAATTAATTTTAGAATATTTATGTTTTTAAATGTATCATTGGCATGTATTTTCTTAAGGGTTAATACCCATTAAACACCTGCCACCTTACACCTTTGACTATAAAAGGCACCTTGCTGCAAAATACAAAAATACCCTTGTCCCTTATTTGCTCTTCTTCAACAGCGCTGCCGGCCTATTCTCCCACTCACCACAAATTTGCTTTTCTTTAACAGCGTTGTGGCCAACGATCTCTTCCACAAGTCTGTTGTTGCTATGTCTACAAATCCTGTACATCACGAACGCACAAAGCATGTAGACATCGATTGTAAGATTACTCGAGAGAAGATTCAAGCTGGAGTAATAAAACTTTTCCACATTCCTTCAAATCTTCAAATTTTCTATTCAAAGCTAAGCAAGTACATTTTTGTACTTGTGGACTAAATGTTGAGTTCTGGGATAGATTCCCATTACTCAGAACTCGGATTGTACTTGTGCAAGCCCACTTTTGTACTTGTGCAAGTGCACTTTTGGACTTGTGGCAAATGTTGAGTACTGGGATAAATTCCCAGAACTCAGAAAACGCTAAGCAAGTACATTTTTGTACTTGTGGACTAAATATTGAGTTCTGGGAGAGATTCCCATTACTCATTTGAATTGTTTTTTTCTTCTAGTTTTTCAACGTTAATCAATCAACTTATTCTATACAAACTTTCGCACAATTCAATCATAATTTCTTACTTTCTCAATACTCAAATATCATGTTTCAGTGGAGATGTCAATGTATCTTTGAATACAGCAAATGAATTGGATAAAAAGAAATAATGCAGGGACCAAAATGCAAATTGTTTCTTCTACATAAAAATTAGTTAGATTACAGCTATATCTAGTTAGACATGATTGTATATAAACTAGTTTTGTACATTGTAACTGTAACAAGAAATAAAACATCTCTTCTTCCTCTCTTATTCATTCTTCTTCTTATTCTTCTCTCTGTTTCTTTATTTTTCTTGCTAAATTCGTCATTAATGGGTGCTCTCATAATTCACAGTGTTTTTGTATATGCTGATGATTTAAACGAAAGAGAGAGAGCGGCTATCATAGTTATTTGTTTATGAACTCGTGGAAAGAGAGAGAGCGGCGGCGGTAGAAAGGGGTAGAATAGGATAAAAATTAAAAGAGGTGCCTTTTATGGGCAAAAGGAGAGCGGCAGGGGTGAGGGGGCATTAAATCTGATTTGAGGTGTTTCTTGGGCATTAATCCTTTTCTTAATCATGTTGTAACTAATATATTAATAAAATTACAAATGCAAAATACATGAAGAAAAATCAAAACTGTAAAATAAATAGATTTATATGTTAACAAAGCTACAGCTGAACCTGACACATGTTAAAATGTTAGCCTATACTCCACTGACTTGACTGTCGAAATGCTAATGGGGTACCCCACCATATTGATTCACTAACTATTGTATGTTATCAAGTTAGATTTAGGATATTTGAAATTGCGCTACTCGTTGCATAGTTACTTGTCACGCTATTTTATCAACTACTTAGGAATGTGAAACAATGACCTTTCTAACATTATTACCCCTGAACCCTCAAATTCCCCTCAACAAAAAATTCTACCTCCACCTCTATTTAAAGATAAAAAGAATTTCATATATACGTAGTGCTAGTACAGAATGTGAAGTATTAAAATATTTATACTTTTTTCCATAAGGATTGATGTGTGGGTGGGTAGCTGTGAGGGTGGGTAACATGTGGTTAGTGTTTTAATTTAATAAATTAAAAGAAGTAAAGAAAATTAACTAAGTTATTTGATTAAAATTTATATATAAAGAAACTAATATTTTAAAAAAATATAGAATTAAAGAAATATAAAATCATCAGAAAATGAAAAATATAAAACTCTCCGTTAATCTGAATAAAATATTGGATGGAGGGAGTATTTGTCGTAAGTTCGTAAAACATAATTGACCTTTTCTATGTTATGGTGGGTATTCGATATTATAAAAAACAACCTAAAAAAATTTTGATATTCTTTTGTTCTTAATAAAATGGAAGTTCTTAGACCATGAAAGCATTAACGAAAGCTACCATATTCATTCCCCTAAACATGGGAGATGTAAACCCTTCTAGGCGTCTTCCACCCACTACAATCCAGTATCAAGTGTCTCCAAATACCATCTAGCGGGTCTTTGTATGTCACTTTATGCTCGACCTGAAAAATCCCAACTCACGCCAGCCAATTTGAGAGGTGTTAGCTTCTAAAAGAATGTGCTTAAGCTCAAACGAACCATTATGTTCAAAAATCTCATGATGGTTTCGATCCATGTACTCCCCCATCTCTACCTCTCGTTGCATGCTCCAATACAATTATTACCTCTTGTGAATCCACATATGCGTAAAGAATGCTTGCTCCTGACTCCTCTGCTAACACTAACCCCTCATATAGTTTTATCAGTGCTACAATCAATTGTTAGGGGGTACTCAAACCTGATTGAGAACCATCTTATTCATTTCCCTTTCAGGTCTCGTATTAAACCTCTAACACCTCTGCGATTATATTTTGAATCCACGTTTTCTTATGTGTTCAATTTCCATCCTAGATAGACTTATGCCAACCCACCATTTTTACCCATTCTCATTGTAACGTGGACGTCTCCAAGGACATACCCCAAGCACGAAGGTAATCCACCGCAAGTAATTTAGATTTGTTCATGGTTGTTGTTGCTCTCGTGAAAGTTGAATATTCAAACACACAATCGTTTCTCGCAATCCATATTACCCAAATTAATGCTCTGAATAGCATGTTCAAAGGAATTCTCGAAAACAAAAGTTTACATGATTGATTACATGTCTACCACTTTGTTAACGAACAATCCAAAGTTGAAAAGAGACTCACCCAAGATCTATATCTTGATTATTCACCCCGTTGTTGCACCCCTTCTACCTGTATGATGTTAATTTAGTGCTTTGGACCGTTCCACTCCAAAAGTAGGTCTTCACTAGTTTTCTTGCTATGCCTGTACATGTTCGTTCCGCATTTGTAGTTACTTGCACCCAAAGTATGCTAAGAAAGAATATATTGCAGCCCCACCATTATCCAGCCCAGTTCCTCTCCTGTGACTTCTGTACGTGGCTTACTACAAATTCGAATCTGGTACAGACTAGCTATCTCTAACATTATATTCTTCCTCCATTCCATATCCGTAATTAGATTTTGTTGCACCCATATGATAGTCTACTTATTGCAACCTAGATCCCATTGCTCTCGCATAGATGATTTCCTTGTTTATCACCCCCAAGATTCCCTTAGTCTTGTCGCAAACTCATAAAAGGTGGTTTACAGTCTCCATCTAAAGCCCACAACGTGGGCACAAAGGCAACGTATCCACCCCGCCATTAACCAAATTTGATTGAGTATGAATCTTATCTTTAACTTCTCGCCATAGGAGGCCCTGTTTTTCTTCAAACTCCGAAGTTTCCAAATATCCCAATCAAAGTCCTCGCCCCCATTCTACATTACCTCTCTCAAATAGGTCATTCTCACTTTAAATAATCCATTATCCTATTTTTTCCCCAAGCTAGCAAGTCTGGTCCCTCTCACTCTGTCCCCATAATCATCTCTATAGTCTATTGTAACTTTGAACTCGAATGTTGAATAAGTTTCACTTCCAAGACCCATCATCCCTAGCAAAGATTCAGTTGTCTTAAAAAAAATTGTTCCAACTGGTTGTATCGCCGAATTTCTGAGGGTCGAATCCCCCATCCATACATCCAATCAAAATATCACACTCTTTCCATACGGCAAGACCTATAGGGATCCCCGTATAACCACACCAATACGCTCTAGGATGGATAGGAAAATTTATGAGTCAGTCGACCTTACCTCGTAATGAAGTATGTTGTCTCTAAAGTACTTTTGTATCAAATATATTGACCAGAGTACTGCTTGATCATTTTTCACTTTCCAAACTAACTTTCCAGAAAGTGATATATTTATATCTTCTTCTTTTCATAAACCTAGCCCTCTTCTTGATTTAGGTTTACATGGTTGATCCGACGCGATCACGTGTATTTTCCTCTAGTCTCTCGACGACCCCTAAATGAAGTCTCTTTGAATTTGATCGATTTCCTGGCACACATACCCAAGTAGCTTTTATGTTTTCATTATATACATGGGCATAACACCTAACACTAACTTGGTGAGAGTTATGTGTCCTGCTAACACAAGATTTTGTCCCTGATAAGAAGATAATACTATACAAACCTCAAACATATGGGGTACGGTCTAGTGTGCTCGACATACTATCAGCTTTCCAAGAATACCACGAAGACCTCGGAAGAACCTGAGGTAGATAAAGAATGAGCATAAGAATATGCTAGAATTCCTCCACTCCATTAGAAGCAGAAAGATAAGGACGATCAACGATCTCCTCAAAGCCATTACCAAACGTGGTCTATTAAAGTCAAGAAATTCATCATCACTATAGAGGGCTTGGAAATATAGGAGATGTGTTTCAAAGAGGGTGGGATAGTGGGAGAAATTTAGATTAATGTGTAGTCTAAGAACAGTTTGTATAAATAGAGTTGTTGTAACCCTTTAAGGGGCATGTAACCACAAGGAAAACTTTAAGCCAATTAATTATAAGAGTTTATTTTTTCTCCCATTACTTTACCTTTTATCTAATAAATCTTTCTACTAATGATCAATACACCAGTTACACACATTAACTCACCAAACCGAACATCTTTACTTCGATAAATTCTAAGTAGTAGAATTTGGTCAATCAGTTTATGTCATCTGTGGGAAACGACTGAGTTTCTATCCACTGAGATACCACAAAAATGGACAAAACCATATCCTACAACAACAAGCAAATGCGTAATGGGGATCAATGGGACATATCCGTTGACTCCAAATTTGATGGATCACGCCACGCCGAGTCTCTGGGGGAGCGGAAAATAGTTTTGCCCCAGGTGACGCAACCACCTACTGTAGAGACTGTCATGCCCACCGATATCGAAAAAGAAACCCTATTAGATCCAAGGGTAGCAGGAGAAATGATAAACATGGATGAATACCCCCCCCCCCACAGATCACCTACGAAGAAGTCAAAGGTTAACCTAGTTGTGCATCAACTCCATGCTAACCCTCTAACACTGGAATGATTGCTACAAACCTTCCAACAACAAGACCTGGAGAGGGTCGATCCCCCTCGTAACCCTCCAAGTGCAGTCGAAATCTTAGAGTCTTACGTACCGAAGGAAGTCCCCCGAATAACGACACAACTCGGAACCGGTCGAGGAGCAAACGCAACCAAGATATCCCTTTTGTTTGGGAAATACTGAATGTATCCCTACCTCACCGCTTCAAGCCGCCACAATTTTTTGCCTACGATGGCTCGGTCGTCCCGGATCAACGCATCACATGTACAAGAGGCATATGGAGTTAATCACTGACTTAGACGTCATTTTCTGCCTCGCCTTTTCTGCCTCCATGTCCGGATTAGCGCATCAATGGTTCTCTAAATTAGAACCAAAGACGATAACATCTTTTGGACATCTAAGCCGGAGGATATAGGCACGTTTCGCCGGAAGTAAGGATTTCGGTCGAGACTCGTCATCACTACTGGAGTTATATCAGTAGAAAGGATAAACGTTAAAATATTAGCCCCAAAATGTTCAGAAACGCCATCTACAATACAGAGAAATTTTGATAAAACTATAGCCCATTAAAATTATTTTTCCTTTCTTTCCGATCACATGACAATAGGATTAATCATTTTCTAAACAATTTATTGACGTCCTTAAATCTATATTGGCGATTTTTTTTTTTTTTTTGAGAGAGAGAGAATTTAGTTTGTCTTTTTTTTTACAGTACATTCTAGTTCAAACTAAAATACTATTTACTTATATTGCAAATGCATATTCAAAAGTTAAATATGCATTTCAAAATATATATATATAACAATTGATACTAAATAATTAATTTTAAATTAAAAATACGGCTTTCTTATAGTAAACTAAAGTTTACTAGTACTAATGTTTTCCTTTTGATGAAAAATGTGAACTACTCTTATAAATTTTAATATATGGTATAAAACATAACTACTTTTATATGTTGGTGTTTTGTTAATAATAATTCTTATTATAAATATAAATTATATTAAAAAATCATATTTTTTATATATCTTACATATATATATATAGTAATTTACAAGAATGATATATACTTTATATATATAACAAATTATATAATATTATATTAGTTATATGTAACATTTATATTCGTGTAGGTTTGCGAGAAAACGAATTTTTATATCAAATAAGAATGAAGTGTTATTTTACTAGAACAATATAAAAAAATTATATTGCTTATAAAATCCACATGCTAAAAATAATATTAGTGACATTGTTCTTTAATTTCACTCCATCTATATGAAATCACTTTCTTACAATTTTTTGTTAATTTAGTATATATTATTTTTATTAATATAAGAGAATCAAATATAATATTTTGTTCAAAATTTTTAAATTTTTTTTATCGATTTTATAAATTGACACCTTCTATATTCATTTACTTTAAATGTGTGATTGAAGGTGTGCCTGTGAATTGCTGATAATAGAAGCGGTGTGCATTTTTTACGCGACATATATTATATCTACAAGAAAAAATTAATTGGAAATAATGTAAAATCCATTATGCATCATTTAGTTAGTAATCACAATATTTTATGTAATAGTATTCATAATATAATCTGTAATTTGTAATACTTATGGTTTTATTAATATTTATAATTTTATTAAACAAACCAACCCCATCATTATCTCTTTTTTCCGAAACATGGAGGGATAGAAAATGGTTATCGATTGGAATATCAGTCAGAAACTTTTAAACATATTGTTTGGCAATTAATGAAGTTCTTGCATTTATACCCAATTAATTAGTATTAGCAAAAACAATAAAAAGGTGGCGATCTATCTTGTAATTTTGAACTATCTATATATGTGTTTTCTTAGGCTAAGTTCAACAGCTATCCAATAATTTTGCCAGAATTGGAAGTCAAACACATATTCCCTATCACAAATAATTTTTCTTCCCAATTTTAAACCCCCAATTTCAAAAAACTCTACTTTAATTTTATTTACAAAATTCTTAAATAAATTAATTAATTAATTTTTAAAATTTTCATACAATTATTTATTTACTATTTTACTTTTATATTTGTAAAAAATATTCGAAACAAAAAAAATAATGTTAATATTTAAATTATAATTCTCAAAAGAATAATTAAACGAATTTTATTTTTATTTTTTCTTTTTCAATTGAAATGAATTTTTTTCATCATCCAATAAGATTAAAATATATTAGTACTATTTAATTAATTATGAAGATATAATTTTTTTCAATTAATTTGATTATTAAAATCTTTAAAATCTCTTAATTAATAATTTTTCTAATAATTATAAATTTTTTATTGATTTTTTTTAACTTATAATAAAAATATTTACATACATAATATTGATATCTAAATAATTTATTTTTTAAAACTTAATTATATATATAATAAACATATTTAAATTAAAAGAAAAAATAAAAAAAATGTAGCAAAGTTGAATTGGGGTTAGCCACATGTGGCTAACATTTCTTTAGAATAGGGATCCCTATTCTGGCTTTAGCCAGAATTGGGAACCTGTTGGAGTTAGTTTTTTCATTGTTCAACCCCCAATGGTAGCTTTTTGCTACAATTGGGGTACTATTGGACTTAGCCTTAAAAGAAAAGTACTAAACGTTATAAACATATATAAAAAGGAAAAAAAAATTATAATTGGGGCTGTCCACCAATCATTTCTTTAAAGTCTATCAGTTCTAACCACTGGGACTAGCTCAGTGGCCAGGACCCTGTCTCTTATCTGGGAGGTACAGCGTTCGAATCCCCTCAGCCGTGTTATTTCTTAAGCCCTTAAAGGAAGTAAGCAAGGAGTGCATGGTTCGAGTCTCCTCCCTGAACATGGATAACCTAGTTAAGTGGGAGTATGCATGATTAGTCGTGGTGCGCGTAAGCTGGCCCGGACATCCATACATCGAAAAAAAAAAGTCTATCAGCTCTTTTTTTTTTAAAAGAAAGACAAACATCAGCTCTATATTAGCGGTACCAATTAGTATATTCTTACTTCCTTCTTCACTTGTATCCACCGAGCACTAGCTCCTCACTATAATAGGTAATTGACATTTTAAAAAAGTGAAGCATTACAACATTAAAAAATAAAAATAAAAGTTAACAAATTCCAACAAATTCGATTATAAGTAAACTTAACCAATATAAATAAATAAACTAATAGCCAAAAACAAACAAAAAGCATCTAACTACAGTTACAAAACACAAAAAAAACAAATACATACACTCATCAATAATTCAAATTCTGCATAACATCAAAACAACCAGTACCCATTTTAACAGGCAAACCAAGACAAATCCTAGAAGTAGGTGTTTCCAAATCATCACTAATACCATGTGCCGCCGCTTCAACAATAAACTTAGCCGCCGTTTCAAACGACATTTTAATAAACGGCGACATCGAATCCGCAATACTCCCATGTCTACTCATCGGTCTATAACCACCATTATGTGTCATATAATCCGCTATCAAACTCAAATGTCTATAATCAATTTCAACTCCATATATCCCAAACACACTTTTCACCTCTCTTAAAATCGTCGCCCTTGCCGCTTCTACACCATAAGTAGATAACATAGCATGGATATTATTCGAATATAATCTCGTCACATCTAACTCATCTTGTAATTCCCAAAACGCCCCGAAATTCACTCCCGTCGCTTTTAAAGCCCAATACCCATATCCATCTTCTTTATTTATTACATCCGAACCCTTAATTTTTTCATTGTTCCAAAAAACTGTATTTTCGTTAACATCATAACCAACCATACGACAATTATCCATTTTATTTGACGAGAATTTAGACTTTATAAACACTTTCTTTGCAGCTTTTTGAGCTAATTGCGCTAGTAAAACATGAGGTTCGTCTCTAAATTTAAAATGTATCTCGTAAATTAATTCTTTAAAATCGTCAAATATCGCTCTATCTTTATCTTTTCTAATAAACACAGGTTTAGTAGTTTTCGATTTCACTTCATCTTCAGAACTAATTTCTTTTTCATCTATTTCATCATTTATTTCCTCAGATTCAGATTTAGATTCAGATTCAAAATCACCATAATCAATATCATCATTAGCTTGTTGTTTTTGCTTCTGTATATCTCCAAGATCATCACAATCTTCTAACATATCATCATCAGAATCATCATCATTAACATTATCATCATCATTAATATCTTCATTTCCTAATTTATTTACAAAACCCTCTTCTTTTTCAATACCCCTAATTTTCCTAAGCAAAACAACATGAGCTTCTAACGCATCTTCAATTGCTCTTCTAAACTCAACTCGAAATGCTCTTTCACAATCTTCAATTACCACAAATTCATGTTCTTTAACCTTAACTTTCAGCTTATAAATCCTACAAGTCTCAAATTTACTAATTTTTTTTATCGGTAAAACATTTACTTCCATACATTCAATCAAATCAGCTAACGAAACTTTCTTAACTCTCGCAACTAATGATCTAGCTTCATGTCTTGAACTCCATTTTCTAAAAGGACATGTTAAAATAGGAGTTTTTATTACATTACTAGCTGTCATTAAAATCTCTTGTAAACGTGGTATACCAAGTGTCACATTCATTTCTCCTCTTCCAGCTAAATGAAAAGTATTCAATCTAAAAAAAAAATTACAAAATTAAAAAAAAAATTACAAAATTAAATTAAAAATAAAATAAACATACGTCATTTGAGTTGAAGGTTCACCAACAGATTGAGCAGCTATAATACCAACAGGCTCACCAGCTTGTGCAAGACTCGATAGATATTTCTGTTTAACTAATTTTAAAAACTTTTTACCGTTCTTAATTTTATTACTCTTTATAAATTCCTCAGTTTTTTTCTTAAGCCCAATAGGTAATTCCTTTATATACGAATCAAATTCACGTTTCTGATATAACTTTTGACTAATCGTCTCTTGATTCTAAAAAAAAAAAGAAAAAAACAATATCTCAGTAATTTTAAAATCGTAAAAATCGAATCTGAAAAAACTTACATATTCCATTGCCTTAAAATTCTTGAGAAAACTAGTTTTATGAACATCAATTCCATCTTCACCGTAAAAAAATTGCACAATAGATCCATCTGAATCACGAACAGTATAATCGTAACAAACTTTTAAGCTTTCGAGGTTTTTTATAAGACATCTTTGTAAATAACCACTACGTGATGTTTTTACAGCTGTATCAACTAACCTGTACACACAACACAACTATAAATTAAGTTTTTAACCTTGAAAAGTAAAAAATTGAAAAGTTTTTTACCCTTCACGACCAGCCATGCAGTGAAAATAATATTCTTGAGGGCGAAGACCAGTAAGAAAACGATCAGTAATAAAACCACCAGCTCGAGAGGTAAAATCCCATGGAGGAAAACTAGGTAAAGTTTTACCAGACACCATTTTTGGAACTCTTTTACCTTCTAATTCTTGTTGCCCTAAATACGATGATATTTGTTGGAAATTTACCGTACTACCCTTGGCACCACTAATAGTCATGAGAGAGATACAATTTGATGGAAAGGGTTTTAATAATCCATTTAGAAGTAACTCTTTGCTGATTTGAGAGCCTTTTTTGGTTAATTTATTTTTCATCTTCATGTCTAAAGATGCTACTGATGATTCTTTGTTACTACTAATAGCTTTTTCAATTTCTAACTGTAATTCAATTGGGCCTGAAACATTTAAACAAATATTTTTAATTAAAACAGTAAATATAAAAGGGTGAAAAAGTAATAAGTAAGAAAAAGTTACCAATTTGTCCGGGTTTAAAATTGACAAAATCACAATGAACTTCTTCTCCTATATCTTCACCTTCGAGTTCATTTTTACGTTGAATATCATATTGAGGTAATATTATAAGATCATTTACCCCACATGTGAATCCATGTGTCTGTAAAACATATATAAATGGTAAGAATAACACAAGCTTAAATCATACATTATGTAAGAAAAACTTTAAACAAGGACCTAAAGTGCAATTTTTGCATAATATATGGATCCATGATGCAATTTTTACATAACATAGGAACCTAAGATGCAATTTTCCATTAAACAGGGACCTATAATGCAATCGAGTCAAAATATTAATACAGGTATCACAGTGCAATTTGTGCATAATATATGGACCCATGGTGCCCTTTTTGCATAATATAGGGACCTATACTGCCATTTTTCAGAATATAGGGACCATAGTGCAACTAACTCAAAAAACTTTAAATAAGGACCTAAAGTGCAATTTTTGCATAATATATGGATCCATGACGCAATTTTTGCCTAATTTAGGGACCTAAGATGCCATTTTCCATAATATTGAGACATATAGTGCAATCAACTCATAATACTAATATAAGTACCATAGTGTAATTTTTGCATAATATATGGACCAATGATGCAATATTTGCATAATATAGGGACCTATAGTCCAATCAACTCAAAACATAAAATATAGGTACTATACTGCAATTTTTGCATAACATAGCATCCTTAGACATGAAGATAGTAAATATAGAAATTAACATTTAAAAGGTTGTAAGAATAACAAACTAACCTGTAAGAAAATGGTGAAAATACGACTAAATGCAGATAATAATAACCCAGCAACATTTGAACCATATAACTCTTGTACAGTATGAACTAAACCATACTTTCCAAATTGAGCTTTATCAATAACACCATGTACTAATTCATTTTTCCAAATTAAAAACTTATTTTCAGCATTTTTATCATCTTCATCACTCAACTTATTTTTACCATTTGGAAAATACTGATACGGAATCTTTACACGATTTTCAACACTACAAGGTGCATAACCTTTCGTAAGATGATTTAATAAACCACTTATAACCTGAAAAATATTACACATATTATTATTAATTCACACATTATTAAAAAAAAAAATTCTTTTGTTTTTTAACGAACCTGCTTTCCAGTATAAAGTGGCTTTGGTTTTAATATTGCAGGTAAAATAGACTCTACGAGATGCTCAGATTGAACTAATGAAACCTTTTTTAAGTGGGTCCCACGGTTATTTTCACTAAATACACCAGAGCTATAAAGAAGTTGATGAAACTCTTCACGATTTAAAAAACTGTTCTTCATTGTAAGAATTACCGCGCTTACTATATGATCCTGAATTATTTAATTATAAATATTATTTAAAGTAATAATTATAACGTAAAAACTATAATTAAATTACCTGAATTAATCCACGAACTGTATCACCTTTAGTTGGAACAATATATTGTTCATTAGCATTTACAATATTATAAGCTTCAGCTCGAGATATTTCATCTTGAGGAAAATGTACATTCATTTCATCACCATCAAAATCAGCATTATATGAACTACATAAAAACCAAAATAAATTAATATTATTTAACTTTTTACCATCACTAAATAATTTTTTTTTATAAACTAACCTGCAATTTGCATAATGCATACGAAGAGTATTTTCCCCTTTTAATACTCGAACTTTATGTGCCATTATACTTGGCTTATGAAGTGTAGGCTAATAAAAATATAACAAGTTTAATTAAATTAGACAAAACAAAATTGCAAAATTATTTACACAATCAAATTTACCTGACGATTAACAAGTACTATATCACCATCTTGTAAGTGACGAAGTACGATTTTACCCTCGATATCATTACCAGATTGTGTAATTACACCACTAGAAGATAGTAATTTTCTAGATAAAGTTATACGATCCGCTTTTTTATCTTCCTTTTTATCATCTGGTAATTTTATAGTAAAATCTTGATCACAAAATTTTACTTTTACTGCTCCTGGATGAATATCAGGTCCATTAATTATAGCTTCTCTTAGTTTCTCATTATTCCAAGGAGTCACTTTCTGTAAATAATTACACACCTAATTAAAATTTACCGTAAAATAAACAAAAACTGAAAAAGGTAAATTTACCTCTGGGTAAGTTAATCTCAAAGCGAAATAAGGAGGAACACCAATTTCATTAACTGCTAAATAAGGATCTGGAGAAATAACTGATCGACAAGCGAAATTTACCCTTTTACCCATCATTTTTTGTCGAAAAATACCTTCTTTCTTTTCCAAAACTTGACATATTCCAGAACTACCCATTTGATTACCCGATTTAGTGTCGAATAAAACATTAATAGATTGTTGAAGATCCATATAACGATTCATTATTTTTAACCCTTCAATTTTGTTAACACAAGCATTTCTTAACGCACTATTAGATTCAAGTACTTTCCCTAGTAAAACAGTATGTGAATGATCCATAACCTAAAGAAAAAACAAAATATTAGAGAAATATTTTACCAAAAAAAAAAATTAAAAAACTTACAGAATCACCAGCTTGAGCTTGAGGGCGAAATTTAATAGGAGGTACAAGAATAGTCTCTAAAAAAAACATAAAATAACCTGAATTATCACATAACTTGCTAATTTTCTTTTGTTGAATATCACGAATTAATGAGCAAAGAGTTGCTTCATTTTTCCATAATTGCTCCATAATATTTCTAACCTGTTAATGAGGACCCAATATGTTAATATTTTATAACTAAACAGGGACTGAAAATGTAAATAATTACCTCAAAAGGTAAAAGAGGACGTGTCTTTTGCATATTAATTATATCTTGAGGGACCTCCTCCATAATATTATCTGATCTCAAAGTTTCAGTCTCATTAAATGAATTATTTTCATTACTATCTATCACCTCAGAAGAAGATTTTTCTGTAGTATCATTAGAATATCCATTAAATAACTTATGACCGTTCATTATATTTTTTACATCTTTCTCCTTCTTTAAAGCTCCCTACACAAATATACAACACAGTTAAAAAGGTAAAAATTAAAAGAAGTAAAGATTTAAATAATTTACCATATGAAACCATCCAAAAGTAGGTTTTCTAATAGGTGGATTTTCTGCACCACAGTTACTTCTACTACATTTATCCAGGTTTTTTTTCAGAAAATTATTTAAAATTAATTTCGCTTCTTTTAATTTAAAAGAATCCCAATGCATTGAAAATTCAGTCCCTTCACTATATTCTGAATCTTCTTGTGATTGTGACGTCACATTTTTTGCACCCACAAGGTCACCTTTTGCTATAAGCTTCAACTGATAAACACATTTCTCAACCTAACCCCAAAAAAAAAAAAATTAAAATCACATACTATTAAAAAAAATTAATAATTAATTAATTATTCTTACCTCCTCTTTTGAAGCACGAAAGTGTAAACAAAAGAAACAAGTCTGAGATAAAATAGTGTATAACATATTAAACATTAAAGGATTATAAACTGGTGCAAATAGATTAATATGACCACAATGACCAGAACATGTATCTGATTTCAGCCCACATGTTTTACATCTGCAAAATTATATATTAATTAAAAAAATTATTAAATAATTAATAAATAATTAATAAATAATATCAAACTTACAGGGCAAATTTGTCATTGTCAAGATGTCCCATTGCAGGGTCATATAGTCCACCATGCATTGGTCTATTTGCAGCATCAGTTAAATTAGGATTGTAAATATTCACAATACTAAGCTTTTTAACCTCCTCTTTAGTCATGAAATCGAACCCAACTGATTCCACTTCCTATAAATTTAAAAAATTAAAATCATATATATATATTTTTATAAAAAAAAAAACATATATAATTATATATATACCTCGGTTGAATCAGCCATATTCGAAATTAAAGTGTTCTTTCAATACAGAATCTGCTTTTTTAAATATGTAATAATATCTAGACTAGGAATTGATTACTTGTTCACTAAAGTTAAGTTATACAAGTTTTCTTTTTCCTACAGATCGTTCATGCGCGTGAAGAAGAGTTTTGATCGTCGTCTCTGTTAGAATCTCCGTTAGGGTTTCCGTTAGACTACCTGTTAATATGTTAAGAGGTATATATAAGGAACGAAACAATAAATAATATATTTATATAATATATAATAGGATAGTTTCCTAGTTTTAAGTATAAATTTTTTGGATTTAAATTTTTAAAGAAAGGAAATAATAAGAATAAATAAATAGTAAATAAATGGAAAAGATATAATAATTTTATTTGGATTATAGATATAGAAATTAATTTAAAAAAAATAGAACAATTATCGATTAAATACTACCTATTATTTTTCATATTTAGATTAATTTATATAATATTCCCATATACTCGTTATTTATTAAAAAACAAATAACTTAATTTTAGTTTTCCAGAAAGTACTAAATTGTCCCAGACCTCAATATCCTCTTACACTTTACTGCTAAAGGGTCACCATACTCACTGAAAAACAATTGTAAAACATTCATTATAAAACATATTATACCTGCGCAATGCAGAAATTTTCTTTTACTTAATCCGAGTAAGAAGAAAATTTGGTGAACGAGTAAAGTAATATTTCTCCACACTTTCAACATTATATTTATTTTAAAAAATTACATAACAAAATGAAAACTCGAACAGCTAAACATTAGAATGAATTAAAGTAATTACCCTGTAATGTTAGATTGAGTAAAAGCAATCAAGGAAGATACAGCAATTGACATAACAAACAGCCCTCTGTAACACCTATCTACGCCATCTTTCATCAATCACGAACGAGTTAAATAACTCGGGCAGTAACTCGGTATAGAACAGCTGAGCTGACTGGGATGAGTCAGAGGTGAAGTCGAGTGCTTGTAAGTTTGGTTAAAGACAGCTGTTGCGGCGTCAGAGGAGAGGGCTTCGATACAATTTCCGCACTCAATTAATTCTATTAGGTTGTTGAGTACGGGGTGGAGAGGATGAGGCGGAATGGGCGGTGGAGAAGGGGTTGATGGAGCTAAAGAGTGGTGGCCGGACGGTGGTAATGTGCACCGGAGAAGACGTAGCTCCAAGGGACGGACGGTGGCCATTTGGTTGTGTATGTGCGTGTGTTTGTATCTAGAGAGTGGTAGAGAGTGGTGTGAGTCATTTTATTTTATTTTTTAGTTAAAGCACTTTTTTTTTTGCATACATTTAGTTAAAGCACTTTAGGCCCAACCAAACTTGTTTGTTAATCTACTATGCTATGTAATCCTCCTGATTGCCTTACCCGATCCCAGTCTTGAAAGGCCTTCCATCATTTCGAACAATGCTTCTAAAACTCGGTTGCACTTGTGTCCAAAAAAAAAAAAAAAAAAAACAACTCGGTTGCACCCAATATATGCTTCATCCTTTCCTTAAAGTATAAGGTTTTATACACTTTTGAAGGTTTCATGATTGTATAATATTGTGTCTTTAAACTTCGTATACGATGGGTGTAATGAACACAATAGAATTGACGCCAAATCTTCATCTTTTCTAAATCTTCTAATTTAGACACAATTTCCTTAAAACCATATATATGATCTTCTAAAGGCGTACCTTCAAACAAACAATTAGAATAATTTCTCCAATTTCAATCATTAAGCAGCGGAAGTTTTTTCTTTCAAAACGTCCTTTAATATCTTATTTGAGAGATGGAGTTGAATATGTGATAGAGTCTTAAGATATTTTTGTTTTTTATTCGTATCTGTTACATTCAAAGGAATTTTATAAGTCCTAATAGACTTCATCCAACCATCTGAGCGAGCACATCTTGCATCTTAACTTGTCATAATGAGAAACTTTTATCGCGGTCCAGTAGCGTATTTTTCAAATTTTAAAGTTGCCATTATCACGAACTAATAAAGCAATACAATAAAAATAGCAAAAATACACAAAATTTGGAGAAACTGATCTTGAAAACGGATTTAGAGTACCATTATATCTTGAGAATACCTTTGGTCACTCAGTCAATCAATAAAATAGTCCCAGTTAGCGTGCTCAAAGTTTGTAATAAAAACAAAAACACGAAAAACTGCAAAAATACTCACAATTTGGAGAAAGCGGCCTCGAAAACGTCAATAGAGAAAGTCAACGTACAAATTCATCTCTTGTCGGTGTATAGTCAACGCGGTCAAATCTCCATTTTTTTCAAAATATTATATATATTCAACGAAACAGGTGGCGAGTGCACCATAACCAAGAGTACCGCAAAGCACGTGATAAAAAGGTCTTCTTTCTCGCCCGTTTGTAGAGATCCGACCCGATGTTTGACCCGAACAAAATCCAAACCCTACCCGATGACCGATGATATCCTGGTCGTTTCTTTACCGATTCGACAAAATAGGTGTCGATTTCTTCGTTTTGACAAGGAGAACAAGAATAACATCTAATTTCTCCAATACACTTAAGGTTATGGAGATAAAATCAGATTAATTTCAAAAAACTGAGAAACCTTAACTTAAATTTATCCTTCGATTCTTGACGAAACTCGATGAATTTTGCACCGTTCAGTTCCTTGTAAAGAGCAACACAAGTTTACTTCCACAAATTTCTTGTAAAATTGTCTAGAGATTAAGACCAAAAACAAAAATTGTTTTTCTTAAAAACATGAATTCTGGTTTTTTTTTCTTCAGAAAGTTGAGTTGAAGATAAGTCTACTTAAAAAAAAGGCAGTATGGTTTGACAACTCTATGATAACTCTTAAATCCTTGATTCACGTGCAGAATAATACAGAACTTGTTGTGCAAGATAAGCCTTAGCTCTAATGCCAATTTGTTATGATACGATGGAATGAATAAAGCATACATGTAAGTAATTGTCACAAGATTTACGTAGACACCTGGTACAAAAAATACTACGGGAATAGGAGAGAGTTTCACTATAATGATAGAGATATTACAAATAGAATTTTACAATAAAAGGTATAAATAATAATACACACTACATGTATATTTATTAATAAGTGGTAGAGCTAGGGTTATTAACTTAATGAGCTAGACCTTACAAAGAAACAATTGATCACTCAGAAATTTCCTAATAATATGGTAATGTTTTGTGTGTTAATAGATTAAAATATATGTCGAATATAGTTCATCATATAACTTGTTCATGTAGCTTTCAAAGTTGCAAACTTTTCTTTGATTTTGTCAAAGACAAACATATGAATTCGAAGGTGCTGAACAAAATTTTTAAATTGTGTCCCAAATATTAGTAGAATATTTACGCTAAAAGTTAACATGACATGAAATTTTGAAAAGGAGTTTTATTTAAATGGGATTTGGAATTATATTCATGTAAGTGTGGTTGAGTGAACACTTATAAAATTTGAGTTACGGCTTATGTTCGGAATGTTTAAAGACAATTTCCATAATTATGATTCTAAACGACTTTTAAACCTTATTTGTATGAGAAAAAAAGACAATTTCCATAATTCTTTTTCAGTATTTCAATTCTTTCAACTTATATGTTAAAGAAGATATTTTCATACCACATCTTGATATAACACCTCATATTTACTTAAAATAAATGTTAATTTTGATAAAAACTTACAATGTAATAAATAAATAACTGGTCTATTACAATAATATTGAAGAATTTTATGGAATCTTCGACTAATTTAATATTTTCATAAATCATTATACATATAATTAAAACAAATAAAAATGTTTTAATACTAACTTAATGAAAAAAATGGAAGAAATTTGTAAAAAAAAATTGCTAACATGTCACGGATTTGTGTTTCAAGGGGCAAGTAGATATTTTTTTGTTGGATGGAGTTACGGTTGCACATAAGTCGGGCAACTGACCCTAGGTGTTAAACCTTACATGTAGGGTTGTAACGAGTAGAGCCGAGCCAAAGACTAGATATATATGCTTGTTTGTTTAATTTCTTGAGGCGAGCCGAGCTTAAATTTAAACGAGCCGAGCTTTAATTTAAACGAGCCGAAGACTAGATATACAGGCTTGTTTGTTTAATTTCTCGAGGCGAGGCGAGCTCAAATTTAAACGAGTCCGGTCGAGCCGAGCTCAAATTTAAACGGGTCGGGTCGAGCCGAGCTCAAATTTAAACGAGCCGAGTCCGAACTTCTAATGATCCAAATCAGAAATGTTGTAACTTGTTTGTTTAACTTATAAAATAATCTATTTTAGAGCCGACTTGCTCATAATCAATTTTTTTTATGGTTGAAATGAGACTTTCATGAACGGTTGATATTTGATGGTGCCTGTGGTATGAAAATATGAAAAATAATATTAAACGAAAAAATAAATGTCTATAAAAATTAAAAATATCCAAATTGATATTGAAGGTTTAATAATATATTTATAAGTTAGATAATATATTAATTTATAATTCATTAATTTTAAACGAGCATTTCACGAGTCGGGCTCGAACGGGATTGTTTACTTATCGAGCTTAAAATAGAGCTTGAGCTTGCGCTTGACCTTGTTTATATTCGAGCCGATCTCGAACGAGTTTTTCTTCGAGCCGGATTCGAGCTCCTCGCGAGCAGGTTGGTTCATTTACAGCTCTACGGCTAAACCCAACCCCTTAATTTTTGGATTTGACTTGCTTAAATCCAGTTACAAATGGCTCGAAAGGATCCTTCAAGATAACTTTTATCATAACTAGGATTATCAAAAATTCGATTTAAAACACGATTAACGCTGTTGGGCCATGGTAGTGAGGTGGTAAGTGAAAAGGTGTGGTGCAAAGGGGATGGTCAACAGTGCCACCTCCACTTATACCACCGCCGCCATGTGTTCAACCACCACCATCACAAAGCTACTCAAACACTCCCACCCACATCTTTTCCTAATACAAAACTGCACCAATATCAAACAACTTATGAAATTCCATGCCCAATTTATCACAAATGGCCTTTCTGATCACACCCTTTTCCTCAGCAACATCCTATCTTTCACTGCACTCTCTCCTTCCGGAGACTTATCCTATGCTCAATCACTCTTCAACCACATACATTCACCTAATGTATTCATGTACAACACTATGATCAGAGGCTATGCAAATAGTTTAAAAGCATTATCTTTATACATTCAAATGCTGAGGTCTAAAGTTATTCCTAATAATTACACATACCCTTTTCTTATTAAAGCAATTTATAACATTGGAGATGAAAAATTTGGTCAAATGATTCATTCTTCGGTTATGAAAAACGGGCATGTGTCGGATCTTCATGTAGTGAACTCGCTTTTGCATATGTATGGAAGTTTCGGGCTATCGTACGAGGTATCGAATTTGTTTGAGGAAATGCCTGAACCAGATGTTGTGTCATGGAATGTTATGATTGATGATCTTGCTAAAAATGGTAGTTTCGATGATGTTTTGGCTACATTTAAGGAAATGTGCTATTATAGAATTGAGCCTAGTTCAATAACATTCCTGGGACTTGTTTCTTCTTGTGCTAAAACAGGGGATTTTCGTGTCGGAAAGTCAATTCATTCTTGTATCATTAAAAAGGGTATAAATTTCAGTGAAAATCTTGGAAATGGGTTACTAGATATGTACGCAAAGTTCGAAGATATGGAGTCTGCTGAGAAATTGTTCAACAGAATGATAATAAAAACAGTGTTTTCTTGGACTTCAATGGTTGATGGTTATATACAAAAAGGTGATATTAATCAAGCTTTTAGCTTTTTCAATCAGATCCCTAACAAGGATATAACCGCTTGGAATGTAATGCTCAATGGATTTATCGAAGTTAATGATATCCCTTCTGCAGAAAAAATCTTTAATATAATCCCCGATAAAGATATAGTTTCATGGAACAGTATGATAGTTGGGTATGCTCAACAAAATCAATACAAAAACTGTCTAAAATTATTTAAAAAAATGCTATATTTAGAAATAAACCCAGATCGGATAACATTAGATAGTTTATTTTCAGTATCCACATTTCATCTCGGTGAGTCAATTCATTCGTATATGGTGAAACGCAATATAAACGGAGAAGAAGTTGAATCCGCGTTAATAAACATGTATTGCAAAAACGGAGCTATAAAAAACGGTAAAACCGTGTTTAAAGAAATAACTAAAAAGTCGGTTCTGGCTTGGAGTGTTATGATTAATGGATTAGCGATAAACGGTTATGCTAAAGAAGCGATTGAGTTGTTTAATCGAATGATTAATGATGGGATAAAACCGAATGAGTTTACATTTATTGCCGTTTTATTAGCTTGTAGCTATGGTGGGTTAGTTAAAGAAGGGAGATGGTATTTTAATGCGATGAAGAAATTATATGAAGTTGAACCGAAAAGTGAGCATTATTGTTGTATGGTGGATATACTTGGGAGAGCCGGTTTAGTAAAAGAAGCGGAGATTTTTATTCGGGATTTACCCGATGAAGTGAATAGTGAGGTATGGGGAGTATTACTTGGAGCGTGTAGTATACATGGTGAGGTTAGAGTAGGGGAAAAAGTAGCGAGTATTTTGACGGAGATGGAACCGTCAAAATATGTTATCTTGTCGAATATTTATGCGGAGAAAGAGAGATGGGTTGAGGCGTATAGGGTGAGAATGAAAATGAAAGCATTGGGGGTTAGAAAAACGATAGGTTTGAGTTTATTGAGCTGAGACGCAAGATAAATGTAACACTTCTATGCTAGGAATTTCTTTTTTTAGTGTGTAGTTACTTAATCTACATTACGGATTATCAGAGTGTAAGTAGACATTAAGACCTTAGCCAATTCAACATATGTTCGTCATTTTATAAATGTTTAGCCATTCATCAAATTACGATAAAGGGTACCTTTCAAAATAGGCCTTAAACTATAATCACATTAACAAACACAACAACATAATTCATAAAAAAAAAAGCATAAGTTCATCAACAAAACACAAGAAAACATCAACATCATCTGTAATGACAATAAGTCAATCATCCAAAAAAAAGTAGCAGAGTCCAACACAACCAAAAAAGATAACGAAATCTGATCCACCACTACTTTCATACAAACACCCTATTCGAGATCAATAACTGTGTTGTCACACTGAATGAACGTAGATGTTGACTTTGTCTTGGAGCTTGACTTTTGGAATCTCACATGCATTTCAAAGAAAGTTAGGTTCGCGAATTAAGAATATTGTTAGTATTACATAAGTTGAATCTTCACAGCTGCACGGAGAAAGTTGTTTAGTTTTGGTAGTGCTGAATCATATAAGATAAAATTAACTTCAGAATTAATCTCAAATGTCACGTAATTAACTAGCACAAGATACATCCTTGTTCATTATCCCTTGAATCAGCTTCTTGCTCTTGCGACAAGCTTGGACTCAATCTCTTTGATACAACACCATCTGTGCAATTCGTTGACAAACCATTGACCTTTTCAAAGGGTTGACTTTTTTCGGTTAGCTGACTTGCGCACTTGTACCTTCAAATCTGCAGTTCACAAAACTGATCAATATGAAATACATACTCTATATTAACAAACTACTATATCAACATAGACATAAAAAATATAGGGACCACCGTGAACTATAGTCAAATCTAAACCTCCCCTACACCCACTATCATTCTCACGCTAGTTAAAAGAGCAACTGAACTAAATGATCACTCTAACTCCAATTAAATCTTGTTTATTAGATATTATCATGTAATTTGAGTATCAGATTAACATTAGTAATCAACTTACACAAAAAAGTTGTTAGAATTAGAGAAAAGAATATGAAAGACTGTGTATTGTATTGAATGAATTGATGATATTAAAGTAAACTACATAGCAATATTTATACTAGGACTAAGCTTGAGGACAAGCAGTTTAGCTTGGAGAACAAGCAGTATGGCTTGGAGACCAAGTAGTCTAAATTAACTATTATAAATAAATCTCTCTAACCAAGGTAGATAATAAATCTAATATATACTTACATATATAATATAACCCCCCCCCCCCCCCCCCCCCCCCCCTCAAACTCAAGGTGGTGAGAATGAAACTAGCTTGAGTTTGGAAATCAAATTCATAAGACGACCTGGAGGATGAGCTTTGGTGATTATATCAGCTAGCTGGTCAACGGAAGGTGTGTACTGAAGTCTTGTTGTACCTTGAGCAACATGTCGACGAATAAAATGACAATCACACTTAATATGATGAGTACGCTAATGAAAAACATCATTATGTGCAATTTGGATATCACTTTAATTTTTACAATGAAGAATCGTGTCAGTAGCCTGAAGAGCACCTATATCTGAAAGGAGCCAGTGAAGCCATATCAACTCCTGAGTAGCGTCAGCAAGTGCACGATATTCAACTTCGGTTTTAGAACGAGCTACAATTGTTTCCTTTTTACTTCGCCATGAGAGGAGAGAATCGCCTAACTGAAAGCAGTACCCATTTGTTGAATGACGATCAGTGGGATCGCCAACCCAGTTTGCATCTGAATAACCATGTAAAACGAGTAAGGTGCTCGCGGAAAAAATAAAATGTGAAATAAAGTTCTCTTCACATAGCGCAAAATATGGAGGACTGCATAATGAGTGGAGCGAGGAGCAGACATAAACTAGTTAACCAAGTGGACAACATAAGCAAGATCAGGCTGAGTGACTGTGAGATATATAAGACTACTAACCAATTGATGATATAAAGATATATCCTCAAAGGTAGTACCATCTATCGGTGTAAGACGTAAAGTAGGATTAAGAGGAGCAGACGATGTCTTACTATCAGTGAGTCCAACACGAGCAATAAGATCTGATGAGTACTTACCCTGAGAGAGATAATAACCATCTGAACCCGAAGAAACCTCAATGCCACAAAAATAATTGAGAATACCAAGATCCTTTATCTCAAAGTATTGACCAACAACTTTCTTGAGATCAGTAATACCCTTTGAATCATCACCTGTAACAACCATATCATCTACATACAATAACAACAAGATCATATCAGTGGAAGAGTGACGAATGAAAAGAGCAAAGTCATGCTCGCTTGAGATAAATCCAAAACCACAAATGATAGAACTAAACATAGAGAACCAGGCACGAGGGGCTTGTTTAAGACCACATAGAGCATGACAAAGTTTACACACCTTATGAGGAAGATGATGATAACCTGAAGGAGGCTTCATAAACACTTATTCTGTAAGATCACCGTTAAGAAATGCATTCTTAACACCCATTTGATATAATTTTCATTTGCAGACAACGACAACAACAACAAGGCTACGAACAGATGTGAGGCGAGCAACTGGGGCAAATGTTTCTTCATAGTCGATTCCATATTCTTGAGTAAACCCTTTTGCAACAAGACGAGCTTTATATCGCTCGATCAAACCATCAGACCGTGTTTTGATCTTATAAACCCACTTGCATCCCATAACATGTTTTCCTGGAGGGAGATCAACCAAATCCCATGTATGTTTATCTTCTAATGCACACAATTCTTCTGCCATAGCTTTCTGCCATAAATTGTTGAAACTAGCTTCACGGTAACTTTGAGGCTCATGCAGAGATAAAATAGTAGAAAAACAATGATAATCAAGAAAATGTGCGAGAATTTTTCTTACTCGAGGAGGTAGGTGATTTGGTGTCTCGGAATCTGGTACAGGATCTTCAACTGGAGCAGATGACTCGGGATGGGCCATATCAACGGAGGACCTTGGGAGCACTGTGACAGGAGATATGGGAGATCTTGGATCTGAATTTGAACTTGTGTCATTATCATCACAAGGGAATAAATCCACGGTCGAGTCTGTGAATAAACGTAAAGATGGAGCATGAGGAAGAGAGAACGATAATAGGGATGAAAATATTTTATTTTCCCAGAAAATCACATGACGTGATATACGTAAACGTTTTGAGAGTGGATCCCAACACCTATAACCTTTATGTTCAATCACATAACCTATAAAACAACATAGACGAGCTCGAGGTTCAAGTTTAGTACGTTCATGAGAAGGAACCATGACAAAACAAGCACAACCAAAGACGCGAAAGAGGTCATATATGGGTGGATTACCATGTAGACGTTCATATGGGGTAAGATTATCAATAATGAGAGAGGGTAAACGATTTATTAAATACACAGTTGTGAGGGCGGCTTCTCCTAAAAAACATTCCGGGCATGAGGCAGAAATGAGAAATGTGCGAGTGATGTCAAGGATGTGTCGGTGTTTACGCTCAGCACGTCCATTTTGTTGAGATGTGTATGGGCAAGATTGATGTGAGACAGTGCCATGTTGACGAAGAAGAGAGGTAAAGGTAGACGACTTATACTCCATGACATTATCTGTACGGAGAATCTTGATACGATGTGGAAATTGAGTGTAAATCATGCCAGTGAATTCTGAATAAATTTGAAAGAGATCTGACCGGTTTTTCATAAGTTATATCCATGTGAATCTTGAGTGGTCATCAACAATATATCAAAGTAACGAGATCCTCCCATAGTCAGTGTGGGAGAGGGTCCCCAAATATCTGAGTGGATTAAGTCAAAGCATGCAAATGATGTGGATTCACTTTTACTAAAGGATAAGACTGGTTGTTTACCAAGTTGACACGATATACAATCGATCTTTTGAATGGGGACCTGACCTAGTGACCCTTTTGAGACTAACGGTTGAAGTTTACCTAAGGAAGTGCGCCCCAATCTAGAGTGCCAAAGTTGAAGAGGTGATGAGACTGATGATGGGATTGGTGGAATAACAGGAGCAGTGATATGAGATGTGAGATGGAGGTTGACAAGCTCAAAAAATCGTCCTACTTTACGGCATGTCCCAAGAGTTTTAGGATCCTGCACACAACAACCAGAACTAGAGAAAGTGACAGGTAGACCAAGGTCACATAGTTGACCCACATAAATAAGATTTTTTGAAAGTTTAGGAACAAGATAAACATTGGAAATGAAGCACTAGAATTAGAAATTGCCCATATGTTAGATATATATTTATTTCTCATTTTTTTTTTCTTCAGTCTCTTTTGCCACACATCAAATAAGATTTTCTTTTCTTATACTTCTACATTTTGCAGGATATGGTTTAAAAAAATTCAAATCTTAAAACTATGATAAGTTATTTGATAAAAAACTTTGATAAAAATTGAAATTATCATAATCTAAAAAAATAGAAATATATTTTTTAAAAGATAAATTCAAAATCACGAGATATCATGTTATATTTAGAAAATACGTCTTGAAATATAAGCATTCGGCTGAAAAAGTATTTTGTTACATTAAATTATATAAAAAAAATATTTACCGTTTAATTTGCCTAATTAGGTCTCGTCGTTCATCTAATTTTGAAACACCTTTTCAATTTATGTCGTGTCATTCGTGATTTTTTATTTATCTTTTAAAAAAGTATTTCAGCCTTAATAATATCTTTCCCCTATCTCTTCTTTCATCCCAAACTAACAATCTTTTAATACTCCATCTCCTTCACTACAAATCTCATTCATGGTAGGTCTTCGCGGCAACAGAGTTCGAGAAGTTTCGTTCCTTAATTATAAGGAAGATAAATTAAGATTTAAAATTAAGTTTTTTTTTTGGTTTGAATGGCAACAAAAATCATAAGGAAAAAAATTTAAAAGAAAAATCTTAAAGGAAGAAAAATTATAAAAATAAATACAAAACCACGAGATGTCATGACATAGTTGGAGAAAGTGTTGAAATTAGACGATTGACCAAAACCTATCGACTAGGATAAATAAAACGGTAAGCTTTTTTTATAAAATTTTGATATTAAAAAATACTTATTGGAAGGTTGTTAGCTTGGGGTGAGAAGAAGAGAGATAAGATTAAGGGTGAAATAATTTTTAAAAGATAAATTCAATATGCGTATGTCACGATATAATCGGAGAAAATGTTTTAAATTTAGACGATCGGTCGAGACCTGACAACTAACCAACATTTTTTTTTATATAATTTAATATAAAAAAAGTACTTTTTCAATTAATATTTATATCTAAAAACATTTTTTCTGAATATAACTTTATACCTTGTGATTTTAATTTATCTTTTAAAAAGTATATTTTTAACTTTTTTAATTATGAAAATTTCAATTTTTATCAAAGTTTTTAATCAAATAACTCATCAAAATTTTAAGATTTAAACTTTTTTTCAAACCTCAGCAAAATGTAGAAAGATAAGAAATAAATAAAAATCTTATTTTATGTGTGGAAAAAAAAGAGAAAAAAATTGTATCTAATGTATGAGAAAAATTAAGTGTTTGAAGCAATCATAATCTTGTATAATCATTTGGTTACATTGTGAGCAAGATTCTCATGCAGCGGTCTGGTTCTTACCGGTTCCAGGACCAGAACCGTAATGCAGCTATAGTATTTGCACGAACCGGTCTGGAAAAATATATTATAGTTCGGTTCAATTTTAAAAACTAAATATAGTGCGTAAGAACCGTTCCGAACCGGACTCGTACTCCTATATAATGTTTATTTATTTTCAATTCATTTACACCGACCTCTTCAATGTTCTCTCAACTTGTACAAACTATTAAACCCTAATTGGTATCGCCGTTGACTTACGCGATGAATTGGCCTTTGCCGTAAAATAGGTTGTCCATCAATACCTTCGTCCTAGAGACGCCGTAATTATTGTGTGAGGCATTGTGTTTATCTTGTAGTTGTTGTTAGATATCTTGGTGAGAAAAAAGGTGGAAATGCTCTAGTTGTTTCTGTTGGATTCAGATCTAGGTGTTTCTGTTGGATCCATTGCTGAGGAAGATTAGGAGTTTCTTGATCCTTCAGATGATCGTAAAGGTTCCTTCTTTTTCACTATTCCATCAAAATTAGTTGTTTGTACTCCATTTTATGCTTGATTTATTCGTTATTTAATGTTGATCCATGTTAATGATCCTCAAATGTTAATGTTATATGTTATTCCGATTGATTGATATATGAGATCTGTATTAGAAGAGGCGGAGATTGTCCCCAGAATTTCACAATAGGTCTTTATAATATGCAAAATTGCACTATTAGTCCCTCATTCTCCCCTCTCCCTTGAAATTGATAACAACTTTCCCTATTTTCTTCTTTTTTCTTTTTTCTTTTGTCATCTTGTTTTACTCTCAGATCCTCAACCTTATCTTCCAAGGATTGTCTACTTATTTGTTTCCTTTTTTCTCCTTTGTGCTAATATCTTGATGAGAAAGAAGGTGGAAATGCTCTAGTTGTTTCTGTTGGATTCAGATCTAGTTGTTTCTGTTGGATTCAGATCTAGTTGTTTCTGTTGGATCCATTGTTGAGGAAGATTAGGAGTTTCTTGATCCTTCAGATGATCGTAAAGGTTCCTCCTTTTTCACTATTCCATCAAAATTAGTTGTTTATACTCCATTTTATGCTTGATTTATGTGTTATTTAATGTTGGTCCATGTTAATGATCCTCAAATGTTAATGTCATATGTTATTCCGATTGATTGATATATGAGATCCGTATTAGTATAGGCGGAGATTGTCCCCAGAATTTCACAATAGGTCTTTTTAATATGCAAAATTGCACTATTATTCCCTCATTCTCCCCCTCCCTTGAAATTGATAACAACTTTCCCTATTTTCTTCTTTTTTCTTTTGTCATCTTGTTTTACTCTCAGATCCTCAACCTTATCTTTCAAGGATTGTCTACTTATTTGTTTCCTTTTTTCTCCTTTGTGCTAATTTGGATAAGTAATATAACACTAATCTGTTAACACATGATTTCCTTTTACGATTACCCATTTTCTTCATTCCTCAACTGAAAGTTATAGCCTTTTAAGAAATTTAATTTTGTTATCAAACTTTTGATAACCGTGAATTGGTATGAATATAACATCCAAGAATGCCAATTTGATGACTTCATTATTCTAGGTCTTGAAATATTGCGAATGTTGAGTGGACCCAGAATTTACCTCGTGCTTTAGTTGCTGGGTTTGTGAAAACCGACAAGGAGTTGCAGAAAACTGGTATGTATTACGAATTTTAAGCGACTTTTAAAGGTCTTGAAATATTGCGAATGTTAGCACTATTTCAAGACCTTTAAAAGTCTCTTAAAATTCGTAATACATACCAGTTTTCTGAAATTCCTTGTCGGTTTTCACAAACCCAGCAACTAAAGCGCGAGGTAAATTTTGGGTCCACTCAACATTAGCAATATTTCAAGACCTAGAATAATGAAGTCATCAAATTGGCATTCTTGGATGTTATATTCATACTGATTCACGATTATAGAAAGTTTGATAACAAAATTAAATTTTTTAAAGGTTATAATTTTTAGTTGAGGAGTGAAGAAAATGGGTAATCCTAAAAGGAAATCCTGTGTTAACAGATTAGTGTTATAGAACTTATCCAAATTAGAAATAGGAGAAAAAAGGAAATAAATAAGTAGGCAATTCTTGAAATATAAGGTAGAGGATGTGAGAATAAAACAAGATGACTTAAAAAAACAGGGAAAGTTGTTGTCAAATTCAAGGAAGGGGGAGAATGAGGGACTTATAGTGCAATTTTGCATATTAATGACATTGGTATTGGTTAAATTAAATCATCCAATACCGAAGCGTCAAAAGCTAAAAGCATCTTTACTACGTATTCACATTGGTCGATAAGGTGATCAAGATCATCAATGACATCACTGAAGCTCTTCTTCAAGATCATTGTCTGCTCCACCCTCCATGACCAAAAGTTGGTGACACATTTTTAAGTTAATATTTAGTACGTGTGTTTGCATCAAAATATATATATATAAGATATTAAGTTACCGTTCATGTGATTCCATCGAAGGAGAAGGAGCACATTTAATGATTAATAGTTTCTATATATACATGAATTCTGTTTAGTCTCACAAGTTCGCTACTTTAATGTGCAGAGGCTACCAGATAAGTTTATCAATAAATATGGAGATGAACTCTATGCTTTTGTGAGGTTTATAATTTCCACAGGTGACATTTGGCGTGTCAAAGTGGGAAAAACTGACAATACGATCTAGCTTCATGGTGTCGCCTAGGGTGTGATAAAAATAAGATCAAATTAAGTATGGAAAACTATGCACTCTCACCCTAGACAGGCACAGTACTGCAAGTATTACAGGACGTATGCAAGTTTTAATGATAAGTAGAGTTCGTTCTCAGGGACTTAAGTGTGTTAAACGCGTAGGAACAGATAACGAGTAAAAGTAAATAATTAGAAAACAGAAAATTAAATATTTGGTTTTTCGAATTTATGAATTAAAACTAAATTAAAGCTAGGAAAATAAAGACAATAAAGTAAAAGATTAAGAATATGAGATGAGAAGTATAGCTTAGGTTTTGCTAGTATGCACTAATCCTTCTAATTCTATCTATAGATCTAGTTCATAAGGGAGAATACTAGCTCTTGGTAATACTTAGTCAGGATTCTAAATTCCACTACCTTAGACCTTGAGAGCGACTAAGGGGGCTACGTCACAACCAAGAAGTGATTTAAAATAGGGTTATCAAACGCCACTAAGGCCCTAAGCAAATACTGCAAGTCTTGGTGATACTGTGGTTAAAACAAACCTTAATGACTATCTAGTTAGAAGTATGTTTTGTCAGAACTGCTATCGACACTAGACATTATGTGGTGGTTCAATAGTTAAACACCCTGTCAAGGAGAACATCTAACTACTCTTAAAACAATCCTAAAGTGATCAATTCTAGGAAAGACATTAAATCAAAACACATAAGCAAATATAAAGTAAGTAGCTAATATCAGATTAAAACATATAATTCCCAAAGAAACTTAGATAGAAGAATTAGAATTCATAGATTATACATATGCAAAACCCAAGCTATGGGAAGTTTAGTTCATACCTGAAGGAAATAAACTAAAAGAAATAATAAAAGACATCATCTTGCTCTCTACAATAAACTGGAAGAATAAAACCTTAAGAACTAATTACTATGAGGCAAGGATAATTTACAAGTGATATAAGGGTGTATTTATAGGTGTTTAGAAGACCTAATTCGTTTTCTTGAGGAATTGTTAAGGTAATGGACTTCTAGCCCAACTCAAATTCGTATGGAAATAAAGATAAACACTGCTGCGTTGTTTTGGTCATAACTTCTTTATTATTGGTCCGATTTTGCTCCACAAGATACCAAAAGAATCGCAACAGAATTTCCTACGCCCTTTAGGAGTAATCTACCAAATTCGGCCTCTTTATTAGGTAAAAACGCCTATCTTTGCAGAATCCCAGAATTAGGCAGCTTTTCCTTTTCCATCTTTTTAGCAATTCTTTCCTTATCTCCAATTACCATGCATATCTCCTTCCATAAGTTGTTGTCTTTGACTTGGACTCTAATTAAACTCCATAATTATCTTTAAAGCTACACACTAAATAAACAATTAAACCCAATATGCTCTAAAAACATTAATTCTACAAATCAAGACACAAAATAGGAAAGTGCACTAAAACTCAAGAAAATCGACATTATTGACTTCTAAAACACTAAAAATGATGTCTCATCTTAACATAAATCTATCACAAATGAGGAGACATCAAGACCCCCAACTCAAAGTTGTATCGTCCCGATACAATAAAAGATAAAAACATAGGGAAGTCTAGAAATACACACTTATAAAATTTTCAACACAGGAAAAAAAACATAGCAGAATATATAGAATAAACCTAAAGCACACAGCTCAGAAAATTTCATGCAATAATATTCATAAACTATATACCTGTACACTTCTCATATCTACAGTCAACACGGCTTGATTTCAAGATCAGATTAGTTTCGCAATGTAAGAAGGATTGGGACTTTACTCAGTTCCCCAAGAGAGCTATAGATTGTTCATCAAACCTCACTAGTATCCAAGAATCCACTTAACTAATCTCTAATGGCTCAATCACTTCTCAATTACATAACAAAGAATCACAAGGTCTTTTAAGGTTGTAATGTAGGCTTAGGGACGGTATGATCATATATTTGGATAATTTGGAGTGAGCTTTTGGCTCTCTCCTCACTAGCCATCAACGAATCGCCCTAGAGCTTGAGTTACTCTCATAAACGTTTCTCACTCAACCCAATGAATTCCTTGATGCACAATTTAGCATCCCCAATTAACACAACTAAAGCTTAAGATGTTCACATAAAAATCCACTTTGCCGGTCCGAATATATATATTTTCTTTTCTTTTCAAATCAATTCTCTTTTCTATAGCTATGACTCTCTTTTAATGCTGAGATATCACGCTAATTTTCTCATATATATATTTTTTCTTTTAATGCCCTTGTTGGCAAAATTAGCTCGAAGCTTCTTTTTCATTCACTATTACCCCGGCAAAGGGTTACAATACAATTCTGTGAAACATCATTAATATAAAGCACAAAACACAATAATAAGCTCAAAAAAAATCCCAACATAATAACTATTCCCATAATGGTGGACCCACCACCCCAAACTCAAGCTCTAAAACAACTGTCTAAGCATCGCGATTCGAGTGCGGTCATATGGAAAAGTCCTAAAATCTAAAGGATATGGCTTATAATGTGTTTCAAAAAAAAAGGATTTAGAAAGGCTAGAAGGGGCTAAGAAGGATATAACTTTTAAACTCAAAAATCACAAGGTGAGAAGGTATAAAAAGGCTTCAAAGGCTTAAAAATATGAAAGAACCGCCTTGATCACTTTCTACACTATGTAATTTAGAAAATTTCTTACCTTTAGCACTTTCATCAAATGGTTTTTCAACTAGCTTGGATCTCACGGCCTACACACTTCTCAAGGTTCCCTGAGATCGAACATACTTTCTATCGCATTGCTCACTAATCTTTTCTTTACTATCAACGTGTGTTTTCCTGCAAATACTCAGAGCATACAAATACATAGCTCATAAACATATCACTTACTATCATTAATCTACTGAGCTTATGCTTTCAAGTTATTAAACACACTCTACATCTAATTCCCATGCATCAAAAATTTTAATTTCACTCAAAAACTGAAAAAATGGAGATGAGAGACAACGAATCCCCACACCCCCAACTCAAAAATGAGCCGTGTCCCCACGACTCGAAAAAAGACTCGAAAACAGAAATTAAAATTAGCAGATAGACATAATTACAGAAATGGTAAGGAAGAAAGAGAACATACTCTCGAGGCTATTGCCTCGCATCATTGATATCCAAGATTGGAATTGCTGGACCTTTCGTTAATTGCTCAAGGAGTTTCATGATGTGCACTTGATTAGCATTGATTTGTGCCATATCATTGACTAAGGAAGTTTGAGCTGCTTCAAATTTCGTTAAACGCTCCTCCATCTTCTCTTGCCAAGATTGCTCCTTTTCTTCCTTCGAGACTTGAGTAGAACCCGCTCTTCGAAGGCTTTCTTTGATCCAAGCATTATCAATATAACTCGTCTTAAACTCGAGTTTCTCTTCTTCACCCAATACTACATTCGCTTTTCGCATAAGACACGTGATCATAGTTGGAAATTTAACGTTATAAACCGATTTAGGAGAGACCGAAAATCGTATCACCTCCTCATAGATCAACTGTGCCACATCAACTTCTTCTCCTCTCAAAATACAGTCCAACAGTAGCGCGTTCTTCATGGTTACCTCCAAAGTTCGTGTGTTTCCAAAGACATTAGGGATAAGGAAATTATGCCAAATTCTAGCATCTGCTTGAAGATATTTGTAAGGCCAAGGTGCCTTCAATTCTCCCTTATGTAATTGCACTTTCTCCTTGTCTAAAACATGCTCAAAAAGTAATTCCTTATCAAAGATTTTTCGTTTAGCAACTGCTTCCTCAAATTTGCAAAAACCTTTCAGATTCTGAAACTTGAAGTGGTTCCTAATCTCCTCAACTGTGAAAGGAACTAACTTTCCTCTAATCGGAACACAATCACTATCTCGGCTAAAGAGGCCTAGATAGAACTCCAAAACTAATTTAGGACATAATTCAGAACGGTTTACCATGAACGTAGACCAACCCAACTTTTCACCAAGCTCAAAGAATCTCTTGTATTCTCCATCTCTAATTTCCTCTTTGAATACTTTCTCATAGGCAAAAGGTAGTTCTTTTAATTGTTTCTCTGCAGAAATCTTCAAGGAATTTGAAGTATCCACTCCCTCTATAGGTATAGGATTTTGTTGAGGTTGTGTTCTTTCCTTTGCATAAAAATAAAGCTTTTTACCATTACTATCATACGAAGGTTTCCCACTCTTCAATTTATCTTTACCCTTTGATTTAGAACTAGCTCCTTTGTCAATTGATTTCTTCTTGTTTAAATCCACTCCCTTATTACTCTTCACCTCCCTCTTGCTAGATAAGATTGATGTTCTATTAGTCATCTTCAATTAACCCCCAACTCAAAGCTTTAGCAACCCTTGAAAATTAAACTCTTGAATTAATGGATGAACAAGCTTGATTTGTCCTAGGATGGGTGAATTGGTGATGAATCTCTATGTGGGTGAGGATGATTTGTAATGGGTAGGCTTGGATTTTAGAAATTGTATGATGAATTTGTGAAATTTGGCTCTTCGATTCTTCAATTTGAATGAATTTGGTGATGATTGGTAGCTTGATTCTCTCTTGTAATGATGTGGAGAGAAGGTTTGATGTGTTTTCCTTGATGATTGGGTAGTGTTTTGGTGATTGGTGAAGGTTTTGATGAGTTTCAATGGAGTTAGGAGAGTTGTGGAGTAGAAAGAGAGGGTTAAGGTTTAATAAATTCGGAATAATAGCTTCAATACCTCCTTTATAACTCAATCCCGTAACTTTCTCTCTCCTCTGGCGGCGCTGCGGACTACCCCTGCGGACCATGGGGTGCACCGCAGGGTAGTCCGTGACATCTGATGCTCGAAAATTTTTGCTCACTGACCTAAACCCGTGGTAGGACCCCGTGGTACGGGTTTTTGGCTCGCGGACTAGGGTCCGGTGTACCGGAGGGTACACCGCGGCTTCTGTTGTCAACTCCGTCAAAATACCCGTGGTACTCACCCCGTGGTACGGGTTTTTGGGGCGCGGACCATGGCGCGGTGCACCGCGGGGTAGTCCGTGGAATTTTTTCGTGTTTCTGACCTAAACCCGCGGTAGCTACCCGTGGTACGGGTTTTGACCTCGCGGACCATCCCTGCGGACCATGTGGTAGTCCGTGAGGGTAGTCCGCGGGATGCTTTCTTGCGCTCCAAAAATTTTCCTCGCGTTCCCTAACTTGATTTCTCTGATTCCTACACACCAAAAACACTAATACCTTTCTCAAATATGCATTATCAACTAAAAACAACTAAAATAAACTTAAACTAAGAATGTAAAAGACATGAAAACATAAAAAAAAACTTCGGGTTGTCTCCCGACAGCACTTTTGTTTAACGTCTTTCAAAGTTAGACGTGTTACCTCTGTCAAGATTTGCGAATATAGCCTCCCCAACAACGAGTAAGGCTATGAACGTCAACTAATCTGCGCTTGACCCCAGTTTTGGGGCGAATTTCTATTACCTTGGCTGAAACAACCTTCGTGACAATGAATGGTCCCATCCACGAGTCTTTGAAACTTCGTGGCCTGTTCTCGCGTTTGTGGGCTTTCCATAGGACTTCATGGCCAACCCCAAACTCAATGTTTGGCTCAGTATCCACAGGTTTTAAGTGGATCTCCTCAGGAGGGACTTTGTGATGTGAGAGGCTGTGGATGATAGGCACGGTGGGATCCAACTTCCTTGGTTTCTTACCCAAGACATAGAAGGTCTCAGATACATTTTTAGCATGAAGGGTGATGGTCCCATCTTGGAAGTTGATCATACTTTGACTTGTGGCCATGAAGGGCCGTCCAAGTATGATCGGAACCTGCTTATCTGCATCAAACTCAAGAATAACAAAGTCAGTAGGGATGGCGATATTACCTGCACGGACTAAGACGTCCTCCACTGTTCCCCATGTCCTCTTCACTGAGTTGTCAGCAAACTGCAACTTCACTGGAGTTTTCTCTGATTTTTGAAGTCCAAGTCTCTCGAACACAGACTTAGGCATAAGATTCACACCAGAACCCACATCGTACATTGCTTTCACTTTGAGCCTACCATGTAATTGAATAGGAAGGTTGAAACTTCCCGGATCTTTAAGCTTAGTGGGTAGCTCTTTCTCACTTCTTCTCGAAACCCTCAGGTTCTCTCTTGGGATCTCTACACTCGCCTCTTTTTCAGGAATAACTTGCGTAAAAACTTGTTGCGGTGTAAGTCCTCTCTTCGCAATCTCAAGCATTTGGGCGTTGATATTTTCAGGTTGGTACGCCTCTACAAATGTCTTGAGAATAGTGTCATCTTTAGGATTTGTATCAGGAATAGTTGATGACACTGGTTGAACACTAGGTGGCGATTCCACCTTCTCTTCTTCTTTCTCCTCTAGCACAGCAGGTGCCACTTCATCTTCTTTCGATTCTTCTTTTGAGGCTTCTTCCTCTTTCTCTCTTGCTAACTCCGCTGCATACTCTACCATTGATCGCATCTCCTCTTGCACCTTTTTCAGTAGCTCTATGAACTCGTCTCTCTCTTCGTCGCTTTCCAGATGATAAACTTCTAGACAGTCGGACTCCTCGGGGTTAGACTCGGTTGGCTCTTCTTCAATACTGGGAACTTCCACGGCACTAATGGCAGCATGTGGTGCTTCCTCCTTTTCTTTTTCGATTTCAAGGCATATAGCCTTGCAAGCTTCGAACACAACATTGTTTTCACCTCCTTCGATTGCCTTTACTTCCTTTTGTTCTGTTAGATGCTTGTTTATTTGGGCTAATTGAGTATTTAGCATCTGAAGTATGGCATCGTGTCCTCTGACCTTTTCTTCTTGAGCGTTTACAGTGGTGTTCAAACGTTCTAGAGCTTGTACTATCTGTGTATTGTCCATAGATCCTTCTTGCGGATACTGAGGTAAAGCTTTTTGGTCTAAAGTATCGGTATAGGCGTCTTGAGCAGGTTGTTGTGGAGGAGTAGGTCGATTCTGATATTGGTTTTGGTACTGACCTCTCTGTTGGTAAGAGTTGTTCTGGGGTCGCGATTGATATTGACTAGGATTGGCGGCCCCTTGTGGATTTGAATACTGCATACCCGGATGGTTGCGGTTGCCCCATCGGTTAGATATGAAGTAAACAGATTGCGGATTTGATTCACACTCTTCCCATGAATGATCGTTAACTCCACATTGTTGACAACCTTGTGCCTCTTGAACTACCTTTGTAGCAGCTAAATTCTTCTCCATCGCGATTCTCAGCTCCTTGATTTGATTTTCTAACGAGGATATTTGAGCTGAGTTCGCAGTTTCTGCATCTAAACGAAGCGTTCCTCGGGTCTTTGCTGCAGAAGCTCGCGTTGAAGGCCAACTTCTTTCTTGTTCCATAATATTTTCTAACACCTCGGAAGCTTCATTGTGATTCATGGACACAAAATTACCCTTTCCAATGTTATCCACCTTGTCTCTACCCTTGTCATCAAGACCTTCATAGAATATAGCAAGTTGTAGAGCAGGTGTATAACCATGGAGCGGACATCTAGCTAATTTTTGTTGAAACCTTGTCCATGCTTCTCCCACTGTTTCTCCATCTTCTTGAGAAAATCTTGCAAGCTCGGTTTGATCTTTAAGTCTCATGCTCTTTGGATAAAATCGGTTAAAGAACGCGGCTTGAAGCTCTCTCCAAGAGTGAATGGTTCCATGTGGTTGTCTTTCTAGCCAATCGCTAGCTCTTCCGGTCAAGAAAAACGAAAACATATGACAATACAGTTGCTCGCGTGTAATGCCAGGAGTAATGTAGGCATCACAAATCTGCATGAACTTCTGAATTGCTTTTACCGGATCTTGAATTGCAGTACCAGTATATAGTCCGAAACTTTGAAATTGACTAAGCATACCCGGATCGGGTCTAAATTTGATATTCGGAATCTCAGGAGGGCGGTAACCGATGGGTTGAACATGGAATGGTATGTTAAGGCCAGGTAGATCTTGTTCAACTCGGTTTTGTTGATTATTCTGCCCATTACCTTCTCCTACTGGCAGTTGTACACCAGGTGGAACAAACGCAGGAGGTCCTCCTGGTGCAAAGTAAACTAACTCCGGATCATTGTCTTGAATGTCTGCCATAGTTCTTCTCGAGGCTCTTTCCTTACGAATTCTTTTGTTATAAGCTCTGAAGCTCCTCTCAGGCTCCGGTAAGGGAGGCCAAGAATTAAACACTGTGAAAACCTGAAAAGGACTAAAGCAAACCCAAGCGTAAATCTGGAAAAATAAAAACTAAAACTAAACTAAAACTGAAAAGTAAAAACTAATTAAAAACTAAAACTCGAAATAGATAACCCACACGCTAACGAGACACAAGTCCCCGGCAGCGGCGCCAAAAACTTGGTGTCGCCTAGGGTGTGATAAAAATAAGATCAAATTAAGTATGGAAAACTATGCACTCTCACCCTAGACAGGCACAGTACTGCAAGTATTACAGGACGTATGCAAGTTTTAATGATAAGTAGAGTTCGTTCTCAGGGACTTAAGTGTGTTAAACGCGTAGGAACAGATAACGAGTAAAAGTAAATAATTAGAAAACAGAAAATTAAATATTTGGTTTTTCGAATTTATGAATTAAAACTAAATTAAAGCTAGGAAAATAAAGACAATAAAGTAAAAGATTAAGAATATGAGATGAGAAGTATAGCTTAGGTTTTGCTAGTATGCACTAATCCTTCTAATTCTATCTATAGATCTAGTTCATAAGGGAGAATACTAGCTCTTGGTAATACTTAGTCAGGATTCTAAATTCCACTACCTTAGACCTTGAGAGCGACTAAGGGGGCTACGTCACAACCAAGAAGTGATTTAAAATAGGGTTATCAAACGCCACTAAGGCCCTAAGCAAATACTGCAAGTCTTGGTGATACTGTGGTTAAAACAAACCTTAATGACTATCTAGTTAGAAGTATGTTTTGTCAGAACTGCTATCGACACTAGACATTATGTGGTGGTTCAATAGTTAAACACCCTGTCAAGGAGAACATCTAACTACTCTTAAAACAATCCTAAAGTGATCAATTCTAGGAAAGACATTAAATCAAAACACATAAGCAAATATAAAGTAAGTAGCTAATATCAGATTAAAACATATAATTCCCAAAGAAACTTAGATAGAAGAATTAGAATTCATAGATTATACATATGCAAAACCCAAGCTATGGGAAGTTTAGTTCATACCTGAAGGAAATAAACTAAAAGAAATAATAAAAGACATCATCTTGCTCTCTACAATAAACTGGAAGAATAAAACCTTAAGAACTAATTACTATGAGGCAAGGATAATTTACAAGTGATATAAGGGTGTATTTATAGGTGTTTAGAAGACCTAATTCGTTTTCTTGAGGAATTGTTAAGGTAATGGACTTCTAGCCCAACTCAAATTCGTATGGAAATAAAGATAAACACTGCTGCGTTGTTTTGGTCATAACTTCTTTATTATTGGTCCGATTTTGCTCCACAAGATACCAAAAGAATCGCAACAGAATTTCCTACGCCCTTTAGGAGTAATCTACCAAATTCGGCCTCTTTATTAGGTAAAAACGCCTATCTTTGCAGAATCCCAGAATTAGGCAGCTTTTCCTTTTCCATCTTTTTAGCAATTCTTTCCTTATCTCCAATTACCATGCATATCTCCTTCCATAAGTTGTTGTCTTTGACTTGGACTCTAATTAAACTCCATAATTATCTTTAAAGCTACACACTAAATAAACAATTAAACCCAATATGCTCTAAAAACATTAATTCTACAAATCAAGACACAAAATAGGAAAGTGCACTAAAACTCAAGAAAATCGACATTATTGACTTCTAAAACACTAAAAATGATGTCTCATCTTAACATAAATCTATCACAAATGAGGAGACATCACTTCATGAGGGAATAGATACATTTATGGAGGAATATTCCATTTATTTTGGTTACATTTTGATCTTAAAGTATAAAGGCAACTCAACTTTTAAAATCCGCATCCTAAATTTATCATCTTGCGAGATTAAATACCACATCACTGCTGAGTCTACAAGACACGATGATGATGACAATTATGGGCAGTGTGAGACTAGTGTTGACGAAGTAGATAATGATAGCTCGATCGAGATTACGGGTTCTTCGGTTGGAATGTGAAAACAGAAGCGAAGGTATCTAACAAGAAGCAAAAAGCGTAAAATAATCCAAGATGAAGTACTACAACTAGTTTCTTCAAGGGAAGCTAATAGAAAGACGATTTTAAGAGTGTTTATATCTTGAACTTGTTTTTTGTCAAATTTATAGGGCTTCTAATTAACATTTGAATTTCAGGCACAAATAGAAAAAATCCCTTGTTAAGGAGTACAAGTCTATAGGTAGAAATATCTCAAAGAAGAAATCATTTCAAGCTGTCGATAATTCTTTGCCTATAAATCCTCACTACTCGATGACTTTAAAGTTATACAATATAGACAAGTCCTCCTATTTGGTAAGACTAGATTTGCATCACGCGATGATGTATCAATTTTTTGTGTCTTGACATGTTGTAACTATTTTGCTTTTGCAGTATCTTCCAGTAGATTTTACTTGATTGTGCATGTCAAATAGGGAAATGCTCGTGAAACTTCAAGATTCCGACAATAATGAGTGGAAAGTTCGCTGCATTAACCCTAAGGGTAGGTGATGTCTCCCTTTTTGTTCTAAATATATTCCCTTAGAAGACATTATTTTAGGTATAAATATGACTTATTAGATAGATTTTTGTGCTTATTTCGTCATATTACACTTTCTCTCCTTAGAATTATGTTATTTATATTTTTAAATTTTTTTCGTTAATTTGCTTGTTTTTAGTATAAAGTTCTTAGGTTCATGGATGCTATGAAGCACTAAGATAAGGAGGATAATCAAGAATTCAAGTCCTTGATCGAGCGAAGGAGTCAAAGGCGAGAAAAGATTTCACGCAGAGTTGACTAGAAAAGCTGCAAATCTGTAAGGTTGTTACAAATTGTTGTTTTCGAGCCACTTAGGCACCGATTCAGCCTTTGGGTCATGAAATAAGGAAGTTGAATCTTTGAGTTAGGAAGATTTTTAAATTGGAATGAGTTGATTTGGAGTTGATATGCATAAGTTACAGCTTTTTTACTACGGGGTGTACAATAGTTACGGGAATTACCAATTGGACTTGGGCTTTTAATTACTTAATTAAGCTCAAGATTAGACCTAATCCGTTTTCACCATCTATATAAGCCCTCTTAGACCTCATTATTCAGAACCTCTCATATTTTCTTCAAATTAAATTATCCTTAGAGAGAACGTCAAGAGGCGAAAGCAAGAGCAGTAGCTGGAGAATACATTTTTCTCCAACAATAGTTCTTTTCATCCCTTCAATTATGTTTCATATTCTATTTCTGTAATTTAGGATAATGTCTTTTATTTAATTATTTTTAGTTTTTCTTTCGAACATGAGCTAAATTATTAAGTACTTAAGAATCACAAATAATGGGTTGAAGCGCTAGTTAATACCTTGACGGGGGTTTAATTACGGACCTAGGTAATAGACGTGTGGTATTCATCAATGACCCTGACGCGCTTGACTAATTACATAACCAATTGGGTAAGAGACTAAAACCGTTTGAAAGTAGGTATAATCGTCCTAACGGAGTTTATAATACCGTCGGATAACTCCTAAGTCCCCCTTGACGGGGGTTAGGAGATTATAGAGTCCCAACTAATATTTGAATGACAACTCTACGCTTAAATGAAACAGTAATTGCATTGATTTAGGTGAATTCCCTTGCGAGACTCAAGTACATCTCTTATTCTTGCGTCCATCTTTTATTTACTTGCATTCTTTCTTTTCAGTTAATCATTTAAGCACTTTATTTTACTGCGTTTTTAGTCCTTAACAAAACCCAACAAATATCTTTATATTTTATTTTCTGTATTAGCAATTACTACTATTTATTTATTGAACACTTGGGTTATACCAGTCCAATCTATGAGCACGAAATTCCGATTATCGGTTTATTACTTGAACGACCCGTACACTTACGGTATGCGAATCCTCTATTTTATTACATAATTTTATAACACACCAGAACCCACCAGTAGGTCAACTCTTCTATCTGCACGATGGGCTAGTTTCATGAAAGCGAAAGTCTTGAGAGTTGGAGATGTTTGTGTATTTGAACCAATCCGGATTAACAAAGAAGTTATGATGAAGGTGAGAATATCTCGTGCCATAGACTATGCAGCAAACGTAAACTAAAAATCTTAGATTGAATTGAATTCCAAATGAATTGTACTTGTTCTTTTGTACAACTTTAGTGAGAAATCCCTTTTATTTACTTCTTATGTTTCCTTACCTATCTCTTTCTAGTAAATTGATTTATCTTCTCTGTCATCTATCTGTATGACTTTGTGTTACTTTTCTTGTGTAATATAATCACTATATCTCAATACTCTTCGGATCAATAATCCTTATTTTCAAACCCAATTAACCTGTATCAGCACTGTGGAAAAGCACCCATATAACTCCCAAAAGTAACATTTCACCCATTCTCTGATGACCCACTCATGAACCTCTAGTGTTTGGTCTTGACCCACTTGAGGGACAACAAGAATATACCAATATGTCTTTGTTTGCTATTTGGTAGTTTATAAAAATTTAAGGAGTTTGTAATGGCATAACTAAAAGTTAAAGTATTGTCGGTCGGCTGCTTATGTTTGAGTGCTATATCTTGAGAATAAACATTTTTAATTAGGCGATTCATTAGGAACCTACATGGTATTACTATTTGCTCGGGGCATATTCCCAGAGGCTTAATTTAAAAGATTACGGACACCATGAAACGTAGATTGTCAAATTGAAATCACAAAACATTGTCGTAGTTTGTTTTGAGTTCTATTTCTGTATATATTATGCTGACTATGAAACCTCCCGTATATTTGTGCAAAAAGATTGTTCGAATCATTCCGAATTTTATTTGGGATTCGTTGTAAGATGGAAGAGAAATATATTAGGTGGTTTGGGATAAAATATGTACACAATGCAGTAGGAGAGCTCAAACTAATGTAGACTAAACATATAAAGGACAATTTGAATTTTCACAACCCAATTCATTTCAAATAAGGCCACTTGTCTACTTACAGATATTAAGTTTACAACACTAAAAATATAATAAAACGAGTCTCAAGTCCCTGTTGAGTATCCACATGTATAGCCATGTGTAAATAAAGATATTAATCAATATAATATAGACATAAACACAAATGACTAATACCATATGTCCAAGTATTACAAATGTAGTGTCTCTTTGGAAAAGTGCTTTTTGGAGAAAACACTTTATAAAAAGCACTAAACATGTGCTTCATAAAAAAGCAGTTAAAGTAATTTTAAATATCAAAATTATTTCAATAATTTTTTTAAATTTCAAATTTTATTCAAAAAGTGCTTATTAGTTATAAAATAAGCACTTTCAAACGAGCCCGTAACTAATAAACACAAAAAGTGATTACTTATTCGGCGGGATCTCTTGAAGAGATAAAAAAAGGTCAAAAAAGGAAAAAACATATAGTTTAAAATTATATTTAATCAATAGGTAGGGTTATCCTTCTCTTTTCAAAGATTTGAAAACTAGTTTAAAAGTACATTTTATCAATATAGTTCAAAACATCAAGAAAGGAACAAACATATAGTTTAAACAGATTTTCAAAATGAACATGCAGTTTCATGATTCAGTGTTTCCTTTGAACCTAAATTGTGGGATCTCTACTCTGATAGGTAGGGTTCCTATCATGGAAACTCAGTTTCCATAGGCTTTAGACCTATTCCCCTTGACAACACGCGTACTTGGTCTGTTTGTAGACATTTGGTCAGTAGATCTACTATGTTATCATTTGATCGAACATAATCAATTGTGATAAATCCATTTGAGAGTAGTTGTTTGATGGTGTTGTTTCTATACCGTATGTGTCTAGGCTTACTGTTATACATCTTGTTTAGTGGCTACCACTGTCACTTTTACAATTGTAGTGTATGCAGATAGATGGCAAAGTTTTTGGCTAATTAGGATTTCCTCGGAAACTTTGTCTAACACTATAAATTCCATGGTGAATTTGGTTATGCACATTTTCTTAATGAATTTATAAAACATGGATGCTCCTCCTAACATGTAGACAAATCCACTTATGAATTTTGAGTCTGTGGAGTCCTATAACCAATTTTCATCGTTGTATTCCTCTAGTAAACTGGATCTCCTGTATATAGAAACTCTTTGTTCATAGTGTATCTGAGATACCTTAGAATTTTTACAATAACAACTTTTACCTGGATTATTTGTCAACCTACCTAACTTGCTTATTGCATGAAAAATATTTGGCATAGTATAGTTTGTTAGGTACATTAGACTCCCTATAACACAAGAGTATTCTAACTCGTTGATTATATCACCAGTGTTCTTAGAAAGATGTAAGTTTACATCAACATGTGTCTTATCGATCTTTTTTTTACCTTTACTAAATTTGTTTAATACTTTCTCAATATGATGTGACTGAGATAGTACAATTACTTCAAATATTATGAAAATCTTGATGCCCATAATAATATCTGCAAGACCTAAATCTTTCATGTCAAATTTACTTGAAATCAACTTCTTGATAACAGTAGAAACGTCGTTATTACTTCTAATGATCAACATATCATCCACATATAAGCATACAATGAAATATGTTTTTTATTTTATTTTACTTACACATTTATCACATTTATTTATCTTTAAGTCGTTCAAGATCACAACCTTGCCAAATTTATTATGACATTGCTTTGGTGTTTGTTTCAAACCATATAAAGATTTAACAACCTTACATGTTTGCTTCTCTTTACCTGGAACAACGTAACCTCAGGTTGTTCCATGTATATTTATTTATCTAGTTCTCCATTAAGAAACCATCTTTACAGCCATTTGATGAATTTTAAGCTCGTATATCCAAACTATAACAATTAACATTTAAATGGATGATATTCTTATGACTAAAGAATATGTGTCAAAATAGTCAAGTCCTTTCCTTTGACTATAACCTTATACACCAAGGCGAGCCTTTTATCCACTCCGAGGTATTTTTTATTTTTTGTGCTTAATCATTGAATGCGAAATCAGTACAACGTGTTATATATAAAGATCCAATACATTTTTTTATACTCTGATGTATTTTTTTTTAGATTACGTTGTTAGGGCGTTTTTATTTGTTTTTTATTAATGAGCTTTAACACACACACACACACACACACACACACACACACACACACACACACACACACACACACACACACACACACACACACACACACACACACACACACACATATATATATATATATATATATATATATATTTGCATGATTCGTTTTTTCTCTTTATGGTTGTTTTGGTAGTTATATGTATTTGTTGGTTTGTCTTTCAATGATTTCGATATACGCCTGATTTGTATGTAGTTGTGTACATTTTTTAGAGGGATGTGTTTTTGCTGATTTGTTCTATATATCTATTGATATCTTTTTATGGAGCCTGAAAATCTAGATATGCATGATATTTTTACACAACCCAATTGTTATATGTTGGGCTATGACATAACGTAATAGTGGGCTAGCAGATCAATCAATATATGTTATTTGTTTCCTTCCATTGAAATACAGTACTAGTTACGGTTTTATTGCAACATGTGTTTTTATGGCAAGTAACATTTTTTGTTCTCAAATGTTTGTCTCTATAACATTTATCATGGGTTCAAATGCAATGTGTGTTTTTCGTTACGCGATGAGAAAGCTCTAAAGTTGTTGTGTTGCTTTAATTTTTTTTTCATTTGTTGTGAAGTGTGTGTCTGAAACACGGATAGACCTCAACCTTAAGTGTTTTCATTTGTTCATTTGCTGTGAAGTGTGTGTCTGAAACATGGATGGACTGCGGCGTTGACTATCGGTCAACTGACAGAAATATTAAAAAAGGGTCACGGTTGTCGTAAAGTGGAACACGAAAGGTCATCTCGAAGAATTTCAAACATCAGGTGCCTCTACTGCATTTTCGGCAAAGATCAAGGACCAAGAGTTTCACCCTATTTTTTAAAAAAAATTTATGAATCAATAAACAGTAAAACCTATTTTTTATCAAAAATAAAAATAAAATTTTATTTTAAGCTAATATTCTCCACTTATAAATCATTATATAAAATATAGTATATGATAATAATCGAACAAGAGGATCTTTATACTACAAAGTACAAACTAGTGAAAATTTATCTAATTGGTTTTTTTTATAGAAGAAAAGCCACTTTGGACTCAAATCATTGGTTTAGTTTGAATATATACCCAGTGAGCTAATTCCAACTAGTTATCTAATTGGTTTTGAATAAAGCCAACCTAACAAAATCATCTCGATCCAGATGAACTATTTTACCAAAGTTTTTTTTTTTTTTTCAAAATAAGCGTTTGAAGCAATGATAGTCTTGAATAATTAATGGTTAGGTTGTGACAAGATATTCTTGCAATTATTTATACTTATTACTACAAAAATTCCCTTGACAGAAAAAAACTACGAAAATTCAAGGATAGCAATTCTTTAGATGACAAAATGGAAAACTCAGAAAAAAATTGTATGGATATTGTTAATTGAATGAAAAAATAAATCTATTTTATGAATATAATTATGAAAAGAAATTTGAAATAACAACAATTTATGAATAAATTAATTTCTGCATTTAAACTACCATGGAAAGTGGAAACTAATTGTTAAGAAAATTAATGATATTGATATTGGTTAGACTAAAACATCAAATGCCGAAACGTCTACAAGAAACTTTACTATTCATACTGGTCGAATAAAGGTGATCAAGATCATCAATGGCATCATTGAAGCTCTTCTTCAAGATCATTGTCTGCTCCACCCTCCATGACCGAAAGCTGGTAACATATTCTTAAATTGATATTTAGTATGTTTGTTAGCATTAATATATACATACATACATATATATACTATTTTTCTATGATTTAATATATCTGATTCCATCGAAGGAGAAGGACCACACTTAAAGATCAATAGTTGCTATAATTATTATACTATACATGAATTCTGATTAGTCTCACAGATTCGTTACTTTAATGTGCAGAGGCTACCGGATAAATTTGTCAAGAAATATGGAGATGAACTCTCTGCTTTTGTGAGGTTTATTGTTCCCACAGGTCACATTTGGCGTGTCAAAGTGGAAAAAACTAACAATACGATCTGGTTTCATGAGGGAATGGATACATTTATGGAGAAATATTCCATTAGCGTTGGGTACATTTTGATCTTTAAGTATAAAGGTAACTCAACTTTTAAAATCCGCATCATGAATTTATCAGCTTGCGAGATTGGATACCACATCATTACTGAATCTGCAAGACACGATGATGAAGACAATTATGTACACTCTGACACTAGTGTTGACGAAGAAGATGATGATAGCTCTGTCGAGATGACGGGTTCTTCAGTTGGAATATGGAAACAGAAACGATGCTATTTAACAAGAAGCAAAAGGCGTAATATAATCCAAGATGAAGGACTACCAGTTTCTTCAATGGGAGCTAATAGAAAGACGATTTCAAGTGTGTTTATATCTTGAATTCATTTTTTTGTCAAATCTATGACGCTTCTAATTAACTTTTGAATTTCAGGCACAAATAGAAATCACTCCCTTGTTAAGGAGTACAAGTCTATAGGTAGCAAAATTTCTCCTATAGATTCCTCGAAGAAGAAACCAGTTCAAGCTGTCGATAATTCTTTGCCTATAAATCCTTACTACTCAGTGACTATAAAAATATACAATATAAACAATTCCTCCGCTATGGTAAGAGTTGATTTGCATCACTCATGATGATGTATCGATTTAATGTTTGGTCTTGACATGTTGTAACTATTTTGGTTCTGCAGTATCTTCCAGTAGAGTTCACTAAATTGTACATGTCCGATAGGGAAATGCTCGTGAAACTTCAGGATTCTGACTATAATGAGTGGAAAGTTCGCTGCATTAATACTAAATGTAGGCAAACTCTTCTATCTGCAGGATGGGCTAGATTCGCGAAAGCGAAAGATTTGAGAGTTGGAGATGTATGTGTATTTGAACCAATCCGGATTGACAAAGAAGTTATGTTGAAGGTGAGAATATCTCGTGCCATAGACTATGCAAAAACGTAAACTAAAAATCTTAGATTTGATCGAATTCCAAACAAATTTTACTTGTGCTTTTGTACAACTTTAGTGATAAATCCCTTTTATTTACTTCTCATGTTTCCTTCCCTATCTCTTTCTAGTAAATTGATTTATCTTCTCTGTCATCTATCTGTGTGACTTTGTGTTACTTTGCTTGTATAATATAATCACTATATCTCAAAACTCTTAGGATCAAGAATCCTTATTTTCAAACCCGATTAACCCATATCAGCACTATGGAAAAACATCCATACAACTCCCAAAAGTAACCTATCACCCGTTCTCTGTTGACCCACTCATGAACCTCTAGTGTTTGGTCTTGACCCTCTTGAGGGACAATACAAAAGTTATTTGGTACTTAAAAATATTTAAGGAGTTTGTAATGGCATAACTAAAAGTTAAAAGTATTGCCCACTGGCTGCTTATGTTTGAGTGAGTGCTATATCTTGAGAATAAACATTTTCAATTAGGCGATTCATCAGGAAACTACATTGTATCACTATTTGCTCGGGGCTTATTCCCTGTGGTTTATTTCGAAAGATTACGGACACCATGAAACGTAGATTGTCAAATTGAAAACACAAAACATTGTCGCAGATTTGGAATTTTATCTGAGAAACGTCGTAATAGGGAAGAAAAATATACTAGGTGGTTTGGGACAAAATATGTGCACAAATACAGTAGGAGAGCTCCGACTAATGTAGACTAAACAGATAAAGGACAATTAGAATTTTCACAACCCGATTCATTTTAAATAAAGCTACTTGACTACTTAATAAACTAATCCATTTTCAAAGGTATAATATGTACTTTGAAATATATGTATAGCATGATAACTACTATTTTATTTTAAGCTATTATTCTTCACTTATAATTCATTATATAAAATGTAAAATAGGATACTTATCGAACATTTTTTGAAAAGGAATCCTTACACTACTTACAATCTAGTGAAAATTTATCTAATTGGTTTTAAATACAACCAACCTAACAAAATCATCTCGATCCAGAATCCAGATGGTCTAATTAACCAAAGTTTTTTTTTCAAAATAAGCGTTTGAAGCAATGATAGTTTTGAATAATTGATGGTTAGGTTGTGAAAAGATATTCTTGCAGTTATTTATACATATTACTACAAAAAATTAAGGATCGTGATGTATCTTTCTTTAGATGACAAAATAAAAAACTCTCTATAAGGAGAAAAAATTTGTACGGATATTGTTCATTAAATGAAAAAATAAATCTATTTTACTGATGTAATTATGAAAAAAATTTAAAATAACCGTATTATATGAATAAATTAATTTCTGCATTAAAACTACAGTGGAAATTAATAGTAGTTAAGAAAATCAATGACATTGGTATTAGTTAGATTAAAACATCAAATACCAAAACGTCAAAGCTAAAAAACAACTATACTACTCACACTGGTCGATAAAGGTGATCAAGATCAAAATCATCAATGTCATCATTGAAGCTCTTCTTCAAATTCATTGTCAGCTCCACCCTCCATGACCGAAAGCTGGTAACACATTCTTTAAGTTAATAGTACGCATGTTTGCATTATATATATATGCTGACCAAAAAAAAAATATATATTATAGGTTACTATTTTTCTTTAATTTAATATATATGTTATTCTATCTAAGGAGTAAGGAGAAGGATCACACTTAAAGATCAATAGTTGCTAAAATAATTAATTCTGCTTAGTCTCACAGATTCGTTTCTTTAATGTGCAGAGGCTACCAAATAAGTTTGTCAAGAAATATGGAGATGAACTCTCTGCTTTTGTGAGGTTTATTGTCCCCACAGGTGATATTTGGCGTGTCAAAGTGGAAAAATTTGACAATACGATCTGGCTTCATGAGGGATTGGATACATTTATGGAGGAGTATTCCATTAGTTTTGGTTACATTCTGATCTTTAAGTATAAAGACAACTCAACTTTCAAAATCCGAATCCTGAATTTGTCAGCTTGCGAGATTGAATACCGCATCACTACTAAGTTTGTAAGACACGATGATAAAGACAATTATGTACACCGTGAGACTAGCGTTGAGGAAGAAGATGATGATAGCTCCATCAAGATTACTGGTTCTTCAGTTGGAATGTGGAAACAGAAACAATGCTATTTAACAAGAAGCAAAAAGTGTACAATAATCAAAGATGAAACATTATTAGTTTCTTCAAAGGAAGCTAATACAAAGACGATTTCAAGTGTGTTTATATCTTGAATTCATTTTTTTGTCAAATCTATTAGGGGTTCTAATTAACAATTGAATTTCAGGCACAAATAGAAAAAACTCCCTTGTTAAGGAGTACAAGTCTATAGGTAGTAGCACAATTTCTCCTATAGATTCCTCAAAGAAGAAACCAGTTCAAGTTGTTGATAATTCTTTGCCTATAAATCCTTACTACTCGGTGACTATTAAATTATACAATATAAACAATTTCTCTGCTTTGGTAAGACTTGATTTGCATCACTCATGATGATGTATCCATTTTTTGTTTGGTCTTGACATGTTGTAATTATTTTGGTTCTGCAGTATCTTCCAGTAGAGTTCACTAGATTGTACATGTCCAATAGGGAAATGCTCGTGAAACTTCAGGATTCCGACTATAATGAGTGGAAAGTTCGCTGCATTAAGCATGAGAGTAGGCGAACTCTTCTATCTGCAGGATGGGCTAGATTCGCGAAAGAGAAAGACTTGAGAGTTGGAGATGTATGTGTATTTGAACCAATCCGGATTAACAAAGAAGTTATGTTGAAGGTGAGAATATCTCGTGCCATAGACTATGCAAAAACGTAATCTAAAAATCTTAGATTGAATCGAATTTCAAATAAATTGTACTTGTGCTTTTGTACAACGTTAATGCAAAATCCCTTTTATTTACATCTCATGTTTTCCTTCCCTATCTCTAGTGAATTGATTTATCTTCTCCGTAATCTATATGTGTGATGTTGTGTTACTTTGCTTGCATAATATGGTCACTATATCTCAAAACTCTTATGTATGGATCAAGAATCCTTATCTTCAAACCCGATTAACCCTTACCAACACTGTGGAAAAGCACCCATTAACATTTCACCTGTTCACTGTTGACCCACTCATGAACCTCTAGTGTTTAGTCTTGACCCACTTGAGGGACAACAAGAATATACCAATATGTCTTTGTCTGCTATTTGGTAGTTTGAAAAGTTAAAGGAGTTTATTATGGCATAACTAAAAGTTGAAGTATGTCGGTCCGTTGCTGATGTCTGAGTGCTATATCTTGACAATAAACATTTTCAATTAGGCGATTCATTAGTAACATACTTGTTATCACTATTTGCTCGGGGCATTATATCTAAGAGGTTTCTTTGGAAAGATTATGTACACCATGAAACGTAGATTGTCGAATTGAAAAGCACAAAAACTTATCTTTTATTGGGCGTATAACATTGTTGCAATTGGTTTTGAGTTCTATCAATGTATATATCATACAGACGATGAAACATCCCTCCGTATATTTGTGCAAGGAGATCGTTTGCATCACTCTGAATTTCATTTGTGGATCGTCTTAAGAGGGAAGAAAAATACACTACTGGTTTGGGATAAAATACGTACATCAAAGGACAGCTCTCACTAATGTAGACTAAACAAATAAAAGACAATTAGAATTTTTACAACCCGATTTATTTCAAATAAGACTACTTGGCTACTTAAAAAACAAATCCATTTTCAAAGGTATAATATATATGTATTTCATGATCATTAATATTTTTAATTAAAATATAAATATTATATATTGGAAAGAAAATATAACAAGTTGAATTAGCTTAATTAATTAGCCAAAACTTTACTATTTATTTAGCAATTAAAGCAGGGGCGGAGCCAGGATTTTTGTTTGAGTGGGGCCAAGGGGGTTCGGGGGCAACGCCCCCGTTTTTTTTTTTTTTTTTGGTTAATTACACTATGCATCCTTATATTTTAAAAAAAGTACGTAAAGGTCCCTATAATTTTTAAAGAATGCTTTAAAAGTCTCTATATTTTGCAAAACACTATATTATTAACTTAATGTGCTTAAATAGGCAAGTCTGTGGTGGATAAATGATTGGCTTTATCGGTTTATTAGATGATGGTTAAGCAAATGTGGTACTTACCAGATGTTTTATAGAAAAAATTTAAGAAAGTGGGATATTTTACGGAAAGATTACGTATTTCGTAAAAGTTAGGGGGGCCAAGCAAAAATTTAGAAGCCAATTATGTTATTTTTTTTTTAAAGGTTATAAGTTTTTTTTTTAAAACTCAAGGGGGTCCATGCCCCCCCCCCCCCCCCCTTCGTTGGCTGTGGCTCCGCCCCTGAATTAAAAGAGTATAAAGTAAAAAGTACAAGGTTCAAACTCTCTCCCTGAACATGGGTAACCTAATTCTGATTTACTTGGAATATGTATAAGAAGACTTGCATATTTCTACGAAAATAGTCGTGGTACGCTCAAATTGACCCAGACCACTCATTTACCAAATAAAAAGACAAGGATTTCAACTAAATAGGCTTAATATATGTAATAATATGATTTATTTGTAATAATATTGGGGCATCTAATATTGGTTGAAAGAATTTTACATGACCACATACTATAATATTTTCAAATAGAACAAAACTTACATAAACACAAGTGACAAAATAAATGTGTAGTATAAAGGTTGTGAATGAGGAAAGTTGTGTTGTATAATAGATTTGCAAACTTTGTTGTTTAACTTCGTAACCTGATTTGATCAAAGCTTAAAATTAATTGAGTCGAGTTAGAGATATTAATATTTCTTTCTTTAACTTTTAAAAATATTTTGTTAAAGGGGTGAAAATAATTTTAAGTGCTTTTTCCAAAAAGCATCAATTTGGTGCTTCTCATAAAAGTGTTTTTCAGAATAAAAAAAAAAACACACACAAAGTCATATAACCGGTCTAAAGGATACTCTTCATTAACAAAATTGTTTTTTTTCTGTTTATTAATCGCATATACCCTGTTTTTGTTTGTTTTTAACTATCTTGGTATATTGTCTTTTTGTCCAACAATTTTTAATTATTTTTGTGTGTTTATGTTTTAGGGTTTTGTGCAAAACTTGATTTTGTTTATTCCAATTCTGTGTATTCCTGAAACACACAAAAATCAGAATTGTGTATTCTTAGAACGCACATATATAAGATTTGTGTATTTATGGTACACACAAATCTCAAATTTGTGTATTCATAGAACACATAAAAATCGAATTTATGTATTCCTAGAATACACAAAATTGATTTTGTTTGCTCCAATTCTGTGTATTCTTGGAACACACAAACCTCAGATTTGTGCTTTCCTGGAGCACACAAATCTAAGATTTGTGCATTCCTGGAACACACAAATCTCAGATTTATGCATTCATGGAACACATAAAAATCAAATTTGTGTATTCATGTAATACACAAAACTTGATATTGTTTGTTCCAATTCTGTGTATTCCTGAACACATAAATCGCAAAATTGTGTATTCCTGGAACACACAAATCTCATATTTGTGTATTCATGGAACACATAAAACTCAAATTTTTGTATTCATGGAACACATAAAACTCAAATTTGTGTATTCCTGGATTACAAAAAAGTTGATTTTGGTTGTTCAAATTATGTGTGTTCCTGCAACGCACAAATCTCAGAATTGTGTGTTCATGGAACACATCAAAAAAAAAATCGAAAAAAAACTTTAAAAAATTTTGGGAAAAAAATGTTTTCGAAAAAAAAAATCGAAAAAAAAAATAAAAATAAAAAAAACTAAATAAATATTATTATAATTAAAGTAATTAATTAATTTCCTATGGGTATTTTTGTAATCTTCCATTTTTTGTGCTTAAGTAGGAATTAAGTTGAAATTGTAATTAATTGAAATTTTTTACACTTTCCGTGTAATTAATTAGGCGTTGCCCCTTAAAATTAAGTTCATGAGGAAGTAGGATTTGATTCCAAATGTTATAATTTTGCAATTTTTGTAAAAAATGGTCCAAATTTAAAAGATTCGTACATGATCCCAAAATATTTAGGACCATCTCTAACAACCAAATGTGTGGCTTTGATGCTAGGTCTGAATCTCACCACTATCGACGAGCAATACCACTACCTCTATAGCCTTTGTCGTCACTTATAAGCCTTAGAACCACCGCTAATAATTTTTTGAGAGGATTCCGGCAGAAGGGGGTTAAAGGTTTAAGAAATGTGAGAATTATATATATATGTATGAAAATAGTATAATTTATTTTAGATTTATTTGTAATTTTAATTCTGATTGGCCTCTTGTTATATCATAATAGGAGACTGTTAGGTTTGAGCTTTTTAGGGAATGTCTTCAAAACCTTTAGGAGAATCTCTTTAAAAAGTAATATTGTTTTCTTTGGCGAGTAATATTATAATGTGTTATATATATATATATATATATATAAGATTGAAGAGATAGCGAAACAACATGTCAATATGCATTTCAAATATATTTCTCGACAGTTCAATGGTTTGGCCGACAAAATTGCGCGTTAGAAATGTGGGGTGGTTCCCGCTGGAATCCCGATTCACTAGATTTGGAATTGGTTGACAACAAATTGTGATTCGTATATGAGTAACGCAGGATATTACCTCAAATCGCAACACTTTTTTATCACCTCTTATGTGGACCAATTATAAAAGAAAGATAAATATATGATTGACCATTTAAAATCGGGTGAATTATACATAGGGTCTTGAAGACCATATTTTTTTCTTTATAGAGTATGGTCCAGGAATTCCTTCTTATTAGAGACCTCTGTTTTGACAATTGTCTTTCCTACCTTACTAACACTAAAAGACAAAGAAAGTGTGATGTCACTATTTCTCTCTCCACTACCACTACCCACCTACCTCCGACCTCTGACCTCCGACCACCGACCTCCGACCACCGACCTCCGACCTCCGACCACCGACCTCCGACCACTAGTCACCGGTCACCGGAAAAAACATAGAGTATCGGATAAAATTGATGAGTATCGGAAAAACTGAGAATACTCTATAAAATTGCTGAGTACTCTATATATTTTAATGAGTACTCTATGTAATTTAATGAGTACTCTATATATTTTGATGAGTGCTTCAGATAATTTTGATGAGTACTCCGGATAATTTTGATGAATATCTGATAAATGTGATGAGTACTCCGTAATTTTGATGAGTACTCAGTCAAATTGATGAGTATTATTAAAAAAACAAAGCATAAATAGTCAAAAAAATGCTTTATTCATTTTTATTACACATTTTTAAATAAATTACAAAACAATATACAATTAAAAATAAATAAATTAAGCTAGCTACTATTTTGTTTAACCATATCCGGTCAAACCAGATCTAGATCTGGAAAAAAAAAACTCCTCCTGCGTACCATGTACGCCACCATCACCAACTAACTTCGCCGGCGAATCAGGAGGTCGGAGGTAGGTGCTGCGAGGACCTGCTGCAATGGCCACAAACAAGCCAACATCGCTGTCAGCCACCACCGCCGTCAGCCACCACCGCCGTCAGCCACCACTGCTACACTCCTCCAGCAAATCTGCTGCTACAATGGCTTCGCTGTCTTCTTCGATCTCCAAGGCCGAGAGCTCTGCCATTAGCAACCTCCATGGACGAGCAGATCTGTTGCAATGGAACTCGAACAAGAAGAATAAGGAACTTCTGTCTCCGATTTTGCTGGAGTATTGGTGCTCGCCCGATCTGCAGCTTCATCTTCTTCTTCTTCACAAGAGTGAAGATGCTGTGAACTCGAGAAGACTCAGCGCTGCACGAACCATGGAAAAGCTTTACATATCTGAAGTATTATAGAGAGTACTCTGATTTTGCTGGAGTATTGGTGCTCGCCGGAGCTTCAAGAAGAAGAAGGAGCTTCAACCTCCATGGAAGGAGAGAGGTGAGCTCGGTGGTGGTGGTGGGGTGTCCATTTCGGTGGTGGTGGAGTGGCCATTTCGGTAGTGGTGGCTATATAGAGATTTGGGCTCGGTGGTGGTGGTGGGGTGGCCATTGAGAGGAGAGAGAAATCTTGGTGGTGGTGTCGGTGGGTGTAGAGAGGAGAGAGAATTAGTGAGTTTTATAAGATTTTGTTTTCTATTTCAGAAATGCTATATTTAGTATATATAGGGGGAAAAAACAAAAGAGGGTAGGAAGATAATTGGGATATTAGGTCTTATGTGTTAAATTCTTATTGAGGTCTTTAGTAAGAAGAGAAGGAAAGTAGGGTTTGGGTTTAGAAGAGAGGTGTGTGTTCAAGATCTTAAGTGGCATTTTCTCATTTAAAATCCACTTACAAGATTATAAAAGTGTGATATAATTAGAGTGTTATCCAATATTACTCATTATATATATTTTTGATATATTTTTCAACTATGGTAATTTAGAAGAATATTTTATTAGGATAATAAATATAGTAAATTCTACAATAATATATTAGTTTTTAGTTAATTATGAGTTTAACAAATCTATTTTGTATTTCAAAAATAAGGTGGCATGTGAAGAATCCAATTTGTCAATATTTTATAATTATATAAATGACAATATTTCACATGCTAAAGAAACTATCAAGTCGTAGTTCTCACCCAACTAAATAAAATCACTTTCATAACTCTTGTAACTTCTTTGTCATATAAATTATTTTTATTAATATAAGAGCAAGACCAATGGGGTCTTCAAATGTTACATTTGAAGACCCAAAACTAAAACAATCAACAAAAGCAACACCATACACGGGATGGAATAAAAATTTATTGGACCTAATTTGTGACAAAAGAGAGATACATGAAATTAACATGGCACATCTAATCAACATTCAGAAAGAAGATAGAATCATTTGGCCCCACACTAAAGACGGCGATTACACTACAAAATCGGGGTATCATTTATTGGTCAACGAGGAAGTAATGAATGAGTGCAACTCATCAAAAAAAGTTTGTGAAGAAGGAAAACCAGATTTATGGAAATTAATATGGTCAACCAATGTACCAACGAGAATGAGAAACTTTGTATGGAAATTAATTAGGAATGCAATCCCGACTAAGAAAAACCTTAAAAAGAAAAAATGCATACAAGAGGTAACATGTGAATGGTGTGAAGGAGACGAAGAAACAAGTGAACACTTATTTTTGCAATGTCCATTAAGCATAGCCACGTGGGCGGAATCTCCTTTGCAACTGAAAATTAACAAAGAAGATAAACTCACTTTTAAAGATTGGTTTGTCGATACTATAGAAAGTTATACAACAAATGGTTGGGAAAAGAAAAAACTATCTAGTACAATAATTGTATTACTTTGGAATATCTGGAAAGCTAGAATGAGAGGATTCCACGAAAAAAAGAAATGGGATGTAAATGAAATAATAAACAATTCGAAAAGAACTATTGAGAAATTATACGCAAATGATCAGAAGGAGAGAAATAAAAAAACATTATCAAATCCAGACCAGGACACCGAGATTGGCAACTTCAACAAGGAGGAGTATATAACCTTTAAAACAGCAGATATAAACTGGTTTAACGATACATCTTTCATAAATGGAAATGAGCGAGCAGGGATCGCCTCTATAGGAATAGACAACAGAGGAATTATAAAAAAGAAAATAGGGAGAACGAGGTTGGTCAGAAGTGCAGCAGAAGGGGAGGCATACGCAATACTACAAGCAATGAAAGAATCAGAAGATTTTAAATCCAATAAAATCAACTTTTACACTGACAACTTATCAATCGTACAAGCGATATATAACAAAAGGAAAATAGATTGGAAAATGCAGCCAATTATAGAAGCAATTTGGATTTGGATGAAGAGATTCCCGGAGTGGAAAATTTTCCATATCAAAAGAGATCATAACGTAGTAGCTGATATAGCATCAAAATATTGTAGGAAAAACAGAGACTTAGATCATATTAGTCTAGAATCAATAAACAATAGTGTAATTAATTTGTTTGTATCCCATAATTGTAACAACTCTTAACTTTTTCAATTCAATGACAAAAAAAAAAAAAAAAAAAGCAACACCAATGCAATATTTAAAGACCGATCAAATATAGAGATAAAGACTGGGTTTTCAATTTTATTGTCAAATTTGGCCAAATTTATACATACCAATTATCTGCCAAAAGAAGTAAAAGCTGCAGAATTAAAACAGAAAGAAGAATAAACTATCACCAAAAATGATTATCATTTACAAACAAAATATATAATCAAAATTAAAAGAATCCAAACTTCAAATTGTTACCGTTGCATAATTACACAACCCAAAAAGAAACGGTAATATTTCTTCCTGTTGAATGTTTGTTGCAGAATCTTGAAATTACTATTATATAAACACCGATACAAACTTAAACAACACACCAGATTTTCATCAAGACTCAGATTATCCACTGCTTCATCAAGGCTCAATTCAGCCACTGATCAACAAAAAAAGGTACATCCTATATGCTAATTGTTGATAAATTAAAGAGTATCTTACCAAAAGTATATAAGAAGAGATCAAATAGAATGTAGAGAGATTTCTATTTGTATATAGATATGTATATCTGATCCCCTGTATGTATCTATTTGTTTTGATAAGTTGTTCATTTGAGGTCGATGATGACTTGGTTGAGCGGCAATAGTTTTTTTTGTATTAGATGTATAATATAAGGCATAGATCGGTGGAAGGGAAAGTGTTTCAGAAGAAGGATAAAAGTGTTCTGAAGAGAAGAGAAGGAGAAGATCGGTGGCCTTGAGTTTTAATTAGAATGAATAATTAATTAAAGATGTTAACATATATATACTAATACTAATACTAATTGCATATTAGTCCTTTTTGTTAATTATATTTTGTTATTAATCCTTTTTTAGTATTATTAATCAAATTTGATCCACTTATTTTAATTAATATTTTTTTTAGTCATTTTAAATAATTTTTGTGAAATATATAGTTTAAAGTTTTAGAATAATGTATATTGTAAAGTTATATTTTGATTAGCTAACAATTTTTTGAACCTTATTTTTTTAGTGTGTGATAACATGGCAAACACAAACAAAGTTTCAAAAGGTTCTAATTATTCTGAAGAAGAAGATATAGCATTATGTCGTGCTTATGTTCCTATTAGCGAAGATGGTATAATTGGATGTAGTCAATCAAAAGAAACCCTATGGAGCCGAATTCACGAGAAATTCTTGGAGTATTGCATACCCCCCCCCCCCCCCCCCCCCGGTACGACTAGAACACCAAACAGTTTAAAACAACGGTTTAGCGTAATCAGCAAGGCATGCACAAGATATGCTGAGTGCATGAAAGAGGCAAAAATGCGACCAAGGAGTGGTGCAAATGCCAGTGACATGGTAAGAATTAATTTACAACCCTATATTTTATCTATGTAAATTTGATTATCTCTTAATTAATATTTTAATACATTTGAGTACGTTTTTTGTAGGTTGGTGATGCTATTGAGTTATATAATTCGGGGGGGGGGGGGGGGGGGGGGGGGGAAACGTTTCATTTTCGATCATTGTTGGAAATATTTAAAGGAGGGCCATAAATGGAAGATGATTCTTGAGATCAGTTCTCCAGTTATGAACATGTATCCACTGGGAGCAAACTTTAATGAAACAGGTCCTAATTTAACTCCCACTGGTACTCCATCTCCATCTTCAATGGAATTAGATAATCCGGAAGAGTCTGTGCCTGAGACACAAACAGAGCCTGGAGGATCAAGAACCATGGGAATCAAGAAGGCTAAGAGGCTAAAATGTAAGGAGAAGGCCATTGTAGGGCAAACTTTAGCTGAAATACAAGAAAAAGAGGAAAGACTTAAAAGATTTCAAGAAGCTTATATCGATAATCGAGATTCAAAGATAATGAAGATGAAGGTCTCCACGATCGAAAGTCCAGGAAGAAGAAGGTGGGTAATACATAAACAACAAGAGATTATTTCAAGATTACCCATGTCCGCTCGTGAACTATTTAGAGAAGATGACTACCGTCCCGAAATGCCTCCACGTACCGAGGATCTATAAAATCATTTGTGTCTTTATTGATATTTAAGTTTAGGTGTGTTTTAGTTTTAGAATGTAATTTTTTTATATATCAATGTAATGCTTTTATTTATCATTTTAATCTTTTTAATTATCTATTTTGGTGTGCTTGACTTTCTAACTATTGCGTCTGTGAGATATTTAAGTTTTAAAATTATATAAATGATAAAATGACTTCAAATTGAAACTTACTTGAAATTAAAAATTACATGAAATTAAAAGTTACATGAAATCAAAATTACACAAATTAAAAATTACATAAATTAAAATCACACAAATTGAAAATCACATAAATTAAAAATCGTACAAATTGAAATTACGCGACTAAATCATCAATTCTCGTAACGGCTTTCATTCCAGACATGTGCAATAAGATCATTTCGTAGCTGAAAATAAGCTGCAGAATCCCTAATATGAGTGCGATTACTGAGAAATTGAGTAATGGTTATTGCGTCTCGAGTTAACACAGCAGGAGGTGACGTGCTATGGTACCTTGACGGATCATCGACATAATCATCACCATTCACGAGTCGGTTGTCTTCAACAATCATATTGTGAAGAATTATACATGTTTGCATAAGGTTACTAAGATCGCTTTGCTTCCAAAAACGAGAAGGTCCTTTAAGAATTTCCCATTTTATCTGGAGAATTCCGAAAGCCCTTTCAACGTCCTTACGAAATGCCATTTGTTATTTGTTAAATTCTTTTTTATCTCGTTCAGTTGCATTCGGAATTGCTTGAACAAGGGTGGACCAACGAGGATATATACCATCAGCTAGGTAATATCCTTGTGTGTATTCTCTACCATTAACAGTATATTGAACAGGTGTATTTAAACCCTCAAGAACATCATTGAATATTGGTGAAGTGTATAGTACGTTAAGATCATTAGACGCACCTGGGGTGGGCCAAAGTACGAATGCCAGATCCAAGTGTCATAGGATGCTACAGCTTCCAGTATGGTTGTGGGTTTACCATGGTGTCCCTTATAGTGACCGGCCCATGCGGGTGGACAAGATTAGACCTAATCCGTTTTCACCATCTATATAAGCCCTCTTAGACCTCATTATTCAGAACCTCTCATATTTTCTTCAAATTAAATCATCCTTAGAGAGAACGTCAAGAGGCGAAAGCAAGAGCAGTAGCTGGAGAATACATTTTTCTCCAACAATAGTTCTTTTCATCCCTTCAATTATGTTTCATATTCTATTTCTGTAATTTAGGATAATGTCTTTTATTTAATTATTTTTAGTTTTTCTTTCGAACATGAGCTAAATTATTAAGTACTTAAGAATCACAAATAATGGGTTGAAGCCCTAGTTAATACCTTGACGGGGGTTTAATTACGGACCTAGGTAATAGACGTGTGGTATTCATCAATGACTCTGACGCGCTTGACTAATTACATAACCAATTGGGTAAGAGACTAAAACCGTTTGAAAGTAGGTATAATCGTCCTAACGGAGTTTATAATACCGTCGGATAACTCCTAAGTCCCCCTTGACGGGGGTTAGGAGATTATAGAATCCCAACTAATATTTGAATGACAACTCTACCCTTAAATGAAACAGTAATTGCATTGATTTAGGTGAATTCCCTTGCGAGACTCAAGTACATCTCTTATTCTTGCGTCCATCTCTTATTTACTTGCATTCTTTCTTTTCAGTTAATCATTTAAGCACTTTATTTTACTGCGTTTTTAGTCCTTAACAAAACCCAACAAATATCTTTATATTTTATTTTCTGTATTAGCAATTACTACTATTTATTTATTGAACACTTGGGTTATACCAGTCCAATCTATGAGCACGAAATTCCGATTATCGGTTTATTACTTGAACGACCCGTACACTTACGGTATGCGAATCCTCTATTTTATTACATAATTTTATAACACACCAGAACCCACCAGTAGGTCAACTCTTCTATCTGCACGATGGGCTAGTTTCATGAAAGCGAAAGTCTTGAGAGTTGGAGATGTTTGTGTATTTGAACCAATCCGGATTAACAAAGAAGTTATGATGAAGGTGAGAATATCTCGTGCCATAGACTATGCAGCAAACGTAAACTAAAAATCTTAGATTGAATTGAATTCCAAATGAATTGTACTTGTTCTTTTGTACAACTTTAGTGAGAAATCCCTTTTATTTACTTCTTATGTTTCCTTACCTATCTCTTTCTAGTAAATTGATTTATCTTCTCTGTCATCTATCTGTTTGACTTTGTGTTACTTTTCTTGTATAATATAATCACTATATCTCAATACTCTTTGGATCAATAATCCTTATTTTCAAACCCAATTAACCTGTATCAGCACTGTGGAAAAGCACCCATATAACTCCCAAAAGTAACATTTCACCCCTTCTCTGATGACCCACTCATGAACCTCTAGTGTTTGGTCTTGACCCACTTGAGGGACAACAAGAATATACCAATATGTCTTTGTTTGCTATTTGGTAGTTTATAAAAATTTAAGGAGTTTGTAATGGCATAACTAAAAGTTAAAGTATTGTCGGCCGGCTGCTTATGTTTGAGTGCTATATCTTGAGAATAAACATTTTTAATTAGGCGATTCATTAGGAACCTACATGGTATTACTATTTGCTCGGGGCATATTCCCAGAGGCTTAATTTAAAAGATTACGGACACCATGAAACGTAGATTGTCAAATTGAAAACACAAAACATTGTCGTAGTTTGTTTTGAGTTCTATTTCTGTATATATTATGCTGACTATGAAACCTCCCGTATATTTGTGCAAAAAGATTGTTCGAATCATTCCGAATTTTATTTGGGATTCGTTGTAAGATGGAAGAGAAATATATTAGGTGGTTTGGGATAAAATATGTACACAATGCAGTAGGAGAGCTCAAACTAATGTAGACTAATCATATAAAGGATAATTTGAATTTTCACAACCCAATTCATTTCAAATAAGGCCACTTGTCTACTTACAGGTATTAAGTTTACAACACTAAAAATATAATAAAACGAGTCTCAAGTCCCTGTTGAGTATCCACATGTATAGCCATGTGTAAATAAAGATATTAATCAATATAATATAGACATAAACACAAATGACTAATACCATATGTCCAAGTATTACAAATGTAGTGTCTCTTTGGAAAAGTGCTTTTTGGAGAAAACACTTTATAAAAAGCACTAAATATGTGCTTCATAAAAAAGCAGTTAAAGTAATTTTAAATTTCAAAATTATTTCAATAATTTTTTTAAATTTCAAATTTTATTCAAAAAGTGCTTATTAGTTATAAAATAAGCACTTTCAAACGAGCCCGTAACTAATAAACACAAAAAGTGCTTACTTATTCGGCGGGATCTCTTGAAGAGATAAAAAAAGGTCAAAAAAGGAAAAAACATATAGTTCAAAAGTATATTTAATCAATAGGTAGGGTTATCCTTCTCTTTTCAAAGATTTGAAAACTAGTTTAAAAGTACATTTTATCAATATAGTTCAAAACATCAAGAAAGGAACAAACATATAGTTTAAACAGATTTTCAAAATGAACATGCAGTTTCATGATTCAGTGTTTCCTTTGAACCTAAATTGTGGGATCTCTACTCTGCTAGGTAGGGTTCCTATCATGGAAACTCAGTTTCCATAGGCTTTAGACCTATTCCCCTTGACAACACGCGTACTTGGTCTCTTTGTAGACATTTGGTCAGTAGATCTACTATGTTATCATTTGATCGAACATAATCAATTGTGATAAATTCATTTGAGAGTAGTTGTTTGATGGTGTTGTTTCTATACCGTATGTGTCTAGACTTACTGTTATACATCTTGTTTAGTGGCTACCACTGTCACTTTTACAATTGTAGTGTATGCAGATAGATGGCAAAGTTTTTGGCTAATTAGGATTTCCTCGGAAACTTTGTCTAACACTATAAATTCCATGGTGAATTTGGTTATGCACATTTTCTTAATGAATTTATAAAACATGGATGCTCCTCCTAACATGTAGACAAATCCACTTATGAATTTTGAGTCTGTGGAGTCCTATAACCAATTTTCATCGTTGTATTCCTCTAGTAAACTGGATCTCCTGTATATAGAAACTCTTTGTTCATAGTGTATCTGAGATACCTTAGAATTTTTACAATAACAACTTTTACCTGGATTATTTGTCAACCTACCTAACTTGCTTATTGCATGAAAAATATTTGGCATAGTATAGTTTGTTAGGTACATTAGACTCCCTATAACACAAGAGTATTCTAACTCGTTGATTATATCACCAGTGTTCTTAGAAAGATGTAAGTTTACATCAACATGTGTCTTATCGATCTTTTTTTTACCTTTACTAAATTTGTTTAATACTTTCTCAATATGATGTGACTGAGATAGTACAATTACTTCAAATATTATGAAAATCTTGATGCCCATAATAATATCTGCAAGACCTAAATCTTTCATGTCAAATTTACTTGAAATCAACTTCTTGATAACAGTAGAAACGTCGTTATTACTTCTAATGATCAACATATCATCCACATATAAGCATACAATGAAATATGTTTTTTATTTTATTTTACTTACACATTTATCACATTTATTTATCTTTAAGTCGTTCAAGATCACAACCTTGCCAAATTTATTATGACATTGCTTTGGTGTTTGTTTCAAACCATATAAAGATTTAACAACCTTACATGTTTGCTTCTCTTTACCTGGAACAACGTAACCTCAGGTTGTTCCATGTATATTTATTTATCTAGTTCTCCATTAAGAAACCATCTTTACAGCCATTTGATGAATTTTAAGCTCGTATATCCAAACTATAACAATTAACATTTAAATGGATGATATTCTTATGACTAAAGAATATGTGTCAAAATAGTCAAGTCCTTTCCTTTGACTATAACCTTATACACCAAGGCGAGCCTTTTATCCACTCCGAGGTATTTTTTATTTTTTGTGCTTAATCATTGAATGCGAAATCAGTACAACGTGTTATATATAAAGATCCAATACATTTTTTTATACTCTGATGTATTTTTTTTTAGATTACGTTGTTAGGGCGTTTTTATTTGTTTTTTATTAATGAGCTTTAACACACACACACACACACACACACACACACACACACACACACACACACACACACACACACACACACACACACACACACACACACACACACATATATATATATATATATATATATTTGCATGATTCGTTTTTTCTCTTTATGGTTGTTTTGGTAGTTATATGTATTTGTTGGTTTGTCTTTCAATGATTTCGATATACGCCTGATTTGTATGTAGTTGTGTACATTTTTTAGAGGGATGTGTTTTTGCTGATTTGTTCTATATATCTATTGATATCTTTTTATGGAGCCTGAAAATCTAGATATGCATGATATTTTTACACAACCCAATTGTTATATGTTGGGCTATGACATAACGTAATAGTGGGCTAGCAGATCAATCAATATATGTTATTTGTTTTCTTCCATTGAAATACAGTACTAGTTACGGTTTTATTGCAACATGTGTTTTTATGGCAAGTAACATTTTTTGTTCTCAAATGTTTGTCTCTATAACATTTATCATGGGTTCAAATGCAATGTGTGTTTTTCGTTACGCGATGAGAAAGCTCTAAAGTTGTTGTGTTGCTTTAATTTTTTTTTCATTTGTTGTGAAGTGTGTGTCTGAAACACGGATAGACCTCAACCTTAAGTGTTTTCATTTGTTCATTTGCTGTGAAGTGTGTGTCTGAAACATGGATGGACTGCGGCGTTGACTATCGGTCAACTGACAGAAATATTAAAAAAGGGTCACGGTTGTCGTAAAGTGGAACACGAAAGGTCATCTCGAAGAATTTCAAACATCAGGTGCCTCTACTGCATTTTCGGCAAAGATCAAGGACCAAGAGTTTCACCCTATTTTTTAAAAAAAATTTATGAATCAATAAACAGTAAAACCTATTTTTTATCAAAAATAAAAATAAAATTTTATTTTAAGCTAATATTCTCCACTTATAAATCATTATATAAAATATAGTATATGATAATAATCGAACAAGAGGATCTTTATACTACAAAGTACAAACTAGTGAAAATTTATCTAATTGGTTTTTTTTATAGAAGAAAAGCCACTTTGGACTCAAATCATTGGTTTAGTTTGAATATATACCCAGTGAGCTAATTCCAACTAGTTATCTAATTGGTTTTGAATAAAGCCAACCTAACAAAATCATCTCGATCCAGATGAACTATTTTACCAAAGTTTTTTTTTTTTTTTCAAAATAAGCGTTTGAAGCAATGATAGTCTTGAATAATTAATGGTTAGGTTGTGACAAGATATTCTTGCAATTATTTATACTTATTACTACAAAAATTCCCTTGACAGAAAAAAACTACGAAAATTCAAGGATAGCAATTCTTTAGATGACAAAATGGAAAACTCAGAAAAAAATTGTATGGATATTGTTAATTGAATGAAAAAATAAATCTATTTTATGAATATAATTATGAAAAGAAATTTGAAATAACAACAATTTATGAATAAATTAATTTCTGCATTTAAACTACCATGGAAAGTGGAAACTAATTGTTAAGAAAATTAATGATATTGATATTGGTTAGACTAAAACATCAAATGCCGAAACGTCTACAAGAAACTTTACTATTCATACTGGTCGAATAAAGGTGATCAAGATCATCAATGGCATCATTGAAGCTCTTCTTCAAGATCATTGTCTGCTCCACCCTCCATGACCGAAAGCTGGTAACATATTCTTAAATTGATATTTAGTATGTTTGTTAGCATTAATATATACATACATACATATATATACTATTTTTCTATGATTTAATATATCTGATTCCATCGAAGGAGAAGGACCACACTTAAAGATCAATAGTTGCTATAATTATTATACTATACATGAATTCTGATTAGTCTCACAGATTCGTTACTTTAATGTGCAGAGGCTACCGGATAAATTTGTCAAGAAATATGGAGATGAATGAAGGATTCGCAATCACGGATATATCAAATATACGCAGCGGAAAAATATTGCAATCCTAAGCCAATCTAGTTGCAATTTAAAATTTTAAACAGAAACAAAGAATTCGATTACATACCTTAATCTGTTGTATGAGAATCGAATTGCCCAGTGAATAACTTAGCTTCAAAATCTTGAAGCCTCCACGCTTTGCACACCGAGCTTTGATCCTTGCTTTCAGAATCAAAATTCTGACTTGGAAACCAAAAAAAACTTTTTCTTTCTTGTGGAGTTTTCTTGGAAGAAAACTGATGAGAAGTTATTTCCATATAATGATTTCTCATTATATTTGTAATAACACTAGAAGAGAATATGAAAAGGTAGGAAGTGAAAAGTCAAAAGTCAGGAACGTATAATGAAAATTAATTATCTTAATAATTTGGTCCACTATCCACTTCGGAAGTGGACTTGGACTTTTTACATTATACAAAATGACTTGACTAGCCTAGCGGTTAGTGACATATTCACACTACTAGAGGTACGTGGTTCGATCCACAAACCTATCATGTTTTTCCTTTTTTCCCTTTTTTCTCTTTTTTCTCAATTTGGTCTAATATTAGAATATTAATTTGTGCTAGCAAATTAATATACTAATATTCCAAGTATATAATTAATTAAAATCTATTATCCGATAATAAAATCAATTAATAACATGAAACAAGATCAATGCACTCGTTAGTGTGCGACTACGTGGGTTCATCGTTAAACCGGTAGTAGTTAACTTAGTTAACTACTAATCGAGGTTGGCGTCTAACAACACTCCCCAACGACCGGATAACGTGAAGTAACTCTGTACAAAGAACCCGGTAAAGGATCATACACGTATTCCTTCTATCTTTACAGCTCCGGATTATCCTGGGATATGGTACAACTGTCAAATCCCATTTAGAAAATCAACTACGTTACACGTCGATTATCAACGATTGACGAATGACCTAAGAAACACATTTCTTCATTCATTCTATCACCTTGGCCAAGGATTTGATACAATCGTTATAATCTTATGACATCGTAGAGCTCAAACTCTTTACCTAGAGTTGATAGATTCCATCTTGACTCATCCCTAGGAGCATATATACTTAGTTGTATCCAATATCTTTTCGACTAGCATTATGACACACTAGTAGTCCAGTATCAAAACACAACAAGCATATACACAACAATAGTGATGATCTCAGGTCAAAGGATTACATGCATAAAATTCCTTCTAGAGATTAACCTACTTGACAGTTCAAGGTAATTAACCATTAGGAATCTCTACTTTTTAGTCGGTTCGATAATCACATCTCTATGTGCATTATCTATGCACCTAACTCGGTAAACGAGAACTACCGATATTTATCCAATAAATACTTGTTAGCTACATATTAATCTAACTGGATCATCGAGGTCCTAACTCGATGATTCTACGATTAAGAACAAGTTTAGATTAAGTCCTATAAGCTAGATTCTCATTATCATAACACCTTATGATATCTAGTTCGTAACTTAATCAAGGATTTTGCCTTTATATTATGTAGATTAATACCATAATCATAAAGGCTTGCCATAGATTCAAGGAAACAATTTCTTTAATCAAAACTGTAGGGATAACTATTATCGTGTACAGTAAACACTTGTGTTCAATTCATTACAAGACGATCGGGGCTAGGGCATAATTCCAACAATCTCCCACTTGGCCTAGACCCAATCGTTCAAGTACCATAATTCATAAACAGTTTGTTCTCATCAGACTCTTCTGATAGACAACTTAGATGAATAGATATACATCGTGTTCCTTCTTCTACCTATTTAATGTGATCATATTCATGTTCAATTATATCTCGAATCAAGCGGTAGTACTGCAGAATTTGTTTGGATCTATAGTTTATTCTAGGTTTCTTTAATCATACAATATCTCAAATATTGTAATCGTATAAAGAAACAATATCTACATCGTGAAACCACACTATGTATATATAAAGAACTATTTTATCCAAACCACTGGCATAGTTGCATCTTATGCTGCTATGTATTCTACTTCTAGTAACCGAAATCTGCTACAGTGTCTTGATTGGAACTATTCCAATTTACTTCTCCTCTATATAGACACAACCATATCTTGATTTGCTATCATCCACGTTGGAAGCAAAATAAGCATCTATATACCCAATTAGCTTCAACTTATATTCTCCACATATGAGGAATTGGTCCTTAATACTTCTTAAGTACTTAAGGATAGTCTTTACTACTTCCCAACATTCCTCATCAAGGTTACCTTCATACCTACTCGCTACTCCTAGCGTGTAGTGTACTTTAGGTCTTATACATTTTTCATGGTGTGTTAGATAGATCCTTATTGTTTTAACAAATAGGACTATACACATTCATTCTCTTACTTTTAGGGTCCTAGAACAAACCCTAACATTAAGAGTAACTCCAAAGCCTATTGTCGAATAGATACTCTTGGAATTTCCATGCGATACTTCTAAAGAAGTATAAATGTAGTAAGATTGATATAGGTCAAGTAGCTTCTTTGATCTATCTCTGTAGATCCCAATTCAAAGAATATAAGCTACTATCCTAAATATTTCATGGAGAACTATTTAACAATCAAAAACTTGGTTAATTGCTTGGTTGGTATATCATATCCCTATGTGATAATATGTCATCTACATATAACATTAGGAAGATAAGTGTACTCCCACTAGTCCTTTGTACTCTTATGACTCTTATTCTAAAATCATAAAATCAAACTATTTGATTGTATGAAAGAGAATAATCCAACTTAGTGACATTTGTTGAACCCATTAGATGTATTTTGGAACTTACATATTTTATTATGAGTAAATGGAAATATTAGACCTTTAGGATTGGTCTTAAGGACGTCATAAACTCCCATTTAGTGAAAACTATTTTTCACATGAAATTACCATATCTCAAAATAATAGTATGTAATTACCAATCGAAGAATCTGAAATGAATTAAGCATTTCTATCATAAAGGAATTACCCATAATAAATGGGTTCCTTTTAATTTAAACGCTTAGCAATTAGAAGGACGTTATAGGTCTCTACCTTACCGTCTACTCTAATCATTTCCCTAGCACCCATTTACTATAAATGGATCTTATATCTATTAGAGATTCAAACAAAGTACTATACTTTGTTGATCCTTATAGATATTAATTCAGATTCTATGGTTCTTAACCACTTGTCACTATCTAGACTAGTCATAGCCTCTTCACAGGGATTTAGGATCATTACTTGATGGGGTTTTCATCTATATGATTTCCTCATCAAACTATCACCATTATTACAATTGACTTTGGTGTATGATGATATCTATATAACCTATAGGAGGCTTGTGTACAATAAATTCTTCTTTCTCTTGATTTGTTAACTTTTTTTTCAAGAAAGGTTCATTAATCGTCCCTAATTTCTCAAAGTGTGAGACTTGAACCTTAAATGAAACTATTAACTCATCAAGGAAAGAAAGATTGGCATGCATCAGATGCTCTTTAGCTTGTATAAATAACTCTGAAATCTTTATTTCATTATGATCTATTTCCACATTATGAATTCCTTCACTATGGAATTTCAATCTATAAAGGTTGTCTGCCTTACCACAAACCCTTTGTGTTCAGAATGGTGTGGAAATATTACCTCATTATTTCTTTGGGTATCCAACAAATCTATATTTGAAAGATATCAATTCAAGCTTAGCCATTATAAGTCGTTTGGTATAAATCAAACATTTCAAATTCTACATTTTAAGGTTTGATTTATATCATCTCCATACCACATATGGATTTCATCGACTGTTTAGTGGGACCTAAGAGTTCATTAAATATGCAATTGACTTTAAAACATAATCCCATAGGAATCTTTAAAACCTAGTGAATCACTGAGACAAAATCTAATTTTGTCATAGATAATCTATTAATCCATTGCTAAGATATTCACTTATACAGGTTGATATCTTACTTCCTACATACTCTTATATACTTGCTTTCAACTTCACTCAATAGTAATTTGAACATTTCAAATTATTTATATTGGTGTTACATTTGGTAAACACATATATATCTGATATATAGTTTGTGAAGGAGATGAAGTAAGAATATCTATCTTTGGCTAAAGTTTAGACTGGCCACATACATCAATATATAGTGGACAAAGAACTCATTAACATTGTCTCCATTTTCATCAAAATGAGATTTAGTCATATTTCATTGAGATAAGTCTCACAAGTTTCATATGATTCAAAATCATATTCTTCAAGGAAATCTTCCTTGTGAAACTAGTAATCTTTTTCTCACAATTTATGACTTAGTCTATAACACCAAAGATACGGTTTGATTAGTACGATTATCTATTTTGATTTATGACCAGAAACAATTCTAACACTGTTACGAAGTTACTTTAGGCAATTATAATCACCATATTGTAAGTATCCAATGGGGTGTAATTCATCACTATGAAAAACTCCATTGGTCATTTATATACCATAACCATCTTATGATCAAATGACTATTTTGTTCGAAAACAAGTTTACAAACAAAAATACATTTTACTTACAATATGTTTTGCCATATGCATCTTTAAAGAATTAGTTATTACAATTGTAGCTGCAACAATTGCTCCAATTACCGAAATTGTAATTTAACTTCTTTTTTCTTATTTATCTAATAATCTTTTAGATTATGCAACATTTTGCATATTTCTAACTACTACGAGTATCCAATACCCTTTCTGAGTAATTAATAGAAGTTCAAGAAATTACAGAAACAATTTCCATTAATGCCCTTACATTGTTTCTTGGTATTAGATAACTAGTATCTAATGGTCATACTAAGTTACTTATACATCTTCTAAAGATACTTAAGGATTCATGGGAATATCATGCTTAAAATGACTTTTGGAGTTCATTACTCATGGATACAAGAATATACACTTAGTACCATTACTAAGTTCGTATCACTTTAGACATGCATCATATACATTCTATGTATCCTCAAGAGACACTTTAGTCAGTAGCTCATTGAGCGTGTCAATGAGTCTCAAGTGCATAAGAAAGACTCTCAAGTTGCGGTCACAATTCTTGAGATTACCCAACCAACTTGGGACGATTGGAGAAGTGATTTAGCAGAAATATCGAGAAATCTAATCAAGAGAAGAAATAGGAAACAACGCTTTAAGAACACTATTATATAACTGTCAATGATATGGACTATTATCTAAGAGTTATATAATTGAAAACTTTAATACATGAATGAGCCCCCTGGTAGTCAGGTCGTTTCTCATGCATAATTAAAGTGAATAAATAGAAACTTTAAAACATGAATGAGCCCCCTGGTAGTCAGGTCGTTTCTCACTCATAATTAAAGTGTGGTACATTACCAATTTTATCATATAAAATAAGAGACTCAAAACTATTTAGCCCCCTGGTAGTCAGGTCGTTTCTAATTAGTTTTGTTGAGTTAATCCATCCTATAATCGAATATTATTAATCTCACATCCTCTGGGTTGTCCAGACTAAAAACGTGAACTTAATAAGTAAATTCTATTATCAAACAATATAGGGTTTTTATAATTTGTACTCGAACTACAAGTCCACCTGGTAGTCAGATCAAAACTTGTAAACTTAACAAAATTAAAACTCTAATTGCGATGGACAAGTCTCACGAAATATCATATATATCGTTTATAATAAACTCAATAATTTTTTTTTTTTTTTTAACTATTAAGTGGGAAACACCTACGATTCATAATCTAAGCGTTGGGATGAAAACCAACACGATCATATCGGAAGATCAGGCAAAAACTGTAATTTCGAAAAATACAATTTTATTGTTTATACAAATTTTTTCCTTAAAAAAAAATTGCTCTAGAATAGCAAAAACAAAAAACCTCCTGTTGTGAAATTGCATGAAAGCAATTTATTTTCTTTTAATAGTCCGGCAAAAACTAAAATAAGGACTTTCCTTATTTATATAAAAAAAAATGAAACATTAAACAATTTAATGGTTTGAAAATAACAACTCCAACTAATAAAGAAGCTTTTGTCTTGTTATACACATCACATGTGGACTTTTGGATGACAAAGGCAGTGCAAATATTTTTTTTTTTTTAAAACGAAAAGAATTAGTACCAACAGATTGCAAAACCTGAAAATTCCATTCTATAGAAAAAAACACATTATGAACATATCCTGTCCATTAGAGAGAAAAAAAAACTTTTTTTTTTTTTTTTTTTTTAATGTCTAACTTTTAGACACGTATGCAAAACACTTTGCTGAAAAAAAAAAAAAAAAAAAAAAAGCAATGCAAGACATGAACATAAGTCCTTTACATTCTCTGTCTGCGGTTAAAGAGGAAAAAAAATTGTTTCAATTTGCTTTTTTCTTTGAAAATAGTAATGTTCTGAACATCACATAAAACCAACCAAAAGGCGGCTGTAGTAAACAATTTACAAAGTACATAACTGTACACAAAAATGTGATACATCACAGTAGCTTACACAGAACCTTAAGCCTTTGTATAATTCCGCCGAACAATAGGAAAAATACAGAAATAAATTTTAATAATTAACAACAACGGAAGTCTCAAGTATATATAATCCAATTACATAAATAAATATCATCAAATAATATCTATATCTGAAACCCTAAAAACAAAGCTTAAATATTATCAAATAATATCAAGTTTAAATATCTAAATCGCAACAATTGGCTCTGATACCACTTGAAGGATTCGCAATCACGGATATATCAAATATACGCAGCGGAAAAATATTGCAATCCTAAGCCAATCTAGTTGCAATTTAAAATTTTAAACAGAAACAAAGAATTCGATTACATACCTTAATCTGTTGTATGAGAATCGAATTGCCCAGTGAATAACTTAGCTTCAAAATCTTGAAGCCTCCACGCTTTGCACACCGAGCTTTGATCCTTGCTTTCAGAATCAAAATTCTGACTTGGAAACCAAAAAAAACTTTTTCTTTCTTGTGGAGTTTTCTTGGAAGAAAACTGATGAGAAGTTATTTCCATATAATGATTTCTCATTATATTTGTAATAACACTAGAAGAGAATATGAAAAGGTAGGAAGTGAAAAGTCAAAAGTCAGGAACGTATAATGAAAATTAATTATCTTAATAATTTGGTCCACTATCCACTTCGGAAGTGGACTTGGACTTTTTACATTATACAAAATGACTTGACTAGCCTAGCGGTTAGTGACATATTCACACTACTAGAGGTACGTGGTTCGATCCACAAACCTATCATGTTTTTCCTTTTTTCCCTTTTTTCTCTTTTTTCTCAATTTGGTCTAATATTACTAATATTCCAAGTATATAATTAATTAAAATCTATTATCCGATAATAAAATCAATTAATAACATGAAACAAGATCAATGCACTCGTTAGTGTGCGACTACGTGGGTTCATCGTTAAACCGGTAGTAGTTAACTTAGTTAACTACTAATCGAGGTTGGCGTCTAACAACACTCCCCAACGACCGGATAACGTGAAGTAACTCTGTACAAAGAACCCGGTAAAGGATCATACACGTATTCCTTCTATCTTTACAGCTCCGGATTATCCTGGGATATGGTACAACTGTCAAATCCCATTTAGAAAATCAACTACGTTACACGTCGATTATCAACGATTGACGAATGACCTAAGAAACACATTTCTTCATTCATTCTATCACCTTGGCCAAGGATTTGATACAATCGTTATAATCTTATGACATCGTAGAGCTCAAACTCTTTACCTAGAGTTGATAGATTCCATCTTGACTCATCCCTAGGAGCATATATACTTAGTTGTATCCAATATCTTTTCGACTAGCATTATGACACACTAGTAGTCCAGTATCAAAACACAACAAGCATATACACAACAATAGTGATGATCTCAGGTCAAAGGATTACATGCATAAAATTCCTTCTAGAGATTAACCTACTTGACAGTTCAAGGTAATTAACCATTAGGAATCTCTATTTTTTAGTCGGTTCGATAATCACATCTCTATGTGCATTATCTATGCACCTAACTCGGTAAACGAGAACTACCGATATTTATCCAATAAATACTTGTTAGCTACATATTAATCTAACTGGATCATCGAGGTCCTAACTCGATGATTCTACGATTAAGAACAAGTTTAGATTAAGTCCTATAAGCTAGATTCTCATTATCATAACACCTTATGATATCTAGTTCGTAACTTAATCAAGGATTTTGCCTTTATATTATGTAGATTAATACCATAATCATAAAGGCTTGCCATAGATTCAAGGAAACAATTTCTTTAATCAAAACTGTAGGGATAACTATTATCGTGTACAGTAAACACTTGTGTTCAATTCATTACAAGACGATCGGGGCTAGGGCATAATTCCAACAATGAACTCTCTGCTTTTGTGAGGTTTATTGTTCCCACAGGTCACATTTGGCGTGTCAAAGTGGAAAAAACTAACAATACGATCTGGTTTCATGAGGGAATGGATACATTTATGGAGAAATATTCCATTAGCGTTGGGTACATTTTGATCTTTAAGTATAAAGGTAACTCAACTTTTAAAATCCGCATCATGAATTTATCAGCTTGCGAGATTGGATACCACATCATTACTGAATCTGCAAGACACGATGATGAAGACAATTATGTACACTCTGACACTAGTGTTGACGAAGAAGATGATGATAGCTCTGTCGAGATGACGGGTTCTTCAGTTGGAATATGGAAACAGAAACGATGCTATTTAACAAGAAGCAAAAGGCGTAATATAATCCAAGATGAAGGACTACCAGTTTCTTCAATGGGAGCTAATAGAAAGACGATTTCAAGTGTGTTTATATCTTGAATTCATTTTTTTGTCAAATCTATGACGCTTCTAATTAACTTTTGAATTTCAGGCACAAATAGAAATCACTCCCTTGTTAAGGAGTACAAGTCTATAGGTAGCAAAATTTCTCCTATAGATTCCTCGAAGAAGAAACCAGTTCAAGCTGTCGATAATTCTTTGCCTATAAATCCTTACTACTCAGTGACTATAAAAATATACAATATAAACAATTCCTCCGCTATGGTAAGAGTTGATTTGCATCACTCATGATGATGTATCGATTTAATGTTTGGTCTTGACATGTTGTAACTATTTTGGTTCTGCAGTATCTTCCAGTAGAGTTCACTAAATTGTACATGTCCGATAGGGAAATGCTCGTGAAACTTCAGGATTCTGACTATAATGAGTGGAAAGTTCGCTGCATTAATACTAAATGTAGGCAAACTCTTCTATCTGCAGGATGGGCTAGATTCGCGAAAGCGAAAGATTTGAGAGTTGGAGATGTATGTGTATTTGAACCAATCCGGATTGACAAAGAAGTTATGTTGAAGGTGAGAATATCTCGTGCCATAGACTATGCAAAAACGTAAACTAAAAATCTTAGATTTGATCGAATTCCAAACAAATTTTACTTGTGCTTTTGTACAACTTTAGTGATAAATCCCTTTTATTTACTTCTCATGTTTCCTTCCCTATCTCTTTCTAGTAAATTGATTTATCTTCTCTGTCATCTATCTGTGTGACTTTGTGTTACTTTGCTTGTATAATATAATCACTATATCTCAAAACTCTTAGGATCAAGAATCCTTATTTTCAAACCCGATTAACCCATATCAGCACTATGGAAAAACATCCATACAACTCCCAAAAGTAACCTATCACCCGTTCTCTGTTGACCCACTCATGAACCTCTAGTGTTTGGTCTTGACCCTCTTGAGGGACAATACAAAAGTTATTTGGTACTTAAAAATATTTAAGGAGTTTGTAATGGCATAACTAAAAGTTAAAAGTATTGCCCACTGGCTGCTTATGTTTGAGTGAGTGCTATATCTTGAGAATAAACATTTTCAATTAGGCGATTCATCAGGAAACTACATTGTATCACTATTTGCTCGGGGCTTATTCCCTGTGGTTTATTTCGAAAGATTACGGACACCATGAAACGTAGATTGTCAAATTGAAAACACAAAACATTGTCGCAGATTTGGAATTTTATCTGAGAAACGTCGTAATAGGGAAGAAAAATATACTAGGTGGTTTGGGACAAAATATGTGCACAAATACAGTAGGAGAGCTCCGACTAATGTAGACTAAACAGATAAAGGACAATTAGAATTTTCACAACCCGATTCATTTTAAATAAAGCTACTTGACTACTTAATAAACTAATCCATTTTCAAAGGTATAATATGTACTTTGAAATATATGTATAGCATGATAACTACTATTTTATTTTAAGCTATTATTCTTCACTTATAATTCATTATATAAAATGTAAAATAGGATACTTATCGAACATTTTTTGAAAAGGAATCCTTACACTACTTACAATCTAGTGAAAATTTATCTAATTGGTTTTAAATACAACCAACCTAACAAAATCATCTCGATCCAGAATCCAGATGGTCTAATTAACCAAAGTTTTTTTTTCAAAATAAGCGTTTGAAGCAATGATAGTTTTGAATAATTGATGGTTAGGTTGTGAAAAGATATTCTTGCAGTTATTTATACATATTACTACAAAAAATTAAGGATCGTGATGTATCTTTCTTTAGATGACAAAATAAAAAACTCTCTATAAGGAGAAAAAATTTGTACGGATATTGTTCATTAAATGAAAAAATAAATCTATTTTACTGATGTAATTATGAAAAAAATTTAAAATAACCGTATTATATGAATAAATTAATTTCTGCATTAAAACTACAGTGGAAATTAATAGTAGTTAAGAAAATCAATGACATTGGTATTAGTTAGATTAAAACATCAAATACCAAAACGTCAAAGCTAAAAAACAACTATACTACTCACACTGGTCGATAAAGGTGATCAAGATCAAAATCATCAATGTCATCATTGAAGCTCTTCTTCAAATTCATTGTCAGCTCCACCCTCCATGACCGAAAGCTGGTAACACATTCTTTAAGTTAATAGTACGCATGTTTGCATTATATATATATGCTGACCAAAAAAAAAATATATATTATAGGTTACTATTTTTCTTTAATTTAATATATATGTTATTCTATCTAAGGAGTAAGGAGAAGGATCACACTTAAAGATCAATAGTTGCTAAAATAATTAATTCTGCTTAGTCTCACAGATTCGTTTCTTTAATGTGCAGAGGCTACCAAATAAGTTTGTCAAGAAATATGGAGATGAACTCTCTGCTTTTGTGAGGTTTATTGTCCCCACAGGTGATATTTGGCGTGTCAAAGTGGAAAAATTTGACAATACGATCTGGCTTCATGAGGGATTGGATACATTTATGGAGGAGTATTCCATTAGTTTTGGTTACATTCTGATCTTTAAGTATAAAGACAACTCAACTTTCAAAATCCGAATCCTGAATTTGTCAGCTTGCGAGATTGAATACCGCATCACTACTAAGTTTGTAAGACACGATGATAAAGACAATTATGTACACCGTGAGACTAGCGTTGAGGAAGAAGATGATGATAGCTCCATCAAGATTACTGGTTCTTCAGTTGGAATGTGGAAACAGAAACAATGCTATTTAACAAGAAGCAAAAAGTGTACAATAATCAAAGATGAAACATTATTAGTTTCTTCAAAGGAAGCTAATACAAAGACGATTTCAAGTGTGTTTATATCTTGAATTCATTTTTTTGTCAAATCTATTAGGGGTTCTAATTAACAATTGAATTTCAGGCACAAATAGAAAAAACTCCCTTGTTAAGGAGTACAAGTCTATAGGTAGTAGCACAATTTCTCCTATAGATTCCTCAAAGAAGAAACCAGTTCAAGTTGTTGATAATTCTTTGCCTATAAATCCTTACTACTCGGTGACTATTAAATTATACAATATAAACAATTTCTCTGCTTTGGTAAGACTTGATTTGCATCACTCATGATGATGTATCCATTTTTTGTTTGGTCTTGACATGTTGTAATTATTTTGGTTCTGCAGTATCTTCCAGTAGAGTTCACTAGATTGTACATGTCCAATAGGGAAATGCTCGTGAAACTTCAGGATTCCGACTATAATGAGTGGAAAGTTCGCTGCATTAAGCATGAGAGTAGGCGAACTCTTCTATCTGCAGGATGGGCTAGATTCGCGAAAGAGAAAGACTTGAGAGTTGGAGATGTATGTGTATTTGAACCAATCCGGATTAACAAAGAAGTTATGTTGAAGGTGAGAATATCTCGTGCCATAGACTATGCAAAAACGTAATCTAAAAATCTTAGATTGAATCGAATTTCAAATAAATTGTACTTGTGCTTTTGTACAACGTTAATGCAAAATCCCTTTTATTTACATCTCATGTTTTCCTTCCCTATCTCTAGTGAATTGATTTATCTTCTCCGTAATCTATATGTGTGATGTTGTGTTACTTTGCTTGCATAATATGGTCACTATATCTCAAAACTCTTATGTATGGATCAAGAATCCTTATCTTCAAACCCGATTAACCCTTACCAACACTGTGGAAAAGCACCCATTAACATTTCACCTGTTCACTGTTGACCCACTCATGAACCTCTAGTGTTTAGTCTTGACCCACTTGAGGGACAACAAGAATATACCAATATGTCTTTGTCTGCTATTTGGTAGTTTGAAAAGTTAAAGGAGTTTATTATGGCATAACTAAAAGTTGAAGTATGTCGGTCCGTTGCTGATGTCTGAGTGCTATATCTTGACAATAAACATTTTCAATTAGGCGATTCATTAGTAACATACTTGTTATCACTATTTGCTCGGGGCATTATATCTAAGAGGTTTCTTTGGAAAGATTATGTACACCATGAAACGTAGATTGTCGAATTGAAAAGCACAAAAACTTATCTTTTATTGGGCGTATAACATTGTTGCAATTGGTTTTGAGTTCTATCAATGTATATATCATACAGACGATGAAACATCCCTCCGTATATTTGTGCAAGGAGATCGTTTGCATCACTCTGAATTTCATTTGTGGATCGTCTTAAGAGGGAAGAAAAATACACTACTGGTTTGGGATAAAATACGTACATCAAAGGACAGCTCTCACTAATGTAGACTAAACAAATAAAAGACAATTAGAATTTTTACAACCCGATTTATTTCAAATAAGACTACTTGGCTACTTAAAAAACAAATCCATTTTCAAAGGTATAATATATATGTATTTCATGATCATTAATATTTTTAATTAAAATATAAATATTATATATTGGAAAGAAAATATAACAAGTTGAATTAGCTTAATTAATTAGCCAAAACTTTACTATTTATTTAGCAATTAAAGCAGGGGCGGAGCCAGGATTTTTGTTTGAGTGGGGCCAAGGGGGTTCGGGGGCAACGCCCCCGTTTTTTTTTTTTTTTTTGGTTAATTACACTATGCATCCTTATATTTTAAAAAAAGTACGTAAAGGTCCCTATAATTTTTAAAGAATGCTTTAAAAGTCTCTATATTTTGCAAAACACTATATTATTAACTTAATGTGCTTAAATAGGCAAGTCTGTGGTGGATAAATGATTGGCTTTATCGGTTTATTAGATGATGGTTAAGCAAATGTGGTACTTACCAGATGTTTTATAGAAAAAATTTAAGAAAGTGGGATATTTTACGGAAAGATTACGTATTTCGTAAAAGTTAGGGGGGCCAAGCAAAAATTTAGAAGCCAATTATGTTATTTTTTTTTTAAAGGTTATAAGTTTTTTTTTTAAAACTCAAGGGGGTCCATGCCCCCCCCCCCCCCCCCCTTCGTTGGCTGTGGCTCCGCCCCTGAATTAAAAGAGTATAAAGTAAAAAGTACAAGGTTCAAACTCTCTCCCTGAACATGGGTAACCTAATTCTGATTTACTTGGAATATGTATAAGAAGACTTGCATATTTCTACGAAAATAGTCGTGGTACGCTCAAATTGACCCAGACCACTTATTTACCAAATAAAAAGACAAGGATTTCAACTAAATAGGCTTAATATATGTAATAATATGATTTATTTGTAATAATATTGGGGCATCTAATATTGGTTGAAAGAATTTTACATGACCACATACTATAATATTTTCAAATAGAACAAAACTTACATAAACACAAGTGACAAAATAAATGTGTAGTATAAAGGTTGTGAATGAGGAAAGTTGTGTTGTATAATAGATTTGCAAACTTTGTTGTTTAACTTCGTAACCTGATTTGATCAAAGCTTAAAATTAATTGAGTCGAGTTAGAGATATTAATATTTCTTTCTTTAACTTTTAAAAATATTTTGTTAAAGGGGTGAAAATAATTTTAAGTGCTTTTTCCAAAAAGCATCAATTTGGTGCTTCTCATAAAAGTGTTTTTCAGAATAAAAAAAAAAACACACACAAAGTCATATAACCGGTCTAAAGGATACTCTTCATTAACAAAATTGTTTTTTTTTCTGTTTATTAATCGCATATACCCTGTTTTTGTTTGTTTTTAACTATCTTGGTATATTGTCTTTTTGTCCAACAATTTTTAATTATTTTTGTGTGTTTATGTTTTAGGGTTTTGTGCAAAACTTGATTTTGTTTATTCCAATTCTGTGTATTCCTGAAACACACAAAAATCAGAATTGTGTATTCTTAGAACGCACATATATAAGATTTGTGTATTTATGGTACACACAAATCTCAAATTTGTGTATTCATAGAACACATAAAAATCGAATTTATGTATTCCTAGAATACACAAAATTGATTTTGTTTGCTCCAATTCTGTGTATTCTTGGAACACACAAACCTCAGATTTGTGCTTTCCTGGAGCACACAAATCTAAGATTTGTGCATTCCTGGAACACACAAATCTCAGATTTATGCATTCATGGAACACATAAAAATCAAATTTGTGTATTCATGTAATACACAAAACTTGATATTGTTTGTTCCAATTCTGTGTATTCCTGAACACATAAATCGCAAAATTGTGTATTCCTGGAACACACAAATCTCATATTTGTGTATTCATGGAACACATAAAACTCAAATTTTTGTATTCATGGAACACATAAAACTCAAATTTGTGTATTCCTGGATTACAAAAAAGTTGATTTTGGTTGTTCAAATTATGTGTGTTCCTGCAACGCACAAATCTCAGAATTGTGTGTTCATGGAACACATCAAAAAAAAAATCGAAAAAAAACTTTAAAAAATTTTGGGAAAAAAATGTTTTCGAAAAAAAAAATCGAAAAAAAAAATAAAAATAAAAATTAAAAAAACTAAATAAATATTATTATAATTAAAGTAATTAATTAATTTCCTATGGGTATTTTTGTAATCTTCCATTTTTTGTGCTTAAGTAGGAATTAAGTTGAAATTGTAATTAATTGAAATTTTTTACACTTTCCGTGTAATTAATTAGGCGTTGCCCCTTAAAATTAAGTTCATGAGGAAGTAGGATTTGATTCCAAATGTTATAATTTTGCAATTTTTGTAAAAAATGGTCCAAATTTAAAAGATTCGTACATGATCCCAAAATATTTAGGACCATCTCTAACAACCAAATGTGTGGCTTTGATGCTAGGTCTGAATCTCACCACTATCGACGAGCAATACCACTACCTCTATAGCCTTTGTCGTCACTTATAAGCCTTAGAACCACCGCTAATAATTTTTTGAGAGGATTCCGGCAGAAGGGGGTTAAAGGTTTAAGAAATGTGAGAATTATATATATATGTATGAAAATAGTATAATTTATTTTAGATTTATTTGTAATTTTAATTCTGATTGGCCTCTTGTTATATCATAATAGGAGACTGTTAGGTTTGAGCTTTTTAGGGAATGTCTTCAAAACCTTTAGGAGAATCTCTTTAAAAAGTAATATTGTTTTCTTTGGCGAGTAATATTATAATGTGTTATATATATATATATATATATATATATATATATATAAGATTGAAGAGATAGCGAAACAACATGTCAATATGCATTTCAAATATATTTCTCGACAGTTCAATGGTTTGGCCGACAAAATTGCGCGTTAGAAATGTGGGGTGGTTCCCGCTGGAATCCCGATTCACTAGATTTGGAATTGGTTGACAACAAATTGTGATTCGTATATGAGTAACGCAGGATATTACCTCAAATCGCAACACTTTTTTATCACCTCTTATGTGGACCAATTATAAAAGAAAGATAAATATATGATTGACCATTTAAAATCGGGTGAATTATACATAGGGTCTTGAAGACCATATTTTTTTCTTTATAGAGTATGGTCCAGGAATTCCTTCTTATTAGAGACCTCTGTTTTGACAATTGTCTTTCCTACCTTACTAACACTAAAAGACAAAGAAAGTGTGATGTCACTATTTCTCTCTCCACTACCACCGACCTCCGACCACCGACCTCCGACCTCCGACCACCGACCTCCGACCACTAGTCACCGGTCACCGGAAAAAACATAGAGTATCGGATAAAATTGATGAGTATCGGAAAAACTGAGAATACTCTATAAAATTGCTGAGTACTCTATATATTTTAATGAGTACTCTATGTAATTTAATGAGTACTCTATATATTTTGATGAGTGCTTCAGATAATTTTGATGAGTACTCCGGATAATTTTGATGAATATCTGATAAATGTGATGAGTACTCCGTAATTTTGATGAGTACTCAGTCAAATTGATGAGTATTATTAAAAAAACAAAGCATAAATAGTCAAAAAAATGCTTTATTCATTTTTATTACACATTTTTAAATAAATTACAAAACAATATACAATTAAAAATAAATAAATTAAGCTAGCTACTATTTTGTTTAACCATATCCGGTCAAACCAGATCTAGATCTGGAAAAAAAAAAACTCCTCCTGCGTACCATGTACGCCACCATCACCAACTAACTTCGCCGGCGAATCAGGAGGTCGGAGGTAGGTGCTGCGAGGACCTGCTGCAATGGCCACAAACAAGCCAACATCGCTGTCAGCCACCACCGCCGTCAGCCACCACCGCCGTCAGCCACCACTGCTACACTCCTCCAGCAAATCTGCTGCTACAATGGCTTCGCTGTCTTCTTCGATCTCCAAGGCCGAGAGCTCTGCCATTAGCAACCTCCATGGACGAGCAGATCTGTTGCAATGGAACTCGAACAAGAAGAATAAGGAACTTCTGTCTCCGATTTTGCTGGAGTATTGGTGCTCGCCCGATCTGCAGCTTCATCTTCTTCTTCTTCACAAGAGTGAAGATGCTGTGAACTCGAGAAGACTCAGCGCTGCACGAACCATGGAAAAGTTTTACATATCTGAAGTATTATAGAGAGTACTCTGATTTTGCTGGAGTATTGGTGCTCGCCGGAGCTTCAAGAAGAAGAAGGAGCTTCAACCTCCATGGAAGGAGAGAGGTGAGCTCGGTGGTGGTGGTGGGGTGTCCATTTCGGTGGTGGTGGAGTGGCCATTTCGGTAGTGGTGGCTATATAGAGATTTGGGCTCGGTGGTGGTGGTGGGGTGGCCATTGAGAGGAGAGAGAAATCTTGGTGGTGGTGTCGGTGGGTGTAGAGAGGAGAGAGAATTAGTGAGTTTTATAAGATTTTGTTTTCTATTTCAGAAATGCTATATTTAGTATATATAGGGGGAAAAAACAAAAGAGGGTAGGAAGATAATTGGGATATTAGGTCTTATGTGTTAAATTCTTATTGAGGTCTTTAGTAAGAAGAGAAGGAAAGTAGGGTTTGGGTTTAGAAGAGAGGTGTGTGTTCAAGATCTTAAGTGGCATTTTCTCATTTAAAATCCACTTACAAGATTATAAAAGTGTGATATAATTAGAGTGTTATCCAATATTACTCATTATATATATTTTTGATATATTTTTCAACTATGGTAATTTAGAAGAATATTTTATTAGGATAATAAATATAGTAAATTCTACAATAATATATTAGTTTTTAGTTAATTATGAGTTTAACAAATCTATTTTGTATTTCAAAAATAAGGTGGCATGTGAAGAATCCAATTTGTCAATATTTTATAATTATATAAATGACAATATTTCACATGCTAAAGAAACTATCAAGTCGTAGTTCTCACCCAACTAAATAAAATCACTTTCATAACTCTTGTAACTTCTTTGTCATATAAATTATTTTTATTAATATAAGAGCAAGACCAATGGGGTCTTCAAATGTTACATTTGAAGACCCAAAACTAAAACAATCAACAAAAGCAACACCATACACGGGATGGAATAAAAATTTATTGGACCTAATTTGTGACAAAAGAGAGATACATGAAATTAACATGGCACATCTAATCAACATTCAGAAAGAAGATAGAATCATTTGGCCCCACACTAAAGACGGCGATTACACTACAAAATCGGGGTATCATTTATTGGTCAACGAGGAAGTAATGAATGAGTGCAACTCATCAAAAAAAGTTTGTGAAGAAGGAAAACCAGATTTATGGAAATTAATATGGTCAACCAATGTACCAACGAGAATGAGAAACTTTGTATGGAAATTAATTAGGAATGCAATCCCGACTAAGAAAAACCTTAAAAAGAAAAAATGCATACAAGAGGTAACATGTGAATGGTGTGAAGGAGACGAAGAAACAAGTGAACACTTATTTTTGCAATGTCCATTAAGCATAGCCACGTGGGCGGAATCTCCTTTGCAACTGAAAATTAACAAAGAAGATAAACTCACTTTTAAAGATTGGTTTGTCGATACTATAGAAAGTTATACAACAAATGGTTGGGAAAAGAAAAAACTATCTAGTACAATAATTGTATTACTTTGGAATATCTGGAAAGCTAGAATGAGAGGATTCCACGAAAAAAAGAAATGGGATGTAAATGAAATAATAAACAATTCGAAAAGAACTATTGAGAAATTATACGCAAATGATCAGAAGGAGAGAAATAAAAAAACATTATCAAATCCAGACCAGGACACCGAGATTGGCAACTTCAACAAGGAGGAGTATATAACCTTTAAAACAGCAGATATAAACTGGTTTAACGATACATCTTTCATAAATGGAAATGAGCGAGCAGGGATCGCCTCTATAGGAATAGACAACAGAGGAATTATAAAAAAGAAAATAGGGAGAACGAGGTTGGTCAGAAGCGCAGCAGAAGGGGAGGCATACGCAATACTACAAGCAATGAAAGAATCAGAAGATTTTAAATCCAATAAAATCAACTTTTACACTGACAACTTATCAATCGTACAAGCGATATATAACAAAAGGAAAATAGATTGGAAAATGCAGCCAATTATAGAAGCAATTTGGATTTGGATGAAGAGATTCCCGGAGTGGAAAATTTTCCATATCAAAAGAGATCATAACGTAGTAGCTGATATAGCATCAAAATATTGTAGGAAAAACAGAGACTTAGATCATATTAGTCTAGAATCAATAAACAATAGTGTAATTAATTTGTTTGTATCCCATAATTGTAACAACTCTTAACTTTTTCAATTCAATGACAAAAAAAAAAAAAAAAAAAAAGCAACACCAATGCAATATTTAAAGACCGATCAAATATAGAGATAAAGACTGGGTTTTCAATTTTATTGTCAAATTTGGCCAAATTTATACATACCAATTATCTGCCAAAAGAAGTAAAAGCTGCAGAATTAAAACAGAAAGAAGAATAAACTATCACCAAAAATGATTATCATTTACAAACAAAATATATAATCAAAATTAAAAGAATCCAAACTTCAAATTGTTACCGTTGCATAATTACACAACCCAAAAAGAAACGGTAATATTTCTTCCTGTTGAATGTTTGTTGCAGAATCTTGAAATTGCTATTATATAAACACCGATACAAACTTAAACAACACACCAGATTTTCATCAAGACTCAGATTATCCACTGCTTCATCAAGGCTCAATTCAGCCACTGATCAACAAAAAAAGGTACATCCTATATGCTAATTGTTGATAAATTAAAGAGTATCTTACCAAAAGTATATAAGAAGAGATCAAATAGAATGTAGAGAGATTTCTATTTGTATATAGATATGTATATCTGATCCCCTGTATGTATCTATTTGTTTTGATAAGTTGTTCATTTGAGGTCGATGATGACTTGGTTGAGCGGCAATAGTTTTTTTTGTATTAGATGTATAATATAAGGCATAGATCGGTGGAAGGGAAAGTGTTTCAGAAGAAGGATAAAAGTGTTCTGAAGAGAAGAGAAGGAGAAGATCGGTGGCCTTGAGTTTTAATTAGAATGAATAATTAATTAAAGATGTTAACATATATATACTAATACTAATACTAATTGCATATTAGTCCTTTTTGTTAATTATATTTTGTTATTAATCCTTTTTTAGTATTATTAATCAAATTTGATCCACTTATTTTAATTAATATTTTTTTTAGTCATTTTAAATAATTTTTGTGAAATATATAGTTTAAAGTTTTAGAATAATGTATATTGTAAAGTTATATTTTGATTAGCTAACAATTTTTTGAACCTTATTTTTTTAGTGTGTGATAACATGGCAAACACAAACAAAGTTCCAAAAGGTTCTAATTATTCTGAAGAAGAAGATATAGCATTATGTCGTGCTTATGTTCCTATTAGCGAAGATGGTATAATTGGATGTAGTCAATCAAAAGAAACCCTATGGAGCCGAATTCACGAGAAATTCTTGGAGTATTGCATACCCCCCCCCCCCCCCCGGTACGACTAGAACACCAAACAGTTTAAAACAACGGTTTAGCGTAATCAGCAAGGCATGCACAAGATATGCTGAGTGCATGAAAGAGGCAAAAATGCGACCAAGGAGTGGTGCAAATGCCAGTGACATGGTAAGAATTAATTTACAACCCTATATTTTATCTATGTAAATTTGATTATCTCTTAATTAATATTTTAATACATTTGAGTACGTTTTTTGTAGGTTGGTGATGCTATTGAGTTATATAATTCGGGGGGGGGGGGGGGGGGGGGGGAAACGTTTCATTTTCGATCATTGTTGGAAATATTTAAAGGAGGGCCATAAATGGAAGATGATTCTTGAGATCAGTTCTCCAGTTATGAACATGTATCCACTGGGAGCAAACTTTAATGAAACAGGTCCTAATTTAACTCCCACTGGTACTCCATCTCCATCTTCAATGGAATTAGATAATCCGGAAGAGTCTGTGCCTGAGACACAAACAGAGCCTGGAGGATCAAGAACCATGGGAATCAAGAAGGCTAAGAGGCTAAAATGTAAGGAGAAGGCCATTGTAGGGCAAACTTTAGCTGAAATACAAGAAAAAGAGGAAAGACTTAAAAGATTTCAAGAAGCTTATATCGATAATCGAGATTCAAAGATAATGAAGATGAAGGTCTCCACGATCGAAAGTCCAGGAAGAAGAAGGTGGGTAATACATAAACAACAAGAGATTATTTCAAGATTACCCATGTCCGCTCGTGAACTATTTAGAGAAGATGACTACCGTCCCGAAATGCCTCCACGTACCGAGGATCTATAAAATCATTTGTGTCTTTATTGATATTTAAGTTTAGGTGTGTTTTAGTTTTAGAATGTAATTTTTTTATATATCAATGTAATGCTTTTATTTATCATTTTAATCTTTTTAATTATCTATTTTGGTGTGCTTGACTTTCTAACTATTGCGTCTGTGAGATATTTAAGTTTTAAAATTATATAAATGATAAAATGACTTCAAATTGAAACTTACTTGAAATTAAAAATTACATGAAATTAAAAGTTACATGAAATCAAAATTACACAAATTAAAAATTACATAAATTAAAATCACACAAATTGAAAATCACATAAATTAAAAATCGTACAAATTGAAATTACGCGACTAAATCATCAATTCTCGTAACGGCTTTCATTCCAGACATGTGCAATAAGATCATTTCGTAGCTGAAAATAAGCTGCAGAATCCCTAATATGAGTGCGATTACTGAGAAATTGAGTAATGGTTATTGCGTCTCGAGTTAACACAGCAGGAGGTGACGTGCTATGGTACCTTGACGGATCATCGACATAATCATCACCATTCACGAGTCGGTTGTCTTCAACAATCATATTGTGAAGAATTATACATGTTTGCATAAGGTTACTAAGATCGCTTTGCTTCCAAAAACGAGAAGGTCCTTTAAGAATTTCCCATTTTATCTGGAGAATTCCGAAAGCCCTTTCAACGTCCTTACGAAATGCCATTTGTTATTTGTTAAATTCTTTTTTATCTCGTTCAGTTGCATTCGGAATTGCTTGAACAAGGGTGGACCAACGAGGATATATACCATCAGCTAGGTAATATCCTTGTGTGTATTCTCTACCATTAACAGTATATTGAACAGGTGTATTTAAACCCTCAAGAACATCATTGAATATTGGTGAAGTGTATAGTACGTTAAGATCATTAGACGCACCTGGGGTGGGCCAAAGTACGAATGCCAGATCCAAGTGTCATAGGATGCTACAGCTTCCAGTATGGTTGTGGGTTTACCATGGTGTCCCTTATAGTGACCGGCCCATGCGGGTGGACAATTTTTCCACTCCCAATGCATACAGACCATTTCATCTTCGGATGAACTTGAAGAGGTAGATGATCCTTGGTATGCCATTTTAGTGATAGAGATTGAGTATGAAGGATAAGGTGATAAAGAACGTATAATAGGCTTGGTATATATAATGCAAGGGGTGGATAAGTGATAGAGATCAAACGGTTGATATTAATGATAAAGAATCTAATCCAACAAATGTTATATGGATAAAAGATTTTCAAGATTACGATAAGAATTGAACGGTTCAGATTGAATATAGAAAATCTAATCAAACGGATGTTAAATGATTGCGGATTTACGTATATCTATCAGTTTTATCCAAAGTAGGTTTTATTTCATGATTTCGAGTTCTTAAACCAATATTTAAATATATATCCAAATTTAATTTTTTTTACATCAAAATCTTAATAAAAAAAATTATTCTCTAAATAAAAATTATCAACTATTAAATTAATCTATTAATATATAAAATATGAATAAACAAAATAATGTGTGTATTTATTAGTATATTTCATATAAAGATTCAAATTTAAAATTAGACCATTGGTGTTGACTATGATTTGAAGACCCAATTTTAATAATGGGTCTTTAAATTGGATCTTCAAATTTAGATTTGAAGAACTAAAATAAAAACCCATTGATCTTGCTCTAAGAAGTTCAATTTAAAATTTTGACTAGAGTCTTCAAATTTTTATAATCACCTTGTGGGATGTCAAAGTGATGGCAAGTAATCAAGATGCTCAGATATGGTTAAAATATATCACGGTATTTTAATTGACTGAATTTTGAAATTTAGAGATAATTGTTACCAAAGCCCAAAAATAAGTAAATTCTTATAGAGTAATGCTGAATATCACCCCAAATCACATCGCCTTTATATCGCCTCTTATATTATTATTAATAAAATCTCAAAATTTACCTAAGCTATAGATTTCCAAACTCAACTCTAGCTCACATCTTTTCAAAAATCAAATAATAATCATAAATTATCAGTTATTACAAAATTGACAAATTAGAAATTTTTTTAAAACGTCATGTATTACTAATATATAAGGGCTCAGTCAATACAAATTACTCATAATTCAATTTTACGAAATATACAAAGTTACAGAATTAACATATCTATTCCCATCTACTTTTTCCAACAGAAAAATAAATAAATAAAACATGAACTAATTTAAAATAATAATAAAAACATAAAATATCTGAAACATATAATAACTCTCAAATCTAAACTATCAATCTAAAATATATCAATGACTAAACCATATAATAACTCAAAAAAACAAAAAAAAAAAAAAAAAAATCTATAACTCAATTCAATTCCTTACTGCAAACATAAAAATAATACATATAAAATATAGCTAAGCACTTAACTATTAAGAATTTATATATTTAATAGCTCAAATACATAACAATATTCTGCATGTTTAGGAGCGACGCCCGTCATCACTAATTCTCGGAAATTCGTCGGTAAATGACTGAGTTACCGACGAAAAATGGTAAACTCGCCCCAAATTTCAGAAAAACTTAGCGACAACCCATTTCGTCGCTATATGATACGCTTAGCGACGGATCTATTCGTCGGTAATAATTTAATTAATCTTTTTCTTTCCGCGCTATTGATTTTTTTTTTCTCTTTTTTTTTCCTATATTAACTTAGCGACGGCAATATCATCGCTAAATATATAATAAATCTTTTTTTAATCCTGAATTATTGATTTTTTTCATATTCAATATTAGCGACGACATACCTCGTCGCTAAATAATTAATTAATTCTTTTAATTTTTTTATTAAATTTAATTAATTTTATTGTTTTAAATTAATTTGTATTTTATTTTGATTTAATTTTTATTTATTTAAATATAATACAAATAAAATTCATAAATAAATAAAAAAACTAATTTATAGCAAAATTCATAAATACTATAATAAAATTAAAATTAAGTCAAATATAGAATATAAAAGTCAACATAAACAAAAATTAAGTCAAACCAACACCAACATAACACAAACACTCATGGATCATTCAATATTTCTTCTTCCTCCTCATTTCCTCTCTCTTCAGTGGATACTATTGGGCAGCTCTCATACTATTCAACGCTTGGAGGAGCGTGTCCACCATACTCGGCGGCTGACTCAGCTGACTCAGCTGACTCAAAGAAGCTGTATAGGGGGTTGATGTGGTGGTCGGATTCGGTATAGGGTCAAGGCCTTGAGCCGCGCAAAACTCGTTCGTACCCGCCAGCATCGCCTGGAGTAGCTGCTCGTTCTGCCTAACCGAAGGATCCGACTGTGTAGAAGTCCGGGCTTTTTTCCAGACAAGACCAATGGTTGACACCTAGGGGTGGAAATCAGAAGGAACAGATCAGAAAAAATGTTTTTCGGAAAAATTCCTATTTTTTTCGGAATAGATTTTTCCATTCCAATTCCTATTCAATTTTTCGGAACTGGGAAAAACAATTCGGAATTTCGGAATTTACCGGAAATTCGGAAATTTCGGCATGGAAATTTCAAAACTTTTGGTTCGGAAATTTCAGAACTTTGGTTTCGGAATTTCGTAACTTTTGGTTCGATAATTGCGGAACTAAGGGTTATTAATCGGAACAGAAGTTTAAAACTTACACGAAGAGTAACAGTAACTAGAAACTAAAGTTATAAAACTTACACGAAGAGTAACAATGGTTAAAAACTAAACTTAAAATTTACATGAAGTAACAATGTAATAGTAGTTAAATAAACAACGCTAAACCACTGTTACTTTTCCAATTACATGAAAAAACAAATATTGCAAAAAAGTCTCGGAAAATGATCTTGCAATTTCTTATAACTTGTTAGAAAAAGTGTGAAAACAATGTTGTATAAGTTATTAGAGAGAATGTCAACAATCTGAAAAGAAGATCACACTAGGCATTGTTGGATTGTCTTTGTTTCAACCATAAGTATCATTGAAATAGTTAAGAATGTTAAAGTAGTTAACAACATCAACAGGTTTACGGGCTTTTCAGCGATATAAATTTTTTTGGCAAAGACATGAATCTGTTCATCTGTTGAACGTTTCCTAACAGACATTATCAATAATACAAGGAAGAGAGAAGCTAACTCTTGAACCTATTCAAAAGAAATTTAATTATTTATTTGGATCAATCAAGTCTTGAGTTGATTTATGAGTATACTTTGAAAAAGTTTTAGAAATATATCTGGACAATATATATGGAAGCCAAGTTGATTTTCAAGGACCAAAGAAACAGGCACTTAATTTTCATGTTTCAAATACTCTATGCAATATTATTTTGAAATACAATTTATAATTCAGAAATAAAATTGGATCGAAAATATAATTCGGAAATAAAACTGGATCAGAAAACCCGAAAATTTCGGAAATTTATATGTAGTTCCAATTCTGATCCGATTTTTTCAGAAAAATCAGAAATTGGAATTTTGGAATTTCGGGTAAAAATCTGTTCCGAAATCGGAATTTTTGGATTGGAAAAGTCGGAAATCGGAAATTTCGGATTCGATTTCCACCCTTACTGACACCCAATACTTTGTCTTCGGTGGGACAATGACCTCCATTATAGTCTCCAGCATGACATCAATTTGTTCCTGCAATGGAACATCAGCATCCTCGGCTTCGGCCTCGATAACCTTCTGTTTTAGCTTCTCCCGATAAACTCCATGTAATTAGATTTCAATTTAAAAATTAATTACCATATTAAAATTTTAAAGTAAAAATTAATTAATTAATTTAAAGCAATTAAAATAATAATAAAATACTTTCGCTAGCTTGTTTATAAAATTCGTCTCGCCATCTATCTGTAGCCGCATCATAAGAAATGTGCTCGAAGTAGCCACATAGAGATGGAATTTCCATCTCCTCCTGGGTTTGCTCGTCAAAAAAAAGTCAACGGCTCCTTGGTTTGTGTCTTCACCTTCCCCTATATTGTATACAATAACAAATAATAATATATTAAAAATTAAATTAATTAATAAATTATATTTTTATTATAAAAAATTATACCTCTATAACGACCTCGCGAGTCTGGGATAAGTTCCTCGAACCTGTCTTGCTCGTATTTGTCTGCAACTGCCGATTGTCTTTATTTATTTGTGTCTGGCTATGTTACAATTATATTTTAAAAAATAAATAGATAAAGACAAATAAAATATTATTTTGGTTACCATAAACTTAAACTTTTGTACCTAAACAAACTCGTCAGCCCACATCTCTTTGTCATTTTCCCAAACCAGAAGAACATCCGGGTGTGTTGTATTCGTGTTGTAATAATCATGCTTAAGACCCCCCTTCCATCGCCTATAGCTCGTAGATTGCATCGCGGTCAATCTTTTCGTGATTTCATCCCAGTCCCTTCGCCGCCTCCACACATCGAGGTCAAAAAACTCCTCAAGTCGAACTAGAATAGTCCCTTTATAATAATCAGGGACATCTTTCCAGGCTCTGAAACACGGAGGCACCGTTTCCCGAATTGCAGCCCCCACCACCTGAGCCACATGCTTCCCGTACTCTCCCACGAAATTCCAAGTATTGTCAAGGATACAAAAGTCAACCAGTAAGGGCCAACCTACTTTATCTTTTGCTTCCTGGGCCGATTGTAAGGAAGTGACGCCTCGGGGCGTCTTCTTCGAGAAGATGTTAAGTCGAATAATATTAAGTAATTGTTAACTTATATTAATTGAACGTGTTTGATTATTTTATATTACCTGGTGGTTGCGCACCGTCATTTAACAGAGGGTTCAGATTCCTGTTAGGATCCTAGCCGTTCCCATCTGTCATGGTTACGACTCATTACATCAGCCATCTATAATTTAAGGGAAATAAATAAAAACAAATATTACATTCTTTACGAAATAAAAACAAAATTATTACAATATGAATAAATAAATAAATTATTACAATATGAATAATTAAAGAGATAATGACACTTAGGGTCTTGACCACACACCCCCTCTTCGAGTTAGCACCCCCACCTAGAGCCTCTTCTTACTAAAGACCTCAACAACTTTTTAACACATGAACCCCAAAACCCCAATTACTAGACTACCCCTCTTTTTTTTTTCCTATATATACTAATTAATTCCATTTCTAAATTCATTCCCATTCTAAATCAGAAATCAATACCTCACCTCCTCTCTCACCTCCTCTCTCCTCTCTCACATCCTCTCTCCTCTCAACAACCACCGACACCACCTATGGCCACAACCACCACCGATATGCACCACCACCATAACACCACCGCCTCTCTTCGCGTGGCTTTAGTTCGATGGTTCGCCGGAGAAGAGGCTGCGAACAGATCTGTTGCAATGATAGCCGAGGTGCAGTCTCGCGTTGATGTTCGAAGCTGGTTCGAGTGGTGCAGTCACGCGCTGGTTCGAGTGGGGCAGTCACGCGGTGGTACAGATCCCTGAGCTCGTGACCACCGGAGATGGAAGCAGCCTTGGAAAGCTTCCTTTCGCGAGTTCGTGACCACCGGGACAGGCGGAGATCCAGCAGTGTTTTGGCGAGCTCGTGACCACCGGGACAGGACGAGATCCAACAGTGTTTTCGTCGGAGGTTACAGCTTGTGTTTCGCCGGAGTGTGCAGCGTCTTCAGGCTCCTTCTTCGTCGACGTGAACCTCCGGTGTTTGCAGCTTCCCTCTTCGCTGCTTCGTTGGAGCTCCGATGGTTCGAGTATGGTGTCGTGTGTGTAGCCATTTCAGCGGTGGTGGTTGTGGTATGGTGGTGGTGGCGCCGGTTGGGGAAGAAGCTTTGAGCTTCTTTTTTTTTTTTTTTTTTTAGTAGTTGACCAGATCTAGATCTGGTCATGCCAGATTGTATTTTTATTTTTTTAATTGTGTAATAATCTATTTATTTGAATAATTGAATAATACTCACACTTTTTATTATTTACTCATTGTTTTCTTAAATTACTCTTTAATTGCTAAAAATACTCACCAATTTTTTTAGAATACTCCGACTATTGTATAGAGTACTCCGACTATTTCATAGAGTACTCCGACTTTTTTAAAGAGTATTCATTTAATTCGCTAGAGTATTCGTTTAATTCGTTTAATTCTCGGAGTACTCAGCAAATTCTCGGAATACTCTATGTTTTTCTCAGAGTACTCTATGTTTTTCTCAGAGTACTCTATGTTTTTTCCGGTGACCGGTGACTGGTGGCCGGAGGTCCGTGGTCGGCTATTGGTGGTCGGTGGTGGTGGTGGTCGGTGGTCGGTGGCCGGAGGTCGGAGATGGGTGGTAGGTAGGGCTGCAAACAAACCGATACTTTCACCAAGGGCTCGAGTTTGAGTTCGCTAAAAGTTTGTTTGAGTTCGGCTCGTTAGTTAAACAAACCAAGCTCAAACTTTAAATTCGGGCCCGTTTACTAAACGAGACAAACTCAAACATGTATAAGCTCGATTCGTTAAGCTCGTGAACAGTTTGATAAGAGCTCGTTAATAGGTTTGGTAGATATATTCAATTAGAAACTATCAATTTTATATGTATATGTGTGTGTGTATATATATATATAAACTCAAAACTCCGTAAAATTTTTGTATATCTAATTAATCATAACTAAAATATTCTATATTTAGTGAGTATATATTTTTTCAAGTCAAATTATTTAATATGTTTTATATTAGTTTTACTTAACTTCATTTTAAATCACATAAAATCCCAAATATATATATATCATAGAAAAATAAACGAGACTTAAATGTGCCTAAAACGAACAAATCCAAGCCGAACTCAAGCTTGGAAAAAATAAGTTCGCTAAGGGTTTGTTTGAATTTGGCTCGTTAGTTAACGAACCAAGCTCAAGAAAGCTAAAGCTCGGTTCGGCTCGGTTCAAACTCAAACCAAGCTCAAGCTCAAGCTCGCTAAAATATTAGCAAACAAACTCAAGAAAGCTAAAGCTCGGTTCGGCTCGGTTCGTTTGCAGCCCTAGTGGTAGGTGGGTAGGTGGTAGGTGGGTAGTGGTAGAGGAGAGAGAAACAGTGACATCATATTTTTTTGTCTTTTAGTGTTAGTAAGGGTAGAAAAGACTATTGTCAAAAATGAGGTCCCTAAGAATAACAACTTTCAAGACACTACTCTATAGAGAAAAAATAGTGCTCCTAAGACCCTATATATAATTCACCCTTAATTAAATAAATAATTATTACAATCAAATAAATAAATTTATATTATTACAATCAAATAAATAAATTTATATTATTACAATCAAATAAATAAATAATTAATTATTACAACATTGGATCAAAATAAATAAATTTCCGAATACAATCGGTAACAAAAAATAATAAAATTAGTACAAATAATAATAAATTATTACATATTAAAGCCTATATTTTTTTAAATTGAAATTAAGTCCTTGTAAATTTTTAAATTATTTTAGAAATTATAATTTAGTCCTTTTAATTGTTAGAAAATTACAAATTTACCCTAAAATAATTCTAATTTTTTTTAAATATTCAAAACATGAATTTAATTAAAATTACATATTAGGCCTTGTAAATTTCTAAATTATTCTAAAACTTGTAATTTAGTTCTTTTAGTTTCTAGAAAATTATAAATTTACCTTAAACCAATTCTAAGGAAATAAATGCATTAACAATTTGTAACTAATCAATTCACGCCACGTCATTGGGTGACATTTGGGTGGTATGAATTTGGGTGGTATATATCCTTACTTTTATATTATACACGAAGTAATAAACAAAAACAAAAAGCACATTAAATACACTAAGGGAAAAGAGAATCGCACCGATACAATCAAAAATACAATGTTGAAAAAGAAAAAAATCGCACCGGGAAAGCACCATCATCATCAAAATTGCTACAATATCACGCTGAAACTTTAAAGAGCCAAGGTATATGTATATTGATTTTAACCAGAGACGGACTAAAGTTGTGGGAAAGAAAGTTAACAACCATTTTAATATCTATTATGGATATCAACTCTTGCAATTCTATGCCGGTTGCATTTTTAGAAGAGATCTTGGTAGGTCTCAAATTAACAAAAGTATCATTAGGCCAAACGTGACAACACCCACCACAAATCCACCACCCAGAACCACCAACATCCACCACCAAAAGAAACATTGTTACCACCAACTCACCACTCAAACAAATTTTTGAAGAAAAACAAACAACAAATGATCGCAAAGCACCTGCTATCATCTTCCCCTAACTAAGAACACTGGAAAGAGTAAACGCAGGCCCTAGAACAGGGATGACATATGAGAGGGGTGGAGAAACACCTAAAAATAAACCACCATTAGAGTCTTCTCCTAGGTCCACTAAGTTCTAGCTAGTAATATTGTCCCTTCAGTATATACTACACTTTATCTATCCAAAGTCTATTTCGTCCTCCAAAAAATACTTACACAAGAAGGATTAAACAATAACTATAATGATAACATAAGCAAGTATAACTAATAATGAATACCAATATCTCGTTAAACCAAGAAGTCCTATACTTCAGAGAACAAGGCATTAGACAAACTATGTTAAATGATAAATTGTAAAGTATAAGAAGTAAAAGCAGCCATTAATGGCGATAGAGAAGCAAAGAGAAGCTTAAAGAAGAAGAAGTAGAAGAAGAGTAATACAGTTAGGAGAAGAGAAGGAGAATTTCTTATTAGTTACAATAGTTGGCAATCTAACACCTATATATACATGTTTTATTCTAACTAACAGCTTGATACAGCTGTGATTTAACAAACTAACAAACTAATACTTTTATTGCTATTTAGTCCCTGCACTTTCTTCTTTATTTAATTCTTCATCTGTATTCCAAGATCCCCCCACAAGCGGAACATGAATGTTGTGAATGTTAAGCTTGACGAGAGTGTTATGAAATAAAGAAGAGCCAAGAGGTTTTGTGAACATATCAGCCAACTGCAAATTTGAAGATATAAAGAACAACTTGATTGTTCCTTCAGCAATTTTTTCACGAGTTATTTTGCAGTCTATATCAACATGTTTAGTACGTTCATGTTGAACAGGATTCGTGGACATGGCGATTGCTGATTTACTATCCGAGTAGATGTGAGCAGGATATTTATGCGAAAACCCATAATCATTTAACGCATAAACCAAGCATTGTAATTCACAAGTTGTTGAAGCAAGAGCACGATACTCTGCTTCGGCGGAAGATTTACTTATAGTAGACTGTTTCTTGCTCTTCCAAGAGATAAGGGAGTCTCCAAGAAAAACACAAAAGTCCGTTACACTTCGACGAGTATCAAGACAGCCCGCCCAATCACTATCACAATAAGACTTCAATTTTACCTCAGAAGCAATAGGAAAAAATAAACCTTGACCAGGAGTTGACTTTATATAACGTAAAACACGTTGAGCTACATTCCAGTGATTAGTAGATGGTTTAGACAAGAATTGACTTAGACAATTCACTGAATATGATAAATCTGGATAAAAAGTATCAAAGAAATCGAGGCCTTCTTGTTGGTTGTATCCCTTAGCTACTAAACGAGCTTTGTAGCGTTCTAAGGAACCATCAGCTTTATATTTAAGCTTGAAAACCCATTTTGAACCAATGGGAGTAATATTTGGAGTTAAAGGTACAATTTCCCACGTGTTGTTTGATTGCAAGGCTGAAAGCTCGTGTTCAATGGCTTTCAACCATTCTGGTGATGTAGAGGCTTTCTTGTATGAGGTAGGTTCAGAGAGGGTTGTAATAGAGGCTATAAAAGAGGAATAATTTTTGGAAAGATTGTTTAGGGTGAGGAAATTTTGTATGGGGTAACGGGCAGTTTGCTGAGTTGAAGTAGAAGAACAAAGAGTTGGATTTTGGCATATATAATCTTTCAGATAGGGTGGTGGTTGTCTTGATCTTGATGGTCTAGTTGAGGGTGGTGGTTGGGGCTGAGTATTTGGGGAAGAGGATGTTTGAGGAGAAGGTGGAGTTGGGTGAATATGTGAAGTATGAATAGGTTGGTCAATGAAAGAATTTGAAGATGAGGGGAATAAAAAGGAGTGAAGTTGTGTTTGAGGTGTGTTATTGACAAAGGGAAATTGTGATTCATGAAATATTTTGTTTCTAGAAATGAAAGTGGTGTGTGAGGAAAGATCAAGCACTTTATATCCTTTAACACCAGTAGGATAGCTTAAGAATACGCATTTAGTTGCTCTTGGGTCAAACTTAGACCTATTATTTTGCAGTGTAGAAGCAAAACAAAGGGAACCAAACACCCTTAGATGTGATAGGTTTGGGGGTTTATTGTATAGTAGCTCATAAGGTGTTTTATTATCTAAAAGTGGAGTAGGTAATCGATTAATCAAGTGAGCAGCTGTGAGGATTGCTTCAGACCAAAATTGCAAAGGCATATTGGCTTGAAACATCAAAGCTCGAGCTGTGGTGAGGAGATGTTGATGTTTGCGCTCAACAAGACCGTTTTGTTGAGGTGTTTCAACACAGCTAAGTTGATGAAGAATGCCATTTGAAGCATAAAACTCAGGTATCAAGAATTCAGGGCCATTGTCAGATCTTATGGACTTTTTTTTGTATTGAACTGATTCAATATTAAGGCATAAAATGAGAGTAGATGAGTTTTAACTTCAGACTTAAGTTTCATCAAGTATACCCAAGTACATCTTGAGAAGTCATCCACTATTGTTAAGAAATAACTATGGCCTGAGTAAGAAATTTGTTTAAAAGGCTCCCAAATATCAACATGAATAAGATCAAAACATGAATTAGTTGTAGTACAAGAAGTAGGAAACATTAGCTTCTTTTGTTTAGCAAAATGACAAGAGTCACAAATGTTTGATTGCAAAAACTGAATAGAAGAATTGATAGCTTTAAGAGCTGCTATCTTAGCCTTTGAGGGGTGGCCTAACCTTGAGTGCCATAGATCAAAGTTTTGAGTTACAGCTGCTAAAGAAGCTTCAGTTGACTTATCCTTTAATGGTACATATAAGTAGTACAAACCATGAAGTTCAACAGCAGTCCCAATCATCTTCTTTGAAGTATTCTCCTGAAGTTGACAATAAGAAGGAAAAAATACAACAGAAATGGAAGAATCCTTAGTAAGTTTTGAGATAGAAAGAAGATTGTACTTAAAGTTGGGTACACATAACACATTATATAATGTTATATATTGATTTAGCCTTATATCTCCTCTATGTGTAGCATTTATACTCTCACCATTTGGCAAAGTTACAAAAACATTAACAAGAACTACATTTCTTGTATATAAAGAGGTGGAAAATATGAGGTGATCAGTTGCACATGTACCAAGAATCCAAGAAGTGATGTCAGGATTACCTTCTTGAGTTGATGCTTGATGGACAGCTGCACTAGGAGAAGATATGTCCGTAGAAGATGAATGAACCAATGCCATAAGTTTGTTAAGCTCTTCAGTAGTAAACTCATAAGAAGGTGCAGAAGTAGCTGTGATAGGAGAAGGTTCTTCAGTCAAAACATAGTGAGCTTTTGGATTTTGAGGTTTTTGATTATTGATAATGAATCTTCTACCCTTAGGACCATCCCAACCAACCGGATAGCCATGAATTTGGAAACAAGTTTCAATAGTATGACCATTATATCCACAATGAGTGCATAGCATCTTCTTTCTTTCACTATATGATGAAGGTCTCTGCACATTCTTTGAGTAAAAAGCATGAATAGAAGAATCTAATGATGAATGAGTAAGTTTTCTTTGACTTTCTTCTTGACTAAGCATTGCAAATACAGAATTTATAGAAGGTAAAGGATTCATCAGTAGGATTTGGCTTCTAACAGCTGAATATGAGTCATTTAAACCAATGAGAAATTTTATCACAAAATCGTGTTGTTGTCGATTGATTAAAGTTTCAAAAAGTTTACAAGAGCATTGATTCATGAATCCACAAGAACATATAGGCATAGGACGAAAGTGAAGATATTCATCCCAGATAGTCTTAAAACGAGCAAAATACTCAGAGATTGAATTAGAATTCTGAGAAATCGAGCTTAAGGATTTTTCAAGATGATAAACACGCATTCCATCACTTTTATCAAATCGTGTTTTTAGTTCATTAAAGAGATCAAAAGCAGAATTCACGTATAATAGACTACCTCTGATTTCTTTCGAAATTGAATTGAGAAGCCATGAGAGAACTAAGTTGTTAGCACGATTCCAAGCTGTTAAGAGAGGGAGATCAGTGAGAGGAGGCTGAACAATATCTCCATTGATAAAACCGACTTTGTTTTTAACTGAGAGAGCTATTTCTATAGCTCGAGTCCAAGACAAGTAATTATCACCGGTGAGAACCTCTGAAACGAGAGAGATTCCGGTGTTTTCGCTAGGATGTAGATAGTAAGGGCTTGTGAAATCTTCAGTAACGGATTGATTAGCCATTGAAGAGAGGAGAAGGAAGATAGTAGAGAAAAACAGAGTGTGAGTGTGCGGAAGTAATTAGTTTGCGACTGATACCATGATAAATTGTAAAGTAGAAGAAGTAAAAGCAGCCATTAATGGCGATAGAGAAGCGAAGAGAAGCTTAAAGAAGAAGAAGTAGAAGAAGAGTAATACAGTTAGGAGAAGAGAAGGAGAATTTCTTATTAGTTACAATAGCTGGCAATCTAACACCTATATATACATGTTTTATTCTAACTAACAGCTTGATACAGCTGTGATTTAACAAACTAACAAACTAATACTTTTATTGCTATTTAGTCCCTGCACTTTCTTCTTTATTTAATTCTTCATCTGTATTCCAAGATTAAACTTGTACCAATCCTGCTATTTTCGAATGTATCATATTGTAATAAAACACCATTCTTTAAAGAATTTTGCTTGCTTTTCATGGTGCATAGTCACGGAAAAAGGGCATCCAAAATGGGCATCCAAAATTCTCAGAATTAATGGACTTCAGAAATGATCCCAGCTAGAAATGTTTGCGCAATGCTGCAACTACCTCTTCTAGTTTTTTAGCTCATGTAAAAGACAAAAGTTTCTATTATATTATGCACATTGCGATCGCCGAATCACAATGTTTTACTTTTAAGTTTCCTTCGATGCTAATTATGAGAGGAACCTTTCTTGATTTGCGACGACCTCCTGATTGATCCAGTGTAAGGAAAAACAAATTAATCGAGTCCCAAAAGAGTATACAATTTTGAGGGTTTTTTTTTTTGCATTCCACTCCTGAGGTCTACTATACACTCCTGAGGTTTAATTTTATGTGGGAGGGGTAGTAGAATGCACATGAAAATGAGCTCCTGAGGTTTAATATTTTATTGCATGGGTGCACATAAAACTTAACTTCAGTGACTAGAACGCGACTTATGTAAACCTCAGGAGTGGAATGCAAAAAACCCATTTTATTATATAGATAAATTGAAGATTATTACCCATGTAAATATCAGGAAAATCGAGACAAAGTTTTGCTAGAGTTTGAACAGTTTCCACCTGCATTACATTGCACAAACACGAGAAAAGTGACAAAAATTATGACCTAAAACCATTTTTAGACGAAACACTTCGGACTGAACCATTTTCAAATTAAATATATTTGAATGACAATTTATAGGCCATTTAACTAAAACCATCAAAAAATTTATGGTTTTATCACATGAGTTGCGTGTTCCTAATAAATATAAATGTTTCAAATGATATTTTTAGGCCAAAACATTTATTTTTGGATGATATTAGTCAAATGGCTTAAAAATGGTCATTTTAAATTTATTTGGCCTAAAAATGGTAATTTTGAAACGTTTAATCTAAAAATATTTTTAGACCAATGGTAATTGCATATAAATAGAATTTGCTCTGCAATCAATATCTTCAATGTTTTGGTGTAAAATCATGATTTTTGTCTTTATAATGAAGTCAAAAAGGCGTTTGTAGAGCATTGTACTCCCTCCGTTTCAAAATGTTTGTCCACTTTGCTTTTCACACGAATTAAGAAAATTAATGATTATAATCCCTATGACAAAATTACCCTTCATAAAGTGTCTTGATACTTTAAATGTGTATTGGAAATATAAATTTTAATTTTTTAATAGGGGTAGTAATGGAAAAAATTGGAAAAAAGTGTCTTGAAATTCTAAGTGGACAAACATTTTGAAACACCAATTTTAGTAAGTGGACAAACATTTTAAAACAGAGGGAGTAAGATATTTTTGTGAAGTAGGGAGAAAGCGGTGAGCGTGGACAGAGAGGTGTTTGACTGAGGCACGACTTTGACAAGAATAAGAAGTTAAAATTTGTGTCGATATTACTGATGAAGATATAAAGATTATTTTTTGGTGATAATATGATAAAACATTGGGTCCTTTTTTTTTCAAGAAGTTTGAAATGTTTTAGGTAAAGAGTTTATATCGGCGTTTCAAGAATGCTTCTCTTCCGCGATTTTGTTAAAGCAACTTTACAGTACAATTATCGCGCTTATTTCTGCAAAACACAATCCTTGGAAAATGGGTGACTATCGGCTATGCTGTAGACCTTGGTTTTGGGCGCTAGGCGGTCGACCGAGGCCTAACGCCTAGGCGGGATTACACGGGGCCTAGGCAGAATTATACGGTTTTGAATGCCGTTGTGCAATTTTGTATATTTAGTAATATATATGTAGTAAATATAACAGTTTTAACTATTTAAGACTTAAAATTCATCTAACAACACTATAGTAAATATAAATATACTAAAAATTGAGTTATAATATCAATTAAAGAATTCTCGAAAATAAGAAAAATAACAAGAAGGCCTATGCGGGACATTTTGTCATTAATCGGCGCCTAGGCGGCCATTTTTTCTTATATTAATCGGCACCTAGACGGGCTAGGCGCCTATTCCACGACGACTAAGGCGCTAGGCAAAAACGCCTAGAATTTTAACTAGGCGTAAGCGGCTGAAAAGGGAGTTGACGCCTAGGCGGGGAGATCTACATCATAGATTATCGGTCAATATTTTGTTGTAACTTTGTTTACAAGGGAACTACTATGATTATCTCGAATTGGAAGAAACCAATATTAAATGGGCTTGTGGATAAGGCGCAAAGTGTATTTGTTTCCGGAAGACTTATGACCGATAGTGTACACCTTATGCAAAATTTATTGAGGGACAATATTAAGAATTGTAACTCCCCAAGGTTCACGAGTAAGATTGATTTGTGTAAAGTTTACGATTTGGTGTCATGGGAATTTATTCGTGAAATTCTCGTTGGTCTAAGCTTTCCACCTAGACTTTTAAATTGGATTATGATGTGTGTTACTACACCATCCTATTCGGTGACGACCAATGATGAAATTCATGGATACTTTAAAGGTGCTAAAGGATTAAGAAAAGTGATTGTCTATCGTCTTACCTTTTCATACTTTGACTTGAATATCTTTCGAGACTTTTTAAAAGAGTAACTGGTAATCTGTTTAAATATCATCCAAAGTGTGGAAAAATCAAAATTACCATCTTGCATTCGTCGATGACTTGATGCTTTTATCAAAAGGGAATCCTAAGCTTGTGAAGATCCTCATGAATTGTTTAAAAGATAACTTTGTTAAGTTCGCAAGTCTTTGATTGCATATCATAAAGTAAAAAATTTATTTAGATACATATGTATGTATGTATATATTATGTGGGGATAGAGGAGAATATGCTCGAAGAGATATTGGACAAAACATAACTTGTCACTGAACTATGTCATTTCGTTACCTTTGGTTCCACTTGGAGTTTCAGTCTTTCTCTATCGTGATTATAAACCACTTATTGATAAGTTTGAAAGAACAAGAAGAGTGAAGGTTTACCCAGATAACACCAACAATTAGAAATAGCATCCCCGATTATTTCCATGCACCTAAAAGCAATTAAAATATAAAAAGGACCGTAAATTTGTGTCAATATCAAAACACACTCAGACGACCAATCTTTTATATCTTTTATAGATGATAATGGTAGTTTGTAAGTTAAGTTTGAGAAGATGAAGATTTAGAAAAAAATATATAAATAAATAGAAAAAAGAAAATATTTAAAAAGAGAGAAAATTTGTGTATTTTTTGTAATCTTTATGTCTTTATTCTTTATCCTTTTTATATGGACGATAGATTTTTTTTAGACCTTTAATAGATGTGGATAGATCATAGGATTTGTATGGCTAATTTGTTGTTATAGGGATTTCTTTTACCATGGATATTTCATTCTCAATTATACAACCGTTCACCTAATATAAATTTAAGTTCAATTTATCAATACCAAGTATGAATTTCTTTAAGGATGATGTATAGTCCATCTAGATTATGTTTGATGATAAATTTGTTAAGCATACAATTAATAGTTTCACCCTTGTTGGTTCTATATCATGAATTTGCCTTCAAAATGAATAAAGTTAGACTTATCATACAAATTATGTTTTTCGTTGAAGGATAATGGATGGTCAGTTTGGGAATAATTTTGTTGTTAATATAAATCTGAATGTTGTTATATTCTCGTGAAACGACCCTACTTAATTATAAAAGATAATAGATCAAATTTTATTAGATCATTTTGATTCTATTCTCTTTGTTTTAAAATATTTGTCAACTTGGTATTTTAAAATATTTGTTCATTTAATATTTTAGACACTTTTTTCTAATTTTTTCTATTACTATTTTCATTACAAAATTAAAATTTATATTTCTTTTCTTGCATACATATGAAGCGATAAAGAAACTCGCCGAAGTTGAATCTAATCAACTAATGATTCTCATTGAGAGTCTAAAACTAGTCTAGGAAAAGCAATACCATTCCTATCACTAGTTATTGTATTCCACAAGAAATCTGGTGGATCATCGAAAGTGCACGGGCCTTCGCTCATTTCCGCTCCATTCTTTGCAAGTAAATCCGCACAAAAGTTAGCTTCTTGATACACAGATCGCGATATCTTTTGAGTACCTCATTACGATCGCGGCCAACATGGCAATTCCAACCTTTAGAGCTACCACTGCCCTTCACTAGCGCGTGAAGCTCTCTCGAGTCGGTTTCAACATGTAGCTCGCTAATACCCCTACTTAGCGCCCATTTCAAGCCATAATGTAGAGACAACGCTTCCGAATGAAGTGGTGACTCCACCACGCCCCCGAAAATCCCGCAATATATAATACATATTCAAGATATCAAGACACTTAATGTAATTTTGTAATAGAAATGGTAATTATTAATTTTCTTAATTCGTGTGAAAAATAAAATGGATAAATATTTTAAAACAAAATGAGTAAGATAAAACTAATCTTCGACAAAAGAAAAAGAAAAAGACATGATAAAACTTATCATGAAAAATTGCTCACGTGATTCAGTTTCACAATGATTATCTTCCTGAGATATTCAGAAAATCTTAAAATCTAATTTTACGTAATTCGTTATTTTCTTGGACTAGCTAATACGTTTATTAATAAAAAAAATAATGATAAAAAAATGTTTGTATACTGGCAAACTAAAGCAGCCACACGGCCCACACGGCCCACACGAGAACAAAGACAAATTAAGCACCAAACATCGCCCATTCATTCATTGATGCCAAAATAGCCAATCGTGACCAAAATATAGTGGTGGGCTTTGATTTTGACTTTTAATTCTTTTTCATGATTCATATGTGTGACTTTAGTTCATAAAAAACTTTGTTCACCATAATCTTTTTGGTTGATTAACCTGAATTCTTGGTAACGATCTTTATGATCTACAGGAACTTGTGATTAGATTTTTTATAAAAAATCACAATTTAATCTAGAAAACTTAATATTAAAATATCTTAAATAAAACGAAAAATATATAAAGACAAATAATAAGTGGCAATAAATATGAATCACTAAATCAGCAAGTTATTGAGTATCAGCTCCGACGATCATTCATCAACCACTACCCACAAACTACTGTAAGAGGTTTTACTGAGTGCTCAGAAATTTTAATAAGTATTCAGAGATTTTACTTAGTCCTTGGAGATTTTACTAAGTGTTCAGATATTTTACTGAGTAATCGGAGATTTTACTGAGTATTTGGAAAGTTCACTAAGTATTAAGGGGAAATTCACTAAGTATTGGAAAAAAATTCACTAAGTATTGGAAAAAAATTCACTGAATCTTTGAAAATTTCACTAAATATCGAGAGAAAACACTAAGTATGCTCAGTAAATTCCATGAGTATTGTCCAAAAACATTGAGTACGTTAAGTATTGGGCCCAAAATACTAAACACGTGTAAAAAAAACATTGATTAAATACACAAATGCATAAAAAATGTTTACTAGAAAATAAAATTACACATCAAGAGAAAAAAATACAATAACAAATTACGGTGAACCACATATTTGCCCAACAGATGTTAGGAGTGAATTGGGTAACCAAAATTTTGTTGGAGCATCGAACAAGAAAAAGAAAAAAAGTAAACACACTATCTATTACAAAAAAGAATGTTGTTGCATAGATCTACTGCGTGAGAAAGCTCTGCCCTTTTTTTCAAAAGCCTTACACACCATGGAATCCATTCTAGCGAGTTAATACTCAATGTCATAAGCCTTTACACAGTAGAGAAATCAGTTAAACAAGATATATATATTATATATATATATCCCTGCATCACCATTAACGAGTTGCTAGCAGATATTATGCGAGCAACCATTAACGACCTGCTGTCCAACAAATCCACAGGTTCAGCTCACTAACAAACTGATGTCCACGAGTCCACCACCACAAATCTCGCCTAACATTTATGTGTTTTTGGTGCTCGAAAAAATAGAGCTCAACTAATGAATAAGATGTTGTCCACGAGTTGTTGTGCTATTCGAGGCACGTCAGAGATTTATGTTAAGCTGCGAAGCACCATGGAGCTTTCGTCTTCTCCCCGGAAAGGAAATCGGAGAGAGATTTGAACAAAAGGAAACAAAGTATTTTTAGGGATAGGGTGCAGAGATGAGAGATATTGGTTTTTTAATATAGTTTGTATAATTTAGTGTATATAGTAGTTAAAAAATAAATGAGGTTATAATGGGTAGTGAAGATATATGGAAAAATAGGTCTATATTGTTAAATTTAATTTGTGGTTTTTAGAAAAAATAGTAGATTTGAGGGAAGGGGAGAGGGGAGAGGGGGGGAGGGGTGTTTTGATTTATAAGAGAGATCTACATAACTTGTTAGGTAAAAAAACTCTACATTTTTGTACCATATCTTCTTAGAATCTTGCATAAATGATCCAGCCTCTTATGTTTATAAAGTAGTATCTTACAAGCTAGTTGGTTCATAATTTGTAATCCATTAAGTTACTTTTTGAACTAATATAATGGTATTTGTATCCTTATAACACGTCGTGTACTCAAAATTCAAACCATAATGAATTAATCATTCCAAAATAATTATCCTGAAAATAATTTGTTGTACTTGTATCACAGGATCCATAACTAATTGACTAAGCAAAAATATTGCTCATAGATCTTAACCTAATTACCAAACTAACCTTTTACTAAGATAATAGATTTTTATTGTGATTTACCGCATCAAAAAAGTATATGTTCTATATAGACAAATTGTTTCTGTATTTTTCTTTTCTAATACTTACACTATCTCTTTTTTTTTTTTTTTTTTTTGTCAATACTTACACTATCTCATTCCATAAATCGTTCCAGAATTTAAATTGAAAGAATTTCTTAAATATTCATAAAATATAAATTATCCTTTGTTTACCAAACAAAGTAAATACATTAAAAATCTATCAGATAATTTTTGTCTGAATATCTTTTTTCACCAGTTAAATTAATTATTTTATAAATTCATTTAATATGATCAAGATATTGATAATTATATGTTTTATTCTAAAGCTTGATAAACAAAAGATAGTTACTAATTTAGTTCAAAACAGAAAAAAAAAAACACAACCACTTCTACCGGATAACGATATTGCACAAGTCTAAAACCACAATAAATCGAAAAAACAAGATCTCTAAAAAAATTACTTCATGCCTCAAATTAAGAAAAAAAAATGACTATTTTAACGTCTATAAAATATCAACTTGAAATTATCTAAAAAATTTGAAAAGGCAACGGCTCTTTTAAAAAAAAAATTTGCTCCATATTTCACGGGTTATCAAAACTGAACACTGCTGCCGCTATGGCTACTACGCCGCCTGTCCTGGCCGGCGGGAAGCCTCCAAATGCCCATGAGTCTGACCCGATGGTGGTGGGTTGCCACGCTGTGGCCGCCATATCCTCTTCTCCGGGCTCTCATGACCTCGTTATGGAGGATTTTCCATCTCTGCAGACTGCTAATCAATTGGGAAGAACAGGCAAACGAACACGAGCTAATCTGGAAAATTCAGATACTGCACCAGTGGGTAGGGCATTAGAAGCTGGTGATGCTAATGATGGACCTGCACCTAACATTCAAGCGCCGACAAATACCATGCCTCCAGGTAACAATTCTCAACCGTTTATTAGGTCCACTCTAGGAGGTTGGAAGGGGACCGTAACGGGAAACAATTTAATTATTCCTATTATCGAAGATAGCAATGAAATTCGGGCTGGGTATGTAATGGGCGAGGAGGACTTTATGGAATTAGAAAACTTAATTGAGGATGACGATGAGGAGCTAATAACAGATTCGATACCTACCGTTCTTAGGACTAGGGAGGAAATCCAAGAAGGGGTTAGGTTGTGGCGTAATTCAGCGGTGATTAGACTCCTAGGAAGGGATGTTGGTTTTTCGTATTTACTCTCTAAATTAAGACAGATATGGGCGCCAAAAGGCCATTTTGAGTTGATTGATGTAGGACATGGGTATTACTTGGTTAAATTTGAACATAGAGGTGATTTTGATTTCGCAATTTCGGGAGGTCCATGGATGATTCTGGACCATTATCTTATCGTGCGGGAATGGACACCTAGCTTCAATGCAGCGTCCAATTCAATAACCAAGACCACCGCTTGGGTAAGAATTTCTAACGTTGGTATGCAAAATTATACTGCTCGAATATTGAGAAAAATCGGGGACAAACTTGGTAAAACGATCAAAATAGACCCTATGACTAAAGGGAGGCTTAGGGGAAACTATGCACGATTAGCTATTGAACTCGATTTGAAGAAACCACTAGAGCCTGAGGTGAGAATTGGATCGGACATATGTAAGGTTGAATATGAAGGTCTTCACTTGATTTGTTTCGAATGTGGTAAGTTTGGACATAGAAAAGAGAGTTGTCCGGCTAGCTTAGTTGATAGTATGGTGGAAGAGCGCGATAGTGCGAAAGGGAAGGCGATTATGGTAGAGGAAATAATTGAAGTGGCGGCTCCGAAAGAAAAATACGGGGAATGGATGACGGTAAGGCGTGGAAACAAAGGAATTGGGAGGAACACCACAAGTAAAGGTCCTAAAACTTACGCGAATAATAATCTCGGAAACCGTTTCGAATCACTTAGAGTGGAGGAGTTTACGAATGAAATGAGGTTCAATGCACAAAGTACAATGAACAAGGGGCAAAGCTCAGGCACGAAATCGAGTTTGAATAAAGGGAAATCTGGGACAGGGACTAAAGTGAATAATAAAAAAGTTGCGGGGTCTAAAGGTCATGGATTGATTATTAGTCCTAATTTTGAACAAAGACGGGTACTTATTGATGAAGTTATTGTGAGCGATGTTGGGGCGGATATGGAAGCAACTGGAGCGGGAAATGTGAGCAAGAAGGGGACTAAAAAGGGTGCGAATGGGGTGAAGGCTCGGGCTAGTTTGGATATCTCTGCTGGGGCCAAGAACTCGGCCATGATGGAGGAGAGAAGGGGCTCGGTTGGTACTGGAGGTGAGTTAGAAAGTGAAGGGTTAGTGGAAGTACTTGTTACAGATGGTGGAAATAAGCACAGGGACCAAACTGCAATTCCAGCAAACTTTATGGAATTTGATACAGGCCCCCCCACACCCCAACACCATCCACCTACTGTTATGCTAGCGCCTGAAGTGGATTCTCCCCATCTTGCCGAGAAGAAGCTAGACCAGTTAGCAGCTACCATGGCACCGGATCCCCTGTGGGACGAATATGAAAATGGAGGCAGGGATGACTCGCCGTGGCTGGTGAGCCAAGTACAGGAGACGGGACCTACTGCTATGCGCGAACAGGAGAATATTTCAAGGAGTTCGGACGATGAAATGGACACGGAGGCTCGCGCATAACGCGCCAACGGGTATTTCTTGTTTTCTTATTTTTTATTTAATGAATTTAAATAATGCTTCAGGAAATTCTTGGGATAGAACAAAAAACCCGGTTAATATTCTGGTTTGGAACTGTTACGGAGCGGCTAAGCCGAGGTTTAGACAAGTGCTTCGTGAACTCATGATTAACAATAATGTTTGGCTTACTGTGATTGTTGAACCGCGGATTAGTGGAGCAACAGCAAACAAGGTTATTAATTCTTTACAAAAGGATAATTCGATTAGGGTAGATTCAGAGTGTTATAGTGGTGGCATATGGTTACTTTGGAATGATTCGTCTGTAAATATTAAAGTTCTATCAGCTGGTCGCCAAGTCATAAATATAGAGGTGAGCCAGCATGGGTGTAGATCATGGATCTTTTCGGCTATATATGCGAGTCCGGATTACAAACAGAGAGAGGTTTTATGGGATGCGCTTTACCAGACATTCCATAATATACAATCCCCTTGGCTAGTTGCTGGTGATTTTAATCAGGTAGGATTGGAGATTGATAAGAAAGGGGGTGTATCGGGTGTCTCAAGAAGAATGGAAAAATTCGAAGAGTGGCGGAACAGTTGTGGGTTGATAGATCTTGGTTTCGAAGGCCCTAGGTATACTTGGAGTGATTCCTGGAACACAGGGCAAAAAATAATGGAAAGACTTGATAGAGCTTATGGTAATGTTGAATGGCAGGATCTTTTTCCGAAAACACGTGTTATACACTTGACAAGGGTCCATTCGGATCACTTGCCAATCCTAATTCAAGTTTGCCCAGGCCAAAGACCGAAAGTTAATCCCCGTCGCTTCAGGTTTGAGGCAACTTGGTGTCTTCATAAAGATTTCCTTGAGTTCGTAAATAAGAATTGGGAAGGTAATAACGCGGGTATAGGTGATGGTATAGTTGATATACAGAATCGGATTAATATATGGAAAATGGAGGTTTTCGGAGATATTAATCGTAGGAAAAGAGAGCTTAGTGCGAGAATCCGAGGTATACAGAAAGCGCTACAGGTGTCTTATAACTCTTCACTTCGTCACATGGGTATTCAGTTAACCAAGGAATACGAAAGTGTATTGGAACAAGAGGAAGCGATGTATTTTCAGAAATCAAGGAGTAAATGGGTGGAATCGGGTGATAGAAATACGCGTTTTTACCAAATTGCAGCATCTATTCGAAAGAGGAAATCTATTTGTACTAGACTGTTAGATGATATGGGAAATTGGGTTGAGGAGGAAGAAGCTTTAAAACGTCTTGTTCGTGATTATTTTGCAACCCTTTATGCGAAACCGAAGGATTTTATGGAAGGGGGCATCTTGCCGACTATAGGACCGCTAAGAGAGGAGGTTAGGAGTGATCTTGATCTCCCTTTTTCGGATGAAGAAATCCGCATTGTGGTATTTCAATCAAATGCTAGTAAAGCCCCTGGTCCGGATGGTATGTCAGCTGCTTTCTATCAGAAATGTTGGTTAGTGGTTGGTCCATCGATTTGCAAGATGGTTCGAGAGGCGGTTGAGACTGGTCATTTGCCCTCGGGTCTGAACGGTACTCTTATTCACCTTATCCCTAAAGTTTCAGACTCGAACAGGTTACGTCTATTTCGACCTATTAGTTTAATTAATTGTCCTGTCAAATTTATTATGAAGGCTATGGTCAATCGACTGAGGCCTATTTTATCTAACATTATTGGGCCTTGCCAAAGTAGTTTTTTGCCAGGTAGATCGACGGTTGATAATGTGGTGTTGGTTCGGGAGGTTGATCATAAGATGAGACACCTTGTGGGGAGTAACGGAATTATGGCTATAAAGATTGATCTCGCGAAAGCCTACGATAAAATTAGATGAGAATTCATAGAGGAGACTGTGAGATTTTTTGGACTTCCGGAAAGTTGGATAAAACTTATTTTGTCTAGCATGAAGGAGAATGAAATGCGAGTCCTTTGGAATGGTGAACCACTAGAGCCGTTCACTCCTCACAGGGGTATCCGCCAGGGGGACCCACTATCTCCTTACATTTTTGTAATGTGTATGGAGAGGTTATCATTGTTAATACAGGAGCTTTGCAATTCGGGGAGATGGAAAGAGATTCAAATTGGTTGCCGGGGCCCTAAGTTATCTCATTTGTTTTTTGCGGATGATCTAATTTTGTTTGGTGAGGCGTCTGTTTTGCAGGTACAGGTAATACGAAAGGCGATGGATATATTCTGTAAAGAGGCAGGACAGACTGTTAGCGCTGAGAAGTCCCTGATTTACTTTTCATCCAATGTCCCGGAACAAGTGCAAAGAGACCTTGCCTTGGAGAGTGGTTATTGTCATAGCACCTCGTTTGGCACCTATCTGGGTGTTCCTATCCATTCGGGAAGGTTGCCAAAGGGGTTCTATAAAGGCATAGTGGAGAAGATGAGGAACAAACTAGCCTCTTGGAAATCAAAAACTTTATCTCTAGCGGGGCGGATCACTCTTGCTCAATCAGTGTTGAACGCGATGCCGGTGTACCAAATGCAAATCATGAAACTACCAAAGTATGTATGTAATGAGGTGGATAGAGTGGTTAGGGATTTTATTTGGGGGTCCTCGGTTGCGGAAAGAAAGTTACACTGGGTTGCGTGGGACCAAGTCTGCAAGTCAAAAGGAAATGGTGGCCTCGGGATAAGAAGTTCGGAGAGATACAATTTGTCTTTATTAGCAAAACTCGGTTGGAAAATTCTTCAAGGGGACCAATCTGTTGCTTGGATAGAAATCTTTAAAAACAAATACTTTAAGAATGGAATTCTAAATCGGGTCCAAAGTGGGAACGAATCAAGTATTTGCAAAGCCATTTTAGCTGGAATTAACGCGTTTCGTGATGGGTTTATTATTCAAAATGAGGTGGATGGTTCAGGTGTGAGATGGAAGTTTGAGAATTCGGGTACTTTCTCGGTTAAATCGGCTTTTCTGAGCTCGGAGATAGTGAATGTTGATGGTTCTTTTGAGTGGGATTTGATTTGGAAGTTGAAGTGTTCACAAAAGATTCGGGTTTTTCTTTGGAGAATTGTGCTAAATCGCATTGCTACGTCGGAAAACCTTTACAAAAGGAATATTATTGAGTCTCGAGTTTGCTCTATTTGTGGTGCCGAAAGGGAAGACTCCATTCACGTATTTCTAAAATGTAAAATAGCAGTATTAGTTTGGAATTTAATATGTGGTCCTCCTGTACTTATAGGGACTGGTGCAGCAAGTGTTGATGGAGCAGGTGCAGGTGTCTCGGCTGGAAGGAGGTTTGGGTCTGCTGCTGTGGCCGAGCTACTGGATGCGCGTGGAATGGAGGCTGAGCCGATGCAGAAACTGGACAGGGACCGCCTGAGAAACCTGAACGCAACATGGGAGCGAACCAGAACATCCTCCGGAGCTGCTGGCCGTGAGGGAGCTGATGCACAGCGACAAAACCAGCTGGGAGCCTCTGCTGCAGAACCTTCTTGGTATTTTCCAGCTGCAGAATTTTCGCAAGACTCCTCGGATGGTGTTAAATCTTGGATGAAAGATCATCTTAAGTCCAAGGCAAGAGTTAATGGCTTCGAGTGGCCCCTTGTGTTCATAGCCATGTTATGGACGATTTGGGTTAAACGGAATTTGATTATCTTTAATGTGGGGCAAAGTATACCACATGAACTAGAACTTAAGCGTGAGATTTTTTCTTTAGCTAGTAACTTCATTCTTGCTTGGGGTAAATCACAAGATGGTGGTTTAATCAAATTAGCTACTAATGTTATGGTTAAATGGGTGAAACCCGATAGGGGCATGAAGTTAAATATTGATGGTAGTTTCCATAAAGTGAAAGGGACAGCTGGAATTGGTGGCTTAATAAGGGATAAATATGGTGGGTATATTTCCGGCTTCATGGGTTCTTGTGATGCTATTTCCCCTTTAGTTTCGGAATTATGTGCATTACACTTTGGTCTCAATTGGATTCGCTCTAGTGGCTACAATGAAATGGTGATCGAAACGGATTCGGAGGAGCTCCATGCGCCAGTGAAGGGCGGTGGGAGCTCTACTCACATTGTGAGGGACTCGGGGAAGTTCCATGCGCTAGTGAAGGGCGGTGGGAACTTAGGTAGTCGGTATGTTTCGATCTTGCAAGAGTGTTGTGCTTTCTTGCGTAATTTTCCAGGTATTGAGTTGACCCATATTTATCGCGAAGCTAATTTTTGCGCGGATAGACTTGCTCGTGAAGGGGCTTCAACGAATAACCATCCACAGGTGCTTAAGGACCCTCCAGATTATCTATGGAAGCTGATTACTAGTGATAGAAGTGGTAGTGCAACTATTAGGGTTGTGCTAGATAGTTAATAAGTGACAAATAATATTGTAATCGCTTGTTCTTAACGGCTTTTAGCCTCTCTTGTATGAAAAAAAAAAAATATCAACTTGAAATTAAGTTTATTATATATGATAAAATTAAAACACTAGCTGCATGGGTTCTGGTAATCCTCAAAATATCATTAACCCAAATGATTATTGTAACATGGATTGATGAGGGAGAATTATCGATTTAAAGATAATTTAAAGGATTTTAAAATTAATACACTATTTAGGAAATTAAATATAAAATTTCTAAAACCTGTCGCATTTAAAGAGCATTGACCAAAAATAAAAACCTGTTGAACTATTATTGCAAAAATTATTACAACCTGTTGCATCCAAAGAGCATTGACCATGTTGAACTACTTTAAAGCTAATAAACTATTTAAAAAATTAAATAACAAAAGTTATTAGTAATTATTTAAATATTAAAAAAATAGCAAAACTTTAATTTAATTGTATTTAATTTAGTTTAACGTTCACAAGATATATTAACCCAAAATCTATTCTATTATTTATAACAAGTCTTTTTTTATTGATCAATTTATAATAAAGTTTATAATAAAGTCAAAACAATACAATAGTTGCATGGGGTATTGGTAAACCTTTGACCAAGAACATATCATTAACTAAAATGAATTTTTAACATGGACTAATAGAATTTTTTTTTTTTTTTTTACACAGGAAAGCCACTTTGGACTCGGAGTCATTGACTCGGTTCGAACCTGCACCACTAGATTGATAGACCAAGGCCCTGGCCAGTGAGCTAATCCCATCTGGTTGACTAATAGAATTTTTCAATTAATATAAAGATAATTTAAAGGAGTATAAGTTAACTAATTATTTAGAAAAAGGGAACATGTCTAATTAATAAGAAAATATATTTTGCATCTAAAGAGCATTGACCAAAAATAAAATAAAAATCCAAATTTCACATTTCACATTTTACATTTTTTTCTATATAATCCATTTCCCTAATACGACACACCCACTGTATCTCAAGCAAATAAATCCCAATAATATAACCACCAAAAACATAAAATCTTCACACATTAGCTTGAACCCTTCAGGACCAGGTATAAAAATCCTTATAGAATTGAGTATTCCTTTAATTTGCTCATACCCTTTTCATTCTTTTAGCTTGAAATTAGTCGTTTTAGTCAAAAGATTCAGTTTTAATGTCTATATGAATGTGTAAGAATTCATATTTCAGCGCAGTTTTTGATCTTAATGAATAATTTTTAAAATGGGATCTTCAGTTTACTTTGCTCAAACCCGTTCCATTTTTTAGTTTAAACAGTTGTTTTGGTTATACATTAGAACTAATCTTCGAATTTTATGAAAATTTTGATCTTGGATTTTCAATTGAATCTGTTTGTATTTGATTGAAATTCAAGAGAAGGGTTCAATTTATATATAAAGCGGTTGAAAATGGAGATTGATAAAGCTATCAAAGGAAGTGATGATCGAAGACTAAAAACTAAGTATAATAACGCCATTTATGTAATTCGAAGATCTCTAGCTCTCTATTCGTAAGCTTCTTTTCTCTTCAATTTATATTTTTCTCGATTTAATAAGGCCTTGACACGTGTCTATTACTATCCAGTATGGAAGAGGTTGCATTTAGCTTCAATGGTGGAAAAGATTCAACAGTAAGTAATAATTGACTATATATAATTTTTACTTGTTACTAATATTTAATAATTTATATGTAGGTTTTATTGCATTTACTTAGAGCAGGCTATTTTTTACATAAAGCTGAAAAGAATCTTAACAATGGTGATTTTACTGATGGTGAAAAAATTGAGTTTCCTATGCGAACTATTTACTTCGAAAGCCCTTCTGCTTTTCCTGAAATCAATTCCTTCACTTACGAAACTGCTAAATCGTAAGTTAATTTTTGTATAATATAGGGACTTATAGTGCAATTATTTAATAAATTCTTGATAAATTTGAGCAGTTATGGATTACAAATGGATATAAGTAGTAAAGATTTCAAATCTGGATTAGAAGCACTTTTAAATGCTAAGCCAATCCGAGCTTTTTTTCTCGGTGTTCGAATTGGTGATCCTACTGCGGTAAAATTTCAAATTTGACCCCTATAAGTTTTAATAATGACAAATTGACCCCAACATATCTTTTTTCCAGGTAGGTCAAGAACAATTCTCACCTAGCTCACCTGGGTGGCCACCTTTTATGCGAGTAAACCCAATTTTGGATTGGTCTTACAGGTTTGATCTCTAATTTTAATTGCATTTTAGTCCCTCATAATTAACTAAAAGATTGTATGTTGTTTATATGGCAGAGATGTATGGGCTTTTCTGTTGACTTGCAAGGTTCCTTACTGTACGCTCTATGATCGAGGGTAAATTTGTACTAACTGTCAAATTTATTGGGTTAAAATGCAATTTATCGTTAATTAATTATTATTTTTATTTCGGATATTTACAGGTATACTTCAGTAGGGAGTATTCACGATACAGTCCCTAATGCGCAATTATGCATTAAAGATTCGAGCAATAATGAACAAAAGTTTCGTCCAGCTTATTTTCTTCAAGATGGAAGGTTAGAAAGAGCAGGAAGGGTAAAAAAGTCTTTTGCTTCTGCTAATTCAGTTAGTAATGGTGTTAAGACCGAAAGTCGTTGTTTACTCACTGCCTCGATCATTTCAGTTGGTGATGAGATTCTGTAAGTTTGTTGTTTGGGTTTATAGGGACCTATGTTGCAATTTTTGTGTAGTTTAGGGACCTATAGTGCAATTAACTCAAAATTTGTTTCGTAGCTCAGGTTTGGTAGTGTTGAAGATGTTTTAGGATCTTCGTTGTGTAAGAAATTACGTTCTATAGGTTGGACTGTTTCGCAAATTGCTGTTACACGAAATGATGTAAGTTTCGATAATTGCAATGGAACCCCCTGAACTATCTCTAAAAAACCGTAACACCCCTTCGATTATTTTAACTACAGCGAGGGCATGTTTTAGCATCAAAACAATAATTGAAGGGAGAGTTAAAATAATCGAGGGGGTGTTTCCGGTTTTTTGGAAAAGTACAGGGGGTGTAATTGCAATTTAGTCAACTTATTAAACTAATTTGTAATATAATTCAAAATTTATGTTCTATAAACTCTCAGATAGATTCTGTAGCTGAGGAAGTTGAAAAAAGGAAGTCTTCAAATGATATGGTAAAATGTTTTTTAATATTTGCTAAATGGTCCCTGAACTTTACCACTCAAATTTCAAAAATGTTGATTTAATTATTATAGGTGTTTATATATGGAGGAGTGGGCCCGTTACATTCAGATATAACAATTTCTGGTGTAGCAAAAGCATTTGGTGTTCGCTTGGTAATTAACTTTTAGTTTATGTAAAAAAAAATTAAAATTAAAATTAATATTTAATTTATTTAGGCTCCTGATGAAGAATTTGAAGAATATTTAAGACATGTAAATGGCGAGAAAAATACTGGAGCTCGAAATGAGGTTAGGGATCTTTTAACTCATTTCACATAATATAGGGACTTATATTGCAATTTTTTTTATCAGATGGCTCAGTTACCTGAAGGTATTACAGAAATAATACATCATGAAACTCTACCTTTGGTAAGTATATTTTTATATATGAATTTTCTATATTATAAATAATAAATGTAATTTAATTTAAATTTAAATTTTACAGATCAAGTGCAAGAATGTAATTATTCTTACAGCAACTAATATTGAAGAATTGAATCAACAATGGGATTGTTTAATTCAGACAACACAATCTAGTAACCGTCTTTTAGTTGTGTCTCAACCATTTTTCTCTAAGAAATTAGAGGCAAATATTTCAAAAGTAAGTATTTACGATTTAAAAAAATTACTTTTGTTTTTTTTTTTTGTTTTTTTTTTGCATTTAACCCCCTCTGTATGTAGGTTGAAGCTGCTCAACCTCTAGCAAAACTTAGTTTTGATTTTCCTGATATTTATATAGGTAAATAATAATAATATTTTAATTTGTTCAAAATATTTATATTCTTTTGGGACTCCATTAATTTGTTAATTAAAAATAGGTGGTCGTCTCAAATCAAGAAAAGGGCCTCTCATAATTAGTTTTGAAGGAAAGGTATAAATTTTTTTTTTTTTTGGTAATTAGAAATTCACAACGTGCATAGTTTGATACAAAGTTTGGGTTTTTGTAGGAGTTAAAAAGAATAGAAGAAGCAGCTTTAGCATTGTGCAAAATGTTTCAACCTGGAGCATTTTCTGAAATTAACTAATTTGAGAAAAGTAGAGAAATATTTGTTTTTATTATAATATATTAAATTCTACTCTATATAGCAGGACAGAGTTCGATATAATTTGTCGAATATCTTGCTTTCTGAAATTTAGAACCTCTTGGATTTAACGGGATATTGGTATTAATTATTAGTTATACTTGCTTATGCTATTATTATTATTGTTGATTATGGCTTCTTTTGTAAGTAATTTAATTATGTATTCTATGTTTTATGTTTTTTGTAAGAGTGTATTTTCGTTAACCAAATAAGAATCTGATTTTTTTTTGTCAATTTTTTTTTCGTCAAACGATAAGAAACTGTATTGAGTTATTTATAGTTTAAAAGTATTGAGACTGTATAGAAGATATGCAACGATAGAAACTATTTTTTCTCAAATTCCAGGATATGCAACAATCATATTCACAGGAAACTAATAGATGTGCTGATTGGCTAGTTAGAAGGAAAACAAAATCGGTAGAGTATCTGATGCAATATGTAGATCTATCAGATGAATTATGGAACAAGATCACGAAAGATAAGAGTATCAGAGCGGATTTAGGGGTAGGCTGGGGTGCAGCCTATCCCAGCCTATGAGATAGCACTACAATTTATTTTATTTAAAAAAAAGATAAATACATAAATTAAAAATATTGAATCCCTTTTAATTAAAAAATTAGCTCTTCCTAACTCAAAACAATTTACTAAATATTAAATAATAGTCTTCCCCGATTCGAATCCTACGTCCGTACCTAAAGAGTACTTGAACCTTTCCTAAAATTATTATGGATGTCAGATAAGGTTTGTAGGTTAACTTATTAGTCATTTTGATCTTCGGTATATGAAAAAAATTAAATTGACCTCCCACCATCAAATAATTTTTCAACGTTTGTAGGTTAACTTATTAGTCATTTTGATCTCCACTATACGAAAAAAACTAAATTAACCTCCCACCATCAAATAAATTTCCAACTTATAGTTAAATTTGTATATATATTTCCAACTTATAATTAAAGCAAGAGATGTATTAATAAACTAGTATGGTTACAAAAACGGTTTAGGAGGGGTGTGTGGATCAAGCCGCTCAACAATACAAAGACATAAAACAAAATAACAGACACAAAGGAAACAACTTGTCTCACGAAATTAGAACATTGACCATCTACAAGAACATCGGCAGTGGCCTATGAACCAAGAGGAAATCAGGTGGATCAGAAAAAGACGAGTCAACTATTGTTGAGATGTTCAGTGGGTTGTTGTATACGTCAAAGATCCATCCTCAAAGAGAAAGCAGGTCCACATGGATATTGAGAGGGTTCTTGTGGGGTAGGGGGTTATGACACATGTGTAACATAATAACAATAAATGAGATTCATAAAGACAACCAACATCGCCATAGGACTTCATACCTAGATAAAGTTTAAACTAAAGGCCTATTAAAAACCAGAAACAACTACAAAAAGGGTGGTTACAAAAATAATCTAAGGCTAGCCACCACAAGAATAGTGTTTGGGAACTATGATGTACCACCCTATCACAATGCGAGACATTAAGAACATAAAAAATCAAAGTTAAACGAACACCACAATTAGCAGGACCTCTATTACTATGTCTTGTCAATGTATAGCAACCCTAGTGACAAAACAACCTACTATTACTTATTATCAGTTGCGGCATGTATTGAAGAACTACCCTATTCCCTTATTTTGTTGTCATTTCCACTAACTTCACTAGCACCCTTTCCTTTCCAGCTTTTCATCTCATTCCATAATATTTCCTCAATTTGATTCGAAAACATAAAGTCCATATCTTCTGTTGTACAACCACCTCCTCCTCTAATTCCATTTGTATGGTTACTAGTAATAACCTTATCATACTTTTCTAGGCTTCTAAGGACTTATGCATTGCTCTCACATCTACTTTTTTCAAATAAATCAAATGAGTTAGCTTCAGTTGGGTCATCTAGGTCCATATACCCCAAGTCTGGGTTGGATTTTATTTTATCCAAACTCTATATACAGAGTCTGTCTTCCTTTACCTGATCCACCTGCAAAATAAATACCCTTACCATATCCTAGGAAAGGCTCATAAAGTAGTTGGGTGCTTCCTTGTCCCTTGATATAGTTCCTAGGTTAGAAATAGAATATTCTTGCTATGACAATGGCAAACGAACAATTTGCTTGCTAGTTTGGTGCAGAAAATTAATGAGGACTAACTCTCCCGACATTTCCAGAGTTATTAAGACCATTCCTGATTTTGATGTCTTCCTCTGTCTTTTAAGCTGCTCAAGTCTATTGGCATTTCATAGTCATGGATATGGACGTAAGATTGCATGGGGAGAAATTTGTTGATATTTTTTTTAAATATATCATTTATGCTCTTGTTGATATTACTTTTACCTCAAAATTAGGGATCTGGTCATCAAAAGGAAACGATGGGCCTGAGTTGGTCCTTCCTTGTTTTTTGCTATTATCCCCTCAGTCGAAGTATCTTGGAAAGCCAAATTTAGAAGTTTCCCCTTCTCTAATGACTCTACTGGTTCTTTGACATATTCTGTTTCGTCTACTAAAATTTACAACCTCCACATTATCCTTACCATATATTGCAGATCCTCCCCTCTTGAAAGGACCTCCCTTTCTTTGTAATTAATTCTACCTTCTTCGAAAAACTCCCCTCCTTAGTTGCCAATAACTCTTGAATTTATCATATTTGTATTCTCAATCACTTGGGATTGGGTGGTGTTATTTTCTATCTGATTGTCCTCAACTTTCATTAGTCCAACCATAATATCAGAAACTTCTTATTCTTCTGAAAAACGAAGTCTAATTCTAGCTTTAATTAGGAATCTTGGTTCTTTACGAGCTTGTATGCATAACTCTTCATCCACTTACAATATCTTTTCAAATAATTTTTGGGATGAGGGAGTGCTAGTGAAGTTTTACACCGACTTTGGAAGTGTCAGAGTATGCCACATCTGTAACAAAATAACCCCAATCTCCTCATACTTGAAAGTTATCGATGCTGCACCTTCATTCCAGGCTACTCAAATCCCACAAACAATAGGTCTATCCACACAAAAATCAACCCTGAACCTGAGTACTTCAACTTATTCATTAGATGACTCATTTGGAGTAAGTTCATTTCAATAAGATTCCCCACCACTTTACTGAGGTTATGTGTCATTTAAATATGTTTTATTCAAAAGAAAAAACCCCTTCTTAGACCGATGTTGTTGAGTACCCCGAGTCAATGACTTTTAAGGGAGTATTTTCACCCCAAATATTTGGAACCACGTAAAAGCTAAGAAAATTACCTGACCTATCTCTCCATACATAATGGAAATCATTGTCATATTCAAAATTCATTTTATAATGGCTGGGGTAGATCTCTTTAATGTAAAAATCCGACAACCTTCAGTTCTACTCGACAAATTTCCTAAAATAATTCACGTAGTATCATTTGGAAGCTAGAAATGTAGACATGGGTATCCACTCTTAGTTAACAAACGTAATACCAAAAACTTTATTTCTAATATCTACAACCTCTAAGACATTATTATTGATCGATCTTTTAGCTAGAGGTAGAAAATGGAAATGTTAAGATACCATTGGTTTTGGAGAGGTGAAGAGTAGATGGTTAATACTGGAAAAGAGTTTGGAGAATGTATTTTTAAGGGACGCTATGGGCTTCCGGGAGATAATAACGTTGAAGATAAGTTTCAAGAGTGAGGTTATATAGTGGACAATATTATGAGTAAAGACAAGAATAATAACCACACTAGGGAAATCTGTTTTATTGGGTTAGGTAAACGGTTGTATTAATAGAAACCCTAGGGAAATGTTCATTAGATATTGGTATTTGTAGAGACACATGGGAGGACTAAAAAAGCCTGCACACTCCCTCCGATCTGTCCAGAGCCCTCTCAAGGCACTAATGTACTCCCAAACTTCTCACTATACCCAATGCATGCAATATACGCTTCCAATGAGATATAGGGTATGCACCTTCAACTCCAACACATTACTTGTCATAAATAACAAGTGGCTCAATCCCTTTAAAGATTAAGTCCCCCTCTCCTACCAATAACATATTTTTATTCATTAGTTAAGTGATATCCAATGATGTTAGTCTAGCTCTATAGATCAAGTTGTCATGAATCTCAAGCTTTGAGTTATACTTTATATCTTTACACCAAACTATATCTTCATCTCCACAAATCTCCTTATAGAGTCTACCCCCATTATATTATACCTTCAAACTTATCCCAAAAAACATAGTTGTTTTGTCATCACCTTCTAGACCAAATAGGTTGTCAATCATCAAGGGGAATCCATTCCACAACAGGGGATTGAACTTAATCAAAATTCTATTACGATAGCTGAAACCACTCTCTAGAGGCCACCTTTTAACAAGTAGGATTAATATCTCCAAGATCAAAGATAATAGTATCACTAGGTCTCAATATTGAGATATGACCTTCCTAAAAATATCTTTATTCAACACTTGCCTAGTACGTAGGTTAATAGTACAATTAATCTGATCAGATTTCTCCTTAGCCTATAATTGTAGGTTATCACAAATAGACAAAATATTATCAACAGTACTAGGCTTTATGTTGTATTCTATGCAAATTAAACTATTATCTCTTTTTCTTTTATTCTTATATCAAACACATAATGAATTATGAGGTTTGGAATCGAACTTAACTTTTGCATCTTGTCTTATAGTCGAAGGGGGATCTTTGTGTGTGTAAATTTGTAAGAATCTGAACTCTCAAACCAAAACTTAATATGCCCCTCCCCCTTGTACAACTAAGATGGATCCTAGCTGCTCCATTATTATCCAATAACCTCCAATTCTTAGAATACACATCTATAACTTTTTGAATCCAAAATCTTCTTCTTTTACTTTTTATTTATTTAGGTATCTTTATAGGGTGACTTACGGTTAACCTGATAGAGTATAAGCTTGTTTTCTATGTTATCAAGCCACGGTTCATATATTCTTCAGAACTTGTTCCCCACTCCATTCTATCTTGACAATGTTTGTTTGTTTGTTACATTCAATAAAATAACAAGAGTTGTTGCGTTCATAATCCACTAATATGCCATTACCTATATACGAAGTAACCCAAGTAACGTGTTCTTGCTAATAATTTTCCCAATAATCTTGTTAATAATATTTCCAATGCTCTTTCTCCACATGGCTATCTTGAGGCTCTAATAAAAAAAATAACCCTCAATTTTAATAGAAATGCTATTAAGTCCTAAAACCTTCTTTTTATAAAGAAGATGGATCTACTTCTATTTAATCTTCTAACAAACTCTAAAATCTTATGAATGACACTAAATTCACTGATAATTAGAAAATGAATTATCCCACTAATATTCCAACCCAACTGATCTCTGCAAACATTTGAGTCCTCACGAATAACAACCAACATCCCATTAATCATTAATCCTAAAACAGAATTATCCGTAGAAACGATAAAGGAAAGAAATGAAATACTTCTAGGGACACATAGGGAGGAAATCACCCAAACTTTCTTAGAGGATATGCAGTTTCCAAGGTCTCTTCAGGCAAAACAAATACTATCGCAACAGTACACCAAAGAGAGAACACTAGTTGCACCATCTATATGTGTTTGGCCATAAATCTTCCTTATGTTCCTGGAAACTAAATCGGCTTCCTTCCCGTTTCTTCCTCCTTAAGAGTAATCTAGAAGTTCATCCATTAATTGGATGTCGAACTTCTATGTGTGTGTGTAAGTGAGAGAGAGAGAGAGAGACTTTTCCTTTTCTAGGTTACTTCTAGTATCTTGTATGTTGAATATATTTATTCATTCATTGGTACTCTTCAGTTATAAGACTTTATGCATAGTAATTACTAGTAATAATACTATATTTTACCTTCAATATCAAAATAGAACATCAACTGACTTTAGCTTGGTTGGTAGAGCGAAGGATTTTAGTTGGCGAAACTCAATAGATATGCTTAGGTCATTAGTTTGGATCCGGTATATATTAGGGGGTAATATTTTTCTACAGCCCCACTAACGTTAGATTACCAAACAAAAGCCCCACCCAAACACTAGTTGCTATCTAGTTACTACCCAACTAGTATATAGCAAAATTCCCAAAAACCCCTACCCTTTATATACAATAATCTAATGCCCACAGTGAGAAACAAAAAACTAAAACAAAGAACCCATATAGGGTTGTGACCTCTCTCTCTCAACTCTCTCTCTGTGCCGCCCCCCACCCCCTTCCATCTCCACCTTCCCACCTAGAGCCACCCCCACCTTCCACCGAGATCCACCCCCACCTTCCACCGAGATCCACCCATATCGCCCTCTCCATCTCCATCTAACACCATCCCACCTAGAGCCACCGCCACCCTCCACGCCACCACTTCTGTTAACCATCATCACCGCCTAGCTGCTTCCTTCCTTCAGACCATTCCAGCGCTGCTTCACCGGAGACCATTCCAGCACTGCTTCAGATCTTCGACGCCAGAGCTTCATCAGAAACCGCGCTGCAGCACCTTCGAGAAAACGCCAGATCTGACTTCACCTCCCTTCGCTGCTGCACTGCTGCTGCTGCTTCACCCAATGAAACGCTACTTCAGATCTTCGCTGCAACAGTCTGACCACCACCTTCAGATCTCTTCCGCGAACCTGCAACACCACCACCACGAAGCCTGACCTTCCACGCTGCTGCACTGCTGTGATGTCGCCGTGAGATAGGTCCAGCCTAGGTTCGTGTCCAGCCTTTCTTTTTGATGGTCCAGCCCTTTATCCCCCGTTACACCATGGTCCAGCCAAGCCACATTTGGCGTGTGTGTCCAGATCGCGTTCGCGAGCCAGAGTTTTTTTTTTTTTTTTTGGCGTGTGTGTCCAGACATAATGGGCTCGAGCTGTTGGGCTCAAGGAGTTGGGCCAGGACACAAAAACCGTGTGTTTGTTCTTCTTTTTTTAACCGTGTCTTTTTTTTTTTCTTTGTATGGATCCAGATTGTTTGGGTCCATATTTTTTTCTTCTTCCAATTGATTTACTGTTTTTTAAATCTAAAAATTCTTTGTTATCTAGCCAATACATTAGTTCATTGGACATGTGTTCATACATTATTTTATTGGACATGTATTTTAAGGCCGGCCCATTAGGTCTGGACAAATTATTTATTATACATACATTGGCATGAATATGGACAGAAAATGATTTGTGTACAGCCATTGTGTACATCCCGAGCTTGGGTACAGCCCTTTGGGTATAATATTGAACACTTTGAACATGGACATGGACAAAAAAATGGCTTAGGTACAGCCCTATAAGCACGGATTTTGACTTGGAAAAACTCGAGTTACAACATATACAAACAATGCACGAATAAAAAATATGGCTTAGGTACAGCCCCATGTACACGGATTTATCTCTTCAGACATGTGTGTCAGTAAAAGTAAGAGAGAGAAAATGAATTAGTTACTTGTTTCATCTAGTTAGGCTTTATATAGAACAATTACTAACTTGGGCTTTAAAATGGGGTGGGGGAGGAAAATAGGCTGTAATTTGAAGATTCCTCATATATTAGAGTCTTTTTCATATTTTTCTTGTTTTATTTTGTATAGGCAATAACTTTTTTTTTTTTTTTTATAAAGCAACACCAAGATATGCTAATGCTTTAAGTCATATATTCTTTTTTCTAACTTCCATTATATAATCTATAAAGTGTGAAAATGTATTCTTATTAAACTCGTTAGAGCGTTTTAATTGCACAATTTCTCTTTGTTATCAACCGACCTTAGCTCAGTTGGTAGAGCGGAGGACTGTAGTGGGCGATGCTCAATTGATATCCTTAGGTCACTGGTTCGAATCCGGTAGGTCGGATTTTTTTCCATATTGTTTTGTTCTTTATTTTTATTTTTTTGTATATGCAATAAATTTTTATTTTTTAAAAAGCAGCACCAAAATATATTAATGTTCAAAGTTTTATAATCTTTCTCAAACTTCTATTAGAAATCTATAAAGTGGGAAGGAGTTTTCTTATTTTAATTGTTGGATATCCTTAGGTCACTTGTTCAAATCGAGTAGGTCGGATTTCTTTTCATATTTTTCTTGTTTTATTTTGTATAGGCGACAACTCTTTATTTTTTAAAGGGGCAACGCCCAATTAATTACGCGGAAAAGGTAAGTATTCCCTATTAATTACAACTTCAACTTAATTCCCAATTAAACACAAAATATTACCCAATTACCAAAATATCCTTCTACTTATTATTAATTACTTTAATTATATATTTTATTAATTATAGTTTAATATTTATTTATTTTTTTCAGATTTTTTTTTAAAAATATTTTTTTTTTCGGAAATTTTTTTTTTCAAAAAATATTTTTTTTTTTTCGGAAATTTTTTTTTCGAATTTTTTTTTTTTCGAATTTTTTTTTTGTCGATTTTTTCCCCCGGAATTTTTTTTTCCATGATAATTGTGTGTTAAAGTAACACAAAATCATATGTGTTGTGTGTTGCATGAACACCCAATATGTATAATATTGAGTTGCTTAAACACACATAAATAACAAATTGTGTGATACATGAACACAAAATCAGATAGACAGAATATTTGTACACAAAGGTATAGAATAATGTATATGTAGGCTGATTATGTGTTCATGCAACACGCAATTGCTGAAAGTATGTGTTACAGTAACACACAACAGTATGGGTTTTGTGTTGGCAAGGCACACAATGCGTTTATCATTTACAGTTTTGCGTTGCTTAAACACACACAAATAACAATTGTGTGTTGCAGGAACACAGAATAAGATATACAGAATATTTGTACACATTAATAAATAATAGTGTACAGATAGTCTGAACATCTGATTGTGTGTTAATGTAACACACAATCGCTTGATGTATGAGTTACAGTAACACAAAACAGTATGGACTTGTGTGTTAATGAAAAAATCTTCGAAAATATTTTTCGAAAAAAAAAAAAAAATCCGAAAAAAAAAAAATTTCAAAAAAAAAATTCCAAAAAAAAAAAAAATTTGTGGAAAAAAAAATATTTTTCAAAAAAAAAAAAAAAAAATTCGAAAAAAAAAATTCAAAAAAAAAATTTGTTTTTCGGAAAAAAAAATTAAAAAAAAATCGAAAAAAAAAATATTTCAAAAAATGAAAAAATAAATTCAGATATTAAATATATAAATATATAATGAAATAAAAAAACATATAAGGGCAATAATGGAAGGTAAATATGACCATGTGCTTATTTGAGAATTAAGTTGAAAATTTGTGAGTAAGTAGGAAGTAATTTCCTCCTTCCTTTTTTTTGAGAATGAAAAGTGAGGAAGTGTAATTAATTGGGAATTATCTCTTTTTTAAAAAGTAACACCAAAATATGTTAGTAATGCTTAAAACCATATATTCTTTTTCTATCTTCCATTAGTTAATATATAAAGTGTGAATGAGGTATTCTTATTAAACTCGTCGGAGCATATTTATTGCACAATTTATTTTTTCAGTTATTAACCGACCTTAGCTCAGTTGGTAGAGCGGAGGACTGTAGTGGGCAAAGCTCAATAGAAATCCTTAGGTCACTGGTTCGAATCCGGTAGGTCGGATATTTTTTTTCATATTTTGTATAGACGACGACGTTTTATTTTTTAAAAACCAACACCAAAATATATTAATGCTCAAAGTCATATATTCTTTCTCCAACTTCTATTAGATAATCTATAAAGTGTCACTGGTTCGAATCCGGTAGGTCGGATATTTTTTTTCATATTTTGTATAGACGACAACGTTTTATTTTTTAAAAAGCAACACCAAAATATATTAATGTTCAAAGTCATATATTCTTTCTCCAACTTCTATTGGATAATCTATAAAGTGTATACGAGTTTTTTTATTTAAGTCGTTGGATATCCTTAGGTCACTGGTTCGAATCCGGTCGGTCGGATTTCTTTTTCATATATTGTATAGACAATAACTTTTTATTTTTTAAAAAGCAACACCAAAATATATTAATACTCAAAGTCATATATTCTTTCTCCAACTTCTGTTAGATAATCTATAAAGTGTATACGAGTTTTCTTATTTAAATCGTTGGATATCCTTAGTTCACTAGTTCGAATCCGGTAGGTCGGATTTCTTTTCATATTTTTCTTGTTTTATTTTGTATAGGTGATAGATAACCTTTTGTTTTTTAAAAAGTAACACCAAAATATGCTAATGTGTTATAAATTCATTTATGGATATTCATTTCAACCATCCACACACTCTCTGATAATAAACAGAACACTAATCTTTCTTTCTCTACCGTTCACAAAACGTTATTAGTACAATGGTCTCTGCCTTCCAAAAACTAGGTAATATATTAGTTTTAATATGTTAATCTTTCACGTTTATCTTTTTTTTCAATCATTCATTATATTTTTTTTTGTTACTTTTATCTACACTCATTTGCATTCTTTTTTCCTTTCCAAGATCATCATTAGCATATACTGTTTAAGTTTCATCCTTAGGTCACTGGAATTCGGTAGGTCAGATTTTTTTTTCTTCATATTTTGTATAGACGACAACGTTTTATTTTTTAAAAAGCAACACCAAAATATATTAATGCTCAAAGTCATATATTCTTTCTCCAACTTCTATTAGATAATCTATAAAGTGTATACGAGTTTTTTTATTTAAATCGTTGGATATCCTTAGGTCACTGGTTCGAATCCGGTCGGTCGGATTTCTTTTTCATATTCTGTATAGACAATAACTTTTTATTTTTTAAAAAGCAACACCAAAATATATTAATGCTCAAAGTCATATATTCTTTCTCCAACTTCTGTTAGATAATCTATAAAGTGTATACGAGTTTTCTTATTTTTATTGTTGGATATCCTTAGTTCACTAGTTCGAATCCGGTAGGTCGGATTTCTTTTCATATTTTTCTTGTTTTATTTCATATTAGTTTTAATATGTTAATCTTTCACGTTTATCTTTTTTTTTTTCAATCATTCATTATATTTTTTTGTTACTTTTATCTACACTCGTTTGCATTTTTTTTCCTTTCCAAGATCATCATTAGCATATACTGTTTAAGTTTCACCATTGTGAAGTCAGACGTGGACGTGTAAAAAAAGGCAAAAACACGAAAAGAAAATAAAACAACAACACATTGTTGTTCATTTGTCCATCAACACATATCCCAAAAGTGATATGATGGAGAATCTATGCTCCTCGAAAAAATGCTCTTCATGCTTTTTGTTTTGGCCAAACCATAGAAATGGTCAATCCTTGATTCATATATAAAATGAGTGATCTCCATCACGGCAGTGATGTGATACTAAAAGAAGAACAAATAAAAAAAGAAGGATGACCTATACTTTTACAGAACAATAGTTTTGTTATATCTTGAAGCATTATTATTACATTTAATTTTTTGTTTTACTTTACTTTTCACGTGAATTTTTAAAGCAGTATTACAGGCAATACCAAATTATGCTATGTCAATTTTCGAATTTCCAAATATCTTATGTAAATAACTTTCAAGTATTATGGAAATTTTTTTGTGGGATGCTGGGAGTAGGAAGAAAATACACTGGGTTAATTGGAAAAAACTGACGAGATCCAAGAAGATCGGGGGATTAAGGTTTAGAGAATTTTATAAATGAATATTGCTATAACTAGAATTCTTTTGCGTTTAAAATACTTAAAGCAATCTACTTTCCGAATTTTAATATATGGGATACTAAACTTACGAAAAGAAGATCGTGGAGTTGGGCGAGCATCTTCAAAGGACTTCAATTTCTGAAAAAACACATGATTTGGGAAATTGGAAATGGAAGGAATATCAACATCTGGAATCATTGTTGGCTTAGTAAAGGTATTTATTTAGAAAACCCTAAGGATTGTGAAGTTAATTATATTTATGAGCTTTTTGATAATTCGGGCGATGGATGGAATACATATCTTATTCAGAGACTATTCCAATATGATGTTGCTCAATTTATTATTAAAATACCAAGATGTCAGATCGAGGATGATGATAAAGTTATTTGGCCGTATAGTAAAAATGGAGATATTCAACTAAATCGGGATATCATTCTCTTGTTAATGATGAAGTTGCTCTTGAAACTCAAACATCTATTATGGGTGAAGCTAATGATAATAATATATGGGATATCATATGGAAAACTAACCTACCGGCACGTATTAAAAAAATTTGCTGGAAAATTTGAAATAATGTCGTACGAGTTAAAACAAATCTAAAAAGAAGAAATGTGTTAATAACGATATATGTGAATGGTGTGAGATGTTAAATGAAGATGTCAATCATTTAATTCTCAAATATCCGTTTCGTATGAATGTTTGGGCGGTATTTCCACTTCAAATCAAGATTGATAAGAATTTTAGTGGTTCCTTTTCAGATTGGTTTAAGAAGATCATCAAAGATTATTCTGAGAATGGGTGGGAATCTAAACAAGTCACGGCTTATATTATGATTATAATGTGGAACTTGTGGAAAGAAAGAATGAAGTGCTTTCATGGAGGTGCTAATTGGAGTGCTAGCAATATATTGAATAAATCTAAAGAATTGGTTACGAGATTATTTGGTTCCCATAATGAACAGAAGGAAAACGAGAATAAACAAAGGGAGTTTGTTGAGAATAATCAAGTCAACAACCCAGCAATTGATGACGACGCTGATACATTGATTGTTAATCTAGTGTTCGTGGATACACTGATTCGTGCTGATATCGGGGATAACCCCATTGTTCACTAAAGGATTCCCGATCTTCCCATAGTCGAGACATCCACTCCAACATTACAAGAAAAATGTGATCAAACCAATACTAGTAACATGGAATCCATAAACATTGTATTAATTAATAGAGTGAGGGCTTGTGAAGATAATAGGGTTAGTGCTTATGCAATGATTTATCCACCCATGCCAACCGATAAGGTTTTAGTCTTGGAAGGGATGGATTCTATTATACGATCGTACAAGGAGGCCACATTTGTATTTTGTAATAAATGTGCTCTATCGCCTAAGGCTAAGTCCAATGGGTGCCCAATTGTAGCTAAAAGCTACAATTGGGGGTGGAATATGAAAAATTGAGCTCCAATAGACTCCCTATTATTGGGTTCCCAATTATTGGGTTCCCAATTTTTTCAAAACTTTAGCTACATGTAGCTAACAAAAAGTTAGCTACCCAATTCAATAAATAAATATTTTAAATTATTTATACAAACTAAATAATCTAATTTTTTTTAAATTTTATAATATAAAATAGTAAATTAATTTTGAGCAAAAAAAATTAATTATTTAATTTTTTTTAGAATAAAATTAGAATATAACTTATAGAATTGGGAAGTTGAAATTGGGAAGCTGTTGGAGCAAAACTGTTTTAGAGAGTTAAAATTTGAAATAGGGTAAAGGTTTGATTCCTGATTGTAGCTAAATAATCGGGAAGCTGTTGGACTTAGCCTAACAATCCGCTTAACAACACGGTAACAGTAAAATGTAACAATCCGCTTAACAACACGGTAACAGTAAAATGAAGGATGGAGATGGAGGTCCCACATGGATAAAGATGTTTCACCATTTCTGGTTGCTTTAATGGTGTATGATATTTCTTTCGACAACATTGTATAATTCGTTACTAGAATGTAACATTGGATACAAATACCTGTCAAATAAACTAAATCAGATATGGGCTCTGAAACACATATGGAATTGGTATAAATTAGGGTTTTTTATTTCATGGAATCAACTTATGAATAATGAGAACTACGAGAAAAATTTGAGTGGTGAATAGTGGATGGTTTTAGATGGATACTTGATTGTGCAAGCTTGAAATTTGTCCTTTATGCCTCAAAGTGGCTCCACTGTAAAACTACTATGTGATTGCATTTTTTGTGGTTACCAATACATAGGAAATTTTTACGGCCTCAAAGAACATTTTTAGAAAGATGAGTTGAATCGATTTGTTTACAAAATCACAACTTTGATGGAATTTTGGAAGAGAAGCGGTCAAAGTAGACTTAAACAAGCCACTTGTGTCGATGATTTCAATCCAAACCCATCTTTAAGAGTCTAAATACAAGGGCCAACATCTTATATGTTTTAATTGTGGAACGTTTTGCCATATCAAGAATGAATTCTCTAGTTTTATGAGTTATCCAAGTTCAATGGGAGGTAACGAGAGTCAAGGCAATGCAATGGAACTTTAGGTAAAGGTGGCTTCTAGACCCATCGAGATCAATGACGGGTGGATAACGGTTGATAGAGGCCATAAAAGGCCACGAGGTAATGGTAATGCTCAAGTTGAAGACCATAACGAAAAGGGCGAATACAGCGCGAGTCTCCTTGGCGAAGTCCTTTTTCTAGTTTAAATTTGGTAAATCTTTCCAGATTAAGATTGACTTGGTAACTTCGTTAAGTTACACATTTCATAATCCATCAAATCCGTATTTCATGAAAATCGAATTTTCGCATGACGATTTCTAAGAAATCACATCTCACTATGTTGTCAGCTTAAGTTAAATTACATAGAACAACATTATAAAACTTTGATGACTTACGGTTCCGACGAAAAAACATAAAGGGTTCGTTTGGATTAAGGGATTAGAGAGGATGCGATTATATTAAAGGATAACAACAATCCCCTCCTTTGTTTGGATTAGAAATAATAAAAAAGGAAAGTTATTAAAGGATTATTCTAAACTCTTACTATACTATATATTCAATCCTTCCAATTCGGTGTCATTAGAAGGGAAAGATTATTTTATTATATCATAATGTCTAAATTATCCCCGTTCTTTATATATAAGATATATTACTAAGGGTATAAAAGTCATTTAGCTATAAAAAGAATCTCTTTCTTTCACTATTCTTCTAATCTAAACACCAAATATATGTAATTCTTTAATAAAATTCTTTCCTCTATTTTTATCTAATCCAAACAAGATTTAATACGCTCCTTTCTAATCCTTTACTAAACTTCCATTTCCTATCCTTCACTATACTATCCCTCTTTAATCCAAACAAACCCCAAACTTCATGAACGATGATGATATTGCCCTAAATAGCACGCCCTTAAAAGATCGATTGATTCGCCACTATTATATCATAGTCATACAATTTAAATCTCGTAATTGAGAGCCAGGAAATAACTTTGTAAACCAAAATTTACACAAAATGTCGATATACTAGTAATATAATTATCCATAGTCTAAACAATCATCTCAATTATACAAATATGATATATAGTACATTATTACAATAAAAGGCCAATTTCTATTTCTTCTTATTCTTCCACTCCGCGTACTCGTCGTTCAATTCGAACCCATTAAAAGATAAAACTATCGACTTTGACCTAGTATCATTCACAAATGACAAGGTTTGACAAGTTAACCTCAAGCGGAAAAACAAATTCAATTGCATGATGTAACGATTTCAAATACACGATTAATTTAAAAGAAAGGTAAAGTCACACTAAACACTACTATCTTATACACGTTTCACTAATTTTGGTCAAATCTTTCAATTGTGTTTATTTTGGCCACATCTGTCAGTTGCAATAAAATTTAGCCAATTTCAACCAATTTTGAAAGATAAACTAGTAAATTTAATGTATTGTCTTTGCCATGGCCAATTGAACGTCTGAAGTAAATCGTGAACATTACAAATACAACATAATAAACGACTAATTTCTCTTCAATTACGTTACAATATTACGAATTTGACCAAAACTAACACAAATATTTAAACATGGGACCAAAATCGAACTCAATGAAAAGATGTTTAAATTTAATAAAATCGAATAAAATAGCTTTTTTTTTCTTTTCGTTCGAAATATAAAATAGCAGTGAGTTAGGCAACAAAGACGCCTTTCTTGTTTTCGAATTTGATTTGGATCCTCTAGTAACTTGATTCCTATACTAACTCTAGTATCTCCAATCACAATTAAGTAATTGATTTTTTTACATTATCTTTATTTATAATTGAATTATTATGTGAGATATATTAGGAAGAGAGATAAATAAATTATAAATAAAAATAATATTAGGTAGAGTTAGTATAGGAATCAAGTTAATAGAGGATCCAAATTCAATAATAATATTGTTTTTTCTATTATATGAGGGTATAATTTTATGAAGGACAAAGAAAAAGATGTCAGTCACACCACGTAATAGAAAGGGACAAAGTTCTTATCTTTTTTGTTTGGGTAAAAAGAAAAGGTCCCAAAAAAACGATACGCCACCGCCACGCCTCGGCCGCCACCATCAGGAAGAAGACGAGATGGCTCGTACCATCACATACATCACCGGTACTCAACTATTCTCCATCAAGCGCCGCCCAAACGTTGCCATCATAGACGTTAGGTATTACTTCAATAATCATCAACATTAACCTAATCAATCTGTACCTTTTTTCATTAATTATTGGTGGGCTTTTATATAATTTCACAGAGACGACGAGAGAAGTTACGATGGACACATAGCTGGATCGTTGCATTTCCCAAACGATTCGTTTATTGATAAATTACCATCTCTTGTTGAATCTACTAAGACTAAAGATACCCTAATTTTCCACTGTGCTCTTAGTCAGGTAACCTTGAATAAATTTAATTATTAAATCGTAATGAGTCTAGATACTGTTAATATTGTAAGTTAAAATTACAAAGGGAAATTTACATAACTGAATTGAAATTGAGAATTCTCATCTCAATAGACTATAGACTATTAGTAATTAGTAGCTAATAAATAGATTTAATGTAATATTGAAGAAATCCTTTTTTTATTTTTTTTATTTAGTCTCTGTTCAAAGGGTTTTTGTTATTTTACTACTAAATTGATCAATTCACGTGGCAAAATAATTTATGAAATAATGCTATTTATGTATAGGTTCGTGGACCAAAATGTGCTAGAAGATTCGTGGATTATATATCTGAGATGAAAGATGATTTGGGAAAAAAGAACATCATGGTTTTAGATCGTGGTTACAATGGTTGGGAAGCTTCAGGCAAACCGGTTTGTCGCTGTACTCAAAACCCTTGTAAAGGCGACCATGAGTAGCACGTGAATAAGTGTGTGTTTATTTGGTCGCAAATTTTTTACACAATTATTAAACTCATGTATGTTTACACAATGAGATGATTTAAAGGACGTACTCATATATATGTAAGGGAATTTAATGTAATATGAATCGGACTAATATTGTTTTCTTTTTCTATATGCGTAAATGCGAAATCTTTTGTTTCTTATTATGTTGTGAATTTTACACACTATCTCAGTTTCTACGTGAAAAGCGAAAGTTTGAAGCTTCCTCAAGATTGTTAAATATATTATCTATCTCCTTGGCCTTATTCTTCTCGAGAGTAGATTAGAGAGATTAAGATGCATTGCAATTTCCATGGCTTTTATATATGCATTCAAGCATAAGTATTATATAATACACACAATAGCTTGTCTTTAAGACACTGAGGAATATACCATGAACTAATCCTGATAGATCTTTGCAAGAAGTTGACTAAATTCCAAGAAATACTCCAGATTTGTGCAAGTTTTGGAAATTTAACAGTGTTTCGTTGTTTCTGGAGTAATTGTAATGTACCTCATTATTTGTATGAGACTTCCATCATCTTTAAGATGCTGAAAACTAGATCAAGCATTTGAAACCCATTTTATTAGTCCTAGTTGGTTTATTAGTAATGAAATTGAATCAGAAACACCATGTTAGTGAGCTAATAGGGATTTGAAGACACTAATGACACAATGTTTCATGCCTGGAGATTGCTTATCTTGGTGGCTTATGAGAATGTATTGAGATACTTTGTAAAATATGTAGGTTATTATCTGATTCATGTATATTGAAAAGTGAACAAGGGTGTTGATTGAATGTCAAAAAATAGAGTGAACACGGCAAAAGGAGTATTTTAGATCTGTAAGATGTTCTTGGGGATGGCTCACCTCATATATGTAAGATGTTGGCATCTGGTGAGTTTTAAGACGGGTCGACCAGAGGCCAGAGCTTTTGCAATACCCAAAACTAGTGAATTTTTTTTATACATATATAAAAAGAAAACAAAATTTTGACAAAAAAAAAAACAAAATAAATTGTAGAAAGAATAATTTCAACACCAAAATTATTTTAAAAAAAAATTAGTTTAGTTTTTTTAATTTTTCTTAGAATTCAATATATTATTAAATTTTTAACTTATTTAACTTCACTTATAAATTTTAACTCTAAAATTATATTTTTATTTACATCATAATTTTTACACAATTTAAAATCGCAATCTATATTAACAATTTATTATCAGAAGATATCAGGTATTTTTTAAAATTTTGTTAATTTTTTAATGTATTATTAAGATTCTCCTATTAATTATATCGGTATTATATAGGTTGATTTTGAAACTTTTTATCATTATGTGATTTTTATTAAATACCAAAAAAAAAAAAAATGGAGGACGTTTCCCTCGAACCATTTACTATTCAAGCCCGCCCTCATTTATGTTTCTAGATTCGCCACTAAGTAACCTAATTATATTCATCATTAGATTTTAAAAAAAATCTTGTTACAAATAGATGAATGAGATTTGAAGGCTAAAAGTATTTTCACATACAGTAAAAAAAATTCTTGTTAAAATAGATGAATCAATGAGATTTGAAACCTAAAAATGTGTCATCTAAACATTACCTACCTATAGTTAGGTGGTACAATCATGGATAAAAAAACATATAAATCTTGGAAAAAAAAACCATAATTGAACAACACGTAACTGCCGCATCATATTAAAGTTTAGATGGAGACTGATTTAAAGGTAATGGATAAAACTTTAAATAAATCTCTAAAAAAATAATATATAATAAAATAAATTAAACCTACCAGAATTGTAGCAAAAATTATTTAATATCATAGTTATCGCTTATTTTTTAAAATTTATAAAATAGTTATAATATTTTTATATTACTTTATAACATGCCATATTTCTTTCTTATTTAAATTAATAATTTGATGATCCCAAATTTACCCTCTACTTAAAGTTAACATAAAATTTTATAATATATTTTACTTTGTATATCATTTTTCTAAATCATTATGAGATATAATCCAATTATATCAAAAAGAATTTTATTACTTTAAAATCTCAATTTTTTTAAATATTAACTAATCATTTACTTAATAACATACTCCTCATATAAAAAACAACAAAATCCTTAGAGCATTAGCACCCGGGCTCTAACTCACACACTCTATACCACCTGAAAACCATTTTTTACGAAAATATAGAACACGATACGAATGCCTTGTGTATCCTGACTTTATACATGGTTACTATATTCCCGAAAACCAAACTTTAAGAAAATTTAGAGCACGATACGGGTGGCCTAAATTTTCTTTAAAAAAATTCATGTTCATGTTGTTTATTTAAATTCAATCATTTATTTTTTAGGCTTATGACATGGCTTAAAGTAGTATTCAAAAAGAAATAACCAAATGTTAAGTAGTGATGCAATGAATAAAAAAATGGTTAACGCTTAATAAACTCTTGCAGCCTTATTTACTATCTTGTAAAAGCAATTGTATTTTTTATCCTCCTAAATATATCTTGATTTCGCTCTTAAAACTCAAAATCTAAATTTTGAGAATTTTCTCATAACTCAACTATTCTTTTATGGGCAAAAAAGAAAAAAATAAAATGTTTGGTGTCTTTTATAGAAAAAAAATAATGGTTATAATGAAAGAGAATTAATTCTAACTTTAAAAGATTTTTTAGACATTAATCTTAAAAAAACTTATGTATTCTATTTCACATAATACAGGGACCAATAGTGAAATTAAACTTTATACACATGTTTAACGAATTCCAAAAGAAATATGATTCACATTATTGTAATGTATGTGTTTTAATAATTAGTTAGTTTAGATTGGGCATTCATGAAGTTTAGCTGCTGAAAACATGGTTTTTTTTAGCATCGATTGCTTCAGTGGAGACCTTTGAGTACCTTAAGAGTAGGAAACATAATGGGTAAAGGAAAATGGTAAAGCACTGATCAATGCCCATGTTCTTAGGTGTAACGCATATTAATGAACTTGATGAGTCAACACATCTGCTAAAACAAATTTACCCAACGTTAAATTAGAAAAAAAACAAATCTAGAGTTTCATTTGTATTTGTAGTTATGTACCCGAAAAAGAAAGAGTTCCATTTGTATTACAAACAATCTGAGAATGGGTACCACCATGAAAGCATGACAAAAGTAATCCATTCAATACTAGATTAACTTGTCCAAAAAAAAAAAACAATACTAGATTAACTGAACCTCAAAGCAAGCTTTCCTAAGTTTATGCACTAGGTGATTATGTTGCTAAATGTGTAATCAATGCCTACTTCACCTATAAACCAAGACCACGATTCAATTTAATTACACAATCTTCTCATCAAATTACCCCAATAACATTCTCAGATACATGTAAGATATACTTATACCAAGGATTCTGTTTCAGTACTGGATCTTATCATCAAATTACTACAACACACTCAGTAAATCAAATTTAAGAGGAAATTGCACACTAGTCCAACCAAATTTGTCATCAACATCCTAAATTTTGTTACTATGTTCAAAGTTTATGATATGTCTCAATTTGATAGCATTCGTTCACTGAGAATAAGATCGAAAAATTTAGAGAAAATTTCAAAATCTGATATGGAATTACAAAATAGTAAAAACTAGTCTATGTTTTAAGCAGGAAAGTAGAACACTGAGAGAAATGAGGACCAAAAATACCCGCCAAAACTTACTGACAAAAGTTTGCATTCACGTGTTCCAATAAAGTGGGACCTAATTTCTGATCCACATACAATTGACTAATAAGATGATAGATGGACTGTCAAGAGTTGATACAATTGTCGTACTTGGTACTAGCGGTTCAGGTAAATCCATACTTGTAAATAAGGTTTGCGAGAGGAAAAGGTTCATGGGACAGTTTTATTATTACGCTTGGGTTTATTTGTCTCGTTCCTATAATAACGATCACCTTTAGGAAATAATTCAAAACATGCTAAATCAAATTTGTACATCAAGAGAGAAGCCAATTCCATATGATCGTGGTGCAGGCACAGTGTCAAAGGTTAAGATTTATCTATATCAGAAAAAATGACTTTAAGAAGGCTGGTCTTTATTTATTATTTTGTAAGGAGGCTTTCCGTAATAATTCCACGAGATGTCCTTCTAAATTAAAATTTTGTTCTAAGGTTCACACCCCTAGCTATTGTAGCATTGAGTGAATAAATCAATACTTTTTGAGTGCTCGAAAAAAATTTAACAACCTTGGATCTGATATTGAAGAAAAATCAAATCTTGCTATATAAGTCTACCAAGTTATAAATATCTTTCAAGCTATTTCAATAATTATACACATAGCAAACTTATTTAATTTGGTAAGACATAACATGGATTTTTGATACATCATGCACTTAAATAACTAGATCCTGAAATTCCAAAGTAAACTGGGATAGAGAAATCTTACCAAAAAGGAGTTTTTGTTGATGTCTTGTAGTGATTGACATATCCTGTAGGATTTGGAGAAAATATAAACAGAAAGAACGAAATAGATAAATATGTCTTACCATTGCAGTGCCTTCCTCTGATTATTAAAATATGGATTTGAAATTTATTCTCAATGATCATCGGATTAACCGTATCATCATTTTTTATACCTTTAATTTTGTCCATAGAGTGAAAACTAATTATCTTACCTTAAATCTCTGTCTCACTTGGAAAATTTATAAAATTCACCATTTAACGCCATCGAGTAGAAGATATAGTAACACACGTCATAATTCAATTCATATTTCGAGAAGAAGAATTCAATATCCTTAAGTATTTTATGAAGAAACTCCTACGAGATCGAGTAAAAAAGTCTTGCACAAATCCACTTTAGCCATGAATTTCGAAGAACTACTCATATTAAATCCTCAATATTTCTTGCATAAGATGTATGTTATCGGACATCAACCTACCAAAAAAATGCTCTTTGAGCGTTATCCACAAGATCATCCAAGATGATCTTCATTCTATCTATAATTATAATTGTTATTCTTTTGTAAATCACATTATAACATGAAATAGGCCGGTAATCTCAACTTTCAAAAGTATCTTATTTTTCCGAATTAAAGCAATGATAGTACAATTCAATTTTTAAGCAAAAACACGAACGTAAAAAACTCTCGAATAGTCTCTATTACCTCGTTAGCAAACATATCCCAAGACATCTTGAAGAAAAGCGAAGAATATCCATCAGACTCTTGAGCCTTGTGATGTCTCAATTAAGTGATAGATTAATCTAGACACGATACATAATTTTGGAGTTATATTGTGCATATTTGAGGAATTCTTCCCTATTATCTGACAGTTTCTGTTTCTTATCTAGTTTTGGAGATTTGTTACTTTTAGAACTATTTGTGCGTAATTTTTTATAAAATGTGCAACTCTTAGGTACTTCGATTCTATTAGATCCCAAGACTAGGATAAGTAGTCACGAAAAAAAGGTCAATCCCAAGTCAAGAAGGAAAAGGACCAAGAAGCCAGTTTTGGAAAGTGATAGCAGTTGCCGGTCAAATTTAGGAAGCGACTTTTTTGAGTTACCACGCGAGATTGACAAAGATTCTGGGGGCATTGATTTTCAACTAGTACTTGGAGTTAGGAGCACGTAGGAACTTACAGTTAATGATTTGGAGATGAATTGCAAAAGTTATTAAAGTTGAAACTGTCGTAACTCGAACATGTTCACTCTTTACTGAAAATGTTTTTGGATTGAATTTGGTCATTTTAAAGAGGTCCACAACCCATAAAACGTTTTTAGACCGATATATATATATATATATATATATATATATATATATATATATATATATATATATATATATATATTTATTAGAAATTAAGCTTAGAAAAGGGTTACAATCATTATTTTAGAAGTAGAGAAGAGAGAATCGACCATAGGAGAAGACAACAAAAACTGGAACCTATTGCACCACTTTTACACCATTTCACCTCTATCATTAAGTAATCAAAATTAGTTTATTGTCTTAAATATGATTCTAATCTATCATAGATAACGTGCACATTTTAGTCTCTTTGATGGAGCTCTCCTTGGAAGGAGTTTGACCTTTCATAGCAAGATTATTTCTCATCCGTCCTACATGATAGATAATAGTGGCAAATGCAATTCTATGCATTTCTCTTCCATTTTTCATGGGTTTTAATCTTCTTTATCCATTTGAGGGTACTCAAAATAGTACTCATCTCTTTTTATATACCCAACCATCTTCTCATATCTTCCCAAGTACTCTTAGCTAAAGTACACTCAAAGAAAAGGTGTTTGTTTGACTCAAAATTGTCACCACACAATTGACAAAGTGGATCCAATTCCAGATAAATAATCTTATCCTTTGTGCAAAGACTCTCTTGTATTGCATCCAAACAATGATATCATGCTTAGGAACAACACAAGAGTCGCAAAAAATGTTTGCCCAAGTTTTGGGAAAAGCCCGGGGACGAAAAACATTATAAGGTGATTTATATCAGGAAATAAACCCACAACTTCTTGGCTCACAAGCAACATGTTTATCTTTAGATGTGGATAACCAATGATGCAATACCCTGACTCATGCTTCATGTCCCATCCAAACCTCGATTTTCTCTTGTAGATCTTATAATTGTTTAAAGAGCAGGGAGTCTATATTTCACTTGTCACTCCCAAAAATTATTATTTTTCAATTACTCACCATGCACCCATTTTATGTATAAAGAATCATTATTCGACACAGTTTTCGACAACATCTTCATTAGTAAAGCTTTGTTCCAAGCTCCAATGTCTTTTAGACCTCGTCCCCCTTCTTCTTTTGGTGTAGCTATATTTTTCCTTTTAATTTGTGGAAATTTTACATCCCAATAGAAGCTCCTACAAATACTCACAGTTCTACCCGGCACATATATCAAAATCTAGAAAAATAGATAACTAAAAACACAATATCCCTTGAAGTACCAATCTAATAAGCTCAAGACGGCCCGCATATAAGAGATAAGGAGCATTCTAAGATCGAACATAACTTTCCAACTTATCAATGAGAGGTTCATAGTCTCTCAAAAATAATATGAAGCTCCAAGTGATACACCCAAATAACGGAACAATATTACTCCTTCTTCAAGTTGAGTAGTTTCTAAAATATCTTGAACAATCTCATCTTTAATTCCCACATAGTAAATATTTTATTCTAATATATTTAAATGAAGACCCAAAAACTTACTACACTTATCCAAGCAATCCATAAGAATTGTAACCGAGTTTTGACCTTCTTTGTCAAGGAGCATGAGATCATCGACAAACGCGAAGTAATCGATCTTATTTTTCTTGCATTTCGGGTGATACTTGAACCCAATATTAGTGTTTTTCTTTACTAATCTTGAGAAATATTCAAGGTACAAGATGAAGAGATATGGAGAGAGATGATCAACTTGTCTTACCCCTTTTTCTTCTTTGAAGAATCCATGAACTTCTCTATTAAGTGCAACCGAGTATGAAGACGTTATAACACATTCCATAACCCAATTCATATACAAAACCATAAAATTCAAGCCTTTAAGCACATCAAGAAGGAAATCGCAAGAAACCAAATTATAAGCTTTGCACAGATCGATCTTGATAGTACATCTAGGTGAACTACTATCATTATTGTAACCTCTCAAGAGCTCTTGCATTGAGTGAATATTCTCAACCAACGATCTTTTGTACACAAAATCATTTTGTGATTGATCTTTAATCTCTTCTTGAATCGGCTTCATATGGTTTACAAGAATCATTATAATTGCTTTTTAGATAACATTACAACAAGATATGGATCTATAATCCTCCAAAAACTCAGGATTTTCTTTCTTAGGAATAAGAACAATAATAGTAGTATTTAATTGTTTAAGTAAAAAACTGGAAGAAAAGAATTCACGTACCGCTTGTGTAACTTCATCTCCAATAAGATCTCGAGATTTTTTAAAGAAGTGTTAGGAAAAACCAACGGGTCCGGGTGCTTTATCATTTGCAATTCAGAAAATCAACTCTTTAATATTTTCAGTTGTGTCCTCTTTACTCAAATATAACCCTTGAATATCTATCAATATATAACCTCAATCAAACACATTATAATCATCATCTTTTGTCTCAACTCTCGACCCCAATAACCTCTGAAAATAACCCAGGAATGCATATTTGACTTGAGCACTAGAAGTGGTAATTTCCTATTCGGAAGATGAACATTTTCAATATACTTTTTCTGTTGTTTGATTTTCACGAGACCATGGAAAAGTTTAGTACGTTGATCACTTTTCAAATTCTTTCCAAGCTCATATTTTTGTTGAAGAAAACTGATCTCGTCCTTCTCAAGTCGAGTCACAACTTTTAGAATTTCGACTAAATCTTTAAGATCCAAATTATTAGCAATGTTAAGTTGGAATTGAATTTTGGCTTCCTCTAAGGTTTCCTATGCTCTTTTTGCACTTTCAGAGATGTGAGAAAAGTGTTCCTTATTTAATTTCTTCAATTCCGGCTTTAAGTTATGAAACTTTTTACAAACAAAAAATTGTTTCGTACCTCTACCATGATCTTTGTTCCAACCATTAGTAACAACTTCTCCATGATGTCTATGTTTAGCCCACATTATCAATGAAACAAAATGAGGTAGCTCTTGTAACATTTTGGAGAAACAATGATATAATACATAGTGAGTGATCTGAAACGCTTGACTTGGGAGAAATTCCACATGCACATAATGATCTGAAATATCAAGTTTCTAATTCCCATCGCACGATCAATTGGACTTAGAGTGTGATTGTTATCCCACGTAAAGAATTCACCTGAATATTGAAGAACTTCTAACCCAATGGTATTACAACAATCCGCAAACTCATTAAAATCTACCATGGTAGCAACATTCCCATTTTCTCTCTCTTCATGACTTAATATATTGTTAAAGTCACAAAGTAAAAGCTACACGACATCGAAAGTAGATGCTTGATCCTCAAGCTCTTTATTCAAAACTCTCATCTCAATTTTATCATTAAGGCCATATATAAAAAATGGTATAAAGGATAATGAAGGTTACCTTACAATGTATGGCTTGCGGAGTAATTCCAAGGACTTCAACTTCTACTTTTATCCAGACCCCACACTAGCAAAATTCTCCCATGCTCAACTTTGTCAAAATTGTCAATATATTTACAGCCTTGTAGCATAGTTCTCATGAAATTATTTACATTAACTTGAGTACTATTTGTTTCCAATATTACCATAATATCAATATTCTTCTTATGGATGAAATTAACCTCCATTCACCTCTCATAAGGTGAACCGAAATCTCTTGTATTCCAAGTTGTAATAATCATTAAGAGTTCTTTAAGGGCTTACCCTTATTTTCTCTCAATAATTACGTTTTTAGTCCTTCAAAATATTTTCTTTAGGCGAGTCCTTTCTTTCTTAGCTATCATTTTCTTTTTTTCACTAGCCTCTATACGATTTTTGTTCTTTTACTCACCACCAAAATGAACGGATTCTCATACTCTTTATCCTTAATCAAAACCAATCCATTGATACCTAAACCACCCTTACTTTTTAAAAAGCCCAATAAACCTGAATTCTCAATCATATGATCTTTCCCTGGCATTTTTACAAATCTACCATTTACCATACGAATTATATTGGTCTGGTGTACTTTCTTGTAATCACTATCTACCTCTCTCTTCCGACCATTACCAAGTGTTGTAGAAATTCGGCTACTCGATGCAACTCTATTTCCAACTCTTGTTTATGCAGGGTCCTGGCTACCTACATCAGTAGTACCAGTTCAAAATGGATTGCATCTCCTTTTTTGAACTTCAAAGTTATATTTTTCACCTCAAAAGGAGCATCTATAACTATGTTGTACTCGTACCAACAATATTTTTATTAAGCTTCAAAATTACAGTGTTTAGTGAAGCTACAGTGAATTATTTTGGTAACAAAACTGATGTGTACATACACAGGACGCACATTTCATCTAATATTTTGTGTTGTAAATTTAGTTTTCAGCAGTATCTAAGATGTAGTACAACTCTCCAAGCTAGTGTAGTCAGATCTTGTGCATTGTAGGTTTGCTGGTGCCTTTCTAGCTTCGTCGACTAAGCTTGTTTCCGGCCCCATTTTCCTACATAACTCCCATTCAAGGTGTAAATTTTCCACCTTGCTCATAGATACTTTATCAGTAGCAGCTTTAAAGTAGTATCTGCAACTGGTGCTAACGGTTCCATGTAAGCAACTTTTACGTTTTTCACCTTAAAACCTGCAGCTCCCGAAATCAAAGAGGCAACAACTCCCAAGATTGTCGCGTATAGGCAGTGTGCGCTTGGATTACTTTCATCTTTTCCTCGAGTGCTAATATCCCTCGAGTGATTACGATTCTCATTTCTCATACTATCGTTATAGTAAAAAGAAGAGCTCTCCATATGTCCAAAAACCTTGCATTTAATGCATTGGTGAGGCAAGTTTTCATACTCCAATTTAATATATAAATCTCTTCCTTTTCGTGAACCAATCAAGAAAAACTCGTTCTTCTCCTTACTTCGATCTATTTCGACAAAGACACGATCATATCTAATATCCTCATTATCAAAAGTGACATCATCGGTTCAAATGGGTTTACCAATTTGTGATGCTATTTTAGCCAAACCAAGCATGGTTCTAGCTTGCTCTAGGAGATTTCTAGTTACGATCCAAAAGGGGATGTTGTGATTTCTAGATCCTCGAAATCAAAGGAATCCAAAATATTAGATAAATATTAAAGATGCCCATAAGACGAGTAAAGACCTCTCGAAAGAATGAGTTTTTTATCCCCATCCTTACCAAATTTGAACACTAACTAACCACTAAGATGCTTTTGAAACCTACAGTCCATATTCTATTCCTTCATGATTCTTGTAATATCCTCCATATCTGGTGTTTTTTACGAGCATCATACCCAATCAAAGAGAATACAAAAACTTACTCAATTGTTGGTGTATCACTCACCTCCAATATTAATTTCTTCCTTTCGATAGGTTTGAAATATTGTAATTCGACTCCCATCAAAGCTTTTTATTGTTAAGAAGCACACTTTTGTAGTCTACTCGAGCTTCCCCGTGTCTCTCTGATCGGTTCCAACCCATGCTTGTCACATCAGTGACAAAGTTCTAGACAATGTTCACGGGAATATTGGTGGTCCTCTCACACCATAAAGCGACCATATTCTTTGATGTATAATCTTTCTCGTTTGCTTTCATGATGGGTTCACTAATGTTCGCAATTTTATCATTTTCTTAAGTAAATTTGTTTGAAGCAATTTCACAAACACCTTGTGTACCACTACTCTTCCCAAGATTCTTCTAAGGAAGCCTTACACACCAATCTGTTGAATAATCTAGCTTTAGGCTCTAGAGAAGTAACAAACACACCTAAGCTTGCTAATCGTTCACTTCAAGCTTCTAAAAAATTTACGGCAACAAAGTCCTCCATTGAGGAGCTCGACCGAGTGGTGGTGTCCACTTCCTTCTCGGTGGTGCTATTAGTAGTGTCTTTGGCTCTTTATGACCTCCTTTCGCTTGATATTCGAATTGGGGAGGGGGGTGGGACTTCAATTGCTTTCTCACTAATAGTTGAAAGTCTAAGGTATACCATTTTAGTGAGATCTTGAGAACCATCAAAAGGAGCTCCAAAAGAGCCAATTCCCGGTGAGTCATGAGGTAACGTAAGGCTACTTATGCTTGTGAGAAACCGGGTATCCAGGTTTGTCCAAGACGTAAGATTCTTGTGGTCCGGTGGCTCTTTAACGATGGCCTTAAGAACGAGTTTTTCAACATCTCTCAGATCTAGATTTGCTGGAGAAATGCCTCCAGCGTATAGTGAAAGTGGTTTCCTCATCAATAAAAAAACGGTGAAATAGGCACTAAATCAAGATGATTTGGAAGAAATTCTCTACTTTCTTTTTACGTACTCTTTATAAGTGATTATTTTTTTACTTGAAATATTATTGCTAGAAAAGAAATGGGATACATATAATTATTATGTACATGCATTTTGTCCTTTTTTTCCAACATTCAACTAAACCTTACATGCCTAACCTTACTATCTATAGTCTCCCTTTAACTATTTCACTAATTTTTTGAACATTTCAAGTATTCAATAGTTGTTTCTTGTTCCTTTCTAGCCAATTTGATAGGTTGTGTAGAGTGAGACTGGATCTAGTATATGGCCAAAGGTTTCTTCGTAGGGTATGGAAATTTGGCCCAAGTACTTCTAAGAACGAATATAAGTTTTTTCTTTATTGATTTATCTCCTTTCGATAACTTATGAATGCAATTGAATTAGTAAAAAAGGCAGGCATGGGTCTTTTAGTGCAAGGAAGTATAATAAGACTCTTTCATAAATCATATTTTCTTGGTCATCTCGTACGTCATATTTAATGGACATTTATTTATTTTAACAAATTCCAAATCAACTTTCATATCGTTTTCAGATTCCGGGTCAAGTCAACAAAATTTATCTAAAAATTAATTTTTGAACGGTTTATAAGTTTAGAAACGGAATTATGTAAAATGGCATTTTAAATTTTTGCAGTCATCAAAATAAATTATGTAACATGCACGTGGATGAAAAAGAAATCCGATAAATAGCAGTCTGAATTTCTCATTAGTTTAAGTAGGGCAGTAAACGCGAAGCGAGCCGAATACTAGAGGTATCCGTTTGTTTGTTTAAATTTTTGAGCCGAGCCGAGTTTAAATTTAAACGAGTCGAGACAAGCCGAACTTAAATTTAAACGAGGCGAGCCAAGCTTCCAATGATCAAAATCAAAGGTGTTAAAACTTGTTTGATTAACTTATAGAAAAAACTTTTTAGAGCAGATCTTGAATTGATCATGAAGAATTTGTTTTATTATGGCTGAAACGGAACTTTATGAATGGTTGGGTTTTTGATAGAGTGTGGTATGAAAATATGATACTTAACCAGATGGGGTTAGCTCAATTGACCAGAGCCTTGGTTATCCATCTATGCGGTACCGGTTCGAACCGTGTCAATGACACGAGTCCATAAAGTGGCTCTTCCATGTAACAAAAAAAAATGAAACGTAATATTAATGAAAAAAATCTAAAAAAAATAAAGATATCAAGTTGATATTGAAGGTTTAATAATATATAAATTTATAATTAATAAATATAAAAGAACTGTTAACGAATGAGTTCGAACAGACTTGTTTACTTAACGAGCTTAAAAATAAGCTTGAGCTTGTTTATATTCGAACTGATCTCGAACGAACTTTAATCCGGGTCGAACTCGAGCTGCTCGCGAGCGGTTCCTTTATTCCAACCCCATTCCTCAAGACACAGTGATAAAAGAGGTACCCCACGGCTTATAGGACACGATGATAAAATGATTAAAAGTTCCTTTTGCAAAAAATTCTTAATAAAATTAATTTTCCGCCTTCCTAATCGAAAATCTATCCTTCCAAATTTAAAATTTCCTAATTTTTTACCGGACAATTTTCTCGAACTCCGTTACTTTTTTACCCCATTCACCATTTATACCCATTTTTTTGGGCAAATGCTCATTTTTCCTTTTTAGGGATCTTATTCGTCTTTTAAAGGAAATACTCATATATATATATATATATAATTGTATAGGTTGAGCTTTTAATAATATATATAAGTTGGATTAATGTTCAAGAAACCCTTCATGCTAGATAATTTTTTTTCTTCACAGTCGTTACTTTTTTTCCTATAAAAGGTACCATACATTTTGTTCTTTTTTTTTTGCCCTTTTTACTACTGTCACTATTGATCTTCTCTATATCTTCCATAGAACTTCTATGTTTTTAAACCATTCAATAACACTGCAACGGTAAACATCAATATAAAAGTGAAAAGTAACATTAATATAACTGCTTAATAATTATTCATAATATTTCTTGAATATATATGTATCTAATTAATCATAATAAATTGTACAATAGATTCCTATTAAATTTTTACATAGCCTGTAGATTTTTTTTTTCATTTTACATTCTTGATATATTTTAATATTTTTAGTATTTGTGAATAACAAACAATAAGTATATATATCATAAAATTTGATATATACCATATGTTTGTGGATTACAGAATAAAAATGCAACAAAGAAGAAAAGAAGTTTGAATTCTGGAAAACTTTCCAAAAACTACAAACTTGAATCTTCGTCTTCAAAATGAATCAAATTCCGAACATTTTTTCTAACCACAAAAACTTGTACTTCTCTATATTTTTATTCTCAATACATATTAATTAATTTTTTTAGTAAGTATGTATATATGATTAAACCATAGGTTGGGGATCATTGCCTTCAGATTGTATTGGTTAACCATCCCAAAAAATCAAAAGGTAACTCAAAACTCACAAGTACAAATGGTGGTGACAAAATATGGCTACCAAGACCATTTTATACGTGAATAACTCAAAAATACCAAAAACAACTCAAAATACACATTTAACTAACTAAATCATACCAAAGCACCTAATAATTCACATATAAGCACACAAATCATATTAAGTAAATTCAGAATATACTCCAAACAACTTAGAATATACTCCATCCAACTCAAAATATACTCCAAACTTAAAATATTGTCAACACCTATTATAAACTTCTAAAATAGATAGTTTATAGATTTTTTTATCATTATTGACTTTAATTTATTGCTTCATTGACCTCAGATCATATGGTTTATCACTTGAGACTCCTGGTAGCCAAATCTACTTTAATTAGCAAGAAATACATGGTGGGAACAAAATATAGATACATATACAATGTAAGAAGAAACTAACTAAGGGGATTCCTTACCGGGAGCTTGTCGTATCAATCACTAATCATCTACAACTTGTTCTTCGTCCGTGTCAAATGCACCTAACAAAACAATAATAAATATCTTATGATTTGTTTAAAGTATGATTTAGTTGTATATATTTATATTCTCAATCGTACTAGTATTAAAAAATTCTCCTTTAAGTTCTTCAACATGATCCTTTGATGCTCGTAGGGATATAGGGACCAAGACCTGCAACTAATTTTGTGTGCATACTAGAGCCTCAACTATATTGGGGTTCAAACAACTACGAAATGGATCAAGTGCTCACCTCTGGATACTAAAAGTTGATTCAGAAATCATAAGCCATTGTGGAAACGGGGATGGAAAATACATCTCTAGCGAGTGGCAACTAGACCGGAAACCTCTACGCATTGCCCTTCCACCAGGTCAGAATATCAAATGCTTCACCGCCACCCTCAATCTACTCTTGAAGGATCTTATCTAACTCAGATTTGCCAATTGTTGTTTGTTGTCCATCATAGAAAGATTGGGATTGGGACTCCATGAACTTATGTGTATTGAACGGGGCAACAATTGTTATACTCAGTAATTTTGCGTTAATACTCAATGATTTTGTGTTAATACTCAGGTGTTTTTTACCGTGATAAGTACTTAATGATGAATGAACAACTTAATAGAACTTATTATTTTAAGAGGTATTGTCTGAATGATTCAGATTTAGTTTGAAATCATAATGAAACAAACCAGGTAAGAGCCATTTAGATTTGAATTGGTCAGGAAAAACAAACTCTCTTATTTATCTAGTGTCTTAATGAACCAGATTAAGATCTTATTAAGTGCAAACAAGCATCCCTTAGTAATTTTGTGTAATACTCAATGATTTTGTGTTATACCTAGTGATATGGTGGGGGCAAAGGTGTGATAAAATAATAGATAAATAAAGATAATAATAAAGAGTCACACACCCTTGAGAACCACGGAACTCACTGCAAGTTTTAATGATAAGTCAAGTTCGTTCGCAGGGATTGTATCCGTTAGATCTACTTATATTTAACAAGCGTAGATGAATTTATATGCTTGGAATATCGTATGAAAAGATAAAATAATATGAATACTATCTAATGCAAATAAATAAATAAAACAAATAAACAAAACAAATAACTAAATATGAAAGTAAGTCAAATAGATTAGGATTACTACGTCTATTACTAAATTGTTATTCTAACCTGTCACATTAAGCATTATATATTAACCAGGATTCTAATAACTACCTAGCCTTTTCTAGACTTAGGAGCAACCTCTCCACTACTAGGGATTCCTAAGTAATGTTTGGAGATTAAATCAAACCTTAATGGCTATCTAGTTACACTAGACGATTATGTGGTGTTGTCAATAACTAAGATTAATCCTAAGATTGGCCAAATCTAGGGAAATAGGTCAAAACACATAATACAATATACGCCAAGCTTAATCAATTAAAATAACCAAATAGTATTTAAAGACAAAATAATAATCCAACAATTAAAAGTAAACTTACAGAATAAAAGCTTAGAAATATGGTTGAGAATAGATCTATAGCTAATTACTCTAAATATAGAGAAGGTGAGATGTAGAAGAGGGGTTGTCAGTCTCCAATCTTCTTCTTGTTGTCTTCCTCTATAGGTCAACTTGCTTCTTGGATGAATAGCTTGATTCTAAGGTTGAATATCTAACTAAAGGACTAAGCTATTGTTTAAAACTAAGAAAATATAAGTAAAGACTAAGCCTATACTTTGCAATTGAGCAAGGACATGTTTACAATGATAAGAGGGTGTATTTATAGGTATCTTGGAAGCCCTAATTCGTTTTCTTGAAGGAGAAGTAAGTAGTGGACTCCAAGCCCAACTCAAATTCGTAACCCTAAAAACATGAAATCAGGTCCGATCTTCTTTTGGCTCTAACAGCTTCAATATTCATCTGTTTGACGCGTATGAATATACCAAATTGATCGTCTCGGAAAGCTCTTCAACTTTGCTCTTGACCGTTTCTCCAAATTCCACACTGTTTTTGAGATATAAGCTGATTTGTGGTCGTAGGTGCAGAAATTCAGGATTAAGGTAGCTTTTCCTTTTCCATATTTTTAGCTTTTGTTTCCTTATCTCCAATTACCATGCTTATCTCTTTTCATATCTTGTAGTCTTTGACTTGGACTCTAATTAAGCTCCATAATTATCTTTAAAGCTTCACACTAAATAAATAATTAAACCCAATATGCTCTAAAAATATTATTTTACTAACTAAAGACTCAAAATAGGAAAGTGTAGCATTATTCAAGAAAATCGACTAAATGACTTCCTAAATCACTAAAAATGATGTCTCATCCTAATATAAATCTATCACAAATGAGGAGACATCATGATACAATGTACTACTCAGCGATTTTACGTTAATACTCAGTGATTCTGTGTTAATACTTAAAAGTTTTAAGTGAAAATCAGTGATTTCAAAAAATACTTAGTAATTTCAAGTAATACTTAGTGACTTTCATATAATACCTAGAGTTTTTGTTGAGTATACTCAGTGACTTTGTTGAGCATACACATTGACTAGTTCTAACATTTTTTTTGCTGAGTACTCGTGATTTTGCTGGTGAATTATCTGAGTAGTGATTTTGCTGGTGAATTCTTTGAGTAATGATTTTGCTGGTGAATTCTCTAAGTATTTTTTAAAATCACTGGGTATTAACATAAAATCAATGAGTATTAACATAAAATCACTGAGTAGTGGACGTGCTTTTATTGAATACATGACTTAGTGGGCACATATGATATCATCATAATACATGACTTAGTGGACAAATATGGTTTGGACAGAATTTTGCAATATTTGATTTAAACAATATATATACTACAACACTTTTTTCAACATATATGAAGAGAAAACTGTTAAGGAAAAAAATTACAAAACAGAAAAAGGTAAAGAATTTTTGGATCCATGGCTGATGATTCGAGAACTTTAATAAAGCATATTCACACCCTAAACTAAAAATCTCGTCAGAGGAAGGTGAACATCTCAGTTTCAATGTATATTACACATGGCTTCAACAACTCGAGACCGTGATAGCTGCTTGTAAGGGAGATGCCGTAAAAGAGAGAGAGAGAGAGAGAGAGAGAGAGAGAGAGAGAGAGAGAGAGAGAGAGAGAGAGAGAGAGAGAGAGAGAGAGAGAGGGAGGGGGAGAGAGAGGGGAGAGGGGGGGGGGGGGGGGGGGGGGGGGGGGAGATCAGTGGAGCGGGAAATAATAAAGTTAAGGGGGGTGATTATCCTTTATATATTTCAGGGGTAACTTTACCCATAAGATTTCAAAACCCTCTTAATAAACGAATACAACCATAAAGTTTTATGAGGCACAAAACTAGATTCCAAGATGCATGGGTCAATTATCCTTTTAACTATAAATTTTTTGTTATGACAATATTGGGGTATTTTCCTTTTTAAAAATGAGACCTAAAGCAACAGATTTGGTGGTTTAATAATATATTTTCTAAGTTGATATTGAAGGTTTAATAATATATTTATACACAAGTAAATAATAATTAAAAAAAATATAAATTTATAATTCATAAATATAAACTAGTCATTCACAAACAAGTTCACGCGGGCTTGTTTACATATTGAGTTAAAATTGGAGCTTAAGCTTAAATTTGTTTATATTCGAATCGATCTTGAACGAATTTTTCTTCGAACCGAACTTGAGCTGCTCGCGAGCGGTTTAGTTCATTTAAAGTCCTACTCATAATTAATGCTGGCATATGCTCTACTATATCCCTTCCTTACTGAAACATCATAGCTTTATGAGGGGTTTTTTTTTATTATAAATATTAAATTTTCTCAAGAAAGTTATGAATCTCATGTCTATAATCCTTTTTCTTTTTAATACATATGAAAGTTACTTTAAATTCGGAATTATTTTAAATCCAAAAAAAATTAATCCTGAATTTTTTTTAGTCTCTACAAAATAGACTAACCACTAAACCAACTAGTATCATTTTTTTTCAGATCAACCATATCTAAATAAATTCGTCCTGTGACCAAAAAAAAAAAAAAAAAAATTCGTCCAAAAAAAAAAAAAAAAACGATATCTAATGAATTATTGTTTATATCCCAATTGGTTGGAACTTTAGTGAAATTACTCGGAACCTACCTTCACCTACATATCACCTATAATCTGACTAGAAGTCGAATGTGACCTACTTATATAGTTATATACAGCAAAAGATCTAAACGATTTTCAGTGGAAACAAGACTTTGGTCTTTTCGAAAGAGTAAAAGACACGTGAGAAATAATAGCTCCACTTTTCTTATTTTTAAATCGAGAAATAATATCTTTTTTTTTTTTTTTGGGACGTCTATCGAGAAATAATATCTACACCCAATTTGTATGACAAGTTGCTATGGTTGATCACAATAGAGTAGTTTACTTTCTTTTTTTTGGTCAAAATATAGTAATTTACTTAGATTTTATGTTATGTGTAATTTAAACTATAGGGATCGCAACGAATTAAATATCTTCGAAAAACGACGTAACCATATCCATAAAGAAAAACGATAACCAAATCCGCATCCATTTACCATCAAATTTTAGAATTTTTTACCGAATCCGCATCCATGACGGATGCGAATTATCCGCGATCAATCCACATCCGTAATTGTTCAATAGACTTTAGATAAAAAATTCTTATAAAATATTTTTTGAACTATTAAATTAGTTACTTAATTATTGGATGACCATAAATAGGTATTAGACAATATATAAAAAACTAAATAAAATCAATTAGGTGCTTTATGTATAGAATAATTTTATTTGGTCAATATTATGTTTGATATTTGTATATATAGAATATGTTTATATATATATTTTTACTTTTTATTGCTCATACTTTATATAATCATTAGTTTATTCTATATTTTCAACTCATACTTTATATAATCATTAGTTTTTTTAGGTTTACTAGGAAAAAATATTATAAATAATATTTATCTTTTCATCCCATTGAGAGTTGTTAACAAATCAAACAACTCGCGAGTTATTCAAGCTCGACTTGAAAAAACACTCGTTTAAACTCGTTTGTTTGTAATAACAAACAAAATAAATTTGTTCGAACTCGTTCGTTAACTGTTTGTTTATATTTAAATTAATATTTTATTTTATCAATAAGTATATTATTAAACATAATATATTAACTTGATATTTTTTATTTCTTTAGATTTTAGTTTTTTTAATTGATATCACATTTCATAATTATAACACACATTTATCTAATATAACCGTTCATGAAAATTCTGTTTCAACCATTTAAAATACAAATGGGTCATAAAATATTGACTTCGGCTCGAAAAAATCGTTCGATAAGTTAAAAAAATAAACTATAAATAATTTGACTCGTTAAACTTTAAGCTCGGCTCGACTCAAAAAATTTAATAAACAAATTTAATCATCTAATATTTGACTCGACTCATTTTATTTATAGGCCAAATCGCATCCAGGGAATAGACATAGAGCTTATAGCTCTTGGACTTCATTTAATAACTTCAATCAAGAAAGCAATATCAACCAAGTCATTTTTAACCTCCTCAATTGCATGATCATGAACAAGTCATCCTTGTTGTAACTAAGTCATTAATTCCCTTTACTAATTTGAGTAATTCTATTCAAAGAAACATGATTAAAGCCGGTATTGATGGAAACTTGTAACTTTCAACTATTTTATTTTTATAATTGATTTTGTAATGAAAAATACAACTAGTACCCTAAAAAATAAAAAAGGTAAAGTTATAATATATGAGATAAACGTACCAAAATCGCTAAAAGGACGTGTTAATTTCTTTGATGCTTCGCTTAAAGAATACCTAAATATGATAGGTTTAGACACTTATATCATTTAACATATTGCACCAAACAATTGATATGGACAACATGAATCTCACCAAACCGATCTAGCATTGGCTTAATTCGAATTTGAAAGTTATTTTAGCCATTTTATAACAGCCGGATTGATTGTAACATTATTGTAAATAAATGACTAAAATCTAATTGATGACTTATATATATGTCCGTCAAGGATGATACAACATGACATCAGTTTGTTTACTTGGAATAAAAAAACTCAATTTTAGAGTAGATACCATCCAAATGAGTCGTGATATAAACAAATTAAATCAAGTTGAATGGTAAAATACTAAAATTTTCAAATTTATTTATTTAATTTAAAAATTATGTTGAGCGAACATTGATGATCTAGAAATCGTATGGGCAAACTTGTTTTTTTAACTTCTCAAAGTATTTCGAATGATTTTTCTTTTTGAGTTGAACTAAAACTATTTGTGTAAAGTGTTATATAGATTAAGGTGTCATTTGATTTTTTAAAGTGATAAGTACTTAATGTTAAATAACAGCTGATCATAGAACTTAGGTGTCGTTTGTTTTTTAAGTAATAAGTGCTGAATGCTGAATGAACGGCTGAATAGAACTTATTCCGTTAAGAGGCAGTGTCTGAATGATTCACACTTGGTTTGAAATCTTAATGAAACAGACCAATTAAGAGGTATTCAGATCTAAATTGGTCAGAAAAAACAAACAGTCTTATTGATCAAATGTCTTAATAAACCAGATTATGAGCTCATTAAGTACAAACAAACACCACCTATGTGACGTTTATGAATGATTTGTTTTAAATTGAATATACGGTATCAAGGATAAGCGATATTCAAAAAGTAAAAATTCTACATAAATAAAAATAAATGATTGATTCAATTGGTCTACGTAAAAAAATTGTTGTTTAGTAAGATCTAAACTAATTATATACTCGTAACCCATTAAAAATCACACGTAACCCGTCCAGCAAATACACATGCGCCCCGTCAAAAATTTCGTAACCTATTGGATAAATTCGTAACCCATAAAAAAATAAAGACAACCAATTAATAATGAGATTTTTTGGGAATGAAAGAAAAACCTTGACTTGTTAAGATGTAGAAAACATATTTTTGAACCTTTTAAACAATTAACTCAAATATATATTCTATTTAATATTTGAATTATAATTAAATATGTATTAATTTACAACTCACAAATATAAATAAACCAAACAATCTCGTTTTATAAACAAATTTTTATTAGACTTTGAGTTTTTTTTGTTAGGTAATCGACTTCATTAATAATAAAAGAGAGAAAATGTACACTGCACAAAAATTCCACCTAGGCTCGAAAGCTTATGGCGGTGCTAACTTATCGCTAGTCTAATCTCATCAAGATACAATCAAAATTTTCAGATCATCCACGGAGGCATGGTGGAGATACAAAACAAATAAAATAGATAGTGTGCCCATTTTAGTCTCTTTGATAGCTTTCTCCTTGGAAGAAATCCCAGCTCTCATAGCAAGATTATTTTCATCTGCCATGCATATATGATAGATGGTAGCAGCAAAAGCAATTCTTCTTACATTTCTCTTCTAATTTTTACGATTTTTAATTTTCTTATGCCATTTGAGGGCACTCAAAACAGTTTCTATTTCTTTCTCCAAACCCAACCAACTTTTCACCTCATCCTAAATAGTCTTCGCAAATAAAATGTGCTTATTTGACTCAAAATCATCACCACACAATTGACAATGTGGATCAAATTCAATATAGGTCATCTTATCTTTAGTGAAAAGTCTATCTTGTATTGTTACCCATACAATGATAACATGTTTTGGAATAGCACAAGTGCACACACAATGTTTGCCCAAACTTTGGGAAAAGATCGGTGGCAAAAACATCATAAGGTGATTTAAATAAGGCAAGCAACTCACTACTTCTTGGCTCACAAGCAACATATTGATCTTTTCATGTTGAGAACCAATGATGCAAGACTTTGAACCCTCCATTTTGTCCTACGGAACTCTCGATTTCCTCTTTAAACTCCCAAAGTTGTTTAAAAAGTGGCGAATCTAGCTAATTTACTTGCCACTCCCAAAAGTTATTAATTTTTCAAGTACTCTCTATTCACCCATTTGGTCAACAAAGAGTCATTTTTTGCCACAGTTTCCCACAAGATCTTCATAAGAAAAGCCTTATTCCAAACTCCAAACTCTTTAAGGCCTAATTCCTTCTTCTTTTGGTATATATATATATATATATATATTTCCATTTAATTTGTGGAGATACACCATCCCAATAAAAGCTCCTCCAAATGCTCAAAATCCTACCCCCCGCACATAAAATCAAAATTAGAAGATATAGATAACCAAAAACACACAACCCCTTTGAAGTAAAAATCTAATAAGCTCAAGACGACCTACATATGAAAGAAAAGGCGCATTGATGCCTTCATCGAACAAGAATTTTAATGTGAAGGGCAGTGAAAGAGAGACTAACAGCTAGGGGGAATCTTAGAAAGCGGGGTGTGGAAATATATGGATTTTGTCATGGTGTGGGGATATTGTGAAGAAAGTATGATGCATTTATTTCGGACTGCATTAGAGCTATGGAGTTATGGAACTTGATTCGCGCGGAAGCCACCAAAGATCGAAGTAGTGCGAGGTGGAGAGGAACATGAGTCTAATCGAGTATAGGAGCAACCAAATCTACAAAAAAATTTGGAGGCGGCTGCAGGCAGCGCGTGGTACCTTGTGTAGTTTCCGAGTTAGGGTTCCCCACAACAGCAGCTTGGGGTCGGTTCTTTAGAACAACTCCAGGCTGCGCCGACATGTCAGGGGGTGCTTTTTGCTGTTGGAGCACTTCGCAGACGGCTTGACCGAGGGTTGAGGAGTATAGGTCGTACACCTAGGATATCACCAGGCACAATTTTGGACCAGTAATTGGAAAGATGTCACTTAGAGACGAGCACCAAGTGGGTAATGAAAGTACTTGGTGTTCAAAACATTTGTCTAGTAAAAGTCTTTTTGCAGGTGTAAGTTGGAGGGTATTTTTTGGGCTCTCACTGAAATAATTTAAAAAGATCAGAATAACAGTGTCTTCAATGGCGACGAGTTTCCTAAAAGTATGGTGATGTTAAAAAATTGTAATATTTGGAGACTACTTATAGTAGGGTTTGGGGTCATATTCCGGGTAGAATACCACCTAGAAAGAACATGGTGAATCTCAATGGGTGGTGTAAACCGAATCGAGCGGTCAAATTAAACACATATGGGAGTTATAATAGGTGGCTTCATGAAGAATGAGGGGGAGATGTTATAAGAGTCAGGAATAACGTTTAGATACGAGGTTTTACAATGAAAATCAATCATGTCCTGCCCATAGTAATTGAGCTAATAGTGTTGTGTGAAGGTTTAAAGATGGTGGAAAGTCTAGAGTTGAAATAGGTGGAGGTGGAAGTGGATTCTTGGGAGGCAGTTGACGTAGTTCATAAGGTGGAGATTGGTAGAGGACTGGTCGTGATGTGGATTCAGCAAATTCGAGCAATCATTGCTAGAAATAGGGGTTTCACGTTAAAGGGTATCTATAGAGAAGGGAATTCGTGTGCAGATTGACTGACCATGCCGGATTGACGCAGATCGACACCTTCTGTTCCCATACCGACCATCCGGATAATATTTGAAGCATTTCACATATGATAAGATAAGATGAAAGACACCACAAATTATTTGTAGTTCAGATTTATTTACTGATGTACTAAGCGTAGTATTTCTACGGTTCATTGGATCGATGGTATTAAAAAAAAACTCTATTTATTTACCATCATACGACAACTTACAGTTTGGCCACATAATGACATCAACGTGATGGTTGCATTACCATGAATCCATTGATGAAGCCTAGTTGGAAAAAAAGAATCCAACAATGTTCAACTCTTCTCCCTCCTTCTAGTTTTTTTTTTTTTTGGACGCTCCCTCCTTGTAGTTAAAAACCACAATCTTAGAATATCAAGTTAATTGCTCCATCATGGGGCCATACCTATACCCATGGTAGGACCCCGAGTTTTCCTTAAAAGCTGTACTGGAGCATTTATATTATGTAAACTATCAACTATGACTAAAAAACATGTTTTATTTTCCTTTTCAAAACGGGCTAATCAATCTATCATTTACTAACAAGATTTTCTGTCAAACTATTCTTTACTCGAGTTATTAAAAATACCCTAATCTCAAGCTAACGAATTTTAAATCATTTATCATTCAAAATAAAATAATGTTTATAATTAAAAAAAAAAGTTTCACCAAGAATGAATTCGTGGATCACCTCCTGATAATCTGGATATCTCATTTACTAATTCTTCGTAAGAATTTAGTATATAACAAATATGAATGTTAGCACGCTTTGACCGTACTTTAACACTAGATATATTTATGAATGTTTCCATATTGAGAATCTAAAAGAGACGTCTAATCTCAATCAAAAGCTTTTGAAATATTTGTAGTAAAAATTAATTAATATAATTATCTCTTAGATGAAGTGAACATTTATTTATTAAATGTGATGTATTGTATCTTATACCTAAACTTTTTAATTTTTTGTTGTACTTCTCGTATGACTCGGGCAAGGTATGAGGTTTGGGCAACACACGACACAGAAGATCAAGCATCTCGGTGAAAGACGTGTTAGTCCACTTGTTATTCACCTTCACGTGCATTAGTTTCGCAATGAAATTTAATGAACTCATTACTGTACAATCAGTGTATAACTCGGTCTCTAATTCGGAAAAATATCGTTTCGAATCTGCCACGTGTTGAACTGTTCGAGTCTATCATCTCGGTGTCACCCGAATGACCACCACCCACATAATTAGGTCTCAAATCTTCATAGACATTCAACATTTCATTTTTTTCATATCGAGTCTTGGGAATTTCATCATTCTCACCATGCTTTGTCCAAATCTCATACGTAAAACCCAAATTGTAAAAGATGTGCCCTAACACGGACAAAACAAAGTTTCTTTAAAATTATCTTTTAGCAAATGCGAGAAATTCTTCTATCTTCTTAACAAATTCACGCGAAACACGATGAGTGAAAGTAATCCAACTTTTATCAATACCCGAAACCACCCTCTACAACCAATATAATCAAGTATTCCAATATAAAAGAATATAACATAAATGTCTCATAAATAAAATGAAAAAATTATCATATCACCAATTAAATACATAAATATAAGAGAAAACTACTTTTAAAAGCCTAAGTACCACAAAGACTTATTCTATAAATCCTGGTTCATATAAACTTCTTTTTAAGGCCCAACTTCACTGTTTTAGTCAGAATCCAAACATAGTAGATATCTAATGCGGTTTTCTAGGCAATAATAGTGTGGGACGTGTATAGTTAGTAACAGAAAAGAAAGTCCCATCATTTGCAGACTAATTAATGCCTCTTACACCATGTTCATGCTACTCTCTTATACATGCTTCTCTCTCATACATGCTTCTCACAAAGCGTAGCTATCAGTCTCAATATATTATTATACAATTTTCCTTATTTCAAATTTGAATTCATTCATCTACACGCTACATTTAAAAACATCTTCGAAGACTTCCATCAAGGTAATATATTCTTCTTCTCAAACGGTACGGCGGCCTTATATTTTTTAAATTGTTTTACATATAATCATGATTCTGAAGTTTTACAATATATGTCTGTGATGTTCGATGGTTTAGATCAGTAAATAAAATTATGATTTTCTTTATATTGCTGTAGAGTTAATGCCTATTGATGTAGCTTAACCTAGCAAAACACCCCGATCGGGTATATACACATATATGTTATGTGAAAAAGTATGTTCAATGACAATGGGTATATGTACATAAAATCTATTATTACAACCGATTTTTTGTGTATATTGATGTGTATGTGGTGTTATTATGTGGAAACTGTGCTTTGAACCCATATAACTCTATGTGATTTGTTTATATGATACTCATTTACATATGATGAACTTGTCATGCAGATTGATAATGGACAAATGTGTTTTCATTTTCAAAAATGCTCAAGACAAGTATATGGCACCAGCTAATATGTTTGATTGTTTCTCCTCACTAGTGTTATACGTTATGAATAAATGGAGACATTTAGATGAAGCCTCTGTTGTTTACCATTATTCGGTTGGTGACCATGTCAATTGTAAAATTGATTCACAAGTTGACTTCTCAGGATTGGTATGGCTTATAAATCGCGATTTAGTCACACAGGTAGATATATTTGTTGACGGGCAAATAATTGGGTTTATGCGAAACAACATAGATGTACCTGTTCATAATGGTAATAGTGAAGTAGTTGGGATGGATGTTGCAGACACAGAACCTTCGTTTTTTGTCCATAGGGAGAAGATTTTGCTTAGTCGGGATTGGCCGAACGCCCTAGGAGATGTAGGAACGTGTTTCAAAGGCGGGTTTACTGAAATTCGAAATTCAATATGCAAATACCAATGCGAAACTGGTTTCCGCACCAAACCAACGCACAATAATAGTAATAAATACGGAGCCTGTTGTTTGTATCGTAAAAAGACCGGTTGCCGCTGGTGGATTTATGCATCAATTTCTTCAAAAGATGGCCTATTGTATATCAAGACCTTCTACAACGTTCATACATGTATGACACCGGACCGTAGAATGATCAACAGTTGCATGACTCTAGGGTTAGTCAAGGATTTGATTATAGACGAAGCACGATCTCGTCTAGACATGAAGCCTAAAGATATTATTCACAGGTTACGCGAGAGTTATGGGTTCACAATAGACTACAAGAGAGCGTATGATGCATTGAATAGTGCCAAGATTGATATTAATGGCGACCCGGGGAAATCATATCAGGGGATAGAGGAGTATTTCCAGAAATTAAAGTTATCAGATCCTACAGGGTCAGTACTACTAGAGACTGATCCAATTCACGGTACATTTGAACGTGCACACTTTGCTTTTGGTGCATCATTAGATGCATTCCGGGCGTGCAGGCCAATGCTTTTTCTGGATGGTACATTCTTGAAAAACAAGTACAAGGGCACACTACTTACAGCTGTAGCAAAGGATGGAAACAACGGTTAGTAAACGAAATCAAAAGTCTAATTTATTTTTCAAATATTAATCTGCCAATTGTTAAACATTTGTGTGTGTAGCGCTTGTGCCTGTTGCATTTGCAATCGTACGTGCTGAAGACAATGAGAATTGGGCTGCATTCATGACCTTCCTCCGCCCTCTTGTTATTGGTAGGGATCTTGTCTTTATATCCGATAGACACCCGGGTCTTTTAAATGGGGTTAGGAATATTTTTCCGGAACACCATCATTCTTTTTGTTTTCGTCACATCAAAGGTAATTTGATTTCTAAGTTATCAGGCAATGATAGGCGTGCTGCATTACGTTCTTTTGAGCATCTGACTAAAGCTCCTAATGTAGAGTTGTTTGATTTTTATTTGTCCGAGTTCCTGAAGTTTGGTAGGGAGAATGCTGTTAGTTTCTTAGAGACCCTACCCTTTAAGAATTTTACTAACGTATACTTCCCTGGCTATCGATACGGGGAGTTGACATCAAATGCGGCTGAATCATTCAATAACCAGATTCTAAAGTTGCGTGATCTCCCGGTTGCGCAGTTCATAGATAAGATAAGACTTATGATGATGACTAACATTTACGAGAAAGCAGTACTTTGTGAGTCTTGGACAACTGTGTTGGTACCCCGTAGACAGATTGAATATAATGAGAAATACCAACTTTCCCGCACTTGGGAAGTTTCACAGTCATCTCCACATGTATTCGAGGTAATGTGTGATCCAAGCATGATTGTTGATATATCTAAACGGATATGTTCGTGTGGGAAGTGGAGAATAGACGGGTTCCCCTGCGAACACGCAGTTCGAACATTGTCTTATGCTAAGCCCGACACGAAATACGAATATGTTGAGTGTTTCTTCCATGTTTCAAAGGTTAGAGAGGTATATGAAAGCAAAATACCAGCACTATCTACTTTTTGTATCCAGCCGGAAGAAAACACTGAAAACAATATTTTGCCACCTATTTGCAAAATACAACCTGGTAGACCACAAAGTAAGCGTAAGTTATCACAACTTGAACTGCTTAGGCCTAAGATCCGGTGTGGAAGATGTAACTTGCTAGGTTTCCACAACAAGAAAACATGTACGGTTACTTTGTAATGTTTTTGATCAGGCAAAATTTGTTTTTAATGCACCTTCTGATTCTGTAACCTTTTGATTATGTAAACGAGTTAGATGTTTAACGAAATTCTTATGTTATTATTAATATGCCGTTTATTATCTTTGTGGGTATGATAGTAACTTATCCCGTAATGTTGGGGATAAGTCCATCTACATCTCCATGTATGTTAGACACTATTACATTTTATTATTTTATCCGTGCATATGTGCATCTTCCGGATTGGGTATGTATACATTATCTTGTTTTTTAATAAAGATGGATACATACACATTCACCTTTTAGGGGCGATTTCCCAAGAATAACCACGTAGGTACGACATGTTTTCCTTGATGCGCATATGCCCAAATCCATTGCCTGATAGTCTATAAAAGGAGACACCTTTCATTCCCTTTAATCATATAACACAAACTATGATGGCAATACAAATCTATACAAAAACATCATAAATATGTAACAAGGCAATTCTAACATAAATCAATGTGACCAAACAGTAGTAAAAACATGCGTCATGATTGGGTAGATGCACATTAACATTTATGTTCGTGATGATGGATATAGATAATTATCCGTTGAAAGGGCGACTAACAAAGTATACCTATGTAGTTACATTCTCATTTCGTTGACGTACATATGCCCAAAAACAATGCATGAGTGTATATAAACTGAAAACGCTATCATGTGTGTATGTATATAACACACAATATGGATAGGGTACATTTTTCCCCGTGACCATCACACAAGGTAACAGTGTCAATGTCCATCAATAACACAATTTGTGGAGTACATGGGGGTGTTCCTGTAGGTGTTCAATTATGGAAAACTGTCGATTTTGACATAATCCAATCTCTTTTGGGCACACGTACAGCAGCGACTTCAAGATATGATGCTTGTTAATACAGCACGATGTATGACAATGATGATGGATATATACCCATCTATCTTTAACGGCCGGAAACCCAAGTGTAACCATGTTGTCACTAAATTATTGTACTGACCGACATACGCCCAACTACGTTGTATGACAAAATACAAAATGCAATAAATATCACTTGGACTATTCATATAAAACATGACATCATTACGGTGGAATACTTTTCTTACCCATCGTCACATTTTACTTCGTCACCGTTGATATATACCCTCATTTGCGCACTCCTATTGGTTGTTTATATATCCATTATATCAATAGCTTTGTCGCTCAAAACTTTTTTGGCGTCTCGTTATCTGTCCATCAACATCATACTATGCACGAACCCGACTATATCTGAATTGTATCACAGTTTATGGTTATGTTATGAATAGACCCTATTTTAGTACGCAGACTTCCCAATACACCAAGTTGTATGTTACACACCCTATGTTCATCAACATTGTTGTTACTACTGATGGATATATACCAGTACACCTTGATTCATCAATGATACGATTGTGAATGTCCATCAATATTATTAGTTAGAAGCCAAATGGGGTTGTATTTATATTCACTCGAGTAGGAGGAAAAAACAGTTGTGTATTCATATAACAGACCGTACCATTGGAGTGCAACATTATTCTTAATCATAATCCAATGTAACCTGATCAATGTACATCCATGACCTCATTTGTTTACGACATGGCTTGGTTTATATATACATTCGATGTAAATTAGCATATGTAAGTAATCAACATAAAAAGGTTATGCTTTATCGAAATTTTTTCCCTGTGTAGGCATGTGTGTACCACCAGCATATTATGCACGCAGCCACCTTAATGCAAATTATATCAAAGTTCATTGGTATGATTTCATGTACCCAATTTGGTTGGGCATACGTCCAAATACATCGACATGTATATGTCGAAACACATCAACATGTATTACTTATGCCTGTGAATATGTAGATCATAATCATTGGGTATGTATACATCAACATGTACGTACGTAACGATTTTATGTAGTTACATATGCCAGAATCCATTGCATGCTAGCCTATTCACTGAAAAACCTAGCATTTGGGTATTACCACAACTCACACTATCATTATAATATGAATTTGTGCTTAACCATCATCATATGTAATTATTTTATTGTTGATCAATACCATATTGTGTTTACTACATCAAAACCTTTTTTATGCAGTTCGATATACGTGTACCACCAGCATATTATGCACGCATCCGACTTTATGATTAAGGTTATCAAAGTTTATTGTACTGATATACAGGTATCCTATTACATTGGGCATATGTCCAAACTAATCAACATATGGCCACACTATAAAGTAATATAGATTATTATTTCCATGGTTATATGTACAACATCATGAGTGGGTATATGCACATGACCCTTTTGTGTTAATCAACATGTATATATACCCATAACACTTGAATGGGTCTATACCAATGTACATCTATGTCCGCAAATGTGTTTTTTATTGACGTATATATCCCCATACACCTTGAATGATCGAATACCATATACGTGTACCACCAGCATATTATGCACGCATCCGACTTTATGATTAAGGTTATCAAAGTTTATTGTACTGATATACATGTATCCTATTACATTGGGCATATGTCCAAACTAATCAACATATGGCCACACTATAAAGTAATAGATATTATTATTTCCATGGGTATATGTACAACATCATGAGTGGGTATATGCACATGAACCTTTTGTGTTAATCAACATGTATATATACCCATAACCTTTGAATGGTTGTATACCAATGTACATCTATGTCCGCAAATGTGTTTTTTATTGACGTATATATCCCCGTACCCCTTGAACGATCGAATACCATAGTATAGGCATGCATCATGATTGGTAATATGTATGTCATGCTTAGGTATACACGTACACCTTCAATGGCTGTATAACGGCGTATAATTATATCGGTACTAACTGTTTATATTTATGTACATATGCCCAACTCCACTGCATGCTAGATAGAATGAATCACCTGTCATTTGTGTAGACATATAACACACACTACCATTGTAGTACAAATGTTTACTTAATCATCATCCAATGTAACTGATTAATATACAACCGGAACGTCAATATTATAAAATTTTGAATCTATCATAATTATGTGTGATTTGACATATGTACATAAACAACATCAAAATGTAATACATTAATAGAATACCATGGATTGGATTTTAATATACAATGTAATACCATAGGTGTTCCAACAGCATATTATGCACGAATTCGACATTCTGTAAAGTTTATCAAAGGTAATTGGTATTATATTCATGTATCCCATCCGACTAGGCCTATGTCCAAATACAAAAACACGTATGTCGTGAAATATTAAGTATTATTATTTGCATTTGTATATGTAACTCATAATGATTGGGGTTGTGTTCAGCAACATGTATGGTTTTGATGATAGATTTATGTGTGAATAGCAAATCATAAACATGTGTGTACTGAATGATTTTACTCATGTACATATGTCAAAATCCAATCCATGGTATCCTATTAAATGTAACACCTACCATTTGTGTATTCGTATAAGTCACACTATCATTATAATACGAAGTTGTAACTAACCATCCTCAGATGTACCGAGGTTAGTCTCCATCAATAGCATAGTTTGTTGAATACATGTTGTTGTTGTGATATTCGTTCAATTAGGGTAATATGTCCAGTTAAACGTAAATCAATGTTAGTGTGAACGATATTCACTTATCCCATACAAATGGGCATGGGTTAGTTTCTATATACATCCGAGGTAAATTATCATATGTAAATAATCAACATCAAAAGGTTATGCAGTACCTCAAATGTTTTCCTGTGTACGCATGTGTATACCACCAGCATATTATGCGCGAAAGCAACTTTATGACAAGTTTATCATAGGTTAATGTCCTGATATACATGTATCCTATTACAATGGGCATATGTCCAAATTAAACAACATATGGTCACACTATACATCTATATGGATATATGAGTGGGTACATGCACATGACCCTTTTGTGGTAATCAACATGTATATATACCCATACCGCCTGAATGGGCATATACAAATGTACATCTATGTCGGCCAATGTTTTTTTTATTGACGTATATACACCCATGCCCCTTGACTGATCGAATACCATAGTATATGCATGCATCATGATTGGTACTATGTATTTCATGCTTAAGTATACACGTATCCCCTCAATGGCCGTATAACGACGTGTACTTATATCGGCACTAAATGTTTATATTTCTGTACATATGCCCAACTCCACTGCATGCTATATAAAATGAATCAGCTGTCATTTGTGTAGTCATATAACACACTCTATCATTGTAGTCCAAATTTTTACTTAACCGTCATCTAATTTAAGCTGATAAGTATACATCCAGAACGTCAATATTATAAAATGTTGTGTCAATGTTATCAAATTTAATGGTTGTGAAATCTGTGTCTGAACCTCGATTTATCACATGTTTAAATTAATTAACATGTATGTTATGCACTAACAAGTTCCGGCACTGGAACAAAAAAATTTAATGGTATACTCGATTATCCTACACATGTCTATTACAACACCACTCGGTTTACACAAACTTCAGCCCATTAATACCACCATATTTGACGTACACCCGGTTATACTGATAGTCCATTGTTTTTCCCTTTTGGTTAAAAAAATGTGTTGAATGAATACAAGAATGGAGTATGTTTTTATATTATTCAGTCGTTCAAGTATACCACCAGCATATTATGCGCCGAAGCAACTTTATGACAAGTTTATCATAGTTTATTGTCCTGATATACATGTATCCTATTACATTGGGCATATGTCCAAATTAACCAACATATGGTCACACTATAAATCTATAAGGATTATTTTTCCATGTATATATGTACATCATCATGAGTGGGTACATGCACATGACCCTTTTGTGGTAATCAACATGTATATATACCCATACAGCCTGAATGGGCATATACAAATGTACATCTATGTCGGCAAATGTGTTTTTTTTTGACGTATATACACCCATACACCTTGACTGATCGAATACCATAGTATATGCATGCATCAAGACTGGTAATATGTATGTCATGTTTAGGTATACAAGTGGGTACATGCACATGGCCCTTTTGTGGTAATCGACATGTATATATACCCATACCGCTTGAATGGGCATATACAAATGTACGTCTATGTCGGCAAATGTGTTTTTTACTGACGTATATATACCCATACCCCTTGACTAATCGAATACCATAGTATATGCATGCATCATGATTGGTACTATGTATGTCATGCTTCTGTATACACGTACCCCCTCAATGGCCGTATAACGACGTATACTTATATCGGTACTAAATTTTTATAGTTATGTACATATGCCCAACTCCACTGAATGCTAGATAAAATGAATCAGCTGTCATTTGTGTAGTTATATAACACACTCTATCATTGTAGTCCAAATGTTGACATAACCATCATCTAATGTAAGCTGATAAGTATACATCCAGAACGGCAATATTATAAAATTTCGTGTAAATGTTACCAAATTTAATGGGTGTGAAATCTGTGTCTCAACCCCGATTTGTCACATGTCCAATTTAGTTAACATGTATGTTATGCAGTAATAAGTTCCGGCACAGTAACAAACGAATTTAATGGTATACTCGATTATCCTACACATGTCTATTACAACACCACTCGGTTCACACAAACTTCAGCCCATTAATACCACCATTTTTGACGTACACCCGGTTATACTGATAGTCCATTGTTTTTCCCTTTTGGTTAATATAATGTGTTGAATGAATACAACAATGGAGTATGTTTTTATATTATTCAATCGTTTAATGTCATGTGGAATATGACCTTGATTAACAGGAATCACCATTAATGTTTATATAATTCATGTGGTTGTGCATGATATTCACTTCTTGCACACAAATTGGCATATGTCCATATACACCACCATGTATGCTATAGAGTTATCCCATTTATTGTTTTCATGTGTATATGTACATCGCCGTGAATGGGTATATGCACATCATAATGTGTCATACTAATGATGGATATATACCCATACCCATTGAATGGGTATATGCACATCATAATGTGTCATACTAGTATCATAGCCTTTTTCTTGTGTACATATAAGTGTACCATCAGCATATTATGCACGAATTCGCATATCTGTAAAGTTTATAAAAGACCAGTAGTATGATATTCATGTCTCCCATTCGATTGTTTATATTATGCGCTAGGAAAGATTATTATTTGCATGTGTATGTATACGTCATAAAAAATGGGTAGGTTTTCATCAATAGGTATGTAAATGCTGACGGACAAACATGCGAATAGCAAAGTATAATCATGTCTTTACTGAATGATTTTATTCAATTACATATGCCAAAAGCCATTGCATGATAGTATATTAAATGAAACACCTATCATTTATATATTCAATTACCTAAAACCATCATTATAATACGACTTTTGGTTAAGCCATCATCAAATGTACCGATGTTAGCGTCCTTCAGAAACATAGTTTGTTGAGTTCATGGTGTTGTTTTTTGATATCCCTTCAATAAGTGAATGTTGTACCTTTAGACGTAATTCAATGTTTTTGTGCACGCTTTTATCTTCTCTCATTCAATTGGGAATATGTCCATCTACATTATAATACATTTCATTGGCAAATACCTTTCATGGATCATTGGAAAAATCCGTGCGTGGAATATCATTAAAATGGCTTTATTATTTATAGGTATAAGTACGTCATCATCATTATATATTGTGTAAAATTCGAAGATTTTTAAGATAACCCTGTCGTCTTGTTATATAAATGTACCCTTTTGTTCGGTCATTAACTATTGTTATATTTCGCAGTATTTGGAAATTTTTGATCGTCTAACATGCAACACAATAAGTCGTGTACGTTGTCCTTGAATGTGTTTTAGCTTTACCATATTGTAATTCCATTGGGCATATGTCCGACAAAATCTTCGATATATATATCCATGTGTGCATTTATATTGGTTTGTTAATTCAAAGGACATGACTACATCAACAGCATAAGTGGTGACCCAGTAAATTTTTTTAAATATTGCTAATAATTTCAGCAGTGGGCACAAGACAATTGTATACACGAAGCAATTATATTAGTTGTGTATCTAATATAGACATGGTAGAAACATATTTTATATACTATGGTTTCATGTTTTGGTTGACTAATCTTTCACCCTCGGCTGAACTTATATTAGACGTGTAGTAGTGGTTGTACCTTGCTTTAGATGATAAGCATTGACACGGGAACCAATAATATAAAAATACTAATTCGAATACATACAATAAAGCAAAAAGCTTCTGCACATGTGATGTAATTAGACACCAAAATATCTTATAATGTACCACAAAATCTCTCTCCAATTACTGACAAACACTTGAGTACCTTACTGTGACCAACGTGTCATACATGGGTATGGTATGTGTGTAAAGTAATACGGATGTGAACAAGATATTTCTATCATCCAAGAAATGGTATATGGTAAGACAACAAAACCCTAAAACACCACCTACACTATATGAGTCAAAACTTTCTAGTCTTTAACACAGTATTATCAACGTCTCTCAAAAGGTAACTAGCTATATCTCATTTCTTCTACTGCTAATATTTTATGATCTGAGAAACATTTTTAGTTCATTGAATGCATACAAGTATATATAAAATCAACATAGTGTGGTTTTATGCAAATGTTTTTTTTTAGTATTGTTTGATATAATTTTTATGTTTTAATCTGTTATGAGTGAACTTTTTTTGGGGTTGTTGGATTGTTATTCTGTTCATATATGTATATGATATATTCTGTACTTTGTGTTTGTGTTATTAGGCTGGTCTATAAATGGAAGGTAATGATTTGTCAGTAGATCCAACAACATTATTGGGTATTGATTTCAATCTTGAATCAGATATTCTAAATACTTTGCCTCCTAATTTGGATCTGCCCATATTAGATGGTCATGAATTTTTTGTCCAGCCAGGGCAAATAGTACCTAGTCCAGATATAGAAGATTCTTCATGCCAAACCCAAGGGTCTGTTACACCTGAAATTCACTTAAGTCAAGTTAACTTGGATAACATAAGAGATACAATAAGAGAGGAATTAAATTGCATGAAAGAAGAATTAAGTCATGAAAGACAAGAGAGAAATAAGTTAATATTGGAGTTGGAACAAGAAAAAAGCAAGAACAATGCTCTAGGCAGGAAATGCAGACTACAAGATGACATTCTACAGTCTTTCCTTAAACGAAACCCATCGGGTACCACACATGCTGGGAATACTTTTGAGGTGGATGAGGTTTGTTTGACTAAGGACTATTCGCAAATACTTATCAACACATCATTATCGAAGGACTTAGATGGGGAAAAGGGTGTTTGTGATAATGTATGTCATACTGTTCCGGACTTGTTAATACAGCCTCAAGGTATTATTGGATTTGATGGTCCAGTAGATGAGCATACTGAAGATATCTCTGTCAATAAGAAGGGTTCCTTGGTCGAAGCTGGTTGCGTAACACCCAAGGCGTTGTTCCGTTGCTTTGGTAATGATTTTGAAGATGATGTTGGTGGTACTAAACGACCAGCTTTCCGCCCGTCTTTGACCTCACCAAATTTTGATTTGGGGATCATTACACCGCCGGACAAGACGGCAGATAACAGCATGAAGAAAAGGAAAAAGGTTTCGTTCGATCTAAATGATAATCAGACTATTGACGAGGATGGTCATGTACATCGACCTATAACGAAAGTTGCGGTTTTCAGTGAGTTGTTATCTACCGTACAGGGCGGTGTTAATCGTAATGATGTGTTCGAGGCGCCTGACATTGACAAAAGTAACCTCTTGCGGCTAGGTGTTAGGCATGATGCATCAGGATTTGAAATCAAAAACCCTTCAAAGGTGAGACCCATTAATTATGCAGACGATGCTGATATTTCATCTGAGATTATGGAGTGTCAACGTATTATAGAAGCCGGTTTGTTGGATAACGATAACGTCCCTTTGTCTATTATTCTAGCCCAACGGCGGGCGCGAAAGGAATGTATTTCAACAAAGCCACGTACTTCCCCCCGTACTGTTAGCCGTAAATTGACAACTCAGTCTCATATAGCGAAAATACCAAGGGTTAGTGATGTGAGTATGGTACGAGATATCTTACCTAACGAGGCGCGGGCTGTAATCGTTAAAGTTTCACTTGCACGTAGAGTAGATGACTTGGCGTTAGACAGATTGTTTAGTACTATGCCTGAATCAACCATTGTATGGAGTTGTGCACACATACAAGTCAAAGCAGTTCACGTTTTTGATGTTGCTCATCAACGCCGTATTAAGTGGCAGGTTAGTAATTATTACGTATGTTGTATAACACCTGATTATTCAATGTCTTTTGAATTCGTCTGTTTTCTCCAATTAGGTTATTGATGCGGTGTTGCTATGTTGGACAGAGGAAAGTATTCCATCTGATCCACCTATTAATAATCATGTTGTGTTAGGGATATGCCAACGACTAAAAGCACGTGCAATGGTACTACAGTATTGTATTTCATGTGCATGGTTTTATGACAATTTTCTAAATAACCTTTACTTTATGTAGTATTACTATAACAAGGGCAACAATGATCTTGTTAAAGAACATGTTGTCGAGGCATTCACGGAGTGCTTTGATGATTACAATGTAGTTTTGATTCCAATTATGAGTAAGGCTGCATCAACGACTTTTTGGAGTATATTAGTTTATGACACACGAAAGGCCGATGTTTTCGAACACTTTAGTTGCTTAAAGGCTGGAACGGGCAATATTTGTGCTAAGCTGGCAGAGTCAAATGCGAAAAAGATGTATAACTACCTATATGACAATGTGTTGCGTACCATTTACCATGAGGAGGGTTATACACCAACTGAAAATTCTGAAAAGTACCGGACCTCCACAGTCATCCAGACCAGGTGTACGGTTGAAAATTCGGGGGTATATGTGATGTTGTGTGCTAAGGATATATATGATGGAGGTTACGTTAGGGGGGTTTATAGTGTAGCTGAATTTAAGAAAATGAGGTGTTCAATGGTTCAGAAGCTACTAAATCATGAACATAGTACCGTGGCTATCAAGCAATCGAGATACCACTAAAAATCAGAATACATGGCACACATTGTATGAACGGGATAAATTATATTTTTTGGTTATCCTCTTGGCTGAAATCTTTTCTTTTTGATGCTAAAGAATATTACAACATACTTAGATTTTAGGGGCTTTTTTGAGGATAAAGTTTTGGTGGAGCATTGTGTAATTTTCCAACTTATGCAAATAATTCACTCTTTTGATTATGCTTATCATGTTTTAATATAATTACCTATTCCATGTATAATTGTCTGATTTTAATCAACACCATCATTATCAATATCTGTAGTTTTAATACGATGTCAATTCATCGGTTACACATGGGTATATATCCATCACCATCGATACATGTAGTACATATTCCTGAACCTTTCGTTATATGTTTGTATATATCCCTTTTCATCAATGTATTCCCGATGTTCGCTATATGTAGTGCTTAACATTTTGAGTAGTATTGATATGTGATTTAATTAGGGCTATCACCCTTAGAGTAAAAAAATGGAATATATATAGAAATTATTATTTTGTTAAGTAGTCGGGTGGTGTGGGCTTGTTTTATATATTATTAGACATATTTCGATTAACCCCGTTCGCCACGCAGGCGCAAATCATTAATTCGAAATGCCGTACATGTTTTTTTATAGTACATGTGATTAGCAATACGTCGCTTAACCCATTTCTACGTAAGGTGTATACCCGTTCATCATGAAACCCATAAACTGTGCACGTGTGCATCCGTATTTTCGTTTGCGGAAAAGACGTTGATTTGTTGGTTTCATAGTCAACCCTTCATTATGATTAGGTGAACGCCCATATTCGGCATCGTATACGTGTAGAGTACTGAACTTGGCACTATATGTTTGTATATATCACTCACCATCAATTTATTTTATATGTTGGCTATATGTAGTGCTAAACATTTTGAGTTGTATTGATTTGTTATTTAATAAGGGCTAACACCCTTAGAGTAATAAAACTGAAAAAATTTACAAATTATTCTTGTTTTAAGTAGTCGGGTGTTGTGGGCTAGTTTTATATATGAGTAGGCATATGTAGATTAACCACTTTCACAACGTAAATGAAAAAATTAGTTCAAAATGAGGGACATATCATTTTTATAGTATAAGTGATTATACTTTAGTCGATTAACCACTTTTTACGAAAGTTGTTTACCCATTCATCATGATATCCATTAAATGGGCACATGTACATCTGGATTTTCGTTTGCGGGTAAAACGTTGAATTGTTGTTTGCATAGACAAACATTCAATATGAGAGAGAAGCATGTATAAGAGAGTAGCATGAACATGGTGTAAGAGGCATTAATTAGTCTGCAAATGATGGGACTAATTTATTCATGTATCCCATTCGATTGGGCATATATCCAAATACATCAACATGTATGTTGTCAATGTTATTATTGGTATGTGTGTATGTACATCATCATGCTTGTGGATGTGCACATAAACATGACTGTTAATTACATTGGATAATTCCACGTACAATAAGTCCAACTACGCGTCCCAACATGTCGTACACGGGCATATACCCATTGCATAAGTATGTTCGAAAGATCTCAATCCTAGCAATATTTGTCGGTATATATTACTCCAACAAAAACCATGATATGTATGAACATATTAGCATACTGTTTGAAAGCTTAACGCATCAGCCTTTTTGCAAAGGATACGTAAAGTTTATCAAAGGTTATTGGTATGATATACATATCTCACATTCAATTGGGCATATGTCCAACTAAACGGACATGTAAGTTATGCACTATCAAAACTCATCGTTTTGTCGTATATATATACATCATCATGATGTATATATACCCAAACCCCTTGCATTGGCGAATACCAAAGCAGTAACTGATTCCATGGATTTATCTTTTCCCTAGTCCATTGCATGATTGAATATAAACTTAATCACCTATCACTTTGTGTATGCGTATATAACACACACTATCATTATAGTACAATCTTTTACTCAACCATTATCCAATGTAACAGGTTGAATGGTCATCAATAACATTAGTTGTGGAGTATGTTGTTTGTGACATTATTTAATGTGATAGAGCATATTTACAAAGACGACGTCAAAAGGTTATGCAGTATTACATCCTGTGTGTAGTGTCGGGTAATGTGTACCACCATCATATTATGGTCGAAGCAGACTTTATGTGAAGTTTATCAAAATTTAGTTGTATGATATTCGTGTATCCCATATTATTAGGCATGTGGACAAATAAATCAACAGATATATTGTGTACTAATAGGGCTTACTTTTTGCCTGTGTATATGTTCATCACATGATTGGGTATATGTTCATCATCAGCTATATTAAATGATGATGGATATATACCCATACAAATTGAATAGGCGTCTAGCTAGGTAAAAAAATCTGTATACTAAATAAACTTATTGATTTACATATACCAAAATCCATCACACTCTAGTCTATAAAATGTATGTGATAGTGCATGATATCCACTTCTCACATACAAGTGGGCATATGTTCATGTACATCAACCTGTATGCTATACAGTAGTGAGTATTATTATTAGTATGTGTTAATGTACATCATCATGTCTGGAGATACGCACATCAACCTGAATATTAACGAGGTTGGATATATAACCAAGCCAATTGAATGGGCGAATGACCAAGTACATATATGTATGCAGTAATGATTTTACTGATGTACATATCCCCATACACTCCGACCGAGCGAATACAAGATTAACCCAATGACTTTCTTTTCTTTTCTACGTAAGGTGTATACCCAGACAGCATGAATTACACAAAATGGGCACATGTACATTGTGGTTTTCATAGTAAGTTATTGAATTGTGGTTTTCATAGTAAAGATTTGCACAATTACATTTGAAAGCCGTAACAATTTATATTCATTCGTTTTAGGTCAACTTCATTATAATACATCTCATCTGTTTTAAACCCTATTAGTTAGGGTTAATACATTTCATGGGTTAATCTATTTCTTTATGAAATAAGACAATAGTATCCATGCACTAAAACCATTAATTTAAACCTATAAATAATAAAAGTATCCATACCCAGAAACATTTAAAAGCATTCAATATTCGCTTACAAAACAGAAATATACCTCAACAATTTAAAACAAAACATACGTCACACAACGATTGTTTAAATAACTAATTGCAAATGCTTCCTTGCTTGAGAAACCACATCATCAGTATTCTCGTCATTAAGTATCAAGTTAATAATATACCGACGCATTCCCCTAATTACGCATTTTTTGTAAGCCGTATTTATCGTTTTTCGCCGTACTATATCAAACATCAATTGAAGTACGAATATACCCGAATCTTCCCAATCATTATGTTGTTCATTATGCGTAATCTTCTTTGGAAAAAGTTTTTTCTGTCCATATTCAGTGAATTCTGGCCACAACTTCTCGCAAAGTACTTGAACAATCCGTTCTGCGTGGTATTGGGATTCAATGGCTAGACGTCTGTGACTGCTTCTGTTGATAGACGTGTAGTGCTCGAAGGTGTCATGTGATTTGGTGTAAACAATCAAGCTCCAAAAGGTATATGCGTCTACCATGGCAAGGTTGGGGATAACCACTACACTGTTTGCATCGAATAGAGGCTTTGAAATTGAAAATTCCCCGTCCACATCACCTTGTCTGTTACACTATCATACCCAGCAGAATAAAATATGAGGAACACATCATGGTATGTATGAAATAGGAATAAGTTTAGTAGAATAATTCTGTCTTATTTAAACATATTACATACCATTAGTCTCGAGGATAATAACTGGAATTTGTGCACGCTCCGTTTCTTTTCATGTACCGTCTGCCATATGTCCATAACTGCTTCCATAACCTAAAGGTTGTCAAAAATATGTATATAAATGTCTAAGGTTCAGAAGGTAAAATATGTATAGACATGAGAAAATTGCATCAAACCTACCGGCCATTTCACGCTACACTCCTCTCCTAGCTCCAGGCAGTCATCAACACTGACGACAATGTCATTTTTCACCCACACAGGTGTGCTACCTGATAGGCGTTTTCTAATATAATGCAAGACCTCGACATCCTTGATATCTGCATAGTACGTTATGTTATTCGAAGTATGATCGAATATTTCTCGTTGTACTTCCTCCACTAATTGTCTTGATGATTCTGCCTCAGATCCCAATTCATGTACTCCGTCATAAAACAATTTTTCGAGTTTTTCAACTTCAGTCATTGGATTAGTCCCCTCATCTACATTATTTGACTCGACAACAGACTCTACAGCACAACGAACAACTGTTCTGGGCTGCACGTATTCATCTTCGACCATCATTAGGTCATATGATTGAATCTCTCCTATCTTCCTTTTACGTGGAGTCTGCCCAGTTATAAACGCATCCCCTAGCAGCTTTTTTCTGGTAGTCCTATCCATCCCTTTCACACGGTCGACTAGTGAACTACGTCGCACTTTAATCGCGGGCAACGACTCAGACTCGCATATTTTATTCACTATTTCATTTAGCCGGTTCTCATCCACATCACACTCTCCTAAATCATCGATGTAATCTCGGTTTGGGCTGAAGTTTGTACTCTCTCCTTCATCGGAATTATTAACAACTCCATCGTCTCCAAGATCAGCAGCCGGCTTCATACACTCTTCATTGTTTAACTCGTCACCATAAAAATTGTTTAGGTTAACTGTCAAACCTGTCAAGAGTGCTTCCGATTTTGTCCCAGTAACCAAGATGCCCGCACTTTGTTTTATATCTGGAGTAGGTGTGTGTAAATTAATCCCTCCACTCATATCCACGTCTTGTCGAAAACAATCGTTCCGAACCGAAACATCGCCAACATATGATGATGTAATTGATTCACTAAAATTTACACCTATACGCTGTCCGCGTGATCCGGTAGAACAACTATCTCCTATGTGCACCACATCCTTTAGCAACACTGCCAACGCTTTAACCTCTTCTGTTAACTGCGCATTTCTCTCGTTCTCTAACTCCAATGACTTCAATAGTGATGCGGTTTTAACTCGTTCCCTTTCTAAATCGGCCTGTACTAACGTTAGGTAATCATCCGAGATTGAAGTCCCAGTGCACGGATCACTACATACTTTGTCTTTTAAGATAACATCACCAGATTCCAAACATTCATTTTGATCGTCTAAAACATCGTCACAATGAAGATTTTCACTCATGTGTGTGCTGTAATCTTCTATTTCTTCATCGGTCATTGTTAGATCACCGTCATAAACCTGTGATCACCCAAGAAGGAAACATTTAAGTTGATAGATTATCAAAGTCAGATACTTATATCAATAATTTATTACCATATCTGGACGAAGACTTTCTATTATGTTCTGCCTGAAGCTCTCTGGCGGTTCTGATGCATTCCATTTTAATATCCTAGGTATCTTCGATCCATGGATCACCCCTATTCCCGAATCCCTCACATGCTCTGCAAACCAAGGCTACATACAAACCAAAGCATAACCATAATTTAAAAAGCGATATACAAAAGTTTGGAAAACTAAATCACATACCACAAGCATAATGCAGCAACTTTGTCCAAGTCCCTTGGTTGGGTCCATTATACTATTGGAAATATGAGTTGCCCAATCATACATCTTTAATCTATCGATGTCTTCGGATACCTTTACATGCCACTGCGTAATCCTGCCTGAAGACGCGGGGTAGAAAATTGTTGACATAGTCAACATATTGATGCATTTAAATAGTGTTCGCCTTCCACCAGGCTTCCTATTCTGCAAAACTTCTTTTATTTTATCTTTAACGGCCTTTTGAGACAAGGTACCAGTAGTTATGCCAGGGAAGTTTTTCTTAAACCAAGGTGATGCTTTCATTTGGGATTGTGTATAATACGGAACCCTAGCTGTACCACCTTCAACACCCATTATCAGCTTCACATCTGTTGCAGTTACTCTTTTCTTCTTACCACCTAGTATAAAACACTGTGTTGTTGCATCGTAAGTCGATATAATATCGTTAATCAATGAATCGGACTTGAATAAACCCTTTTCCCCTTCATGATTATAAAGCCCAAGTAACAATCCGTAAAATGGTGATTTGTTTAGTGCATCTATATCATCTGATGTAAGGTTTTTGTCTGAAAGAGCAGTGAAAACTGTTTGTAGTGTGCACCTATACTCAGACATTTTCTGGGTTTTTTGCCTGTATTAAAAAATGTTGTTAACAAACAACAATGGAAAATTTAGCAAAAACCATTTATTGTTTAAAGCATATAACTGATAGGGTAAATCATATTTTAAATAACAAATCTGTTATCGCCTATTAGGGTTATGTATATTATGATGTCATAAGCTAACATATCTTGGCAAAAGAATGATTTTCTATAGTAACTGCACTATCAAAATCTGTTCGGTAATATTTATTTTTTAATGGACAATGTATGGACATTCATGGACACGATCGAATCGTTTAGGGTTTGACTAGTTATAATAGACAACATATATTGATAAATATTATACATCAAACTCCTATATCTATATTGAAGTTAACTAGATTCTTACCTTTTTATGCCGGTGGTGTTATTGGTGCCTTCTGGAGTTTGATTGCGAGTTTTCCGTTGGCTGAGATGACTTCTTTGCTGTTATGTTGAAGATGGAGAGAAAGAAATGGGGAAATTAGGTTTTTTTCGTGTACTATAGGTACAAGATGTAATTGCTTACATTGGTAAACGTGTTGCTTTTCTTTTGCCGCCCTTTTGAAACTTTCTAATACTTGTTGATAAGTCTAATCACAGTCATTTTTCTTCAGACCTTGCACGTGGGCTGAATTTGACACCTTTGGATGTTTTCACGTTACTCTTTAAACAATTCAATATTACTTTTACAAAATCTAAAATGTTCGCTAGATAGGTTCAATTTTTTTTGAATGCATAACATATGCCCAACCACTCTGAAGTATGGTAGATTCAAACAAAACATATATAATGTTGCACCTTCTCATGTTAAGGGTGACAATCTTTAATAAATACAACATGCTTTACGTATACTTTGCAAATAAAACATGTGCTGGACATATGCCCAATACATGCGTTCGTGATGACCCGGGATAACGATTCGTTACATATATGTTGATTTATGATGTGTATGATGTATATATTCCCGAGTGTTGACCTGTTATAGAAACCCTAGACCTTCCGTAAATGTCCTCAACTATCTATATAATCAACAACGACCAGACGATGGAGTGTATTTACATTTGATCACTCAAACAGAACAATTACTAATTTCGTACCATACACTATGGCCTTGATGTGTATACCCCCGTACATGATCAAACCATTAATCTCGGCATAAACCTCTTTTTATTTCTTGCTTTTTTGGGTATGGACATATGACTAATTAGTCATTGTGATGGTATTTTGTACATCCGTAAAACAACTTTTTTTTCCACCTAAATGTTTATCTAGTTGAAGTCTGGTTGCAATATCGTCCTTGAGTGTTAAGGATTCGTAGAGAAATTATATGTTAGATTCTATCTATATGGCTCAACCAACCTAATGGATGCATTTCATAATACGTACATGTAATTCACGAATAAGTTTATTACATTTCATTTAGAACTCCAAAAAAACATACACCTTTCAATGGTAAGGGGGCCAATCTTTACTAACTACTACCTTTTACACAACAAGTCCTAAACATTTCATTCAATAACATACAACTTCACAATGCCAACTACGGACAATGACAACAACAATTTGATGCTGTTAATGGATATATACCCATACAGACTAATGCATTAAACACTTAACGCAACTACCTTTACGCAAGTTAAAAATTGGGGTACGTCTATCAGTATTATTCAGTATACCCTTATCCCGCTATTTATTCACATTTTTCTTTATATACTTGATTTCAGTTGTCTGCAATATCATCAGGTATTGTTATGGAAGGTTAGTTCAATTATATAAGTCATTATATGCCACATACCTAAATCATGAAGAATGGTCGTAGTGCATTTTCCCAAACATAGCGAATTTATACAATATATGATGCTACTAGCGGACATATACCCATACAAGAATAATGCATTAAACAAGTAACGAAACAACCTTTATGCAAAGAAAAAATCGATGTATGTGTATATATCCATCATCATTAACATACATGCCGATGTGCATACATCCAATCATGATGCATGGGTTAATCTTTTATTCGGTCGTTCGGAGGGTATGGGGATATATACATCAGTAAAATCATTACTGCATACATAGAAGTACTTGGTCATTCGCCCATTCAATTGGCTTGGTTATATATCCAACCTCGTTAATATTCATGTTGATGTGCGTATCTCCAGACATGATGATGTACATTAACACATACTAATAATAATACTCACTACTGTATAGCATACAGGTTGATGTACATGAACATATGCCCACTTGTATGTGAGAAGTGGATATCATGCACTATCACATACATTTTATAGACTAGAGTGTGATGGTTTTTGGTATATGTAAATCAATAAATTTATTTAGTATACAGATTTTTTTACCTAGCTAGACGCCTATTCAATTTGTATGGGCATATATCCATCATCATTTAATATAGATGATGATGAACATATACCCAATCATGTGATGAACATATACACAGGCAAAAAGGAAGCCCTATTAGTACACAATATATCTGTTGATTTATTTGTCGATATGCCTAATAATATGGGATACACGAGTATCATACATCTAAACTTTGATAAACTTCACATAAAGTCTGCTTCGACCATAATATGATGGTGGTACACATTACCCGACACTACAAACAGGATGTAATACTGCATAACCTTTTGACGTCGTCTTTGTAAATATGCTCTATCACATTAAAAAATGTCACAAACAACATACTCCACAAATAATGTTATTGATGACAATTCAACCTGTTACATTGGATAATGGTGGAGTAAAAGATTGTACTATACTGATATTGTGTGTTATATATGCATACACAAAGTGATAGTTGATTAAGTTTATATTCAATCATGCAATGGACTAGGGAAAAGATAAATCCATGGAATCAGTTACTGCTTTGGTATTCGCCAATTCAAGGGGTTTGGGTATATATACATCATGATGATGTACATATATACGTCAAAACGATGAGTTTTGATAGTGCATAACTTACATGTCCGTTTAGTTGGACATATGCCCAATTGAATGTGAGATATGTATATCATACCAATAACCTTTGATAAACTTTACGTATACTTTGCAAAAAGGTTTTTGCGTTAAGCTTTCAAACAGTATGCTAATATGTTCATACATATCATGGTTTTTGTTGGAGTAATATGTACCGACAAATATTGCTAGGATTGAGATAATTCTAACATACTTATGCAATGGGTATATGTCCATGTACGACATATTCGGACGCTTAGGTGGACTTATTGTACGTGGAATTATCCAATGTAATTAACAGTCATGCTGATGTGCACATCTACAAGCATGATGATGTACATACACACATACCAATAATAACATTGACAACATACATGTTGATGTATTTGGATATATGCCCAATCGAATGGGATACATGAATATCATACCAAATAAATTCGATAGTCTGTACATATACTCGGCTTAGTCCATACTATACCGGTGGTAAACATATATTGAGATTTTTTCGAAGCTATAATGGGGGATGGCATAAACCCAAGCAGATAGTTTAATGGGTATGTCTCCCAATAGTATTCAGTATACCCTTAACCCGAAAACGACAAAAACTATGTAAATACATATGATTGTTTCACAGACTTGTTTATTTAATTGATTTTAGTTGTCTGCAATATCACGATGTTTCCTTATGGGAGGTTAAGTCAATTATATGATAGATTATATGGTACTTATTCAGTCACCATAATTAATGCATATCATAATACACACAACTAAATCATGAAGAATTGTTTTAATGTACATATACCTACTCAAACATAAAGACGTTACAAACACAAAAAAAACATTGCTACACCAATGTCATTTGTACGTGTGCCACTATTTAATAATCAGACTGTCCTTTTGTTAAACATTACTAGACATTTCAGTAAGACAAATACTAGTATACAATGCCGACAACGAACACTTTCAGAACCATATTGAATGTGTGATTAACGTATACAACATATGATGCTGCTATTGGACATATACACATACAATAATACTGCATTAACATACGTGTATGTGTATATATCCATCAGCATTAGCATAACTTTTGAGGTGCGTATACACAATCATGATGTACAGCATTAAAATCCTTGTTTCCTACATAGCTATAATTTTGTATTCGCCCATTCAATGGGTATGGGTATATATCGAATGTAATTAACAGTAATGTTGCTGTGCACATCCACAAGCATGATGATGTACACACAAACATACCAATAAGAATATTGACTACTATATAGCATACATGTTTATGCGTATGGGCATATGCCCATTTGTATGTGAGAATTTAATATCATGCACATTATATAGACAATTTGTCATACGTACAGTATAAAATGTGAGATATGTATATTATACCAATAAACTTTGATAACCTTTACGTATACTTTGCGAACAGGTTGATGCGTTAAGCTTTCAAACAGTATGCTAATATGTTCATACATATTATGGTTTTTGTAGGAGTTATATATCCCGACAAATATTTCTAGGATTCAGATCATTCGAACATAATTATGCAATGGGTATATGCCAATGTACGATATATTGGGACTCGTACGTGGACTTATTGTATGTGGACTTATCCAATGTAATTAACAGTCATGTTGATGTGCACATCGACAAGCATAATGATGTACATACACACATACCAACTATAACATTGACAACAGACATGTTGATGTATTTGGATATATGCCCGATCGAATGGGATACATGAATATCAGACCAAATAAATTCGATAGTCTGTACATATACTCGGCTTAGTCCATTCTATACCGGTGGTAAACATATATTGATATTTTTTCCAAGCTATAATGGGGGAGAGCATAAACCCAAGCAGTTAGTTCAATGGGTATGTCTCCCAATAGTATTCAGTATACCCTTAACCCGAAAACGACAAAAACTATGTACATACACATGATTGTTTCACAGACTTGTGTATTTAATTGATTTAAGTTGTCTTCAATATCACGATGTTTCCTTATGGGAGGTTAAGTCATTTATATGATAGATTATATGGTACTGGTTCAGTCACCATAATTAATGCATTTCATAATACACACAACTAAAACATGAAGAAATGATTTAATGTACATATACCCACTCAAACATAAAGACGTTAGCAACAAAAAAAAAACATTGCTACACCAATTTCATTATGTACACATACACATATGAAAAATATGCGTTACTAGTGCATAACATAAATCATCATGTCTTTGGACGTATGCTTAATCTAATGTGATACGTGAATATCATACCAATAAACTTAATCTAATTATATATCTACTTGAGGAATTGTCTTAATATAAATTTGCCCACTCAAACTGAAAGAGATTATAAGCACTAAAAGTACATACATTGGTACACTTGGGCACGGGCTAGTGAGCCAATCTATACTAATTACACTGTCATTTTGATAAACATTAATAGACATTACATATAGTCAAATTCAGATATAAAATGCGGACAACGTCCATTTACCAAACCATAGTGATTGTGTGATTAATGTATACAATATATGAGGATGCTAGTGGATATACCGATACAATCATTGATGCTGCAAGTGGATATATTTACAAAAAGTCGATGTCTGTGTATATATCCATCAACATTAACATACATGTTGCTGTGCATATACTGAACAATGATGCTTGTTTAAACTAGTGTATTCGTTCATTCGGGTGGTACGGGTATATGTACAGCAAAGAAATCATTATCGACTAAATGTAGCTAAATTGGTATTCGCCCATTCAAGGGTTATGGGTATATACCCATCATCATTAACATACATGTTGAGCCACACATATACAGTCTTTATGTTGGACATTGACACAGTCATATAATATACCTTGACAGAACACAAAATACATGTCGATGTATTTGGACTTATGCCCAGTCGAATGAGATACATGAATATCATAAAAATAAACTTTGATACAATGTACATAAAGTCGGCTTAGCCCATAATATGATGGTGGTAAACATATATAGAGATTTATTCCACACTATAATGGCGGAGGACATATACCAAACCAGCTAGGTTTACGGGTATGTCACCCATTATTATCCAGTATACCCTTACCCCGCTATTTATTCACAGTTTTCTTTATATACTTGACTTCAGTTGTCTGCATTATCATCAGGTATTGTTATGGAATGTTAGTTCAATTATATAAGTCATTATATACCACATACCTAGATCCTGAAGAATGGTCGTATTGCACATAGGCCAACTCAAACGGGTAGAGTTTAGAAACACAGAAAAACAATACTATCTTACCCCATGTCATTGATATGTGTGATACTATTCACTAATTAGGCTGTCCTTTTAATAAACATAACTAGACATTTCCCAAACACAGTGAATGTATACAATATATGATGCTTCTAGCGGACATATACCCATACAAGACTAATGCATCAAATAAGTAACGAAGCTACCTTTATGCAAAGAAAAAATCGATGTATGTGTATATATCCATCGTCATTAACATACATGACGATGTGCATACATCCAATCATGATGCATGGGTTAATCTTTTATTCGCTCGTTCGGAGTGTATGGAGATATGTACGTCAGTAAAATCATTACTGCATACATAGACGTACTTGGTCATTCGCCCATTCAATTGGCTTGGTTATATATCCAACCGCGTTAATACTCACTACTGTATAGCATACATGTTGATGTACATGAACACATGCCCACTTGTATGTCAGAAGTGGATATCATGCACTATCAAAAACATTTTATAGACAAGAGTGTGATGGATTTTGGCATACGTACATCAATACATTCATTTAGTATACAGATTTTTTTTTCTAGCTATTCGCCTATACAATGGGTATGGGTATATATCCATCATCATTTAATATAGATGATGATGAACATATACCCAAACATGTGATGAACATATACACAGGCAAAAAGTAAGCCCTATTAGTAGACAATATATCTGTTGATTTATTTGTCCATATGCCTAATATAATGGGATACACGAATATCATACAACTAAACTTTGATAAACTTCACATAAAGTCGCTTCGACCACAATATGATGGTGGTACACATTACCCGACCCTACAAACAGGCTGTAATACTGCATAACCTTTTGACGTCGTCTGTGTAAATATGATCTATCACATTAAATTATGTCAGAAACAACATACTACACAAATAATGTTATTGATGACCATTCAACCTGTTACATTGGATGATGGTTGAGTAAAAGTTTGTACTATAATGATAGTGTGTGTTATATATGCATACACAAAGTGATAGGTGTTTAAGTTTATATTCAATCATGCAATGGAGTAGGGAAAAGATAAATACATGAAATCAGTTACTGCTTTGGTATTCGCCAATTCAAGGGGTTTGGGTATATATACATCATGGTGATGTACATATAAACGTCAAAACGATGCGATTTGATAGTGCATAACTTACATGTTCCTTTAGTTGGACATATGCCCAATCGAATGTGAGATATGTATATCATACCAATAACCTTTTATAACCTTTACGTATACTTTGCAAAAAGGTTGATGCGTTAAGCTTTCAAACAGTATGCTAATATGTTCATACATTTTATGGTTTTTGTATGAGTTATATATACCGACAAAAATTCCTACGATTGAGATCATTCGAACATACTTATTCAATGGGTATATGCCCATGTACGACATATTGGGACTCGTATGTGGACTTATTTTTATGTAAGATGCTAGAAGATCAAATTATGTATTATTGTCCATCATTAAGGTAGTCGTTTCGAGACCAAAATATTAATCAACTACTACATATAAGACTTACATGTAACACCACACAGAACATATGTGATTTATGTGGTTAGTAATGGAGATTTAGATTTCCCAGATAATCCATTTTTTGAAGCTGTTAAACAAACTGGATTACTCATTAAAACATGAAATAACTAAAATATAAACTGGATTTTTCATCAGAACATAATATCACCAATATGTACTTAAGCAAACTAAACTACAATAGACTAATCTTAGTACATAAAATAAAGACTCCAGGCACATATACATCAACATATAAAATCTGATAACCATCTAACATCTAATCAAATTTCAATTCAGAACGGTTCCTAGCTTTGGTTAGCAACATCTTCTGGCTTTTGTCAGCCAAAATTGTATTCACCAATGTCTTCCGTAGATTGCGAAATACGTTTATAGGGTATACTCCAACAGCGCTATTGGTCCTAATAACTTCATTCATGCATAGCAACATATATATTCCCGAATCCCGCCAGTTAGTTGTACTAGAGTGCAATGGTTTATCAAACTTTACAAATTGCTTTCTTGTGCCACCAGGAAGGTAATTATCCATGATTATATTTGCCACAAGCCTAGCTTTTTTATCAGACTCAGTAACGAATGGGTTGCCCTTTTTGCCGGTTTTACACCTTGCGTTGCTGAAATGAACAAAAATATCCTTCTCACCATCGTAAATCAATGCTGACCATAGTTTCGCAATCCCTATCTTCGTCAGCACGGGAACCATTAAGAAACGTTTCGAGCTCAAGATCCTACCACTTAGGTCATTAACTAATCTCTTTCGCATTTCGAACTCATCACCTGTTTCAGATTTCCTTTTATGCTGCAGAAATTTATTTATCAGTAAATTGATGGTTAAACATGTAACATATAGGCTAAAACTCACATATCCTCTACAAGGCAGATACCCCCATGTAACACCACCTTCAACGAATCTACTTTCCGTATCCCAATGATTTAGCATATACTCAATTACCTGCACAATTACAAAAATCCCATATATTGTTTCAACGTTATACGATGATCTTCTATTGGAATAGGTTAGTTAACTCACCTGCCATTTTAGTCTATCCTGGTCGCCAATCATCATACATTGCCCTGCGGTTATGTCATAGCCAGTTGAACTACATACAACTGTTTTAGGTCCAAGTTGTTTTAGAATTTCATCAAGCACTTGACGGTCAGGTTTGTATAATACATTCTTCTTAGGTGGGCAATCGGCTAGTATATAACAATCATCAGAATCATCCTCAGGCTCCACATTTAACTGAACGGCCTGTCTTGCCACACGTTTACGAGTGTTGCCTGAAATGAAATCAGAACCCAGTTTCTTGTTTCTTTTTTGTCTATCAGCATTTTTCACCCGACTCACCAGAGAATATCGTCTCTTTCTATCCCGTAAGATCGATGCTATAGGTGTGTCATCGTCCAAAGTGTTGACAATAGGGCCTGCCCCGACATTAGCATCTGTTAATTGACCCATTAAAACATCGTCTTCTGGGTGAGATACATATACATCAGTATTTTGATTCGAGAAATCCGCCATTTCAGTGATGGCTTCAGCAATTTCAGTTTCAATGTCATTAAGTAACGGTTCCGCGATACGAATATCAGCATCCAGTACTGCATTTTCCGCATGTTTATCATCTGATTTTGTGTTTTCAGTGGGATCTCCAAAGTCATGATTATCTTGAACTGTGTTACGAATATCCACACCATCCTCCTTGTTTAATTCAGCTATTGGATTCTCATCTAAACATATGTTCACATTCTGATCGTTCTCAAAGAAACTATCTACATCATCAACATCAGTCCTATCTTTGTTCAAGTTGTCCATCAAAGCCTTCATCTCACCTATACGTTCACGAAGATTTCGGTTTTCGGTCTCCTTACATTCAAGTTGAAGCAGGAGTTCCGTGTTTTTCAGTTTTTGTTCTTCTAATTCGTTTTTCACCTGAAGGAAATTTTCATCAGTAACTGAATCGTTCATCTGGGTACTTGATACAACGAGTGTTGTAATATTAACCCCCTCCCTTTGCATTTGCTCACCACCATTAATCCCCTGCTCCCCTATATCATTATTTCCAAAATACAACAATTCAAGATCCGTCATAACTAGATCATCGATGGAAACCTGAAAAAAATTCATTATCTCAGAAAATTATATATAGATTGTTGAAGTTTTAACAAAAACTTGATCAGAACTCACCATGTTAGGGGTTATGATGTCTAAAACTTCTGTACGAAAATTACTAGCTCCTTGCGACAGATCCCACTTAAATATACGAGGCAGAGCATGTACATCAGCAGGCAGCCTACCTGGTACTCTAATATGCTCATTCATCCACGCCTGTGTGTGTATGAATATTGTTTTTAAATGTGAATGCACTAAGAAAAAATAGTTTAATGCATTAAAACATACCAGTAGCATTATCGAACAACCTTTCCCCATTATAGTTTCCGCACTCATGGCATGTTCAGCTATATGTCTAGGCCAATTATAGGTGCTTAACTCGCTGAGTCGTTCACACACCTTAGTATGCCATTGTGTAATTCTTCCAGAACTGGCTGGATAGAATACTGTAGACATTGTTAGCATGTTTATACATATTGCTAACGTTTCCCGGTCTCCTTTTTTTTTCGACATAATATTATTAATTACAGCTTTAACATTAGCCTGTGATAGAGTGCCCGTCGTCTTGACATCTGGGAATGTCTTCTTAAACCACCGTCCTGCCCCTAGGTCTGCTCGTATATAATTTGGGACCCTTGTTGTTCCACCATCGACCCCCATTATGAGTTTAACATCAGTTGCTGAAATTTTAAGTGGCACACCACCAAATACAAACGCCTGATCATTGTCATCATAATTCATTATCAGTTCTGCAACTATTCCATCATTCCTCTCCCACCTCTTGCTTCCATTGTAATCACGAATACCACAGAACAAACGGTAGAATGGGCTATTTGTTAGGCTGTTGAAGTAGTAAGGGGTCATTCTTTTGTCCTTTATAATCTTGAATAAGGCTGCCATGGAACACCTATCATCAGCCATGTCTCTGAATGTGTGCCAAGCAAACGATTAGTGAAATCAACACAGATCAGTCATTCAGTACAGTATAATATCACAACAGGGTGTTTTTCACAACACATTAAAAACATAATATATAATTGACTCAAATTTTTCATACCAACAGATAATTGTACCATATTCCCAAAAAGAAATCGACACCCAAACCATAATACTACGCACATATAAAAATATTATATAATTTAAGTAACCATATTTGGTTCAAAGAATAGACATTTTATACTATTACCTATTATGAGAAGTTTTTGGCGCACTCAAAGGAAGGCTTCTTTCAGTAACCTGATGAATAAATTACAATCCACTTTTATACTCGTTAAAAAAATGTCATAAATAAACATGAAAAACACATACCTTAAAGATCTTATACCAAATCTATATCACTGTACACATGCACATACAAGCCGAATATTCAACAGAAGTGGATGTTTCGCTCAGTTGCTGCTATGTAATGGTCATGAAAGGTGTGTGTTAAGTGGGAGTGTTGTTTATCTGTTGTAATTTAATATGTTTCAGTCGGTGGAGAAGATGAACAGAGGGATAAGAACATAGGAACCCACTGTAAAAGTCCAAAAAGCAATTACATGCGTTGCATATAGGGGAGTGGATTAATTTCAAAACTTAGTATGGGTATGTGTGTATCCGTGTAAGGATTTGACTACTGAAATAAGAGAGAGAAAGTTTCATTAGTGGCAATGCGGTAATTTTTTTGCCTAGTTACACCCTCCGTTTCTTCTAGTTAGGCTTGGGCCTTTGTAAGAAGTAAGTGTATAAAATGGGCTTTTCTAATTAATTTACCCAAAATATAAAATGAAAAAAAATTATTACATCACCAATTAAATACATAAATATAAAATAAAATAAAAATATAACATCACCAATTAAATACATAAATATAAAATTAAATACATAAATATAAAATTAAATACATAAAAAATATTACGTCACCAAATAAATACATAAATAGAAAATTAAATGCATAAAAAATATTACATCACCAAATAAATATATATCTCATTTATGCATTTATTTCTCATACAATAATATATATATCATATAAAATTATAAGATGTATCGAAATACATAGTGATACTATTTAGCATTAACTACACAACTGTAATCAAATAAAAGAAACTTGAAAAAAGTTTTATAGAAGAAATATACCTACTTTTGGACAAATTTAGATGGAGAAATTGATAATTGAGGAGGTCCCACGTTGTTGATTGACCCGACAAAGGTTTTTCACGTGTTGAAATACCTAGTAGTTAATACTATTTAGCATTAACTATACAATTGTAATCAAATAAAAGAAATTTGAAAGAGTTTTATAGAAAAAAATTACCTAATTTTGGGAAACTTTAGATGGGGAAATTGATAATTGAGGAGGTCACACGTTGTTGATTGGTCCGTGAAAACTTTTCCACGTGTTGAAATAATATTTGATGATGATTTGTGGGAAAAATTGGGAGAGTTTTGAGAAATTCGGGAAGTTATAAAATAATGGGTATTTGAGGATCCCAATTCGAAACTTACTGTCATAAATACGCTACACCCATTAGCGACTACAACAAGTAGTCGCTAACGATGTGAAAGTCGTCGTTATTGGTCACCAATAGCGACTACATGTGTCGTCGTAAAAAGTTGAACTTCATTAGCGACTACACAAAGTCGGTGGAAAAAAAATAATTAAAAAAAAATACTAGCGACTAATTGCATAATACTAACGACTATTTCTTGTAGTCGTTAAAAACAAACATTATGTACGACTACTTTGTAGTCGAGAAAAGTGTAACGTAGTCGTTAAAAAAAATAGTCGTTAGAGATATAATCTTTAGCGACTACCTCAATCAAGTAGTCGTGAAAACTTCAGTCGCGAGAAAGCTCGCGTGTAGTAGTGTTGGACATCCTGTAAATAAAGGAAAGTCAATTTGACATGGATATTAATATAGTTGACCGTCTATAAAAGGGGTTATTGTTAATAACACCCTCTTTAAACTCTCTAATTATTATTTTAAGCCTTCAATAATATATTTTATAAAAAAATGCCTAATGAAGTAATTATTTATAGAAAAGATATTCTTTATATTTTTCATACCTTTATTAACCTTATTATCAAATATATTATTTTATTTTAATACAATATTAATTTTAAATATTAAACAAATAATAGGGTATTTCCTCTACCACCACCACCACCATGTATTTAATCACTATTACAAATTTACAACCACCACCATAGCAAGCACCACCACCACACCAACCACCACCACCACCTACTACTACTAATTCTATCACACTCACGCGTGTCCGTGATTTTTTTAAAAAATTGTCATAACTAATTAAAAAAAAAATCAGAAAAATAAAAATTTTGCATTTTTGGATAAAGCAAATTTATATTTACGTCTATGATTTTTTTGGATTTTTTAAATTTTTTAAGTTTTTTAAATTTTTTTATTGCAGACACTAATCATGAAATTCCATGTTTTAAACATGAAATTCCATGTTTTAAACATGAAATTCACTATTTTGAAATAGTGATTTTTTTCGCAGACACGGAATCCCATGTTTCCATGTTTTAAACATGAAATTCCGTGTCTGCGAAAAAAAAAATATAAAAAATCCAAAAAAATTCATAAACGTAAATATTAATTTGATCGATCCAAATATATAAATTTTTTATTTTTTGATTTTTTTAGAATTAGTTATGACAATTTTAAAAAAAAATTCACGGATGCGTGCGTGTGTTTATTAGTTTTTGTTTTGTTGTTATTTTAATTTTTTTTTAAAATTATTAATTATAGAGATAGTTTGGGATGAGGCTATTTTTTATAAAATATCTTATTATAGATACCTTTTTCTAAATAAATTTTTTAATAGGAATTAATCAACCATTGGCTCTGTATAAAATGTATGTCTAAGTGGCAGTTAGACTAAGGTCCAAAATGATAGATCATTGCGGCTTAAACTAGTTGATATTATGAGTAAGCTGCATATATTTAGTTTTTCTCTTAAAAACCACATATTTAGTTATTTTGTTTGTTAGAAATAATAAAGATGTATCCAAAATATGTGATAACTTGTCTATCAAATATTTAGAGATCTTTTCAGATCAATAAATGAAGCAACTGTTAGAAAAATCGATCAAACTAAAATGCAGAATAAATAAATAGATCGAAAAAAAAGTAATGATACCTCCAGCCATTGATGTTTTAAGAAACTTTTCCTTATGTTTTGTTCTTCCAAACTCTCAAGCATTTAACTATAGATGGTGTATAATTTTTGTGTGAATGAATTGAGTTTAGGGACCAAAACTCTAGTTTATATAGCCAAGCTCCCATCAAACTTTTTAATGGCAATGAATTACTAGTTGTTACAACCTTTCATTTGCAAATGGTTAATGAAAAAGTGTTACAACTTTTCATTTGCATAAGATTAATGAAAAAATCATTAAGATAAAATTAGTGGATGGATTAATGTTGGATCATGAAAAGCCAAAAGTCATAAGTTTATTTTATTCATCAATTTAAAATAAAGACAAATAAAATAAAATGAAATTTTATATTAATAAAATAAAAAATGACTTATATTCTCCCACTTGATCCAAACATTATACTTGATATTTTATCTTAATCATAAATATATGAATCATGGCAATAAGTCCTCCAATTATGAGAGAGTAGTATCTTCCATGTATCACAATATATTTATCTCTTTATTTTTTATGTTGTAACTATACTTAATGAATAAACCATATGTTTATTCTTGGTCCTAACTACATGATTTTCTCAAATAAAATTAAGTTGCGCAATGTATATGAGAAAATATCATAATTATATTAATGATAGTGTCATACAAATAAACACTACATGATGGGACCAAGCCCCATACTCACTACACGATCCTTGAATTTCATTGGTGGCGTGCCTTTAGTCAATGGATCAACGATCATTAATTCAGTACTAATGTGTTCAATGACCACCTTTTTATCTTTAACACGTTCCCTTATAGCTAAATATTTAATATCGATGTGCTTACTTCGACTTCCACTTTTATTATTTTTAGCCATAAAAACAGCTGCTGAATTATCACAAAATATTCTTAATGGTCTAGAGATAGAATCCATAATTCTAAGTCCAGATAAAAAACCCTTAAGCCATACACCTTATGAAGTAGCCTCAAAATAAGAGACGAACTCAGCTTCCATAGTAGAAGTTGCAGTCATAGTCTGTTTGACACTCCTCCATGACACAGCTCCACCAGCCATCATAAAAATGTATCCTGATGTTGAATTGCGTGAATCAACACAACCGGCAAAATCAGAATCTAAGAATCCGATCACCTCTAAATTGTTTGTTCGCCTATACATAAGAATATACTCCTTGGTTCCTTGGAGACATCTCATTACTTTCTTTGCAGTTTTCCAGTTGTCAATACCTGGGTTACTTTGATATCTACCCAACATTCCAACTACAAATGCGATATCAGGTCTTGTGCAAACCTGAGCATACATCAAAATTCCGATAGCAGAAGCATATGGAATGTTCTTCATTTGTTCTCTCTCTAAATCATTCTTTGGGGTTTGGTTCAAATTGAATTTATCACCCTTCACTATGGGAGCAACACTTGGTGAACAATCCTTCATCCGAAATCTCTATAAAACTTTATTGATATAGGTTTCCTGAGACAAGCCCAAGACTCCTTGAAATCTGTCTCTATGAATCTTAATGCCAATGACATAAGACGCCTCACCCATATCTTTCATATCAAAAAATTTGGAGAGAAATTGTTTCACCTCATGAAGCAAACCCTTATCATTAGTCACAAGCAAAATATCATCCACATTTAAAATAAGAAAACAAATTTTGCTCCCACTAATCTTTTGGTATATACATTGATCCATGGGGTTTTAAACAAATACAAATGATGAAATTACTCCATGAAATTCAAAATACCATTGACGGGAAGCTTGTTTTAATCCGTATATGGATTTCTTAAGCTTACAAACTAACTGCTCACCAGCGCTAGAGATAAAACCTTCAGGGTGTTTCATATAAACCTCTTCCTTTAGATCTCCATTAAGGAACGCCGTTTTCACATCCATTTGGTGCAACTCAAAATCAAAATCTGCGACTAATGCTAAAATAATGCGTAAGGAATCTTTCTTAGATACAGGAGAAAAAGTCTCTGTGTAATCGATTCCTTCTTTCTGAGTAAATCCCTTAGCAACAAGTCTGGCTTTGTATCTCTCGATATTGCCTAATGAGTCTTTCTTGGTTTTAAATACCCATTTACAACCAATTTCTTTAGCCCCATTAGGCAATTCCACAAGTTCCCAGACATCATTGTTCTTCATGGAATTCATTTCCTCTTTCATCGCATTATACCATAAATTTGATTCTTTGCAACTTATGGCTTGTGAAAAGTCAGAAGGATCATTTTCGACTCCAGAATGATAGTCAGATTCTTGAAGATATACTACATAATCACTAGAAATTGATGATTTCTTAAACCTGGTAGACCTTCTTAATGTTGTATCATCATTATCTGTATGAGGTTCAACTTGTTGTTCATAATTACTAGGTTCACCATGAACAACTTGATCTATCAGAATATCGTCAACAACTTGTGGTTATTCAACGATTGAACGTTCAACACTAGATTGTACTTGAGGGGTGTTATGAACAATAATCATTCTATCACTTGAGGTGGAAGGTTGAATTTCTGAATGGTCAATATCAGAAATTACATTTCTAATTTGATCGCTCCCACTGATTAAGTCATATTCAAGAAACTTTTCATTTCTTGATTCCATAAATCTAGTGTTGTGAGATGGAACTAAAATCTGTAACCTTTAGACCGCTCAGAATATCCAATAAAATGCCCACTGATGGTCCTTGGGTCCAGTTTTTTTTCTTGTGGATTATAAATCCTGACTTCAGACGGGCATTCCCATACGCGCATATGTTTCAAACTCGGTTTCCAACCTTTCCATAATTCAAATGGTGTCTTTGAGACAGCCTTGGTTGGAACTCGGTTTAATATATACACTGTCGTTTTTAAAGCTTCAATCCACAAGTTTTTAGGAAGATTGGAGTTGCTAATCATACTCCGTACCATGTCCAATAATGTTCGATTTCTCCTTTCTTCTACACCATTCTGATCCGGTGAATCAGGCATGGTGTACTGGGGAGAAACTGAGCAAACAGACCAGGTGTTTGTCCATCTTCAGTATATTTACCATAATATTCACCACCTCTATATGATCTCACAATCTTTATATGTTTTCCACATTGTTTCTCTACTTCAGCCTTAAATATTTTAAAGGCATCTAATGCTTCGCTCTTGTTATGAAGCATGTAGAGACACATATATCGTGAGTAATCATCAATAAAGGTTATAAAATATTTCTGACCATGCATATCCATGTCAGGACAACATATATCTGAATGTATGGTTTCTAATAAATCTAAAATCCTATTGGCACCTTTCTTTGACTTGTTGGTCTGCTTTCCCTTAATGCAATACACACAAGTTTCAATGTCGGTAAAATCTAGAGTACTAAGTACTCCATCTTTTACCAACCTTTTTATTCTTTCAATAGAGATATGCCCTAATCTCCGGTGTCATAGAGTCGAGGAATCCTCATTTATATTACACCTCTTTGTACCAATTTGGACATGAAAATTATTGTTAGTAGCATTGTTTTGTAAATTAATGCAATAAAGACCTTTAGACAAAATACCATTCCCAACACATTCAGATTTATTGAAAATACTAAAAAATGTCTCTGAAAATGTAAAGGAATAACCCAAAGGTACAAGTCTGGAAACAGAAATCAAGTTTCTAGAAAAACTTGGAACATAAAAAGTCTTTTCTAATTTCAAAACATAACCACTACTTAAATATAAATAACATGTTCCAACGCCTTCCACATGTGAACCCATCTTATTACCGGACAAGATGCATTGCTCACTGCCCACTGGTTTCCTTAGGTTTTGCATACCCTGTAAAGAGTTGGCAACATGGATTGAAGAACCAGAATCAATCCACCAGGTGTTAATATTAACATTAACAGTATTAGATTCATAACAAACTAACGAGGTAGGATTACCTTTATCTTGAAGCCATTCTGGAATTTAGCACATTCCTTCTTCATGTGTCCTTTCTTTTTACAGAAAAAACACTTAGCTTCTTTCTTAATATCAGCTTGAGGTGCTATTTTACCTTTCCCCTTCTGATTGTTCTTTGGTTTGCCTTTTCCTTGAGTAGTCATCATTGCACTTTCACCTTGTTCCATTAACAACCGTTCTTCTTCTTGAACACACATGGTCATGAGTTCATTAATTGACCATTTATCTTTATGTGTGTTATAGGAGATTTTGAAAGGTCCATATTGATTTGGAAGGGTGTTCAAAATATAGTGCACAAGAAAAGACTCGGAAATCTGTACCTCGAGATTCTTAAGTTGAGCCAAAATATCTCTCATCTGCATGATGTGCCCACGCACACTTCTAACACTTGTGAGCCTAAGTGAAGAGAGTTTCATTATTAGAGTGCCTGCTAAAGCCTTGTCTGAAGTGACGAACTGGTCATCAATGGCTTTAAGTAAAATTTGGACATTATCATGGTGATTTACTGAACCACGGATGCTTGCTGCTAATTTTGTCTTAATAAACATCACACTGAGGCGATTAGATCGCTCCCATTTTTCATAAAGTGCAATATCTGCTGGAGTGCTTTTGTCTGTAAGAGCAGGTGGTTCAGTATTCTTAATAGCATCATCTATGTCCATCCACCCTAAGTGAAGGAGAACTCTTTCTTTCCATGACTTGTAATTATCCCCATTAAGTTCGGGGATATCAGAAAAATTAACAGGTTGTGATGCTGCAAATAAAGATTACATGCTTATCAATAAATAGACTATTAATAAATATCATGTTTCACCAATGCAAATCATGATCTAATAAATCTAAGACATAAAAATTGCCTGTGGGCTAAATTTTTAATTCAATAAGACTTATAATCATATGACAAAATATATAAAAATATTCCATCATTACTAAATAATAAAACTATCAAATAATTATTAAGTCATAATTCCTGTGGGTAAATTATGAATAATTGATATTCTATCCTAATTAGTTATTTAAATATAATAATACTCCTGTGGGATAAAATTATTATATAAAAATAAATAATTACAATTTATGTCTAATTTCATTATGTGATCTTATACCAAAATACATATTTTATTCAACTAAGATGCTGTGCCTATTCTTTGATTAAATAAAATATGTTGATCACTTAGACAATTCAGTATACCTTACTAAAATTTTATGAGTATATAAAACTATATAACAAAAATAGGATAAAATAAACTATATATTTTATTCACATTTTGTTTACCTAATTATACTCATAAAATAAAAGTACATGAAGTATGAATATAAAAAATATAAATATAAATAAATACCTGGAGGCCGATGTAAAACTTAAGGATAAAAATCTAAAAGTATCATAAGTCTAAATGAAAACTAAAATGTCTCATGGATTCTAATCATCTTCAACTGTAGGACATGTTAAATTCAACACAAAAAAAAAACATTTTGCAAAATTATTTTGGCAAAATTACTTTAGCCATGAACTAAGCAAAAAAAAAAGTTTAACTAAATCAAAGCAGAGGTATGCTTAAGGCTCTGATACCAAATGTTAGAAAAATCGATCAAACTAAAACGAGAATAAATAAATAGATCGAAAAAGAGTAATGATACCTCCGGCCATTGATGTCTTAAGAAACTTTTCCTCATATTTTGTTCTTCCAAACTCTCAAGCATTTAACTATATATGATGTATAATTTTTGTGTGAATGAATTGAGTTTTAGGGACCAAAACTCTAGTTTATATAGCCAAACTCCCATCAAATTTTTTAATGGCAATGAATTACTAGTTGTTACAACCTTTCATTTGCAAATGGTTAATAAAAAAGTGTTACAACTTTTCATTTGCATAAGATTAATAGAAAAATCATTAAGATAAAATTAGTGGATGGATTAATGTTGGATCATAAAAAGCCAAAAGTCATAAATTTATTTTATTCATCAATTTAAAATAAAGACAAATAAAATAAAATAAAATTTTATATTAATAAAATAAAAAAATGACTTATAGCAACAACCTCTTTAATCTTCAAATACAGTCTCCTAGCCATATTTTTTGAGATTGATCTAATCCATAACATTTTATACATTTTTAACATTAACTTAATTACTTTAAATATCTATGGACAACGACTCCAATATCTTTTGCACTTTGAAACATGTGAAATCCCCAATATAAATAAAGATGGTGGGCAATAGAATAACCAAATTGAAAATTCTTAACCTTGTCCGATTTATCCAAAGATGAAGGATCCCATATATAATGTATGTTTTGTATATTAATAAGATGCCAAAACGGTGAATATCCAGTAAAATACGATTCCACATCTAATTCCCACTTTATATGCAAGTAGTTGCTATATAATGCCTCTGACATTACAACATAAATTTTCAGTCAACAATATTAAAGAATAAAAAATCAGCGTTACCTAACCCAAAAAAAAAAAAAATCAGTGTTCATGATAATCATATTATTTTGTTGTCGCATGATGAATGAAATGAGAGGGTTTTATAGGTCATTAATTTATATTTTCACTGTTTGGGAAAGTCGAGAAATTGGATGTGGCATGACTAAGAATTTTAAGTGGGGAAAACTAGTGAGCTATCACATACATTTCCCTATCTTTAGGGAGCTAACTTAATAAGTTTAATGTGTCAACAAGAGACGTGATTAACTCGTACAACAATCGCGATTCAAGAATTTGAACGTCACAAAAATGATTGTCACATTATATATACTCAAGATGAACTATAGAGGTTTAGGGGGTTGATAATACATAGTAAATAAATAATAATAAGAGAATTTAATTCACGGTTTTTTATTAAGAAAATTCAGATTGTCAATTTTTTTTCTTCACGATTTCTTTATTTACAGAAATTTTTAGTAGTTCAAAGAAGGATTTTTTAAATAGTTCACAGACATTTGTTCTATAGTTTACCCAAGAGACATTTGTTCTAGAGTTTATCCAAAACTGACACAAGTCGTATGTCACCTCTGATGATAACCTATGTTGTAGATCCCAGTTTAGCGGCTTGGGGCGATCGACCGAGACTTAACGCCTAGGCGGAATTATACGTGACCTAAGTGGGATTAGGCGGTTTTTAATCTTGTTGTGTAGTTTTGTATATTTAGTAATATATATGTAGTAAATGTAATATTTTTAAGTATTTATGTTATAAAATTAATCTAACAACACTATAGTAAATATAAAATACTAAAATTTGAATTATAATATCGATGCAAAAATTCTCGAGAACAAGAGTGCAAATACAGAAAAACACGGGATTTCTAAAAAAAAGGTAGGAATAGCCCTATCAATCGACATATAGATAGAAAGGAGATGACTAGAGCGCCTTTTCACTTCATCTTGTCTGTGGTAGATCCCCAAAATAAAGAGAAGGCCTAGGCGACCACTTTTTGCCATTAATTGGCGCCTAGACGGGCTAAGGGCCCTAGGAAAAACGCATAGCATTTTTACTAGACGTAAGCGGTTGAGGGGGGAGTCGACGCTTAGGCGGCGATTTCTACAACATAGATGATACCACACGTGATGTTAATTGCGGTCAGATGAAATTGAGTAGTTGATTTTATCCTTATACCTTCGGTGAGGTTACTTCAGAATTTTTGGCTTGTGTTTCGTTCGAGATTGACTTATTTTTCACGAGTAGCCTAAACATATTTGGGAATTTGGCCACTAAAAAAAAGTAAGGCTCTTTTCGTCTTATCAAACATCCCTTATATATATATATATATATATATATATATATATATATATATATATATATATATATATATATATATATATATATATATATATTAGCGTTTATCAATAAACATTCATCGTATTTTTTGCAACACCTTTCGGTTAAATGGCCTCGATATAAATTTTTCTGAATTTTAATTATATATATATATATATTAGCGTTTATCAATAAACATTCATCGTATTTTTTGCAACACCTTTCGGTTAAATGGCCTCGATATAAATTTTTCTGAATTTTAATTTCTTCCATAAAGTAAAAAATTATTCTTTTTGGCAGTAAACACAATTATCCAAGCGACATCCGTCTTGACTTCACTTATTTGTTTCCATTTTTGAATATTATGATCATTATCCATACATATATATATATATATACATATATATATATATATACATATATATATATATATATATACATATATATATATATACATATATATATATACATATATATATACATATGTATATATATACATATATATATATACATATATATATATATACATATATATATATACATATATATATATATATATATATATATATATATATATATATATATATATATATATATATATATATATATATATATATATATCATTGTGATAACATTTAAAACTTGTTTGGCTTTCTTTCTTATATTTTCCCAGACACATCTTTTGTCTCTGTGAGGCCTGAACTAAGGCTGCAAACAAATTGAACGGAGCCAAACTTTGACTTTCTTGAGTTTGGTTTGCTAATATTTTAGTGAGTTTGAGCTTGGTTTGAGTTTAAAACGAACAAAGCCGAGCCAAACTTTACCTTTCTTGAGCTTGGTTCGTTTAGTAATGAGTTGAACTCAAACAAACCCTTAGCGAACTCATTTTTTCCAATTTCTATTTCGACCCGGATTGGTTCGTTTAAGACTCATAAGTTCGTTTATTTTTCTTTGATATATATATATATATATATATATATATATATATATATATATATATATTGGGATTTTCTGTGATTAAAATGAAGTTAAGTAAAACTAATATACAACACATTACATAAATTGACTTGAAGAAAAAAATAAATATACTAATTAGATATAGAATTTTTTAGTTATGATTAACTACACATACAAAAGTTTTATGTAGTTTTAACTTTTTGTGCATGTGTTTGTGTGTGTATATATATATATATATATATATATATTGATAACTTTTAATTGAATATATTTGCCAAGTCTATTAATGAGCTCTTAAAGAACTCTTACCAAAGTCTTCACGAGTTTAACGAGTCGGGTTTATACAAGTTTGAGTTCGTCTCGTTCAGTAAACGAGCCTGAATTGAAAGCTTGAGCTTGACTTGTTTAACTAACGAGCCAAACTCAAACAAACCCTTAGCAAACTCAATTTCGAGCCTTTGGTGATAGTATCAGTTTATTTGCAGCCCTAACATGAACCTTATATATGTGTTGTATTAAATCGTTGTAAGTATATGGTGGAAACTTTATCTACATATGATTCTATAACTTCTGCCTTAAATTGGATATTTTTTATATAAGAATTTATGAGATGACCCCTCTTATTTTTAGGGTTTGGTGTGGAGCCTAGTTTAGCTTTCTTTGTCTGAAAAAAAACATAAAGAGCATGCAACAGATACAAAGGCGGGGTAGACTTGTACCTTCGAGGTTTTGATATGGGATGAGATACCCCTTCAAACCTTTAATTTATGGTATGTTAGAATTTTCACTTTTACGACTGTTGCAGACTAAGCCTTTTGTTCATTATCTATTTTATTTTATGAGCATATATGTATGTCATGGGAATGCTGAAGAAAATGTCTAAAAGGATAACAAATCGGAGTACAACTACCTGAGTCACGAATGTGAGGAAACCACGATAAGGGTGACTCAAGCTAACACCTCACAAATCCCCCAAGTTATCCCTCAAGTGGTTAGAACGAGGTGACCGATATGTTGGCCATTGAAGGTAATGAAAGACGGACACAACACACATCTATGGAAGCAAATTCTTCCTCGTTTATCACCATTCATAGTGGCACTGAATAAGATGATGACATGTTCTCATCTCTTCGTTGAAAATAAAGGAACAAGAGGCATTCAAGCATTTTTAGTTTGAGTGTATGTTGTGCTTTGGACTTGACGACTCATTTATTAGTAGCCAAGTCCATCAAATTTCGTAGGATTTAATCCTAGGGCTAATAATTATTCGGTCAAGTTTGTGGCTTTACTACGGAAGGCTTCTGAGGCCTCGCTATCACTCAATGCTTGTTATAAAAAGGTATTCTTATAATCTTAGGCGTGATAGTATCCACTTTGGGTTATCAAAATATTGTATATATACATATTTTGAACATTTTTTTTATTTTGACTATTTAGATGAGAGTGTGCTCGAGTTATCTCTACCGACTGGATTTATAGCTTCCGAAGTGAAACAATCTTTATCCAGAAAAAGAATTTTGATCTTGAGTGTTGCTCATTCAGTGATCTTATTAAGATCATGAAAGATCGACTTTTATAGATTCAAGATGATTTTTAATCATCGGAACATATACCATAATGGACCTTCATAAAGAGAAGAGTAAACTTGTAAAAGGTTATGAAATGGTGAAGTCTCTATATGATAGGATCAAAACTGATATGGAGTCCGACCAAAGTTATTTTCAAGAGTAAAAGCTTATGATGGAATCCAAAATATCTTCTAAGAGACACGTTCGCATGGAAGCATAGAAAAGTCTCAGGATATACTACTAAGATGTTGGAAATGCATAAGGAATTAAATGGCGAACCTTAAATTATCGAGTATACTAAATGAGTTTATAACTCTTAAATAAATTCATATACATTAAATGACGGCCCTATTAAGAGAGGCTTCATGAATTCATATACAATGACTAAAGGATGAGTTTAAAACTCTTTATCAAATTCATATCCCCTGAGGTGTTCCTGATGAGACGGACTTGATGAATTCACCAACGTACCATAAGGATGAGCTTTATGGATGTTAATGATCTCAAAACCCTAGATGACTAGTCTACAATGATAGAAACTCTTGAAGATCACCTATGTGAGTGTGGGTGGTGGACGCCTTGGATGAGAGAAATGGGTGTTTATTTAGACCACTCATGAGAACCAATGTATGTGCATGGCCTTTATAATGCACAATTGTTTGTATCACAAAATCTATGGAAAACAAACAAGTAGAGTATGTATTGTAGGGGTCTCAGTTGAACAAGATCAAGTTCAACAATACGTTCACTTGATGGGACTTGTTTGTTGTTTCACTTCAGTATGTGACAGTTTAAATTGAAAGATATTGGCACTGAAGTACAATTAACCCATCGGTAGTTCACTCAAAAGTCGTTTTCCTCTCCCAATGTCTGTGTGGGGGGATTGTTGGAGTCATGCGCATGGATAAGTGCAGAAGTCATTTTTGTTTTGATCTATCCCCTACATCTACCAAAGGGAATTATTAATTTCAATATATTTCACCTTGTGTAACTTTCAAAATCTATTAATTATATGAAATATGGGTAATAACCCACACACGCACCACCACTACAACCACCGATAAAGGTACGACGAGGCGAGTCAGGTCGTAATGTGGCGTGGCCGTGGTCACGAGTCTTTGAAAGACTCAATGAATTAAAAAATTAAAAGAAAACATGTTTTGATAAAAGGTATATATAGAAACTAGCTTATGAGAATCCCATACACGTTATTGAGCTGTAATAAAAACGTGCACAACTGCTGCTATTGAAACTCCTCCCACGGCGGTTAGGTTGACCTTAAAGTTACTCCCACTTGTTTGAAGCAGCTAACAGTCATACTTCTGATTACTTGCTAAAATTGTTTATGTACATCTTCATTTCATTCAAAAAAATATTTGCACTAATACACTGTCACTTGCTTCTACTATATAATAGATTATACCAGAACGAAAGCAATCAGAGCTGAATTCTTCCCCTCTTCAAAATTTCTTTTAAGCATTTATGAGTAGATTATATTCCATCGTTGTGAGTGCACACATCAGTCAGAAGTAATAATTATACCTTGGGAAGCGACCGACAATAAATAGTTTAGCATCTCGGTTATACCGGAAATCGTTTTTAAGGTAATGATCGAGTTCTTACACTATTACGATTTCTCTTGTATGTCTTTATTTTTGCTTTTCATATTCGAACTTGCTCTAAATTTCTTTACAAATAATATTTTCAATAATATAAAATTTTGTGATTAATGTTACGTATTAGTGTTCTTTTTTTTCAATACCTGGATTCTAATCAATTTTAAAATTGTCGATCCTCCACACCACTATACTATATAACTTTTATCTAGTTTTTTGTGTTTTATTATTGCAATCATATTAATACATTTTCGAACATAATTGAGTATTAACGTTAATGTGAATGAATTATAGAAAAATATACAATTAATAAATAATGATATAGATAAGTATATCTGAGAAATGAATGCTTAAATGATGATTTTGATGAATGTATTTGAAAGATAAGTGTTTAAATGGGAAAAATGTGAAAAAATGAATGACCATTGCGCCAAGTCATTTTTTTAATTTCCCAAAATTTATTTTTCTTGTATCTATTCAAATATAATAAAATAGAAACACGTTGCAAGATTAGAAGACTAATAACACATTTATATTGAAAAGATTATAGTAAAAGTGATGGTTGGTGTTTATTGTTTTTTTTTTTTTCCAAATTATAATATATAGATGGTAAAAGCACGGTTATAAAAGAGCAATCAACCAACACCCCGAGGAGCATAATCAAGGCTAAAAAAAAAAAAAAAAACCACTGGGACTAGCTCAGTGGCCAGGACCCTATCTCTCAACTAGGAGGTACAGGGTTCGAATCCCCTCAGCCGTGTTATTTCTTGAGCCCTTAAAGGGGGTAAGCAAGGGGTGCATGGTTCGACTAGTTCTGATTAAGTGGGAGTATGCATGAAGAGGCGTGTATATTTCCTATGGGATTAGTCGTGGTGCGCGTAAGCTGGCCTGGACACATACCAATCACCAAAGAAATTATCAAACCAGTGTTTGCTTTAAAAGTCTATTCAGTTGCCATATTGCTCCTACAAATAGTAGGAGAGAAAATTGAGTTGTAGTTTTCAGCCTTTCCATAAATTAAGAAAATAAATGTTACAAATATTAGGAGAAGAAATAAAAGAACTATCCGCTAACATAGAAATAATAGGGCGATAATACTTTTTTTATTATTACAGAGCCGATAGGGTAGTGTTGAGCAGTTTCTACTTTCATTTTTCAAAAGTTTCTGTCTCTAAAGTTGATTCTGGGAAAATAAGCCTAATTACCTTTAATAAGAGAAGCATTAATAAGCAATTGTATTAATCTTGAAACAATTCGGGAGTAGAGGAAAGAGGACTTAATGATATATATCACCCAAAATTATACCATCTAAACATATGGTGTGAAGTGGTTAGTTATAAATCATTAATTTTTTATTTTATCTAATTAATGATTTATTATTAACTAATTCACGTCACGTCATTGAATAACATTTGTTTAAGTAGTATATATTATTACTCTATTATTTTTATCCTTAGTCATCCAATCCAAAGGAATACTCAAGAAAGAGTGATGAATATTTTGGTTACAAGGATTCAATTCAGATCACTAATATCATTACTATTATGAGAATTATTTTTGTTCCTTCTAACTATTAACTATTAACTATTATAGTCACACAAGTAGCTGTTCTAAGATTTTATTGTTTAACATGTAGTTGAATCTTGGTTGAACAACTTTGTCAAATGACTTTTCAACCATGCCAAAGATTGAACTTCAGATGTTTTCCTGAAGGCTGACGACGATGACAAAAGAAAAAGGACCAATGAGTTTGGAGTCTTACTAAATGCATCCTAAAAGAAAAAACCCATCCTAAAGAGCAACCACGTGTTTGGACTTTGGATCCATATTGGGAATAATTTGTCAAAATATACCTGATAAGAAAAGAAATGGCAAAACTATACCACGTTGGAAAGTAATTGCAGGGGTATACCATTTCGGTAACCCAGTTACCGAAACAGAGAGTTTTTCGGTAACCCAGTTACCGAATGATTATTAATGCTTTTTCGGTAACCCAGTTACCGAAATGGTTTTGTTCTGTGAGACAAAACCCCTTTTCGGATTCTGGGTATCCGAAACGCTAATACAATTGTCGATCCTCGTCTTGGATTGCACACGTTGATGATCCTCGTCAATTTTATCCGATACCTACCAAATTTTATCCCTAAATTACCCTTTTCCTCCCTATAAATAACACCACCAAAATCATTCAATCTCACACCAATCTTCTCTTCCTCTCTTTACTTATTCTCTCTAATTTTATCCTCTCTTTTAATTATTTCTTTTTGTTACTTCAATCGGGTTTACTTTCTATTAAGTAAGTTTTGTTAATATAATTAAGTTTTTTTGCTAACTATATTTATAATATTTGATAAATATAAAATAATATGTTATTATATCTGTTTATAAGTTATTGTTGTTATATTTATAATAAATGTTAACGTTTTGTTGTTAACTGTGTAGGTCATATGGCAGTATATTTTCAGTGTTATTTTAATGGTAGCATTTACCGCCAAGCTAATGGTGGTGTCTCTTATAATGGTGGAAACAGTATCTTCATTCTAGTAGAAGATAATACGTCAATAATCCAGCTAAAAAGAATCATATGTCAAGGTTGCGGTTTTGATATTGAAAAGGTTGATGTCCAGATCCAGTGGAGGATGCCATTAAGTCAGGATCCTCCAAAGTACGATTTGCTCCCTGTAAACGATTCCGGGATTATTCAGTTATTGTTTAATCGGCAACGGGAATCGAGTAATGGATATATCGAGTTGTATGTAGATTTTTCACGACAACAAGATTATGTTAACACTGAAAGGGTAATCCGTAGATCACGTGTTGTATCAGCTACTCCAACATCTACTGAAGCATTATTTCAAGTGGATCCAAACACTATGAATGAGATCTATATCCCTGATGAGGATAGGTTGTCAAGCGATGAGGAATATATTCCCGAGGATGATACGGTGTCCAACGATGGAGAATATTCGGATACCTTCAGTGAAGGGTCGTCAACCGATGAGGAGGCCCCACCAAAAATCATGGAACCTCCTCATCCTGGAAACTAAACTCCTACACTCTAAAATAATTGACTAACAAATTCAATAAAACAATTTTAAAATATGCAACAATAAATTATTTAAACTAATATTATAAAAAAACCCCTAAATTTAACGCATTTTTTTTCGAACTAATATAAATCTAAATATATTATAATAATTTATTTAACTTAAAATAAATATATAATATAGTAATATATCTTATCATTATTAATATTTCAACTAATTATAATAATATTAACCTAATTTAAGTTTTACAATTCTACATAAAATATAAATATTATAAAATAAATTAAATAAACATTAATAATTAAATAATAATTAAAATTAAAAGAAAAAGATAGAAAAACATACCTTTTTCCGTAGATGATGTAAGAGGAGGAACAAAATTGTAAATCTAAAAGGTATAAAAAAAATAAACATTACAAATAAAACAATAAAATAAATTAAAAGAAAATAAAAGAAAATAAAAGAAAAGTGAAAAAACTTACCATGAGAGGAGAATAGAGAAGGATGGAGTGAGTGAGAGAATAGAGAATTTGATGGAGAGGGTTGGAGTGAGGGAAAGAGTGAGGAGGAGAGGTATTTATAGGGGTGGGAAGGCGGTGCACGCGCAAAGCACGCGGAATAGATTCGGTAACTGGGTTACCGAAAAACGAGAAATTCGGTAACTGGGTTACCGAAAATCTCTTTTCGGTAACTGGGTTACCGAAATGGTATACCCCTGCAATTACTTTCCAACGTGGTATAGTTTTGCCATTTCTTTTCTTGTCAGGTACATTCTGACAAATAACTCTCCATATTGGATAGTAAACTGCTGTCAGACGTACAATATTATATGTATATTTTTATATTCAATTAAATAGTTTTTTTGGACAGCAATTAAATACGTATTTATATCCATAAATTAGTAGATGAAAACTAATGATATTTTTCTTTTGGTCTGAGAGTTTTACAAAAACTCCTATCTATCCGATCCCTAACTTTGAAAACCCCGTCGTAATCCCATTGATATCCATTCCGTGTCCTCTGGCTCCGCACCTAGCATTTTCCGCAAGCCTGTCCGCCTGGCGATTCAATCTCCTCGGCAGGTGCCGAAAGGATATCGGGCCATGGTCCACCCACCGATTTCTTCCAGATCTTCCGGATGATCGGTAGAATAGTCCATCTTGCTGCTGATGCCTGCCTAATACCTTGTATAAGTTCAAGGTTATCTGAAGCAATCGTCTTTGTCTCCCCTGGAAAGCTTTTGCATCTTTTTGTGGCTGATAAGACCGCCAATGCTTCCCCTTCCAGCGCCGTATCACATATGTGAATCTCCCTGAATTCTTTTCTAGGCCGGTCTCATTCCTGCGACCTCTCCTCGGTTTGAAAAAGATGCATCGCAGAAGAAAGTAATGTCGGTTTGATTTAGCTCGGTATTTTGTAATCCAGTTCCCGCGGTTTCTCTGTGTTCTGTGTTCGTCATTGGTGTATTAATTCTCCATTTTTTTCCATGTAGTTCTCGCATCATGGTATGCACTCCGGTCAGAATCTGGTCTATATCCACATTTATGCCTTGGTGTACTCCATTCATTTTCGCTTTCCACAGGTTCCATAAAGTTATAAAGATGTAGTCTTTGACCTTTTGTTCCTCCCATCCTCCTTGCTTGTAACTGTTGATAACAACTGGTAACCAATCAGTAAATCTTTGTGTTTGGTCTTCTTGTGCTTTGATTTGAAAAGTGGATGCTGCCCAAACTGCTTTGGAGACCTTGCAGTTAAGTAAGAGATGCTCAACTGTTTCAGTTGCCTCTGGGCACCAGTCACAGTTTTCCGAGTCAGCGCATCTTCTTTTAGCTAAGTTCTTCTTGGTAGGTACAACATTATTACAAATTCTCCAGATAAAGAGTTTGATCTTCTTTGGTATGTTCGTTTTCCATATCATTTCCATAGGTCTTCGTTGGCGTTGGCTCCCAAGCTTGCTGATTTTGGTGCGTGAAGCACCGCCTCTTCTGTTAATACTTTGTATCCTGTCTTGGTATTATAGTTTCCTTCCTTCGATGCCGGCCATATGAATTTATCCTCCTGGTCCGATTTAAGTAATCGTATCTTCGTAATTTCCGGTATAATGGGTGGTAGGAATATATCATCCAGAGTTTCCATGTCCCACTTTGCTTTGCCGTCTTCCCAAAGCTGGTTGACTGTTTGAAGTTCGCAATCAGCTGGTTTTACCAATTTCCACATCGTTGGTACCCATTTATCTTTCCATATGTTTGTCTTGTCCCCATTTCCGATTTGGTATATTCAATGTTTCTTTATGAAATCCCTTCCTTCGATAATGCTACTCCAAGTCCATGTGCGACTCTGTCGTAATTTAACATTCATGAAATCATTATTTGGAAAGTATATACCTTTCAGTAGCCGAGCTGCTAATGAGTTCGGGTTTTTGTAAATGCGCCATGCCTGAGCTCCAAGTAATGCTTTGTTCATCCGCTTGAGGTCTTTGAAGCCCAAACCTCCAAGCAATTTCCCAACCGCCACCCTTTCCCAAGCTATCCAGTGTATCCTATCTCGTTCGTCCGATCCCCACCAAAAATTTGAAATGGCGGAGACGAGTTTCCTACAAAAAGCTTCATGGAACGAGAATAATGACATTGCATAAACGGGTATCGCCTGTAGAACTAATTTGTTTAGTACTTCCTTCCCTCCTTCTGACAATAGTTTGGCTTTCCATCCTTCTGTTTTTGCGAATAATTTCTTCGCTACCCACTCCGGGGCTTCGATTTTTTTATTTCTTGTGACATATAGGAATCCCAAGGTATTTACCCAGATCTGTTGTTTCATTAACCTGAAGTTGCATAGCCACTTTTTCCTTTAGCTCTTGCGGGGTTTCCTTGCTGAAGTAAACAATTGATTTGTTTAGATTTACTTGTTGTCCTGACCCCTTGCAATACTCTTGTAGACATTGTTGAAAAACGTTTATTTCATGTCCTTCCAGGTTGATAAAAAACAGCGAATCGTTTGCAAATAATAGGTGTGACATAATAGGACAATTTCACGTTATTTGAATACCTTTTATTTCTTTTGTTGCACTTTCATATCAATTAGAGAGATTAAGGATTCGGTCATGAGTTAGAATAAGAAAGGGGACAAAGGATCCCCTGTCTTAACCCCCTTCCTGATGTAAAGTTTTGTAGTCGTTCCCTGTTGAAATTCAGCTGAAAGGAAACAGTGGTGACATAGTTCCTTACCCAGTTAATCCATGTACTATTAAAGCCGAGTCTTTGAAGTAAGACAAATAAAAACTCCCAGTTGACTTGGTCGTACGCCTTTGCCATATCAATTTTCACTGCCGCCATCGGTTTAGGTTTCTTCCTTTTCTAGTTCATGTAAAAAGAGATTTCTTGTGCAATAATAATGTTATCTTGTATCGTCCTTCCTTTTATAAACGCTGTTTGTGTAGGTGAAACTATGTCATTCATCATACGTTGGAGTCTGAGCGCCATGATTTTCGCGATTATTTTATACCCGAAATTCACACACGAAATCGGTCTATAATCCCCTAATCGTTCATGTGTTTCTCCCTTAGGTATGAGAGTGATAAGAGTATGGTTAAGTGTTTCAAGAGAAATATGATTATTGAAAAAATCTTGAACCATAAGAAAGACATCTACTTTGATGATATCCCAAAACTCATGGTAAACTTTACCATTTAATCCATCCGGACCTGGTGCTTTGGTTGGGGAAAGGATTTTAACAGCCTGTTCCACTTCTTCCATGGATGGTAGCTTCGTAAGCTCCGCGTTCATTTGATCCGTAACTTTTGGTTGTATATATCTCACTGCTGTTTGTATATCTTTTGTTGAAGTGATGTTTTCTTCAAAGAGTTTTTGGTAGAAATCCTGAAAGCTTCCTTTTATTTCTCCTCCATCTTCTATCCAGTCCCCTTGATTATCCTTGATTCTTTGTATTTTATTTCGTGACCGTCTCTGTACTGTAGCCATATGGAAAAAATTTGTGTTTTTATCTCCATAGGCTAACCACTGTTCCCTCGATCTATTAGCCCAGTACTTTTCTTCGCATTAATATTCGAAATTGATTGTTATTCGTATCTCTTCTTCCTCCTGTTGAGTTTCTGGTGTGGATACCATATTTGTAATCTCGATCAATTAATTTTGAAGTATTTGGATCTGGGCATGATGATTTTTGAAAGTTTCTTTGCTCCATCCTTTGAGTGCTGACGATGTGTTCTCTTTCTTTTCGATGTAGTTCGGTAGTGATGGTTCAGATCCTGGTGGCCCCCAACTCTCCGTTGGACTACTTCTTTGCACTTAGTGTTATCCAACCAGAAAGATTCGAACCTAAATTGCCGTTGTCCTTGTTTGCATGTTATATCATGTTGTAAAATTATTGGCGAGTGATCCGACCCAACTGTTAGGGGTATAAAGAGTTGAGCTTTGGGATGGTGTTGGATCCATTCATGCGATGCTAGGGCCCTATCAATCTTTGTTTTGACAAGTTTGTGCCCTTTACTTTGATTCGTCCATGTATAGTTACACCCAAAAGAGTGTATATCCACTAGGTTGTTATTTGATGTAAAATTCTTGAAGTCTTGTATATGTTGTATATTAGGTGGAGTGAGGCTTATTTTTTTTTGTACATTCAAAATATTGTTGATATCACCCAATAAAACCCATGGTTTATTGTTTGTTTGGTTTCAGTCTGTAATGTATTGCCAAAGGTTCTGTCTTTTATCATAGTCGTTAGGTGCATGAATAAACAGTAAATAATATGAATAGGAAAGTTCATTAATATCTAATATCATAAGATGCTGATTACAAAAAGAGATGCCTACTTTCAAAAAGTTTTGCCAAATCACCCAAAAACCCCCGGAATGGTAGGCAGTGCCCGTGGGATAAAAAACGTAGTGGTTATCATATCCAAACTTCCGGATTGTGTCCCTAGCATCAACCTGGCGCACCATTGTCTCTCCAAAACACGCAATACTAGGTTTATATTTCGTCAAAACAGACTTTATCTGTGAGATTGTCAAGGGTGTCCGGATCTCTTGGCAATTCCAAAAAACCGTACTCATTCACCACTGGCGGCAAAAGAATGTCCGCTTCCTTGTTGGATTGATTTTGGGACACCCTTCTTCTTCTTTCTATTCCATCGACTCTCTGCCTCGTCCCCACTCTCCACATCGTCACTGTCAGTCTCAAACTCCACCGCTTCCTCCGGCTGGAAAAAGTCCAGTTTGAAAACATTTTCCTCCAGTTCAGTAAGTCTGTAATGTCCACTGACACTCCATCCATCTTGAATGTATTTACGTAATCCCATTGTATAGACCTTACCGGCTCGTAACGCATAAATCAGCAATGCTATCTCCTCCCTTATACTTTCTATACCTTTCGTTCGAATAGCTATTTGATTCATTCCGAGAGTATTAGCATTTGATTCCGTAATCGTAACTATTGGTAATGCATGTCTATCCCTGGTAGCCATGATATGATAATAAGATATAATGTAAAGCGAAAAAGAGAGTGAAAGAGAAAACCTGGAAATCGTTATAGTTTTTTCGTGATAGAAGAATAGAATTTTGATGTTGAGTAAAAGAGATCTTTAAGTGTTTAGTAGAAGTAAATTGCAGAGACTGATGTTGGAGATAGTACCATCTTCTGTCTGTAGTTAATAAATGCATGAAAACGCTTTGGTACCTCCATATAATGCGTGTAATGATTATTAAGTTGTACACCACATAAATCGCCTCTTCGGTTCCCCGCGCCACATCATCCGACTTCAAGATTAGTAATACATTTTGCCTTAAGAGATAGCTGCATATCTTCCACATGTCCCAGTTCCTCCTTAATACTCCACTAAACTCTTCCGGATCATTAATTATTCCGCAAGACCTTGTCTGTAGATAATTATCTTCCGTATCCTTATCATATTTTATTCCAATACGATTAAAGTTTTCTTGATAAATAATAATGAATTACAACCCCATAAGTTTAAAACAAAACAAAGATTTAATACTTAGCTTTTTTCCTTTACCTTTGGCTGTGTTATTAAATCCTTGTAATCTTTCCTTGCTATTGAAAACTTGTTTGGTTACCAAGACATTTGTGATATCTATTGTCCTCTTGCGCTACCTCTGTAATAAGGTTTTTGAATCGAGTACATATCTTTGTCCTGTCTTGATAATTGAGTTTGTTAGAAAAACTTTATGTGATTGGGAATTAAACTTGATTCCTTCCTTTTTGGTAATTGTAGTAGCATATATCTTCTTACTAATATGAAATCGATGATAAACCTTGTTAAGATCCATGTTAATAAAATTGTTTTGGTCGTTGTCCGAGGAGGAATTCATAATTTGAAACCCTACTGTTTGTCTTTGAGCAGATTCATAACCCATAATTCCAATAAAAGCTTCTAGACAAGACCGACTCCTACAATTCTTATCCGTCCCTTTGTATTTATGCTTCTATAGATTTTTACCGCTAGTGAAAAAATCGTTGCTTTTGAAAATATCTTTATTATCTGATGTAATTTCTCATGTCTTTTTCTTAAAATAAAAACCCTGAAGCAAGGTTTCTGGTTTGGATTGAGAGCTAAATCTTGACTTGTACTGGGAAATTGTTAGAAAACCTTCCTGTATTTTGAATATAAAGATGCTTCCAATCTTATTATAACAAGACAATACTTTAATTTTCGTACTCTAATTGTGTCGATAATTTCTTTTGTTGAGATCGATGGTAGAAAGAAGGATGTGATGATTGCCGTCCGAGAAAGAATCCATACCTTGAAACCGTAAGAACCCTAACTTATAAGAATAAATTAAGAAACTGGAAATTGAAACCTGTTCTTGTAATCCGATGTATATTGGGATATTGAAGTGGATGAATTGATTAATATTGTTTATGTAATCCATACTTGAGCCTGTGATGCAGGGCTGGCCTGTGCTTTCTTCTTCATTGAATTCTTTCCTTTCGGTGATATCATAAACTTTAAAACTCTTATCACACGTTTGGCTATTTCTTGTATGAGAGTATATCAGCGTTGATAGGGTATGATTTACCCTTGCAAAACTATATTTCCTATTATTTAATTTCTTATGACCCTTCATCTTCTTCTGTTGATACATTTGATATTGGTTGGTATCGATTGAATATATATATCCGGCTTTAATATTCCTAAACAACTCCATAAATTACCGTTAAGATATATACTCCCACTTCACGCGTGAGTCTTCTCTCTCTTCTATTCGCTTCAGCCTTCGATTGTTCTCTCGTCTCTTTCTGCAGAAAAACTAGGGTTTGTACATTGTTAATCTGTTCAATAAAGATTAACAATTAGAATAGAAGAAATCAAGCATCTGGCTTGATTGATTGAGTAGTATTTCTCGATTGTGTTGTTATGGTTTCTTACTGAAGCACTGATTGATTTCTATTCTTGTAATATTGCTGTAAGACTCGATCTGAAGTTGCAACCTTGTTCTATAGTGTGCGAAGTATCTTCTGAGGAGGGTTTCAACGTGGATGTGGGCATTTTTGTGCTGAACCACGATAAATCTTGGTGTTCTTTTACTTTCTGCATATTTTTTTCTAGGTTTGTGGTTACGCGATTTCAATCATAGGTCTTGTTTGATCTATTTTTGCCAAAGATTAAAGTGTTTTTCATAGTCTATTTACAACAGTGGTATCAGAGCTTTGTGCTATTAAACTTTGAAAATAATAATTAATAAGTTTATGGGTATTTTTTGTAATCTTCAAATTAATTAACTTGAAGTTGTAGTTAATTGGAAATAATTTTACTATTCGTGTAATTAATTGGACGTTGCCCTTTAAATATAGGTCTTTGAAATATATTAATGATTTATCAAATTAAGTTACATATTTCTTTTGAAGTAATTATCATGGTAAAAAAAGTTCTTACTATATATTTAAATTAGTCAAACACTTTATAGTCATTTCACATATTTCTTTCCCTTTATATAGGCGATCCAGTAAAATGTTTGTTTTCACACACAACTTCACCCCTGATCAACACACAACCCCCCTCCATGATCCATCACCTAACAAAACTTCAACAAATCACAGACTCAGTCACAAGAAGCACCACCTTTTCTTTCCTTTTACATGATCACTTGAAAGCTACTAAGGTATACTAAGTAAACTAAACAAACTAAATCAAACCCAACACTTTCTTACTATTTCAACACCTCTACACAAATACAGAGCAAAAGTGTGATGTGGATTTTACAGGACACCCTGTTCGTTTTTTCTTGTTTCAAGAAGCACCCTTTTCGTTTAAATTGCTAAAGATGCAAAGTTTTAATATATTCTTGCAGAAAAGGTTCAATCATTAGCGAAGAAATGGGGATTTTATATGATGATGTGGTGATTGTAAAGCATGCAGAAATAGAAGGGGAACCAAGTGTTATCACGGTGAATTGTCCAGATAAGACTGGTTTAGGATGTGATCTTTCTCGAATCCTTCTCTTCTTTGGCCTCAACATTCTAAGAGTTGGTATGTCTCTGTTTTTTTTCAGGGGTTTTTCGTCTTTTACTTCTAGTTTGATGAGATAACTTGCTGGTAGATAAAAGAGATGATTTTATTGTTAGCTTTGTGTTAAAAATGTTATAAATCATGTTACAGGTTAATTGCAAGATTGGTCCCTGTGTAATGCAAAATAACAATATCTACCACTGTGTTATTCCAGCATTAATGTATACCAGGGCTATATTAGCTGTTTTAGGAACACGGGTTGTATTTGACTTTTTCGTCGAGTACATAGACCAACGATTTAATTGACCTTTGTAATTTCGAAAATTAGCACATATACCCTTGCATAGGTAGATTTGCAACATTTATGTATACCAGGGGTATATTAAGGGCAGATCTAGAATTTTATGTCGGGGTTAATATTAACCTAATTTTGTTTCCTTGATGATATATATATATATATATTTTTAAAAAAAACTTGGGGGCTTATTTTTATTAACTCATTGTTTTTTCTTCAAAAATTAAAAATGGGGTAATTTTTCCCCTGCACTCCTGGGACCCCATTAATCTACGCTGGGTGTATTCAACTATTTGATATAACACAGGGACTAATAGTGCAATTAATCCTTATAATTTCTAATAGTAGCAATATATTACTTGTTTCTAAAATTATACCCCTGTTTATCGGTGAAATTGCAACATGATCTTTTACTCTTTGAAACACGGGTATATTTGTATAATCATATAACATAGGGACTAACATTGCAAATAACCGTTATGCTAGATATATCTACAGACGGAAAATGGTGCTACATAGTTTTCTGGACAAATGGAAAACCGAGCACTCGATGGAACTTATTAACGAAACGATTGATTGGAGCATGCCCTTCTTGTTCATCAGCTTCAGGAATTTCATATTATCGTGAGGAATTGTTACGCCCTCCAAAGCCTCCTGATATATTCCTCTTAAAATTTTGTTGTTACAATCGAAAGGGACTTTTACATGGTAATTTTCAAGTTTTGCAAAGACATTTTTGAAACTGAGTTGAGTTGACTCGGTGAGTTTTTTTGGCAGATGTGACTCAGGTGCTTTGTGAGCTCGAACTTATTATAAAGAGAGTTAAGGTTTCAACTACTCCTGATGGGAAAGTGTTGGATTTGTTCTTTATTACCGATACAAGGTTCACATTCTTGACCCTCTCTTGTCTTATTATAATATCTTATGGTCCCCTAAGTTTTCAGAATCTTCACTTTATCCCCATCTTTTCTAAATTATCTTAAAGGGTGGTGCCAGAAATTTTAGCATAATCTAAGGACCTATAGTGAAATAACTAAGGCAACGCCCCCCGGACTATTTTAAACCCCCTTCACCTTTACTCAGAGATTTTGTGTAATTGATTAGTTTCCTTTATTTGATCATGTGTTTTTCTTATTGTACTTATTAGGGAACTTTTGCATACAAAGAAAAGACAAGAGGATACATATGAACATCTAAACACTATTCTCGGTGATGGGATGATTAGTTGCGACTTAGAAAAGGTGGGACCCGAAACTACAGAATGTTCTCACGCATCCTCGTTTCTTCCAGAAGCTATGATACAAAGCATGAAAGATTTCGGGACCCACAGCGAAGAGGAGCAGAGTAGCTCTCTCGCATTCAATCGAGCTTCCATAACTATGGATAATTCACTAAGCCCGGCCCATACACTTGTTCAAATCGTTTGCCAAGATCATAAAGGTTTACTCTACGATGTGATGAGAACTTTGAAAGATTTTAACATTCAGGTAGATATAAGGTCCCCCATATTATGCGAAAACTGCATTAATATCGTCCCTATGTTAATTTTTTTGAGTTCATTGCACAATAGGTTCCTATATTGTAGTTAATTGCATTGTAAACCCCTACATTATTTTTTTTAGTTAGCTGCGGTCCTATATTAAAAAAAAACCACTATAGGTCCCTATATTATTTATTTTGAGTCACTTGCACTATTAGGTCCTTGTACTAATCTTATTTTGACCTTTTAATTTTCAATGACTAGATTTCTTATGGACGATGCACGGCTCAGAGTAGTAAAACAGAGTGTGAGATGGAGTTGTTCATCATGCAAGCGGACGGTAACAAAATGGTGGACCCCGGCAAACGAAATGCTTTGAAATCTCGGCTTTGTGCTGAGTTAAGCCGACCACTTAGAGTTGCATTAATTGAAAGAGGGCCCGACACTGAACTACTCGTTGCAAATCCGGTTGAGTTATCTGGCAAGGGTCGCCCTTTAGTTTTCCATGATATAACCCTTGCTCTTAAAATGCTTGATGCTGGAATTTTTTCGGTAATTTTTTATTTTAACTATTTGTTTTTTGTTATCTTTGATGTGGAATTTTTTCTCGTAATCATATTGGCATACACTATAATTTTTTTCCAATGGTCTTAATTTCGTAAACTTTTCAGGCTGAAATTGGACGGTATACGATCGGAGATCTTCAATGGGAAGTTTACCGCGTGTTACTTGATGAAGGGGATGGCTTATCTGTCCCTAAAGATAAGATTGAGGAAGCAGTTTGGAAGAAATTAATGGGTTGGGATTGATTAGAACACAACAAGCTCCTTAAAATTATGTATAGTAGTGGGCCGGGCTTTATCTATAAACGTCCTATGTATTTATGTATCTATGTATCTATGTAGGTCCTTATGTGATTTGTGAATATATAGTTTAGTTAATGGCTTCTGTAGCGAACTTTGTAGTTAGTATAAAATGGAGAATGTAGTTTCTAGCAAGAAGATGTAAATAAACTAGGCCTTTATGGCGTTGTATGTTTCAACTTAGTACTATTAGAGAGATATTTATCAGTTAGCCGACTAGTTAAGCTCCATATTCTCCATTTATAATATCAAGGTAAATCCTTAACAAACTCAAGTTCAAGCCACATATGTTGAATTTATGATTTCCGTAGTTTATCATATTTAAATGTTTCAGATACAAATAAGACACCAATCATTTAAATATTCTTACATTTTACACAACCAAAGATGTCGAATACGACGATTTTGGTAGCTACATTAGTTTTTCAAAGTCATTATTGTTGACCAAAAGAATATGATCAATTGTTTTTTATATATGGAAGAATGAAAGATAACTTTTCTCACACATCAGACCTTTCTTTTGTTAAAGTTATTTATTATCCTCGTATTCTATCTAGTTTTAAAACAATTACTCCTACTCCTAGTCTCCTACATTATATGTAAGTGAAAATTATTTTGTCTAGAGAATAGACAAAATCCATCTGAGTGTTAAAGCACAAACTAATATAATAATAACGAACTTTTGGATGACGCTCATCAAACATCTTCTATCTAAGACTATCATCTGAATAATGTAAATTATCATCGTCTATAAATTTTCAAGTCTTGTGTCAAATCATTTCCTTTACAGTATATCTCGATATGTACAATCACTATAATCTTGGAATGATGGAGAAATAACGTTGTTTTTTATACGATATTCTCTTCCCCTTCTTCGGGGTCCACCTAGATACGTTTCAAACTAGACATATCTCTAATGATTTATAATCACCTCGATACAAGATACAATCCTTGAAACATACATCAATTATTTCATAACCTAACCCTAAAATCTTTAACTTCTTGTTCGAGTCCTCATACAATGAGGATAAGGTATGTCCATCAAAGAAATCCTAACTCAACAATTGTAGGAACACATGAACAAAATATTTGTCGACTTATTTTTCACTTTAATTAATATTCATCAATTTCGCTATAAAATTTAGAGATTCTATTTTCGTAAAACCAGGATACAACTCACCATTCATTTCCTTAACACAAGTATTAAAAGAACAATTTACGTTACTTTGCGGAATATTCTCGTCTATCATGTATGTATCCATTTCATTAATAATGCCCCTTAAATCATCTATCACATTCATCATTTTCTCGTCTACATTACTCGGAAGAATATCTTAGGGAACGGGTTCTTTTCACCATGCAAATTCTAAATTTCATATGTGGCTTAAAACTAATTTCTAAAAATATCCGCCATAGCCTCTAGAATATTTTTTTCATAACACCCTTCACAAAATCTAAAGTAACCTTGCTTTTCGACTTAATTAGCTCTTTATCCATACACACATCTATTTGGAGTTTTGGACTTAATCGCATCGTAAACAAAATTTCTCGATAAATATAATAAATTTGTGAATAAATTGTGTAAATACATAAATTATATTAGCATTCAACCTAATATATACATGAATTAATCAATCTATTATATTCATAAGTCTCACTCCTATATTAATTCTCTATTTCTAAACCCTAATTCTTTTTTTCATAATCCACAAGAATCTCTATGATTATAGCAAAAAATCATATATAACTACATTTATATTATGTAACTATATCATTTAACAATCTACACAATATAATATAATTCATAACAAAAGAAAAATACAAGGTTTTATGGGAAAAAAGTGTTAAAAAATACCCCAAAATATTGGAGAATTTGATGGTGGGAATGAGTCCCAATGAGTGGAGCTAAGCTAGGTCAAGTTCGGTAGGCCTCCGAACAAAGAGAAGGGGCTAGGAGGTGGTGGTAGTGGTGGATCCATTGTGAGAATTTACGGGGAGAAATTTTTAAGTTTTTGGGAAAAGCTTTTAATAAAAGTGGGGATAAGTGGATTGAGTAGTTGCTTCCCAATCCGTTGTGTATTTATTACTCAAACCATTAGTGACCGCCACTAACGGTCGCTAGAGGTGTGTTTAGTTCTTGCAGAATTCTAAATACCGACGATCACGATGGTCGCTAATGTAACTATAGTCTTTAGCGACCACAACGTTGGACAACAATGATTTTTAAATTTTTTCACCGAGTTTCGTAAAACTACATTCACTGACCACACTAGTGGTTGCTAATGAGTATAGATCACTAGCGACCACCTGTTGTCCGGTAGAAAATTTCCTTTAATTTTTTCTAATTTAAAACAGTTACTAGCGATTATTGTTGTGGCCTCAAATGTTATCCGAGATCTAGCGACCAACCTTGTGCTCACCAAAAGACTATAACTTTATTTTTTTAAACTATCTCGGTCGCAAGAGCTGGGGTAGCTAATTTATACATCTGGTGTAATGTTGTGTTTGTAATTTATTGCATGGATCATATAATTCTCTTCTAGTTACTTATTAGTGTCATCACATAAGATTAAGCAAGTTTTGTTATATGCATTTGGATTTTCGGTAAACACTATCTTCATTCTTAAAATCAATGTGTAATTCTTTAAAAAAATACATTAACTCATTTTGTACTTGAAGTCATTTTGAATTGGTTCAAATCCTATACCCATTCAACCTTGGGTAGAACAAGGTACCATGGTTTGATGACAAAATTATTTTATTTTCATTTCTTGTAGATGGAATGTCCTTGCAACCCTATTCGTGGGTTTGAGTTGACAAACTATCTTGATAGTTGGTTTAAATAACCACCGATTTTTATTAGGGGTGCCTAACTTGAAAGTCAACGCATAAAAATCCTACTTGAATTCATGAGTTATCGCCTTTTGTTATCTCATAAACCAGGGGCATGAGTTATTGTGCTTCTGACTTTGTTCAGCGGAACATTTTTATGTATTATAAAATTAAAGATAAATGGGTACCTTTTTAACTTCCACGATGAGTCACGTGGTCATGCCACCTTATCCAATTTCCAGGATATGTCATGAGTATCCCCTTTTCTTGGGTAATAGAACGTCATTCCTAAGGAGTTTTGGTGGTTGATATTACCTAGGATGTGCACTATATAAGTAGACTATTTCTATTGTTCTTTTTAGCAGGAGAAAAATTCAATCACTTTTTACTTGTATACTCATGGATGATAAACGACAGAAATTTAGAAGAAGAGATTTACAAGTGGTTCAAGCTCCACAAAGTAATATGATTGCTTCAACGTATGTCTTTTGTTACCTTCTGAAACCTTTTGTTGCCATGGTTCTGCGTCCAACTAACATGGCTATTCCTACGATTTTGTTTCGTTCCATACAGAAGATTCCGACCTCTACTACTTTTAGAAGAGTTATTCACGTGTCCACTCATTGCATGATCAAAAACTTGACTTCTCTCGTACTCACTTTTTGGTCTCTTGTTGTAGCAGTTGCTTGTGCTTTCATGATTTTGATGTATTTGTAATTTGCTACTCTAATACCGTCTTCTCTTACTACGTAAAGATTAGCTTTTCTTTTTAATTTTTAGGCTACATTTGTTTATTTTTGTTTGTATAAGATCGAGGCTTTAGGATTTTATGTATATCATTCTCTTTTTTTTTCTTTTTAGCTATTTTCTTTGAGTTGGTCATTTTCGATGTCCCCTTTTTGACCAAGCCCATCCTACGTTTGTTCGTTCGGTGGAAGAGTTCTTTACTTTAGATTTGGGGTTGGGGGATGATCCCGATCCTCATGTAGGTTTCATAATGACTTATATCTTGAGATTTGAGTAATTTTTACTTCTAATGTTAGAAAAGGAAGCAATTCTTATCTTAGCTATATATTATGCGACCCTCCATAAGGCCCGGTGGCGAGGTAGTTCATGATCTCTTTTTAGTGGGAAATGTGGCGCCCCCTTGATATGGGGTGCTCGTCCGTTTGATTTCTTTAATCCAAAAGTTCAGGGGAGAGAACAAGGGTATAGAGATCCTTATATATCAAATCGTCCATTTTTTCCAAAAACACTTCAATGGCCATCCACTCTCGTTGTATTGAGAGCCCAACAAGAGATTTTCTGACTTTAAACCATTTATACCAAAGAGGTTTTATATTTATTTAGCTTTGATGAACCAGTGGAGGTCCAATCAATGCTTTTTAGGAAATGACCACAGAGATCTAACCATTATTTACTTGCCGATCCCAACCCAGAGTTAGATCGAGATGTATGACTGTGTGGGTCGAACCATTATGAGATCGATGGTTCCGATTAGGAATTAAGTCGAGGTATTTATAGGCGATCAGAATGATTTAACCGTAGTTTACATGATGATCACAACTAGGTGTTAGATTGAGGTGTATATAGTGACCACGTAGGTCGACCCTTACTTTCACAATGATTCAGACTAGGATGCAATTTGAGGTATTCATAGGTGATCGTGAAGATATGACCATTATTAACTCATTTATCCCAACTAAGAGTTGGATATAGATGTATGACTACGTGGGTCAAACTATTATGTTCTTGATGGGTCTGAATATGAATTAATTTGAGATATTCATAGGTAATTACAAGGATTTAAGCATCGTTTTAATCGATGATCCCAACTAGGGGTTAGATTAGGTGATATAGTGACCACGGGGTCAAACCATTACTTGCTCGATGATTCTGACTAGGACTTTAATCGAAGTACTCATAGGTTTAACCAAGGAAAACACTTAAGTATAGCTACCTGGACTTGATTACTCGTCTTGGGTTAAACCGAAGTTTGATAGTGGTGACCCCTTAGGCCTATCCAACATGAATCGATAACCAGTGTGTGGCTGAACCGAGTTTTTTACAAGGACAAATAATACATGGATAAAAATGGGATTTTAGGAGTAGGAAAGTTTTTTAAATCGTATAAAAACTAGTCGATTATATGAATGTAGTCATGGTAACTTGATAATGGTGGTGGAGGCGCCCCATAATTTGTTAAATATTACAAAATAAATATTATATTAAAAATAAAATAATATATTTTATAATAAAGGTAGTATAGATATAAAAAGATAGAAAGATTACTTTCTACAAATATTTATTTTATTAGATATTTTTTTATAAAGTAAATTATTGAAGTATGTTTTAAAAAAAAAAACCTTTTGAAAAAAGAAAGAAGATAAATTTGTACCATATCTAGAAATAGGGGGAAGGACAATCTCATTATCCCTAAATCTCTCAGGGATGGAAAGATGTGAGAAATTTATCTTAGGGGCATTCATTCAGAAAGGCCCAAACAATATTATCTCTTTTTATTAAATCCTAACCTTTGTGAATCATTCAAAAGGGGAGTTGTTGTTTAAAGATATTCATTTTAATTTAATTAGGACCCAACTAGAAACAAATAAAATCCTAAAAAACACCTTTCTCTTCTATCACTAGTAGAAAAAAAAATCATTAAGGTTTTATTTCCCTTCTCTCTCTCTCTCTCTCTCTCTCTCTCTCTCTCTCTCTCTCTCTCTCTCTCTCTCTCTCTCTCTCTCTCTCTCTCTCTCTCCTGCACAAGCTCTCACCTTTCTCGCTAACCAAGGTCTGACCTTCCCTCACTCTCTCTCCTTTACCTTCGCCGGCATCGTGGCCATCATCACACAAAAAATCCGCCGTCATCATGATCGTGACTCTCTTCACCTGCGCTTAAGCGCCATCTCTTCACACAAGAAAACCGCGACCATTTCGCTGCCTCTCACCTGGCCTAGAAAACCACCGCCTTCGTGGACCGTTTGTGGGCCGTTCGTGGACCGCCATTCGTAGACCTTCGACGTGACCAGATTTTTTTTATTTCTGTGAAAGATGGTGAACGTGAACATGAATGTGAATAGATTTATTTTTGTTCCAATTTTGGAGTCTTTTTCCTTTTCTTTTTAGTCCCAATGCTGAGTGTGAAGAGATTATTTTTGTATTTTTTAAAAAATTCTTTTACAATGCCGAGTTTGAAGAGATTGGTTTTTGATTTTTTTTTTGATTCTGTCCAATGGCGTGTGCGAAAAGATTGGGTTTTGATTTTAGATCCCTTTTTTTAATTTCTGTTCAAAAGATTTTTTTTTTCTTTTTCTTTTAGTTCCAATAGTGTGAAGAGATTTCTCTTTGTTTTGTTTTTTGTTTCAGAAAGTGTGAATAGATTTTTAGTTGTTTTTGTTTAGATCAAGATCTGTTAGGTACGTACCAAAAAGACCACTTAGGTTTTTTTTGTGAAAATGTTATCGTAAATAGATTATTAAATGGTTTTTGCGGGAAAAATTTTGTTTGGTACGTACCAATGCTTGGAACTTGACATGGTAGCTTGGATTGAGTTATCTAAATAAGTACGGATATTAACCTTTGACATGGAAAAAAACCATTTGAATTTATTAAAAAAGCTATTAAGGACCTATCATGTAATTATATAAAAATTGATTGTATAACAATCATAAAACGAACATGAGGTATAAAAATTTAGTTGGTACGTACAAAACATAAAAAATTGGTACGTATGATAACTAAAAATATCGGTACGTACCAACCGACAAAATTGAATAGAATATAAAGATAAAAAAGCTAACCAAAAAAATTAAAATTAGGCCTTTTATAATTTTTTTTAGTTGAAACTAACAAATTCAATTTTTATGTCTTTATTTATAATTTACTCTTTATCTCGAAATACGGTAAAAAAACTATTATTTCAACTTTTAGCTTGCTTGAAATAAATTCCTATCCGTCAATAAAGAAAAAGCAAAAAAAGATTATTCTTCAGCCTTTAAAAGGAAGTAAAGCAAAAGGTATAAAAAGAGATTATTCTTCAACCCTTAAAGAGAGTAAAGTAAGAGGTAAAAGATTTGATATCCCTCCTTGAACATGAGTAACTAGTTCTGATTAACCTGAGAGTATGCATGGGAAGACGTGTATATTTATATTTCTTATGAAATTTGTCGTTGTTGCGCGAAAATTGATCCAAACACCCATGGTTAAAAAAAAAAAGAAAAAGAAAATTATTCTTTAAAAAAAATTATAAAATTAAAGTAAGGATAATGGAGGAAAAGGAGATAAAGCAAACCAATAATGGAGGAAATACTGAGCTGGTAATGGTGGCCCTGAATTGCGTTTTGCACATTCTACTTCTTTCTATTGATTTCTTTCAAGTTTCGGTTCGGTTAGTAACTGGCAAGACAAAGGCATCTTATGTTGAACTTCGAACAACTACTACTATAGGTAAGCTCCTTCAGTTGGCTAATAGTAGGTTTTACAAAATTTCAGGCGTTCAACTATCTTTATATATCATTTGATTGTTAGATAATTTCTTCTTATATTTTAGCTAGCCCAGGATTTAGTTGTTTTTCTATGAATGCTTATAGTTACTTTCCTTAAATTTACGATCAGTTAATGGTCAATTTTTTTTTTTTTTGGGTAAAAAGTTATTGATTGATTAACCTTGTTCATTTTTGTTAATATGAAGTACTGGTTTTATATGTCAAAATGAAAAGTTGTTAATATTAGATTTTGATATAATCATTATTATTTTATCTGAGGTCAGAAACCTTTACTAGACTCTTCCTAAGAAAGCATCATAAAGGTAGGTGTCGCCTAATTACTAAATCTTTGAAGTTCGCTTTCGATTATACATCATGATCATAATGTAGCACCTGCAACTCAACTATATGTTATTTTTTCAATTACTAGTTGAACGAATAAGCAGACTTAGTAATACTACTAATCCTTTTATTTTGTAGGTGACTGCCAAATTTGAGAACTAGGAAAGAAGAATATTAGCTACAATGGTGACCCCTATTATCTCACGCATATCTGATTCAATTTCTTTACTCATGAACCAACCAAGGTTGCAACAAGGCCGTCATTTTCGGTCCATCAAACATGGGCTTTGGTTGCTCGAAATAATTTTTGGCATCTCAAAGAACGAACACTGTAATTTGCATATTCATGGGGTAGTGGAAAATGTGTTAATGGAACTTGGCTCACTTTCTACCAAATCAAAAGATGATCTCGTCTTGAAAATACTCGTAGAAATGATGAAAAACGTTTTCATCAATCCAGAAACAAGGGAATGTGATGTTATATTGCAAAAACTTGCACCAGATCTGGAATATTTCTTGGGATTTAGTGATTTTCTTGGAAAGATTCAGAATAGTACATGGTATATTCCTCATCATATCAAAGACAAGCTATTGTTTCTTCAAGGTTTAATTACATATGTGGCAAATGGAGGGGAAAACATTGATGTAGGAGGTAAAGATGTCCTTGATACTCTTCACGCATTCATTGACAAATCAGCATTTATGGTATACGCATGCATGGATGCAAATATAAAAGAGGTGGAAAATGCAATGCATCCTAATCTTTCTAATCTACTCGAGAAGAATAAGGCCAAGGAGATCTATATAGCAGTCTTGAGAGCCTCAAACTCTTGCTATTTCACGGGTAGAGTCCCCATGAACAGTGAAATCCATCTTCTTATTGTGTTGATACGGATACTCAAAAGTAACTCGACCTTTTCCAATTATCTGAATGATTTGATTATGAAGCTCTATGAAGAGTTGAATAAACTTCTATATTTTCTAAGAGATCTGCCATATCAAGTGACAGTACAGAAGTTAAGTTATCTTGTACCGTCCACTGAAGCTATTATTTTTGGGGCGATTCCCGTTATTTACACGGTCTATGATTACCAAATGTCTGAAGCAATGAAATTGTATATGGATGGTTCGGTTCAGGCGTTGTCTAACCAGATTAAGCAAATTCAGGCTACGGTCTTTGGGGGTGTGGTCTTTGAGGCTGAGGTCTTTGAGATGAAGTTGTATAACTACCCCAAAGTTGACGATCTGGGTTTTCTGGACCTATTTTTGGCGCATTTAGAGGACCTACTGAAATATCGATCACAATTTATTGAGAATTTGAAGGATCAAATTGAAACTTTGCTTGAAGTAATGGATTTCCTAAGAAATTTTCTCGGAAAAATCAAGCAGCAACGTATTGATCATACAGAACTCGAAGATATCTGGACACGCATAATGAAATTGGCATACCAAGCAGAGTATGTTATCGACCTCTCTTTAGTTAAAATTGTGCGTGGCATGTGCATTACAGTCTTCTCTTTTTCTAATATCATCAAGCAAGCCAAGGTCATTATGTCAGAGGTCAAAATGATATTTGATGAGGAGAAATATCTCTCTCAAGCTCATGGAGTTGCACAAAGTTTCAACTCTCTTCCATCACAAGCTGTTAACGCAACAACCAACAAAGTTGTAGTGGGGTTTGAGGATGAGGCGGAGAAGATAATGGAGTTTCTATTAGGGGAATCAAAAAAGCTTGATGTTCTCTCAATTGTTGGGATGCCTGGACTTGGTAAAACCACTCTTGCCAAGAAAATGTACGAGGCAACCAAAGCGCTTTTTGATATCCGGGCATGGTGCTCAGTTTCACAAACATACCGGAAAAGAGAGTTATTGATTACCCTTTTGCATGATCTTATCATTGTTAATGAAGAAATAAAAAAGCTAAACGATGAGGAGTTATCTGCAAAGGTTAACCAAAGTTTGAGGGGACGTAGATATTTGATCGTCATTGATGATTTGTGGGACATAGATGTTTGGAGTGATTTGCAAAGGATATTTCCAAATGACAATTGTCAGAGTCGAATTCTTATAACTACTAGACTTCTTCATGTAGCTTCACAAGTTAAATCTGGCAGTAAGGTGCATTGTCTTCGTCAATTTACTAGGGATGAGAGTTGGGAATTATTTCGGAAAAAATTATTTGAAACAGGAAGCTTCTCCCAAGAATTTGTAGACGTTGGAAAACGAATTGTTGAGAGTTGCAAAGGACTTCCTCTTGCAATTGTTATGGTAACTGGACTTCTTGCAAAGTCCGAAATGAATATAGAATTGTGGGAACAAATTGCGGGAAGCTTAAGTTCACACATTTTTAGCGCTTCAGACAGTCAATGCATGGTCATATTAGACTTAAGTTACAAAGAGTTATCAGATTCGTTGAAATCATGCTTCCTATATGTTGGTGCATTTCCTGAAGATGCAGAGATTCCTACCCAGAAATTGAAATGTTTATGGATTGCCGAAGGCTTTATACATGATAATGGGGAGAAGAGTTTGGATGATATAGCGGAGGGATATTTAATGGATCTTATAAGTAGAAACCTTGTCATTGCTTCAAAAGAAAGATCGCGTGGAGGTGTCAAAACATGTGGAATGCATGATATCTTACGTGATTTCTGCTTGGAAAAAGTTAAAATGGAGAGTTTCTTTCAAATGGTAGATAAGGACGATACTTGTGGTGTTGCGGCAGAATATGATCAGCGTCGGCTTAGCTTTGATTACCTTTTGCATGATAATATACAGGCAGAACTGAGTAGTTGGAATGTTCGTTCTCTATTTGTTTCGAAATTAGACGGACATGAAGTGCCAAAGATTTGTTGGTACTTCAGGCTTCTTCGAGTGCTGGATTTACTTTTTGTAGAAAAGCACTACCAATTCATCAAAGAGGTAACATATCTGATTCATTTGAGATACTTGGGATATTTTTGTGACACGCAACCGATCCCATCATCAATAGCCAACCTTTCTGAACTGCAACATTTGCATGTGCGTAAGCCTAAATGGGCTATTGGAAGTGTAAAAGTAGACGATTCTATATGGGACATGGTAAATTTGAGGAATGTGAACATAGGTAATTGTTTGTTTGATTTAGGAAGTAGCAGATTCAAGAACTCAAACTCCCACTTTATGCATAATTTGGAAGTGCTAAAAACACCCCTATTTAAGACGGAAAGAGATGCAGAGGAGCTACTAAAGAGGCTACCAAAACTTCGGAAATTAAAATGTTTGTTTGATTATAAGTGGGGAGAAGCCCATGAATACTCAAAAGCTTTATGCTTAACCTTTCTTCATCAACTTATCTCTTTGAACATGGGCTTCCATATGTCACCGCAGATAATTAAGGGTCTTAGGTGCAGATTTAACCTTCCGTCAACTCTACAAAAATTGACTTTGTCATCAGGATTGGGGCAGTATTGGGATGAAATTTCTAAAATTGGGATGTCACTCCCAAACTTGAAGGTTCTCAAATTAATTGGAACATTTGAGAATACGATATGGATCGTGAATGAAGAAGAGTTCCCAAAACTGAAATATTTGAAATTTACGAATTCAAATATTATGAACTGGACTGCTTCAGAAGAATCATTTCCGATCCTTGAACAATTAGTGGTGGAAAACTGCCCTTGTCTTGAAGTGATCCCTCCTTGTTTCGGAGGAATTGCTACGATGCAAATCATTAAAGTGTCGGCTTGCAGAGATTCTGTGTATGAATCAGTAAGGAGCATTGAAATGGAACAAAAGGAAGAATTGCAAAATGAAGAATTTAAAGCATATATTATATCCAAATGTAAGTTTTGAAACTCTTTTTAAGTTCTACATTAAAAGTTCATTCATTTCTCAATATTATACTTATGTATATACAGGTTGATACATTTTCATGATTATTTGATTTCAGAGATGATAGCTTTAATGACGGGGATGACTTTTGGTGTTCTACGGTCCATTTCTAGCCGCTTAGATGGTGCCTTAAAAATCCCCCATAGGAGTTATTCCATTCTCCTTTTTTCTTGTTTCTAAAATCTAGATCCTGGAACTCTTCTTCTACATTTGGTTGAGTAAACCAAAACTGTATAACACTTTGAATTCCAGATGCAGTATTTTTCCACATAAACTGAAATACAACCTTATAAATATTTTCTGGATTAAATAAATTTATCCTGAAATCATGAAATAGAACCAGTCAGTTCAGATCGCTTCATTTGCAGGAAAAGGCGCTTCGCCACTGCAAAAATAACCAACAACTAGATAGTGTCAGACTGTCGGTCAATACATTATAATATAATTGTTGTACTATATGCATCTGTGATGAGAAATTCAATTTATAAAAATTTGTCTCATAACATGTACTGCAATATAAATGTTTAAATCAAACATGTATATATCACTTTACCCCTGCTGATTTATTCGTCAATGACCAATCCATATTATATTCTCAATCCTACCACCATAACCAATTGTGAAAGATTTTGCAGACACCATGAAATAGTTTTTGCCCTTTGTGTCAATATAGTATTTATATATGTGTAAAGTTAAAATTAGGCCTTGTTATCTTAATAATATGAGTAATAATATATATAGTTATTGATAATTACTTACCCGGCTCTTCTGCTTCAAGTAAATTCCAGCACGTATTTGATCATATAACTTTTGTCTTGAGGATCTGTCAACTACTTCATTTGCAACTAGTAGAATCTCTTCACGGTTATACGGAACCATCACTGCTTCCTCGGCCTTTTATTTTTCATCTTAATTTTTTGCCTTAAATTTCTTTGAGTCTTCTTTCTACTACTTTAGACTTCTTTTTTTCATCTTCTTCTCTTTTTTCTGTCTCCTTAGACTTCTTTTCAGAATCTTCGGCTCATTTTTCTGCCTCCTTACTCTTCATTTTGGCTTTTTTTGCTATTTCATTGACCCTCTTTTCAGTATCTTCGGCTCTTTTTGCTGCCTTCTTAGACTCCTTTTCAGCAAAGAAGGCCAAGGAAGCAGAAAAAAGAGCAGAAGATCAAAAGAAAGTTGAATAGCATCTTTGGCACAAATGGTATTGCTAAACCTCACTTTCTTGGATATATGATCGTTCAACCTTCCAACATTTATAAGAAAGATACAATTACATAGTGGAATTATAATATGAATATGAATGAATAAAAACGACAAGAAGAATAATTCCACATGGTTACCATTAATTATAGGAAAGAAACAATTAAATAGTGGAATTATAGTATTATTCAAAATGGGTTATCATTTGAAGTCAATAATTTTTCACATGTATAGAACTAATATTTTATTATGGACAGCAACTAATAGATTAAAATAAGAGTAATAACTTGTTGACTCAGCAAAAACTAAGGACAAATGCTTGACACAACTTATACAATAGTAAAAGATTCAAGATTTGAATCTTATTAGAGTAAATATATTCAATGTTCTTTCGACAGGTTAAATAAATTTAAGGATAAGAAAATGCAAACTTCTACTGCATAATTACTAATCCTTTTAAGTCATTTTATTTATTTTTATTTTAAAATAGTCACTAATTATAACAATTACACAAGTGCTACTGCTGCTGCATCAGGTGGGTTGGTCGTTCCTTTTGAAGTGTATGTGGCTGTAGTTCCACAAATGGTGTAGAGTCTGCAAATCACTCTGTTTAAAATCTAGATTTCACTTGTAAATGGGTCCGAAAGAGGTTAAACAAATGATTATGTGTTGTCCATTCACTACAAAAAATAGTAGCATTAGCGGGGAAGCTATTGCGGCAACAATTAAAATGGCCTTTAATAATAGCATTAGCGGAAAAGCTATTGCGACAACAATTAAAATTGCCTCTAATGATATTTTTAAAAACCAAAATGGCCTCTAATTATATTTTTAGCGGTAATATTTGCCGCTAAAGATAAAGTTAATAGAGGCAAAAACAAATAATTTGCTACTAAAGGTATCTTTAGCGAGAAACTTATAGAGGCGAAAAATAACGACTATTAGCGGTAAAATTAAGATTTTTAGTGTTAAATTTTTTGCCGCTAAAGATACTATTTCTTGTAGTGATTGTTATCTACAAAAGAGCACATGTTACTGGCTTCGATTTGTGCAGATGCTTTTTTTTGGGACTGTGTGTAGATGCTCTCATTTCATCAAGATTTCTGTTTTTTGGTGAAAAATAGGTTACAAGTAAATTCAATATTAAAACAGTCTTCCTCTATTTTTCAATTTAGATTTTCTGAACAATAGTGTGTTATACATGATACGAGCTAAGCACGGTTTAGGCAGAAATTGAATATTTTAGGAGTTTTTGAGTTTTTCGTTTGTTTAAGTCTGGTTTTTTTTCATGGTCCCTATACTTTTTATCTTGAGTTAATTGCACAAAAGGATTCTGTAATATTTTGAGTTAGTTTTTTTTCATGGTCCCTATACTTTTTATTTTGTAATATAGGTTCCAACATTTAGGAGAATACACTATAGGTCCCTATACTTATTATTTTGAGTTAATTGCACAAAAGGATTCTTATACTTTTGAAAAAATCACTATAGGTCCCTATATGCAAAGTCTACAATATATGTCCCTTTATAATTTTTTAAAATTAAATGCACTATAAGTTCCTAAATTTTTCATAATTTGCACTATAGGTCCCTTTATTAATCTTGTTTCTGACCATTTTCTTTATTCTATGACTCCAGATCTTTCTAGCATGCTATTAATCTATTGTGTAAATCAGATTTCTGGCTAAGAGTAGTAAAACAGACTGTGAGATGAAGTTCTTCGTCATGCAAGCGGACAATATAAATATGGTGGACCCCAGCACAGGAAAGGCGTTAAAATCTCCTCTTTGTACTGAGCTTAATCGACCACTCAGAGTTGAATTGATCGGAAGAGTTCCGGACACAGAACTTCTCTTTGCAAATCCGGTTGAGTTATCTGGCAAGGGTTGGACTTTAGTTTTCCATGATATAACCCTTGCTCTTAAAATGCCTGATGAGGGAATTTTTTCCAGTAATTTCTGATTTTAATGATTTGAATTTTGTTATCTTTGATGTAAAATTTTGGCTAGATAAATATTTTTTATGTGAATTTACTAGCATATTGTTTAAGAAAGTGATGTTTCTTCGCTTTTGGAAACGCATTTAGCCTCAAAAAAATTAATGTCGGACCTATAATGCAATTAACTCAAACAAAATTAGTATAGGGACTTATAGTGAACTTAACTCAAAAATTGAATGGATGTATCGTGAATGTTTTGCATAATATAGGGACATATAGTGCAATTAACTAGAAAATTAATGTGTATAGTGCAATTTTTTCATACTACAAGGACATATTAGTGCGTATTTAATTCAAAAAATATTATATAGGGATCTATATATAAAGAAATTATCTAAAATAAATAAATTTAGGGAGCTATAGTAAAACTTTTGCATAATATAAGGACCTATAGTACAATTAACATAAAGACCCATGATTCATTTTTTTATACTATAGGTACCTATATTGTAATTTTTGCATATTATAGGACATATGGTGCAATTGAGTCGAACAAATTATTATATAGACTTACAGTGCAATTAAATTAAAATAATAAATTAGGGACCTATAGTGCAATTAGCTTGGCAAAGAATCAGAATTGTTTCTGGCCCCCAAACATAAATATTTGACTCCGGCCGTCAAAATTAATTTCATGTTTTTACCGGTATTACAAAAATAAAAATGGCTTAAATACTCTCATAATCATATTCAGATATTCTATAATTTTTTTCATTGGTCTTAATTTAGTAAAATTTCCAGGCTGAAATTTGACTGTATATGATTGGAGATCTTCAGTGGGAAGTTTACCTCGTGTTACTTGATGAAGGGGATCGCTTATATGTCCCTAAGGGTATGTTTGGATTGAGGGATTAGAAGGGGAGGGAAGGGATTATAAAGGATAATAGTTATACTTCCTTTGTTTGTTTTATAAATTTTTGAAGGGATAAGTTATTAAAGGATTAAGATTATACCTTATAATCCTTTATATCTTATCCCTCCAATTTGGAGTCATTAGAAGGAAGAGATTAATTTTAATAGTAAAATATCTCTTTTACCCTTATGTTCTATTTAAAATATATTATATTAGGGGTATAAAAGTAATTTAGTTATAAAATAATCCTTTTCTTTCCTTTACTTATACAATCCAAACACAAACTTCAACCAATTCTTTACTAATATTTCCCTTTCTTTTTCTACTCAATCCAAACAAGATTAACACTCTTCTCTCCTTTCCTTTAATATACTATCCTTTCCTATCCTTTAATAATTAATCCCCTCTATATCCAAACAAACCCTAAAGATAAGATTGATGAAGCAGTTTGGAAGAATTTGACAGTTTGGGATTGATTAGTTTGCAACAAGCTTCTTCGAATTATGTTCAGTAGTGGGTTGGACTTTATCTACAAACGTCCTATGTATGTATCTATGTAGGTGCTTATGTGAATATATACTTTAGTTAATAGTTTAGTTGAAAATCTGGAATGAACAAAAAGAGAAAGTGCTATCTACTTATGATTACACAAATAATTTGAAGATACACAAAATTTAATAAAAATAACATCATTTTGAGTAACAGATTTCAGGTGTTACAAGAGGCTGAGAATATCAAGGTGATAATGAATCTAAAACTTGGACTCCACCTTTACAAAATAAGTTTAAGATAAATTATGACGCAGTTTTGAAAAATAAGAAGGCTGGATTATCTATTACTGTTAGAAACACTAATGGTTAGGTTCTTAAAAAAATGAAACTTGGAACATTGTAGTAGAAACACCTAAGGAGGAGGCTAAAGTTTTAGGAGTTCTTAAGACGTGTGAAGAAACAAGAGATTACCCAGTTAGCTTTTTGCTGACATGTGTAATATCACTTTCTCCTCCATCTTGAGAGGTGCCAACAGTCCTACTAAATGGGTTGCAAAATAGTTGCTTAATGATAAACTATTTGGCAACTAGGACACTTCCTTCCCTCCCCAGTTAGCTTTTTTGTTTGTAATGTACAATTCTCCACGAGGAATTGGATAAACTCTCTATTTTTAATATATCTGTTTCTATTGGAAAAAAGGCTTCCATAGTGAACTTTGTAGTTAGTATATGATAAACAATCTAGTTTCTAGCAAGGAGATGTAAATAAACTAAGGCCTATATGGCGTTGTATGTTTTAACTTAGTCGCATTAGAGAGATATTCATCCATTAGTAGAAGATTTTCTTACTATCATAAATTGAATTTAAGCTTTATATCCCCCATTTTCCTAAAAAAGGAGATTTAGATTTTAGGTAAACCCTTAATAACCTCAAGTTCAAACTATCTTGTTGAATTTATAAAAATTTGTCGAAATAGGGGGTATAAATTAAAGATATGGCATTCATATTGTAACACCCCAATTAATCATACACGGTTCAGGATCATGTATAAGTTGATTTAATATGTTTGGACAGTTCAAAGAGAAATATTCTATCAAGAGACCTATATTAAAAAACTTCAATCTTTTAAGAAATATACCAGAACTGAAGAAATACAATAATTTGTGATTAGAAATGATTAGAATCACTTTTAAGATAGAATCCAATTGCTTTTTTCATTTTTTATATAACAAGATTCTTAAAGGTAATATCAAGAAATACAAAGATTGTCATGCTCTTATACAATTCATGGAATAATTCAGAGGGGAGGAATTTCATGGAAACAATGTTTCGATAAATAACTCTTTACATAAATTTATGGTTTCCGTAGCTATCATATTTAGATGTTTCAGTTACGAATGAGACATAAATTATTTAAATATTCCTAGATTGCGCAATTAGAGAAATCGAATTCGATGATTTTGTTGGTTGCATTAGCTTTTCAAAGTCATTGTTGTACCTAGTGTCATATATATGTGAAGTGTGACTTGGTGTATTTGACTTAGTTAACTTCTGATCTTCACGGGCTTGGACTTCTTATTGGACTTATGGGCTTTTAATAATACGACGATATATTTTTTAACAAAGGTTGGTTAAGTGTTAACCATTGATCATAATAAAGATGGACGTTTGAGATCTAAACCCTACCGAACCCATGTATAAGAAACTCTTCTTTAGAACTCGGCTTATTCTCTTGTTCTCTTATTTTTAAATCTTCTCTCTCGTCTCTCAAAAATAAACTTAGGGTTTATCTTCTCGATTAAAGTGTGAAAACCTTTGTAATAAGTAGTATAATATTTGTATAACAAGTATTATCGTGATTCTTATTTAGATAGCCATCGTAGTTGGTTGTTGGATAAATAGATTAGTTGATAGTTTGATGGTTTCAGTTTGGTTATTTAAATATTATTGAGTAACAAGTGTAATCTGTAAACAACGGTGGTTATAGTGGATCAACGATCTCTCATCGGAGTCTAACATGGACGTGGACATTTAGTCGAACCACGATAACTCTTGTGGTTTTTAATTTATGTTCTAAACTCTTTCTGAAAACTATTTTGATTTTCGATCTAAAATTCCAACATTTTTAGAACAATCATTATTGTTGAAAAAAATAATTTGATCAATTCCACATCAAAACTTTTTTTGTTAAAGTTATTTATTATCCTCGTGATCTATCTAGTTCCATAAAAACTACTTCTTCCCTTAAATCCTATGTTACTGATAAATTTAGAGTTTATCTCCACATGCACCACCCCATATAATCTAAAAGACTTTGGTTAGTGGGATATAACACTACTTAATAATCATTTTTCTATACAACTGATATGTTTGGTGAATCTTAGATGGATGTAGATGATGATTCTAGAGTCTATATTCAATTTATATATTCAGTGAATTTTAGCTGGATGTACTGTATTCCACCAATATTTGTATTTAATACGTTTGTAAATTTTTAAAACTGATATATTTGGTGAATCTTAGCTGGATGTATTGTATACGACAAAGTGATATTACGTAAATATAATTTGTGAGGATAAATTCTAACTGAATTCTTTGATAGATAATGATGAAGATTCTAGAGTCTATCTACAACTCATATATTCGGTGAATCTTAGATGGATGTATTGTATATGACACAGTGATATTACACCAATATTTGTATTTGATACATGTGTAAATTTTTAAATTCCAAAATTTAATCAATGTAATTAAATTTTGAATCTAAATCTTAAGTTTATATTAGTAAATATTGATTCTAAGATTATTATTAAATTTTTTGGGGGCTATCGTATAAGACTTGGAAAGATATTTTTTTCAATAGGTGTTGGATAAGTGATGTTTGCCAATTATATATCAATTTATTAATAAATTATTAATAAAATTATTAATAAAATTATTAATAAAATTATTAATAAAATTATTAATAAAATTATTAATAAAATTATTAATAAAATTATCAAAATACCCTTAACATATAAAGATAAAAACATATCCCAATTTAATTTTTCCCCCTTTTGTTTTTCTTCTCTCCCTGTTTTGATTCCACCAATCAAATACGTCGATGACAACAATTTACACCATCATCACAAACTATGATGTCGTTTTCTCATCTCTCCTCTTCATATATAAAGACAAAAACATATTTCAATTTTATTAACTTTACCTTTTTGTTTTTCTTCTCTTCCTGTTTTGATTCAACCAATCGAATACGTCGATGACAACAATCTACACCATCATCAAAAACTATGATTTCATTTTCTCATCCCTCCTCTTAATATATAAAGACAAAAACATATCCCAATTTTATTTTTCTTTCCCTTTTTGTTTTTCTTCTCTCCCTGTTTCGATTCCACCAATCGAATACGTTGATGGCAACAATCTACACCATCATCACAAACTTTGATGTCGTTTTCTCATCTCTCTTCTTAATACCTATAATGCAAAAACTAAATTATAGGTCCTACATTATGTTAAAATTGTACTATAAATCTTGATGTTAATTTATTTTTAATTAAATACTCTACTAATTCTTATTATCAATATTGATGTTAATTTATTTTTAATTAATTATATTATATGTCCCTATATTATACTAAATGACATAGTTTTTTAATACAAAAAAGTAAAAAGTTCACACAAATAACAAAAATCAAAGTTTAATAAAAATAATATTAAAAAATTTGAAAGACAAATGAAGTCCTTGACAATATGGAGGGACCATAAGATATTGTAGAAAAAGAAACAAAAGTTAGGTGGCTAGTGTAACTTTCCCATGTAGGTCCCAATATTATTTTTGTAAATTAGTTGCACTCTAGGTCTCTATATTTAATTGCAATATAGGTTCTTGGAAAAAATCACTATAGGTCTCTATATTATTTATTTTGATTTAATTGCATTATAGATTCTTATATTTTTGGAAATTCACTATAGGTCCCTATATTATGCAAAAACTGCACTCTTTGTCCCTAAACAATTTTTTTAAAGATAATTTCACTATAAGTTCTTATATATTTTGCATGACCTGCACCATAGGTCCCTATATTAATCTTGTTTCTGACCATTTTCTTCATTTTATGACTCATGTTCTTATGATATTTATCAATTGTATATACCAGATTTCTTATGGTCGATGCACGCTAGAAGTAGTAAAAAGGATTGTGAGATGGAATTATTTATCATACAAAGTGGTCGGTATGAAAATGGTTGACCCAAGCAAACGAAAGGCGTTAAAATCTCGTCTCTGTGCTGAGGTAAATCGACAACTGCATTGATTGGAAGAGGTCCCGACACTGAACCACTCGTTACAAATCCGGCTAAGTTGTCTAGCAAGGGTAGTCCTTAAGTTTTCCATGATATTACACTTGCTCTTAAATTTCTTTATGCTGGGATTATTTCGGTAATTTATGATTTAATGATTTTTTTATCGTCAATGTGAAATTATGTCTGGACAATTATTTTTTATGTGAATTTACTAGCATTGGTATTGTCTGGGTGAGTGTCGTTTCTATACTTTTTGGAAACGAAAAATCAATACCCAAAAAACATTATACAGGGATCTATAATGCAAAGTTTCATACTATAGGGATATATAATGCAATCAATTAAAATATAATTACTGTAGAGACCTATAGTAACTAAAAAAATTAATACATAGACTTATAGTGCAATTAAGTCAGAAAATAAATAGGAACCTATATTATACTTAAAATTTTGCATAATATTGGGACTTATTATACATTTAACTAAAAAAAAAACTAATATAGGAACCTATAGTGAATTTTTTGCATAATATAGATTCTATAGTGTAATTAACCATAACTATTACAAGATTAAAATGCAATTTTTTCATTATATAGGAAACTATTGTGCAATTTTTACATACTATAAAGACCTACGGTGCAATCCACACAAAATAAATTAATATCTAGACTTATAGTACAATTGGCTCAAAATAATAATAATTTAGAGATCTAAGTGCAATTAGTTTGAAAAGAATCGAATTGTAACTCCCATATGGATCATACTCAATTCAGGACCGTGTATTAGTTGGTGAGTATGTTTGGACAGATCAAACAAAAATATTCTATCAAAAGACCTATTTTAAAAATTCTTCAATATTTTAAGAGTTCTATCAGAACTAAAGAAATACAATCATGTGTGATTAGATATTATTAATCACCCTTAAGATAGAATTCAATCGCTTAATTTTTTTATTTGTTACCTAACAAGATTCTCTAAATTAAAGATTTTCAGGTTTTCAAAAAATCCATTCAGAGGGGACGAATTTCAAAGGAATAATATCTCGGCAAATAACTCCTTACATAATTTTATGTTTTCGTAGCTCAACATATTTTGGGTATATTGACGCCGCTCTCAATTAGCACAACTATTAGGTTGACTATTAAACCATCACATATCAGGTGATGACTCAAATGCTATTGTGTAATATTGTAATTGGTTATATATATACTTTCTGTTTTTACTAATAAAGGATTCAAGATACAACCTTACGTGAACTATTTAATAATGATTTTTATTGTACAAATGAGGATAAAAATAGTTAAGATATATATTATTAATCCACATGATGATGAAAACCTTAGATTTATACTACACGGACGTAACACGTATCTTTGGTGAGTTGTCATTAGTATATATTTTGTTAGACGGTGCAAAGTCTAACTGAACCCTGTGATGGATCATGATGACGATTCTCTATCTTGCATATCATATATTCGGTGAATCTTTACTAGATACATGATATGCGACATAGTGATTACGTTAATATTTAAATTTAATGTGTGTCAATTTTCAAGTCCTGAAATTTAATTAATGTAACTAAAACTTTAAATATAAATCCTAAATTCATATTTGTAATTTTGGATCCTAAAATTACTGTTAAATTGTTTGGGAGCTATCATAATATAAGATTTGGAAAGATTATTTTTTCAATAGGTGTAAAATAAGTGTTCTGTATCCATTAAATATTAATTATTAACATATTATTATAATACCCACCCTTAATATAACAAAAACATATCAAAATTTATTTCTCTTTCCTTTTTCTATTTCTTCTCCTACTTTTTGCCTCTTCTTGCTCCGATTACCATTTACCAAATACGTCGATAACCACCCTTTATACCGCTATCACCTATTATGAAACCATTTATCATTTCCATTATAGGTCCCTATATTATGTAAAAACTATTATAGGTCCTAAATTATGCAAAAATTGTACTATAAATCTTGATATTAATTTGTTTTAATTAGTTCCTATATAATACAAATACTATATAACTTTAATAAAAAAATAAAAAATCAAAGTCTAATGAGATAAATTTTATAGATTATTACCCAAGGGGTCTTGAAGACACCACCTCAAGACCCAACAACACCGGTTGACTTTCTTTTTCTTACTAAAGGCCACAAACTAAATTTAAAACTAGAGTCCAAAATTTCAATTACTATTGTACTCTCTTTTGTTTCTTTTACCCTATATATACCAATATTTATATTCACATTTTCTTTTCAAACATAAAATAATATTTTCTCTTTCCCTTCTCCTGCAATCACCCGTAACCTACTTTTCCCTTTTTCTTCTTTCTCTCTCACGAACCACAACCAATATTCATCTGCTCTATTAATGAGTTCATCTCCTGCACAATAAATCAGTGTGAAGATGCGCTCAAGCGAAGATGCTCGTGAACACGAGTTCGTTGGTGTCCAGCTTCAGACCGCCGCGCTAGAAAATCCGCTGAAGATCTTGCCGTGAAGATTTCTTCTTGAGCTGCAGCCATGGCATCTTCTCCATTCGTGTAGCTCAGAGCTTTAATGGTGAAGCACCGTTCATTCGTTGTTGTACGAACCAGATCTGCCTCACATCCGCTCTGGTGAAGACTTCTGCGGTGATTTGAGGGGGAGGAGAAGAAGCTTGGTTCGCAGGTGTTCAAACTTCGCAAAGTTGGAGCTCAGATCTGCCATGGATATGGTTTCGTTCATGTTCAAGCTTTGTAGGTGTTCAAGCTTCATGGATCTCCCATGGTGAAGACTAAGTACTTTACAACTATGCTCAGTACTTTACAGCTATGCTCAGTACCTTACATAGCTTGAAACGTCAAAATCTGGCTCATCGATTAAACCAAGAGCTTGCTTGCTGTTTTTTTTATATTTTTTCTTTTTTCTTTCTGCCGTGCTCAGTAAGAATTTTGTTTTTTTGTTTAAGTTCTTGTAGGAATATGTATATATAGAGATAGTTGGGTTTTCAGTGTATGCAACTACTTACAAAATGTTGGCGATGTTGATTTTTTGTGTTGAATCAAGAAATTATTTGAACTAAATAACTTTTGTTTAAATGCTCAGCAGTTTACAGATTATACGAGAAATGCTCATTATGTTTACTGATTATACGAGAAACGCTTAGCAAGTACTAAGCATGCCCAATAATGTTACTAAGCAAACGAGCATGCTCAGTAAAGTCACTCAACAAAAAAATTCGAATACTCAACATCTTTTTTCGACACTCAGAACTTTTTCCGATACTCAACAACTTTTTTTCATGCTCAGTAGCTCATGTTCAGTAACTTTTTTCATGCTCAATACTCCAGGCTCAGAACTTTTTTCCAGGCTAAGTACTTTTTCCGGTGGTGGCTGGCGGTGATCGGTGGTTGTGGTCGAAGCTGGAAATTATTGATTGTTAATGAAGGAAGAGAGAGAAAAATGATAAAGGAGGAGAGAGATTAATGATAATGGAGGAGAGAGAATAATAGTAGTGGAGGAGAGAGAATAATATATTTTTTGTCTTATATGCACTAGAAGGGTAGTAATGACATTGAACATCTTATTGGTCTCTAAGAAGGATAGAGGAATTGACTAGCTTTTTGTGGCACTACAATAATCTCTAAGACCCCATGGGTAATTGACCCTAATTTGTAGAAATTAGAAGAACAAATAAATATTCTGACAATTTTAGAGGGATCACAATATTTAAGGCCACCTTACAAATTTGCTAGGTGGCCCTGAGCATAGTATAACTCTATGACCTACTGACAGGTCCCAATAACATTTTTATAAGTTATTTAAATCTAGATGCTTATGTATTTCGATTTAATTTCACTATATGTCCCTATATTGATTTTTTAGTTAATTGCACTAGTTCCCCATATCATGCAAAAATTGCATTATATGTCCTTATATAATTTTTTTGTTAGTTGCACTATAGGTCCCTATATTTTTCATAAACTGCACTATAGGTCCCTAAATAATTTTATTTCTTCTCATTCTTTTCTATGACTACTGACAATAGTCGTTTTTTGTTGGTCTATTAATCCATTCATGATTTGTTCCCACTATTCTAGAAGACGAGAAGCCCAATCCTTCTAATTCTGAAAGAAGATTGTGATTTTTACTAATATGTTAATCTAATCTTGCAATATGCCCAGCCTACTTGAATGGAAATGAAACCAAAGTAGGAAGCAAATTCAACAAGAAGTCTATGTAACGTCTAGGAAAAATACCTATCACTATGGTGTTGCCTAGGGTGTGATAAATTAATATAATAAAAGATAGATAAACGATGCACAAATCACCCTAGACTAGTACGGTACTGCAAGTATTACATGCCGTATGCAAGTTTTAATGATAAGAAGAATTCGTTCTCAGGGAATTAGTGTGTTATACGAATGAGCAAATAATTAGGAGTAGCAATTAATAATTAAAAGACAAAAACTAAAGAAGAATAAATTGGTAGATGATTAATTAACTAATTAAAAGTAAAGACAATAAAATATATACGAGAGAATATGAGATGAGAGATATAGCTTAAGTTTTGCTAGTATGCACTAATCCTTCTATTTCTTTCTATCAAATTCTAGTTAATAAGGGAGATAATAACTCTTAAATACTTAGTCAGGACTCTAAATTGCCAAACCTTAGACTTTGAGAGCGACTAAGGGGGCTACGGCACAACCACGAGGCAGTCTAAACTTAGGGTTATAAAGCGCCACCAGGGCCCTAAGCAATACAATTCCTTCAATTGGTGATATGGTGATTAAAACAAACCCTAATGACTATCTAGTTAGAATCGGTGTTGTCAGGACCAATATCGGATACTAGACGTTATGTGGTGTTTCAATAATTAGACACCCCTCCGGGGCGACCATCTAACTACTAGTAAGAAAGCCTAAAGTGATCAGGTTTAGGACAGACAATAATTCAAAACACATAAAAAAATATATGGGTACTCAACTAATATCAGATTAAAACATATAATTCCCAAAGAGACTTAGATAGAAAGAAAATAGAATTCATAGATTATACATAATGTAAAACCCAAGCTATGGGAAAATTAGTTCATACCTGAAGGAAATAAACTAAAAGATTGAATAAATGACTTCATCTTACTCTCTACAATAACTCTAATCATAATAAACCTAAGGACTAATTTATGTGAGGCAAGGATTATTTACAAGAGATATAAGGGTGTATTTATAGGTGTTTAGAAGACATAATTCGTTTTCTTGGAGTGGAAGACAAGTAACTTGGACTCTAAGCCCAACTCAAATTCGTAACCCTAAAATATAGAAAAGGTAATAATCCGACACTGTTTTGTTTTGGCCATAACTACTTCAATACTTATCCTTTTGATGCGTTCCAATAGTCGAAATTGATCGTCTCGGAAAGCTATTTAACGTTACTTCAGACCGTTCTTCCAAATTCCTGACCAATCTTGAGTTATGAGCCCTTTTGTGGTCGTGGGTATTGGAATTCAGATTTATTTGACAACTTTATCTTTCCATATCCTAGCTTTTCCTTTCTTTTCTCCAATTTCCATGTATATCTTCTTTACTTTATCTCTTAGAATTGACTTGGTTTCTAATTAATCTCCATATATATCTTTAAAACTTCGAACTAAATAAATAATTAAACCCAATATGCTCTAAAATAATAATTCATTAAATCAAGATTAGAAATAGGAAAATGCAATATATCATGTGAGAATCGAGTAATTAAACACTAAAAATGATGTCTCTACTTAATATTAAATCATCACAAGTGGGGAGACATCACACTATAAAATAACGGTCCTTCAAATAGGAGAAAATAAAGTCTCGTAGTTGGAAGGTGGAAAGATAGTGAACAAGGTAATATAAAAGTACACAAGGTCTTTAGAGTTGTTATCATCCGTTTGGGATACTTGTGTTCATAGTGAAACCCTTTCATTAGTGAAGTATCCACATTGAAATAGTGGACACACCTTAGTGGGAACCAGGAACAAATCGTCTGTCTTTACTTCCACACTTGTATAACATACAACTTGCACCAATAGTATAGAAATCATACATACACACTAAGTGTCCGTTTGGAAGTGTTTTTTTTATAAGTACTTAAAAGTGGTTTTATAATTTTAAAAATGTTTTAGACCCAAAAGCACCTTTTTGAAGAAGCACCAAATTGGTTCTTCTCTAAAAAAACACTTAAGTGATTTTGGATTTTAAAATTATTTTCAATAATTTTTAAAGTTTAAATTATTATTCTACAAATAATTTTACTTTTAAATAAACATTTTCAAATGGGCCCTAATTTGTAATAATTTTATCTGGTGAACCACTTTTTATACCAAAACTATAGAATATTCTCAGCCCAAATATTATTTAAAATATAGTTGAACTCAAGGATAACATATAAAATAGGATGAATTGGTCCAATGACACAAAAACCTTTTTTTTCAATGACACAAAAGCCCACCAAAAGGAAACCTTCAAAGTTGCAAACCTAAACCTGCCTCCATTGTAACAAAATCGAAACCATTACTCTTATAATTCTTCTCAGTGTAATTTATTCTCAAATAAAATACTTTTAAGGCACATCACATTCCAAATGTTGGATCTTTTCCATGGGATGAAGCAAGCAAAGAAACAAGAAATAGAAAACGAAAACAAACTCAGTTTCGTCTTTGTAACTGATCTTGTTTCAAAAAGGTAACTTATTTTGACAGAATTTTTCGTAATTTTATAAATTAAATTGTATTTTTTGGTTTAATTTTCTATCAAAAAGAATGTCAATTTGATGGGTACATGAAAACATAGAAATTCAAATTTGAACTTTCGTTATGTTTATAAATTAGTTTATACAATGTATAAATTGCTAATTTATTGATAGATGGTTTGGGTAGATTTGTTGTTGTTTGTTATATTTATTAAATATTTCTAATTAATTGAAATTCTATTAATAAATTTTTCAATTGTAATTTGTGCTAATCACAATAATTTATTTAATTTTTTAATTTTGTTTACAGAGAAATTAAAGATCGTTGGTCATTGCATTTCAATATAGAAAACCTTTTTTATAATTACTTTGGTAAGTCTTGTCTCTTTTATTAAATATTTGTTTTTACTGCTTTTGGGTGCTTTTGGGTTTTCTTTCTTCAAGTGTTTATAAACCATAATTTTATTACTTAGAGTACGCAATACAATACAGGTTAATACAGAAGATTCTATGTAGCTAAATAAACTAGCATTCGTAAGTCATTTATTTATTTGCTTATTTCTCCATAAACTATCACAGGTAGGTAATTGATGCTATGCTGGTGATGATGGACGAGGAATACGGGAATGGAAAGATTAGATTACCGTGAAAAGTTAAATTTCAATGGGCCAGCTACTACGTGAGTAAATCCGTAAAACAAATATAAATGTTTTCTTATAGTAATGTGGCTTAATTATATCCTTTGATGTATTGTTTTAACAGCACTACGTTGAGGAGGAAACACTAGAAGAAGCGAGAAATGTGTTGGTAAAGGAGCCGTTTGCTAAGAATTGTGTTGAGCAAGATTATACGCTGCTCCTCGTTTTTGTAAAAGACGGGAAAAGTGGAAGTCACTGGAGCCTTATCGTGTACGACAGACCAAACAAGACGTTCAAACACTACAATTCAATATGCAACAAAGAAAAGGGATCGATTGGTTTAAAAACGGAGATTGCTTCAGAGAGATACAGAAATTACCTCGTGAAAGAAGTACTGCATGCAAATAATCAAAATTCTGAAGAAAAGTATCCAATAATCCATGTGAAATTGCCTCAGCAAGAGCAGGGGAGCTTGGACTGTGGGGTGTTCGTTTTGATATGGGCTAAACATGTTTACAGATCGGGGCGTTTGAATGATTATGTAATAGTAAATTGTAGACTTATAAGTATTGATCTGTACTATTTTGAACTACGATGTCGTATTTCTTTTGATTATGTCGTACTATTTTGATTATAACTAGGTTGTAAAATTTCGAACATTTTGTGGTATTTTGTGGTATTTTGATCTAGTTTGTAACATTTTGTTATTCTGAACCATTTGAGTTTAAAAACTGAGCATGGAACATATGCTCAGTAAATAGTACTGAGTATTGTAGACATGATCAGTGAAAATACCTTAGTATGAGGTATATATGATCCGAGTCAAAGTACGGAGCATGAGACACATGCTTAGTACATATGCCTTAGTATGATATGTACTACAAAGTAAAAAACACTGAGCATAAGACAACACTCAGCACAAAGGTAATGATCAGTACAAAGTACTAAGCATAGGAAACTACTCAGTACAAAGTACTGAGCATAGGACATATACTCAGTACATGTGCCTTAGTATGATATGTGCACACTACAAGTCATAACACTGAGCATAAGACAACACTTGGAACAAGGTAATGATCAATACAAAGTACTGAGCATAGGAAACTATTCAGTACTTTTGTACTGAGCGCAGGACATATACTCAGTACATGTGCCTTAGTATGATATGTTCACACTACAAGTCATAACACTGAGCATAAGACAACACTTGGAACAAGTTAATGATCAGTACAAAGTACTGAGCATAGGAAACTACTCAGTACAAAGTACTGAGCACATGACACTAATCAGCACAAAGTACTGAGCGTAGGACACTAATCAGTACAAAGTACTGAGCACAGGACACTACTCAGTACAAAGTACTGAGCACAGGACACTACCCAGTATAAAGTGCTGAGCATAGAATAATACTCAGTACAAAGTACTGAGAATAGGGCTATACTCAGAACAAAACACTGAACATATGATGTATGCTCAGTAAAAAGTACTAAGCATTGGACAATACTCAGTACAAAGTACTGAGCATAGGACAAAAATAAATGCAAGTTACTGAGCATGGTCTCACTAATCCCCAAAACCTGTTACATAACACCAATACATTGAAATATCAATGAAAAAAATCAAATCCAAATCCAAATGTCTTTACAAGACCGTCCCTTAGCAGTAGCCACGACTAACATTCCCTTGTATTTGGATTTCAAGAAAGTCCCGTTCAAAAATATCATCAGACGACATGATCGAAATCCAGCTATGGATGCTCCAAACGAGAAAAAACAACGGTGGAATACACAAGAAACAGGATCACACTCGACGGAAAAAACAGTATCCGGATCAAGCGCTTTAAGCTTCTCAAAATAAGTCTGCAAACGATTAAACGAGGATTCGATATCGCCGAATAGATGGTCCTTCGCCTGGTTGACGGTGCCCCAAGAAGTTTTGTAAGAAATATCGAAACCGTAGCTCTCCTTTAGAATAAACTGAATTTCTCTTGGCCTATGAGAAGGATTCGCATGAACCTCATCCGCAATAACATGAGATAATACGCTAGAGTCCAGCCTATCGTGGGACATCTTCTTGTAAACATGACCGCATGTATGAGTAGACCTATATGTCCTCACGTACCAAAATCCGTTAGATTTCTCCAGAGAAACATAAACGTACCATTTGCAGCCCTTGCCAACCTTGTAAAAGCATTGAGCGCTTATACGATTCTTATTGTTATGAATATAGTCAAAATCGAAGCCTTCGACTGCGGCTTGTTTACAAAGAGCAATGCGAAATTGTTCGGCACCGCCCATAAAACACTGCCCTGTATGTTGTAAGAGAGATTTCCACGAGTCGCTTCTTAAATCCTTAACTTTGTGTGTGAAAAAGGATGGAGCGGGGTCGGGTATGGAAGGGTCATGAATAGATTATATAGGCACGGGTTGAATGAGCTGAACACTAGAACGGGATGAATCGGTATCGGGATTACTAAAAGGTAAGCTAGCTCGGTTGTCGGATACACAAATATCCATCTTATCGTAATTTCCACGATCCAAAATCCACTTGATCGTGGTGAAATCAGAGTCGTTCTCTAGTCTAGAATCCTTATAATCACCAATAGTATACGATAATCTAACAGAACCATCAAACGAACACCATCTGTTGACTACGAAATCCTTGATCGAATTGAAGTCAACCAGCTTGTTGAACGGCAAAAACACATGCTCTGCACCAGCCGTGAACATAACGAGAACATCAGAATCCATCTAGCTTGGAATGTTAGAACTCAGGAAACAATCACGAGTATACCATAAGTACTGAGCATGAATACAAACTATACACTGAGCATGTAAAACAAGTACACTGAGCATACATAAGTACTGAGCATACATGTTATAAAAGCTAATCTACTAAGCATGCATACAATAGTTCAAGTACTGAGCTCACATTAAACCTGTTGTATACATAAAAAAGTACTGAGCATGACAACAGACGCATGATACAAGTATAAACTACTGCGCACGCGTTAAACCGAAAGTGCTGAGCATGTGTACCATGAAAACCATGCACATACGTAAAAAAAAATCATAACACACTCAAAAAGAGCATAAGTCAAAAACACAGAATCATTGCGAATTAAAGCAAACAATGTAGTATAACAGGCTAACAGCAAAAAACACATAAACACATGACGAACACAAACAAATTGATGAAAAACAATATACAACTACTCGTACATGAATCAAATACATAAAAACACACAATTGCAGCAAAGATAAACACGTAACCTTATCAAATTCATAAAACCCAGCTAAAACCAGTAAAAAACATATAAAACACACGATGAACACAAAAAAATCAATGAAAAACTACTCGTACATGAAACAATGCATAAAACAAACAGTTGCAGCAAATTTAAACACATAATCTTATCAAATTCATAAAAGCCCAGCTAAAACAAGTAAAAAGGACAAAAAAAAGTACCTTACGTGATGTACACGATATAGAGAATAATAAAACTGCAAGCAATACAGCAGTACCGAGAAACGAGAGTAAGAAATAACACCGATAGATAGAAAGAGAGAGAGTGTGAGCGCCGATATATAGAGAGAGAAATAAGCTCCGATAGTGATGGCGAGAGCGTGGAACGAGAGAGTTTGGAGTTTAGACAGCTATGAGAGAGAGAGAGAGAGAGAGAGAGAGAGAGAGAGAGAGAGAGAGAGAGAGAGAGAGAGAGAGAGAGAGAAATAACCGAAATCAAGTTAGAGTTAATTTTAGTTATGTGAGATTAAGGTTTAGGGAATTTATAAAAGTATTATATATAGTGATTAAAAACATATGAGGGTATAACAGTAATAGGGTAAATAGCTATATAGTGTTAATTTATGGTTGAGGCCTTTAGTTAGAAGAGTTAATCCAAGGGGTCTTGTTAGGTCCCGGGGTGGTGTGGTCAAGACCCCTTGGGTAATAATCTCAAAAATTAATGCTTGACCTATAGTGCAATTAACTCAAACAAAATTAGTATATGGACTTGTAGTGAACTTAACTCAAAAAATGAATGAATGTTTTGCATAATATAGGGATGTATAGAGCAATTAACTAGAAAACTAATATGTGTATAGTGCAATTTTTTCATACTACAAGGACATATTAGTGCGCATTTAACTCAAAAAATATTATATAGGGATCTATATATAAAGAAATTATCTAAAATAAATAAATTTAGGGAGCTATAGTAAAACTTTTGCATAATATAAGACCTATAGTACAATTAACATAAAGACCCATGATGCAATTTTTTATACTATAGGTACCTATATTGTAAATTTTGCATATTATAGGACATATGGTGCAATTGAGTCGAACAAATTATTATATAGACTTACAGTGCAATTAAATCGTAATAATAAATTAGGACCTATAGTGCAATTAGCTTGGCAAAGAATCAAAATTGTTTCTGGCCCCCAAACATAAATTTTTGACTCCGGCCGTCAAAATTAATTTCATGTTTTTACCGGTATTACAAAAATAAAAATGGCTTAAATACTCTCATAATCATATTCAGATATTCTATAATTTTTTTCATTGGTCTTAATTTCGTAAAATTTCCATGCTGAAATTTGACGGTAAATGATTGGAGATCTTCAGTGGAAAGTTTACCTCGTGTTACTTGATGAAGGGGTTGGATTTCTTATATGTCCCTAAAGATAAGACTGAGGAAGCAGTTTGGAAGAATTTGACAGTTTGGGATTGATTAGTTTGCAACAAGCTCCTTCGAATTACGTACAGTGTTGGGTTGGGCTTTATCTACAAACGTCCTATGTATGTATCTATGTAGGTGCTTATGTGAATATATACTTTATTTAATAGTTTAGTTCAAAATCTAGAATGAACAAAAAGAGAAAGTGCTATCTACTTATGATTACACAAATAATCCGAAGATACACATAAAATTTAATAAAAATAACATCATTTTGAGTAACAGATTTCAGGTGTTACAAGAGGCTGAGAATATCAAGGTGATAATGAATCTAAAACATGGACTCCACCTTTACAAAATAAGTTTAAGATAAATTATGACGCAGATTTCAAAAATAAGAAGGCTGCATTATCTATTATTGTTAGAAACACTAATCATAAGGTTCTTAAAAATGCAACTTGGAAAATTGTAGCAGAAACACCTAAAGAGGCTAAAGTTTTAGGAGTTCTCAAGACGTGTGAAGCAACAAGAGATTACCCAGTTAGCTTCTTGCTGACATGTGTAATATCACTTTCTCCTCCATCTTGAGAGGTGCTAACGGTCCTACTAATGGGTTGCAAAATAGTTCCTTAATGATAAACTGTTTGGCAACTAGGACACTTGCTTCCCCCCCGTTAGCTTTTTTGTTTGTAATGTACAATTCTCCACGAGGTATTAGATAAACTCTCTATTTTTAATATATATGTTTCTATTGGAAAAAAGGCTTCCATAGTGAACTTTGAAGTTAGTATAAGATAAACAATCTAGTTTCTAGCAAGGAGATGTAAATAAACTAAGGCCTATATGGCGTTGTATGTTTTAACTTAGTCGTATTAGAGAGATATTCATCCATTACCAGAAGATTTTCTTACTATCATAAATTGAATTTAAGCTGTATATCCTCCATTTTCCTAAAAAAAAGGAGATTGAGATTTTAGGTAAACCCTTAACAACCTCAAGTTCAAACTATCCTGTTGAATTTATAATAATTTGTCGAAATATGGGGTATAAATTAAAGATTTGACATTCATATTGTAACACCCCAATGAATCATACACGGTTCAGGATCATGTATAAGTTGATTTAATATGTTTGGACAGTTCAAAGAGAAATATTCTATCAAGAGACCTATATTAAAAAACTTCAATCGTTTAAGAAATCTACCAGAACTGAAGAAATACAATAATTTGTGATTAGATATGATTAGAATCACTTTTAAGATAGAATCCAATTGCTTTTTTCATTTTTTATATAACAAGATTCTTAAATGTAATATCAAGAAATACAAAGATTGCCATGCTCTTATACAATTCATGGGATAATTCAGGGGGGAGGAATTTCATGGAGACAATGTTTCGATAAATAACTCTTTAAATAAATTTATGGTTTCCGTAGCTATCATATTTAGATGTTTCAGTTATGAATTAGACATAAATTATTTAAATATTCCTAGATTGCGCAATTAGAGAAATCGAATTCGATGATTTTGTTGGTTGTATTAGCTTGTCAAAGTTGTTGTACCTAGTGTCATATATATGTGAAGTGTGACTCAGTGTATTTGACTTAGTTAACTTCTAATCTTCACGGGCTTGGACTTCTTATTGGACTTATGGGCTTTTAATAATACGACGATATATTTTTTAATAAAGGTTGGTTGAGTGTGAACCATTGATCATAATAAAGATGGACGGTTGAGATCTAAACCCTACCTAACCCATGTATAAGAAACTCTTCTTCAGAACTCGACTTATTCTCTTGTTCTCTTATTTTTCAATATTTTCTCTCATCTCTCAAAAATAAACTTAGGGTTTATCATCTCGATTAAAGTGTGAAAACCTTTGTAATAAGTAGTATAATCTTTGTATAACAAGAATTATCGTGATTCTTATTTAGATAGCCATCGTAGTTAGTTGTTGGATAGATAGATTGGTTGATAGCTTGATGGTTTCGGTTTGGTTATTTAAATATTATTGAGTAACAAGTGTAATCTGTAAACAACGGTGGTTATAGTGGATCAACCCTCTCTCATCGGAGTCCAACGTGGACGTGGACATTTTGCCGATCCACGATAACTCTTGTTCTAAACTCTTTCTGAAAACTATTTTGAGTTTCGATCTAAAATTCCAACATTTTTAGAACAATAATTATTGTTGAACAAAAGAATTTGATCAATTTTTTTTTGTATATAGAAGAGCGAAAGGTAACTTTTCCTACATCGAAACTTTTTTTGTTAAAGTTATTTATTATCCTCGTGATCTATCTAGTTCCATAAAAACTACTTCTTCCCTTAAATCCTATGTAACTGATAAAATTAGAGTTAATCTCCACATACACCACCCCATATAATCTAAGGGACTGTGGTTAGTGGGATATAACACTAGTTAATAATCATTTTTCTATACAAATGATATGTTCGGTGAATCTTAGATGGATGTAGATGACGATTCTAGAGTCTATATTCAATTTATATATTCAGTGAATTTCAGCTGGATTTATTGTATTCCACCAATATTTGTATTTAATACGTTTGTAAATTTTTAAAACTGATATATTTGGTGAATCTTAGCTGGATGTATTGTATACAACAAAGTGATATTACGTAAATATAATTTGTGAAGATAAAGTCTGACTGAATTCTTTGATAGATAATGATGAAGATTCTAGAGTTGTAGATATTACGCCAATATTTGTATTTGATACATGTGTAAATTTTTAAATTCCAAAATTTAATCAATGTAATTAAAATTTGAATCTAAATCTTAGGTTTATATTAGTAAATATTGATTCTAAGATTATTATAAATTTTTTTGGACGCTATCGTATAAGACTTGGAAAGATTTGTTTTCAATAGGTGTTAGATAAGTGATGTTTGCCAATTATATATCAATTTATTAATAAATTATTAATAAAATTATCAAAATACCCTTAACATATAAAGATAAAAACATATCCCAATTTAATTTTTTCCCCTTTTGTTTTTCTTCTCTCCATGTTTTGATTCCACCAATCAAATACGTTGATGACAACAATTTACACCATCGATCACAAACTATGATGTCATTTTCTCATCTCTCCTCTTCATATATAAAGACAAAAACATATCCCAATTTTATTAACTTTACCTTTTTGTTTTTCTTCTCTTCCTGTTTTGATTCAACCAATAATACGTCGATGACAACAATCTACACCATCATCACAAACTATGATGCCATTTTCTCATCCCTCCTCTTAATATATAAAGACAAAAACATATCCCAATTTTATTTTTATTTTTCTTTCCCTTTTTGTTTTTCTTCTCTCCCTGTTTCGATTCCACCAATCGAATACGTTGATGGCAACAATCTACACCATCATCACAAACTTTGATGTCGTTTTCTCATCTCTCTTCTTAATACCTATAATGCAAAAACTAAATTATAGGTCCTACATTATGTTAAAATTGTACTATAAATCTTGATTTTAATTTATTTTTAATTAAATACTCTACTAAATATTCTTATTATCAATATTGATGTTAATTTATTTTTAATTAATTATATTATATGTCCCTATATTATACTAAATGACATAGATTTTTAATACAAAAAAGTAAAAAGTTCACACAAATAACAAAAAAAAAAAGTTTAATAAAAATAATATTAAAAAATTTGAAAGACAAATGAAGTCCTTGACAATATGGAGGGACCATAAGATATTGTAGAAAAAGAAACCAAAGTTAGGTGGCTAGTGTAACTTTCCCATGTAGGTCCCAATATTATTTTTGTAAATTAGTTGCGCTCTAGGTCTCTATATTTAATTGCAATATAGGTTCTTGGAAAAAATCACTATAGGTCTCTATATTATTTATTTTGATTTAATTGCATTATAGATTCTTATATTTTTGGAAATTCACTATAGGTCCCTATATTATGCAAAAACTGCACTCTTTGTCCCTAAACAATTTTTTTAAAGATAATTTCACTATAAGTTCTTATATATTTTGCATGACCTGCACCATAGGTCCCTATATTAATCTTGTTTCTGACCATTTTCTTCATTTTATGACTCATGTTCTTATGATATTTATCAATTGTATATACCAGATTTCTTATGGTCGATGCACGCTAGAAGTAGTAAAAAGGATTGTGAGATGGAATTATTTATCATACAAAGTGGTCGGTATGAAAATGGTTGACCCAAGCAAACGAAAGGCGTTAAAATCTCGTCTCTGTGCTGAGGTAAATCGACAACTGCATTGATTGGAAGAGGTCCCGACACTGAACCACTCGTTACAAATCCGGCTAAGTTGTCTAGCAAGGGTAGTCCTTAAGTTTTCCATGATATTACACTTGCTCTTAAATTTCTTTATGCTGGGATTATTTCGGTAATTTATGATTTAATGATTTTTTTATCGTCAATGTGAAATTATGTCTGGACAATTATTTTTTATGTGAATTTACTAGCATTGGTATTGTCTGGGTGAGTGTCGTTTCTATACTTTTTGGAAACGAAAAATCAATACCCAAAAAACATTATACAGGGATCTATAATGCAAAGTTTCATACTATAGGGATATATAATGCAATCAATTAAAATATAATTACTGTAGAGACCTATAGTAACTAAAAAAATTAATACATAGACTTATAGTGCAATTAAGTCAGAAAATAAATAGGAACCTATATTATACTTAAAATTTTGCATAATATTGGGACTTATTATACATTTAACTAAAAAAAAACTAATATAGGAACCTATAGTGAATTTTTTGCATAATATAGATTCTATAGTGTAATTAACCATAACTATTACAAGATTAAAATGCAATTTTTTCATTATATAGGAAACTATTGTGCAATTTTTACATACTATAAAGACCTACGGTGCAATCCACACAAAATAAATTAATATCTAGACTTATAGTACAATTGGCTCAAAATAATAATAATTTAGAGATCTAAGTGCAATTAGTTTGAAAAGAATCGAATTGTAACTCCCATATGGATCATACTCAATTCAGGACCGTGTATTAGTTGGTGAGTATGTTTGGACAGATCAAACAAAAATATTCTATCAAAAGACCTATTTTAAAAATTCTTCAATATTTTAAGAGTTCTATCAGAACTAAAGAAATACAATCATGTGTGATTAGATATTATTAATCACCCTTAAGATAGAATTCAATCGCTTAATTTTTTTATTTGTTACCTAACAAGATTCTCTAAATTAAAGATTTTCAGGTTTTCAAAAAATTCATTCAGAGGGGACGAATTTCAAAGGAATAATATCTCGGCAAATAACTCCTTACATAATTTTATGTTTTCGTAGCTCAACATATTTTGGGTATATTGACGCCGCTCTCAATTAGCACAACTATTAGGTTGACTATTAAACCATCACATATCAGGTGATGACTCAAATGCTATTGTGTAATATTGTAATTGGTTATATATATACTTTCTGTTTTTACTAATAAAGGATTCAAGATACAACCTTACGTGAACTATTTAATAATGATTTTTATTGTACAAATGAGGATAAAAATAGTTAAGATATATATTATTAATCCACATGATGATGAAAACCTTAGATTTATACTACACGGACGTAACACGTATCTTTGGTGAGTTGTCATTAGTATATATTTTGTTAGACGGTGCAAAGTCTAACTGAACCCTGTGATGGATCATGATGACGATTCTCTATCTTGCATATCATATATTCGGTGAATCTTTACTAGATACATGATATGCGACATAGTGATTACGTTAATATTTAAATTTAATGTGTGTCAATTTTCAAGTCCTGAAATTTAATTAATGTAACTAAAACTTTAAATCTAAATCCTAAATTCATATTTGTAATTTTGGATCCTAAAATTACTGTTAAATTGTTTGGGAGCTATCATAATATAAGATTTGGAAAGATTATTTTTTCAATAGGTGTAAAATAAGTGTTCTGTATCCATTAAATATTAATTATTAACATATTATTATAATACCCACCCTTAATATAACAAAAACATATCAAAATTTATTTCTCTTTCCTTTTTCTATTTCTTCTCCTACTTTTTGCCTCTTCTTGCTCCGATTACCATTTACCAAATACGTCGATAACCACCCTTTATACCGCTATCACCTATTATGAAACCATTTATCATTTCCATTATAGGTCCCTATATTATGTAAAAACTATTATAGGTCCTAAATTATGCAAAAATTGTACTATAAATCTTGATATTAATTTGTTTTAATTAGTTCCTATATAATACAAATACTATATAACTTTAATAAAAAAATAAAAAATCAAAGTCTAATGAGATAAATTTTATAGATTATTACCCAAGGGGTCTTGAAGACACCACCTCAAGACCCAACAACACCGGTTGACTTTCTTTTCCTTACTAAAGGCCACAAACTAAATTTAAAACTAGAGTCCAAAATTTCAATTACTATTGTACTCTCTTTTGTTTCTTTTACCCTATATATACCAATATTTATATTCACATTTTCTTTTCAAACATAAAATAATATTTTCTCTTTCCCTTCTCCTGCAATCACCCGTAACCTACTTTTCCCTTTTTCTTCTTTCTCTCTCACGAACCACAACCAATATTCATCTGCTCTATTAATGAGTTCATCTCCTGCACAATAAATCAGTGTGAAGATGCGCTCAAGCGAAGATGCTCGTGAACACGAGTTCGTTGGTGTCCAGCTTCAGACCGCCGCGCTAGAAAATCCGCTGAAGATCTTGCCGTGAAGATTTCTTCTTGAGCTGCAGCCATGGCATCTTCTCCATTCGTGTAGCTCAGAGCTTTAACGGTGAAGCACCGTTCATTCGTTGTTGTACGAACCAGATCTGCCTCACATCCGCTCTGGTGAAGACTTCTGCGGTGATTTGAGGGGGAGGAGAAGAAGCTTGGTTCGCAGGTGTTCAAACTTCGCAAAGTTGGAGCTCAGATCTGCCAGGATATGGTTTCGTTCATGTTCAAGCTTTGTAGGTGTTCAAGCTTCATGGATCTCCCATGGTGAAGACTAAGTACTTTACAACTATGCTCAGTACTTTACAGCTATGCTCAGTACTTTACAGAGCTTGAAACGTCAAAATCTGGCTCATCGATTAAACCAAGAGCTTGCTTGCTGTTTTTTTTTTATATTTTTTCTTTTTTCTTTCTGTCGTGCTCAGTAAGAATTTTGTTTTTTTTGTTTAAGTTCTTGTAGGAATATGTATATATAGAGATAGTTGGGTTTTCAGTGTATGCAACTACTTACAAAATGTTGGTGATGTTGATTTTTTGTGTTAATCAAGAAATTATTTGAACTAAATAACTTTTGTCTAAATGCTCAGCAGTTTACAGATTATACGAGAAATGCTCATTATGTTTACTGATTATACGAGAAACGCTTAGCAAGTACTAAGCATGCCCAATAATGTTACTAAGCAAACGAGCATGCTCAGTAAAGTCACTCAACAAAAAAATTCGAATACTCAACATCTTTTTTCGACACTCAGAACTTTTTCCGATACTCAACAACTTTTTTTCATGCTCAGTAGCTCATGTTCAGTAACTTTTTTCATGCTCAATACTCCAGGCTCAGAACTTTTTTCCAGGCTAAGTACTTTTTCCGGTGGTGGCTGGCGGTGATCGGTGGTTGTGGTCGAAGCTGGAAATTATTGATTGTTAATGAAGGAAGAGAGAGAAAAATAATAAAGGAGGAGAGAGATTAATGATAATGGAGGAGAGAGAATAATGGTAGTGGAGGAGAGAGAATAATATATTTTTTGTCTTATATGCACTAGAAGGGTAGTAATGACATTGAACATCTTATTGGTCTCTAAGAAGGATAGAGGAATTGACTAGCTTTTTGTGGCACTACAATAATCTCTAAGACCCCATGGGTAATTGACCCTAAATTGTAGAAATTAGAAGAACAAATAAATATTCTGACAATTTTAGAGGGATCACAATATTTAAGGCCACCTTACAAATTTGCTAGGTGGCCCTGAGCATAGTATAACTCTATGACCTACTGACAGGTCCCAATAACATTTTTATAAGTTATTTAAATCTAGATGCTTATGTATTTCGATTTAATTTCACTATATGTCCCTATATTGATTTTTTAGTTAATTGCACTAGTTCCCCATATCATGCAAAAATTGCATTATATGTCCTTATATAATTTTTTTGTTAGTTGCACTATAGGTCCCTATATTTTTCATAAACTGCACTATAGGTCCCTAAATAATTTTATTTCTTCTCATTCTTTTCTATGACTACTGACAATAGTCGTTTTTTGTTGGTCTATTAATCCATTCATGATTTGTTCCCACTATTCTAGAAGACGAGAAGCCCAATCCTTCTAATTCTGAAAGAAGATTGTGATTTTTGCTAATATGTTAATCTAATCTTGCAATATGCCCAGCCTACTTGAATGGAAATGAAACCAAAGTAGAAAGCAAATTCAACAAGAAGTCTACGTAACGTCTAGGAAAAATACCTATCACTATGGTGTTGCCTAGGGTGTGATAAATTAATATAATAAAAGATAGATAAACGATGCACAAATCACCCTAGACTAGTACGGTACTGCAAGTATTACATGCCGTATGCAAGTTTTAATGATAAGAAGAATTCGTTCTCAGGGAATTAGTGTGTTATACGAATGAGCAAATAATTAGGAGTAGCAATTAATAATTAAAAGACAAAAACTAAAGAAGAATAAATTGGTAGATGATTAATTAACTAATTAAAAGTAAAGACAATAAAATATATACGAGAGAATATGAGATGAGAGATATAGCTTAAGTTTTGCTAGTATGCACTAATCCTTCTATTTCTTTCTATCAAATTCTAGTTAATAAGGGAGATAATAACTCTTAAATACTTAGTCAGGACTCTAAATTGCCAAACCTTAGACTTTGAGAGCGACTAAGGGGGCTACGACACAACCACGAGGCAGTCTAAACTTAGGGTTATAAAGCGCCACCAGGGCCCTAAGCAATACAATTCCTTCAATTGGTGATATGGTGATTAAAACAAACCCTAATGACTATCTAGTTAGAATCGGTGTTGTCAGGACCAATATCGGATACTAGACGTTATGTGGTGTTTCAATAATTAGACACCCCTCCGGGGCGACCATCTAACTACTAGTAAGAAAGCCTAAAGTGATCAGGTTTAGGACAGACAATAATTCAAAACACATAAAAAAATATATGGGTACTCAGCTAATATCAGATTAAAACATATAATTCCCAAAGAGACTTAGATAGAAAGAAAATAGAATTCATAGATTATACATAATGTAAAACCCAAGCTATGGGAAAATTAGTTCATACCTGAAGGAAATAAACTAAAAGATTGAATAAATGACTTCATCTTACTCTCTACAATAACTCTAATCATAATAAACCTAAGGACTAATTTATGTGAGGCAAGGATTATTTACAAGAGATATAAGGGTGTATTTATAGGTGTTTAGAAGACATAATTCGTTTTCTTGGAGTGGAAGACAAGTAACTTGGACTCTAAGCCCAACTCAAATTCGTAACCCTAAAATATAGAAAAGGTAATAATCCGACACTGTTTTGTTTTGGCCATAACTACTTCAATACTTATCCTTTTGATGCGTTCCAATAGTCGAAATTGATCGTCTCGGAAATCTATTTAACGTTACTTCAGACCGTTCTTCCAAATTCCTGACCAATCTTGAGTTATGAGCCCTTTTGTGGTCGTGGGTATTGGAATTCAGATTTATTTGACAACTTTATCTTTCCATATCCTAGCTTTTCCTTTCTTTTATCCAATTTCCATGTATATCTTCTTTACTTTATCTCTTAGAATTGACTTGGTTTCTAATTAATCTCCATATATATCTTTAAAACTTCGAACTAAATAAATAATTAAACCCAATATGCTCTAAAATAATAATTCATTAAATCAAGATTAGAAATAGGAAAATGCAATATATCATGTGAGAATCGAGTAATTAAACACTAAAAATGATGTCTCTACTTAATATTAAATCATCACAAGTGGGGAGACATCACACTATAAAATAACGGTCCTTCAAATAGGAGAAAATAAAGTCTCGTAGTTGGAAGGTGGAAAGATAGTGAACAAGGTAATATAAAAGTACACAAGGTCTTTAGAGTTGTTATCATCCGTTTGGGATACTTGTGTTCATAGTGAAACCCTTTCATTAGTGAAGTATCCACATTGAAATAGTGGACACACCTTAGTGGGAACCAGGAACAAATCGTCTGTCTTTACTTCCACACTTGTATAACATACAACTTGCACCAATAATATAGAAATCATACATACACACTAAGTGTCCGTTTGGAAGTGTTTTTTTTTATAAGTACTTAAAAGTGGTTTTATAATTTTAAAAATGTTTTAGACCCAAAAGCACCTTTTTGAAGAAGCACCAAATTGGTTCTTCTCTAAAAAAACACTTAAGTGATTTTGGATTTTAAAATTATTTTCAATAATTTTTAAAGTTTAAATTATTATTCTACAAATAATTTTACTTTTAAATAAACATTTTCAAATGGGCCCTAATTTGTAATAATTTTATCTGGTGAACCACTTTTTATACCAAAACTATAGAATATTCTCAGCCCAAATATTATTTAAAATATAGTTGAACTCAAGGATAACATATAAAATAGGATGAATTGTTCCAATGACACAAAAACCTTTTTTTTCAATGACACAAAAGCCCACCAAAAGGAAACCTTCAAAGTTGCAAACCTAAACCTGCCTCCATTGTAACAAAATCGAAACCATTACTCTTATAATTCTTCTCAGTGTAATTTATTCTCAAATAAAATACTTTTAAGGCACATTCACATTCCAAATGTTGGATCTTCTCCATGGGATGAAGCAAGCAAAGAAACAAGAAATAGAAAACGAAAACAAACTCAGTTTCGTCTTTGTAACTGATCTTGTTTCAAAAAGGTAACTTATTTTGACAGAATTTTTCGTAATTTTATAAATTAAATTGTATTTTTTGGTTTAATTTTCTATCAAAAAGAATGTCAATTTGATGGGTACATGAAAACATAGAAATTCAAATTTGAACTTTCGTTATGTTTATAAATTAGTTTATACAATGTATAAATTGCTAATTTATTGATAGATGGTTTGGGTAGATTTGTTGTTGTTTGTTATATTTATTAAATATTTCTAATTAATTGAAATTCTATTAATAAATTTTTCAATTGTAATTTGTGCTAATCACAATAATTTATTTAATTTTTTAATTTTGTTTACAGAGAAATTAAAGATCGTTGGTCATTGCATTTCAATATAGAAAATCTTTTTTATAATTACTTTGGTAAGTCTTGTCTCTTCTATTAAATATTTGTTTTTACTGCTTTTGGTTGCTTTTGGGTTTTCTTTCTTCAAGTGTTTATAAACCATAATTTTATTACTTAGAATACGCAATACAATACAGGTTAATACAGAAGATTCTATGTAGCTAAATAAACTAGCATTCGTAAGTCATTTATTTATTTGCTTATTTCTCCATAAACTATCACAGGTAGGTAATTGATGCTATGCTGGTGATGATGGACGAGGAATACGGGAATGGAAAGATTAGATTACCGTGAAAAGTTAAATTTCAATGGGCCAGCTACTACGTGAGTAAATCCGTAAAACAAATATAAATGTTTTCTTATAGTAATGTGGCTTAATTATATCCTTTGATGTATTGTTTTAACAGCACTACGTTGAGGAGGAAACACTAGAAGAAGCGAGAAATGTGTTGGTAAAGGAGCCGTTTGCTAAGAATTGTGTTGAGCAAGATTATACGCTGCTCCTCGTTTTTGTAAAAGACGGGAAAAGTGGAAGTCACTGGAGCCTTATCGTGTACGACAGACCAAACAAGACGTTCAAACACTACAATTCAATATGCAACAAAGAAAAGGGATCGATTGGTTTAAAAACGGAGATTGCTTCAGAGAGATACAGAAATTACCTCGTGAAAGAAGTACTGCATGCAAATAATCAAAATTCTGAAGAAAAGTATCCAATAATCCATGTGAAATTGCCTCAGCAAGAGCAGGGGAGCTTGGACTGTGGGGTGTTCGTTTTGATATGGGCTAAACATGTTTACAGATCGGGCACAGTCGGGACCTATCAGTTAAAACCAAGTGTGATAAATGGGATGCGCGCGGAAATAGTGAGTAAATTGCTAAGGAGTGAAAAGTATTCCCGCAGCATTGCTTGCGTTTGAATGATTATGTAATAGTAAATTGTAGACTTATAAGTATTGATCTGTACTATTTTGAACTACGATGTCGTATTTCTTTTGATTATGTCGTACTATTTTGATTATAACTAGGTTGTAAAATTTCGAACATTTTGTGGTATTTTGTGGTATTTTGATCTAGTTTGTAACATTTTGTTATTCTGAACTATTTGAGTTTAAAAACTGAGCATGGAACATATGCTCAGTAAATAGTACTGAGTATTGTAGACATGATCAGTGAAAATACCTTAGTATGAGGTATATATGATCCGAGTCAAAGTACGGAGCATGAGACACATGCTTAGTACATATGCCTTAGTATGATATGTACTACAAAGTAAAAAACACTGAGCATAAGACAACACTCAGCACAAAGGTAATGATCAGTACAAAGTACTAAGCATAGGAAACTACTCAGTACAAAGTACTGAGCATAGGACATATACTCAGTACATGTGCCTTAGTATGATATGTGCACACTACAAGTCATAACACTGAGCATAAGACAACACTTGGAACAAGGTAATGATCAATACAAAGTACTGAGCATAGGAAACTATTCAGTACTTTTGTACTGAGCGCAGGACATATACTCAGTACATGTGCCTTAGTATGATATGTTCACACTACAAGTCATAACACTGAGCATAAGACAACACTTGGAACAAGTTAATGATCAGTACAAAGTACTGAGCATAGGAAACTACTCAGTACAAAGTACTGAGCACATGACACTAATCAGCACAAAGTACTGAGCGTAGGACACTAATCAGTACAAAGTACTGAGCATAGGACACTACTCAGTACAAAGTACTGAGCACAGGACACTACCCAGTATAAAGTGCTGAGCATAGAATAATACTCAGTACAAAGTACTGAGAATAGGGCTATACTCAGAACAAAACACTGAACATATGATGTATGCTCAGTAAAAAGTACTAAGCATTGGACAATACTAGTACAAAGTACTGAGCATAGGACAAAAATAAATGCAAATTACTGAGCATGGTCTCACTAATCCCCAAAACCTGTTACATAACACCAATACATTGAAATATCAATGAAAAAAAATCAAATCCAAATGTCTTTACAAGCAAAATTATCAAGTTCCAATCCAAATGTCCTTACAAAAAGTTTATTCTAACAAAAAAGAATCATATTGCAGCCCTGCATGTTCTGCGGTTGTGAGTTCCAATCCTGTGGCACCTTCCACACCGAATTATACGAACCGGTTTCTCGGTAAATGAACGGTAACGCTTGGAGTGAGGCCTGCCAGGTTGAACTTTACATGGAGGAGGACGGACAATTTCGGAATCGCCTAAGGGGACTTCTATTTCAAAAGTCGACATGGGAGGAATACTTTTTGCATACGAATCCCGGTAAGAAGAAACATGAAAATATGACTCGACGTATTCAAAAGGGTTTACAACACCAGCAGATGACAGTGCACAGATCGCGTGTTGGCAAGGGAAACCAAGCTCTTGCCATGAACAACATGAACATGTACGAGCAGCGATGTCTACAACCATAACGGGGTTAGAACCGACCTGGAAAAGATTAAGGTTTGACTGTTTAACACTCCACATAGAGCTAAGGCCAATATTGGTGTTATACATTGTCATGAAAGAGGGGCATAGTGGAGTGGTCCATTTAGATGAAGTTAAAGAACGATCGTAAAACCACTGCATCAGTTTTACACGCAAAGTGTCGATAAGCTGTGAAATAGGAAGACCCCTTTGATCTAATATCCAATAGTTGAACAATTCGACCGCGTTTGACGTCATTTCACCATACCGCCGGCCAGGGAAATGTGCATTCGCATAGTTCTCTTTCGGCAATGTACTAAGGAATGTGCGGAGTTGAGTTTTACCTTCAACAAGCCAGATATTCATAAAGTAATCAAAGTGTAGAATGTCCGGTGCGCGTGCAACTGTGTTCATAAGATGAACCATTCGATCACGGAAAAACGTAGAACCCTTCATTGCAACACGAAGATTTTTCTCTATATGTTTAACACAGAAACTATGGCTTTCGTTGGGGAACACAGATTTCACGGTGTTTAATAGTCCCGGTTTACGATCAGATATGAAGGTGAGTGGTCGCCCACTTACGAGAGGTTTCAAGAAAGTCAGGAATCCAGTCCAACTCACTGTGTCTTCACCGGGGACCACACCAAAAGCAACAGGGAACAACCCTGTATAAAACACAGAAAAAGTACTGAGCATATGGACAATGAACAAAATCTCACTGAGCATGGATCATATACTCAGCAATTTCACTGAGCATATATCATATACTCAGCAATTCCACTGAGCATGGATCATATACTCAGCAATTTTACTGAGCATGGATCATACTTTATTAATATATCGACTGATTAACATATAGGATCTTCAACTAACCTTGGTTACCGTCCTTAGCAGTAGCCACGACTAACATTCCCTTGTATTTGGATTTCAAGAAAGTCCCGTTCAAAAATATCATCAGACGACATGATCGAAATCCATCTATGGATGCTCCAAACGAGAAAAAACAACGGTGGAATACACGAGAAACAGGATCACACTCGACGGAAAAAACAGTATCCGGATCAAGCGCTTTAAGCTTCTCAAAATAAGTCTGCAAACGATTAAACGAGGATTCGATATCGCCGAATAGATGGTCCTTCGCCTTGTTGACGGTGCCCCAAGAAGTTTTGTAAGAAATATCGAAACCGTAGCTCTCCTTTAGAATAAACTGAATTTCTCTTGGCCTATGAGAAGGATTCGCATGAACCTCATCCGCAATAACATGAGATAATACGCTAGAGTCCAGCCTATCGTGGGACATCTTCTTGTAAACATGACCGCATGTATGAGTAGACCTATAAGTCCTCACGTACCAAAATCCGTTAGATTTCTCCAGAGAAACATAAACGTACCATTTGCAGCCCTTGCCAACCTTGTAAAAGCATTGAGCACTTATACGATTCTTATTGTTATGAATATAGTCAAAATCGAAGCCTTCGACTGCGGCTTGTTTACAAAGAGCAATGCGAAATTGTTCGGCACCGCCCATAAAACACTGCCCTGTATGTTGTAAGAGAGATTTCCACGAGTCGCTTCTTAAATCCTTAACTTTGTGTGTGAAAAAGGATGGAGCGGGGTCGGGCATGGAAGGGTCATGAATAGATTGTATAGGCACGGGTTGAATGAGCTGAACACTAGAACGGGATGAATCGGTATCGGGATTACTAAAAGGTAAGCTAGCTCGGTTGTCAGATACACAAATATCCATCTTATCGTAATTTCCACGATCCAAAATCCACTTGATCGTGGTGAAATCAGAGTCGTTCTCTAGTCTAGAATCCTTATAATCACCAATAGTATACGATAATCTAACAGAACCATCAAACGAACACCATCTGTTGACTACGAAATCCTTGATCGAATTGAAGTCAACCAGCTTGTTGAACGGCAAAAACACATGCTCTGCACCAGCCGTGAACATAACGAGAATATCGGAATCCATCTAGCTTGGAATTTTAGAACTCAGGAAACAATCACGAGTATACCATAAGTACTGAGCATGAATACAAACTATACACTGAGCATGTAAAACAAGTACACTGAGCATACATAAGTACTGAGCATACATGTTATAAAAGCTAATCTACTAAGCATGCATACAATAGTTCAAGTACTGAGCTCACATTAAACCTGTTGTATACATAAAAAAGTACTGAGCATGACAACAGACGCATGATACAAGTATAAACTACTGCGCACGCGTTAAACCGAAAGTGCTGAGCATGTGTACCATGAAAACCATGCACATACGTAAAAAAAAATCATAACACACTCAAAAATCTACTGAGCATAAGTCAAAAACACAGAATCATTGCGAATTAAAGCAAACAATGTAGTATAACAGGCTAACAGCAAAAAACACATAAACACATGACGAACACAAACAAATTGATGAAAAACAATATACAACTACTCGTACATGAATCAAATACATAAAAACACACAATTGCAGCAAAGATAAACACGTAACCTTATCAAATTCATAAAACCCAGCTAAAACCAGTAAAAAACATATAAAACACACGATGAACACAAAAAAATCAATGAAAAACTACTCGTACATGAAACAATGCATAAAACAAACAGTTGCAGCAAATTTAAACACATAATCTTATCAAATTCATAAAAGCCCAGCTAAAACAAGTAAAAAGGACAAAAAAAAGTACCTTACGTGATGTACACGATATAGAGAATAATAAAACTGCAAGCAATACAGCAGTACCGAGAAACGAGAGTAAGAAATAACACCGATAGATAGAAAGAGAGAGAGTGTGAGCGCCGATATATAGAGAGAGAAATAAGCTCCGATAGTGATGGCGAGAGCGTGGAACGAGAGAGTTTGGAGTTTAGACAGCTATGAGAGAGAGAGAGAGAGAGAGAGAGAGAGAGAGAGAGAGAGAGAGAGAGAGAGAGAGAGAGAGAGAGAGAGAGAGAGAGAGAGAGAGAGAGAGAATAACCGAAATCAAGTTAGAGTTAATTTTAGTTATGTGAGATTAAGGTTTAGGGTTTATAAAAGTATTATATATAGTGATTAAAAACATATGAGGGTATAACAGTAATAGGGTAAATAGCTATATAGTGTTAATTTATGGTTGAGGCCTTTAGTTAGAAGAGTTAATCCAAGGGGTCTTGTTAGGTCCCGGGGTGGTGTGGTCAAGACCCCTTGGGTAATAATCTCAAAAATTAATGCTTGACCTATAGTGCAATTAACTCAAACAAAATTAGTATATGGACTTGTAGTGAACTTAACTCAAAAAATGAATGAATGTTTTGCATAATATAGGGATGTATAGAGCAATTAACTAGAAAACTAATATGTGTATAGTGCAATTTTTTCATACTACAAGGACATATTAGTGCGCATTTAACTCAAAAAATATTATATAGGGATCTATATATAAAGAAATTATCTAAAATAAATAAATTTAGGGAGCTATAGTAAAACTTTTGCATAATATAAGACCTATAGTACAATTAACATAAAGACCCATGATGCAATTTTTTATACTATAGGTACCTATATTGTAAATTTTGCATATTATAGGACATATGGTGCAATTGAGTCGAACAAATTATTATATAGACTTACAGTGCAATTAAATCGTAATAATAAATTAGGACCTATAGTGCAATTAGCTTGGCAAAGAATCAAAATTGTTTCTGGCCCCCAAACATAAATTTTTGACTCCGGCCGTCAAAATTAATTTCATGTTTTTACCGGTATTACAAAAATAAAAATGGCTTAAATACTCTCATAATCATATTCAGATATTCTATAATTTTTTTCATTGGTCTTAATTTCGTAAAATTTCCATGCTGAAATTTGACGGTAAATGATTGGAGATCTTCAGTGGAAAGTTTACCTCGTGTTACTTGATGAAGGGGTTGGATTTCTTATATGTCCCTAAAGATAAGACTGAGGAAGCAGTTTGGAAGAATTTGACAGTTTGGGATTGATTAGTTTGCAACAAGCTCCTTCGAATTACGTACAGTGTTGGGTTGGGCTTTATCTACAAACGTCCTATGTATGTATCTATGTAGGTGCTTATGTGAATATATACTTTATTTAATAGTTTAGTTCAAAATCTAGAATGAACAAAAAGAGAAAGTGCTATCTACTTATGATTACACAAATAATCCGAAGATACACATAAAATTTAATAAAAATAACATCATTTTGAGTAACAGATTTCAGGTGTTACAAGAGGCTGAGAATATCAAGGTGATAATGAATCTAAAACATGGACTCCACCTTTACAAAATAAGTTTAAGATAAATTATGACGCAGATTTCAAAAATAAGAAGGCTGCATTATCTATTATTGTTAGAAACACTAATCATAAGGTTCTTAAAAATGCAACTTGGAAAATTGTAGCAGAAACACCTAAAGAGGCTAAAGTTTTAGGAGTTCTCAAGACGTGTGAAGCAACAAGAGATTACCCAGTTAGCTTCTTGCTGACATGTGTAATATCACTTACTCCTCCATCTTGAGAGGTGCTAACGGTCCTACTAATGGGTTGCAAAATAGTTCCTTAATGATAAACTGTTTGGCAACTAGGACACTTGCTTCCCCCCCCGTTAGCTTTTTTGTTTGTAATGTACAATTCTCCACGAGGTATTAGATAAACTCTCTATTTTTAATATATATGTTTCTATTGGAAAAAAGGCTTCCATAGTGAACTTTGAAGTTAGTATAAGATAAACAATCTAGTTTCTAGCAAGGAGATGTAAATAAACTAAGGTCTATATGGCGTTGTATGTTTTAACTTAGTCGTATTAGAGAGATATTCATCCATTACCAGAAGATTTTCTTACTATCATAAATTGAATTTAAGCTGTATATCCTCCATTTTCCTAAAAAAAAGGAGATTGAGATTTTAGGTAAACCCTTAACAACCTCAAGTTCAAACTATCCTGTTGAATTTATAATAATTTGTCGAAATATGGGGTATAAATTAAAGATTTGACATTCATATTGTAACACCCCAATGAATCATACACGGTTCAGGATCATGTATAAGTTGATTTAATATGTTTGGACAGTTCAAAAAGAAATATTCTATCAAGAGACCTATATTAAAAAACTTCAATCGTTTAAGAAATCTACCAGAACTGAAGAAATACAATAATTTGTGATTAGATATGATTTGAATCACTTTTAAGATAGAATCCAATTGCTTTTTTCATTTTTTATATAACAAGATTCTTAAAGGTAATATCAAGAAATACAAAGATTGCCATGCTCTTATACAATTCATGGGATAATTCAGGGGGGAGGAATTTCATGGAGACAATGTTTCGATAAATAACTCTTTAAATAAATTTATGGTTTCCGTAGCTATCATATTTAGATGTTTCAGTTACGAATTAGACATAAATTATTTAAATATTCCTAGATTGCGCAATTAGAGAAATCGAATTCGATGATTTTGTTGGTTGTATTAGCTTGTCAAAGTTGTTGTACCTAGTGTCATATATATGTGAAGTGTGACTCAGTGTATTTGACTTAGTTAACTTCTAATCTTCACGGGCTTGGACTTCTTATTGGACTTATGGGCTTTTAATAATACGACGATATATTTTTTAATAAAGGTTGGTTGAGTGTGAACCATTGATCATAATAAAGATGGACGGTTGAGATCTAAACCCTACCTAACCCATGCATAAGAAACTCTTCTTCAGAACTCGACTTATTCTCTTGTTCTCTTATTTTTCAATATTTTCTCTCATCTCTCAAAAATAAACTTAGGGTTTATCATCTCGATTAAAGTGTGAAAACCTTTGTAATAAGTAGTATAATCTTTGTATAACAAGAATTATCGTGATTCTTATTTAGATAGCCATCGTAGTTAGTTGTTGGATAGATAGATTGGTTGATAGCTTGATGGTTTCGGTTTGGTTATTTAAATATTATTGAGTAACAAGTGTAATCTGTAAACAACGGTGGTTATAGTGGATCAACCCTCTCTCATCGGAGTCCAACGTGGACGTGGACATTTTGCCGATCCACGATAACTCTTGTTCTAAACTCTTTCTGAAAACTATTTTGAGTTTCGATCTAAAATTCCAACATTTTTAGAACAATAATTATTGTTGAACAAAAGAATTTGATCAATTTTTTTTTGTATATAGAAGAGCGAAAGGTAACTTTTCCTACATCGAAACTTTTTTTGTTAAAGTTATTTATTATCCTCGTGATCTATCTAGTTCCATAAAAACTACTTCTTCCCTTAAATCCTATGTAACTGATAAAATTAGAGTTAATCTCCACATACACCACCCCATATAATCTAAGGGACTGTGGTTAGTGGGATATAACACTAGTTAATAATCATTTTTCTATACAAATGATATGTTCGGTGAATCTTAGATGGATGTAGATGACGATTCTAGAGTCTATATTCAATTTATATATTCAGTGAATTTCAGCTGGATTTATTGTATTCCACCAATATTTGTATTTAATACGTTTGTAAATTTTTAAAACTGATATATTTGGTGAATCTTAGCTGGATGTATTGTATACAACAAAGTGATATTACGTAAATATAATTTGTGAAGATAAAGTCTGACTGAATTCTTTGATAGATAATGATGAAGATTCTAGAGTTGTAAATATTACGCCAATATTTGTATTTGATACATGTGTAAATTTTTAAATTCCAAAATTTAATCAATGTAATTAAAATTTGAATCTAAATCTTAGGTTTATATTAGTAAATATTGATTCTAAGATTATTATAAATTTTTTTGGACGCTATCGTATAAGACTTGGAAAGATTTGTTTTCAATAGGTGTTAGATAAGTGATGTTTGCCAATTATATATCAATTTATTAATAAATTATTAATAAAATTATCAAAATACCCTTAACATATAAAGATAAAAACATATCCCAATTTAATTTTTTCCCCTTTTGTTTTTCTTCTCTCCATGTTTTGATTCCACCAATCAAATACGTTGATGACAACAATTTACACCATCGATCACAAACTATGATGTCGTTTTCTCATCTCTCCTCTTCATATATAAAGACAAAAACATACCCCAATTTTATTAACTTTACCTTTTTGTTTTTCTTCTCTTCCTGTTTTGATTCAACCAATAATACGTCGATGACAACAATCTACACCATCATCACAAACTATGATGCCATTTTCTCATCCCTCCTCTTAATATATAAAGACAAAAACATATCCCAATTTTATTTTTATTTTTCTTTCCCTTTTTGTTTTTCTTCTCTCCCTGTTTCGATTCCACCAATCGAATACGTTGATGGCAACAATCTACACCATCATCACAAACTTTGATGTCGTTTTCTCATCTCTCTTCTTAATACCTATAATGCAAAAACTAAATTATAGGTCCTACATTATGTTAAAATTGTACTATAAATCTTGATTTTAATTTATTTTTAATTAAATACTCTACTAAATATTCTTATTATCAATATTGATGTTAATTTATTTTTAATTAATTATATTATATGTCCCTATATTATACTAAATGACATAGATTTTTAATACAAAAAAGTAAAAAGTTCACACAAATAACAAAAAAAAAAGTTTAATAAAAATAATATTAAAAAATTTGAAAGACAAATGAAGTCCTTGACAATATGGAGGGACCATAAGATATTGTAGAAAAAGAAACCAAAGTTAGGTGGCTAGTGTAACTTTCCCATGTAGGTCCCAATATTATTTTTGTAAATTAGTTGCGCTCTAGGTCTCTATATTTAATTGCAATATAGGTTCTTGGAAAAAATCACTATAGGTCTCTATATTATTTATTTTGATTTAATTGCATTATAGATTCTTATATTTTTGGAAATTCACTATAGGTCCCTATATTATGCAAAAACTGCACTCTTTGTCCCTAAACAATTTTTTTAAAGATAATTTCACTATAAGTTCTTATATATTTTGCATGACCTGCACCATAGGTCCCTATATTAATCTTGTTTCTGACCATTTTCTTCATTTTATGACTCATGTTCTTATGATATTTATCAATTGTATATACCAGATTTCTTATGGTCGATGCACGCTAGAAGTAGTAAAAAGGATTGTGAGATGGAATTATTTATCATACAAAGTGGTCGGTATGAAAATGGTTGACCCGGGCAAACGAAAGGCGTTAAAATCTCGTCTCTGTGCTGAGGTAAATCGACAACTGCATTGATTGGAAGAGGTCCCGACACTGAACCACTCGTTACAAATCCGGCTAAGTTGTCTAGCAAGGGTAGTCCTTAAGTTTTCCATGATATTACACTTTCTCTTAAATTTCTTTATGCTGGGATTATTTCGGTAATTTATGATTTAATGATTTTTTTATCGTCAATGTGAAATTATGTCTGGACAATTATTTTTTATGTGAATTTACTAGCATTGGTATTGTCTGGGTGAGTGTCGTTTCTATACTTTTTGGAAACGAAAAATCAATACCCAAAAAACATTATACAGGGATCTATAATGCAAAGTTTCATACTATAGGGATATATAATGCAATCAATTAAAATATAATTACTGTAGAGACCTATAGTAACTAAAAAAATTAATACATAGACTTATAGTGCAATTAAGTCAGAAAATAAATAGGAACCTATATTATACTTAAAATTTTGCATAATATTGGGACTTATTATACATTTAACTAAAAAAAACTAATATAGGAACCTATAGTGAATTTTTTGCATAATATAGATTCTATAGTGTAATTAACCATAACTATTACAAGATTAAAATGCAATTTTTTCATTATATAGGAAACTATTGTGCAATTTTTACATACTATAAAGACCTACGGTGCAATCCACACAAAATAAATTAATATCTAGACTTATAGTACAATTGGCTCAAAATAATAATAATTTAGAGATCTAAGTGCAATTAGTTTGATTAGAATCGAATTGTAACTCCCATATGGATCATACTCAATTCAGGACCGTGTATTAGTTGGTGAGTATGTTTGGACAGATCAAACAAAAATATTCTATCAAAAGACCTATTTTAAAAATTCTTCAATATTTTAAGAGTTCTATCAGAACTAAAGAAATACAATCATGTGTGATTAGATATTATTAATCACCCTTAAGATAGAATTCAATCGCTTAATTTTTTTATTTGTTACCAAACAAGATTCTCTAAATTAAAGATTTTCAGGTTTTCAAAAAATTCATTCAGAGGGGACGAATTTCAAAGGAATAATATCTCGGCAAATAACTCCTTACATAATTTTATGTTTTCGTAGCTCAACATATTTTGGGTATATTGACGCCGCTCTCAATTAGCACAACTATTAGGTTGACTATTAAACCATCACATATCAGGTGATGACTCAAATGCTATTGTGTAATATTGTAATTGGTTATATATATACTTTCTGTTTTTACTAATAAAGGATTCAAGATACAACCTTACGTGAACTATTTAATAATGATTTTTATTGTACAAATGAGGATAAAAATAGTTAAGATATATATTATTAATCCACATGATGATGAAAACCTTAGATTTATACTACACGGACGTAACACGTATCTTTGGTGAGTTGTCATTAGTATATATTTTGTTAGACGGTGCAAAGTCTAACTGAACCCTGTGATGGATCATGATGACGATTCTCTATCTTGCATATCATATATTCGGTGAATCTTTACTAGATACATGATATGCGACATAGTGATTACGTTAATATTTAAATTTAATGTGTGTCAATTTTCAAGTCCTGAAATTTAATTAATGTAACTAAAACTTTAAATCTAAATCCTAAATTCATATTTGTAATTTTGGATCCTAAAATTACTGTTAAATTGTTTGGGAGCTATCATAATATAAGATTTGGAAAAATTATTTTTTCAATAGGTGTAAAATAAGTGTTCTGTATCCATTAAATATTAATTATTAACATATTATTATAATACCCACCCTTAATATAACAAAAACATATCAAAATTTATTTCTCTTTCCTTTTTCTATTTCTTCTCCTACTTTTTGCCTCTTCTTGCTCCGATTACCATTTACCAAATACGTCGATAACCACCCTTTATACCGCTATCACCTATTATGAAACCATTTATCATTTCCATTATAGGTCCCTATATTATGTAAAAACTATTATAGGTCCTAAATTATGCAAAAATTGTACTATAAATCTTGATATTAATTTGTTTTAATTAGTTCCTATATAATACAAATACTATATAACTTTAATAAAAAAATAAAAAATCAAAGTCTAATGAGATAAATTTTATAGATTATTACCCAAGGGGTCTTGAAGACACCACCTCAAGACCCAACAACACCGGTTGACTTTCTTTTTCTTACTAAAGGCCACAAACTAAATTTAAAACTAGAGTCCAAAATTTCAATTACTATTGTACTCTCTTTTGTTTCTTTTACCCTATATATACCAATATTTATATTCACATTTTCTTTTCAAACATAAAATAATATTTTCTCTTTCCCTTCTCCTGCAATCACCCGTAACCTACTTTTCCCTTTTTCTTCTTTCTCTCTCACGAACCACAACCAATATTCATCTGCTCTATTAATGAGTTCATCTCCTGCACAATAAATCAGTGTGAAGATGCGCTCAAGCGAAGATGCTCGTGAACACGAGTTCGTTGGTGTCCAGCTTCAGACCGCCGCGCTAGAAAATCCGCTGAAGATCTTGCCGTGAAGATTTCTTCTTGAGCTGCAGCCATGGCATCTTCTCCATTCGTGTAGCTCAGAGCTTTAATGGTGAATCACCGTTCATTCGTTGTTGTACGAACCAGATCTGCCTCACATCCGCTCTGGTGAAGACTTCTGCGGTGATTTGAGGGGGAGGAGAAGAAGCTTGGTTCGCAGGTGTTCAAACTTCGCAAAGTTGGAGCTCAGATCTGCCAGGATATGGTTTCGTTCATGTTCAAGCTTTGTAGGTGTTCAAGCTTCATGGATCTCCCATGGTGAAGACTAAGTACTTTACAACTATGCTCAGTACTTTACAGCTATGCTCAGTACTTTACAGAGCTTGAAACGTCAAAATCTGGCTCATCGATTAAACCAAGAGCTTGCTTGCTGTTTTTTTTTTATATTTTTTCTTTTTTCTTTCTGTCGTGCTCAGTAAGAATTTTGTTTTTTTTGTTTAAGTTCTTGTAGGAATATGTATATATAGAGATAGTTGGGTTTTCAGTGTATGCAACTACTTACAAAATGTTGGTGATGTTGATTTTTTGTGTTAATCAAGAAATTATTTGAACTAAATAACTTTTGTCTAAATGCTCAGCAGTTTACAGATTATACGAGAAATGCTCATTATGTTTACTGATTATACGAGAAACGCTTAGCAAGTACTAAGCATGCCCAATAATGTTACTAAGCAAACGAGCATGCTCAGTAAAGTCACTCAACAAAAAAATTCGAATACTCAACATCTTTTTTCGACACTCAGAACTTTTTCCGATACTCAACAACTTTTTTTCATGCTCAGTAGCTCATGTTCAGTAACTTTTTTCATGCTCAATACTCCAGGCTCAGAACTTTTTTCCAGGCTAAGTACTTTTTCCGGTGGTGGCTGGCGGTGATCGGTGGTTGTGGTCGAAGCTGGAAATTATTGATTGTTAATGAAGGAAGAGAGAGAAAAATAATAAAGGAGGAGAGAGATTAATGATAATGGAGGAGAGAGAATAATGGTAGTGGAGGAGAGAGAATAATATATTTTTTGTCTTATATGCACTAGAAGGGTAGTAATGACATTGAACATCTTATTGGTCTCTAAGAAGGATAGAGGAATTGACTAGCTTTTTGTGGCACTACAATAATCTCTAAGACCCCATGGGTAATTGACCCTAAATTGTAGAAATTAGAAGAACAAATAAATATTCTGACAATTTTAGAGGGATCACAATATTTAAGGCCACCTTACAAATTTGCTAGGTGGCCCTGAGCATAGTATAACTCTATGACCTACTGACAGGTCCCAATAACATTTTTATAAGTTATTTAAATCTAGATGCTTATGTATTTCGATTTAATTTCACTATATGTCCCTATATTGATTTTTTAGTTAATTGCACTAGTTCCCCATATCATGCAAAAATTGCATTATATGTCCTTATATAATTTTTTTGTTAGTTGCACTATAGGTCCCTATATTTTTCATAAACTGCACTATAGGTCCCTAAATAATTTTATTTCTTCTCATTCTTTTCTATGACTACTGACAATAGTCGTTTTTTGTTGGTCTATTAATCCATTCATGATTTGTTCCCACTATTCTAGAAGACGAGAAGCCCAATCCTTGTAATTCTGAAAGAAGATTGTGATTTTTGCTAATATGTTAATCTAATCTTGCAATATGCCCAGCCTACTTGAATGGAAATGAAACCAAAGTAGAAAGCAAATTCAACAAGAAGTCTACGTAACGTCTAGGAAAAATACCTATCACTATGGTGTTGCCTAGGGTGTGATAAATTAATATAATAAAAGATAGATAAACGATGCACAAATCACCCTAGACTAGTACGGTACTGCAAGTATTACATGCCGTATGCAAGTTTTAATGATAAGAAGAATTCGTTCTCAGGGAATTAGTGTGTTATACGAATGAGCAAATAATTAGGAGTAGCAATTAATAATTAAAAGACAAAAACTAAAGAAGAATAAATCGGTAGATGATTAATTAACTAATTAAAAGTAAAGACAATAAAATATATACGAGAGAATATGAGATGAGAGATATAGCTTAAGTTTTGCTAGTATGCACTAATCCTTCTATTTCTTTCTATCAAATTCTAGTTAATAAGGGAGATAATAACTCTTAAATACTTAGTCAGGACTCTAAATTGCCAAACCTTAGACTTTGAGAGCGACTAAGGGGGCTACGACACAACCACGAGGCAGTCTAAACTTAGGGTTATAAAGCGCCACCAGGGCCCTAAGCAATACAATTCCTTCAATTGGTGATATGGTGATTAAAACAAACCCTAATGACTATCTAGTTAGAATCGGTGTTGTCAGGACCAATATCGGATACTAGACGTTATGTGGTGTTTCAATAATTAGACACCCCTCCGGGGCGACCATCTAACTACTAGTAAGAAAGCCTAAAGTGATCAGGTTTAGGACAGACAATAATTCAAAACACATAAAAAAATATATGGGTACTCAGCTAATATCAGATTAAAACATATAATTCCCAAAGAGACTTAGATAGAAAGAAAATAGAATTCATAGATTATACATAATGTAAAACCCAAGCTATGGGAAAATTAGTTCATACCTGAAGGAAATAAACTAAAAGATTGAATAAATGACTTCATCTTACTCTCTACAATAACTCTAATCATAATAAACCTAAGGACTAATTTATGTGAGGCAAGGATTATTTACAAGAGATATAAGGGTGTATTTATAGGTGTTTAGAAGACATAATTCGTTTTCTTGGAGTGGAAGACAAGTAACTTGGACTCTAAGCCCAACTCAAATTCGTAACCCTAAAATATAGAAAAGGTAATAATCCGACACTGTTTTGTTTTGGCCATAACTACTTCAATACTTATCCTTTTGATGCGTTCCAATAGTCGAAATTGATCGTCTCGGAAAGCTATTTAACGTTACTTCAGACCGTTCTTCCAAATTCCTGACCAATCTTGAGTTATGAGCCCTTTTGTGGTCGTGGGTATTGGAATTCAGATTTATTTGACAACTTTATCTTTCCATATCCTAGCTTTTCCTTTCTTTTCTCCAATTTCCATGTATATCTTCTTTACTTTATCTCTTAGAATTGACTTGGTTTCTAATTAATCTCCATATATATCTTTAAAACTTCGAACTAAATAAATAATTAAACCCAATATGCTCTAAAATAATAATTCATTAAATCAAGATTAGAAATAGGAAAATGCAATATATCATGTGAGAATCGAGTAATTAAACACTAAAAATGATGTCTCTACTTAATATTAAATCATCACAAGTGGGGAGACATCACACTATAAAATAACGGTCCTTCAAATAGGAGAAAATAAAGTCTCGTAGTTGGAAGGTGGAAAGATAGTGAACAAGGTAATATAAAAGTACACAAGGTCTTTAGAGTTGTTATCATCCGTTTGGGATACTTGTGTTCATAGTGAAACCCTTTCATTAGTGAAGTATCCACATTGAAATAGTGGACACACCTTAGTGGGAACCAGGAACAAATCGTCTGTCTTTACTTCCACACTTGTATAACATACAACTTGCACCAATAGTATAGAAATCATACATACACACTAAGTGTCCGTTTGGAAGTGTTTTTTTTTATAAGTACTTAAAAGTGGTTTTATAATTTTAAAAATGTTTTAGACCCAAAAGCACCTTTTTGAAGAAGCACCAAATTGGTTCTTCTCTAAAAAAACACTTAAGTGATTTTGGATTTTAAAATTATTTTCAATAATTTTTAAAGTTTAAATTATTATTCTACAAATAATTTTACTTTTAAATAAACATTTTTAAATGGGCCCTAATTTGTAATAATTTTATCTGGTGAACCACTTTTTATACCAAAACTATAGAATATTCTCAGCCCAAATATTATTTAAAATATAGTTGAACTCAAGGATAACATATAAAATAGGATGAATTGGTCCAATGACACAAAAACTTTTTTTTTCAATGACACAAAAGCCCACCAAAAGGAAACCTTCAAAGTTGCAAACCTAAACCTGCCTCCATTGTAACAAAATCGAAACCATTACTCTTATAATTCTTCTCAGTGTAATTTATTCTCAAATAAAATACTTTTAAGGCACATTCACATTCCAAATGTTGGATCTTCTCCATGGGATGAAGCAAGCAAAGAAACAAGAAATAGAAAACGAAAACAAACTCAGTTTCGTCTTTGTAACTGATCTTGTTTCAAAAAGGTAACTTATTTTGACAGAATTTTTCGTAATTTTATAAATTAAATTGTATTTTTTGGTTTAATTTTCTATCAAAAAAAATGTCAATTTGATGGGTACATGAAAACATAGAAATTCAAATTTGAACTTTCGTTATGTTTATAAATTAGTTTATACAATGTATAAATTGCTAATTTATTGATAGATGGTTTGGGTAACTTTGTTGTTGTTTGTTATATTTATTAAATATTTCTAATTAATTGAAATTCTATTAATAAATTTTTCAATTGTAATTTGTGCTAATCACAATAATTTATTTAATTTTTTAATTTTGTTTACAGAGAAATTAAAGATCGTTGGTCATTGCATTTTAATATAGAAAACCTTTTTTATAATTACTTTGGTAAGTCTTGTCTCTTCTATTAAATATTTGTTTTTACTGCTTTTGGTTGCTTTTGGGTTTTCTTTCTTCAAGTGTTTATAAACCATAATTTTATTACTTAGAATACGCAATACAATACAGGTTAATACAGAAGATTCTATGTAGCTAAATAAACTAGCATTCGTAAGTCATTTATTTATTTGCTTATTTCTCCATAAACTATCACAGGTAGGTAATTGATGCTATGCTGGTGATGATGGACGAGGAATACGGGAATGGAAAGATTAGATTACCGTGAAAAGTTAAATTTCAATGGGCCAGCTACTACGTGAGTAAATCCGTAAAACAAATATAAATGTTTTCTTATAGTAATGTGGCTTAATTATATCCTTTGATGTATTGTTTTAACAGCACTACGTTGAGGAGGAAACACTAGAAGAAGCGAGAAATGTGTTGGTAAAGGAGCCGTTTGCTAAGAATTGTGTTGAGCAAGATTATACGCTGCTCCTCGTTTTTGTACGGGAAAAGTGGAAGTCACTGGAGCCTTATCGTGTACGACAGACCAAACAAGACGTTCAAACACTACAATTCAATATGCAACAAAGAAAAGGGATCGATTGGTTTAAAAACGGAGATTGCTTCAGAGAGATACAGAAATTACCTCGTGAAAGAAGTACTGCATGCAAATAATCAAAATTCTGAAGAAAAGTATCCAATAATCCATGTGAAATTGCCTCAGCAAGAGCAGGGGAGCTTGGACTGTGGGGTGTTCGTTTTGATATGGGCTAAACATGTTTACAGATCGGGCACAGTCGGGACCTATCAGTTAAAACCAAGTGTGATAAATGGGATGCGCGCGGAAATAGTGAGTAAATTGCTAAGGAGTGAAAAGTATTCCCGCAGCATTGCTTGCGTTTGAATGATTATGTAATAGTAAATTGTAGACTTATAAGTATTGATCTGTACTATTTTGAACTACGATGTCGTATTTCTTTTGATTATGTCGTACTATTTTGATTATAACTAGGTTGTAAAATTTCGAACATTTTGTGGTATTTTGTGGTATTTTGATCTAGTTTGTAACATTTTGTTATTCTTAACTATTTGAGTTTAAAAACTGAGCATGGAACATATGCTCAGTAAATAGTACTGAGTATTGTAGACATGATCAGTGAAAATACCTTAGTATGAGGTATATATGATCCGAGTCAAAGTACGGAGCATGAGACACATGCTTAGTACATATGCCTTAGTATGATATGTACTACAAAGTAAAAAACACTGAGCATAAGACAACACTCAGCACAAAGGTAATGATCAGTACAAAGTACTAAGCATAGGAAACTACTCAGTACAAAGTACTGAGCATAGGACATATACTCAGTACATGTGCCTTAGTATGATATGTGCACACTACAAGTCATAACACTGAGCATAAGACAACACTTGGACAAGGTAATGATCAATACAAAGTACTGAGCATAGGAAACTATTCAGTACTTTTGTACTGAGCGCAGGACATATACTCAGTACATGTGCCTTAGTATGATATGTTCACACTACAAGTCATAACACTGAGCATAAGACAACACTTGGAACAAGTTAATGATCAGTACAAAGTACTGAGCATAGGAAACTACTCAGTACAAAGTACTGAGCACATGACACTAATCAGCACAAAGTACTGAGCGTAGGACACTAATCAGTACAAAGTACTGAGCACAGGACACTACTCAGTACAAAGTACTGAGCACTGGACACTACCCAGTATAAAGTGCTGAGCATAGAATAATACTCAGTACAAAGTACTGGGAATAGGGCTATACTCAGAACAAAACACTGAACATATGATGTATGCTCAGTAAAAAGTACTAAGCATTGGACAATACTAGTACAAAGTACTGAGCATAGGACAAAAATAAATGCAAATTACTGAGCATGGTCTCACTAATCCCCAAAACCTGTTACATAACACCAATACATTGAAATATCAATGAAAAAAATCAAATCCAAATGTCTTTACAAGCAAAATTATCAAGTTCCAATCCAAATGTCCTTACAAAAAGTTTATTCTAACAAAAAAGAATCATATTGCAGCCCTGCATGTTCTGCGGTTGTGAGTTCCAATCCTGTGGCACCTTCCACACCGAATTATACGAACCGGTTTCTCGGTAAATGAACGGTAACGCTTGGAGTGAGGCCTGCCAGGTTGAACTTTACATGGAGGAGGACGGACAATTTCGGAATCGCCTAAGGGGACTTCTATTTCAAAAGTCGACATGGGAGGAATACTTTTTGCATACGAATCCCGGTAAGAAGAAACATGAAAATATGACTCGACGTATTCAAAAGGGTTTACAACACCAGCAGATGACAGTGCACAGATCGCGTGTTGGCAAGGGAAACCAAGCTCTTGCCATGAACAACATGAACATGTACGAGCAGCGATGTCTACAACCATAACGGGGTTAGAACCGACCTGGAAAAGATTAAGGTTTGACTGTTTAACACTCCACATAGAGCTAAGGCCAATATTGGTGTTATACATTGTCATGAAAGAGGGGCATAGTGGAGTGGTCCATTTAGATGAAGTTAAAGAACGATCGTAAAACCACTGCATCAGTTTTACACGCAAAGTGTCGATAAGCTGTGAAATAGGAAGACCCCTTTGATCTAATATCCAATAGTTGAACAATTCGACCGCGTTTGACGTCATTTCACCATACCGCCGGCCAGGGAAATGTGCATTCGCATAGTTCTCTTTCGGCAATGTACTAAGGAATGTGTGGAGTTGAGTTTTACCTTCAACAAGCCAGATATTCATAAAGTAATCAAAGTGTGGAATGTCCGGTGCGCGTGCAACTGTGTTCATAAGATGAACCATTCGATCACGGAAAAACGTAGAACCCTTCATTGCAACACGAAGTTTTTTCTCTATATGTTTAAGACAGAAACTATGGCTTTCGTTGGGGAACACAGATTTCACGGTGTTTAATAGTCCCGGGTTACGATCAGATATGAAGGTGAGTGGTCGCCCACTTACGAGAGGTTTCAAGAAAGTCAGGAATCCAGTCCAACTCACTGTGTCTTCACCGGGGACCACACCAAAAGCAACAGGGAACAACCCTGTATAAAACACAGAAAAAGTACTGAGCATATGGACAATGAACAAAATCTCACTGAGCATGGATCATATACTCAGCAATTTCACTGAGCATATATCATATACTCAGCAATTCCACTGAGCATGGATCATATACTCAGCAATTTTACTGAGCATGGATCATACTTTATTAATATATCGACTGATTAACATATACAGATCTTCAACTAACCTTGGTTACCGTCCTTAGCAGTAGCCACGACTAACATTCCCTTGTATTTGGATTTCAAGAAAGTCCCGTTCAAAAATATCATCAGACGACATGATCGAAATCCAGCTATGGATGCTCCAAACGAGAAAAAACAACGGTGGAATACACGAGAAACAGGATCACACTCGACGGAAAAAACAGTATCCGGATCAAGCGCTTTAAGCTTCTCAAAGTAAGTCTGCAAACGATTAAACGAGGATTCGATATCGCCGAATAGATGGTCCTTCGCCTTGTTGACGGTGCCCCAAGAAGTTTTGTAAGAAATATCGAAACCGTAGCTCTCCTTTAGAATAAACGAATTTCTCTTGGCCTATGAGAAGGATTCGCATGAACCTCATCCGCAATAACATGAGATAATACGCTAGAGTCCAGCCTATCGTGGGACATCTTCTTGTAAACATGACCGCATGTATGAGTAGACCTATAAGTCCTCACGTACCAAAATCCGTTAGATTTCTACAGAGAAACATAAACGTACCATTTGCAGCCCTTGCCAACCTTGTAAAAGCATTGAGCACTTATACGATTCTTATTGTTATGAATATAGTCAAAATCGAAGCCTTCGACTGCGGCTTGTTTACAAAGAGCAATGCGAAATTGTTCGGCACCGCCCATAAAACACTGCCCTGTATGTTGTAAGAGAGATTTCCACGAGTCGCTTCTTAAATCCTTAACTTTGTGTGTGAAAAAGGATGGAGCGGGGTCGGGCATGGAAGGGTCATGAATAGATTGTATAGGCACGGGTTGAATGAGCTGAACACTAGAACGGGATGAATCGGTATCGGGATTACTAAAAGGTAAGCTAGCTCGGTTGTCAGATACACAAATATCCATCTTATCGTAATTTCCACGATCCAAAATCCACTTGATCGTGGTGAAATCAGAGTCGTTCTCTAGTCTAGAATCCTTATAATCACCAATAGTATACGATAATCTAACAGAACCATCAAACGAACACCATCTGTTGACTACGAAATCCTTGATCGAATTGAAGTCAACCAGCTTGTTGAACGGCAAAAACACATGCTCTGCACCAGCCGTGAACATAACGAGAATATCGGAATCCATCTAGCTTGGAATTTTAGAACTCAGGAAACAATCACGAGTATACCATAAGTACTGAGCATGAATACAAACTATACACTGAGCATGTAAAACAAGTACACTGAGCATACATAAGTACTGAGCATACATGTTATAAAAGCTAATCTACTAAGCATGCATACAATAGTTCAAGTACTGAGCTCACATTAAACCTGTTGTATACATAAAAAAGTACTGAGCATGACAACAGACGCATGATACAAGTATAAACTACGAAACCATGCACATACGTAAAAAAAAATCATAACACACTCAAAAATCTACTGAGCATAAGTCAAAAACACAGAATCATTGCGAATTAAAGCAAACAATGTAGTATAACAGGCTAACAGCAAAAAACACATAAACACATGACGAACACAAAACAAATTGATGAAAAACAATATACAACTACTCGTACATGAATCAAATACATAAAAACACACAATTGCAGCAAAGATAAACACGTAACCTTATCAAATTCATAAAACCCAGCTAAAACCAGTAAAAAAACATATAAAAACACACGATGAACACAAAAAAATCAATGAAAAAACTACTCGTACATGAAACAATGCATAAAACAAACAGTTTGCAGCAAATTTAAACACATAATCTTATCAAATTCATAAAAGCCCAGCTAAAACAAGTAAAAAGGACAAAAAAAGTACCTTACGTGATGTACACGATATAGAGAATAATAAAACTGCAAGCAATACAGCAGTACCGAGAAACGAGAGTAAGAAATAACACCGATAGATAGAAAGAGAGAGAGTGTGAGCGCCGATATATAGAGAGAGAAATAAGCTCCGATAGTGATGGCGAGAGCGTGGAACGAGAGAGTTATGGAGTTTGGACAGCTATGAGAGAGAGAGAGAGAGAGAGAGAGAGAGAGAGAGAGAGAGAGAGAGAGAGAAAGAGAGAGAGAGAGAGAGAGAGAGAGAGAGAGAGAGAGAGAGAGAGAGAGAGAGAGAGAGATGAGAGAGAGAGAGAGAGAGAGAGAGAGAGAGGAGAGAGAGAGAGAGAGAGATAGATAGAGAGAGAGAGAGAGAGAGAGAGAGAAAGAATCAAGTTAGAGTTAATTTTAGTTATGTGAGATTAAGGTTTAGGTTTATAAAAGTATTATATATAGTGATTAAAAACATATGAGGGTATAACAGTAATAGGGTAAATAGCTATATAGTGTTAATTTATGGTTGAGGCCTTTAGTTAGAAGAGTTAATCCAAGGGGTCTTGTTAGGTCCCGGGGTGGTGTGGTCAAGACCCCTTGGGTAATAATCTCAAAAATTAATGCTTGACCTATAGTGCAATTAACTCAAACAAAATTAGTATATGGACTTGTAGTGAACTTAACTCAAAAAATGAATGAATGTTTTGCATAATATAGGGATGTATAGAGCAATTAACTAGAAAACTAATATGTGTATAGTGCAATTTTTTCATACTACAAGGACATATTAGTGCGCATTTAACTCAAAAAATATTATATAGGGATCTATATATAAAGAAATTATCTAAAATAAATAAATTTAGGGAGCTATAGTAAAACTTTTGCATAATATAAGACCTATAGTACAATTAACATAAAGACCCATGATGCAATTTTTTATACTATAGGTACCTATATTGTAAATTTTGCATATTATAGGACATATGGTGCAATTGAGTCGAACAAATTATTATATAGACTTACAGTGCAATTAAATCGTAATAATAAATTAGGACCTATAGTGCAATTAGCTTGGCAAAGAATCAAAATTGTTTCTGGCCCCCAAACATAAATTTTTGACTCCGGCCGTCAAAATTAATTTCATGTTTTTACCGGTATTACAAAAATAAAAATGGCTTAAATACTCTCATAATCATATTCAGATATTCTATAATTTTTTTCATTGGTCTTAATTTCGTAACATTTCCAGGCTGAAATTTGACGGTAAATGATTGGAGATCTTCAGTGGAAAGTTTACCTCGTGTTACTTGATGAAGGGGTTGGATTTCTTATATGTCCCTAAAGATAAGACTGAGGAAGCAGTTTGGAAGAATTTGACAGTTTGGGATTGATTAGTTTGCAACAAGCTCCTTCGAATTACGTACAGTGTTGGGTTGGGCTTTATCTACAAACGTCCTATGTATGTATCTATGTAGGTGCTTATGTGAATATATACTTTAGTTAATAGTTTAGTTCAAAATCTAGAATGAACAAAAAGAGAAAGTGCTATCTACTTATGATTACACAAATAATCCGAAGATACACATAAAATTTAATAAAAATAACATCATTTTGAGTAACAGATTTCAGGTGTTACAAGAGGCTGAGAATATCAAGGTGATAATGAATCTAAAACATGGACTCCACCTTTACAAAATAAGTTTAAGATAAATTATGACGCAGATTTCAAAAATAAGAAGGCTGCATTATCTATTATTGTTAGAAACACTAATCATAAGGTTCTTAAAAATGCAACTTGGAAAATTGTAGCAGAAACACCTAAAGAGGCTAAAGTTTTAGGAGTTCTCAAGACGTGTGAAGCAACAAGAGATTACCCAGTTAGCTTCTTGCTGACATGTGTAATATCACTTTCTCCTCCATCTTGAGAGGTGCTAACGGTCCTACTAATGGGTTGCAAAATAGTTCCTTAATGATAAACTGTTTGGCAACTAGGACACTTGCTTCCCCCCCCCCCCCCCCCCCCCCGTTAGCTTTTTTGTTTGTAATGTACAATTCTCCACGAGGTATTGGATAAACTCTCTATTTTTAATATATATGTTTCTATTGGAAAAAAGGCTTCCATAGTGAACTTTGAAGTTAGTATAAGATAAACAATCTAGTTTCTAGCAAGGAGATGTAAATAAACTAAGGCCTATATGGCGTTGTATGTTTTAACTTAGTCGTATTAGAGAGATATTCATCCATTACCAGAAGATTTTCTTACTATCATAAATTGAATTTAAGCTGTATATCCTCCATTTTCCTAAAAAAAAGGAGATTGAGATTTTAGGTAAACCCTTAACAACCTCAAGTTCAAACTATCCTGTTGAATTTATAATAATTTGTCGAAATATGGGGTATAAATTAAAGATTTGACATTCATATTGTAACACCCCAATGAATCATACACGGTTCAGGATCATGTATAAGTTGATTTAATATGTTTGGACAGTTCAAAGAGAAATATTCTATCAAGAGACCTATATTAAAAAACTTCAATCGTTTAAGAAATCTACCAGAACTGAAGAAATACAATAATTTGTGATTAGAAATTATTAGAATCACTTTTAAGATAGAATCCAATTGCTTTTTTCATTTTTTATATAACAAGATTCTTAAAGGTAATATCAAGAAATACAAAGATTGCCATGCTCTTATACAATTCATGGGATAATTCAGGGGGGAGGAATTTCATGGAGACAATGTTTCGATAAATAACTCTTTAAATAAATTTATGGTTTCCGTAGCTATCATATTTAGATGTTTCAGTTACGAATTAGACATAAATTATTTAAATATTCCTAGATTGCGCAATTAGAGAAATCGAATTCGATGATTTTGTTGGTTGTATTAGCTTGTCAAAGTTGTTGTACCTAGTGTCATATATATGTGAAGTGTGACTCAGTGTATTTGACTTAGTTAACTTCTGATCTTCACGGGCTTGGACTTCTTATTGGACTTATGGGCTTTTAATAATACGACGATATATTTTTTAATAAAGGTTGGTTGAGTGTGAACCATTGATCATAATAAAGATGGACGGTTGATATCTAAACCCTACCTAACCCATGTATAAGAAACTCTTCTTCAGAACTCGACTTATTCTCTTGTTCTCTTATTTTTCAATATTTTCTCTCATCTCTCAAAAATAAACTTAGGGTTTATCTTCTCGATTAAAGTGTGAAAACCTTTGTAATAAGTAGTATAATCTTTGTAGAACAAGAATTATCGTGATTCTTATTTAGATAGCCATCGTAGTTAGTTGTTGGATAGATAGATTGGTTGATAGCTTGATGGTTTCGGTTTGGTTATTTAAATATTATTGAGTAACAAGTGTAATCTGTAAACAACGGTGGTTATAGTGGATCAACTCTCTCTCATCGGAGTCCAACGTGGACGTGGACATTTTGCCGATCCACGATAACTCTTGTTCTAAACTCTTTCTGAAAACTATTTTGAATTTCGATCTAAAATTCCAACATTTTTAGAACAATAATTATTGTTGAACAAAAGAATTTGATCAATTTTTTTTTTGTATATAGAAGAGCGAAAGGTAACTTTTCCCACATCGAAACTTTTTTTGTTAAAGTTATTTATTATCCTCGTGATCTATCTAGTTCCATAAAAACTACTTCTTCCCTTAAATCCTATGTAACTGATAAAATTAGAGTTAATCTCCACATACACCACCCCATATAATCTAAGGGAATGTGGTTAGTGGGATATAACACTAGTTAATAATCATTTTTCTATACAACTGATATGTTCGGTGAATCTTAGATGGATGTAGATGACGATTCTAGAGTCTATATTCAATTTATATATTCAGTGAATTTCAGCTGGATTTATTGTATTCCACCAATATTTGTATTTAATACGTTTGTAAATTTTTAAAACTGATATATTTGGTGAATCTTAGTTGGATGTATTGTATACAACAAAGTGATATTACGTAAATATAATTTGTGAAGATAAAGTCTGACTGAATTCTTTGATAGATAATGATGAAGATTCTAGAGTTGTAGATATTACGCCAATATTTGTATTTGATACATGTGTAAATTTTTAAATTCCAAAATTTAATCAATGTAATTAAAATTTGAATCTAAATCTTAGGTTTATATTAGTAAATATTGATTCTAAGATTATTATAAATTTTTTTAGACGCTATCGTATAAGACTTGGAAAGATTTGTTTTCAATAGGTGTTAGATAAGTGATGTTTGCCAATTATATATCAATTTATTAATAAATTATTAATAAAATTATCAAAATACCCTTAACATATAAAGATAAAAACATATCCCAATTTAATTTTTTCCCCTTTTGTTTTTCTTCTCTCCATGTTTTGATTCCACCAATCAAATACGTTGATGACAACAATTTACACCATCGATCACAAACTATGATGTCGTTTTCTCATCTCTCCTCTTCATATATAAAGACAAAAACATATCCCAATTTTATTAACTTTACCTTTTTGTTTTTCTTCTCTTCCTGTTTTGATTCAACCAATAATAAGTCGATGACAACAATCTACACCATCATCACAAACTATGATGCCATTTTCTCATCCCTCCTCTTAATATATAAAGACAAAAACATATCCCAATTTTATTTTTATTTTTCTTTTCCTTTTTGTTTTTCTTCTCTCCCTGTTTCGATTCCACCAATCGAATACGTTGATGGCAACAATCTACACCATCATCACAAACTTTGATGTCGTTTTCTCATCTCTCTTCTTAATACCTATAATGCAAAAACTAAATTATAGGTCCTACATTATGTTAAAATTGTACTATAAATCTTGATTTTAATTTATTTTTAATTAAATACTCTACTAAATATTCTTATTATCAATATTGATGTTAATTTATTTTTAATTAATTATATTATATGTCCCTATATTATACTAAATGACATAGATTTTTAATACAAAAAAGTAAAAAGTTCACACAAATAACAAAAAAAAAAGTTTAATAAAAATAATATTAAAAAATTTGAAAGACAAATGAAGTCCTTGACAATATGGAGGGACCATAAGATATTGTAGAAAAAGAAACCAAAGTTAGGTGGCTAGTGTAACTTTCCCATGTAGGTCCCAATATTATTTTTGTAAATTAGTTGCACTCTAGGTCTCTATATTTAATTGCAATATAGGTTCTTGGAAAAAATCACTATAGGTCTCTATATTATTTATTTTGATTTAATTGCATTATAGATTCTTATATTTTTGGAAATTCACTATAGGTCCCTATATTATGCAAAAACTGCACTCTTTGTCCCTTAACAATTTTTTTAAAGATAATTTCACTATAAGTTCTTATATATTTTGCATGACCTGCACCATAGGTCCCTATATTAATCTTGTTTCTAACCATTTTCTTCATTTTATGACTCATGTTCTTATGATATTTATCAATTGTATATACCAGATTTCTTATGGTCGATGCACGCTAGAAGTAGTAAAAAGGATTGTGAGATGGAATTATTTATCATACAAAGTGGTCGGTATGAAAATGGTTGACCCGGGCAAACGAAAGGCGTTAAAATCTCGTCTCTGTGCTGAGGTAAATCGACAACTGCATTGATTGGAAGAGGTCCCGACACTGAACCACTCGTTACAAATCCGGCTAAGTTGTCTAGCAAGGGTAGTCCTTAAGTTTTCCATGATATTACACTTGCTCTTAAATTTCTTTATGCTGGGTATATTTCGGTAATTTATGATTTAATGATTTTTTTATCGTCAATGTGAAATTATGTCTGGACAATTATTTTTTATGTGAATTTACTAGCATTGGTATTGTCTGGGTGAGTGTCGTTTCTATACTTTTTGGAAACGAAAAATCAATACCCAAAAAACATTATACAGGGATCTATAATGCAAAGTTTCATACTATAGGGATATATAATGCAATCAATTAAAATATAATTACTGTAGAGACCTATAGTAACTAAAAAAATTAATACATAGACTTATAGTGCAATTAAGTCAGAAAATAAATAGGAACCTATATTATACTTAAAATTTTGCATAATATTGGGACTTATTATACATTTAACTAAAAAAAACTAATATAGGAACCTATAGTGAATTTTTTGCATAATATAGATTCTATAGTGTAATTAACCATAACTATTACAAGATTAAAATGCAATTTTTTCATTATATAGGAAAATATTGTGCAATTTTTACATACTATAAAGACCTACGGTGCAATCCACACAAAATAAATTAATATCTAGACTTATAGTACAATTGGCTCAAAATAATAATAATTTAGAGATCTAAGTGCAATTAGTTTGAAAAGAATCGAATTGCTTGTCCCGGAAAAGGGGTCTTTTTAGAAATGATATTTCCATTGCTATTCCGATCCAAATTCGAAAATTCAAAATATCGAAACTTTTGATTTGGAAATTCGAAATTTTTCTTTGGAATCGAAATTTATAATATTTTTTTAATACAATTTATTTAAATAAAAATTTAATTATCTATTTTTACTATTTTTCTCATTTCAATATAATATCATATTAAATAAATTGTAACTAAATGATTAAAAATTATATCTTAAGTTCAAAACAATCTATACCAATTAGATAAAATACTATTTTATCTAACTAGTATTAAAGTATACACACCGTCAAGAGATAAGAAAAAAATTGATTTTTTGTAGGTCATGTATTTATGTACTTATGTTATATAATTTACAACATTGATGGTAATACTAATAATTAATAAATACAATATTAGCAATAATATTTTGGAAATGAGAATCAAAAACACGAATGGAATAAAAAATCAGATCAGAAATCGGAAATTTATATTCCAATCTGATTTTTTTTCTTGAAAATAGAAAATCGAAATTTTGTAACATTAAAAATTTATTCGAAATTAGAATTTTCAGATCAGAAGAATTGAAAATTTCGAATTCGATTTCCACCGTAACCCTAAACACGCTTGGCCCCAAACAAAAAATTTCTAGCCTCGCCCCTCAAGATTAGTTATATTTTTATAGGCACTACAAACTAAGAGTGGCTAATATAATGATATTAAATTGGGTCTAAATTGTTTTCAATGGTCTAAATCTCATAACTTTTTCGGGCTAAAATTTGATAGTATATGATCAGAGATTGTGAATGGGTAGTTTACCACGTGTTACTTGATGAAGGGGAAGATGAATCTGTCCCTAAAGATAAGATTGAGGAAGCAGTTATGAAGAAATTGATGGGTTGGGATTGATTAGTCCGCAACAAACTCCTTCATATTATGCGAAGTAGTGGATCAGGTTTTATCTATAAACGTTCTGTATATGTATCTATGTAGGTGTTTATATGAATATATAGTTAAGTTCATGGCTTCCATAGTGAACTTTGTAGTTAGTATAAAATGGAGTATGCCGTCTCTAGCAAGGAGATGTAAATAAACTAGGGCCAGGATGACGTTGTATGTTTCAACTTATTAGTATTATAAAGATCATCCAAAAAATTTCTTACTATCTTAATCAAATTTAAGAACCATATTCTCCATTTGTATCAAAAAGAAGAGATTAAGATATTAGGTAAACCGTTAACAAACTAAAGTTCAAACTTGATTTATTATTCAATTTATAAAAGGTTGTCACAAATAGTTGGTACATATTAAAGATGACTTTTGTAAAGACATTCGTATTGTAACTCCCATATGGACCATACGCAATTCAGGATCGTGTATTAGTTGGTGAGGATGTTTGGACAGATCAAACAAAAATATTTTATCAAAAGACCTACTTTAAAAATTCTTCAATATTTTAAGAGTTCTATAAGAACTAAAGAAATACAATCATGTGTGATTAGAGATTATTAATCACCCTTAAGATAGAATTCAATAGGTTAATTTTTTTATTTGTTACCAAACAAGATTCTCTAAATTAAAGATTTTCAAAAAATTCATTCAGAGGGAACGAATTTCAAAGGAATAATATTTCGGCAAATAACTCCTTACATATGTTTTCGTAGCTCAACATATTTTGGGTATATCGACGCCGCTCTCAATTAGCACAACTATTTACGGTTGACTATTAAACCATCACATATCAGGTGATGACTCAAATGCTATGGTGTAATATTGTAATTGGTTATATACTTTCCGTTTCTACTAATAAAGGATTCAAGATACAACCTTACGTGAACTATTTAATAATGATTTTTCAGTAAAAATGAGGATAAAAATAGTTAAGATATATATTATTAATCCACATGATGATGAAAACCTTAGATTTATACTAAACGGATGTAACACGTATCTTTGGTGAGTTGTCATTAGTATATATTTTGTTAGACGGTGCGAAGTCTAACTGACCCCTATGATAGATCATGATGACGATTCTCTATCTTGCAATTCATATATTCGGTGAATCTTTACTAGATACATGATATGCGACATAGTGATATTACGTTAATATTTAAATTTAATGCGTGTAAATTTCTTAAGCCCTGGAATTTAATTAATGTAACTAAAACTTTAAATCTAAATCCTATATTCATATTTGTAATTTCGGATCCTAAAATTACTATTAAATTTTTTGGGAGCTATCATAATATAAGATTTGGAAAGATTATTCTTTCAATAGGTGTAAAATAAGTTTTCTGTATCCATTAAATATTAATTATTAACATATTGTTATAATACCCACCCTTAATATAACAAAAACATATCAAAATTTATTTCTCTTTCCTTTTTCTATATCTTCTCCTACTTTTTGCCTCTTCTTGCTCCGATTACCACTTACCGAATACGTCGATAACCACCCTTTATACCGCTATCACCAATTATGAAACCATTTTATCATTTCCATTATAGGTCCCTATATTATGTAAAAACTATTATAGGTCCTAAATTATGCAAAAATTGTACTATAAATCTTGATATTAATTTGTTTTAATTAGTTCCTACATAATACAAATACTATATAACTTTAATAAAAAAATAAAAAAAATCAAAGTCTAATGAGATAATTTTTTTTTTATTTTTACCCAAGGGGTCTTGAAGACACCACCTCAAGACCCAACAACACCGGTTGACTTTCTTTTCTTACTAAAGGCCACAAACTAAATTTAACACTAGAGTCCAAAATTTCAATTACTATTGTACTCTCTTTTGTTTCTTTTCCCCTATATATACCATTTCTATTCACATTTTCTTTTCAAACATAAAATAATAATTTCTCTTTCCTCTCTCCTGCAATCACCCGTAACCTACTTTTCCCTTTTTCTTCTTTCTCTCTCACGAACCACAACCAATCTTCATCTGCTCTACTAATGAGTTCGTCTCCTGCATAATAAATCATCGTGAAGATGCGCTCAAGCGAAGATGCTCGTGAACACGAGTTCGTTGGTGTCCAGATTTAGACCGCCACGCTAGAAAATCCGCTGAAGATCTTGCCGTGAAGATTTCTTCTTGAGATGCACCCATGGCATCTTCTCCATTCGTGTAACTCAGAGCTTTAATGGTGAAGCACTGTTCTTTCGTTGTTGTACGAACCAGATCTTCCTCACATCAGCTCCGGTGAAGACTTATGCGGTGATTTCAGGCGGAGGAGAGGAAGCTTTATTGGCAGGTGTTCAAGCTTCGCAAAGTTGGAGCTCAGATCTGCAATGGATATGGTTTTGTTCATGTTCAAGCTTTGTAGGTGTTCAAGCTTCATGGATCTTCCATGGTGAAGACTAAGTACTTTACAATTATGCTTAGTACTTTACAGAGCTTGAAACGCCGCTTGCTGTTTTTTTATATTTTTTCTTTTTTCTTTCTGTCGTGCTCAGTAAGAATTTTTTTCTGTTTAAGTTCTTGTAGGAATATGTATATATAGTTGGGTTTTCAGTGTATGCAACTACTTACAAAATGTTACTTAAATTCAATTACTTGTGGTGATGTTGATTTTTTGTGTTGAATCAAGAAATTATTTAAACTCAATAACTTTTGTCTAAATGCTCAGCAGTTTACTAATTATACGAGAAGTGCTCATTAAGTTTACTGATTATACGAGAAACGCTTAGCAAGTTATTGAGCATGCCCAGTAATTTTACTAAGCAAACGAGCATGCTCAGTAAAGTCACTCAACAAAAAAAATCAAATACTCAGCATCTTTTTTCGACACTCAGAACTTTTTCCGATACTCAACAACTTTTTCCATGCTCAGTAGCTCATGTTCAGTAACTTTTTTCATGCTCAATACTCTAGGCTCTGAACTTTTTTCCAGGCTTAGAACTTTTTCTGGTGGTGGCTGGCGGTGATCGGTGGTTGTGATCGAAGCTGGAAATTATTGATTGTTAATGAAGGAGGAGAGAAAAAAATGATAAAGGATAAGAGAGATTAATGGTAATGGAGGAGAGAGAATAATGGTAGTAGAGGAGATAGAATAATCTATTTTTTGTCTTATATGCACTAGAAGGGTAGTAATGACATTGAACATCTTATTGGTCTCTAAGAAGGATAGAGGAATTGACTAGCTTTTTTTGTGGCACTACAATAATCTCTAAGACCCCATGGGTAATTGACCCTAAATTTTAGAGATTAGAATAACAAATAAATATTCTGACAATTTTAGAGGGATCACAATAAATAAGGCCATTAATGATAAAAAAACAATAAATAAGGCCACCTTACAAATTTGTTAGGTGGCCCTGAGCATAGTATAACTCTATGACCTACTGACAGGTCCCAATAACATTTTTATAAGTTATTTAAACTCTAGATGCTTATTTATTTCGATTTCATTTCACTATATGTCCCTATATTGTTTTTTAGTCAATTGTACGAGTTCCCTATATCATGCAAAAATTGCATTATATGTCCTTATATAATTTTTTTGTTAGTTGCACTATAGGTCCCTATATTTTTCATAATCTGCACTATAATTCCCTAAATAATTTTATTTCTTCCCATTCTTTTCTATGACTACTGATAATAGGCGTTTTTTGTTGGTCTATTAATCCAGTCTTGATTTGTTCCCACCATTCTAGAAGACAAGAAGCCCAATCCTTCTAATTCTGAAAGAAGATTGTGATTTTTGCTAATATGTTAATCTAATCTTGCAATATTCCTAGCCTACTTGAATGGAAATGAAACCAAAGTAGGAAGCAAATTCAACAAGAAGTCTACGTAACGTCTAGGAAAAATATCTATCACTATGGTGTTGCCTCCTAGACTAGTACAGTACTGCAAGTATTACATGACGTATGCAAGTTTTAATGATAAGAAGAATTCGTTGTCAGGGACATAGTGTGTTATACGAATGAGCAAATAATTAGGAGTAGCAATTAATAATTAAAAGACAAAAACTAAAGAAGAATAAATTGGGAGATGATTAATCAACTAATTAAAAATAAAGACAATAAAATATATACGAGAGAATATGAGATGAGAGATATAGCTTAATTTTTGCTAGTATGCACTGATCCTTCTAATTCTTTCTATCAAATTATAGTTAATAAGGGAGATACTTGCTCTTAAATACTTAGTCAGGACTCTAAATTCCCATACCTTAGACATTGAGAGCGACTAACGGGGCTACGACACAACCACGAGGCAGTCTAAACTTAGGGTTATCAAGCGCTACCAGGGCTCTAAGCAATACAATTCCTTCAATTGGTGATATGGTGATTAAAACAAACCCTAATGACTATCTATTTAGAATCGGTGTTGTCAGGAACAATATCGGACACTAGACGTTATGTGGTGTTTCAATAATTAGACACCCCTCCGGGGAGACCATCTAACTACTATTAAGAAAGCCTAAAGTGATCAGGTTTAAGACATACAATAATTCAAAACACATAAAAAATATATGGGTACTCAGCTAATATCAGATTAAAACATATAATTCCCAAAGAGACTTAGATAGAAAGAAAATAGAATTCATAGATTATACATAATGTAAAACCCAAGCTATGGGAAAATTAGTTCATACCTGAAGGAAATAAACTAAAAGATTGAATAAATGACTTCATCTTACTCTCTACAATAACTCTAATCATAATAAACCTAAGGACTAATTTATGTGAGGCAAGGATTATTTACAAGAGATATAAGGGTGTATTTATAGGTGTTTAGAAGACATAATTCGTTTTCTTGGAGTGGAAGACAAGTAACTTGGACTCTAAGCCCAACTCAAATTCGTAACCCTAAAATATAGAAAAGGTAATAATCCGACACTGTTTTGTTTTGGCCATAACTGCTTCAATACTTATCCTTTTGATGCGTTCCAATAGTCGAAATTGATCGTCTCGGAAAGCTATTTAACGTTACTTCAGACCGTTCTTCCAAATTCCTATCCAGTCTTGAGTTATGAGCCCTTTTGTGGTCGTGGGTGTTGGAATTTAGATTTATTTGACAACTTTATCTTTCCATATCCTAGCTTTTCCTTTCTTTTCTCCAATTTCCATGTATATCTTCTTTACGTTATCTCTTAGAATTGACTCGTCATCTAATTAATCTCCATATATATCTTTAAAAATTCACACTAAATAAATAATTAAACCCAATATGCTCTAAAAATAATAATTCATTAAATCAAGATTAGAAATAAGAAAATGCAATATATCATGTGAAAATCGAGTATTTAGACTTCTAAAACACTAAAAATGATGTCTCCGCTTAATATTAAATTATCACAAATGGGGAGACATCACACTACAAAATAATGGTCCTTCAAATAGGAGAAAATAAAGTCTCGTAGTTGGAAGGTAGAAAGATAGTGAACAAGGTAATATAAAAGTACACAAGGTCTTTAGAGTTGTTATCATCCGTCTGGGATACTTGTGTTCATAGTGAAACCGGCCTTTTATTAGTGAAGTATCCACATTGAAATAGTGGACACACCTTAGTGGGAACCAGGAACAAATCTTCTGTCTTTACTTCCACACTTGTATAACATACAACTTGCACCAATAATATAGTAATCATACATACACACTAGGTGTCTGTTTGGTAATTGCTTTTTTTATAAGCACTTAAAAGTGGTTTTATAATTTTAAAAGCGTTTTAGACCCTGAAAAGCACTTTTTGTGCTTCCTAAAAAACACTTAAAGTAATTTTGAATTTTAAAATTATTTTCAATAATTTTTTAAAGTTTCAATTATTATTCTACAAATAATTTTACTCTTAAATAAGCATTTCCAAATAGGCCCTAATTTGTAATGGTTGAACCCAAGGATAACATATAAAATAGAATGAATTGGTCCAATGACACAAAAGCTTTTTTTTTTCCAATGACACAAAAGCCCACCAAAAGAAAACTTTCAAAGTTGCAAACCTAAACCTGCCTCCATCGTAACAAAATCGAAACCATCACTTTTATAATTATTCTCAGTGTAATTTATTCTCAAATAAAATACTTTTAAGGCACATTTTCCAGAATGTTGGATCTTCTCCATGGGATGAAGCAAGCAAAGAAACAAGAAATAGAAAACGAAAACAAACTCAGTTTCGTCTTTGTAACAATCTAGTTTCAAAAAGGTAACTTATTTTGACAGAATTTTTAGTAATTTTATGAATAAATTGTATTTTTTTGTTTAATTTTCTATCAAAAAGAATGTCTATTTGATGGGTACGAAATTATAGAAGTTCAAATTTAAACTTTCGTTATGTTTATAAATTGGTTTATATAATGTAAAATTGTAAATTGTTAATTTATTGATAGATGGTTTGGGTAAATTTGTTGTTGTTTGTTATATTTATTAAATAATCCTAATTAATTGAAATTCTATTAATAAATTTTTCAATTGTAATTTGTGCTAATCACAATAATTTATTTAATTTTTAAATTTTGTTTACAGAGAAATTAAAGATAGTTGGTCATTGCATTTCAATAAAGAAAACCTTCTTTATAACTATTTTGGTAAGTCTTGTCTCTTCTATTAAATATTTGTTTTTACTGCTTTTGGTTGCTTTTGGGTTTTCTTTCTTCAAGTGTTTATAAACCAGAATTTTATTACTTAGAGAGTACACAATACAATACAGGTTAATACAGAAGATTCTATGAAGCTAAATAAACTAGCATTCGTAAGTCATTTATTTATTTGCTTATTTCTCTATATTAAGGGATGTCACACTAGATTAGTAAGCATATATGTTACTATAAAACTATTGTGACAAAAAAAGGTTTTAAAATAGAGTTTTGTGGTAGAAAAAAGAAAGTTTTACTAGAGAAACCTATGCTAATTTGAAATTGACAGGATTTGTTAAACCTTTCAGAAACTACACAATTTTCTTTATGTAAAGTGATATCTCGCTTGACCATGTAAATTTACATGCATGTCCTTCGAAATATTATCAAAATCTAATTAAATGAACCCTTTAATTCTTTTACTTTGAATAATTTCTGACATTAATTGCATACTATATGACGAATTCAAAAATCTATTTTATATTTTTTTCCTAACTGAAACGTTTTTACGCAAACACAAAACTTAACATTCTTTTTCTCTTAGACCTTAAAATACAAATGAAGTTTCCTGAAATTTCTTTGATGTATATCAGGCTTCTGGAGTCGAACATGTTCCCAATATAAAAGACGCAAACTCCCAAATGCTCTTTGCAATGTTTAAAAGATGAACACTCACATATTGGATCTCCTTTTACAAGGATATTTACCTGAGCTACACATCAAAGACTGTTCATTGTTAACACAGAAAACCAATTTGTCAAGAGTTTTGGAATTTTGGTTGCACGAAATTGACAAATTATTGTCTAGATTCATTTGGGAGCATTTGTGTTGATTTAGAAGCTTTAAATATATCAAATGTGCAAAATGTGACAGATGTGGGGTTGGAATATCTTGCTAACAAGTGTAGATCAATCGAAACACTCAAACTTGGTGGCAAGCGTAATAATATGTAACTCAGGGACTAATGATGCAATTACCTTATTCTCATAAAATAGTATGTTTGTAATTTTTCTTTTTTGTTTCTTTGATTTGTTACTTATACTAAGGTGCTTTATTTGTATTTATGGTTTACGTTTTAATGTATATTAATTTTTACGAAGAGAGTTTTTTTGTCTTTGTGTTTATTTTATGTTCGATTAATTCTTTCGAAAGAAGTTTTCAGAGTATCATACTGAGATTCCAAACAATGGATACCATTAGTTTGGATATGTTGATTTCACCAAAGTTTACACTTTAGGTGCCGAACAAGAATAAATAACATGAGACCATAAAACTTCCACTTGCCCATGCAGCTTTCTCACAAGAAAGCCATACGAGGTTCAGATGTTTGTCTCTATTATAATTTACTTAAATGTGTTTGTCTTGGCATTTATTTAAAACACTAGTTGTATATCTATCGCCCACCACCCGTACCCACAACTCTTACCAATAAATACTGTTTGATTTTCATTTAGAATAATATTAACTTAACTATGAAAAAGAACTAGACTTAAACAAAATAAAAATTCAAAAACACCTAAAATATTCAATCGAGCATCATAACTATGGATAATTCACTAAGACCGGCCCATACACTTGTTCAAATCGTTTGCCAAGATCATAAAGGTTTACTCTACGATGTGATGAGAACTTTGAAAGATTTTGACATTCAGGTAGATATAGGTCCCCATATTATGCGAAAACTGCATTAATATCGTCCCTATGTTAATAATTTTGAGTTCATTGCACAATAGGTTCCTATATTGTAGTTAATTGCATTGTAAATCCCTACATTATTTTTTTTTAGTTAGCTGCGGTTCCTATATCTAAAAAAATTTACTATAGGTCCCTATATTATTTATTTTGAGTCACTTGCACTATTAGGTCCTTGTACTAATCTTATTTCTGACCTTTTAATTTTCAATGACTACTAATCTTACTAAGCTTCATCTTATTACTAGATTTCTTATGGACGATGCACGGCTCAGAGTAGTAAAACAGAGTGTGAGATGGAGTTGTTCATCATGCAAGCGGACGGTAACAAAATGGTGGACCCCGGCAAATAAAATGCCTTGAAATCTTGGCTTTGTGCTGAGTTAAGCCGACCACTCAGAGTTGCATTAATTGAAAGAGGGCCCGACACTGAACTACTCGTTGCAAATCCGGTTGAGTTATCTGGCAAGGGTCGCCCTTTAGTTTTCCATGATATAACCCTTGCTCTTAAAATGCTTGGTGCTGGGATTTTTTCGGTAATTTTTTTATATTAACAGTTTGTTTTTTGTTATCTTTGATGTGGAATTTTTTCACGTAATCATATTGGCCTAGTCTATATCTTTTTTCAATGGTCCTAATCTCGTAAATTTTCAGGCTGAAATTGGACGGTATACGATCGGAGATCTTCAATGGGAAGTTTACCGTGTGTTACTTGATGAAGGGGATGGCTTATCTGTCCCTAAAGATAAGATTGAGGAAGCAGTTTGGAAGAAAATTATGGGTTGGGACTGATTAGAACACAACAAGCTCCTTCGAATTATGTATAGTAGCGGGCCGGGCTTTATCTATAAACGTCCTATGTATTTATGTATCTATGTATCTATATGTAGGTCCTTATGTGATTTTTGAATATATAGTTTAGCTAATGGCTTCCGTAGCGAACTTTGTAGTTAGTATAAAATGGAGAATGTAGATTCTAGCAAGAAGATGTAAATAAACTAGGGCCTTTATGGCGTTGTATGTTTCAACTTAGTACTATTAGGGAGATATTTATCAGTTAGCCTACTATTTAAGCTCCATATTCTCCATTTATAATATCTGGTAAATCCTTAACAAACTCAAGTTCAAGCCAGATACACTACAAGAAAGGTTACCTTTAGTGGCAAAATAATTTACCTTTATAAGTCTTAAATTTGCCGCTATTTGTTCGCTGCAATAAGTTCGTCTCTAAAGACACCTTTTGTAGCAAATTATTTGATTTTGCCTCTATTGACTTTATCTTTAGCAGCAAATATTGCTGCTAAAAATATAATTAGAGGCAAATAATTCCAAAGAAAGATCGGGTGGAGGTGTCAAAACATGTGGAATTCATGATATTTTACGTGATTTCTGCTTGGAAAAAGCTAAAAAGGAGAGTTTCTTTCAAGTGGTAGATAAGGGTGATACTTGAGGTATTTTGGTGGAATATGATCAGCGTAGGCTTAGCTTTGATTATATTTTGAATGATAATATACAGTTAAAACCGAGTATTGGAATGTTCGTTCTCTATTTGTTTCGAAATTAGACGGACATGAAGTGCCAAAGATTTGTTGGTATTTTAGGCTTCTTCGAGTGCTGGATTTACTTTTTGTAGAAAAGCACTACCAATTCATCAAAGAGGTAACATATCTGATTCATTTGAGATACTTGGGATATTTTTTGTGACACGCATCCGATCCCATCATCAATAGCCAACCTTTCTGACCTGCAACATTTGCATGTTCGTAAGCATAAATGGGCTACTGGAAGTTTAAAAGTAGCCGATTCTATATGGGACATGTAAAACTTGAGGAATGTGAACATAGGTCATTGTTTGTTTGATTTTGGAAGTAGCAGATTCAAGAACTCAAACTCCCACTTTACGCATGATATGGAAGTGTTAAAAACACCCCTTTTTCAGTCGGAAAGAGATGCAGAGTAGCTACTAACTAGGCTACCAAAACTTCGGAAACTAAAATGTTCGTTTGATTATAAGTGGGGAGAAGCCCATCAAAACTCAAAAGCTTTATGCTTAACATTTCTTCATCGAATCTCTTTGAACATGGGCTTCCATATGTCACCGCAGATAATTAAGGTTCTTAGGTTCAGATTTAACCTTCTGTCAACTCTACAAAAATTGACTTTGTCATCAGGATTGGGATGAAATTTCTAAAATTGGGATGTCACTCCCAAACTTGAAGGTTCTCAAATTATTCGGAACATTTGAGAATACGATATTGATCGTGAATGAAAAAGAGTTCCCAAAACTGAAATATTTGAAATTTACGAATTCAAATATTAAGAATTGGACTGCTTCAGAAGAATCATTTCCGATCCTTGAACAATTAGTGGTGCAAAACTGTCCTTGGCTTGAAGTGATCCCTCCTTGTTTCGGAGGAATTGCTACGATGCAAATCATTAAAGTGTTGGCTTGCAGACGTTCTGTGGATGAATCAGTAAGGAGCATTGAAATGGAACAAAAGGAAGAATTGCAAAATGAAGAATTTAAAGCCTATATTATATCCAAATGTAAGTTCTACATTGAAAGTTCATCCATTTCTCAATATTATACTTATGTATATACATGTTGATACATTTTCATGATTATTTGATTTCAGAGATGATAGCTTTAATGACGGGGATGACTTTTGGTGTTCTACGGTCCATTTCTAGCTGCTTAGATGGTGCCTTAAAAATCCCCCATAGGAGTCTTATTCCATTCTCCTTTTTTCTTGTTTCTAAAATCTAGATCCTGGAACTCTTCTTTTACATTTGGTTGAGTAAACCAAAACCGTATAACACTTTGAAATCCAGATGCAGTATTTTTCCACATAAACTGAAATACAACCTTATTAATATTTTCTGGATTACATAAATCTATCCTGAAATCATTAAATAGAACCAGTCAGTTCAAATCGCTTCATAAGCAGGTAAAGGCACTTCGCCACTGCAAAAATAACCGACAACTAGATAGTGTCAGTCTGTCGGTCAATATATTATATATAATTGTTGTACTATATGCATCTGTGATGAGATTCAATTTATAAAAATTTGTCTCATAACATGTACTGCAATATAAATGTTTAAATCAAACATGTATATATCAATTTACCCCTGCTGATTCATTAGCCAATGACCAATCCATATTCTCAATCCTACCACCATAACCAATTTTGAAAGATTTTGCAGACACCATGAAACAGTTTCTGCCCTTTATGTCAATATAGTATTTATATATGTATCAAGTTAAAATTAGGCCTTCTTATCTTAATAATATATATAGTTATTGATAATTACTTACCCGGCTCTTCTGCTTCAAGTAAATTCCAGCACGTATTTGATCATATAACTTTTGTCTTGAGGATCTGTCAACTACTTCATTTGCAACTAGTAGAATCTCTTCTCGTTTATAAGGAACCATCACTGCTTCCTCGGCCTTTTATTTTTTTCATCTTAATTTTTTGCCTTAAATTTCTTTGGGTCTTCTTTCTTCCACTTTAGACTTCTTTTTTGCATCTTCTTCTCTTATTTCTGTCTCCTTAGACTTCTTTTCAGAATCTTCGGCTCATTTTTCTGCCTCCTTACTCTTCATTTTGGCTTTTTTTGCTATTTCATTAACCCTCTATTCAGTATCTTCGGCTCTTTTCGCTGCCTTCTTAGACTCCTTTTCAGCATCTTCAACTCTCATGCCGAATATCAAAAGAAGTCTAAGGAGACAGAGAAAAGAGCAGAAGATAAAAAGAAAGTTGAATTAGCATCTTCGGCACAAATATTGGTATTGCTAAACCTCACTTTCTTGGATATATGATCTTTCAACCTTTACATTTATAAGAAAGATACAATTACATAGTGGAATTATAATATGAATATGAATGCATAAAAACGACAAGAAGAATAATTCCACATGGTTACCATTAATTATAGGAAAGAAACAATCAAATAGTGGAATAATAGTAATTATTTAAAATGGGTTGTCATTTTAAGTCAATAATTTTTCACATGTATAGAACTAATATTTTATTATGGACAGCAACTAATAGATTAAAATAAGAGTAATAACTTGTTGACTCAGCAAAAACTAAGGAAAAATGCTTGACACAACTTATACAATAGTAAAAGATTCTGGATTTACATCTTATTACAGTAAAAATATTCAATGTTCTTTCGTAAGGTTAAATAAATTTAAGGATATGAAAATGAAAACTTCTACTGCATAATTAATAATCCTTTTAAGTCATTTTATTTTTTATTTTTAAATAGTCACTAATTATAACAATTAAACAAGTGCTACTGCTGCTGCATCAGGTGGGTTGGTCGTTCCTTTTGAAGTGTATGTGGCTGTAGTTTCACAAATGGTGTAGAGTCTGCAAATCACTTGCCTAAAATCTAGGTTTCCCTTGTAAATGGGTTCGAAAGAGGTTAAACAAATGATTATGTGTTGTCCATTGTTATCTACAAAAGAGCACATGTTACTGGCTTCGATTTGTGCAGATCCTTTTTTTTTTTGGACTGTGTGCAGATGCTTTCATTTTATCAAGATTTCTGTGTTTTGGTCAAAAATAGGTTACAAATAAATTCAATATTAAAACAGCCTTCCTCTATATTTCAATTTAGATTTTCTGACTAATTTTGTTCATTGTGTTATACATGATACGAGCTAAGCACGGTTTAAGCAGAAATTGAATATTTTAGGAGTTTTTGAGTTTTTCGTTTGTTTAAGCCTAGTTTTTTTCATGGTTCCTATACTTTTTATTTTGAGTTAATTGCACAAAAGGATTCTGTAATATTTTGAGTTAGTTTTTTCAATGGTCCCTATACTTTTTATTTTGTAATATAGGTTCCAACATTTAGGAGAAAATCACTATAGGTCCCTATACTTATTATTTTGAGTTAATTGCACCAAAGGATTCTTATACTTTTGGAAAAATCACTATAGATCCTTATATGCAAAATCTACCAAGACTTCCATTCAATATTGGATGGTTAATATATAAATCAGTAACAAGATACGTGTCTATAGATTAGTTTATGGAATTTTATAAACATGGGCCATATGTCATAATATAAATGACTAATTCTAATATTGGTTCATCCAATATTAGATTGAAGAATATTCCATCTACAATATAAGTCTCTATATAATTTTTTAAAATTAATTGCATTATAAGTTCCTAAATTTTTCATAAATTGCACTATAGGTCCCTACATTAATCTTGTTTCTGACCATTTTCTTTATTATATGACTCCAGATCTTTCTAGCATGCTATTAATCTATTGCATAAACAAGATTTCTGGCTAAGAGTAGTAAAATAGACTGTGAGATGAAGTTCTTTGTCATGCAAGCGGACAATATAAATACGGTGGACCCCAGCACAGGAAAGGCGTTAAAATCTCGTCTTTGTGCTGAGCTTAATCGACCACTCAGAGATGAATTGATAGGAAGAGTTCCGGACACTGAACTTCTCTTTGCAAATCCGGTTGAGTTATCTGGCAATGGTTGGACTTTAGTTTTCCATGAGATAACCCTTGCTCTTAAAATGCCTGGGATTTTTTCCAGTAATTTCTGATTTTAATGATTTGAATTTTGTTATCTTTGATGTGAAATTGTGTATAGATAAATACTTTTTATGTGAATTTACTAGCATATTGTTTAAGAAAGTGTTGTTTCTTCGCTTTTGGAAACAAAAATTTATACTCAAAAAAATTAATGCCAGGACATATAGTGCAATCAACTCAAACAAAATTAGTATAGGGATTTGTAGTGAAATTAACTCAAAAAATGAATGGATATATCGAGAATGTTTGCATAATTTAGGGACGTATAGTGCAATTAACTAGAAAATTAATATATGTATAGTGCAATTTTTTCATACTAGAAGGACATATTAGTGCGCATTTAACTCAAAAAATATTATATAGGGATCTATATATAAAGAGCAATTACCTAAAATAAATAAATTTAGAGACCTATGGTGAAACTTTTGCATAATATAGGGACCCATAGTGCAATTAACATAGGGACCCATGATGCAATTTTTTATACTATAGGTACCTATATTGTAATTTGTGCATATTATTGGACATATGGTACAATTGAGTCGAACAAATTATTATATAGACTTATAGTGCAATTAAATCAAAATAATAATAATTTAGGGACCTATAGTGCAAATAGCTTGGCAAAGAATCAGAATTGTTTCTGGCCCCCAAACATAATTTTTTTACTCCGACTGTCAAAATGAATTTCATGTTTTTACCAGTACTACAAAAATAAGAATGACTTAAATACTCTCATAATCATAATCATATTCAGATATTCTATAATTTTTTCCAATGGTCTTAATTTCGTAAATTTTTCAGGCTAAAATTTGACGGTATATGATCGGAGATCTTCAGTGGGATTTTACCTCGTGTTACTTGATGAAGGGGATCGCTTATATGTCCCTAAAGATAAGATTGAGGAAGCAGTTTGGAAGAATTTGATGGTCTGGGATTGATTAGTTTGCAACAAGCTCCTTCGAATTATGTACAGTAGTGGGTTGGGCTTTATCTACAAACGTCCTATGTATGTATCTATGTAGGTGCTTATGTGAATATATACTTTAGTTGAAAAAATGGAATGAATACAAAGAGAAAGTGCTATCTAATGATGATTACACAAATAATCTGAAGATACACACAAAATTCAATAAGAATAACATCATTTTGAGTAACAGATTTCAGGTGTTACAAGAGGCTGAGGCGCAATATTAAGGTGATAATGAATCTAAAACTTGGACTCCACCTTTACAAGATAAGTTTAAGATATATTTGTCATGCAGTTTTCAAAGATAATAAGACTGCATTATCTATTATTGTTAGAAAAACTAATGGTAAGTTTCTTAAAAATGCAAGTTGGAACATTGCAGCAAAAACACCTAAGGAGGCTAAAACTTTAGGAGTTCTCAAGGCATGTTAAGCAACCAGAGATTACCCTTTTGGAAGTGTTTGCGTAGAGAATACCTGCTTTTCCATCATCAAACCACTTATCTATGGTTATCCTATTTTGGATCCAAATATTTGTAACACTGTTAAGTGTAGTAGTGGATTTGCTGAAATGTGTAATATTACTTTCTCCTCCATCTTGAGAGGTGCAAATGGTCCTGCTAACTAGGTTGCAAAATAGTTCCTTAATGATAAACTGTTTGGCAACTGGGACACTTCCTTCCCTCCCAGTTAGCTATTTTGTTTGTAATGTACAATTTTCCACAAGGAATTGGATAATCTCCCTATTTTTAATATATATATTTCTATTGGAAAAAAAGGCTTCCATAGTGAACTTTGTAGTTAGTATAAGATAAATAATCTAGTTTCTAGCAAGGAGATGTAAATAAACTAAGGCCTATATGGCGTTGTATGTTTTAACTTAGTCGTATTAGAGAGATATTCATCCATTAGCAGAAAATTTTCTTACTATCATAAACTAAATTTAAGCTCTATATCCTCCATTTGACTAAAAAAGGAGATTGAGATTTCAGGTAAACACCTAACAACCTCAAGTTCAAACTATCCTTTTGAATTTATAAAAATTTGTCGAAATAGTGGGTATGAATTAAAGATGTGATATTCGTGTGGTAACACCCCCAATGGATCATACCCGGTGCAGGATCATGTATAAGTTGATTTAATATGTTTGGATAGTTCAAAGAGAAATATTTTGTCAAGAGACCTATATTAAAAACCTTTAATCTTTTAAGAAATCTACCAGAACTGAAGAAATACAATAATTTGAAATGATTAGAATCACTTTTAAGATATAATTCAATTTCTTTTTTCTTTTTATATAACATGCTCTTATATAGTTTATGGGACAATTCAGAGGGGAGGAGACAATGTCTCGGTAAATAACTCCTTACATAAATTTATGGTTTTTGTAGCTATCATATTTAGTTGTTTAGTTACAAACAGCACATAAATTATTTAAATATTCCTACATTGCGCAATTAGAGAAATCGAATTCGATGATTTTGTTGGTTGCTTTAGCTTTTCAAAGTCATTGTTGTACCTAGTGTCATATATATGTGAAGTGTGACTTGGTGTATTTGACTTAGTTAACTTGTGGTCTTCATGGGCATGGACTTCTTATTGGACTTATGGGCATTTAATAATACGCCGATTTTTTTAGTAAAGGTTGGTTAAGAGTGAACCGTTGATCATAATAAAGATGGAATGTTGAGATCTAAACCCTACCTAACCCATGTATAATTACTCTTCTCCAAAACTCAGCTTATTCTCTTATTTTTAAATCTTCCCTCTCGCCTCTCAGAAATAAACTTAGGGTTTATCTTCTTAGATTGATTAAAGTGTTGAATCCTTTGTAATAAGTAGTATAAGAATTATCGTAATTCTTATTTAGATAATCGTAGTTGGTTGTTGCATATATAGATTAGTTGATAGCTTGAGGGTTTCAGTTTGGTTCTTCAAATATTATTGAGTAACAAGTGTAATCTGTAAACAACGGAGGTTATAGTGGATCAACGCTCTCTCATCGGAGCCCAACGTGGACGTGGATATTTTGTCGAACCACGATAACTCTTGTGTTTTTTAATTTATGTTCTAAACTCTTTCTAAAAACTATTTTGAGATCGGATCTAAAATTCCAACATTTTTAGAGCAATCATTATTATTGAACAAAAGAATTTGATCAATTGTTTTTGTATATGGAAGAGCGAAAGGTAACTTTTCCCACATCGAAACTTTTTTTGTTAAAGTTATTTATTATCCTCGTGATCTATCTAGTTCCATAAAAACTACTTCTTCCCTTACATCCTATGTAACTGATAAATTTAGAGTTTATCTCTACATGCACCACCCATATAATCTAAGGGACTTTGGTTAGTGGGATATATATAACACTACTTAATAATCATTTCTCTATACAACTGATATGTTCGGTGAATCTTAGATTGATGTAGATGATGATTCTAGAGTCTATATTAAATTTATACATTCAGTGAATCTTAGCTGGATGTATTGTATACGACAGAGTGATATTCCACCAATATTTTTTTTAATACGTGTGTAAATTTTTAAAACTGATATATTTGGTGAATCTTAGCTAGATGTATTGTATACGACAAAGTGATATTACGTAAATATAATTTGTAAAGCTAAAGTCTAACTAAATTCTTTGATAGATAATGATAAAGATTCTAGAGTCTATTCGGTGAATTTTATATGACATAGTGATAATATGCCAATATTTGTATTTAATACATATGCAAAAATTTTAAATCTAAAATCTAATCAGTGTTATAAAAAAATTGAATCTAAATCCTAAATTTTTATTAGTAAATATAGATTCTAAAATTATTATTAAATTTTTTGGGGTCTATCATATAAGACTTGGAAAGATTTTTTTAATAGGTATTAGATAAGTGATGTTTGCCCATTATATATAAGTTATTAATAAATTATCAAAATACTATTAATATATAAAAACAAAAACATATCACAAAATTATTTTTTTCTTTCCCTTTTTATTTTTCTTCTCTCTCTGTTCCGATCACCACCAACTGAATTCGTTGATGGCAACAATCTACACCATCATCACAAACTTTGACGTCGTTTTCTCATCTCTCCTCTTAATACCTAAATTATGCAAAAACTAAATTATAGGCCTTACATTATGTTAAAATTGTACTATAAATTTTGATGTTAATGTATTTTTAATTAATTACACTATTAATTTTACTGTAAATATATGTGTTGATTTTTTTAATTAATTATATTATAAGTTCTTATATTATATAAAATCACATAGATTTTTAATTTAAAAAATAAAAAGTTCATACAAATAACAAAAGTCAAAGTTTAATAAAATGATATTTAAAATTTTGAAAGAGAAATGAAGTCTTTGACAATATTGAGGGACCATAAGATATTGTAAGAAAAGAAATTTGCAAAAGTTAGGTGGCTAGTGTAACTCTACCATGTAGGTCTCAATAGTGTATTTTTTTATTATTTACACTCTAGAGCCCTATATAATATATCTTGAGTTAATTGCAAATTAAACAAGAGGTCCAAGTAATGTCTAGGAAAAATATTTATTATATAAAATAATGGCCCTTCAAAAATAAGAAACATAGATTTATGTAGTTGGGAGGTAGAAAGATAATGAACAAGGTAATCCGAATGTAAACAAGGTCTTTAGACTAAAGTAGTGATAGCAAGAGCGCTATCAAAACTTTGTTATCATCCTTTTGGAATACTCGTGTTCATAGTGAAACCCTCTCATTAGCAAAATTTTTGGATCGAAATAGTGGACACACCTTAGTGGGAACAAAGAATAAATATTTTGTCTTTACGTTCCTCACTTGTATAACATACAACTTGCACAAATAATATACAACTCATACAAACGCACTGCTTTGTGAAATGTTAATTGCTAAAAAGATGTACACAATCTATCACTCCCGTATTATTTTATGTTTGGGAATTAACACGACACCTACCATTTGAGATGCGATGTAACATATTGGCGAGGCTACTAACCTTAACCTTACCCCCTCTTAAAGAAATTGCCCAAAACTTACGAAGATAGTTAACTATACTCCTAATAAACACCTTTGATGTCTTATTACCTTAAGTTGTAAGTTGTATTAGGTCTGAAGAGTAACTTTTTAAGGTTCGAAGACCGACTGGAAGAAAAACAATATTTGTACTTGAGCTCGTTGATAGAATGGGTTTCAAGGGTGTTTCTTTATAGGTAGAAGATTGATCCAAATGCGAAACGAAGACATGATAAAATCGGTTAAGATCGAAAAAACATAAACCTGAGTTACCCTCTCAATTTCATTATCAATCATACTAGTTAGATCTTGGGTAGCACAATATAATTCCCTTGCAGGGTACATAAAATTGGGATGAAATCTAAGTTTGATGAATACTTGTTAGATAGAATTTCATTCAACTTGTCATAAGTGTTTTGCATATTAGTTTTTTAGTACTGAATATCCCTTCTTTTTGTTGGGGCTCATTATATTGATTTTATGAAGAATTTGGTGGACATGGATCTTCTTTGGATGAAAACTGTTTGGGTTAGATATACTAGTTTCAACATTTTTAAACCAAATAATTTTGGTTTGTTATGATCTATTGGTGGGCCTCTTTTTATATCAAATGGTAGAATATTCTCAACCCAAACCAAAAAATTAATTAAAATATATATTTGAACCCAAGTATGAACATATAATAGGATGAATTGGTCCAATGACACAAAAGCCCATCTAAAAGAACCCTAAATTAAATCCGCCTCCACCTTAACAAAATCACAACCATCACGCTTATAATTCTTCTATCAGTGTAATCTTAAATAAAATATTTTTAAGCATCCACAGTCGAGAATGGTGTATCTTCTCCATGGAATAAAGCAAAAGAAGAAAAAAGATATGAAAATGAAATTTCAGTTTCGTCTTTGCAAATCAGTCTTGTTGCTAAAAGGTAACTTATTTTAACATAATTTTTCGAAATTTTATGTATTTGTTTTACTTTTTAGGCTTTATTTTCTATCAGAAAGAATGTCAATTTGATAGTTACATGAAATCATATATGAAATATATAAAAATTTTAAAATTAAACTTTTGTTATGTATATAAATCGGTTTATATTATACAAAATTATAAATTGCTAATTTATTGATAGATGGTTCTGGTAGAATTGTTGTTGTTTGTTATATTTATCAAATATTTCTAATTAGTTGAAATTTTATTAATAAATTTTTCTGTTGTAATTTGTACTCATCACAAAAAAAATTATAATTTTTTAATGTTACTTTTTCTTTTGCAGAGAAAATAGAGAAGAAAAACAAAAAAAAGATTGTTGGTCATGCCATTTCAGTATATGTAAGTCTTTTCCATTTTATTAAGTAATTGTTCTTTATTGCTTTTATTACATTGAGTGTAAAGTACACACCGTCGTGAGGTTAATGCATAAGATATGTAGTTAATAAACTATCATGCTGTTATTGCATTTACTTATTTTTCTATTCTAAGAGGTGCACACTAGTTTAGTAAACATACATGTTACTATGATACTATTGTGACAAAAAAAGTTTTTAAAAGGAAGGAGAGTTTTATATGAGAAACCTATGTTAATCTAAAATTGTCAGGTTTTGTTAAACCTTCCAGAAACTACAAGATTTTCTTTTTCTAAAGTGACATCTTTAGTTTTGAAGATCGGTAGCTTGGCTATGTAAATTTACATGCATGCCCTTTGGAATATTATACAAAATCTAATTAAGTAAACCCTTTAACTCTTTTACTTAAAATGATTTCTAACATTAGTTGTATACTATATGACAATTTCGAAAATCTATTTTATATTTTTTTCCTAACTGAAACATTTTTAAGCAAACACAAAAGTTAATATCTTCTTATTCTTAGACCTTTTGATATGGAAATGTGTTTGCGAGACTCAAAATACGAATGAAGTTTCCTGAAATTTCTTTGATGTATCTCGTCTATCTCACACATACACACATGATTCATTCTCTCTTTCTCTCTTGCTCGGCTCCCTCTAGCTCAACTCATGGTGGTATTATTTTGTTTCCTAATATTTTTATTTTCGTTTACTTTTATAATTGTTTTGATGAATCAAACAAGGATTTCTGATTGCAACTAATTTGTGATTAGGATCTTTTTTAGAGAATAATAATAACTTGTGACTAATTATAAACTGTAGATGATCGATTTTCATAAAATAGTTAATTTATTGTTTCCATTTCTAAAAATTATGACTTTTAGTCGCAATTTTAAAGTAGGTAGAAAGTAATTTGTAGCTATGTTTGGCTGCTTTGGTGCTTGATTATCATTTAAAAAAGTTGTTAGTTGACTCATAAATTAAATCGAATTAGTAGTCAAAGTTTTTATATATTACTTATCTATGGTATGTGTTTCTTTCAATAAATTAATTGTACCATTGGAATCTTTAAAAGATTAATTGCACCATTTGACCCTTCATAAGATTAATTACACCATTAGACCATTTCGAAAGGTTAATTGCACTATTTGACCCTTTCAAAATCTAGCATATTTAATGTGCTTGGAATAATACATTGTATTTGGCTTTTGCACGTAACACAGGGACCAATGGTGCAATTAACCATGATAAAATTACTTTGTTTGTCTGCTCATTTTTGCACATTAGATGATAAACTTTATAAGTCTTTTCTTAGGAAAGAGGCCAGCCTTTTCCTAAGTTGGAGAGTGGGATGTAAACGATGGGCATTTCAAACTATTTAAGAATTAATCGTCTATTCAAGCTGGTTCTGATCAGGTTATTTTTGTAACAGATACTTTTAATGTTGGTTCTTCTTCTTCTGGGTTTAAAGGAAAAAGCCTGGGAGAAATAAGGTAGCAGAAAATGAAGAATCAAGTAAAGTGTACCTCGATCTTTCGTTAGGAAGGCCTGTGAGCTCAGAGATAGTGGCGAAAGAGAAGATATTTCAGAGTAATTCAACATATCGGACTTTTTGGAGCTGAGGGTTTTATCGTCATTTTTAACAAAGCGGGGAACGAGAAAAAGACAGGTGTCAAGCCTGATAAACCATCAAAGGAAGGTTCTAGTTACTAGCCTGAAGAAACTCTTGGCAAGCCTCAACCTGTAAGTTTTAGTATTGTTGATTTCTTAGAATGAAATTGTTTGTTGGTAAATATTGTTTTTTGCATAAAATAGGGACCTATAGTGAAATTAATATTTATTTCTTACAATTTATATTGCAGAAGAAATGGTTTTGCTGTGTGTAGTGTTGCCATGCTGTTTGGCCAGCATAGACCGAAGCTGTAGGGAAGCTGTGATAATTTATTCTGGAAGTTCGTTTGTTATTATTTTGTGTATTTTAAAGTTTAGATGAGAGGAATGTTATTTGTCTATCTAACCATATTTCAATCTTGTTATAATCTATAATGTGGATTATGTTTTTAAGTATTATTTTCTATTTTTATATATAATTTGATTATTTAATATCCACATGATAGCTGTATCATTTAGGATGACATCCATTTTTGCTCTTTTGAAAAACTAAAGCAATTCCAATTATTTCTAACTCAGTAGTTATATTTTGTTGTCTACACATAACATCATAATCACTTGTAACTAGTTTGTATTTTAGTTGATTATAATTTTAAGCTTATTATACCTAAATGTTTCCGGACTTTAAAACAATTAGAGTTATAGGTTCGAATCCTTGTCCCGAACATGGGTAACCTAAATATGTATGACCTGGGTATGTATACCTACATGAAGGCATGTATATTTTTTATGAGATTATTTCTGGTGCGGCAAGTTGGCCTAGACCGCTCCGAAAAATAGATAATAACCCCATCGTTCAATAAATTTATTGGAATAAATCTTAATTTTTATATATGTTGCCTTCAAAATAAATACATCCATTTCTATCATAAAAGGTGAAAACAAATAAAATGATGGAGTAAATTTTGATTTTTCCATTCTGTAATAAAAAAATACAAAATAAAGTTGATATTATATATTGTAACATGCAAGAGCGATTCTTACATTCCTCCTCAATTAGATGATAGGTTAGTAATTTAATCTTACATGATTAGACAAGAGGTTAATAATTTTAGGTGTTATCGAATCACTGTAATAGTGCAAGAGGGGCCTTTTCAAAAGGTTAATTTCACTAGTAGTGAACTTTGTAGTTAATATAAATTGGAGAATGTAGTTTCTAGCAAGGCGATGTAAATAAACTAGCACCTTTATGGTGTTGTATGTTTCAACTTAATTAATGGTATTAGAAAGATATTCATCAATTAGTCGAATATTTTCTTACTATCATAAATCAAATTGAAGCTTTCTATTCTCCATTTGCCTTAAAATAACATTAACAAAATTAAGTTCAAACAAGAAATTTTGAATTTATAAAAGGTTGTCAAAAATAGGGGGTACAAATTAAAGATGTCTTTTGTAAAGATATTTGTATTGCTCATATGGATTATGCCTAGTTCAGGATCATGTACAATTTGATTGATATGATTGGACAGTATACTCTATAGATATACTTATTTTTAAAAATGTCAATCTTTTAAGAGATATATGAGAACTAAAGAAATACACTCATTTGTGATTAGAACTGATTAGAATCACCATTAAGATAGAATTCCATTGCTTTTAAATTTTTATTTGTTACATAAAAAGAGTCTTGAAGGTAATAATGAGAAATGCAAGATTTTTTCAAATAATTCATTCAGAGGGTAGGAATTTCATAGAGACAATGTCTTGACAAATATATCCTCAGAAATATATGGTATCGTAGTTTATCTTAATTAAATGTTTTAGTTACAAATAAGACATAAATCATTTGAATATTTCTACATTGTACAACAAGAGAAATCAAATTCGATGATTTTGTTGGATACATTGACTTCTCAAAATCATTATTGTTGACCTAAAGAATCTGATCAATTGGTACTGACGAATACTTGTTCGATGAAATTTGATTCAACTTGTCATAGTGTTTTGCATATTAGTTTTCGAGTACGGAACATCTCTTCTTTTTGTTGGGGTTCATTATATTGATTTTATGAAAAATTTGCTGGACAATGATCAAATTATCATGGATAGATCTTCTTTGGATGAAAATTGTTTGGGTTAGAGATACTAGTTTCATCATTTTTAAACCAAACAATTTTGATTTGTAATCATCTATTTGATGGGACTCTTTTTATATCAAATGGTAGAATATTCTCAACCCAAACCAAAAGATTATGTAAAATATAATTGAACCCAAGTATGAAAATATAATAGGATGAATTGGTCCGATGACAAAAAATTGAAACTCGATCTAAAATTCAAACGTTTTTTTCAACAATTGTTATTGATGACCAAAAGAATCTGATCAATTGTTTTCGTATATGGGAGAGTGAAAGGTAACTTTTCCCATACCAAAACTTTTTTTTATTAAAGATATTTATTATCCTAGTGATCTATCAAGTACCATAACAACTACTCTTGCCCCCATATCCTATGTAACTGGTAAATTTAGGGTTTATCTCTACATGAACTACCCCATATAATCTAAAGAACTTTGGTTAGTGGGATATAACACTACTTAATAATCATTATTATATACAACTAATATGTTTGGTTAAGCTGGATGTAGATGACGATTCTAGAGTGTATTTGCAATTTATATATTCAATGAATCTTAGCAGGATGTACTATATATGACAAAGTGATACTACGCAAATATTTATATGTAAAACGTATGTAAATTTTAAAAACTGATATGTTCGGTGAATCTTAGTTGGATGTATTATATACGACAAAGTGATATTATGTAAATATATGAAGAATATATATATATGTGGATATATATATTATGTGAAGTGTTATGTTTTAATAGGCTGATTACTTATTGATGTGGCATTGACGTGGCTTGATCTCGTGCGCTTGATCTTATTACCATCGGATGGCTCACATTCGCTCGTGATCTTTGTCTCTTATATAAGGGAAAGTGGGTTGACCGAAGTCATAACCCTTACTCTCTCATCTTCCGCGTTCTCTCTCGTTTCTAATACACTAAACCCTAGTTTTGTAGAAGATCAACCTCTGATTCTTCTTGTAATCGATTAGATAGCTTCTTGATAGTAACATCTCGTGTAATTTGTGATAATCATCTTGATTAATCACTAGATAGCCTTATTCATCTGTTTAGGGTTCGAGAGTTAGATTAGAAGTGGTATTCATTCGATTGTGTGGTTTTGTATTGTAAGGTGAACTGAAATATTGTATCTCTTGTGTTTTCTAGTAGCCGAGCACCTCTCATCGGAGCTCAACGTGGATGTAGGTCTGATTTGGACTGAACCACGATAAAATCTGTGTTCTTACTTTCTCGCTTTAATTTCTTGTGTGTGTGGTTATTGAGTTGTGGGATTTGAGGATTAATATTGATAGGAAAAGTACAACAGTGGTATCAGAGCTTGATTATTAATCTTGGGCTATCAGATTAAGGTTTCAAATCGGTGTTCTTGGAAAATTAGGGTTCCGCCTAATTTCATCTCGAGGGTTTTATTACGATCTCTCTCCGTTCTTGTTTAATTCATACAATGACTACCTCTACACGAATTGATATGTCCGTGTTCGATGGTAAGATGGATTTCGGTGTTTGGCAGAAAAAGATGAAGGTTCTACTCTCCCATCATAAAGTGGGAAGTGCTCTTATTGAGGACATTAAAGAGTGGCGTGAAGGTGAACTTGACAAAGAAGCACAAATCAAAGAAGAAGCGTATAATATCCTCTTCTTGAATCTTTCTGACTCTGTCATTCGACAGGTTGATGGTGCTGATACAGCTCTTGAGCTGTGGGGTAAACTCGAAACTCTCTATGCCTCTAAATCTGTTCCTAATCTTGCTTTCTTGAAAGGTTCTTTGTTTAATTATAAAATGGATGTTTCTAAATCTATTGATGAGAATTTAGATGAATTTACTAAGATGTCCCTTGTTCTGAAAGGAACCACTATGGCCTTAGATGACACTAGTAAATGTATGATCCTTTTGAATGCTATACCTGAATCTTTTCAAGTTGTGAAAGATGTGTTTCAATATGCTAGTACTGTCCCTACTTATGATCAAGTTGTTACTGCTCTTAAGACCCGAGAAAATGAATTAAAGTCCCTTAAAAGAACTGGAATTAACATGTATGTTAACCCTAGAACAGATACTACTCAATCACTTGACTTAGCTAAGAATAAGAAAGGAAAGAAAACCACTAGTTCTAAGAATAAAGAAACTAGGAAGTGTTTTCACTGTGGGAAAGCTGGACACTTAAAGAAAAATTGCTATAAGTTGAAAAACAAGTTGAATAATAATGAATCTAATATAGCTAGTATGCCTAAGACTACTGATGATGTATTTGAAGTCCTGAATGTGAGTAATTTGTCTGAGCATGCTAGTTGGATACTTGATTCTGGTTGTACCTTTCACATGTGTCCCATACTTGAATTATTTCATGACTTGTCTTATGTGAACAATGAAACTGTATATATGGGGAATAACAACACTTGTGAGGTTAAAGGTATTGGGAAGATTAAATTGAGAATGGGTTCTGGGAAATGTATTGAATTGACTAATGTGAGATATATTCCTGATTTGAAAAGAAATTTAATTTCTTTGGGTGCTTTAGATGATCTTGGTTGTGTTTCCAATGTTTCTAAAGGTGTTATTCATGTTTATAAGAATGGTAAATTGCTTTTATCTGGTGTTAAACATGCTGGTCTATATGTTCTTGATGGTACTCATATAATTGGTTCTGTGAATTCTGTTACTAATGCTTCATCTCAGGCTACCACTGAAAAGTGGCATTTAAGGCTAGGGCATATGAGTCAACAAGGACTCAGTGTCCTTAGCAAACAAGGTATGCTTGGAAAAGACACAGTTGGGGACCTTCCCTTCTGTGAGACTTGTGTGTTGGGTAAACAACATAGGGTAAGTTTCAAGCCTGGAACTCATACTTCCAAGGCTTGTCTTGAATATGTTCATGCAGACCTTTGGGGTCCTGAGAGGTATGATGCTCATGGTAATTTCAAATACTTCCTTTCTTTAGTTGATGACTTTAGTAGGAGGGTCTGGACCTTCTTACTTAAAACTAAAGATGAAACTTTTCAAAAAATCAAAGAATGGAAGTGTTTGGAAGAAAATCAAACTGGTTTAACTTTAAAAGTTTTGAGAACTGATAATGGTCTTGAATTTTGTAACACTGAGTTTGATTTATATTGTAAGACTAATGGAATTTTGAGACACAGGACAGTCAGGCATACACCACAACAAAATGGTGTAGCTGAGAGGATGAACAGGACACTCCTTGAGAAAGTCAGATGTATGCTCTTCACCTCAGGCTTACCCAAAGAATTTTGGGGAGAAGCTCTTTACACAGCCACATATCTTGTGAATAGGAGTCCAAACAGGTCCATAGGACTTAAGACTCCTATGGAAATTTGGAAGGGGCAAAAACCAAACCTATCTTTTCTTAAACCCTTTGGGTGTGCAGCTTATGCACACACAAAGGAGGGTAAGTTAGATCCTAGGTCTATCAAATGCATAATGTTGGGTTATCAAAACCAACATGGTGTAAAGGGTTATAGACTGTGGGAAAAAGACAGTAGGGGTTTCAAAGTTATTGTTAGTAGAGATGTGATTTTTGATGAACTAACATTTCCTTTCAAAAATGGTACAGGTACAGGTGATGATGACTTACCTGAACCTGCACAACCTCAACAAGTGGTGGGAATAGAGAAAGAGGTGGAGTCTGAGTCTTCCAGTCCAGTTGATGATCATGGAGATGCACCAAGCCCTCCCCATGATGAAGCTGAAGCTACTGAGGACAATGAGGGTGAGGAACATCCTCCTGAGTCTTCAACAGGGCAACTTCAGAACTATCAACTCACCAGAGATAGGACTAGAAGGGAAACCAGAGCTCCTTCAAGATACTCATATGCTGACCTTGTATATACAGCCTTGAATGCTTCAGTTGAGGTCACAAACTCTGAACCAACATCCTATATGGATGCTATGGAGGCAGAGGATAGGATACAGTGGGAAAAGGCTATGAAGGAAGAGATTAAATCACTACATGATAACAACACCTGGGTTCTCACTGAACTACCTCAGAAACAAAAGGTGGTGGAGTGTAGGTGGTTGTTTAAGCTCAAAGAAGGCATCTCTGAGACTGACCCTCCAAGGTATAAAGCTAGATTGGTGGCAAAAGGCTATACTCAAAGGGAAGGTATTGATTTCAATGAAATTTTCTCTCCTGTGGTTAAGTTTAAGACTATTAGGGCTATGTTAGCTTTTGCTGCTTGTTATAACCTTGAGATTGAGCAATTAGATGTTAAGACTGCTTTTTTGCATGGTGACTTAGATGAAACAATTTTCATGAGACAACCTGAGGGTTTTATTGACCCTAAATTGCCTGATCATGTATGCTTACTGAAAAAATCCCTTTATGGTTTAAAACAGTCCCCTAGACAATGGTATAAGAAGTTTGACTCATTTATGCTTAAATGTGACTATGTAAGATCTGATTATGATGCTTGCTTGTATCTATCTGTTAAAACTGATCATCATGTATATGTTTTACTCTATGTTGATGATATGCTCATTATTTCTAAGTCCCTTAAGTATATATCTGAGTTAAAGAGTAAACTTAGTAAGGAATTTGATATGAAAGATCTTGGAAATGCTAAGAAAATCTTAGGGATGATGATTGATAGAGATAGAGATAAATGCATGATTAAGCTTCACCAGGAACCTTATTTGAGAAAAGTAATTTCAAAATTTGGTAGCTTGAATTGCAAAACTGTTATGACTCCTTTGGCTGGTCATTTTGTTTTATCTAAACATTTGTGCCCCAAGTCTCAGTCTGATATTCTTAAGATGGATAATGTCCCATATGCTAATGTTATAGGGTCCCTAATGTATGCCATGATTAGTACTAGACCAGATTTGTCCTTTGCTATATCTTTATTGAGCAGGTACATGTCAAATCCTGGTTGGGATCATTGGTGTGCTCTTAAACATGTTCTTGCATATGTTGGAAGTACTTTGAGTGTTGGACTGTGTTATGGAAATCATAATATACCTTTTGAGTTAGTTGGATATGTAGATTCAGATTTTGCTGGAGATAGAGACTCAAGAAAGTCTACTACCTCTTACTGTTTCACTCTTGGAGGTAATTGTATTTCTTGGAAGTCTCAACTTCAACCCTTAGTGGCTTTGTCCACTACTGAGGCTGAATATGTGGCTATAACTGATGCTTCTAAAGAAGCAATTTGGCTTCAAAATCTGTTATCTGAAGCATGTATTGTGAAGGGTAAGGCTACTATATTCTCTGACAGTCAAAGTGCAATTCAATTGAGTAAAAACCCAGTATATCATGAAAGGACCAAACATATTGATGTTAAGTATCATTATATAAGAGATATACTGGCTAGTGGTGAAGTTAAGTTGTTGAAAGTGGCTACTGAGGATAATCCTGCTGATTTTGGTACTAAAATTGTTACTAATGTCAAGTTCAAGCATTGCTTGGATTTGCTTTCTATTTGTTGATATTTTGCAGGTGGCTTTGAGCTGAGATGATGATAGAGATGGTTTAGGCTGGCTAGAAATCCTTGAGGTGCAGTTTCAGGTGGAGGTGGAGGAGTAACACTTCAAGGTGGAGATTGAAGAATATATATATATGTGGATATATATATTATGTGAAGTGTTATGTTTTAATAGGCTGATTACTTATTGATGTGGCATTGACGTGGCTTGATCTCGTGCGCTTGATCTTATTACCATCGGATGGCTCACATTCGCTCGTGATCTTTGTCTCTTATATAAGGGAAAGTGGGTTGACCGAAGTCATAACCCTTACTCTCTCATCTTCCGCGTTCTCTCTCGTTTCTAATACACTAAACCCTAGTTTTGTAGAAGATCAACCTCTGATTCTTCTTGTAATCGATTAGATAGCTTCTTGATAGTAACATCTCGTGTAATTTGTGATAATCATCTTGATTAATCACTAGATAGCCTTATTCATCTGTTTAGGGTTCGAGAGTTAGATTAGAAGTGGTATTCATTCGATTGTGTGGTTTTGTATTGTAAGGTGAACTGAAATATTGTATCTCTTGTGTTTTCTAGTAGCCGAGCACCTCTCATCGGAGCTCAACGTGGATGTAGGTCTGATTTGGACTGAACCACGATAAAATCTGTGTTCTTACTTTCTCGCTTTAATTTCTTGTGTGTGTGGTTATTGAGTTGTGGGATTTGAGGATTAATATTGATAGGAAAAGTACAACAATATATTTGTAAAGATAAAGTCTAAATAAATTATCTGATAGATAATGATGACGATTCTAGAGTCTATCTGCAACTTATATATTTAGTTTTTTCAAATAATTCATTCAGAGGGTAGGAATATCATAGAGACAATGTCTTGACAAATATATCCTCAGAAATATATGGTATCATAGCTTATCATAATTAAATGTTTTAGTTACAAATAAGACATAAATCATTTGAATATTTCTACATTGTACAACAAGAGAAATCAAATTCGATGATTTTGTTGGATACATTGACTTTTCAAAATCATTATTGTTGACCTAAAGAATCTGATCAATTGGTACTGACGAATACTTGTTCGATGAAATTTGATTCAACTTGTCATAAGTGTTTTGCATATTAGTTTTCGAGTACGGAACATCTCTTCTTTTTGTTGGGGTTCATTATATTGATTTTATGAAAAATTTGCTGGACAATGATCAAATTATCATGGATAGATCTTCTTTGGATGAAAATTGTTTGGGTTAGAGATACTAGTTTCATCATTTTTAAACCAAACAATTTTGATTTGTAATAATCTATTTGATGGGACTCTTTTTATATCAAATGGTAGAATATTCTCAACCCAAACCAAAAGATTATGTAAAATATAATTGAACCCAAGTATGAAAATATAATAGGATGAATTGGTCCGATGACAAAAAATTGAAACTCGATCTAAAATTCAAACGTTTTTTTCAACAATTGTTATTGATGACCAAAAGAATCTGATCAATTGTTTTCGTATATGGGAGAGTGAAAGGTAACTTTTCCCATACCAAAACTTTTTTTTATTAAAGATATTTATTATCCTAGTGATCTATCAAGTACCATAACAACTACTCCTGCCCCCATATCCTATGTAACTGGTAAATTTAGGGTTTATCTCTACATGAACTACCCCATATAATCTAAAGAACTTTGGTTAGTGGGATATAACACTACTTAATAATCATTATTATATACAACTAATATGTTTGGTTAAGCTGGATGTAGATGACGATTCTAGAGTGTATTTGCAATTTATATATTCAATGAATCTTAGCAGGATGTACTATATATGACAAAGTGATACTACGCAAATATTTATATGTAAAACGTATGTAAATTTCAAAAACTGATATGTTCGGTGAATCTTAGTTGGATGTATTATATACGACAAAGTGATATTACGTAAATATATTTGTAAAGATAAAGTCTAAATAAATTATCTGATAGATAATGACGACGATTCTAGAGTCTATCTGTAACTCATATATTTAGTGAATCTTAGCTGGATGTACTACATATGACAAAGTGATATTACGCCAATATTTGTATTTAATACATATGTAAATTTTTGAATTCTAAAATTTAATCAATGTAATAAGAAATTTGAATCTAAATCCTAAATTTATATTAGTGAATATAGATTCTAAACTTATTATTAAATTTTTTAGGAGCTATCATATGAGACTTGGAAAGATTTTTTTCAATAGGTGTTAGATTAGTGATGTTTTCCCATTATATATAAGTTATTAATAAATTTTCAAAATACTCTTAATATATAAAGACAAAAACATATCAATTTTTTTATTTTTTCTTTCCCTTTTTGTTATTCTTCTCTCTCTCTCTCTGTTCAGTTCACCACCAACTGAATACGTTGATGGCAACAATCTATACCATCAGCACAAACTATGACGTCGTTTTCTCATCTCTCCTCTTAATACCTGTATTATGCAAAAACTAAATTATAGGCCCTACATTATGTTAAAATTGTACTATAAATTTTTATGTTAATTTATTTTAATTAATTACTATTAATTTTTACTGTATTTAATTTTTTAATTATTTATATTATAAGTTCCTATATTATATAAAATCACATAGATTTTAAATTGAAAAATAGAAATTCATACAAATAACAAAAGTCAAAGTTTAATAAAATAGTATTTAAAAATTTGAAAGAGAAACGAAGTCTTTGACAATATTGAGGGACCATAAGATATTGTAAAGAAAAATTTGCAAAAGTTAGGTGGCTAGTGTAACTCTCCTATGTAGGTCTTAGTATTATTTTTGTATATTATTTGTACTCTAGGTCCCTATTTATCTTGAGTCAATTGCAAATTAAACAAGAAGTCCAATAATGTCTAGAAAAAATATTTATTACTATAAAATAGTGGCCCTTCAAGAATAAGAAAACATAGATTCTCGTAGTTGGAAGGTAGAAAGATAGTGAACAAGGTAATTTGAAAGTGCACAAAGTCGTTAGACTAAACTAGTGAAAGCAAGAGCGCTATCAAAACTTTGTTATCGTCTGTTTGGGATACTCGTGTTCATATATAGTGAAACCCTCTCATTAGCAAAATTTCTAGATCGAAATAGTGGACACAACTTAGTGGGAACAATGAATAAATATTTTGCCTTTACGTTCCGCACTTGTATAACATACAACTTGCACCAATAATATACAAGTCATACAAACAGAGTACTTTGTGAAATGTTAATTGCTAAAAAGATGTACACAATCTATCACCCCCGTACTTTATTTCGTGTTTGAATTAACACGACACCTACCCTTTGAGATGCGATGTAACATATTGGCGAGGCTACTAACCTTAACCTTACCCCTCTTAAAGAAATTTTCCAAAACTTACGAAGATTGTTAACTATAATCCTAATAAACACCTTTGATGTTTTATTACCTTCATTTGTAAGTTGTGTTAGGTCTGAAGAGTAACGTTTTAAGGTTCGAAGACCGACCAGAAGAAAAACAATATTTGTACTTGAGCTCGTTGATAGAATGGCTTTCAAGAGTGTTTCTTTATAAGTAGAAGATTGATCCAAATGAGAAATGAAGACATGATAAAATCGGTCAAGATAAAAAAAAAACCTGAGTTACCCTCTCAATTTCATTATCAATCATACTAGTTAGATCTTGGGTAACCCAATATAATAAGTAAGGTGACAGCAGGTCTCCCAGTCGGATTTCTCTTGCAGGGTACATAAAATTGGGATGGAATTAAAGTTTGACGAATACTTGTTCGGTGAAATTTCATTCAACTTGTCATAAGTGTTATGCATATTAGTTTTTGAGTAAGGAATATCCCTTCTTTTTGTTGGGCTTATTATATTGATTTTATTGAAGAATTTGGTGGATAATTATCAAATTTTCATGGATTGATCTTCTTTGGATGAAATCTGCTTGTGCTAGAGATGCTATTCAAAAATTTTAAACCAAACAATTTTGGTTTGTAATTATCTATACGGTGGGCCTCTTTTTATACTTCCTCCGTCCATTTTTATTTGTCCAACTTTCTAAATGAGGGTGTCCAATATTATTTGTCCCTTTATCAATACCAAGACACTTTTTCTCTACTTTTTCCAATATTAACCCTATTTAAATAGTAGGAAAGGTAATGTAATAAATGATATCATGTATATTAATTAAGGGTGTTTGTGTAAAAATGAAGAGTATTAAATGTGCACCAAAAAGGTAGACAAATAAAAATGGACGAAAGAGAGTATCAAACATAGAATATTCCCAACCCAAAACAAAATATTATGTAAAATATATAGTTGAACCCAAGTATGAACATATAATAGGATGAATTGGTCCAATGACACAAAAGCCCATCGAAAAGAAACCTAAACTAAATTTGCCTCCATCTTAACAAAATCAAAACCAACACGCTTATAATTCTTCTATCAGTGTAATCCTAAATAAAATATTTTTAAGCATCCACATTCGAGAATGGTGGATCTTCTTTATGGAATAAAGCAAAAGAAGAAAAAAGATATGAAAATGAAATTTCAGTTTCGTCTTTGCAAATCAGTCTTGTTGCTAAAAGGTAACTTATCTTGACATAATTTTTCGTAATTTAATGTATTTGTTTTATTTTTTTAGGTTTTATTTTCTATCAAAAGAATGTCAGTTTGATAGGTATATGAAATCATATCAAATATATAAGGATTTTAAAATTAAAATTGTGTTATGTATATCAATTGGTTAATTATATAAATTTTTAAATTGCTAATACAGTGATAGGTGATTCTGCTAGACTGTTGTTGTTTGTTATATTTATCAAATATTTATAATCAATTAAAATTTCATTAATAATTTTTTCAGTTGTAATTAGTACTCATCACAATAATATTTATAATTTTTTAATGTTACATTTTCTTTTACAGAGAAAATAGAGAAGAAAAACAAAAAAAAAGATTGTTGATCATGTCATTTCAGTATATAAAACCTTCTTTTTAATCATTTTGGTAAGTTTTGTCCTTCTATTAAGTAGTTGGTCTTTATTGCTTTTATTATGTTGAGTGTAAAGTGCACACTACCGTGAGGTTAATTCATAAGATATGTAGTTAATAAACTAGCATGCTATCATTTAATTGCTTATTTTTCTATTTTAAGGGGTGCACAGTTGTTTAGTAACCATACATGTTACTATGATACTATTGTGACAAAAAAACGTTTTTAAAATGGGTTTTTGTGGTAGAAAAAAATCAAAAAAGAGAGTTTTACATAAGAAACCTATGCTAATCTGAAATTGACAGGTTTTGTTAAACCTTGCAGAAACTACACAATTTTCTTTCTCTAAAGTGACATCTTTAGTTTCGCAGATCGGGTATTCGTTGATCACTTGAATATGTAAATTTACATGCATGTCCTTCGGAATATTATACAAAATCTAATAAATGAACCCTTTAATTCTTTTACTTCAAATGATTTCTAACATTAATTGCATACTATATGACAATTTCAAAAATCTATTTTATATTCTTTTCCTAACTGAAACGTTTTTACGCAAACCTAAAAGTTTACATCTTAGACCTTTTGATATGGAAATGTGTTTGCGAGACTCAAAATACGAATGAAGTTTCCTGACATTTGTTTGATGTATATCAGGCTCGTTGTCTCTCTTCCTCTCTAGCTCAACTCATAGTGGTATTATTTTGTTTCCTTATATTATTTATTTTTATATTGTTTTTTCAAATAATTCATTCAAAGGGTAGGAATTTCAAAGAGACAGTGTCTTGACAAATAAATCCTCAAAATTATATGGTATCGTAACTTATCATAATTAAATGTTTTAGTTACAAATGACACATAAATCATTTGAATATTTCTTCATTGTGCAACAAGAGAAATCAAATTCGATGATTTTGTTCGATACATTGACTTTTGAAAATCATTATTGTTGACCTAAAAAATCTGATCAATTGGTATTGACGAATACTTGTTCGATGAAATTTCATTCAACTTGTCATAAGTGTTTAGCATATTAGTTTTTGAGTAAGGAATATCTCTTCTTTCAATATTTTTAAACCAAACAATTTTGATTTGTAATGATGTATCTGATAGGCCTCTTTATATACCAAACGGTAGAATATTCTCAACCCAAACCAAAAGATTGTGTTAAATATATAGTCTAACCCAAGTATGAAAATATAATAGGATGAATTGGTCCAATGACAAAAAATTAAAACTCGATCTAAAATTCAAACGTTTTTTCAACAATCGTTATTGTTGACCAAAAGAATCTGATCAATTATTTTTGTATTTGGGAGAGTGAAAAGTAACTTTTCCGATATCAAATTTTTTTTATTAAAGATATTTATTATCCTAGTGATCTATCTAGTTACATAACAACTACTCATGCCCCTATATCCTATGTAAATGGTAAATTTAGGGTTTATCTCCACATGAACCACCCCATATAATCTAAAGAACTTTGGTTAGTGGGATATAACACTACTTAATAATCATCATTTTATATAACTAATAAATTTGGTGAATCTTAGTTGGATGTAGATGATGATTCTAGAGTCTATTTGCAATTCATATACTCAATGAATCTTAGCAGGATGTACTATATATGACAGAGTGATACTACGCAAACAGATATACTCGGTGAATCTTAATTGGATATATTATATACGACAAAGTGATATTACGTAAATATATTTGTAAAGATAAAGTCGAAATAAATTATCTAATAGATAATGATGACGATTCTAGAGTCCAACTCATATATTCAGTGAATCTTAGCTGGATGTACTATATATGACATAGTGATATCACGCCAATATTTGTATTTAATACATATGTAAATTTTTGAATTCTAAAATTGAATCTATGTAATAATAAAATTGAATCTAAATCCTAAATATATATTAGTAAATATAGATTCTAAAATTATTATTATTAAATTTTTTAGGAGCTATCATATAAGACTTGGAAAGATTTTTTTCAATAGGTGTTAGGTAAGTGATGTTTGCCAATTATATATAAGTTATTAATAAATTATCAAAATACTCTTAATATATAAAGATAAAAACATATCACGAATTTATTTTTTCTTTCCCTTTTTGTTTTTCTTCTCTCTTTGTTCCAATCACCACCAACTGAATACGTTAATGGCAACAATCTACACCATCATCACAATCTATGACATTGTTTTCTCATCTCTCCTCTTATTACATGTATTATGCAAAAACTAAATTATAAGCCCTACATTATATTAAAATTGTACTATAAATTTTTTATGTTAATGTATTTTTAATTAATTACACTATTAATAATATAAAAATTGTACTATAAATTTTTATGTTAATGTATTTGTAATTAATTACACTATTAATTTTTAATGTAAATATAAATGTTAATTTTATTAATTATTTTATAAGTTCCTATATTATATAAAATCACATAGATTTTTAATTGAAAAAATAAAAAGTTCATACAAATAACAAAAGTCAAAGTTTAACAAAATAATATTTAAAAAATTGAAAGAGAAATGAAGTCTTTGACCATATTGAGGGACCATAAGATATTGTAAAAAAAGAAATTTGTAGATGGCTAGTGTAACTGTCCCATGTAGGTCTCAATATTATTTTTCTATATTATTTGCACTCTAGGTCCCTATTTTTCTTGAGTTAATTGCATATTAAACAAGAATTCCAAGTAATGTCTAGGAAACATATTTATTACTATAAAATAATGGCCCTTCAAGAATAAGAAAACATATATTCTCATAGTTGGAAGGTAGAAAGATAGTGAACAAGGTAATCAAAAAGTACACAAGGCCTTTAGATTAAAGTAGTGATAGCAAGAGCGCTGTCAAAGCTTAGTTATCATCCGTTTGGGATACTCGTGTTCATAGTGAAATCCTCTCATTAGCAAAATTTATGGATCGAAATAGTGGACACACCTTAGTTGGAACAAAGAATAAATATTTTGTCTTTACGTTTCACACTTGTATAACATACAACTTGCACCAATAATATACAACTCATACAAACACACTACTTTGTAAAATGTTAATTGCTAAAAAGATGTACACAATCTATCACCCCGTACTTTATTTTGTGTTTGGGAATTAACACGACACCTACCCTTTGAGATGCGATGTAACATATTGGCGAGGCTACTAATCTTAACCTTACCCCTTTTAAAAAAATTGCCCAAAACTTACGAAGATAGTTAACTATACTCCTAATAAACACCTTGATGTCTTATTACCTTAAGTTGTAAGTTGTGTTAGGTCTGAAGAGTAACTTATTAAGGTTCGAAGACCGACAAGAAGAAAAACAATATTTGTACTTGAGCTCGTTGATAGAATGGATTTCAAGGGTGTTTCTTTATAGCTTATCATAATTAGATCACTACAAAAAAAGGGGTATTCAATGACATTATATATTTTTTATGACGATTATCTAGCATCATCATAGATAAATGTGACCTTTCCTCACCCATCATTCGACCATCGTTTTTTTGTCTACAATGACAACAACCACAATCGTCACGAGTACATAATTTTCTTCATAATTTTTTTGTAACACTAACGTCATTATTCGCAAATGTGTAACGATGACAAATTATTAACCGTCATCATTAGCAAATGTATAACGATGACAATTATTTAACCATCATTTAAAAAAAATATAATGGTGATAATTTTGCAATCATCATAATTTGTTTTTGTTTTGAGCATAATTTTATCTGGAAA